>OY998170.1:14185904-15473904 GCA_963921995.1 Oxystoma pomonae | reverse complement strand
CGGCACAAACATTACGAAAGTCGACATCAGACACTTTAGTTTTATCAGTAATTGTATCCTTATCTCTATCGAGTCGACCAAACAAGCAGGTGCACTTTTAAAATCATGGCGAATGCATGACAACTCCAGCTGATTAAATGCTCGTCCTCGTTAGGTACTATCGTGGTCAGGTACGATAAGGGAGTCGTTACATTACGACTGTCCCTGAATACGAAATTATTAGTAGTAGTAGTAGTAGTAGTAAGGGGGCGGCCCGCAGGCTTGGCAACTAGGCCTCTTCATGGGCCCTTTCTGTCATACCCCGTCTCGCACCCTTATCCTCCCACTCCCTCTACATTTCTTGCCTCTCTCTCTCCGGGCCTTCCCGCCTCCGTTACGAAGGACAGCATGTTAGCCCATCTTAGAGAGTGTACCTCCTCCTCTTCTATTGTGGGGGCACCCCACGTCTGCTGCCTCAATCTGGCGTACCCGTCACACTCTCCTATCAGGTGCACCGATGATTTCTCTGCCCACCCACATGTTGGGCAGGCGGAGTTGTCCAACACTCTGATGCATGTCAAGTGCTTGCGCAGCCGATTATGCCCTGTCAGCATTCCTATTAACAATCCAATGTCCTTGCGAGTTTTTCCCAGGAGCCATTTAGTTCTGGCTGCGTCTGGTCCACTCACGAACAGTTTGGACTGTCTGCACTCTCGCTCTTCCCTCCAGGACGACTTCAGTTGATCGCTCGCTCTGCACCTGTTTTCTTGTGATTTCCAAGAGCGGTTCCAGTCCAATATATTGGGTTTCGGTACCAGCTTTGGCAAGTTCGTCCGCCTTCTCATTCCCTGGTATTCCCTCGTGGCCCGGGACCCACATCAGTGTCACCCTCTTGTCTTTAGCTAATGTCTAGCGCGTTAACGCACTCTTCCACTAGGCTACTGACAATTTTTGGTGAACTAAGAGCCTTGAGGGCAGCTTGGCTGTCGGAACATATACTAATGTCCCTCCTGCTATTTCTGACCTCTGGTAGGGTTGCCGCCATGATAATAATGGCGTATATCTCCGCCTGAAAGACCGTAGCGTGATCGCCAAGCGGATAGCTTTCTTGAACCTCTAGGTCTTCCGCATACACTCCTGGACCTGTTGTCTGCCTGGCTGACAGTTTTGATCCGTCAGTGTATCAGACCGTCGCGTCTCTGCCTAATTCGTTTCGGAATTCTTCTCTCTGCCACCAATCCCGTTCAGGTATTGTGACTTTGTACTTTTTGTCAAACCTCCATGGTTTCGAAGAAGTCCCTACTGGCATCTTTAGGAATTATGTTTTGACGCATTTGATCAGCTGGAGCTGTCCCTCATTCGCCATTAGTTTAAAAGTACACCGGCTCGATAGGTCGACTCGATAGAGATAAAGATACGAATGCCGATAGACGCGAAATTTAACTTTAATTGTCTATTATTTTGACAGCACCGCGTACAACAACGTACTGTCTTTGTTAAAGTCAGCCTATAATGTACCAATAAGTTTCTAATGAGTCCCTATATCTGCTAGAAGTTCTAATCCTTAGTAATTGTCGATTGGTATTTTTAGCTTCATATAGCTGCGGCCAACGGTTACCTATCGGTGGTAGAATTCCTATTGGAACACGGAGTTCGAACCGATGTGACAGACCGGGACGAGTGGCAGCCGAGTCATGCCGCTGCGTGTTGGGGACATGTAAGTATATTTAATGATATTACCTCGTCCACTTTATTTTAATTAGTTTAGAAAAGACAGCGTTCTTGCACGCTGTCTTATTTAAATAATTATCAAAAGCCAACGTTTCTTCGTTTTCTTGTTAGCCTTGATGTTGGTCCAAATCAACGACCAAAAGCACTGCTCAAAAAAGCCGTGAGTGTTTTTAACATTAATATAAGTATATGATTGGTTCTACATAATTAACCTAAGCTGTTTCCCTGGGGCATTGTCTTAAAAACAATTTCTTTAAATTAATATCATCCAGTTATTGAAAAAAAATTGCTAAGAGTCAATTGTTCACTCACTGGTTTATACTGATTTAGAGGGAGGGTTTTAAGACAACCCTACTTTTTATTCAGAAATATGAATGCTGACAACTCCTATTATTGGTGGTTATACTCCAGGCAAAAATCCACGTAGGTTCTCATGTTTAGAGGCTCTCTATACATTTGACAGTTTTTTTTTACCAGAGATGGGCAACTCATATTGTCCTCTCTTTCTAGATTTAGAAATGTTAATAGTAGGTACCTCGCAGCAAATTCGACTATTTTTATTAATTTTCCAGTTTGGCAAATGTATGATCTCCTTCCATTTTTCTTGAATTTCTTTTTCCACTGAACAATCAAACAATCCAAGGTCGTAGGCGCGATCTACCTACGTTTATTAATAAAAAATGTGACGTTGACAAAATTATTTATTTCCAATGGTTGCCAACACACAAAAAAAATATCAACATTTCCCTAACAACTGCCAAATCAAGTTGCTTACCTCTGCTCTGGTAAAACAATATAACTGTCGAAAACTGTACATAGGGCTCTACTCATGTTTAATAAGATTCGGGCTGTTTTCGTCTTAAATTAATGTACTTTATGAGATTTGTGTTGGTTTTTACAACGTGACTAACATTATAAAATCTCGTAGTTAATTTTGTTACGTATTTTTTTTTTAGATCGAAGTGTTAGAACTCCTCTATCAATTCGGAGCCAACCTGCACGCGAAAAACAGGAATGAAGAAACCCCAGCAGATATTTGTGAGGATCCAGATATGAAAGACAGAATTTTAGAATTGCAGACTGAGCAAGAAATCAAAAGACAAGCCGAGGCCAACAAAAGAAAAGTTAGGAGGTCTCAAAGGTTAGTATAGTAAAGAAATATTTTTTGTTTAAATTTTAATTAATATATAGTCTATCTATCAGATATATGTAACATGCATAAAGGTATAAATTGAAAGAGCTTTGATAATATGATAAAAAATCCTCTTTTTAACCCCCCTACGCGAATACGAACAAAGAGAGGTAACATGTACCTATATAAGTTTAAGTCCTGTCCGTGTTTGTGTGTTTGTGCCATGCAGCTTCTGTTTACAGCCTATCCTTCGATAAAAATAGCCTAAGAAGTTCCAGAGATAATAATGATAAATATAAATCGGGTGTAACTTCTGAACCGTGGGGTGGTTTTTGGAAAAATTGTTGTAAGTTATTTTATGCGTTTTATTTTAGTAATACAAGAACGCAGTCGGTAAGGAGGACATCCCTTCGAGATAAAGGATTGACGGCTCGAAGAGATGCAGTGGAGGAGGCGAGATTGAGAATGCAGGTTGGCTCAAACGTAAGTACCTATTTGTACTATACTGGGCATATTTTATTTTAAACAAAACTGTAGCTGAATTTTCGAAAAATTATGTGAATTTATAATATAAAATATAATAATATTATGTTTGTGGTACAGGGTCATTTTCCACCCTCCCTTAACTCCCTTATATACTGTTCCAGCTAGAAATAAGTTTTAAACACAGAAGATGCAATGAACTTTCTATAAACTTTCGAATGTCGTACACAGTGGACAGACATTAAGTTAATTTTTTAACGAGAACGCCCTGTATATTTGTTTTTTTTTTATTTTAGTAGATCATACATTGTTACTGATAAAGATGAAAATATTTTTATATATATAGTACAGTGCAGCAGCGATTATCAATTGTTTTTTCTCATTTAATCATCAAAAGAAGACCTGATGTTAGTATATAAACAAATTTTAAGTTAGTATGTGGTTTTAAGGAAAGCCCGTTTTTCTTTTTTTTATGTTATACGTTGTTTTTGTCGGTAATTATGCTTTTATTTTTAAGATTTTTGACATACATACATAGATATAAACATTGCAACACGTTTATATTATATACCTAGTTGTGTACCTACTAATTAACTTTTATTCAATTTCAATTCATGCTAAACTAATCTAACGTTCGACGTAACCGCCGAATTTCTCAGAAAAACGCGCTTTCGTGCTGGAAGTCTATTTCTGAACAGGGAGCGGCATAAATCGCTATAGAGAATGATCACATATCGTACGATTTTCAAGAATACACGTTCTATCAACACGGTCTTACAGTTATCTCGCGTTCATGTGATGAAAAATTCTTGTTAACTGACGCGACGTAGGTATGGTTTTTCGGAGCTCTGCAAATTAAATTTTATATATATTTGTCTTGTAGGGCCCTGAAGATGGCACAATAAAGTGTCGAAACGTCGGCGAAGAATAAGTTTGGTTCTTTTTATCTAACCCTATCTTACTAAATGCACCAAAAAATGAAAACAGATATTTTATTTTATTTTCTTGCTAATTCACTGTAACTTATACATACTTATTGTTAATTATAATTAAACACACACCCCCGCCCTATAGCCGATTTCTGGCTACGCCACTTTCTATACAGTGTGTCCAAAGAGTCTAGAATAATGGATTTTTTGGGAGAATATATATATATATATATATATATATATATATCTATTACAAGGTGGGCCATAAAATGTTTTCCGTTATAACTTTCGAACGATACCACCGATTTTAATGAAACAAACTGCTCTTTGCAGGGAATTGAGCAAGACTTTGAGTAAAAATATTTTTTTGTCCGACATCTTAAAATCTAAGATGGCGAAAAGAAACAAACTTTACCCTACAAAGAGCCACTTTTATTCTTATGATACGGAAGATTTTTGAATTTTTTAGGAAGTCGTAAAAAAGCTCTATTTCTGCCATGCAGAGAGAGGTGCGAATCATTGAAATCGGGTAAATGGTTCCCAAAAAAATTAAAAAATTTCAATCAGCGTTTTACGGATTATGCGATTGCCGTCTCAATTCTGTCTGCATACATTTTCTCATAAAATCATTATTAGAAAACCGATTTCAATGAAGTAAAAGGCATCATAGCGAAACGAATCAAACTTGACCCTTCAAAGAGGCTCAATTATTCTTATGTTTCGAGAACTTTTTCGACTTTTTTAAATTCATAAAAAAGCTCCGCCGCGCATAACTAGATACAAATCATTAAAAACGGTTTAGTCGTTATTAAAAAAATAATTTTTGATTCACTTAATATTTTACAGAGTATGAGTACGAATGGTACGATTGCCTTGCTAATTTTGTCTGCATTCGTTTCCTCATAAATTCATTATTACTAAACCGATTTTAATAAAATGGAAAACATCATGACGAAAATCAATTGCTCTTTGGGGATTACTATTGAAATTTGGCTCCGTAAAATCCAAGATGGCGAACTAAATCAAATTCTCCCCTTTATAAAGGATCATTTTTTCATATGTGCTGTTAGATCTATTTTTTTACCATCATTTTTTTTATTTTATGAAAATCAGTTCTGTAATAATGAGTTTATGAGGAAACAACGGTTAAAACAAAAATTAATTTTTTGAGAATCACTTAACCGATTTTAATGATAGGTGCGCATTGGAGAGAGGGCATTTTTAGGTTCTTGAAACCTAAGAATAAACGAGCTTCTTTAAAGAGATAAATTTAATTGTGTCCACCATCTTGGGTTTCAAAATGGCGACAAATTTCGATAGTGAATTGAAATCGGTTGAGTATCAATTTGAGAAGGCAATCGTATAATCTGGAAAACAGTGATGGAAACAAAAATTAATTTTTGGAGAACCACCCAACCGATTTTGATGATATATGATTGATTTATACCTCGTTGTGCGTGGCGAAAGCAGAACTTTTGTAAGAATTAAAAAAAACATTTAAAAGTTTACAGAACAAATAAATAAACGAGCATCTTTAAAGAGACAAGTTTGATTTTGTCGGTCATCTTGGATTTCAAGATGGTGACAAATTTCAATAGCGGTAGTTAAAGAACAATCGATTTTCGCCATGATGCATTTTATTTCATCAAAATCGGTTTAGTAATAATGAATTTATGAGAAAATGTATGCAGACAGAATTGAGACGGCAATCACATAATCCGTAAAAAACTGATTTCTTTTGGGAACCACTAAAGCGATTTTAATAATTCGCACCTCGTTCTGCGTGGCAGAAACAAAGCTTTTTTACGACTTTATAAAAAAATCCAAAAACTTTCCATAACATTAGTATAAACGAGGCTCTTTGAAGGGTAAAGTTTGTTTCTGTCCACCATCTTAGATTTTACAATGGCGGAAAAAAAATTTGTAATCAAAGTCTTGCTCAATTCCCTGCAAAGAACAGTTTGTTGCATTAAAATCGGTAGTATGGTTTAAAAGTTATAACGGAAAACATTTTGAACAGAAGATGAAAGATAGTGTTTGGTATTATTGAAAAGCTTATTTTTCAAGGATTCAGAAAATGAGATAAGATACAGGCTTTCCAATTTAAAAAAATATAATTTTGTGTCATATTTGATTTTTGGGACACCCTGTATAAAAGGGTATACATTTTTCGAAACCGCTTTTTTAAACTAAAATGATCCTATATAAATTTAAAAAATATCCATAGTACTTCCAAGAATCCATTATTCCAGACTTTCGAGACACACTGTATGTGAGGCGTTACAATTGGGTTAACATCAAGATCAAGAAAATTGAATAGTATAGGCATTTCATTATTCATTCCATAATTGACACATGTAACTATATAGCAGGATAATAATAAGTATACTTAGTAAAAATTATTATAAAAGGTATAACGACAATCACATACGAAATTATGCTCTTTAAAATTAAACTGTAAAATTTTATATGACCTCCTATTTCATGGTTACACTGGAAGATACTAAATAGTGGGTATTTCTTACTAAGTAATCCTCGTTAAATATACTGGAGAAATGCAATACCATGTATATGAATAATTATTTGAATGAAAATTATTTGTGTGTATACCTTATCTCAAAAGAAATATTTGATAAATTTTGTAATCTTCCCTTTTTTCACAGATTTTTTTCTATTCATTTTCAAAAACAACCAACACATAAAAGAACTTTTCTAAAAATTTGAAATAATTTTTCTCGTAGTTTTTGGTCTTTTTGGATTGCTTACAGTTTACTTACAAAATAAAAATGCCAAGAGTTCGCGCTCGCCAACAATTTCATCATTTAAACGACTTCGAGAAAAGACGCATCGCATGAAAGAGGCTGGTTTTGGTTTACGGGAAATTGCAAGAAGGGTTAATCCCAAGCCATCAACATTGTTAAGAGTTTGGAGAAGGTGGTCCAATGATGAGACTTATAAAGGATTTTCGATTTACAATTGGTCCTGGTTCTGGTTGAACCAGAACCGGAACCGGTCCTTTCGATTTAAAACAATGACGTCACAGTTGCAACCCGGTTATAAAATTTTAGAACCAACCTGGGAGGTTGGTTCGGCTCTTTGGTTGCAAACATAATCCCTACAATTTTGCAAAATTATAGGTAGTCTTTTTTTAAGTAAAATCAAAGATATCTTCAGAATATTATAAATGACGTCATTATTTTAGAACCGCTGTCATAAAACAATGTCAAAGTTGTCAACCAAAACCAGGACCAATTTTTATAATCGAAAATCCTTATAGACGCCGTGCGGGTTCTGGACGCTCTAGATTATTACAAGGTCGTGATTTACGGCATCTCAGACTTCTTGCTCTCAGAAATCGACGGGACAGCATACGCCAAGTAAGAGATGTTCTAGTTGCAGCTACAGGACGAAGGTTTTCATGGATGACAGTTCATTGAAGATTGCTTGGTATGGGGCTGAGGGCTTACCGTCCGCTTTTGGTGCTACCTTTGACCCCACAACATAAGGCTCGCCGCTTGGAGTGGTGCAGAGATCGGCAAAACTGGAATGACGAATGGAATAACTTAAGCTTCAGTGACGAATCCAGGTTTTGTTTAGGCGGCCATGATGAACGCATGAGGGTTAGGCGATTTCGAGGTGAGAGACGAAACGTAGACTTTGCTGTTGAACGTGATACAGCAAGACAGCAAAGTATCATGGTATAGGGTGCTATATGCTTAGGAAGCAGATCACCTCTCATCAACGGCAATCTGACTACATCGCCTCACTTAAGGAGGATTTGGACCACCTTATTTTGTCAATGCCCAATAGAACAAACGAGTGCATAAATAACGATGGAGGAGCCACTCATTATTCATTTTTTGATGATTATCATGGAGGAATCTTCTTAGAAATGTAATCAATTACTATATGTATTAATATATAAATAAATTATGTTCAAAATTCTCCAGTATATACATATATAGAGTCAAACTATTTTTTATTGCGTTTATTAATTAATTAATTTTTTAGAAAAAATGACGTTTATCGCAAAAATTTCATAACTTTTTCACACTGGCGCACCCAGGAATTGACTTCGGGGGGGTTAAGGATAAATAATGAAAAACCTAATTTGAAGTAAAAATGTGACCATAACCAGGTTTCTCGAAGGGGGGGGTTAACCCCAGAACCGCCCCCCTCGGTGCGCCAAAAAAATATTACTTGTTACATTATAGAATGGTTATTTTTTTTAATTTCCGGAGTTAAATAGGGGGTTAAAAATATAGTGAGACACCCGGTATCTATACCAACCATAAATAAAATTTTATTAAACAATTGCATATAGCTGAAACTGCACGTTTGACTGAATTTTTTGGTTAATTCGAAAAAAGTGAAACCATGCATCCTTTAATTAACAGGTTAAATAAGTTTTATGCAACGATTTTAAAGAAAAAATATTGAATGTTCGAAACGAATCAAACAGTGCGTTTTAGTTCTTTAACGTGGTTAAAAGTATTTAATAAAGTAGCGTAAAAAAGTGGTTTAAAAAACTCGGAGTTTTAGATTATGTTTAGGAGGAAGAATAGAAAGAAATATTCCGTGGTTTTGGTTGGGTTTAGAGTAAGCAATATAAATAGATACGCAAAGTGGGTACAATAATTTCAGGCGCGGATCCAGAGGACGGAGGCCATCGTCTGCGTGGCTTCTTTAAAATAAAATTTAGTATTTTGATTAAATTTTTTAAATTATACATTTAAAACTTTTGCGGCGGTAACCTTAATGTAAATTTTAAAATGAGATAATAGGGAGTTTTTGGTCAGCATAAAAAAATATCAACCTTTGTGGTTATCGTTATTTGACAAGCCGCCAATGATGAAGATTTTACCCATGAAGCAATATATTGTGCATCTTTTTTAATGAAAAAGTAACAATTCTAAACATTCTTTTTAAAAAAATCCAATAGTACAAACACTGTGGCGCGAGCTTTTACGTGATAATCACAGAGATTGTTATTTTTGTATGCTGACCAAAAACTCCCTAATGCATTTTATCCCGCATTATTATTTTTTTTCTTGTGCTCCCCCTTTTTTAGGAGAAAATTTTAGGCCCCTTCTATAGTACTCAACTTGTTTTGTTATCAGTGAAACATTGAAAAATATAAGGAAAAGTCATTTGCCCCGGCATTGTTTTTATTTACACTGCTGCTATTGTTCATATTATTTTTTTTAGTTGTTAATATTATTTCTTATTATTTTATTATTATTTATTATTTTATTATTATTATTTTATTATTTATCTATGTTCGTTTTTTTTGTTAAAAAAAATGCAGGTACAAATTTAGGTACAATAAATTTTCCAAAGTATATTTTTTTTATAATTATTTTAATTTTATTATTTTATGTTTTAGTTAGCACTTTTCTGGATGCTTTTTGTGGTTAAGTATGAGTAGCTATTGCAGATAGACTTCGCCATGAAAAGCATCAATTTTACATTCTTATATAATGTACGATCCATCTGTACAATTTATTAATGAAGACGATTTTATTTATTTTATCATTTTTACCTTTTTTTAGGGAATAGATACCACAGATACAATTATTCAACAGAATAATTATGTCAATCAGCAAAATTTAGGTCCAGTGTCAACGAATAACAATGTGGATACAATCTACGGTAACAGAAGTAAGTTATTTTTCTTATTTTTGTTGAAAAACTAAATTTTCTACTACTACGTATCCAAGAAAAAAAATATATGAACTTTAATTAAATTTTCCTAATGATGTTTTAAAGGATTTTTTTTTAAGGGGAATCTTCATATTTTTTTGATATTTCAGATGACCCGCTATCCTCTCCCACCCTCAGTATACCAGACAACGCCATAGTACTACGGAGTAGTGTCGAAAATCACCGAAGAGATCCTGAAGGTAAAGACAACGACTCGCTGATGGAAAATAGTTTAATGGAAACTAAGGAGAAGACTTACACGACAGATGTTAATGGAAAGGTACATAGTTTTTTTAATTGAAAAAGAAAAGGGCTTTTGCAAAAAAAAACTTTATTTTTCCTTCTTATTCGATTGTCGAGATCCGAATATTAGCCTAAAAGAAGATGAAAATTGACGCGGTTACGTCACAACCGCCTCTTTTGGATTAGGAGAACAGAACCATTGAAGGAATATCTAAGGAAGTTTATCATATGAGACTAGATTCACATACCTTCTCACCCATTCTGATCTCGGAATCATGTATTTTTCAAACATTCAGAAATGACGGGTTTTTTTTTACCGGAGAAAATCTAAATTATATACTCCCTGCTTTTTCCTAAATTATTACAAGTAATAAAGGCTTGAAAAATACGTACAATAAAAACTTTCTACCAGCTCTCTCAGCAATAAGTTAATTGAAATATACGCGCGGGATTATTGCCGTTTTAATTTTAAATAAATATTACCCCGATTCGCCCTGGCGCATTCAGCTAATAATCAAAAACTCGCTGTAAATCGTATTGGCTTGCTGGTCGGATATTACCATTACTTGGCCTCTCTATTTAGATTTATATGCTCTCTGAAAATACGGTGCAAATGAAAATCTGCGTATTAAATTTAAATCTGGTTTCAACTCTGCGGTGCCAATGGACATAAGTGTAATTCATTTTTTTCGTAGGGCCAACAGTTTTCCCTGTCTAGATTTTAAAAATCGTAATTTCAAAAAACCCCAGTATTAATTGCAAAGGTTCATAAGCGTAAAAGATTCTACGTAGTCCTATTTATTTTTTTGTTTAGGTAACCGTCCACGTAGTGGTCACGATCAATGGGAACGGCACCCTGGCCGACCTGAAGAAGCAGCGCATGCAGATCCGAAACAGTGCCAGTGACGTCACTGGTTTGGCTACGCCCATCGAACAAGCTCTAGCCGAAGGCGAGGACAGCGATTTGAGTCCCACAGCTACTGATATTGTACGGTTCACTGGAAACACAATGGAGGAGACGATTGAGTATAATAAAAAAAAGAGGTGCTGTGTTGTTAGTTAGTTAGAAAAAAAGTATTATTTTAATCGAACGAAAATTCCTTCATTAGCTAGTTTTATGAATACTTTTGTTAACGTTCGGAAAGGCAAACAATACTGGTCCGAGTTTGATATATATTGTAAGATTTACTGCCAATACCATGGATGAGTGTGTAGCGGCATTCTTACCTAGAATAAAAATCCGAGTAACCGTACTTTTTTCTGTCCGAAAATGCATTATTTTAAATATTTTTCATTCACTTTATCTACACTATTTTATTTCTCAACATGCTGGTGGTGGGAGTGATATTATCTTAGAGGTTTTGATAATGATAAACGTATCTTGAATTACTCTGTATACACTTTTGCATCAAAAAACCGGTGAGAGTGTTTTTAGTAGTCACCTACGCCTCTCTTGAAAAAATAGGTTCCGTTGACTTAAGAAAAGTATTATTTCTTGTTTACACATGTTTATTTTTTCCCCAAAAATTAAACATTTAAAAAAAAATATATTTTCTTCAGAAATGTCACCTACGCTGCCGTCAACTACGTCACCATATTTTATTGTTTTGATAATATTTGGTATCGTAGGTAACTTTTTCACCAAATCTGTCACTTACTCTATTTAGATTAGAAAAATTCCCGAAATATTGGTTTTAATAAAAAATATCCTCTTTGGATTAAAATATATAATTTTAGTTTGAATGTAAGGTGTATTTTGTGGTAGCGTAGGTGACACTAGAATTTAGGCGCGGCTTTCACTGCTATAGTAGAACAAATACTGTACCTCAAAAAGAATGAGTACCTAGCTTAAATATCTCTCAGTAGATAAGTATTCTTTAATAAATTTTGCCGGGCCGCTCTTCGGTATTTTTATTCTAGGTGAGTTTTTAGAGAACAAAATAATTTATTTCGAGTTTTGAGACTAGTTCTGTGGACAAAAAAATGCTTTTTTACAGAAAACTTTCCAGTCCTGTAAAGTAAATAACAATTGATAGGAAACTCTTAATTTTTTTAATTACAAAAATAGTTGAAATATTAAATTATGATAAAAACTTAAAAATGGTTGTGATACAAAAGTTAAGTACTTAAATAGTCCATGCTACAATAAAAATGTAAAACGATGATTGTTTTAAGACTGTTCAATTAAAATAAAAATGTTTTAAAGAAAAAATAACTGAAAAAAAAACATTTAATTTAAATTAAAAGTCCCTGCAATTTTTTAAATTATGTACTTTAAAACCAATTTTCCCAGTACAAAATTTACTTTATTTTACTATAAAAAACACTGCCCTTCATCATGTTTAAATATTAAACTATGTCCTATTCTTTCAATTTTCCTTAAAAATATATTTAGTATTATTTTTTTCCTGTATTTAACCACTATTTTAATGTTAAGTTAATAAGTATGTACATAAGTATGTATAAGATATTTACATTCCAAAATAATGTGATAAAGTTTAAAATTTTTAAACAATGTTAAAGCTTTTAAAAATTTTAATGTAAGTAAAAAACACATCTTGTTTTATTATATTTTCTCTACTACCTGGTAGGTCAGCGTCATATAGAAGCAATATTCAAACGCTTGTAAAAAAAATGTACAAAAAAAAAATCAAAATTTTAAATTAATAAAATTAATCGATTTGTTTTCGATTTTAATATTTTTTTTTAGTTTAAAACTTTTTAATTTGTACGAATTTTGTCATAATTATTTAATTTTGTCCTTAAATTGCGTAATGGTTTTTAAATAAATTTTTCCTGATTTTATATTACTTTTTTATTTTTTAATAAATCTAACTCTAGCTGTATTAGCCAAAAATAAAATCAAATAATGAAAATTAGCCATGTTTGATTTTAAGAATGGGGTTTATGCACATTTTTTAAAATTACGATTTTTAAAAGATAGACAAAAAATTAATCCCTGACTTTTTCTTTTAATAATATTAGCATAATCGAATAAGTAATTTTTTTGCAAAAACCCCATTGAAAAATTGATAAACCTTCTTAATGACGCATATATGACGTTTTTTACACGTCAGTGCAAGACAAACGCAAAATAAACATAATATTAATAATATAAAATGGCATCGGCATCGGCTAGACCCAGCCTAAAATCCGCGGTATCGAGAACCTCCAGATGGTCCATAGCAGAACTTGCAGAGCCCCTTTTGACCATTCCTCCGGATGGAGGATGGGGCTGGGTGGTATGTGTGGCTAGTTTTTGTATCAATTTCATTGTGGATGGAACCATGTATTGTTTTGGAGGTTTGTAAATGAAAATCAGCGACTAAAAAGGTCTTTACAAACAAACGTGCAGAGTCGCATAATGCAAGTGTTAAACAAATCGACCATTCATTTGCAAAAGGTTGAACGTTTCATAAGATAACCAATATAAGATCCTAATGGTAAAGCCATGATGGTAATTTAAGACGTAAAATATTTTAGCATAACGTGTTTGTTTAAGCAATTTTGACTATGTTTTTCACATTTTTATGCCATGATTTTGCTCAGATTTTAACGCTTTCTTTCCAAACTTTCGATTTCTAGGATAAAACACTCACATTTTTCAAGTTTTCACTGTTTTTTAAGCGTTCAAAAAAAGTACTGCCAAAAAGATTTTTAGGCAATAGAGGAAATAATTATTTTTAATAAAAATTTCTTTTGTCATCTGTCTGTCATCTTTAGTGATATTGTGCATATGAATTTTATTTTGCCATTTTTATACAACAGCAAAAATTGTAATTTTTCAAAGCATAAAGTGTGTGAGACATAAGGTCAATCAATCAAAATTCTTAACAAGTCTTTAAATTTATCAAAAAACGTGTTCTTCTATAAGTGTATTTAAGCACATCTAAAAATCATCTAACAGGTATATATTTAACTCAATTATTTTAAGGTTCATCATGGCTCTACCATAATGCTAATATATGACCCACTTTTTTTCCTGCCGTCAGCACCGCCCTGAGAAAAAAGCATTTGTGAGGTAAAAGTTTAAGTTTATTAAAGTTTGTTTAGATCCTATAATCTAAGAGACGTATAAATTTGTATAAAATTTTATAGTACAAACGTTTTATTTTTAAATATTTCAGGTTCATGAAAGAACCGTTTCCTAAGAGATTTTATAATCAAGCAGACTCATTAAACTTTACAGGTTTCTATAATTGGACCCTTGTTTTTTATAATGTATTATGAGTTTGTATAAGTACATTTTTTATGAGACTTTTGGGAGATTTTATGATCAGGCAGTCTTGTTTTGTTAATCGTTTGCTGGTTGATGATAACACAAGTTCTTATAAATCTTCCTATACATTTTATAGTCAGAAAAACTCATAAAATTTTAACTGCTTTTATGTGACCATCTTTAAAAAAGTATATACTATGGGTTTGAATATATCCACAATTTTTATGGGTTTTCCAGGGCACTTTATAATCTAATAGGCTCATAATATTTAATAGGTTTCTATAATAAATTTGCTATTATTTTATAATATAAAAAGCTACACTTATCAAAGTAACATCTCTCCCACAGCTTCTGGCGACAAATAGGTACACTTGATTTCAAATAAAACTCATACATGCATTTTTTTCTATTCCACAAAATTTAGCTTTCAATTAGTGTATACCTTTACAAGGCACCACCAGCTTAGTATGCCTTAAAAATTCAGTGTGACATAGGCTGGTCTATAAGAAGAGCGGCCACCCATTTTGGAGTTGATAAAATGACGATAATGCGATGGAAAAAGCGCTGGATTGAAAATAATTCTACGGATAGGAAAGATGGATCAGGACGACCAAAAGTAAGTTCTGAAGTGCAAGATGAGAGACTTATTCGGTTGAAGCAGAACATTATTTCCAGGTTCTTTAGCAACAGTAAATAGAAGAGTAACGAAATCAGAAGTCTCTTGTCGAGTTGCTGCAAATAAGCCTTTTCTAACAGAAGAACAAAAACAGGCCAGAGTGATTTTTGCACTGAACAACGTTTTTCGTGAGGAGAAGGTGGTTTTCACTGACGAAAAAAATTTTCAATCATCTTCAAGCAGCAGGAGAATTTTAGTTTATCGTCCACCAAATTCTAGAACCCGAATATACAAACCAAATTAAAAAAGCTGAACATTTTTCTGTGAACATGTGTGGCTGGTTTAGTACTAGAGGTTTGGGTTTTTTTTGAAGAATCAAAGGAAGATTCAATAGTGAACAATATATTGAAATCCTTGAAAACGTTATACTGCCATCTGTACAGGTTTTACATGAAAATAATGACTTCGTTTATCAGCAGAACAACTGTCCAGTACACACGGCTAATGTTGTTGGCCAATGGTTTCAGAATAATAATATAGAAACACTTCCTTGGCCAGCCAACAGCCCTGACCTTAACCCAATGGAAAATATATGGGGTCGATTCGTTAAAATAATATACCAAAGGAATTGGAGACCACGAAATGCTGAAGAGTTAAGCGATGCTATTTATCGCGCATTGGATCAGCCCTCAGAAGACCAACAGTATTTTCAAAATTTAACCTTTTCAATACCCAGAAGTTTGCAGCTTGTAATAGAGAAAAATGGTGATCCTATTAAATACTAAATTATTTATTTTAGTTCTTTTTTAAGTTAAAATAATTAGTATTAAGTTTACCATCGTTTTTGTCCTAATCCAAGTTTCCTATTCGTCGAATTGTTTTCAATCCAGCGCTGTTTCCATCGTATTATTGTTATTTTATCAACTCCAAAATGGGTTACTGCCCTCTTTATAGAACAGCCTTCGTCCGTTACTCGAGTGATAATTTGATATTGTTCAATAAAGACTTTACTAAAACATTATTTTTGCTGAATTTTTAGTATTATGCAAAATTTAATATAAAAAATAAGGTTGCCTTTAATTTAAGTAAAAAAATATTTTCAGTTTTAGAGACCTTTTTTAAACAATATGCCAAATTCTCGTACTTTTGAAGTTTTTAGGCATTTTACCTGGTAGTCCGTATATATTATACACTTTTAGAAAGGTCAATTTTGTGACTGCATCTATGCGTTTTTGTTTAAATCAAGTGTACTTATACGAGAACAATTTTCTATTGGGTGTGGTATTATATATATTATAGTGGGTTAGGTCATCGTAGTTTATAGTTTAGGTTATAGTTTAGTTCGCTTGTATCAATCCGTATTAAATTACTACTATTACTACTACTACCACTGCTAAAGTCGTGACGTCAGTTTTTGTTTTAAAATATTGCAGGTAGATCGTATGGAATCTCTTAAACCCTTATGAGGAATTGTCGTATTAAAAATCATAAAATATTTTAACTTTTATAAACCAACTGGTTGGTGAAATGTAATGAAATTCTATGCGAGATTTGTGTTCCACTTTCAATAGTCAAAAATTATAAAATGTCATAACTTTATGTGAGCATAGATCATGAAATCTTATAATGTTTTATTTATGTTTTATAATCTTTCATGAGGCTTTTTTGGCAGTTAAACTTATTGACTGTTCAGTATTATGCTAAACTAATAAGCATAATTTTGCTAAAACATTTGCTTCTTCTAAACAGTTTGTATATTGTGCTTAATTTACCGTCACCAAAAAATAAGCGTCCGCAAAAAAAAAAATGCAGAAAAGTTTTAACTTTGGCCTCGCAAGTGGGTCAAATTTTTATTTATTCTGTGCTTTTTTTAGTATTTTTACCAGAAATTAGTAAGGATATCAACGTGAAAGATACGGAAATAGCCCTCGCAAGTTCCTTACTCAGTGGGTTCTATTATATTTTGGGTCCTTTAAACTGTGCTGCATGTAACAGGTAAGAACATTATTTTCTAAATTGGTTTTTTTTGAAGGCATAATTTATTATATAATATGAATTTTAGCACTGGCTGTCCCAGCCATTTGGAAAGGGGAGGGTGGTTTCGATACGAAAAAAAAACTAGGACACAAGCCTACCTTTTATGCGGAACATATCAATATATGCAAACAATACTTAGTAACTTCAAGCGCGGATTTGGTCTTAAATCTAGGGGTCGGGGTAGATTTTAAGTTGTTTATTTTATACATCTTTTATTTTAAAAAATGTTTAAAGGCGCCAAAAATTTTTGACTTAAATTAAACTAAAACCGTGAATATCAATGGTAACATAGCGCCGCAGGCGAAATTTTTAAAGAAAATTGCACTCAAAAATGCATCTATTGATTTAAAATTACACTAAAATTGTAAATATATCAATGGTTTTAAAGTGCAGCAGACCAAAACTTTCTAAGAAAATTATACTAGCCACTTTTAACACAAAATTAAACTAATACCGTAAATATCAAAGGTGTTATAGCGCCGCAATTAATACCCTAATTTTGAAAAATATCGCCACACTTGTTCATTGTATCGAAAATGTTATCAGGTATGTTTTGATTTAAGCTTTTGCCTACTTTTGGAATCGACTTCATTTAATTTAATTTTGGCTTCACGTTGTCTAAAACTTGTTTATAAATAGAAACTCTATAATACTGTTTTCAATTTCCAATATCGTGGTTTTCGCGGTATTTCATGCGTTTGTTTATTCTTGGTGTGACGAATTGAAGGTCAAACTGTCCCAAAATACTGTGGAGGGATTCTAGAATGTCTTTAAAATAAAACACATAGGGTTTTTTTAAAAGTGGGTTTTTTTCATTATTAATAAAATAAATAAACGTAAAAAGGGTATATTATTACGAGTCGTTTGAATCTGATCGTAAGATTCGATAAACTTTGACCAGTTGCAAAGCTTTTTCTAATCCCAAACAATTTCTGATTGTATTATTCCAAATAAGACCGTAAGTTGAATGTCTTTCAATGGATGCTGCACTAGCTGGGCAACAATTTAAATTATTTAAAAAAAAAACGATTCTGGTTCAGTATTTGCATTATTACTGGATTCGAAAACCGCTACTCTTAGGCATTTTCCTTTTAAAAAAATGGTTTAGAGTTAATAACCTCGGAAAAAACGAGAACTTGAATCGTATACTATCATATACTAAGTAAGCAGGTACTTACAGTGTAGTAAATACACAAAGTCCAAAAATAATTTTCTTTGGGTTTGTTTACATCAAGAAAATATGATACGAACATCGCATCGGCATAAAGCGCTGGTCAATCTAAACCAAAACTGCTTTGATTTATTAACAAACTGTCGATTTCTGTATTCCACCTATTTGCGAGAATAAGTCCTAATTTTAAAGAAGAACTACAATCTCTATATAATTTAAAAAGAAAACCATAAAAAACCCAATAAAACCCAAAAAAACCGAGAATAAAGCCCATTTATAAAACCCAAAAAAGCTCAGTGGGTTGGGTTTTAAATAAAAAACCCGGGTTTTTTCCAACCCTGCTTTAAAGGAACGTTCTGTAATTTCTCGTTTTTTCTCCACAGACTTCAAGGTTACCACCAGCATCTTTGTTGTCTACTTTTTTCTGGAGAAAAGGGGGGACGATCGCCCCCCCCCCCACCCTCCCTCCTGGGACCGCCACTGATTTTAATCTCCTATCCTAATGAACCGCCCCTACGAGGCAATTTTAGACACTTCACCATAGTACAGTGTCTAAAAAGATAAAAAATTTAAAGATTTATTTCATTTGGCAAACAGAAAAAAAAAATTGACCTGATTTTTTTTAAATTTTAGGTATGGTTTTCGTGCAATTGGTATTACTGGTGGAGTTTTAGCTGCCGGGGCATTTTTCTGTGCCTCATATCTACGTAGCCTTGTTCCCTTTTTACTTGTTACTGGAATTTGGGGTAAACAAAATCAAGAACTTTCTTAAAGATCTTTAAGGCCTATTTACTCAACTTCTAATGCGTAATGGCTAATTGATAAATTTAATGGATGGAGTTTAATGCATAATGTTTAATGGTTAATTAATAATAATGTTATATTAATAATAGAGTTTTTATGCGTAGTGTTTATCCATGGAATCTCTTGCATTCCATATGCAATGAAACCCTTCAATACATTCAATAAACAAGCCACCATTGAAACTCATTTAAAAAAAAAAACACACAAAAAAATGTCCAAAAACAACAAAAGTTTTTTAGGGGGTTATGTCAGCCAAATCAGCTATAGCAAAGAAAATGAAAAGTGACAACTGAAATATGGGTTTGCACACGCGCATTTCCTTATTTTTAATAAATCGCACAATGCACAATGTACAAAGTTAAAAGTTGCCCAACTTTATCAATTATCCATTATACATTAAATTTAAGAATAACGCATTAGACTTTGGATAAATAGTACCATTAGTTTACACATATTTAACTTTAAAAATTAAGCATTAGAAGTTGAGTAAATAGGCCTTTAGAGATTGCAAATTTTTGAGGCACAGTCCTTTAATTATTTTTTTTTTAATTTTTAGGGGGATTAGCCTTTAATCTTGTTTACACCCCAGCGGCCATTGCGGTGGGATTTTATTTCGAAAAATGGCGAGCCTTGGCACTTTCGCTGGTAGTGTGTGGAACCGCATTAGGTAAACAAACGTACGCACTTAGGTTAGGCATGTGACATATAGCGATTTCCATTGGTAAAACTGGTGCGCCACCAGTGCCCAACTGAGTCGGTGCTGCAAACCCACTAAACAACCTTAAAAAAAGCGTGTTAAGTGTCTGAACGAAGCGAGTTTTATGGTTTGGGTATAGTTTTTTTCATGTTCCATTCAATCTGCACTTAGACTGCACCGACGCAATCTTTTGATCAACCAGATCGAATATACTAGAGAGTATAGTCGAGATTCTTTTCTTTCTGTCAGTGACCTTAGCGCAGGGCTGCGTTCAGAATGCTCACACTAGTGTAAAAAACGCACCCGGTGCGTGGTGTGTCGCCGTTCAGGAATATGAAAATGTCTTATTTTCGTCGTTCAGGAAAGGTGGTGTGTAACATGCGGCAATAAGGCTCAAAATTGCACATATTTATGTCTATTTTAGTGAGTTTATCACACCACGACGTCACCCGAGTCTCGACTTGGGCGATGGTTGGTGTGCTTGAATGAGGTTATGATATGGTGAATTTTATTCAATATTTTTTAACTAACTGTGTATAATATATGGTTTTAATGATTTTTTTTTCTAGAGTCTTTTTTAAGCTAATACACCTAATAAGAATAGGAATTAAAAAAAACGTAACTTTTTTATTTTTCTTTCTATTTTTAAATATGATGTCTTATTAGTCTAGTATATATACATTATTTATAGGAGGTCTGAAAAAGTTCTTGCTGATACTTGATCATTTTCAAAATTTTTGGATGTTTATGTAACTTTTCAATGACCTCATATTTAAATGATCCTTTAAGAAATAAAAAAGTAGTATGGGACGGTTTTAAAAACTATCCAACATTTTTCTGCTCACTTGTAGCCTAAAAAAATGCCTTTTCGGGTCATTGGATAATGTCAAAAAAAAAAAGCAACCCCGGAAACCAACCCAAAACCCAGCATTCGAAAATAGGAGAGGACAGAAGGCCTATTTTTATATAAAATAAAAAGACTATTTTATAATTTATCCCTCCTTTGTTTTGTTTTTGTCAATCAGCTGACATTAGAGACAGATTATAGGTGGTCTGTACACTTGCGGACACACCGAATGCGACATGTCGAAAGGAGACCCGGGTAATTTGGTAAGATTAAGGTAAAACGCAGTATGGAGCGGAGTAGTCCGCGAGAAGGCAGGCTAATTCGATTTCATACCGTCATTGAATATATAACTGGTCGGACGTCAAGTTACGCAAGATCATAGCAAACCGCAGAGAGAGAGAGACGTCCAAAACGGGTCATGTAATATCCATACTTTTTGGAGTCACATAAACATCAGAATTGACTGAACTTTACATGAAAAACACGGCTCGGATCACTTTTTTGATTTGAACATTTAAAAATTTGAATCGGTATTATTTGTTGAACCACTTGGCCTATTTTTATCGAACACTCCCTGAGCGATAGGCTCCAAACAGAAAAAAACTGCATCGAAATCGGTTCACTAGTTTGAGAGCGCCCTAACACACACATACATAGGAGTCAAAATTATAATACCCGTGTTTTTTGCATTCGCGTTGGGGGTTAAAGCATGCAGCCAGTTAAAAAAAAACGGGTAATAATTAATTTTAAAAGGAAATTTTTCAAATGGCTTAACTATGTGGAAAACAGTTGAAATTGACGAATCCAAGTAAAACCATGCATTTTTTTCATTTTTTAGATACAAAAGGATTACTGCTCAAAAACCCATATACACGTTGTTTTTTTTTAATTTTAGGCATGGTCGCTTACCCCCCTTTAATAACTAGGGCTTTGGGCGAGTTTTCTTGGAGAATAAAGTTCAAAATTCTCTCGGGACTGTGTGTGTTTTGCTCCATTTTGGCTATTGTATATAAGTAGGTAACAGGTAACTTTCTTTCAGATTATGACATCGTTTTTTTTCTGTCGTATAACTAGCGATTGAACCTTACTTCATAATTAAGGTATCACCTTTCATAACTAAGGTATAACTTTTCATGATTAAGGTTTCACCTTTCATAATTATGCGTCAGCTTTCATAATTAGGGTGAAATATTGGTTAATTAAGGTTTCAACTTTCATAATTAAGGTATTTCAAAAGATGTCACCTTCCATAATTACGGTGTAACAATCCATAATTAAGGTATCACCTTTAATAATTAAGGTATCACCTTTCATAATTAAGGAGTAACATTTTATAATTAAGAAGTCATCTTTCATAACTAAGACCTTATCTTTCATAATTAAGGTGACGCATTTCATAATTAAGGTGTTACCTTAATTGCTTGATGTCAAATATGTAAGTTATGCAGCTTTAGCACCAGCGCAAAATCTTTCAGATTAAGCTTTAATCGGTGTTTAGACTGGGTTTTATAGCAAATAAAGTTTGGATATAAGGGTAAATATCAAAAAATTACACCTCTTGTCTTGTCCCTGCCATTACATTATGCAGTACAAAGAATTTGTGAAAGTTTTCTCGAGATTCGATTATATTAAGTAAAAATGTATCTTTCTTTAATGGTTTTTGATTTTTTAATTATTGAAAATATTACTTAAATCTTACTCTGACGACATTTGACTTTCGCCGGGTTAGGTATTTTTTACCCCCTATGAAACGTTTGAAAGACTTATACCCGTATCCACCAAACCAAAAGGATGTGGTCTTTTACCTTGCAAATTTGTTTACCAAAACTGATTCCAAACTCCGATTAGTGTTAATCGTGATGAAAGCTTAATCGGAGAACTTTCACGTTGGTGGATACGCACATTAAATATTTTATAATTATTTGATTCATTATGCCATTTTCTGCACCTGGCAAAAACACCAAAAACTAAAATTCAAAAATGTGCACCCTAGAGTAACTCAAATTTTGTCTCCCACTGTAGTTCTCACTCTCCTGGCTCACTTTTACACCATAAAAATGGCTACTTCCGCCATTCCGCCCACGGTTTATCAGACTGTGCAAAATCAAACCCGTTACATAAAAGAAAGCTCAATCGTAAAATCATTCACTATAGAAACTGCAATTCGTTCAAACGTTCGAGCCGTTTTTAATCGAGCCATTGTTCGTCAAACTCATTCAATATAAAATTTGTAATTTGTAAAACCGATTTTCAATAAAACCCGGAATGTATCAAACCATTATTTTTCAAAACAGGAATTCGTAAAACCCGTTGTTTATCAGAAAATTTTTGCTAAATTCCACGCCATGTTAAGAACAATAGAGTGACATCTAGACATTGAATACTACTTGTGAATACTTTTAGCCAAGTGTGCGCACATAGAACGTCAAATGCATCGAAACGCCGCGCCGCCGCGCCACCTACATGTACTCCGGTTCATGTATTATTGGCGAATGCGCAGTCAATTCAGCAAAAATTTTCTGATAAACAACGGGTTTTACGAATTCCAGTTTTGAAAAATAATGGTTTGACAAATTTTGGATTTTATTAAAAATGGGTTTTACAAATTACGAGTTTGATATTGAATGAGTTTGATAAACAATGGTTCGAATAAAAACGGGTCTTATAAATTTACAATTTGTTATTGAATGGGTTTGAAGAAATAAGGTTCGGATAAAAAAATTGGTTTAAGAAATTGCAGTTTTTATGGTAAATCGTTCTTACGATGAAAATTTTTATTAAATACGGTCTGATAAATTCCTGGTTTTGATTTTTATTATGTTGTTTTGTTTCTTGTAAGAAATTAATCTTTGGGCCAGTAATATGTTTATAATTATCCATATACCTATAAGATCCTACATGTATTGGCCCAAGGATCGCAAAATGTGTAACAATAATAACTTTGAAAAAAAAAGAAAATAATTAAAAAATCATGGTTGATCCTGGGCGCATGCTTGATTCAGTTTGCTCGTGCCCACCCCATTCTATGCACCGACTAGTATCACGATTAAAGCTCAACCGGGGAATTTTTAATTTGAGGGATACGAGCATACTAAGTAATTTTTCTTTTTAGGCCAATAAAAGCGAAAAAACTAAAAGTTCAGTTTGGAGAGCAAGAAATCCATTCAATCACAAGCGAACAAGAAACAAGATTTTTCAACGTTTTTCAAAAATTTAAGTAAGGAACTCGTAGCTCTACTCCTTCATAAACAAAAAAAAAGTGAACTATTCTTCATTCTTGATTTTCATGGATATCAAAAACAAACAAAAAGGTACTAATACTAATAAACAACCGACCATTTTTCCTTGCCCTCAGCTCTGCTCTCAGGCTGTGGAGATCATTAACAGCACGGAAGGTCTCGGGTTCGAATCCCCGCTAGGCGCATGGATATTTTGCGTTGTCTTTAACTTTTCAAAAACTTGGCTAACACTGGGCATTGATCCTATAATGGATGGAAAAGTCGCAGTACAAAAAAAAACAGCATATTACCACAGGGTGAGAGCAGGGTTAAAAGAGGGAAAAAATGTTGATGGCTTATTAGCATTAGGATGCCTGTCTTATAGAGGTTTAATCAAAGCCTCAGGTACATCGTTATCAGCGGCGTACAATAAAATTTCAATTAAGGGAAGCAATTTTTAAAAACTTACCCTATTTGTAAGGTAATTCGATTCTTCAAACACTTTTTGCAAATTCGTCAATGACGTCATCATAAAAACGTTGATGCTCTGACAAGTTTTGGAGAAGTTTATTTTCAATGGACAAAGGCAGAGAGCATATAAATCTAAATAGAGAGGACACGTAATGGTAATATCCGACCAGCAAGCCAATGCGATTCACAGCAAGTTTTTGATTATTAGGTGAATGCGTCAGGATGAATATCGATTTATCACTGGCGTAAATACTTATAGTTAATGCAATTTTAAATGAACTTATTGCTAAGGGAGCTGGTAGAAAGTTTTTATTGTATATATTTTTAATGCCTTTATTACTTGTAATAACTTGGGAAAAAGCAGAGAGCATACAATTTATGTTTTCTTCGGTAAAAAATAAGTGTTTTTTTATTTACTTTTTAAATATTTTGCTATCTAAGATTACTTCAATTTTGCTATAAAAAATAAACATTTGCAGCAAACCACCCAAACTATGCTTCTGTACCAAATTTCAATAACCCCGTCATTTCTGAATCTTTGAAAAATACATGATAAGGAGATCAGAATGGGTGAGAATAAGGTATATTGAAAACTGATGGTCTCATATGATAAACTTCCTTAGATATTCCTTCAATGGTTCTGTTCTCCTTATCCAAAAGAGGCGGTTGTGACGTAACCGCGTCAATTCCCATCATGGAAGTCTTCTCCGAAAGGGAGAGAGAAAAAATTTTTTTCCAGAAAGTTAACAACTGATTATGATTTTTTTTTAAAATTTGACCGCCGAAAACGAAACCTTACAAAAGAGTAATGTTTAATTTAAAATAAAAGAAAAAAACTGGCGCCGCAGGGCAACATTTTCGTCCGAGAGCGGGTCGATCGCCTCCTTCTGTATTCACCCCCTGTGTACCGGCATGGGTCTGTTGTCCGCAGCGCAACGCGGGGATCGATATTATGGATAGTTCCAACGCGGAACTCGTCCAAAAGAATACGATTTTCCTGTGCGCTGCCACTGCTTTGGATCGATAAAAATAAGCAAGATCGAAAGCGAAAGTTTCCAAGCCAAAAACTAAAAAAAAAACGATAGCTGCGCCACTTGGTTTTTAAGTCAGTTGCGCGGGATCGCAAATTTACCATAAGGTGTCCTCTCTATTTAGATTTATATGCTCTCTGACCGATATTTGCGAAAGTCTCTCCTGACCTGTTTAAGCGTTGAAAATCCCTTTAAATTATGAAGACACACACCACACATCCCACATAACAATTAAACATTCCTGTAATATAATAGTCATATACTTAGAGAACAAAGAATGTGATAGAAATGTTACATTTTACCATTGGGAATATTACGAACACATGCCGGCAATAAGTTACGTTCTAGCTCATACAGGTGATATAAATGTGATAGAAACGTGACGTGAAACATGACTATAATACGACCAGAACGTTTTTTAAAAGAATGACACAAATATATATATCCCTATTGAATATTGCATGGATATGATTTTGTGATTCAAAACATGTTCAGATGGCCACGAGATGGATGTGCAGTATATCCACATTGATATCCACCAAATTTGCATTAGTCTCTACTAAAATGAAGCCCATGGATGATATCAATGTATCACCATTATGTTGATATACTACTTGAGATTAGTTATCAAAAGATTACCTGCTGTGTTATATGTACAATAATATTAACTGCTACATAGAGAACATATTGATTCCAGTGTCATCTACCTACAATAGATGACATTAAACTAAATTATAATTATAAATCATGTAAATCGCGTATTTTTGGGAATATTCATAAAAATAACTTGATTATCACGTTATCATGGGAATATTATTATCTTATTCACAAAGAAATATAACTATCACAAACTCTTAAAGAATATTCAACAAAAAATAAGTCTGGAACATTCCTGTCATATTCGCAATAGAATATTCCAAAAATCACTTTAAGGGAATATTCCTAACATGAAAATTCCTCCAATGTTATGTGGGATTCACACACAATCTTCTTACTTAACTGTCCAACATTTTTAGCATTATTCCAGTCAGCTGAAATTAACGGTATTTGCGTGTCCAAGTCCACATTGTCATCCGTATCGCACGTACATTGTACACACCGACAGCCGTTTAAACCTGCAAATAAGCAGCAGGTTCAATTACCTCTCGCCGCACCCGAAAGCAGGCATACTGCTGCTGCCGGTGTATTATAGCTGCAGTCTACAAAGAACCTAGCAGCGAAGATGGCTTCTTTTAGATTTTTCTAGAGTAGTAAAAAGTCGCGTGCACACCACACGCGGACAGACTTGCTGCTGCGACGCGGTTTCAGTCAAGACCGCATTTGTT
The DNA here is from genome assembly GCA_963921995.1 of Oxystoma pomonae. NCBI lineage: Eukaryota > Metazoa > Arthropoda > Insecta > Coleoptera > Brentidae > Oxystoma > Oxystoma pomonae. Next base: position 15,447,268 of record OY998170.1, on the reverse strand, counting down.
ATGGGCTTGATATTTCAAATAATTGTTAGCATTTTGAATACAATCTAAAGTAATTGTTTCCTATTTCAAATTTACATTTAAGATGACGTTTTTCTAGGGGAAGCACTGCTTCCCTTAATTCCATGGACCGCACGCCGCTGGTCGTAATACTCTTCTTTTTTTCATGTTTAGGAACAAATTCTTCCCGACGATATCCGAAATAAGCGTAGAAGTTTCAGATAGCAGCAGACCGAGTCGTGTAACAAGCAGGACAAATCTGAGGGGCATTCTGCAAAACAAGAGGGACACTGTTGATAACACTTCATTGTACATGGGGGTAGTGAGTTTTTTGACATTAAAATTTTTTTAACGAAATTCATTTATTTCTGTTTTTTATTGATTTATTTGTGTCATATCTTTAAATATATAACTGCTATACGAAAGATATCCTATCAGCGGCGTGCGGTGAGATTTTATGTAAGGGAGGGAATTTTTAAAAACCTACTCTATTTGTTATATAATTCGTAAACGACCCTGACCTGCTGAATTTTTTTTACACGTTATTATTAAGACACAGGGGACCGCCCGCCCTAGACTAGTGAACAGCGTCTTAGCCTACAGAACAGAGATCGCAGGATCGGATCTCGGCAAGTACACGAATGCGACTCGAAACGACCGACGGGCGGCCCCACTTCTCAGCAGCTCCGCAGTCGACGTTATGCATAGAATAACAACAAACGAGGTAGAAGTAGGCGGCACGGTTGACACTGCAACGAAAACTTTTCGGGACTCAAAGATGGACGGCCGAGGACCCCACCAAAACCACTCCAATGAATGCGTCTGAAGACTGCGACAGCGAACTCGGCCAGAGAAACCGGGTCTAAACCTCGATTTTCGGGTCAACCTATATGACGGCGGGCTGCTGGGGAGAAAAGTCTACCGTCAACCAAGTTCCGCTGGGACGATAGCGATGTTAGATAGATGCCAGTCTAACATTTCTTCTTCGGAGGGGGTGTAAAGCCGGCGGTCCACTGTGTATACTTGCTACGCCGTCTAAAGATCCCTGCCCTCGACAAAGAGGTGTCAGGTAAAAATTAAGTCCTCTTAGAGAAAGAAAACTTGCATCCTAAGGGGCACGTACTACTACTACTACTACTACTACTACTACTACTACTACTACTACTACTACTACTACTACTACTACTACTACTACTACTGCTACTGCTACTGCTACTGCTATTGCTACTGCTACTGCTACTGCTACTGCTACTTCTAATGCTACTGCTACTACAACTACAACTACAACTACAACTACAACTACAACTACAACTACAACTACAACTACAATTACAACTACAACTACAACTACAACTACAACTACAACTACAACTACAACTACAACTACAACTACAACTACAACTACAACTACAACTACAACTACAACTACACCTACACTGCTACTACTACTACTTCTACTACATACCTACTACTACTTTCAATGTTTTATAATCAAAGGTTTTAGTTGAATGACGCACACAAAGGAAAATTCGGCCATAGACATTATCTTAATTTCCAGAGAACTATAAACAAGGCAAGCTTTTCTTCATTTTAGGATATAGGGTCAGTTAAAAATGCTCTCTACACACTAGAAGAACGTAGCGAAGATGATTTAACTCATACTGGGTGTTGCGCATGTTGTAGAAGAAAAAAACGCCCTCCCGAAAAAGTATCAAAAAAATCCTGTAGAAAATCTAAATGTTTAAGGTACGGTAATCATTTTATATCGTTTTATATTTATAACTACTACTACTTCTTGAGACCCATACTGTCTGGATGTATAGGTTTACTTAAAAATATCCACTAGCTAAATCCATGGTCGACAACAAGCTAGCCTGAGAGCTTATCCAACGTTTTGTTTTTTAATGGCAAAGAACAGTATTCTGTTTTGATTATGTAATTTATTTTCCTATAATCGGCTCACACTCCAAACTCTCTCCAAGGGGTCCTCCACTAAGTTTATATTAGGGTTATTATCCTTACTATCCTGCCAAAATTCTTCTATAAAATCCAATAAAATGTGTCATGAAATTCTGGAAGAATGTCTATATTTTTTCTTAGGTTTTAAATTTATCATTGTTCTTAAATTATATCTAAAATAGCTTCTGTGGGGAGATGTGACCTACGACGACATCGTTTCGTCCTTATTGAAAATGCATATGAGCAAATAAAATATTACCTTATTTCGGGTATAGAAAATCTAGGAAACAAATACTGTAAAAAATTGATGACATTTGGTACAGAGCTTCATCTGTGGTTATACTCTAACGGTTTTATGTAGTGGTCATAAACTTTATGCAAAAATGAGCTGTCAAAATGACATTTTAGATTTTAGAGGGACAATGTGGCCAGTATAGGGATGGATTCCTAAGCAGAGTCGGAGTTGGTTCACAGAAGCAAACGTTTTGACCAATTAAAAGAATGGATTTAAAGCTTTGGGGAAAAGCCGCAACCTGCGGTTATTTAGTTAGATTTGCCAAACTACTTACTTTAAAATATTTAGGGTGTCTTCCCAACAAAACTTTAAAGAAGCAACTTTTTCAAGAGTGATTTTTAACATTTTTTTTTATACTAAATTCTTTATTCCTAATGGCATTAAAATTATAAAAAAGGCCCCAGTAGAGGGAATATTATTATATTAATCCATCAATTTTACGAAATAGTACAAGCTCCCGATATCATTTTTCTGTGATTAATTCCTAACCCATATTTCTATTAGGGCCATGAATTCCAGTAACAAAAAAAAAAACAAAAAAGAAGTTAAAAAACCTCCAAATCAGTTACTTCAACGAAAAGAATTTAAAAATCAAAAGATCAAAAGATCTTGGGTGGAAAAAACGAAATTCAAACTTGGATGAGTAACTCACAAGGAATACATGTTTCGCTGTGGGCAACCAGCGTGGGCTCATCAGTGGTTTTACTGGTCACCCTCCCCAAACATCATTAAACACCATCATACACTTTGATTTTCAACTTTGAATCACTCAAAAATAGACATCGTTCCCCATTGGTTCTTATCTTAGTCACCTGATACGGATTCATCATGGTTAATATTTCCAATAGGGTTATGGCTCCTAAGGCATTAAAACAAAAAAGAAGTTAAAAAATCAGTTACTTCAACTGAAAAGAATCTAAAAAAAAAGATCTTGGGTGGAAAAAAAACGATATTCAAACTTAGATGAGTACCCCAAAAGGGAAATACACAAAGGACCAAGGCGAAAAGAGAAATGATTAAACGATGTTTCGCCCTGTAACCACTGAGGAGCCCACGCTCGCTGGTTGCCCAGTTGCGTTTTTTCCAGCCAAGATCTTTTGATCTTTTGTTTCTACATTCTTTTCGGTTGAAGTAACTGATTTGGAGGTTTTTTAACTTCTTCTTTGTTTTAATTGCCTTAGGTGCATAATCCTACTGGAAATATTAACATGCCAGGACGAATTCGTATTAGGTAACTTGGATAACTTTAACCAGTGTGGAACGATGCCCATTTGTGAGTGGTTCAAGGTTGGAAATCTAAGTGTATGATGGTGTTTAATGATGTTTAGGGAGGGTGACCAGTGAAACCACTGATGAGCCCATGCTGGTTGCCCAGGGCGAAACATCGTTTAATCATTTCCTTTTTTTGCTTTGGTCCTTTGTGTGTTCCTTGTGGGATGTTCATCCAAGTTTGAATTTTCGTTTTGTTTTTGTTTCTTTTTTTTTTTTCCACCCAAGATCTTTTGATCTTTTGAATTCCAGTAATATTTTGAAATTTGCTCATATGGCTATAATATATAGTTATATATATTCCAAAATGCCTAAAATTTTAAACTTAGGTCATCATGGTTTTTAGGAAGATAGTGAAGAGACCCTGATTTTGAAGGAAAAATATAAGCCATTTAGAGAAGGTAGGTAGGTATGTACGTGTCCTTTCCTAAAAACCATGATGGTCATAAAATTTGTCATTTTGTCATTTGCGCCAAAGAATAATTATACTTATTCCAACAACTCACTAATATTGAGGACTATCAAAACCATGCATTACATATTTTTAATCGTGCGTGATTTTTGCACTTTCTTCACTCGTAGTGTAATGCACTATTATGTTGTAGATCAAAGTGTTGTAAGAAACAGAAACGTGTTTTTGACGAAAACTACGATTCGGTGTCCCAAGGACGACACACTAGTATCAACAGACCGATGTATAGGGATGATATTTTTTATTCGTAGGTATATTTATTATTTCCATAGATTTTAAAAAATAGACATAAATCAAGATATTCATCAAATTGAGGTCAACTATTACTAATTAAAACAAAGTTATGATTGTTTTCCACAAACCAAAACTACACTTTTTTGCACTCGACGCGCGTTTCGCTAACAACGTTAGCATCATCAGGAGACGATAAACAATGAACTAAATTAATCTACGCTCTATCTTATATACAATCCTTTAGTGGGCGGAGATAAGACTAATAATTTGTGATTTATCGCGATTTTTAATCCTGTCTCCCCTCAACCAAAGAGTAAAGTGTACTAAACGGGATGGGTCCTCTATCTTTATTTAAACTATTTCTGGATTTAATGATTTCCATACTTTCATATGCATTCAAAAGTCTTTTGTTTGGTACACTTTTTAGAAGTTTTAGGTTATCTAATGTGAATCTATGATTGTTTTCAAAAGCATGCTCGGCCATACTTGACTTTTCTGTTCTTCCGTATTTTAAGTGTGCTAAGTGTTCTTTAAAACGTGTTTGAATAGAGCGTCTCGTTTGGCCAACATATTTTTTGTCACAATCCATGCAACTAATTTCGTAAATTCCACTTTTTTCTACAACTGTAGTTTTATCCTTCGGATTTCCTAGTAAGCTTCTTATTGTGTTACCTGATTGATATACTAATTTAAGACCGGTGTTATTAAATACTTTTTGTAATCCTTTCGTATAATTAGGATTATAAGGAATTGATACAAATTTTGAGTCGCAGGTATCTTTGTCTCAAAAAAGTGGAATTCCGAAAGGTCTTTTGAAAAGAATGTCTATTTATCAGCTTATTTATTAAGCCTTCGTCGTAACCGTTTTCGCCAGCTATATTCCTAATCCTATTCTTTTCTGCTTCAAATCTTTCTTTATTTAAGGGGAAATTTACTAATCTATATGTTAAAAAGTGCAAACTTGCAAGCTTATGTTGTAAGCAATGAAAAGAGTCATTTGGAATATACCTGTTGGTGGCCGTTCCTTTTCTATATAGGTCAAAGTCCAATTTATTTTTATTTCTTATAACTAAACTGTCTAGAAATGGCAGTGTACCGTTGTTCTCTGTTTCATAAGTAAACTTAATTGTGGGAAATTTGTTATTTATTTTTTCCATAAAATTTTCAACACTAGTTACTTTAGTGTTGAATACTGCAAACACATCGTCTACATACCTAAACCATACTCTGGGGAAATACTCAAATTCTTTACTTATATCTGATTCAAATTTGCTCATAAAGAGGTGTGCGGTAAAAGGTGAAACTATTACCCATTGTGGTTCCTTCTAATTGCTGGTAGTAGTTATTTTTATATTGAAAGTAATTTTGATTCATGCAGAGTTTTGTTAAAGATAGGTATTCTAAAGTCTGTTTTTCTTCTAGATTGTTTTTTCTTAGTAGCCTCCAGGTATGGTAAGGTATTGGGGATCGGCACACTAGGGAACAACGAACTAACATCAAACGAGTGCAAAAAAGTGTAGTTTTGGTTTGTGGAAAACAATCATAACTTTGTTTTAGTGCAACCAAAGGTTCCAAATTCCCAACATAGTACTACTAATTAAACTTATGATATCTCTGATTAGGATTGGTAAAGCGTCGTGTTTACATATACATTTATAGATTTGTAAAAGATGTCCAAAATTCGATGTTTTTGGAGAGTTTTTATCTGTCATTTTTAGTTTTTGAGATATAACCGATTAAAAAAAGGACCATTCCATAAGGAAAAGACTTAATCTTAAAATGCGCTTTTCAAAAATTCCCCATAGCTCGAAAATAGCTTAACCCTTTAAACTTCTCTTAAAAATGAAGTCCCGCGAGTGGGGGGTCAGTTTTTTTCTATCTCCCCTGGAAGTACTTTTAAGCACCCAAAAATGCCCAAGAACGCAAGTCTATTTTGCTTCTAACATATTGGTGTCAAAATTTATGGCAAAGATTTGTGGCGTAGAGGGCAAAGGGTGAGGGAATAAATCGGAAAAAAGTTTTTCCTCGACCAGGATTTGAACCCGGGACCTCTAGAATACCAGTCTAATGCTCTACCAACTGAGCTACCGAGGAACTGGGGTTTTAACTGGCTATTCAGAAATCCTTTAGTCCGATTCATTTGTTAGTAGTGGGGAGATCTTTGAAGCCTACTGCGGCTTAAAAAAGATTTGTGGCGTAGAGGGCAAAGGGTGAGGGAATAAATCGGAAAAAAGTTTAGACTGGTATTCTAGAGGTCCCGGGTTCAAATCCTGGTCGAGGAAAAACTTTTTTCCGATTTATTCCCTCACCCTTTGCCCTCTACGACACAAATCTTTTCTGTAAATTTATTAGGGCGCTAAATTTTCCCTTCATTTTGTCAAAATTTATGTTCACTTAAATTCCTTCCCGTTACACACCGACATTCGCAAGGGGGAGGAACCTTAAGCCCCCATCCAGGAACGATTTCTGCGTACGTCAGGAAGTTATTATTTGATAGAGAGTTAATAGACCACTAATTTATCATCACCTTATTTTCTTACCGTATTACCGTAATTGAGATGCTAAAAAGAGTTTTTAAACCACAAAAACAAATTACCGTAACCGTATTCTTCTTCCCACATACAAACTGCCAATGTAAATAGCATAAAAAAGAAAACAACGATTCCTGTTTATGCAAATTCACTTTAAAAAAAAAATTAAAAATCTAACTAGCCAAAAAATCGAGTTATCACCTACCAGCTGTAGCTTTTGCTCAGGAACAAAACTGGTTAGTTGCAAAAAATAACCGAGCGGGCCCCGTTAAGCCTCCGTAAGTAACGTATTTCGGTTCGGTTATTTTTGGATACGGGAGAAAAATAACCGATTTTGCCTACGGTATCACCAATTTTGATGGTCTGTTAACGCTCTATTAACTTTAATTTCTTTGTGTATTTTTAGGGGATCAGTACGGTCACTTAGATCAAACAGAACCGACATATCTACTACCTCCAGGTTGACAACAGCTACCGCCCTGGCAGCTGGAGGGGGGCCAGCCTTGGCGTATACTTTATCAGTAGGTAACCAAACCTATTTTTGGAAAGTTATAAGTGTGTGTCTTTCGAACTTTTTTTTTCAGAATAAGGGTTTTTTCAGTGGTGGTAAACGTAGTTTAGGTGGTTCCTCGTTCAACACACTCTTATGAAAAAAGTATTTTTCCTTTTACTCGAGAACCGTTTCCAGTCCGTTCCATTTTTATTTAGAAAAAAACTAACCTCATGAGCCACTGAACAAAATCAGGTTTTAAAGTTGACAAAAATCAAAATGCCCTAGATTGTTGTTGTTGCCAAATTTCAACTTTTCAGGTTAGGTTGTGCCACCAGTAAGCCTATAGTAATTTCGTTTTTATTGTTTGCGCTCTTTGACACTGACATATGAGTCGCGATTCCTCAAAAACCTTACGAAAATCTCGCCTTTGCAAAAAAATCTGACGATTTTTTAACACAAGTTTACACTAACTGTTTGTTTGTCAGAACTATTTGCTCTAATATTCCTTAAAACTTAGTTTCTTAATACTGTTCTAGTAAATAAACAATATGTCAGTTTTGATTTTTGTAGAATGTTTTTCTGGAAAACCCTTTTTTTTAAATGTATGTTATTAAGCTTATTTTTTTTTGTGTAAAAAAACCATTAAAACTTTTAACAAACAAAACCATAGATAGCCATGGAATATTTCGCTGTCACTGTTCAGAAAAGTAACACAAAAAAGGGGGCCGCCGTAGACCAGTGAACAGCGTCTTAGCCTGCAGAACAGAGATCGCAGGATCGGATCTCCGCAAGTACACATTGCTTCACACAACACCGAATGCGACTCGAGACGACGACTCAGCAGCTCCGCAGTTGACGCTGTGCATAGAGAACCAACAAACGAGGTAGAAGTAGGCGGCACGGTTGACACTGCACCGAAAACTTTGCGGGACTCAAAGGTGGACGGCCGAGGACCCCACCCATATATGTATGAGGTTAAATATAGGCCTTTCCCAGGCCAAACTTTTAAGCAAGATCTAAAATCTAGCAGGCCATGGAGCCGTCTTAGATCCGCGCCTATGCACATGCGCAAAAATTTTACGAGGCGGCTGGTTTCGCGACCTTCGTCTTCGGTCGAGACGCCATTTTTGTTGATTTGTTTTGATCACACATAGTCGTTTTCCGCGTTTTCGTTTATGCAAATTTTTTTAAAAAACCAAAGATCTTGGGTGGAAATAAAGAAAATTCAAACTTGGATGAGTATTCCACAAGGAACACACAAAAGATCAAAGCGAAAAGAGAAATGAATAAACGATGTTTCGCCCTGGGTAACCAGCGTGGGCTCATCAGTAGTTTCACTGGTAACCCTCCACTATACATCATTAATCACCATCATACACTTAGATTTCCAACCTTGAACCACTCACAAATAGGCATCGTTCCGCACTGGTACTTACTTATCCAAGTTACCTAATACGAATTCGTCCTGGCGTGTTAATATTTCCAGTAGGATTATGTTCCTAAGGCAATTAAAATAAAGAAGAAGTTAAAAAACTTCTAAATCAGTTACTTCAACCGAAAAGAAACTAAAAAACAAAAGATCACAAGATCTTGGGTGGAAATAAAGAAAATTCAAACTTGGATGAGTATTCCACAAGGAACACACAAAAGATCAAAGCGAAAAGAGAAATGAATAAACGATGTTTCGCCCTGGGTAACCAGCGTGGGCTCATCAGTAGTTTCACTGGTCACCCTCCACTATACATCATTAAACACCATCATACACTTAGATTTCCAACCTTGAACCACTCACAAATAGGCATCGTTCCGCACTGGTACTTCCTTATCCAAGTTACCTAATACGAATTCGTCCTGGCGTGTTAATATTTCCAGTAGGATTATGCTCCTAAGGCAATTAAAATAAAGAAGAAGTTAAAAAACCTCTAAATCAGTTACTTCAACCGAAAAGAAACTAAAAAACAAAAGATCAAAAGATCTTGGGTGAAAATAAAGAAAATTCAAGCTTGGATGAGTATTCCACAAGGAACACACAAAAGATCAAAGCGAAAAGAGAAATGAATAAACGATGTTTCGCCGTGGGTAACTGTAATATTTTTAATCTTTGGTTACGCGATAGTTTTTAGGAGTTATAATAAAAACTGTTTATATCTTGGAGCTTAAGATGTCGCCGCATAAAAAGACGTGCTGTGTTTGTGGATGCCGCCAAACAATAAAAGTGAAGTTCCACAGGTTGGTACATATTTTTTCTTAAAATTTGAAGGAAAATTTGAACCTAAAAATGATTTCTATTCATATATTTATTTATTTAAAAATAGAAAATACTGATTTTATAAAAACGTAAACAAATAGAAAAATTTTGACAACTGTACAGCTGTCTTTCCGGATTTTGGTTGACTAACCGATGACGATGGCGGCGCATGTGCAGAACCGCTAAACTTTGACGCCAGAAAGAGACAATAAAGAGTCATAAAAGAGTAAAAGAGAAAGGTATATATATATATATATATATATATATATAGGACATCCTGCTTACAAAGTTGTGCACGCAAGGGCGTATATTTAAGCTTATACATATATGACCCCACCAAACTGGTTAGAGGAGGCTAGCCGGTGACCCAAAAAAGGACGACCTGGACTTCTCCGAGATCGGGACTCCATGGGACGCGGCTGGACTCCGACAGATTTGGTAGCGGGAGTGGACAGAGGGTGACTTGGAAGAGGCGGTACCACCTTCGGGTAGCAGGACCACTCCAAAGAGATGCATCTGAAGACTCCGACGGTGACCTCGACCAGCGAAACCGGGACCTCGATTTTCGGGTCAACCTATATGACGGCGGGCTGCTAGGGAGAAAAGTCCACCGTCAACCAAGTTCTGCTGGGACGGTAGCGATGTTAGATAGATGCAAGTCTAACACGTAGCAGGACCACCCTTCGGAGGGGGTGTAAAGCCGGCGGTCCACTGTGTATGCCTGCTACGCAGTCTAAAGATCCCTGCCCGCGACAAATTGGTGTCAGGCAAAATTAAGTCCTCTTAGAGAAAGAAAACTTGCATCCTAAGGGGCACGTGCATCAGTGCACGGGGGGTATGGCAAAAAGGGTCCATTATAGGGCCTAATTGCCAGGCCTACGGCCGCCCATCTACTACTACTAACACAAATTCTGTATTTCCTTCTACCGAGCCTTTTTGACGTTTATTGGTACGCGTAGTAGCAATTTAACTTAAATTTACAAGATGTTATTAAAAAAGTTACACAGTTTTTCTCACAACGTTGGGATAAATATTAAGGACTTGCGTTTTTATTTTAAATGAGGCAATGAGTAAAAATCGCCACTTTCCAGAATTGTGACGGTTGAGATTTTCTGTCGTTTCTGAAGAATCGCAACCATTATGACAAAATGTATTTATCCCCAGAATTTTAAATAAAAAAGTGTGCAGAAAAAAATCTTTATAACAATATTATCAACACGCATGAAAAACAATGCGGCACTGACCCAACTGTTACCAACTGTCTCTTTAGGGAGAAAAAAAATTACCAAACGTCAGATCGAAAATTCTTGCTGACAGTTGACGTCAGTTAAATCAGTGGCGCACCAAAGGTAGTGGGGGAGTTTGGGGTTAACCCCCTCCCCCCTCACCACCGAGAAGCCTGGTTATGGTCACATTTTTATTCAAATTAAGTTTTTTTTATTATTTATCTTTAAACCCCCCCCCCCTCCCCGAAGTCAATTCAAGTACTATATTTTACTATATTTAAATTAAAGAAATTAATACCAAAATTTGCAGTTGCGTTAACTGCTGCTAATTAAGGACGTAATTTGAAGGTTAGGGGGGGGGGATAAAAAATATGGTGAATCATCCTGTACTATGACAAAAAGTTGTGGTCGTGAATTTTTTTATTCGCTAGAACATATTTTATTATAACTTAAATTCTCCTTTAATTTATAAGCTTCTTTTGTTTAAGGTCACTAGAGCTTCAACCCAAAGAGACATAGACGAGCAAGGCAAGTATAAATGTTGTCCAGAGTCATGCGTTCGAACTCTAGCTACGATGTTAGATGCTGACATGTTCAAGAGCCCTTCATTTATGATGGTATGTTTATAGAAAAAAGTTTACTTTCGGCACTTTTTAAAAGTAGCAGGTAGAAAAGACATTTTTCTAACATGTTACGTACAACAAAAGTAGGAAAAAGTTATTTACCTTACAAGTACGAAAAGTGAATACTTACCGCATAAATTAGATACAAACAATTCTTGAAAAAGAAATATACTGCCAACAACTACCACCGCATGCGGAAACGTTCAATTTCCGGACTGACGATGCAACTTTGTCGCCGCGATTTGCCGCGGCGAGAAGTCGCTGCAACTTATTTCAAAATCCATGTTTTTAAATATTAATAAACAAAACATATTAGGATATTTTTGCTCAGTACATTTAATGCCATTTTGAAACCTTTCAAAAAAAATTAGTTTTAGGGCATTTTCTTCTGATTTTGAAAAAAAAAGCAGTTTTTCAGTGGTATTTTCAATAACAATACAAAATAATCAATAACTTTGTGTCTTTTCTGTATGGGTAAGTGTTTTTTGAAAATTGGTTTTAAAATTTAGTACCTCCCACAGGTGCAAATATTTAGACCTCTGGGGGGTACTATTTTAGATCTTAGTAAATCTCACTGTAAGTGTCTATTTTAATTTTGACAATTGGGACGACAGAATCAGGCTTTAGGTGAATAATTATTTAGATAAGTTTTTTTGACATCAACAAGTTTTTAAACCAAATTTTTGTTTTAGTTAGCAATCAGCGGTTGTCTTTCTCTCATGGGCATGTACATTCCTTTAATTTACGTTGCCAAAAGGGCCACCGATGAATATGGAGTCGAAGAAAATACAGCAGTGCTACTTATCACCATTATCGGAATATCAAATTTGGTTGGCAGAATTGTCTGCACTCTCGTATCTTTGGCGCCAAATCTAAATGTGAACATGTTTACATACGTCACTTTATTAATCTGCGGTTCGGTCACCGTGGCGTCCAGCTTTTTAAGAGGTTTCGTGCTACAGGCACTGTTTTGTGGAGTGTTTGGTTTCACGATATCCACATTTCACTCCCTTAGATCGGTTTTGTTTGTAGAACTGTTCGGTTTGGAAAATCTAACGAACTGTTTTGGAATTAATATGTTGTTTCAATCGTTGGCAAGTTTTCTGGGAGTGCCAATAGCGAACGCCCTTTACAACGCCACTGGCAACTTTTTTTTTGCTTTTTCATTTTCTGGCGGGGTCATTATGCTGAGTGGCGTTTTATTAATTCCCGTTAGAAAAGTTCAGCATTGGGAAGAAAACAGACTTAGATAGTATAATACAAATGGCGACTAATTTCATTTTAGAAATAAGAGTAAAATCTGTGATATTTATATTTGTTTAGTAAATAAAAATCAAGAGATATATATAAGGTAGCTTTTATTTAACCTTTATTAAAAATATAAAATCCGACTTATTATAGGGGCTGATATATTACAATTAAAAAAAAATGGTGCTAGAAAGCACGGATAGTCCGCCATACAATCAATTATTTTATGTTGAAAAGCAATGAAAATATCTCGAAAACTGTAGCTTTGAAAGAATTGAACCTTATAACAACATTTGTGAGTAATATTTACGAAAACCAAAATCTGAAAACCGCATATCAATAGCTGCTTTACTTCTAAATTTATGATTTTTTAAATATATTTTAACATTTTTTCAAATAACTCGGAAACTAAAGCTCCCACGAATTTGGACTTTATAATAAAATTTGTAGTCCATATTCATGGAAACTTAAATCTCAAAAACCGTATATTGCTACTTGATTTTGTTCCAAAGTCACAATTTTTTAAAATATTTTATCCCCCTTTTCCTCCCTTTAACCCCCCATCACTCTACCCAAAAATTAATCAGTTCATGGTCAGTCAATAGAGGATTTTAGTATTAAATTTCGTTAAAATTGATTAAGGCGTTCTTAAGTTATCGTGTATAGAGACAGAGAACAGACCCACAGACAACTTTTTTTTTCGTCGATTAAGGTGTTTTGGAACCTTAGTAACTCATTTTTGATAAAATTAAGAAAAGTCAAAATTTCACCATTTTAATATTCCTCCATACCATATTGGTGGTGGACTAAAAAAAAGGCGCCAGCAGGCACGTATAGCCATCCATAAAATCTTTTTTTTTATACGTTCATAAAAAACGTGATTTTAGTAACTGTCTGCAGATAACTAAAGCATGGCTTTTTTGGTTACCGATGCAAAAAAAACCTTTTTTTTGATCACGGATGCAAAAAAAGATTTCTGTCCGTTTTTTACCCAAAATAAAAGAGAAATAGCGGAAAATAGTAAAATGGAAAACATCTAATTATTCTTGCCTAAAAATTAAGCCATTTCCGACAGTTTTCACCAAGTATTTACGAAAAAATCATTGAAAAAAATCGGCAAAATATCAATGTGTCAAAGATTAAAATGTCGCAACAATAAACGTCACCGAGTAAAAAGACACATTGCTATGGAAACCATATTGTTATTTCACTGATTAGCCGCTTTGATTTATAGTGTAAAGATGGTGTCTTGCGAGAAGTGCTCTTCGTTCAATATTTTTAAAAGCATTTTCCTGTTTTTCTTGGATTTTTTGATAAAGGTATTAAAAAAAATAGTGTTCACAACTCGCGGCTAAACTGTGCTTTTTTTACTCACGTTTTTAAATACCTCGCTGCGCTCGTTTAAACCAACGCTTGTCAAAAAAGCACTATTTTAGCCACTAGTTGTGAAAACTACTATTACAAAAAATAAAACATAATTTTAGTAACTGTCTGCATATAACTAAAGCATAGCTTTTTTCGTTGATGCAAAAAAAAGATTTCTGTCCGTTTTTTACCCAAAATTAAAGAGAAATAGCGTAACATAGCAATATTCAAAAAAAATCTAATTATTGTTGCTTAAAAATTAAATAATTTCCATCAGTTTTCACCAAGTATTTACCAAAAAACTGTCAAGGATTAAACAGTGAACGCCACCGAGTAAAAAGGCACATCGCTATGGAAACCATTTATTATTTCATTTACCAGCCGCCTTAATTTATAGTGTAAAGATGGTGTGTTGCTAGAAGTGCTCTTCGTTCGAGATTTTTAAAAGTATTTTCCTGGTTTTTTGACTAAGATATTCAAAAAAATAGTATCGCTGCGCTCTTTGTTTAAAGCAGCGAACTCTTATAAAAAAGGGACTATTTTAGCCACCAGTTGTAAAAACTACTATTTTTTAATTTTTTTTCAAAAATTTTTTTCAATTTTTTCAACTAGAAAAAAAATTTAAAAAAAAAAAATAAAAAAATTGCAGTTTTTACAACTGGTGGCTAAAATAGTGCTTTTTATAAGAGTTCGTTACTTACTAAAAACGCGAGTTAAAAAAAGCACAGTTTAGCCGCGAGTTGTTAACACCATTTTTTTTTATTACTAATAATAAAAATTAAGCCATTTCCGCCAGTTTTCACCAAGTATTTAGGAAAAAATCATTTAAAAACATCGTCAAAATATCAAACTATCATAGATTAAAATGTCGCAACAATGAAAGTCACCGAGTAAAAAGGCACATCGCTATGAACACCATTTGTTACTTCATTTACCAGCCGCCTTGATTTATAGTGTAAAGATGGTGTGTTGCTAGAAATGCTCTTCGTCCGAGATTTTTAAAAGTATTTTCTCGTTTCTCTTGGATTTTTTGATAAAGGTACCTATAAAAATAATAGCGTTAACAACTCGCGGTTAAACTGTGGTTTTTTTACTCGCGTTTTTAAATACCTCGATGCGCTCTTTATTTAAACCAACGCTTGTAAAAAAAAGCACTATTTTTGCCACTAGTTGTAAAAACTACTACTTTCAAAAATTTTTTTCAACAAATTTTTCCAATTTGTTTTGGTTGGAAATGCAATTGTCTATCCTAATCTGAAAACCGCATGTCGCTAGCTGCTCCGGTTCGTGAGTTACAATTTTTAAAAAAGTTTAATCCCCCCTAATACCCACTTGCCAACCCCCCACCCCACTAATCAGCTCTGCGTAAGGTGACAAATCATTTTTGTGTCAAATTTGATAAGTATCGGTACCGAAAGACAGACAAACAGACACCATGACAAAATTTTATATTTAGGTCTTTTTTGACCCTAAATAACTTGTTTTTAGTGGAAATAAAAAAAACTTTTTTTTGACGATCCCAATATGTATGGATGGCTAAAAATATTTTTTATGCAAATATAGTTAGAAAAACTTAAATTTTTAAATACTTTTGAGTTCCAAAAGAACCACAGGGATTGAAGCAAATAGAGAACCAGTGCAACTATTATTGAAGGGTTTTAGGAATCAATCGATTCAAAAAACAGCTAATAAATCAAGGCGCGGCTATGGCGCTAGAAAAGACTTGGACGACCACCTTTTAAGATCAATCCTAATGACCCCTAGTTCGCCTCTCTTCGCGTAAAATGGTAAGATCGCCTTGGCAACGCTGCTTCTAGGTACCACGGTACCATTTACAGGTAGAAAACAAACCGTGCGCCAAAGCGAACCCACAGCAACGTACTACGTAATGGTACCCGAGAATATTTTCGTTTTCGGTCAATTTTTGTGATTTTTCGACTAAAAAACAAGCGAAAAAAATCGGTAAATTTGGTAGTTCTCGAGTGACGATCGCTGATGCAAGGTGCCATTAAAATATGGCCAGTGAGTTATGAGTGATGGCTACATTGGGCCTATCAAAGGTGTTTATCTTGGACAAGTACTTTACGGAGCTGCAGAAGTTTTGGGAAACTGAAAAGAAGCTGCAAGGTGGGTAACTACTACTTCTATATATATACAGGATGTTTCTTTTACAATTTTAAACAATTTGTAAAGTCTCTCATGGAAATTCATTAACACAAATATTACAAACTCACCGCATTCACCATTTTATAAACAAACTTCGTAAGCTGGTGGGTCAAGATGGAAAAAATACAATTTTTTTATTAAAATACGCTGGCTGATCTTAAACCTTATATTCTAATGGCGCACAGGTAAAGGGGAGAGGCTCGGGTAGGTTGGAAAACTAAAAAAACTCGAAATTATGTTTTTTGGCATCGGCACCATAAAAACATTGCTGTCAACCAAACCAAAGCTCTGACGGCACCTTTGGTATATATATCTAATTAGTGTAAAGTTTAGTTAGATAGATTTTGTTCCGTTTTCAGAAATTTATTAAAAAATGTATGGCAAAAATACGCATTGCTCTAAAAAATTCCCGAAATCAATCTCAAAAAAAATGTTCCGGAATTTGGTAAACATATTGGTACAAGTATTAGGACCAACACTAAAATTGTCCAAACCAAAAAATCATTCAAGTTATCGCATTTTGTGCAAATAACGTATTCGTTTTTTTTGCCTGACTGTACTCATAAAAATTATCATGATGCAATTTTGTACAGGGCGATACATTATATTTAAACCATGTTTGAATGCCTATATCTCAAAAACTAGATCGTTTAAAATTATGATTCTGGTGTGGTGTCACAAAATAGCTGCTAACACAAATTTTAGTCTAATCTAATCGATTCTTCACTACCAGCCCACTAAATGGAAATTCCATTTTCCAAAAATCTATTGCATGCCTATGGGTCGTTTAATGAACATTTATTGTTTTAAAAATACCTACAACTGTGAAATCAGTTGAGGTAACCATTAGTTTTTGGTTTTTCACATGACAGTTTAATAGTTTATAATCTTTGATACCAAAATGTTAAGCTTCTCTCGATGTTGCTTACTGCAAATTAATGAAAAGTTTGGGTATTTGTTGCCATAAGCGTCGATTTTTTTCAATTTTGTTTATTTCTTGAGTTCTTTGTAAATATCTCGCAAACTAGTATTAAAAATCCAGGCATGCGATATATTTTCGAAAAGAGGATTCCTGAGGCCATTCAAAAAATATATCGGAGGAATATAGTTTCATTTAAAAAAAAGGGCAAGTCGGGTCCATAACACTATAAGGAACAAATTTCAACTTTTTTGTTGTTTCCTGAACCAAAACTATTTTTTTGAGTTTAACTACAAGTAACGAGAAAATACCAATTAAAGATTTAAGGTGGCTCACAAAAAAAACTATATGATTTTTTACAAAATTTATAGGCATACAATGAATATACAAAATACATTTAATTTCATGTAGTTGTTAACTTTGTTAAGGTTACTGTAATAGTAGTGTAAAGATAAAGTTTGAGACGCTAGTCGCAGACGAGTCTCTTAATTTATCTAAGCGTGTAATGACCATAACATGCGAGTTAGTGTACTCTACTTTACTTACGATCAATGAAAATGTCATCATAAATATCAGAAATTATTAAAAATATCAAACGCGAACACTCAAGTCAACAACCTTCATAACCTGAAGTTTCAATGAAGTTTTATCTAAAACTTCAAAACAAATAAGGTTATACTAAGAGACTTTTCATATATCTTTTTAAAAACAAGGTTTTTTTCTTAAAAATGCGTATTATGTTAATTGAACGTGACTTATTTTTGGTTTGGTACTAAAATTATATTGGATTTATTTACCTTTCGCTTGTCACGCCATCTTGTGGTTTACGTCTAAGCTTTATTATTATCCTAGGACCGTAGGTAAAAAATATTTTAATAGTAACACCCAAGAAAAAGTTATCATCATTTAATTAATTCGTTTTTGCAACTCTATTGACTGTACAAGTCGGTTTATTTTTTCTTATTGCTTTTTGTCTAAAGTTTATTTCATATGGCATAAAAAAACCATCAAAATTATTAAAAAAAAAAACTTCCTTTTTATAAAGCGAAAGCAGGGTAGGCCTGGAGGAGGTATATATTATAAAAACTTACTATCTATTTGGTAATACTATAAGCTTGTTTTGTTTGTGCAATGCACAACAAAACAAACGCCTATTCTTTTTCTTTTAACCAGTTTTGAATAGAAAGTACTAATCGGCGAGCGGTACCGAGCGCCTCAACTTCTTAGCTCCACCGAATACGGAAACTAGCTTTAAATATTGAACCAGCTCTTGTAACAATTAAACTATACAAGTTATCCCAGGCAAATTGCAATATTAAGACATCTCAAGGCTCATTTATAATAGCATGCAGCAGCTTACGCTGACAAGTGTAACCAATGCAAATTTTTGAAAGGACGGGCTCTTATTTTGAAGATGCCTTGTAAACAGGACTTTACTTTCGGTCGGTGATCGGCTGTATAGAGGGTGTCCAAAATTCGATGGTTTTAAGGGGTTTCAGGTACTTCTAGAGGAGATAGAAAAAATTCGACCACCCTTTGCGAGGCTCAAATTTCAAGACAATATTTTTATTCAAAATCGCAATTCAATATGTCACCCCGTCTTCGAGCTATAGGGGCTTTTTGAAAAGCCTGCATTTTGGAATAGGCCCTATAACTTTTTAGAATTTAATTACTAAAACAGATTTCATGAGTCACTTTTAGTTTTTGAGATATAACACAATGTTGGTATTTTTCTTATGGAACACACCAATTTTTTTTTAATGCTTTTTTAATTTTGTTCAAAACGATATGCCTCTTGCAAAAATCGGACAAATATTTGTCGAGTTATTAAATATTTTCCACAAATTATATAGTATGATGACATTATTAAAGAAATCTAGAGTGCCTTATTACTGATAGACCTTGAATTCATTTAAGAAACAAAATAGTTTTTCATTTCTTCATAAGAAACCCAGCAAACACGGTTCCCTCGGGCCTTTGTCGGCCTGATGTCGATTGCCGAATTTGCCATCATCGCCGACGTTGGACCGCTTTAGGAAACCAATGTCGAACTTGAATAGTTTACCGATATCGGGCCGAGACCAGCTTGCCTATGTTAGACCGACCAAATTAAGCAGTTATAGGCGGATGGTCGGTACCATGTGGTTAAACCATATCGGACCTTAATCGTACGGCGACGGTATGCGGACTACAGTCTAACGTTGCGTCGGCAAACATACATTGGGCTTACATCGCAAATCGGACAAAAAATACTGCCGGGCCATCGTCAGTTGTCGATTTTTGACCGATTAAACAAAGTTCCAATCGGACCATCGTCGGTCCTAAAGTGGCGCCGGCATTAAGTCGACTGTAGTAATGTGAACCGAGACCGTATGTTTGTAACTACTGCTTGTAGCTTACTTACCTCGCAAATTCGGCTATTTTTATTAATTTTCCACCATGGTAAATGCATGTTTTCTTTTCACTATTCCTGAGTTTCGATCTCCGTTGGACAACGGAAAAATACAAATTTGTCGAGGCACGTATTTTTACAGTTTTTGATACAGCAAAATTCCACCTGACGTTTCTTAATCAAAAATATGACAATGAAAAAGTTATTTATTGTCAGGGGTTACCAACTATCATTGCCAACACACAATTTCAAACATTTCCCTAACAACTGTCAAACCCAGTTGCTCACCTCTGGTAAAACAATAACTGTCAAAAATCATATACAGGGCCTCCAATTTACGCTAGCCAACACCGTTCTCAACTAAAAAGCCAGTTAACTCTTATCTCTTCAGTGCCCTTTAGCCAAAGATTGCCGCCATTCGATACCTCCGACATGGAGGCCAGCCAACACCTTCCGTTTTAGTACCCTTTTACACGTCTGCCGCCGCCATTTTTGACACTGTTGACAGATATTACATTGGTTAATTGTCAAAATCGCCACCACATACGTTTAAAGCTCACTAAAACGCGAGTAGATGGAAGGCCTATTAAATATCGGAGGCATCGCGCCATTTTTATTACCAAATTGACAGGTAAAACATAGATTTTCTGTCAGTTGGATGTCAATATGACCGCTATAGTAGGTTAAAGGATACTAAATCGAAAAAGAATAAACTGGCTTTTTAGTTAAACAGGTGTTGCGCTAGCCAGTGAGTTTAGAATTAAAAATAGAGACAATATTGATAGTTACTTTTTGTGGAATTTTTATACAATCCGCGAAGCAGGACAACTCTATAAGTTGAAATGGAGATATTAGATATTTTAGAAAATTTAGAAAGTAAACAACACGAAAGAAAAAGTAAACAAAAAAGTTGGGTTATACGTCAAGTCGGCCCAGAGATCTTTATCCAATATATAATATAATTAAATTAAATAATATAAATTTACCTAACTTAAATTCTATAATATTTTGTACACATTTTATTTGTAATTTTAAACAATTTATCAAGAAATTTTATAAGTATTTTAAAGTGTTATGGTCCGTTGTAAATCATAAGTTTATATAAAAGGTTAGTTATAAGATGTCACAAGAGATTCAAAATTAACTCGGCTACTGAAAATGGTTCAAGAGAACCAAAAGGGCTCTGGCTTTAAATAAATAAGTTGTAAACGCTGGAAAATATAAAATTATTAGGGAAATTTTGACCGCCGCTGTGGTAGTGTTTTTAACAACCACTACCACTCATCGATTTTACCAGAGTTTTTGGAACACATTAAAAACTGTCACTTTTAGCTTAATTTTACAAAATAAGTGTTTTATATAAAGAAGAAGTTAAAAAACCTCCAAATCAGTTACTTCAACCGAAAAGAAACTAAAAAAAACAAAAGATCAAAAGATCTTGGGTGGAAATAACGAAAATTCAAACTTGGATGAGTATCCCACAAGGAACACACAAAATATCAAAGCGAAAAGAGAAATGATTAAACGATGTTTCGCCCTGGGTAACCAGCGTGGGCTCATCAGTAGTTTCACTGGTCACCCTCCACTATACATCATTAAACATCATCATACACTTAGATCTCCAACCTTGAACCACTCACAAATAGGCATCGTTCCGCACTGATACTTACTTATCCAAGTTACCTGATACGAATTCGTCCTGGCGTGTTAATATTTCCAGTAGGATTATGCTCCTAAGGCAATTAAAACAAAGAAGAAGTTAAAAAACCTCCAAATCAGTTACTTCAACCGAAAAGAAACTAAAAAAACAAAAGATCAAAAGATATTGGGTGGAAATAACGAAAATTCAAACTTGGATGAGTATCCCACAAGGAACACACAAAATATCAAAGCGAAAAGAGAAATGATTAAACGATGTTTCGCCCTGGGTAACCAGCGTGGGCTCATCAGTAGTTTCACTGGTCACCCTCCACTATACATCATTAAACATCATCATACACTTAGATTTCCAACCTTGAACCACTCACAAATAGGCATCGTTCCGCACTGGTACTTACTTATCCAAGTTACCTGATACGAATTCATCCTGGCGTGTTAATATTTCCAGTAGGATTATGCTCCTAAGGCAATTAAACTGGGCCCCAGGGCGAAACATCGTTTAATCATTTCTCTTTTCGCTTTGATATTTTGTGTGTTCCTTGTGGGATACTCATCCAAGTTTGAATTTTCGTTATTTCCACCCAAGATCTTTTCATCTTTTGTTTTTTTTTTTTAAAGTGTTTTATATGTTGGAACCTGGTAATATGTTCCTATTTTTAAAATTAATTGCGCCAAAATTCTCTAAAATACCTTAGCCTATGCCTTTTAAAAAACATATTTGGCAGATCTGTAAAGGGCATGTGGTTTAAAAAATTTGAAGTTAAGCAGCCGGGGGTCAAAAAATCTTCCTATACACTAGAAAAAAGATATAAAAACCCCCCGACTATTTACCATTAATAAAACAATTATCAGCACACATGATAAAAGTAAACTTTAACAAAACTATGAGACACTGGCCCAAATGTGACCAGCTGTCTTTTTAGAGAGAAACAAAACTATCAAACGTCAGATCGAAAATTCTGGCTGATAGTTAAATCTGTATTAACTTCCGGTAAAAAATACTGTGCCTTTTGGACTTTTTTAGTAGGATATTAAGGCGCAATTACACTGACGAACATGCTCAAATAAAAGCTCGTGCAAAAGATCTAAAATTTTTTGCGTGAACATTTTTGTGAACTTTTCTTTGAACATTTTGTTCGGGTAAATTTTTGAGCAAATTATTGCTATCTATTTTGGAAACATATTTTTAAAGATGAGAATAAATAAAATTTCACATCAGTGATCATTGATCTCAATTCTTTAAAAAAAAATGGAACACAAACTTTTATTTAAAATTTTTGTGAAAAAAAGCCGACGGCAAGCGAAACATTATTATTGACTCTACTATCAGTTTTGTCACATGGATTAGGGTTACTTATAATATTTTTTTTTCTTAGGGTTTTTCCCGGATTTTTTTGCCCGGGTTTTTTTTTTGGGATTTTCTTGCGAGTTTTTTTATTTCCAAGGATTTTTTTTTGACTTTAGGAAAAAAACCACGGAAAATTTTTCTTTTCCAAAAAAATTTTGAGTTTTTCAAATATCGGCAAAAAACTCAAATATTGAACTTTTAAGCAGTAATCCGCGCCTCACGACTATGAGAAGTGGTGGGGAGGGGATTTTTTTTTAAACATATTTTTGTAACTTTACTTTACCCTTAGCTTTGATTGTTTTTTTTTTCATTCCTCACACCAGATTTACCTAGTTAGTTTAGGGCCCCAACGGTTGCTTAAAAAAGCAAAATCTTCCTGAAAATGCTGAAGATAGATATTTACTGTCAATTTAATGTAATAATCAAGGTCGATTACTGACACTGAACAAACAATATGCAAAAGAGCAACCTTCCGATTCAGAAGTCTAGTCTATTACAACTAAATTATATTTTTTTAGACAAGTATCGGGATCGTAGGGTTGTAAAAGTAGGTAATAAACGGGTATTATTTACATGTAACGTGCTTTTGTTCATATATTTGAGATTTAATAAAATGTATATAGCTTTTTTAATTTGACTTAATTATTTGTATTGTGTTTTAAACTAGGAAGTAAAATAAAGGGATATTCTTTTAAACGAAAATTTTTATCATTATGTTTTACAGGCAACAACAATAAATAAGTGCCAATTGTTACTTTTTTTATTCTCGTTTTTTTTACAACACCAAAAAAGTTACAAGTATACTGGCATATCCCCTATAAAAATCAGATCAAACCAAGTTGCTTATGAGGTAAAATGTGAATTTCGGCATGAAATCGTTTTTCCGTCGGAAAGCACTTGGTTAAAAATACCTTTCAAAACTTTTTGTCTATTTTCAGTTCAGTTCAATAAATTCCGATAACAATATATATTTTGAATTTGTAAAGAAATTTTTATACCCCCAATTCTTCAAACAAATTTTGCTCAACATTCTCTCCAAAATTTACGTGTTTTTTTTTTGTACGAGATTTTGCTCGAACATTTCTTTGAACATTTTGCTCAAGAGGCTCGTGTAAATGTTTGTCGGCATTTCAACATCAAAGGAAAGTTTGTCTGTGTAAATGCGCCTTTTGACGGGTATTTTATTTATTGTTATCGGAATTCCTTGAACTTAACTGAAAATAGAAAATCAAAGTTTTGAAATAAGGTATTTTGAATCAAGTGCTTTCCGACGGAAAAACGATTTGATGTCGAAATTCACGTTTTACCTCATAAGCAACTTCGATTGATCTGATTTTTATAGGGGATATGCCAGTACACTTGTAACTTTTTTGGGGTTGTAAAAAAAGCGACAACCATAAAAAATAATAATTGGCACTTATTTATTGCTGTTGCCTATAAAATGTAATGATAAAAATTTACGTTTAAAAGAATATCTCTTTATTTGACTTCCTAGTTTAAAACACAATACAATAATAATTAAGTAAAATGAAAAAACCTATATACATTTTATTAAATCTCAAATATATGAACCAAAGTACGTTCGGTCTAAATAATACCCGTTTATTACGCACTTTTACAACCCTACAATCCCGACCCTTGTCTAAAAAATATAATTTAGCAGTAATAGACTAGACTTTTGAATCGGAATGTTGCCCTTTGCATATTGTTTGTTCAGTGTCAGTAATCGACCTTGATTATTACATTAAATTGACAGTAAATATCTCTTCTTCAGCATTTTCATGAACCTTTTGCTTTTTTAAGCAACCCTTGGGACCTTAAACTAACTAGGTAAATCTGGTGTGAGGAATTAAAAAACAACAATAAAAGCTAAAGGTAAAGTAAAGTTACAAAAATATGTTTAAAAGAAATTCCCCTTCCCACCACTCCTCATAGTCATGAGGCGCGGATTACCGCTTAAAAGTGTCATATCCTGGCGACTCCAGGATAGAGCACAACTACTTAATTAAAATAATACACCAAAGTATTATTTAACAACGAGTATATTACGTAACGTTAGCATACAAGATTGACATCGTATCTAGTCTACAAGTCAGATGTAACTGCAAGTTCCCACAGGCAGGAAGATTGCCGTCGGTAAGGCTCTCTGTGTCCCCACCACGTACTACATACCAGTGCAATTCAATAAGTAGTAGCGGCGCGCTTTATTAGTATACTAGATATACTAAACATTATCTTACATCTCCCCTCTTAAAGATTAAGCCTACTAGGAGGTTTAGAAATACGACCAGACCTTGTCTTTTTTAAATTATTCTCATTGACCACACGAGATGATTCTGAAGGAATCACTTCAGCTTTAAAGCTTCTTTTGCTTAAGTTCTGTTCAGAATGAACAGGTGAATAAACTTGGATCTGGGTCTGATCGTTCTGTTTATTCTGAGCCGGCATAACTTCACATTCCGAATCATATTCAGAAGACGGAACAAATTTATTTAAAGACTCTTTTAAATCAATTCGATTACGTCTTACCGAATTGCCATATTGATTTTGAACAATGTAAGAACGCGGAGACATGTGTTCACTTACAACTTTTCCTGGTTCCCATTGCTTCTGAACATGATTGTAAACAGTAACATCACAATCAGCTTTTAAGGGTTTCAAATCTTTAGCGTGTTTGTTATAGTACTTACTGTAAATATTATGCTTATTTTTTATCTTTTCTGGTACATTTTCACACAATTTTGGTTTTAATAAATCGCTGTTAATTGGTAATTTCGTTTTACAAATTCTGCTCATTAGCAGCTGAGAAGGGGAATAACCTATGTTTTTCAATGGCGAGTTACGATACTGAAGCAGGGCAATTTCAATATCTTCATCCTTTTTTAACGATTTTTTCAAAATTTTTTTACCGATGTCTACTCCTTTTTCAGCTAGACCATTAGAACGCGGGTAATTCGGGCTTCTGGTGACAATATTGAAATTCCATACTTTAGCAAAATTCCTAAATTGAAAACTCCCAAACGGTACATTGTCTGAAATAACAGTTTCAGGTGCGCCAAAAATACAAATAACTTTCTTAAAAGCATTTATAATGGATTTGATTGATTTATCTTTTAAAATACATAACTCAAGCCAGTTCGAGTATGAATCAAAAATGACCAAATAACTTTTTCCACCATATGTCAAAATATCAAGGCCAAGTCTCTCCCAAGGTCGTTCTGGTATTGGATATAGTATTAATGACTCTTTTTGTTGTTTTTTAGAATTAGTTTCACAAATTTTGCACAATTTATTTTTATTCTCAATATCTTCGTTGATGCCGGGCCAGTAAAATATTTGACGCGCACGCGCTTTAGATTTCTCGATTCCTACATGACCCTCATGCAAAAGATCTAACATTTCAGCCCTAAGAGAAGAAGGCACAACAATTTTTTCAGAAAATAAGAGCAACCCATCTGCAAAAGATAAATTATCTTTAATTTTCAAGTAATGTTGAACAAAATCTGGCACTTGATGTTTATTTTCTGGCCACCCATTTAAACAGTAATCAACGACTACTTTTAGTTGTAGGTCATTTTTGGTTTCCACTCTAAATTGCTGTTTTCGATTATCTGACATTGACATATTTTTTATCACTGAATGAACTGCAAAATTAAATTCTCTATCGCTTTTTAATCCTGATTCCGATAAAAACGCTCTCGATAACGTGTCACCAATATAAAGGTACTTCCCAGGCTTGTAAGTAACATGCACATCATAATTTAATAACCTTAATCGCATTCTTTGCAAGCGGGGCGATATTGAAGCTAAATCTTTTTTCATTATAGCCTCCAAAGGCTTGTGATCAGAGTTAATTTTGACATTTCTTAGACCGTAAATAAAAAAGTGAAATTTTTGTACTGCGAATACAATAGCCAGCATCTCTTTCTCAATTTGAGCGTACTTCTGTTCTGTTGAGGTTAAGCTTCTCGACGCAAATGCAACCGGATGCCCATTTTGTATCAAACAAGCACCAAGGCCATCCTTCGAGGCATCAGTCTCAATTTCGACACTTTTAGAAGAATCAAAAAATTTTAGCACAGGTGCAGTTGTTAGAAAATGCTTAAGTTGAGAAAGTGATTGCTCTTGTTCGTTAGACCACTGAAATGTGACATCTTGTCTCGTTAACTCTCGAAGGGGTGCTGTAACTTTAGATAAGTTAGGCAAAAATTTACCCAAATACTTTGCCATTCCTAAAATTCTTAGTACTCCATTTTTGTCAGTCGGAGTTGGTAAATCTGTTATGGCTTTAACATAGTTTTTGTTTGGTTCAACACCATTTTTGGAATAAATCTGACCCATGAACTTGACAGACTTGGATTTAAATTGAATTTTCGAACTATTGAATTTTATATTGTACTTTAAGGCACGTTCAAGAACTAACTGAAGGTTCCTGTCATGGTCAAGCTCATTACTGCCAGTTATAATCAAATCATCAAAGTACAGGCCCACTCCTTCAAGGTCACCGAATATTTCAAAGTTCTTTCTTTGAAAGACTTCAGGTGCAGAGCAAATGCCAAAAGGCAATCTAAGAAATCTATAGCGCCCAAAAGGCGTGCCAAACGTTGTGTAATCTGCGCTCTGGTCATCAATTTTCACTTGAAAATAGCCATCTTTCATGTCAAGAACCGTGAAGTATTCCTTGTCGCAAAGTTTGCTAGCAATTTCCTCACAGGTTGGTATTAAAAAATGTTCCCTTTGAATCGCGTTGTTCAAAAATTTTGGGTCTAAACAAAGTCGTAGATCATTATTTTTTTTCTCTACTATTACTAGCAGGTTCAGCCACTCAGTCGGACGTTCGATTTTTTCAATTACACCTTGTTTTTCAAGTTGTTCTAATTTGCATTTTAATCTGTCATAAAGTGTCTTAGGAACCCTTCTGGGGGGCTGAACATGTGGAATTGCGTCACTTTTCAAAGTTATATGATGACTTGTGGGAAACTCCCCCAGGCCATCAAAACAAGACTTATATGCTGTAGTGACATTCTCTAACGATTTAAAAGTTACATTTGCTTCGTTACTAATCGAAGCCAAACGTTTTATTAAACTAAGAGATAAACAACCTGGTAACCCCAGTAAGGGCAGTTGGTCCCCAGCATCAACAACAATAAAATCAACAAGCGACTCGATGTTATTGACCCTGCACAACAAACTGACCTCTCCCAGGGGCTTAATCTTAAAGCTTTCACTACCATATGAAACTAGAGTTACTTTTGTGGATTTCAAGTCATTTTCGAGATTTAGTTTTTTCAAAATATACAAAGGTAAAACACTCACCTCGGCTCCAGTATCAAGTTTAAAATCTACTTGCCCTTGACCTATGCAAACTTTTTGCTTCCAGACCTTCTCCTGCGAACTAGACTTCTGCACTTTTTTCTCCACTGAACCGATCAAATTTACCGAATTTACGTAAAATTGCCCATCACTATTTTCTGACTCATCACTACTTTCACTAGCTTCATTTTTTTCTATTTCATGCACTTTTTTCTTCATGTCCTTTTTCGCTTTCCGATTTTCTTTTTCACGAGATTTTTCTCCATTTGTACACACCGCTGCAAAATGATTCCTACTCTGGCATTTTGCACACGTTTTCCCCCAAGCTGGACATTTACCATTTTTCTGGTGTTTGTAACCACAAAATTTGCACAAGATCAATGATTGTGATACACCAGCTGATCTAGACGAGAACGCAGAACTAGTATGCGCCTTTTCTCTATCTTTGTTTATCGCACTAACCGACGCTTCGCTCTGTAGCACTTTAACTTGAGTTTTGCTAATCTCTGAGGCACGACACATTTCTATTGCTTTATTCAGGTTAAGCTTACTCTCTCTCAAAAGCCTTTCCTGCGTATTTTTGTCAGCGATTCCTATCACTATTCTGTCTCTAACCATGTCATCTTGGTCCTTGTAACTTGTCGTTTTCACGGCTTTTCTTAGCTCTGTCAAGAAACTGTCAAATAACTGGCCTTCTTTTTGTACAATGCTATTAAATTTAAACCGTTCAAAAATAATATTGGCTTGTGGCGAGCAATAATCTTTAAACTTTTGAAGTATCGACTTTAACGATTTTTTCTCAACATCTGTGTACGAAAAACTATTGTGTAACTCCAGGCCATCATCCCCAATAAGATTTAGAAACACAGCTACTTGAATTTCCTCATCTTTTTTCTGTAAACCAGTCACAGTCAAGAAAACTTCAAATTTTTGTTCAAATCGCTTCCAATTTTCAGCTATATTTCCTTCTAATCTGAGCTGTTCTGGCGGGCGAAACAAGCTCTCCATTTTTACTGGACTTTTTCAGCAACTTTCCAGATTATTCACAAAATTTCTTGGATAAAACTGGCGCACTATTTGCTAAAAATCTAGGCGTCTAGCGTGCAACCAGTGCACATTTCTTTTCACAAGTTTCTAGGGTGCTGCAAGCGCACTATTTTTGACTAAATCGAGGGCTTTTTCACAGCTAAAGCACGTCACGAGATCGCCCGAGATGTCTACTACCTGACACCATGTCATATCCTGGCGACTCCAGGATAGAGCACAACTACTTAATTAAAATAATACACCAAAGTATTATTTAACAACGAGTATATTACGTAACGTTAGCATACAAGATTGACATCGTATCTAGTCTACAAGTCAGATGTAACTGCAAGTTCCCACAGGCAGGAAGATTGCCGTCGGTAAGGCTCTCTGTGTCCCCACCACGTACTACATACCAGTGCAATTCAATAAGTAGTAGCGGCGCGCTTTATTAGTATACTAGATATACTAAACATTATCTTACAAAAAGTACAATTTTTCAGTTTTTTTCCGATATCTGAAAAACTCAAAAATTTTTCGGAAAAGAAAAATTTTCCTGGTTTTTTTTTGACTTTAGGAAAAAACCCTTAGAAATAAAAAAAACTCGCAAGAAAATACCAAAAAAAATCCGGGAAAAACCCTAAGAAAAAAATATTATAAGTAACCCTAATCCATGTGACAAAACTGATAGTAGAGCCAATAATAATGTTTCGCTTCCCGTCGGCTTTTTTTCACAAAAAATTTAAATCACTGATCACTAATGTGAAATTTTATTTATTCTCATCTTTGAAAATATGTTTCCAAAATAGATAGCAATAATTTGCTCAAAAATTTACCTGAACAAAATGTTCAAAGAAAAGCTCACAAAAATGTTCACGCAAAAAATTTTAGATCTTTTGCACGAGCTTTTATTTGAGCATGTTCGTCTGTGTAATGGCGCCTTTACTTATAACTCTTTTGAAGTTGGTTTAAAAACGTGGGGGTCGATCCTTTTCAATAGTTTCCAAATGTACGGTTAATTTAAACTGTGTGCGAACACTCCTGTTCCTCTTCAGTGCAATTGGTACTAACCGCTTACCAAGAAATTTAATTCGTGACATTCGTCTAAGATAGGCCTTCAATTTTTCCTTCTATTATTAATTTTAAGAGTTCGAATTTGTAATTTTTTAAAATATGGCCAAAATGTTTAAGTTTACGTCAGAGTATGTATAAAATGCTAAACACATAACAACGAAACACACAAATTCGGAGAGTGGCATCAAGATAGCGACTACACAACACAGATTTCATTTTGATAAAAGCTTGATGTTTAATTCATTTGTATGACTCGACTCGTTCGACTTGATGGCCATGGTATGCATGAACTCTATTATTTTATATTTTCAGATGCCTCCTCATCGAACGAAGCCGTTCACCTTCAACAGCGCTTGCGCAGCCTCAGCACTGAGCTAGTGACCCTGCGCAATCGACTACACGTCCAGCAAGGGGGCGCCAACCCACCTAAAGCCCCCAAAAATGCCCCTGTAGACCCGCAGCCCCCACAGGTGGTCGGCGCCCATCATAGGGCGGGGCAGGGAGGACCTAAGCCACAGGTAAAATTTTGTTTGATAGAAAATTCGATAGAAGAAAGTAATGTCTTGTAGAAAGCAGTTTAGTGATCCCGATAGAACGACGCTGCAAACAAGCATTGTCGGATACAGGGGGGGGCGATTACTCCCCCTCACCCTTTTTAAGCTGACCCAACTCACATTTTATAAATAATTTACAAAAACCACGAAACAGAACAACATTTTTTAATTACGTTTAAAAAACTTTTGCCTGCGGCGCTATAAAGTCGTTGGTTGTTAGAATTTTAGTTTGATTTTTGAAAAATTTTCTGATTCTATAGCAAAAAATTTTGCGCTATAACAATTACAATTTAAGTTTAATTTTAAGCAATTTTTGTCTAGGGCATTTTTGTGTAAAAAAACGGCATTTTTTACAAAACTTCGCCTGCGGCGCATTTATGAATTGATGTCGGCAAGAAATCTAAAATTGAGCCAACCCAGTTTTTTTTAATATTGTGTAAAAAACGCGAAAAAAAATTAAAATTTTTGCAGAATGTTCTGGAAAATTGCATTTTAAACGCGTAAAAAATTGCATTTTTCGTGTAACTTTCAAAATTTTCGTCTGAAAATCTAAAACTGAGACTAAATCTCAACCCAGCTTTTTTTTAATATTTCATAAAAAACCAAAAAAAGATACAAATTTTGGAATAATATTGCGTAAACTGCGTTATGATATCAATCATTATCACAAAGTTTAATTTTAGAAAGTGTAAAGAATTGGTGCTAGAAACTTAGATTAAAAAGAGACAAGATGCCTGACACTTACGAAGACTTTGGTTATATTATTATATCGAACAATGTTTACCTTTCTGTTGTTTACAGTAAACACACCAGTGGCGTACCTACTTAAATATGAATTTACACATGGATTATATAATTAAAATTTTACTATAATATGAAGTCTGCAAAATAATTTAAAAAACATGAAAAAATGATTCTGCCAATTTGAGGTTTGGAATCTTCCTAACAATAAATGTTTGTAGTATAATTTTATATAAAATAAATTTATTACAAAGTTTGTATATGATTTATAGCAATTTCAATTTTCAACACAATAAAATTATGCCAAACATTAAAACAAAGAAACGTTCATAGCACCTGGAACATCAAGAAAAAAATATAATATTACCTACCAGCTAAAAATTATGTTATTGTGTTTGTTAATTTTGTTATTTTTTCTGGTCATTAGCAGAAACTTACTTATACTGACTTCTTCAGACACAATAAAATCAATAATGCTTAGGGTATATAGAGACATCTAGGACAGGCGGCAGTATAATCAACCTTAATATTCTGATCAGAGGTAGGAATTAAATATTCTTACGAACCTGAACACATGTGAATTAACTTTTATTGTTGTTTGCAAGTTGGTTTAAGGACTTTACCTACCTTTATTTTACAGTCTTTTTAAAAAAACCTTCGAAAATATCTTATTTGCGCATTAACTACTTCACCAAAAGTATGCTTTATTTTATCGTCTTTATAAAAAAAAACCTTATAAAAACGTTCGAAAATATCTCCTTTGATGCATTGGGAATTAACTAATTCGTCAGAAAAAAAAACATCTTTGTGTATATTTCATAAACTTTTTTTTTTCTGTGTACCTACCGTCATGTACTACCACTGAATGATTTCACTTTCTCTACCTTTGATTTCAAAACATTGGACGATTTGTTCCAAAATATAACTTAAAAAAAAACTACTGGTAAAAAAAAAACATACTATAAACGTTTTTTGACAAAATGTGGTTCTAAAACGACTTATAAACTGCTTAAAAAATTTTGAAATTTTAAAATAAATAACACGAAAAAGCTTATGTCAATTAAAATATCATCCGAGTGTCTGCGCTCTGCGACCAATCATGCCAATCATGACCTAAAGTGGTTGAGGCAGAATTCTCAGATCGTCGTTTAAAAGGATAGAACAATAATCTATATTTCTTACCTTTGTTTAGTTGTGATTTTATTTGTAAATAAACACTGGTTATTATTTGCCAAGGAGTTTTCGTTGGACCAGATATCTTGTCTTTATTTAATCTAAGGCTAGAAAGCATGGATAGTCCACCATACAATCAACTACTTTATGTTGAAAGGAAATGAAATTATCTCGAAAACTGTAGCTTTAAAAGATTTCAACCTGTTAACAAAATTTTTGGGCAATTATTTACGAAAACCAAAATCTGAAAACCGCATATCAATAGCTGCTTTACTTCTAAACTTATTTTTAGTCCACCATACCAATATGGTTTAATTTTATCAAAAATGAGTTACTAAAGTTCCAAAACATCTTAATCGACGAAAAAAAAAAGTTGTCTATCGTTCTGTTGTCTGTCTGTATACACGATTATATTTAAAGAACAATAAGGAATTAGACAACCTGCAGCGGCGGCGTAGCCAGGCACTGGTTTTGGGGGATTTTGCTATCCTGGTTAAGTAAGGTTAGTTTAGTATTACTATTCACTAGTACAATTCATATAATAAAAACAAGAAGTAGATTTTGAAGCAGTTTTCACATTAAAAAAAAAATTGTACCGCAGCGCGCAAACGAAAAATTTTATAAACTTGTAAAATTTTGCCTTCTATTGTCAATTTTAAAATTTTATATTTGTCATTTCTCAAAATATGGCCAAAATATTCAAGTTTTCGTTTTTTGATGGTAAATAAAACCTCAAGATCTTTATTTAGTCTAAGCAGAACATCCACATTAGTTACCATCCAAGATATCCTTAGTATTCTACGATAACACCACATCTCGAATGCCTCCAACTTTTTGCACATGGTCTCAGTGTCCATGCTTCCATGCCATAATATGAAATTCTAAAAACATAACAACGAATTACACGAATTCGGAGAGTGACAACACTGATTTTATTTTCATAAAAGATGATCTGGCCTGTTCAATTCTTGCACAAACTTCTTGCATGTTGTCCCAGATCATTGAGGAGACAACCCAAGTATTTGTATGAATCCACGCATTTGACTTGCTGCCCATTTACTTCTAACATGCCTCGGATGTTCTTTTCCTTGGATATGACCATCCATTTTGTTTTTCCAAGATTTAAGTTAAGCCCGAATTGCGAACGTTTGGCAGCAATTTGATTCAACAACTCTTTCAGGCCTTGCAGCGTGTCTGCTATTATTATATCGTTTGATTTTTATGCCGTTTATGGTCAGACCCTCTTCGCAGTTATGAAGTGCATTCTCTATTATTTTGTTACCATATTAAACAACAGCGGAGACAATATACAACCTTGGCGTACTCCTCTTCTGATTTGGAACTCTTCGGACAGTTGACCCTCAACCTTTATTTGAGCAGTCTGAATCCAGTATAGATTGGCGATTATCTTTAGATCTCGGTCATCTAGACCAACTTTTTTTAGCGATTCTATGAGCTTTTCGTGTTTTACTCGATCAAATGCTTTTTCGTAATCTATGAAACAGGCATATACTGGCACCGAAACATCCCTAGAGCGCTGAACTAAGATTTGAATGCGAAATAAGGCCTCTCTTGTTCCGAATCCACCAAGAAATCCAAACTGCGTGTCGTCCATAAAGGATTTGCCTTTCCCATAAATTCTTTTATGGATAGTCTTTGGAAATATTTTTAACATATGGCTCATTAGACTGATTAGGCGGTAATCACTACACTTCTTTGCTGAATGTTTTTTAGGCAGCGTAACAAAGGTTGATTTTAGCCAGTCAGCAGGGATTTTACCGCTACTATAAATCAAGTTAAAAAGTTTGATCAGCGTATTTAGCGAATCTTCGTTTTTTATTGGCTTTAAAACTTCAGTATTTACTTCGTCTTGTCCTACCGCTTTTATATTTTTAGCTGAAGATATTGCGTGTTTTACTTATTCAGGTGTTATATCTATGCCTTGGTTTGAGAATTCTTCTGGCTGTTCGGATCGGTTATTGGTAAAGAGATGTTCTATGTAGCTACACCATTCTTTTATTTGGTGTCCGGTATGATTTTGCCCTCATTGTCCACAAGGATTCCAGCTTGTTCTTTTATTAAATAATCCGGCCGCTTCCTTTATGCGTTTATGTAAATTGAAAGTGTTATGTTTGGCATCTAGATCTTCTATTTCTTGACATTGCTGTGTTATCCAGTCTTGTTTTGCTGACCTTATCTTTTTTTTATTGCTCTATTGATGTCATGTTACTGATCGCCGCCTTTTTTACAACGTCTTTCATCCAAACTTTATTTTTATTTGTTGTTTCATCCTTACCTAAGAGTGTTGTGCTTTCGACTATGGAACTTTAAAAACTTTGTCTAGACTATTTCTGAATCTTTTAAGGTAGATTCATTAATATCTTTAAGCTTTTTGTTAAGTTTGACTTTAAGTTTAGTTGCTTTCATGTTATCTTGAAGTTCGTCCAACCTGGGTCTGGGTTTGTTATTTGGGGGACGATTTTTCTTGAGGGTAAATTTAATTTTCGCCACAACTGGATTGTGATCTGAGCCTAGGTCTGCGCCAGGGTAAGTTTTTGCAGATTTAATAATGTTTCTAAATCTTTTATTGATTAATATAAAGTCTATCTGGTTTCCAATGATACTCTCAAGAGTGTCGAATTTAGAAGTCCAAGTATACAGGCGTCTAGCTGGAAGTTTAAAGAAAGTATTTGACACGATAAAATCCTTTTTCTGACAAAACTGGAAAAGGCGATCTTCACGTTCATTTGATGTACCAAGACTGTACCTTCCAACAATGTCTTCTCTTGGGGCGTTTCTAAGTTTCGCGTTGAAGTCCCGCATAACAATGGTGACTTCTGTCTTTTTTGTTTTTTTTTGCTTTGTTTGAATTTGCTCGTAGAATGCCTCTACGTCATCATCTGAATATTTACTGGTTGGAGCGTATACTTGAATAATATTGACGTTGAAAGGCTTAGAGTTTAGCTGAAGAAATATGACTCAATCCGACACAGGAAAGAGATAACGGATTTTTAAATTTCTTTATTCAAAATGACTGCTACGCCGTTATAGTGGATTTGCCCGTCATTGCCTGCGTAGTCGTCTATCTGGCATTTCCCTGAGGTAGGCCATCTCACCTCGCTAACTCCTAAGATCTCTATGTCAAATCGTTCCATTTCTCTGATGACATTGTGGACTTTTCCAGCCTGAAACATACTTTGTACGTTCCATGTAGCAATCTTCTTCATGACTGGTCTGGAGATTCTTAGCACCCTCTGGTCACTCAAGACCTGCCGGGGACTGAGGGCCTGGGCTTTTGGTTTTGCAGTCATGATGATGATATTTCCTGGGGACGGTAATGAGGTGGTTTCCCGGTGCACCTCCAAGCGATTGTATTACAAAATAGGGCAAAATATTAAGGAATAACAGCGAGTGTGCAGAAAACGTCATTCGCTCTTCTTACTTAATATTTTGGCCGAAAAAAGTGCCCATTCGCCGCAGACTGTTGCTTTCGCTCTTCTTACCCAACAATATCATCTGAAAGTTGATTTCATGGCACATTCGCTGAATTTCATTATTTTTTTTAATATTTAAAATTAAAAAAAATATAAAAAATTGGTTTAAAATAAAGCTATGTTGATATATTCAATCTGTAAACTATTTTGATCGAGTTTCCTTGGTTACCCAAAGACGTCTTTTTCCAGCTTCAAAAGACGTATTTTAGAGACATCTGGAAGACGTCCTACAATGTCTAATTAGAATTAGAAATCTTTTAAAAAGCCGATTCAAGCTCCATACCAGCTGTAAAAACATATTTCTAACTACACATTAGTTTTATAAATTCCAAATTTCAAAACACAATAAAACCAGTAACGGTTAGGAGGAACAAGAGTATTGATTGATTTACTTGGGGCTATTGACTAATAGCCCAAGACCGTTAACAAAGGTAGGTGAACTTATTTTTCCCTATAGTATTTTGTAAAAAAGTTTCCCTTTGTAAAATAAGTAGTCATTAAAAAAGTCGGGTAAAAAGCATCGTAAAGGGTCTTTGGACAAAAGAAGTTTGATAGAAATGTCGTAGAAAAATTCAAACTCAAATCTTCTGCTCAGGGAAAAAGGACTCTTCCAAAAAATCCCAAAGTTTTTATGTTAGTCATAATATTTCAAATATCACCTTATCCCTCTCCCTTATCTAATCAAGGACTTATCACACTGAGTGCAGGAAATGGAATACACCGCGCTGCAAAGAAAGAGGCTGGTCAATGTTTTAGAACGGTGACCTCTCGCTCTGGGCTTATACGTTCTATTTTTTTAAAATATGTGGATGGACAATTCAAAAAATTACGGTTACCTTTAAAACTACTTGAAATTTAGAAAAAATATTTTTATCAACAGGTGGTATTTTCTCGGATTAATCACGAGGATCGTTTTTTTTTCAAATTCATTTGTTCGTTGCCCTCCAAATCGAGTGCACATGCAAAAGGTTCTGCTGTTATCTTAGTGGAATGGCGTACGGCTTATTTTAATATTATAACCTGCGCGCTTGTTTTGCTCTTGTGAGATGAGGCGGTCAAACTGTGTATAAAACTTGATCCAAATTTTTTAGTCTCGGTACTCATAATTGCCCACCACGTGGCGGTCAAATTTATGGCTCTCCGCCGAAAAAAAAATTGCGCCAGCAGACACGTATAGCCATCCACAAAATCATTAAAAAAAATTTTTAAAAATTCATAATTTTTTTTGAAAAAGTCTATTTTTTATAATGTGTTGTTGTGATTTTGAAGTAACAGTTGAAACAAAAAACGACATGACTTTTTTTACATATTTATTTTCGCTGTATAAAACAATGTATCAAATAGAGATCCAAAAAAATGACGTCAAAGTTTAATCCCTCCTCCTACCCTCTTGCCAACGCCCCACCCCCATCAAAAACTAATCAGCTCTGCGTCTGGTGACAAAGAATTTTTGTCCAAATTTGATAAAAATCGCTTAAGCGGGTTTTGAGTAATCGTATTACAGACAGACAGACATACAGACACCATGACCAAATTTTCTATTTAGCTCTTTTTTGACCCAAATAACTTATTTTTAGTTGAAATAAAAAAGCTTTTTTTTACGATCCCAATAGCCTTCATAATATTAAACTAATGGCTAATAATAATAAACACTTTTTAGCTGAATACCCACAGCTTGGCACCAACTTTTTTGATTCTCTATTACTTAAAAAATTGTTGTACGATTTCAAACATTTCAACTATTTTGAAAAGCCAAGACTTCAAAACTTAAGAACATGATCCCAAGCAAAATTGTTTTTTTTCATACCTTCATCAAAAACATGATTTTACTGTCTCCAGATAACTAATGCATATTGCTTTGTTGGTTAACGATGCAAAAAACCTTTTTTTTATCACGGGTGCAAAAAAAGATTTTTGAACGTTTTCTACCCAAAATTAAAGAGAAATAGCGGAAAATAGTAATATCGAAAAAATCTAATTATTCTTGCCTAAGAATTAAGCCACTTCCGCCAGTTTTCACCAAGTATTTACGAAAAAATCATTTAAAAATATTGTCAAAATATCAAATTGTCAAAGATTAAAATGGCGCAATAATAAACGTCACCGAGTAAAAAGACACATCGCTATGGAAACGATTGTTATTTCATTTACCAGCCTCCTTGATTTATAGTGTAAAGATGGTGTGTTGCGAGAAGTGCTCTTCGATCGAGATTTTTAAAAGTATTTTCCTGTTTTTCTTGGGCTCACGTTTTTAAATACCTCGCTGCGCTCGATATTTAAACCAACGCTTGTAAAAAAAGCACTATTTTAGCCACTAGTTGTTAAAACTACTATTGTTTGATACGTCTAACTGAGTTTGGTTTACCAATCACATTTTTCAAGTTTTCGCTGTTTTTTAAGCGTTCAAAAAAAGTGCTGCCAAAAAACATTTTTTCTCTGTTAAAATTTAAGGCAATTGTTTAATAAAAATTTCTGATTTGTCATCTCTATGTCATCTTTAGTGGTGTCATGCAAAGCGTAAATTGTGTAAGACGTAAGGTGGCATTAATTTCTTTCAAAGTTGTTTACTGTCTTTAAAATTACCAAAAACGTGTCCCACCAAAACTGTATTTTAGCAAATCTAAAAATAATTTAACAGGTATTTAACTAAATTATTTTAAGGATCATCATGACTCTACCATAACAAACAAAAAATGTTTTTTGGCAGTACTTTTTTTAACGCTTAAAAAACAGTGAACATTTGAAAAATGTGAGTGTTTTATTCTTTTGTTTGTTTGGAAAGAGGGCTTTAAAATTTAAACAAAATCATCGCATAAAAATTGCTTAAATAAAAACTTTACCCCTTAAATTATGGCTTTACCAATACATCAATACACTGGGGAAAGTAAAGCCTTAAAAAGATACGTTTTTCATTAGTAGCGCACATAAAAAAATTGCTGGGGTGGTCAAAATACTTACCTATTTTTCTAAAATGTCGGCCAGCATGGTTTTTCTATATTGTCAATTTTAAAGTCTTGACAAAAAACTTTTAAAGTAATGGACAATCAAAAATGTTTTTTCATCCACCCACTATATATACGTCTTTAAAAAATTTTCCCTTGTGGAAGTTTAACCGATATTCCATATATGTGTGCAATGAAGGAGAATGCGTGGACTTTTTCGGCTGGGGCATCTCATTGAAAGGAGGAATGCCGTTCGTGGCCCGAGACTAAGCTTAATGCAACGTTGCAACATTACCAGAAAAATCCACTAGGTAAAGAAAAGGTCAAATTAACTAAGTTCACCTCATTATTAATCTACAGGCAAATGAAATATATAGCGGTTTCAAAGTAAACGAAAAGGATTGAAAAATCTTTAATCATCCTGTTTTATTATTTAATTTTTTTCTTAAACTGAATTCAAATTAGTTTCAAAATATCTGGCCAAAAGTTTGACATTAAAAAGACATTTTCGATATTCAGGGATAAAAAGTGCACTTTTGACCTTT
Source organism: Oxystoma pomonae (assembly GCA_963921995.1). NCBI lineage: Eukaryota > Metazoa > Arthropoda > Insecta > Coleoptera > Brentidae > Oxystoma > Oxystoma pomonae. Next base: position 15,407,962 of record OY998170.1, on the reverse strand, counting down.
TATTTTAGGGATGAAAGGGTCACTTTTTATCCCTGCATGAAATTTAAACAAAGATAAGAAGTTACAGGAGTAATAAAAACTAAAAAGCAGGGACGCAGCAATTTTTGAAAACTGACCCTATTTGTAATGTATTGTTATGGGCTTGATATTTAAAATAATTCTTAGCATGTTTGATAAACAATCTAAAGTAATTGTTTCAAAAATTACGTCGAAGAAGGTGATGTTTTGTACCAAACGCCGCTGGTAAATTGGCCAACAAATTTTATACTCGCTCTATTTTGGGTGGTTCCTTTAGGTCGACACCCGCCTGCCAGAAAAAGCCCAGTACCCGCCCACCTCCAACCTCATTCAACCTCCTCCTCAATGCACGAGCGGCGGCATAGAAGACCTCATTCACCTTCCCGGGCCTCTCACGGAGGACGCCGTTATGAAATGTTTGCAGACGAGGTTCAATAACAATCAGTTTTACGTAAGTTTTTTCAAATGCAGGAAATTCTTCCTGAAGTTTTGAAACATTAGCTTCCATCATTGAAAATCAATAAAATTTTATTTTCCCCCGGGTCAAAACTAACTTCAGAAAGTTCATTGTTTTCAACTATAAAGAAGAAGTTAAAAAAAACCTCCAAATCAGTTACTTCAACCGAAAAGAAACTAAAAAACAAAAGATCAAAAGATCTTGGGTGGAAATAAAGAAAATTCAAACTTGGATGAGTATTCCACAAGGAACACACAAAAGATCAAAGAGAAATGAATAAACAATGTTTCGCCCTGGGTAACCAGCGTGGGCTCATCAGTAGTTTCACTGGTCACCCTCCACTATACATCATTAAACACCATCATACACTTAGATTTCCAACCTTGAACCACTCACAAATAGGCATCGATCCGCACTGGTACTTACTTATCCAAGTTACCTAATACGAATTCTTCCTGGCGTGTTAATATTTCCAGTAGGATTATGCTCCTAAGGCAATTAAAACAAAGAAGAAGTTAAAAAAAAACCTCCAAATCAGTTACTTCAACCGAAAAGAAACTAAAAAACAAAAGATCAAAAGATCTTGGGTGGAAATAAAGAAAATTCAAACTTGGATGAGTATTCCACAAGGAACACACAAAAGATCAAAGCGAAAAGAGAAATGAATAAGTAAGTACCAGTGCGGAACGATGCCTATTTGTGAGTGGTTCAAGGTTGGAAATCTAAGTGTCTAAATTAAATCTGGTGTTTAATGATGTATAGTGGAGGGTGACCAGTGAAACTACTGATGAGCCCACGCTGGTTACCCAGGGCGAAACATCGTTTATTAATTTCTCTTTTCGCTTTGATCTTTTGTGTGTTCCTTGCGGAATACTCATCCAAGTTTGAATTTCTTTATTTCCACCCAAGATCTTTTGATCTTTTGTTTTCAACTATGTTATAATTTTGATAACTCTTATATTATTCACACTATGGATTCGTGTGTACCATACTGGTTATTAGTTAATTGGATTTCATTGCTTACAAGCTTTTTTGGCAACCTGCTAATTAGGAAGGCCTGCATACCAATTTTTTGTATTCCATCTTGTAATAACCAGATAAAAGGTGTTTACTTTTGGTGGTTGGTCCATTTCACTTTAATTAAAGTAAAAAAAGCAAAATCACACTGGGGAACAGCAAAAATGTTTTCTAGACCACAATAACAAAATCCTTCCTAAGTTATAATACTAATTACCAATCTTTTTTGCAAAAGTCTCAGTTAGCTCCGGTTTTACAGATCCATGCTAATTATGATAATTATTTATCTGCCCTTAATGTTTGGAAAAATTATTAGAAATACCTGAATTTAGTATACCAATTGCTAGGTTATACCAAATATTGTTGCTTTCTCTGCGAATGCTTATAAGTCTGTCGAATTGTACACTTGATTTAAAAAAAAACGCATACATGCAGTCACAAAATTGACCTTTCTAAAAGTGTATAATATATACGGAATACCAGCTAAAATGCCTAAAAACTTCAAAAGTACGACAATTTGTCATATTGTTTAAAAGAGGTCTCTAAAACTAAAAATATTTTTTTACTTAAATTAAAGGCAACCTTATTTTTATATTAAATTTTGCATAATACTAAAAAATCAGCAAAAATAATGTTTTAGTAAAGTCTTTATTGAACAATATCAAATTATCACTCGAGTAACGGACGAAGGCTGTTCTATAAACAGGGCGGTAACCCATTTTGGAGTTGATAAAATAACAATAATACGATGGAAACAGCGCTGGATTGAAAACAATTCGACAAATAGGAAACTTGGATTAGGAGAAAAACGATGGTAAACCTAATACTAATTATTTTAACTTAAAAAAGAACTGAAATAAATAATTTAGCATTTAATAGGATCACCATTTTTTTCTATTACAAACTGAAAACGTCTGGGCATTGAAAAGGTTAAATTTTCAAAATACTGATGGTCTTCTGAGAGCTAATCCAATGCGCGATAAATATCATCGCTTAACTCTTCAGCGGTTCATGGTCTCCAATTCCTTTGGTATATTATTTTAACGATTCGACCCCATATATTTTCCATTGGGTTAAGGTCAGGGCTGTTGGCTGGCCAAGGAAGTGTTTCTATATTATTATTCTGAAACCATTGGCGAACAACATTAACCGTGTGTACTGGACAGTTGTCCTGCTGATAAAAGAATTCATTATTTTCATTTAAAGCCTGTACAGATGGCAGCATAACGTTTTCAAGGATTTCAATATATCGTTCACTATTGAATCTTCCTTCGATTCTCCAAAAAAAACCCAAACCTCTAGCACTAAACTAGCCCCACTTGTTTACAGAAAAATGTCCAGCTTTTTTAATTTGGTTTGTATATTCGGGTTCAAATCTAGAATTTGGTGGACGATAAACTAAAATTCTCCTGCTGCTTGAAGATGATTGAAAAATTTTTTCGTCAGTGAAAACCACTCTCTCCCAGAAGTCACAGGTTTTGCACAAGGAGTCACACTGGAAGAAACGAAAATTCCTTGAAGCTACCTTTATTGGGAAGAATCAGGGTATTTTCAGTAAACCAAGTGTTGAAATCCCAAATATTTGGAAGCCCCTCCTTGGGCGGAGCCAACTTCTTAAACTTCAAGGTTGAGTGATTTCTCACAGTATATAAGCACTTAGCCTTAGGAATTGAGTTAATTTCAAACACATCATTGTCTCAAACTTTCAAACAAACGAAGAACGTTGTTCAGTGCAAAAATCACTCTTGCCTGTTTTTGTTCTTCTGTTAGAATAGACTTCTTTGCAGCAACTCGACAAGAGACTTTTGATTTCGTTACTCTTCTATTTACTGTTGCTAAAGAACCCATAAATAACGTAACATTAGCTGCTTCAACCGACGTTGAAAAAGGATTTTGTCTGAGATGGTCAATAAGTCTCTCATCTTGCACAGAACTTACTTTTGGTCGTCCTCAGCAAACACAAATCGTCGGCATTGAATTGCGCCAATGTCGACAACGTCGGCAGTGTGTCGGCATCGGCGACTACACTCTGGCCGGATGTTGGTCAGATTGCGATTTTCAGTATTCGGTCAATAATCGGCAACTGACGGAGGTCCACATCACTACAGTCGACTTTATGCCGACACCACTTTAGGACCGACGATGGTCCCATTGGAACTTTGTTTAATCGGTCGAAAATCGGCAACTGACGATGGCCCGATTTACTATAGTCGACTTTATGCCGAAGCCCACTTTATTTGCTTTAGGGCCGACGACGGTCCGATTGGAACTTTGTTTAATCGGACGAGAATCGGCAACTGACGATGGTCCGATTTACTATAGTCGACATTATGCCAACGCAAACGTTATCCGCGTTAGGGCCGATGATGGTCCGATAGGAACTTTCTTTAATCGGTCGAGAATCGGCAACTGACGATGGCCCGATTTACTATAGTCGACTTTATGCCGACGTCTACTTTATCTGCTTTAGGGCCTACGACGTTCCGATTGGAACTTTGTTTAATCGGATGAGAATCGGCAACTGACGATGGACCGATTTACTATAGTCGACATTATGCCAACGGAAACCTTATCTGCTTTAGGGTTTAGGGCCGATGATGCTCCGATTGGAACTTTCTTTAATCTTGTGAACAATCGGCAACTGACGATGGCCTGATTTACTATAGTCGACTTTATGCCGACGACCACTTTATCTGCTTTAGGGCCGACGATTACGTCACCCTAAAATTTTTAAACTGCTTAATAGTTTCTTCCTAGTATGTAGAGATGGCGCTAATGTCACTATGTTCCCTGTACAGTGGAAGATAATATTATATATATAATGAGTAAAGACATTTCAAAACTAGAATGCGGACTTGACAAGATGGTCGTACCTCTCTACAAGAATCACCTCTTCTGCCACTTAAACCAGCCCGACTGATTAAGCAACCGCATTATCGAAACTTTATAGTTTGCCAATGTCGGGCCGCTTTAAGCTACCACCGACGGACCTCCGTCAATCGCCGACGTTGGACCGCTTTAGGAAACCAATGTCGGACTTGAATAGTTTACCGATGTCGGGCCGAAACCAGCTTACCTACGTTAGATCGACCAAATAAGCAGTTATGGGCGGATGGTCGGTACCATGTGGTTAAACCATATCGTACGGCGACGGTATGCCGATGTCAGCAAAAAGTAAAACTTACCATTGGTCCGACGACGGGCCACCGTCTAACGCTGCATCGGCAAACATACATTGGGGCTACATCGCAAAGCGGACAAAAAATACTGCTGGTCCGATGTCGTAAATCGACGTCATGCCGATGACGACAAATTCGGAAATCGACATCGGACCGACGAAGGCCCGAGGGAATCATGTTTGCTGGGTCCTGATCCATCTTTCCTATCCGTAGAATAATTTTCAATCCGGCGCTTTTTTAATAATTTGAACTTTTGTAAATGTTGATATCTGTGGCATTTTTAGGGATATCACACTGAATTTTAAGCTATCAGGCATACTAAGCTGAAAAATGCATGTATGAGTTTTTTGAAATCAAGTGAACATAGGATCAGGTAAAAAACAGATATATGAAACCGCAGAAAATCTCACCAAAATCAAAGACTCATAAATTATTATAAACTTAAAAAAAACTTAAAATATTTATTCACAAAACCTTATAAAAACTGATAAAAATCAGGTGTGATTTTATGAGATTTAATTAGGTTGTTTTGACAGGGCGGAGAAATTTATTTAAAGACTTATAAAACAAATATTTTTACCAACCCATAAAAAATTATAAATGCTCATAGAAATCTGTCAAATTGTATGAGTTGGTCTGATCATAAAATATCCCAAAATCTCATGATAAAACATTTTTTCACGAACTCTTGAAACATTATAAAAGAACAAGGGTGTAATCATAGACACCTACAAAATTAGTTATAAAAAAAAATAGAGTTATTTTGACTATAAAATCTTTCAGAAAACTCATAAAAACATCGGTTTATATAATCCCATATTATAAAAGAAAAATAATGTAATTATAGAAACCTATAAAAGTTGATGTGTCGGTCTGATTATAAAATCTCTTAGAAAATGGTGCTTTTATAATACCACAAAATATGTTAAAAAAATGTCAGCACCAATCAAATTTTATAAATATTCATAAGTCTGTCTAATTATAGGATCAGATAAAAAACACACATATGAAAACACATGAATCCTTACCGAAATCAAAGACATAACTCATAAATTATTGCAAACTTTTATAGTCCTAAAATTTTGCCTCACAAAAGATTAGGTGTGTTTTTTATGAGGTTTAATGCGGTTTTTTTGGCAGGGTATAGAAAGCTTGTTTTGTTTGACGAAAATTTGTTAATTTTTCATCTGCCTTTATTTTTATGTGATACTAGTAGTGGGGGACTAATATGATTAAACAAAAACGCAAGTATTTTACAATAAAGAATTCTAAAACAATAAAAAAAGGTAAGGGTATGTTTACCGCCAAGCTTTATTTTTGGGTAGATACGTTCGAAAGAACTATTTTTAACCTCTTACAGTTATTTTTATTAACGGTATTAAGTGTAACGAAATTTTCCGTTAAACAGACTGACCAAAATCACCTTTTTTATATTATTTTATTTTAGACCAATGTAGGCTCGATCCTCCTGTGCGTCAATCCTTACAGAGATGTGGGGAACGCACTCACCCTCAACAGCACCAGGTCGTTACGGCTGAGCGCTCAACTAAACAAAGTAGTCCAGGAGGCGGTAAGACAGCAAGGAGAGACGGGCTACCCTCAAGCCATCATTTTATCGGGTAGGTATTATACCAAACCCACGGTCCCTTGAAGTCTAGTAAAGCCCATCTGATGACAACACAAAGATATCAGCGTGCTTTCTTTATTGATTTTTTTAATGGTTGACATTCGGAGATATGTTATTTGGGTCACTGTCCGTTCACCGAAAACACACTCATCAAAAACGAAAACGAAAACACATTTTCATCGAAAATACTTTGTTGTTTTAGGTACAACTGGAAGTGGTAAAAGCTACGCTTCGATGTTACTGCTGCGGCAGCTTTTCCAAGTGGCGGGGGGAGGCCCCGAAACGGACGCCTTTAAACATCTGGCGGCGGCGTTCACCGTACTGAGGTCCTTGGGGTCGGCTAAGACGAATACCAATTCAGAATCTAGCAGAATTGTAAGTAGAATGGTGTTTGTTGTAAGTTGACAAACCTGAAAACAATCAACTAACATTCTATAGTATTTACATAAGAAAACCTCATGGACCTTTCTCTACTTCGTACATACCTTAAAATTTGGAAAAATCACAGACACGTTCATGTTCCGAACTTGAACTCATCAATGTGGCACAAGTCAAGTTTAGCTATATGGACCAAAATGCCTGGCCAGCTATTTAAAAAAAAAATCAAAGTAACTGAAATGTATAGACAACACAGCTAAAGTCTAGTGGAGCTCGTAAAAGTTACAAGAAAAACTCGATGATCTTGAAATCATTCCTTAAAACTTATAAAACCTTAATACTGACCACACCCTCCCAAAAAAAACCGCGTAAAATCTCTTAGAAAAGTTTGACGATATTTTATAATGTTTTATCAGATTTGATATGTTTTCTATGCGATATGTGAAACAAACTTGTAAAAACCAAGACAAATCTCATAGAGTACAGATTTTTTTCTATCAGTTTTTACGAGAAAAGCCGCCTGGCTCGTATAATCTTATAAAACCCTATAAACAGCATAAAAACTCACCAACTTTCATGAGATTCTATGCGATTTGTTACCAGAGCAGACACAAAAGAAGTAATTTATTCTTTATTGCAGTTTTTTCTGTTTATGTTTTAGGGTCAATTTATAGAAGTTCAAGTAACAGATGGAGCCCTATATAGAACAAAAATCCATTGTTACTTTTTGGACCAAACTAGAGTTATTCATCCGTTACCAGGTAGCTACATTTTTCTTAAATAACAATTGTTAAAAAGTTTCGTCAAATTACAAATCATTTACAATCAAAAGTAAGTAAGTTTACAAAAGTTCAAAAATCTAACAATTAGTTTTCGAGATATTTACCTTCAAAAATCCCAGGACACCTCGATTTTGTTTCCATTAATAGTACCACAGGAGGGGGGGGGACCTGTACAACAAATTGACGTGTTTTATGTTTTTTTCGAAAGAAAATATCTTTGTTTGGTTTTCATCTATTTTAATTTTAGGAGAGAAAAACTACCACATTTTCTACCAAATGCTAGCCGGCTTATCGGCTGAGGAAAGGACAAAGTTAAATTTGGATGGATACAGTCCTGCGTCCTTAAAATATCTCTTGTGTGGCGATACCAGGCAAGACTGTACTGAAGATGCTACGAGGTACGAAACGCATAAAATATTTTTGTGCCCTGATTATTAAAGTTTTGACTTTCCAGAATAGTTTCAATAGCTTTTAGTACCCTAAAACTAAATGAATTTTAACAATCAATTTGCATTTTCTTACTAGTTTGTCATTTTTCCGCAGATTTCAAGCTTGGAAAAGTTGTCTAAGTGTCCTGGGCATCCCATTTTTGGACGTAGTTAGAGTTCTTGCAGCCGTTCTATTGCTAGGAAACGTGCAATTCATTGATGGCAAAGGTGAGGTTTTTCTAAAGAGGGCGAACCAAACAACACTACGATTTTTAAAAATAGACAAAGTAGTTCCAAGATAATCGGGTGCAACTTCTAAACCATTCATCCGATTATGATCAAATTTAGTATGTAGATGTAAATTCCCATATAGCAATGAAAGAAAATTTACATGCATAGCATATACGCGCGTTAAACCTCCTTTTGAGGATGTCCTTTTGAGCACATCTTTAGCATATGCTTGGTACATACTATTTAAGTATATGCTATTAAGGATATCCATAGCAAATGCTATGAGTGTACCATTTGAGCAGGTCTTTTTGAGTACGTCTTTAACACATGCAAAGAATATATCAATGTTAAAACTTTTTTGGTCCGTTTAGCGCACATGCTATTCTGGTACCATAAAAGAACATCAAAAGAATGAGCTTCTAAGTATTTTCTTGGCATATACTAAGGAAATACCATTAAAGAAGGTAACTTTTAGAACATCTTTAGCATATGCAAAGTATATATTATTATCACTTATTTGAAACATTATTTGGTCCTTTTAGCGCACAAGCTATTCTGGTACCGTAAAACAACATCAAAAGAATGTTATTCTAGTATTTCCTTAACATATACTAATGAAATACCATTAAAGAAGTTTACTTTTAGGACATGTTTGGCATATGCAAAGTATATATACAAATTATGAAATAAGTTAAAAAGACTCTAAAAAAAATTGATGACCGGAAACGAACTCGGTAACTCTTGGTTTAGAGATGCTTGTCCATATCAACCAAACGCGAAAATTCTCTGATTATAAGCTTTAATCATGATTAATACTTTTCAGTCGACCTATAAAAATCCGTAAAACGCTTATATTCCGAGGTTTCAACCTAGTTTTTTATAAGCGCATGGTACAGTGGATAAAGCATTGGTCTATCAACCCGTAGGTTGTCGGTTCGAACCCCGTCAGCGCGTCGCACTTTTTTTTAAATTTGTTTTTATTATTTTTTTCTTAGGGTGTATTGGGATAGGACATGGTTTTTAGAGCTCAAAATTATATTTTTTTATTTTATTTAAAGCCATATTTTAGGAGTACTGGTTTGGCGCTACTATAGATTTAGCACATGCCAATCATCTGATAAGAATATCTATTAGCACATCCTAAGAACCTGCATAGCACGTGATTGGGGCGGAACGTAATCTATTCTTAGCACATGCTTAGGAAATTCGAATGTTCATTTAGAACATCCTTAGCACATCCTTTTGCTTCTTGAGGATATTCTATGCACATTTTAGTTTCTTCGTGTAAAAAATCAGTTCAGGCAGCAATTGGGATTGGTTTTTAGAAAAATTCACATGGTTTCCGTGGATATTCTTTTAATTCAACTTGTTTTAGGTATGGAGGTAGATGTCAAAGGTGATACCGAGCTAAACGCAGTGGCAGGCTTACTAGGTGTTTCTGGGGCGGCACTTTTTAGAGGGTTAACTTCCAGAACTCATAATGCTAGGGGACAGCTCGTTAAATCTGTAAGTGAAACCACAAAAATCTACTCCATTTTTTCTTCTTATTCGATTGTCTTAATATTGCCCTAAAATCGTTTTTTTTCTTACAAGCTTTTATTGTTTGTTCGGGTGGAATCTTGCAACTTAATTTTGACCAACTTCGCCACATCCGATCGGCTTTAAAAATTTGGCATGCTTATATAGTTGAGGTGACAACACAAGAATATAGTGTGATGAAATTGACAGCTCCCCCCTACTCGAAGGGGGTGTGGAGGGGAGTACAGTTGAAGTACGCCCGATTTCGTTGAAATTTGGTGTGTTGGGGCACTTGGGGATGGAGATAAAGAATTTCTAATCAAATTTTGAAAATTCAATATGGCGGATTCAAAATGGACGATTTTTGGTCATCTTTTGCTAACCAATTTTAATAACTAACTTATACACATCCGGTTGCCTTCAAATTTTGCATGCATTTATAGTTATGTCATTATTAGGCACACCTCCTATGAGGGGAGTGGAGGGGGGAAAACACCTAAGTTTGTCCGATTTCAACCAAAATTGGTATACGGGGGCTTTTGGGGATAAGGAATACAATTTTTGATCAGACTTTAAATTTTGAATTCAATATGGCGGATTCAAGATGAACGATTTTCGGTCATATACATCCGATTGTGTTCAAATTCGGTATGCGTGTATAGTTCCGGTGAAAATACAATTATATGGTACTCTCAGGTACCCACCCTCCACTTCTCTCGCTGAAAGAAAATAAAGATTTAGTTTGTTCGATTTCAATAAAAATTGGCATATAGGGGTTTTTCAAAATCTTAAAAATCTAAAAATTAAGGGTGTGTGTTCAAATTTGGTATGCGTTTATAGTTCCGGCAACAATACAATAATATGGTATTATTAGATACACACTTCCCTCTAACGAGGGAAGTGGAAGGGGGAAAGATTTAGTTGGTTCAATTTAAATCAAAATTGGCATACATGGGTTTTTCGGTAAGGAGATATGAATTTTTGATCAAATTTGAAAATTCCAATATGGTGGATTAAAAATGGACGATTTAGGGTACAAATCTAAAAATTAAAAAATTAGGTTTTATTAAAAAAAAACTTTTAAAGAACAAGCTTTTATTAAATGCCCTCAAAAGGAGAAAATAATTTTTTATCTTTCTTATACTATAATAAAAGCGATGGGCGCAAATTAAAAATTTTAACTCTACAAAGAGAGAACTACAAAAGAAGAACTAAATTCTTCTTCTATTCGGATGATAAATATAATGCTCTCATCTAAAGAAGCTGAGAACCGGTGAGATTGCCGTGCTTGCCAAGCCTTTGAAAATGTCCTTAGGTTATAGAGTAATATAACGGTTTCTTAGGTGAACCGTCGATGTGACCGATATACGCTTTTCTTATGGTATAAGAAAAATAAAAACGCTTGTTCTTTAAAAGTTTTTTTTCATAAAATGATTTATTTTGGTCGGTAGATTTAACTAGAACGGCGAAGTTATCGCTTTTGTTATGCTTATTTTTAATAACGATAAAAGGAATGTTCGCAGAAAGAGTTTTTGTTTAGATCCACTTTTGTAGTTGACGTGAAATATAACCTAACTTTTTTGTTAAATATAACCCTACTTTTTTACCGATTTTCTTCGAATTAAAGAGGACGAAGGCGTTGATGATGATAAGCACATTTTTAGTAAATTTAACAATTTTATAACTATGTTTTTCAAAAATATTGCGAAAACAAGTAAATAAAATCCTTAAATACTTATGGTTAATAACCACAACTGAATGACATTCGCGCAGTCGCAGAAATAACGATAACTACAACAAAGAGTCAACAACACTGACCAAAAAGACCCTATTTGCTGTATAAACCCAGCTTTACAATATGAAAAACATATAATTTTTTTGGCTCCAGCATTTTTAACAAAATCTCTAAATATTCGACGTAGAGCGGATCCGTAGCCACTACCGTTTATTGCTGATGTTTAAACGCACCCTAAAAAGACGTACCAACTTGATCGCACATTTAAAACCTTCACCGCAACTAAAACACTTTAGAATTATAAGTTCTCCAAAGTAACTCTGGCTACAACACCACAATTCAACCACTTTGAATTCGATCGCAAACGAAGACAACAACAAAAATGGCGAAAAAAGTCAAAAATAATAGCTTGTCTTTATTCGATTCCTTTTTTCCGTTAATAATAAATTTTACGCAAAAAGAAACAACAGTACGGTTAATTTTTTTTGTATCTAAATTTTTAAAATCGTATTTTTAAAAAATATTCAATCCCATTATGACTAACTTTGGAGTGAAAATTACTTTTTGCATTTGAAATAATGAAAGATCGATCTTGTACTTTCACTGGTTTTATCTCTTTTTAATCGTTTACCGAAAAATTTTGAACGAGACTCGTTTTTAAAATTATTTTTTTCTTTGTTTATGACAAAGTTTTATTTTTCAGGTTTGTGATGCCAACATGTCAAACATGACCCGAGATTGTCTGGCAAAAGCTCTCTACTGCCGAACCGTCGCTACAATTGTCAGAAGAGCCAACAGTCTTAAACGGTTGGGTTCTACGTTGGGTACCCTCAGTTCCGACTCTAACGAGTCGGTTCATAACCGAGAAGAGGTAAATAAAAACGGTTATAATTTTTTTCAAAATTGATTTTTAACTTTTTTTAAAGACATATTCAGCGTGAGATTCAGCAACAAAACTACATTAAAAAAATGTTTTTAAAAAATGCTGGCAGGTTAGACTTTGAAGTTTTTTAAATAGGGCCTGAAATGTGCTCTGTATCTTAAGGTAAATTATTTTTCCTACGAGCGTGCGGAAAAACGCTTTTCTCGCACTCAATTGTGTTGTTGGCAGAAAGTGCCACTTTTCCGCACGCCGTGCGTGAAAAAAAATTTCCGCACGCCGTGCGCGAAAAAAATTTTTCACGAACGCTGTCCAGCAAAATTTTTTTTCGCACGCTTTGAGAAAAAAATTTTTTTACGCACGCTGCAGCAGTGGTACTTCCAATGTTACCGTGATTTTAAGAAAAAAAATATATAATCTTTAAAACATAGATTTTTGTTTTCGATACATCGCTAACTACCATTTACCGTAAAAAGTAAAATCTTCTACGTGGCCCTTTTCTGGGGGGCTATTTGTGGAAAATATTCCGAGAACCTTAAATAGCAACCCCCTATTTTGACTTCATATTTAAATTCTCGCTAAAATTATCTTTCCCACGGTACCCCACATCGTAAGATTTACTTTACTAATTTTCGAGATATTGACTCTCAAAATGGCAAAAATTCAATTTTTGAAGGCCCATATCTTAGAAACTAAAAAAGATATCTCTATTGTGTTTATTATCGATATTGAGGATATTTTAAGAGCAAATAAAAAACGATAACAGTTTAACGTTTGCACATTCTTATTTACAGTTTATTGATTTTCAGTGATTTTGACGATATTATTCTAAAAATATGAAGTAGAAGGTCAAATTGTCAAACTGTTGTCCTTTTTTATTTCCTCGTAAAAAAAACCCTAAAATCAATATTGAACAAGAGATATTTTCCTTAGTTCTAAGATATGGTCCTTTAAAAATTTAATTTTTGACATTTTAAAAGCCAATATCTCGAAAATTAGTAAAGTAACCTTATGATATGGGGTACCATTGGAAAGAGAATTTCAGCGAGAATTTAAATAAGAAGTCAAAATAGAAAATTGCTTTTTAAGATTTTCAGTATATTTTCGAAAAATAGCCCCCCCAGAAAGTTACTTTTCCGCACGATTTTTTGTTTTGAAAGTTGTACTTTTCCCCATGATTTTTAATGTATCAAACGATTTTTAATATTTTAAGTAATAAGTATTTATTCGCAACCAATTTAAGTAGTTCATTACAAGGAATAAAAATAAACATTATAAACATTTGGGTACAACATACATTAAGTAAATATAGTTTAAATTATATTAATTGTAAAAATGGTAATAAACAAATTAATAATTAAATTGTCATTTAAAAAAAATTATATAAGAAAAAAGTACTAAAAATAATAATAATACTATTAAAAACCGAGAATACAATAATTACATCGACAATTACATCATTTTAAAAAATGTTTTTTTAAATCTTTTTTAAATTTAATTTTTATATTCTTATTATTTATTTCTTCTGGGATATGTTTATATTAATTCCATCCCAAATAATCGATTTTTTACCAAAATTACTTACTGATGCGTTGCAAATAAGTTTTCGGTTATTTCGTGTTGCATATGAGTGGTTAACATTACTTGTAATTAACTTAATGTTAGATTTTTCACTTTCACAGTAAATTGAATGAATTAAAATGCCTAATTTTAAAATATGTAGATTGTTAATATCAAGGTAGCCCTTTGGTTCATAAATGTTTTCTGTGGGTTCTAAGAATGGAAATTTATGAATGCATTTGATTGCTTTATTTTGTAGTTTTTTTAATGGTTTGTGGTTTTATTTGCAAACCCCCAAATAGATATCATGTATTGTAATTTGGAGTAAATTAAAGCATAATAAATGTTTTTTAAGTGTTTTAACGGTATTTAATGTCTTATTTTGTAAAGAACACCGATTAAGGGAAAAATAGAGTTTCTTAAATGTTCAATATGTTTATCCCAGCTTAATCTTTCATCGATGTATAATCCCAAATATTTTTTAAAATTTGTATATTTAATTTCATTTTTATTAAATTTGATTGGTTCTAGTTTTTGATTCATTTTCTTTTTATTAATAAAAATATAAGATGATTTATTATAGTTAATTGTTAGTTTGTAATAGTAGATCCATTTTTGAATAATATTTAGATCAAACTGAATATCACTATAAATTTGGGAATAATTATTTGCAAAATAAACTATTGTTGTGTCATCAGCAAATAATTTTATTTCACCTTTTAGACTTTTGAAAATTGTGATTGAATTTATATATATTAAAAACAGAATTGGACCTAGGGATGAACCTTGTGGAACTCCGCAAATTATATTTCCTTTAGAACTTTTATTTGCTTGACCGTGCACCGTTATTAAGCGTCCTAGCGAAAAAATAAAAACGGTCCCGACAGAGGCGCGCGGGAATTTTTTGCGCCAGAAATTCGATATTTTCGAAACTGATGGCTCTGGCGGACAAGTTGGCGTGGATTCCTGTGTATTTTTGCCAACCGTGCCGGGGCAACTCATGAACGCCCGTCAAAAGATTACCGGGGGGGCGTAATTTCTCAAATACGCACCGTCAAAAATTACGAAAATCGTAGCATATAGCGGCCAGGGGCGTGTCCGTAGATAGGTATACTTTAATTCAAATTACTATCTATGGGTACTTTCTTTCATTCAGAAAATCCATAGCCTTAACCATTAAACAGACACATGCAGACACTTAACTAAAAAAAATCGTGCGGAAAAGTAAAATCGTAGGGAAAAGTAACTTTTCCGCAAGAGTGCTGAAAAGTTACTTTTCCGCACGATTTTTTTATTGTTAAAAATGAAGATATTTACGACTAATTAAATGATTTATAGCTATATTCTATCTTATGTGTTATTTTGTAGCATTACTATAAAATCTTTGCTTATTAAAAACATTTTTTTTTTTGATAAATAAGATGGACAAAAACATTGGTAGAAAAAACATTGTACCTAACTCTTGCGGAAAATGCCTTTTCCACCCTTGACGGCTTGCAACTGCCGTAGCGTGCAGAAAAGTACCAATTTCCGCACTTGTTAGTTAAATAACTAATAAAGCATTGAATCAAAGAGGGTTTTTAAGCAGTACTAGAGCCCCTCAATACATTTGACAGTTGTTTGAAAATAACTGTCAAAAATTGTATACAGGGCGTTTAGGTATGATCTTATTTTAGGTACATAGTCAGCACGCATCGACTGTAGGAAGCAAATGCTCCACAGGTAGCAAATCAATGGCGGCTCTTAATAATGCCGTGCGCCACGCCACCACGGACGGATTCATCGGGATTTTAGATATGTTCGGCTTCGAAGATCCGAAGCCCAGTCAGCTCGAACATCTTTGCATCAATTTGTGTGCCGAAACCATGCAACATTTTTATAATACACACATTTTTAAAAGCAGTATCGAATCTTGCAGGTGAGTTTTCGTAATTTGTCGCCTGATTTTTTTTGGAAACAGTCCTCTAGTGCTTCGATTACACAGGCCTGCATGAAATTGGTAAGTTCAGTTTTTATATAGAAATAACTAATTTATATACAATTTGTCTCCATCACCCACAGATTTCTTTTGCAAAAAAAAAGAAAAAATATAGAAAAATCTTATAATAGGCATTTTAATACATTACTGGGGTTTGGGTTGAAACAAAAAAAAATTGCAATTTTCCCAGAAATTACCTTCTCTTGGTATAGAAATCGTGAGGCTGAATTTCTAACATATTTTGCACAAAACGGATAACTTGTGTACTGATATAAGGAATTGCTAATCAAGTTACTTGCGTCGGAGCTCCAGAGTACACTCCGATTGGAGACTTTTCATCGACTCTTCATAAAGGTCCTTTAAAGCTATTTTTTTACATAATGGCAACGTTTTTGCTTCTGTTTCGGTCGCCCATTTAGTTCATTTAAAGGAAAACTATAAAAATTTATAGGATTTACTTCTACGAATACAATTACGAAAATTGCTGCCTAATCTGGATTTACTAAATTCCATGTTTCCTTTGTCCGGTCATTTGGAGCCATTTTAGAGTCGAACCGGGACAAAATTAGTTACAAGCTAATTTTTGCGAAAAACCGTTCTTAGGGGTCCAAATAGGATCCCCAAGAAAATCTTCCAAAATCTGCTGAGGGAAACCCCTCCAAACCCCCCTCCAAAATCTGCATTTTTTTCAGTTTTATCCGTTTTTCTGAAAAACCAAGCTTCCTAAAGAAAAATATCTAATATACTTTATTGTAGGCAATAACATTTCCTTTCGATGTACGATCTATTGTGCAGTGCCATTTATATTATCGTTGACAGTCCAGTGGCCTCCGTTCAAAAGATATACCGCATTTTTTGGCCAAATCAGGCCGAAAAACTAAAATAAATATAAATTTCGTTTCCAAAATACTTTTAATAAGGCGCGATATGACTATTGTTCCACTTATTAACATACCTGTCACTGTCGTGCGCAAGGGGGGCTTTAACCAAGTCCCCCTCCACAGCCACTAAAAATCGTCTCCTTAGGATTGAATTTTGCCCAAAAATCACCAATAAAGTGTTCTGTCAGTCAAGCCCCCCCAAGGGAAAATTTCTGCGTACGCCGCTGATGCCTGCTAATAATAGCCCCAGTGGCGTTCATTAAAAAAAATGCAGCTTAAAAAAAACGGTGATCCAATAAAGAGCAAATCATCAACTTTTTGGAGAAAAAAAAAAAAAAACGCTAGGTTAAAATTTGAGGCAAATGGGAAAAGTCTCAAATTATTCAGAATGTATAGTGTAGTATTTAATAACGAACTGAAGCAATGTCCGCAAAAATTTTCTACGCAAGCCCAAACCCCGCCAATGATTCTGCCTAGAGTAAACCACAATTTTTTACCTGGCACTTTTTGCTTATGTGTTCTTTTTTTTTGTTTTTTTTTCTATGTAAAATTACGCAAAAGTGTGATTTTTTGCGATTTTTTGAAATAACCCCATTGTACGGACGACACTGGACTGTCGACCATAAAATAAACAATACTAAGCGATACATCGTTGGAAAGGAAATTTTATAAACTATAATAAAGTATACTATACATTTTTCTCTTGGGAGCTTAGTTTTTGAGAAAACTGATAAAACTGAAAAAATGCAGATTTTGGAGGGATTGGAGGGGGGTTAAACAATAAAAATTTGACCATAATTGATACAAAGAAACAAAGCGCGGACCAGGCTTTAAATGTAGAGGGGGGGGTGTTCAAATTCTTTATTTACCCAAAATTTAATATCAAAATCATTCTTCAATGCTTCAAAAAAAATCACTTTTTACATTCTCATTTGGACTATTTCTCGGAAAATGTTGGGGACGTGAAAGGTAAAAGATTTTATCAACATATTAAAGAGATGGAAAAAAGGGCACTGGAACACAAAAATGATGTCCGATTACTGTTAGACATTGAAAAAAGATCTTCCTTTAGCTGAATATGACAAAAAAACAACCAAAAGAAGCTTTTCTGAAAAAAAAAACGTTTTTTTAAGAAGCGTAAAGAATAAATAAGTATTTTTAATAGCTTCTTTGTGTATATTTTACATATTTTTGTATTTTTGTCTTTTTAATATATTATAGAACTAGCTTACAAATGAAATAAATCGTGTTTTTGCTATATTTTTGGATTTTACTGGTTTGAAAAATAACCTTCCGTGAGACAAAAAAAACTAAAAGCAGATTTGAAATCAGCGCTACTCAGTTACTGGAAAACAATTGAAATTTTTAAATCAACTTTCAAAGTGTTAAAAAATGCGAACGCCCATGGTTTGTCAAACCAGGAATTTATCAGACTGTATTTAATAAAAATTTTCATCGTAAGAACGATTCACCATAAAAACTGCAATTTGTTAAACCAATTTTTTATCCGAAACTTAGTTCTTCAAAACCACTCAATAACAAATTCAAAATTTATAAGAGCCGTTTTTAATCAAACCATTGTTCACCAAACTCATTCAATATCAAACTCGTAATTTGTAAAAACCCATTTTTAATCAAACCCGGAATTTGTCACATCTTTATTTTTCAAAATCGGAATTCGTAAGGCCCGTTGTTTATCATAAATTTGTTCTTAACTCAGTGGCGTAGCCAGAAACTAGGTCTGGGGGGCGGTTTTGAGCAGTTAAAAAGGCTATAATTAAAAAAAAAATGATGGAAGAAGCGCCGCAGGCGAAGATTTTGTGAAAAATAATGGTGATTTTCGGGTAAAAAAATGAAATAGCAGCGCAGGTGAAACTTTGTCGGAAAAAAAGAGAAGAAGACATTTTTAAGTACATGATTGGGTAACAGTAGCTATTTTTAAGGCCTCTAGGGGGAGGTTAACCCCTAAAACCCATCCTGGCTACGCCACTGCTTAACTAGAATGCAAGTGACATCTACAGACCGCTTCAAGCTACTGCGAACATAGAGGGAATCAAGTCCAATTTACTCTCCGTGCCGTACGACCGAGGTGGATTCGAAGCACGCTGCAGTGTTATCTTTTGGAAATTCATTTTGTTTTTATTATTTTGTTTTATTTCTGCCTTGCTCGAGAAACAGATGGGTAAGTTCTTAATTGAAATAATACATTTTTAAAACCAAAAATGGATGTCTACGAAGTTGCCGAAAAAGTGCAGATGGTCAAATGGTCAAATCGTCATAACCCAACACACGTTCGATATTGGTCGAGGGAAAATTTGCATTTGTATTTTGACGTAAGAACACAGTATCCCCAAAAACTAAATGTTTGGGGGGGGGGTATTATAGGGGAACACGTAATTGGGCCATTTTTTATTAACGGCAATTGCAATTTGAATGGTCCTAGATACTTGGATCTACTGCAGCAGCACATTATTCCAACTGCTAGGCAGTTGTTAGGTGTAAGATTTGGTGAAACATGGTTTCAACAAGATTGTTGTTCCGCTCACAATGTTGGCCTTGTTAGGGAATATCTTGATAATGTATTTCCTAATCGGGTTATAAGTACACGGGGAACTATTTTATGGCCAGCTCGATCTCCCGATCTTGCTCCTAATGACTTCTACCTGTTTTTGAAGAAGCTTTTCAAATTATCACCCCTAACATGCTTGGAAACGTTAGAAGGGGTTTTTATAGTAGGCTCGGATATTGTCTAGCCGAGCAAGGAGGACTTTTCGAACATTTGCTTTAATTTTTTTTTGACTGGGAGAATCTTTTTGGTTTTTAGAATGTATTATTTTATTTTGAGAACTTGCTTTTATTTTGTTTCTCCTTATTATTTTCATTGTAACACGTCGTCACTGATAAATCTGAGCAGTTGACAATAAAACGCTCTTATTTATCAGTGACAAAAAATAAGAAAATTACGTTATAAAAATTTGCGTATTTATTGACCAAATTCCGGTTTCATTGACTACGCTCCACACAGCACCGTGGTTAGAGGCGTACTAAATACCAAAGGAAAGTCATGCAAGTGGTGATCGCAAGCCTGAGTATTGGTTGCTTCACTGATAGGCGTGCGGTGTCTCTGCATGTACGTACACTGGCAAATTAGACTTCTTCGGCCCTATGTTCGCACTAGCTTGAAGCGGTCTGTATAAACAAACTATTCAACGCTACCTGGGGTCTGATTTTCGAATCCATACGAAAATATCCGCATACGTATACTGAATAATCAACAATTTTTATGTCAGTCTCTTTCTATACCGTGTGAAATGAGAGGCGAAAGATAAGCCGGTATGTGTGGACCGCGTTCGAATTCGACTGGTTTAGCGCAATATTGCACGAGTGGGTGGAGGCATTCGTGTTGTTTCGCATGAAAAACCGGTTATTCTTGCACGTACTACCCATGAATCAGCATATCGGCATATCTTTTGCCTCCTTTTCAATACGGTACAGGAAGAGACGGAAGTAGTCGCATGCGAATAATTTCGTAGGGTTTCGAAAATACGACCCCTGTACAAGTATGCGCGCGTAGCAGTGACAAATGCATCGAAACACCGCGCCGCACAGTGGCCGAAATTTAATTTCTGGGAGGACAAAAATATTCTGAAGTTTATGTTCAGATTTTATGGCGTAATTATGTTATTTTGAATTCCAGTAAACAAGTTCTAATATAAATTAAAGAAAAAACCAATCCTACTATCCTACTTATGTTATAAATGCAAAAGTTTGTGTGTTTATATGTGTTTGTGGTTGTTCCTTAATCACGCAAAAATGCCTAAATCGATTTGGATTAAATTTAATAAGAAGATAGGGTGTGACCTACTGGATTGACCTATAGCTTACTTTTGTCAAGTGAAATTGTTTTTGGATATTTAAATGAAATATCTGTATATTATGAAGATATCTTAACTAGGTGGAAGGTAAGGGAAGGAAAGGGGGTGGATGGAAGGGGAAAGAACGAGAGTGGGAGAGAGGCGATGAGTTGGATTAAGTTTGTAGAAGTAAAAAAAACGGGTATTTAGCTAGTTAGGTCCTAAATTAAACAACATTAGTTGAACGGTTGTGCACTGTTTCTAGTAATAGTATAGTACTTGCTTTACACCCTATATATTTCCAAATTTTTCATATTCTAAAAAAAATATGTTTTTAACAATATCATTTGCCACGGATAAAGTACTCTTATATCAAATTCTTTTTATCTCACCTTTCTAGAACCAATAATAAAAAGTTTGCCACAGGGAAGGTTTAGAAAAAGTCACCCTGTAGATAAAATTTTAAGAAGATGAAAATAGGCGCTAATAAAATAACAAACCAATAATCACAGAAAGTTTAGACACCTTGTCTAAACTTTTATAGCCTCCAATTTATTTTGAAATTATGAACAAATCTTTTATAAATGAACTAGCAAAATTTAACTGAAATTTGATAGACATTTTAAGGAGAAGTCGATTTTTCTTTAATTCTTAAATTTTCTAGTTAAATAGACAAATAGACGCAAACCATATTTTGCTGCATTAAAGAAGAGAATGTCGGCTTTGATTTTACAAAAAATTAAAAATAACTTTTTTACCTTTTTTTGCCTTCTAAAGTTTGACAATATAAAAAATGCCTTCTTATTTTGTAGCATTTTTTAAAAGTCCCAAAAAATGACTTAATTGAAATAAATTAATATGTTAAGATTATTTTAAATTAACCAGCACACACCTCCCGACCATAACATTACAGTTAATTTTTGTACTGGAAATCCACAAGAAAATCTCAAACTTTATAGAATTTTACAGAAAAAAAAAACGACTCATTGATGCAATTTAAGTTGACTTGCAAATTTGCGCTTCATTTTCGTCTGGTTGAACAACAGGGACATATGTATTTAAATTTTTTTTAAAAAATACTTTAAAATCTATATGTTTGTGGCGGATTCATAATGTCGAAACTACTTTTTTTGGGTTTGCCGCCACTAAGTTAAGAAATTTTTTTTAAAAATATGTTAAAACCCACTGCGTAAATTCCTAAAGAAAAAAATTTGTTCATTTGTCAGTGGTTTTTAAATAAGATAAAAAATTTGCCTACACACGCAAATCCTAACTAGAATCTAAGTACTTATCTGACGTTTTTTCAAAAACTTTTTTCGATTCTTTTTTAAAATATCTGTCTGATTTTAAATTTTACTACGCACCAAACTGTCAAGTTAATATTTGAAATATATATCAGTCAAAGTCAGTCAGTTGTATGACAACAGACAGATATTTTAAAAAAGAATCGAAAAAAGTTTTTGAAAATGATAAAATTCTTTGATAACGGCAGTAGAATTTCTGCCAAAACGTCAGATAAGTACTTAGATTCTAGTTAGGATTTGCGTGTGTGTAGGCAAATTTTTTATCTTATTTAAAAACCACTGACAAACGAACAAATTGAGTTGTGGCGTCATATCACGGCGACGGTTTTATTACTACTATACCTCGAGGTATTCACCGTTTTTGGGAATACATTGGGACGGTTATACAACTATATCGCGACGGTAAAAATTACTCTTGATATAGGAATTATGTCGTCGCGAGTAGTAAACGGGCATGTTATCCCGACGTCCTGTTTACCACATAGAGTAATATTTCTGACTTTTTAGGGTTTTTATAGGTTTTCTCTTTCTCACATTATTAATTGAAAATATGTTGATCTTTTTCTGAACTATATCAGGACACACACCATAAAATATGTGAAGACATGACAGCAAACAAAATATTATCTATATCATAACCTATACCTAATAATTATAATTTTATTAACCACTTTTCTGAAGTCACAACATCTTAAATTTATAAACACATAGCACTTTACTGATTAAAAATGCTGATTTTTTGATAAAAAAAAACGCGCGCCCTCCAGTTTTGACCTAGTTTTATCTAAAATGTCGATAAAAAATCGGAATTATTTGAGGTTAGGATTTCCAAATTAAATGTATTTCCAGTTTTAATATGTTTTATTAATTAAATATTAATATTTTTACTTTTATTAATACATGCCACTACTAATCAATGATTTAATGAGGTATTTTTAAATTTTGATTTGAATTCCATGTTTAGTAGAAGTAAATAACATGGCGGCGTCGCGCATCCAGTTGACGGTGCATTAATTTACAATGTCAGTAAAGTCGCGATAACTCGTAGGTAGCTTTTTCTACTGTATGCACATTTATTTCTTACTGCGTAGTAAATATGCGACCGTATAGACTCCATAACTTTGTAGTTTTGTATTGAGTAGGGGCTACTGAATTGCAACCAAATTAATATCAGTAGAGTCGTTACCTCGTAAAAGTAATATTAAAGAAATTAAATGTGACAATTATGAAGTAAGCCCCACACTGTAAAGTTTTTTCGTGGTTCCAGTAATGGTATATAGTTATATAGTGGAATATATTACTTTCGCGTATAACTTTATATTTTTACGACAGTGTGGTAATTTTTTAACAGTAATAGTGACCACATTAAGTGGAAATAGTGAAATTTTTCCTGTAAATAGTTTTTTGTAGGAAATATTACTACGCTTTAACCCTTTTTTGGTGGCAATGACAATGGCACCAGTGAAATTTACTATAATTGTTGCTTGGGTTTATAAACAAGTTTTAGACAAAATCAATTCGGACATAAAAAGTATTTTTGACCTAAACATATTCATACCAAGTTTAGCAAGAAGCCAAAATCAAGGCAAAATTAACTAAAGTCGTTTCTAAATAAATAAACTGTTTTATTAATCCAAAACACAAATTCTTGAACTTTTATTGGGAGAAGTCAGTATTTGAAAACAATATTGGTCAGAAGTAGGCAAAAGCTTAAATCAAAACATACCTGATAACGTTATCGAGGCAATGAACAAGTGTGGCAATATTTTTCTGTTGATTAGAACATTCTTGGATGTTTGCCAGTAAGTAATGCCTCGTCAGAAAGAAGCTTCTCATGCCTCAGAAGATTGAAAACAAGTACTTAAAAACACTATGACAGAAATTCGTCTGACGGGCTTAGCGTTGCTGCATATCAACAGACATATTGAAATTGATATTGAGCGATTCATTGACCGGTTTGCCCAAAAAACTGGAAATTATTTTTTTGTGATATGGGCATCTTATGTTTGAGATATGCGATATAAAAGTTAATGTTTCAACAAAAAACTTTTTAGACCTCAGAAAAAAAGTATTTAGCTATTAGGCTTGTGGTTTGTTTGTTATCTATGTTTTTTATAACTGAAAAAATTATACGTAGTTACTTAAGCGCGGATTTCATGAGGATAGGGGGGTAGTTAACCCCCTCCTACCCTGGCTTTAAATTTTTTATGAAAACATTTAGAAAATCAAAAGTAGGGCATAAATTGCGGCGCGACACCTTTGATATTTAGGGTAATAGTTTAATTTTGTGTTAAAAATGGGATTTGTAGTGTCATTTTCTTAAAAATTTTCGCCTTCTGCGCTTTGAAACCATTGATATATTTACAATTTTAGTTTAATTTCAAATCAAAAAACGCATTTTTTAGAGCAATTTTCTTCAAAATTTTCGCCTGCGGCGCTATAATACCATTGATGTTTACGACTTTAGTTTATTTCGACTCAAAAATTACAGTTTAATGTAATTTTCTCAAAAATGTTCTTAAACATTTTTTAAAATCAAAAATTTATGAAGTCGTTTACTTCAAATCTGAAGACCCCCCCCCTAGATTTAAGACCAAATCCTCGCTTGTACTTACTAAGTTTTGTTTTCATATATTGATATGTTCCTCCCGTTTCAAATGGCTAGGACCGCCACTGTCTTTAGCAGTCACTTAATCAAAGGTTTTGGTTCGTTTTAGGGATGAGGGAATCAACTGCGAAGTCGAAGTGGATTACGTAGACAACGTTCCCTGCATAGACTTGGTGTCCTCACTGAGAACGGGCCTGCTCAGTATGTTGGATGTTGAGTGCTCCATAAGAGGGACTGCCGAGAGCTACGTTTCGAAAATAAAAGTAGGTCTGAAGGACAAATTTACCATAGACTACATTATGTAATGAAAAAACGCGACTTCAAGACCTTCCTTTCCCCCTCCAGTACTGCTTAAGTTTTTTAGGGACAGACTCTTATTGCCAATTGTACAGCTCTGTTAAACTTATGTAAAATTTAATCGGTGGTTAACACAATGAACTGAAAATATCAGGGTGTCACCTTCTAAACGCAAGTTAAAAATTTAAACTAGGTTTAACAGTACGGCGCAATTGGCCCTTAATGTTTTTTTTTGTTTATATAGACACGTAAATTTTTTTTCTAGGTTCAACACAAGACGAACAAGCGCCTCTATGACCCTAAACCCATAGATCCTAGACTTTTCGGCATTCAACATTACGCAGGGAGGGTGGTATACGACGCCACTGACTTTTTAGGTAAGTAAACCCAAGCAAAAGAAGGAAAATGGGCTAGATTTGTTAAAATGTCGTTTGAATCCGATTCTTCCTTTTTGATACGCTTTTAAGATCTGAGAGCTAGTCGAATATACTACTAACTTTTTTAAACCGATTAAATTTTCAGATACAAATAAGGACGTTGTACCAGACGATCTGGTCGCAGTTTTCTACAAACACAGCTGCAATTTTGGCTTTGCAACGCATTTATTTGGAAGCGAGCTGAAGGCCCTCTACTCTTTGGAAACTGTGCCTAGAGGAGTTAGATTCAGGTAGGTACTCTAATTAACACGTTGAATACCAACAATGCTTTAACCAGTTCCATACTGTCATACCGTAGTAGTTAACTTAAAGACGTTGTGACATATTAACAGGAGTTTGTTGAACCACTATGTTGGTCCAGCGCCACCTAGAGGAATAATTTTTCTTTCTCCTCTAGGTGGCGCTGAGTGGCCACTGGTCTATTTTGAAAAGGTATAAGCCTGATGATGTGCCAATAGCCACTATAAATGCCATAACTAAAGTATTTTTAAGCAAATAAAAAGAAAACTTAAACAATCATATTTTAGGTTTCTTTTCTGTGAAAAAATCTTAAAGCAAGGATAAATGAATAAGCCTGGGCTTTCATTGCATTTCGGGCAATGGTATTTGGTCCTTTTCCTTATGTTATTTTTGGAGCATTGTTGACACTGAATTTTGGCTTTCTTTTGGAATCGGTTCTAAGTAGTGAAACGAATTCGAATCAGTATCCATTGCACTTCTTGAGGTCTTATCCGTATTTTTCACCAATTAAGCTCACCCTCTGCTTCATGTTTATCATCTATAATAGTTTTATTCACTACTTAAACCACCACCTGTTCAGCACAAAAGTGTAAACAAACGCCTAATCTAGCCTAGGCCAATATTCTTTGTACCATACGACTAAATCAAACCTTTTATTTTATACCGCGGCAAGTCAGTCCATATTTAAAATACTTTAAATTGCCCACCACTACAGTGGTCGCGGTACATTTTTAGAACATTTTGTGGCCATTATAGTGGCCGGTCGTATTCAACGTGTTTTTTTTTTCTCCTTTAAGGATATCCCCCACCTCCCACACAGACCTCCTCAATGGAGACGAACCGGTGTCCACCTTAACGCAAGATTTTCACACTAGATTAGATAACTTGTTGAGGACACTGGTACACGCAAGGCCCCATTTTGTAAGGTGCATCTGCAGCAATAACCAGGAGGTTCCTAACAGGTGTGTAAGAACTGACTGTAGAATAATTTACAAAAATAAAAAAATAATATTTTTTTTTTATTTGTAGATTTGACAGAGGCTATGTTGTCAGACAGATCCGATCCTTGCAAGTTTTGGAAACGGTAAACCTCATGGCAGGAGGTAAGATTTTTGCACCCGGTTCTCACTCGCACACCCTGCCATTGTCTAAGATTTTTAAGCCATGATATCCGTCTACGACCCGGACCTCTTCTGCCTTCAAGTTTGCCTTCTATTATTATCAATTTTAAAAGTTTGTATTTGTCATTTCTCAAAATATGGCCAAAATATTCAAGTATTCGTTTTCTAATGCTAACTGAAACTTCAAGATCTTTATTTATGCTAACCAAAACATCCATATTAGTTACTGTGTCCATCCAAGATATCCTTAATTTGCATGCTTCCAAGCAATAATATAAGATGCTAAAAACATAACACCGAAGCACACGAATTCGGAGAGTGGTATCAAGATCGCGACTACACAACACTGATTTCATTTTGATAAAAGACGATCTGGCCTGTTCAATTCTTGCACGAACTTCTTGCATGTCGTCCCAGTTCTCATTAAGAGCGCTACCCAGGTATTTGTATGAATCCGCGCGTTCGACTTGCTGCCCATTTACTTCTTACATGCCTCTGATGTTCTTTTCCTTGGATATGACCATCCATTTTGTTTTTCCAACATTTATGTTAAGCCGGAATTGCGAACTTTTGGCAGCAATTTGATTCAACAACTCTTGCAGTCTGATTCCAGTATAGATTAGCGATTATCTTGAGATCAGGGAAAAGAAAATAATTCCCCATAAACGTGCGGTTCCCATTGGTCCATGTCGCTGATTTTTCCCACCAATGCTACTAATGACAGTATTATCATAGAGAAACTATCTACGCCGCGGAACTAGCTCAGAGCCGGTCATTGAAGCGAGGTCAGACGTAGTAGACTATCGGGAATCGGTGGAGCCACAGTCGAATTATTTTCATACCGAATTAGGACATTTTTGTAGCAACGGCAACATCGTCGACTGAATTAGCAGTCGACCGCGGATTTTCGTGCCCAGGAAAAAGCCTGCGATCCAATTCGGTTTCCCCGGGCTCCATAAGCTTTATTTCTCTGTTCTGTAGGTAGTTTCTCTGTGGTATTATAAATACAAATTGGTGTTTTATATCTCTCACCAAAGACCAGTAGAAACATCAAAACTCATGCTATTATTGCATTTTCGGAAGAATCGGCGACGTCGGCCAATTCCTGATTTCAAGAATATGTAGCTACACTAGAATCAATGGCATGATCCTTCCATCCTTCTGTTTCTTCACTAATTGTTTGCTAGGTTGTCAATACAAAAGATTCAACTTTTTTGAGAATTTTTGTACAGGCAACTTAGTGAAATTTGGTAAGGAAAGGTTGGCGACACTTTTACGCAAAACAAGTTGCGTTTTTTTCCGCAACGTTGCGGTAGATATTTTGACGTTATTTCACCAAACGTTGCAAATATGGTGAAAAGGTTTAAAAATTAACCGATTAAATAAACTTACCTGCGTTTAGAAGAAATCACTGTGTGATTTGAACTATGTACTAGTGCCTTTGCACGATTTGGCCACAAAGTCCAGAGAAAAAAGAAAAAAGCGGTACAGGGTGTTTGTTTATAACTGAAACACTCAGTATATTTTTTATTATTGAAAATAAAGGGTAGGTCTAAATTCAAAAATTTCTTGTCAAATTGCAACGAACTTAAGCGCTATAAAAACTTTTTATTGTTTCTGTTTTTAGCCACTTAAGGCCTGTTGTAAAATTAAAAATCAACAATTCTAACCAAAAAATTTTCCAGCCACCACAACGCCAACGATTTTGAGAGCTGGTGGAAACAATCAACGCTATAGTATGTCCGCATATTCAAAATTTTGGTCGGGAAATACCTTGACAAAAAGAGACAGAATGAAACAACATAATAATAAAGGCTTATCTACATAAAATTTAATGAATTCTGATAAATTTGACAATATTTGCTCTATTAAACACACGAAAACGATTAAAATAAATAAAAGTAGTAGTTCAGTCTCTCAAATGATTTTAGGAATAAACTTGAAAACTGTTTAAAAATACGTTTTTTAGTCGCGTGTGAATACGTCTTAATTCCGCCAAAGAAAAAAAAATCATTCGCGTTGTCCAACGCCAACGCAACATTGCGGAATAAAACGCAACGTTAATGATGATCGATGCTCAAAATGGCGGCATTCATAGTGATTGCAAAAATTCTCCTCTGCATGACTTCTATGGTTTTACTTAAAAATGTTAAGAGATGATGCCAGCTTTTAAATTTAACATAAATTTTAAACCTATGATATATAATGTTGTTTTTTAGGATATCCACATAGAATGCGTTTCAAAGCCTTCAATTCCCGCTACCGTTTGTTGGCGCCATTTTGCAAGTTGCAGCGATGCGAAGAGAAACTGGTTGAGGACTGCAGATTGATCCTTCAACATGTGGTAGACATGACCGATAAAAAAAGTCTTGGAGGTAAAATTTCAGAAAAAGATACAATGACTACTAACAAACTAACAGAAAAGAATAAGAATTTATCGCATCATTTTTTTGTTGCTCGATCTTTTGGTTGTAAGAGAGGCCATTTTCAGCTTGGAATGATTTATCTTCGGTATATATCGCGGTTATTCTTTCGGTTGACAACTTGACAGCAGGTGTCACGTTGTCATATCCCCTACCACTAGTTAAGAGCCAGGACCCCCAGGGCAAATCGTATTCTGGAAATCCTGGCTGGAATATACGTCTGGCGACAAGAAAATAGTTTGTTTATAGTTTTACGAGAGTTTATATTTAGTTTAGTTACAGGAGCTGTTCTTAGTGCTTTACACTCTATGCACATGGAGTAGTTCTGGCGGGAACGCGCTGAGCGAAGCGATGCGCGGGATGAAGCGGACGGACGTAGACTGTAGAGATGTGTGACTCGTGAACGATTCGTTCACTATGATCGAATCACTTGCGAGTATTGAGTGATCGAATCATGTTTTCTCAATATGATTCAATCAGTCGAATGACCGACGAAGACAGAATGAATGAAACGAGTAAATCAAATCGGAACGGATCAACGACTGACTGACCCACTGTGGCGATACACCGAATCAGTCGATCGTTTTGTTCATTCGTTCCTTTGATTCGAATTCCTGCGCGCGGGGTAATTTGTATAAAAATATAGATTTTTTGGTCAGCAGAGTATGTCGTATATGGCTGCAAAGACCTTTTTTTTTTTTGGTCGCCAGGTCGCTTTAATTTCAAATGATTGATTCAATGACTTGCGCTACAGAGCCCAATGGTGCAAAATCTTCATTTTTGGAATTTATGTTTTTTAAATTAAGTTTTTTTTCTAAAAAAAAAACTCTCTGTAGCGCATTTGGAAGTGAAATTTTAGGCTTATATGCAAAATCTCATTTCTTTCATATTCTTCATTTGGCTATGATTTCCATAAAACTAAAACTGCTATTTTGCACAATATGGCACCACTCTGTTTAAGGTATCTGAAACACTGAATTTTGATTTTATTTTGTAGATGTAAAACTTCAATTTTTAAGCAAATTTCTTATTTCAAATTTACTTAACATGATAGTGGATGGAAACTTTGTGAATAAAGTATCCTTATTTCTGAAGGTGTCACCAATATGGCAGAGTCGTATATGGCGAAAGGTTAATTGCCAAGCGTCTATTATGGGCCACCAATTCACTTTTTATTAACAGAGGCACTTGTGTCTCTTTTTTAAGGTCTAGTTTCTACCAGCTGGGCGATGGGCAAACGCCACATTTTCTTGAGCGAAGGCATCAGACAGCAGTTAGAGCGCATGCGCAATGATACCAGGCACCGGGCTGCCACTTTAATACAGTCCGCTTGGAGGGGGCATCATTCTAGGTAAAGAATAAAGTTACTGTATGCAATATTTTACCAAATTGTTTCCATTTGCAGCTAATAGTTCTTATGCTAAAAAGGTTTCATTATCAATATAGACAATAGGAGAGGCAAAGTGAATACGAAAAGCTCCTTACGAAAGTTTTAGTTAAAGAACTAATCTCTCTTCCAAAATGACAAACCAAAAATACAGACCTTTCTCGTTTCCAGTTTACCAAAACAACCCGACAGACCCAATAAACAAACTATTTTTATATCTTTTTCCAAATTTTTAGACTGAGATTTTCTACTCTAAGAAAACCCACCGAGAAAGTACTAGCGGATATTCACCATCAGCCAACTTTCAGAGAACCCGCTACTGGGACCCTGAAGGTTCAAGCACCTAGAGGCACTGGAACCTTAGGGGCTAGACCTAGACCGCAGCCTATAGCTGGTTAGTACAATAAATTTGTTTCTTAAATATGCATTGAAGGGCACAAAATAACAACCTCCAACTCACTCTGGTAAAATTTTCCGCTCGAATCCCATCCAGACCGGAGAAGTTTTTATCATGTTTTTATAAGTTCTATAAGATCCAATGAGAAGGCCAATATTTTGTTCGATAATATTTTATAATCTTTTAGAAGCGGTGAAGATTATATAGGGAATATATGATGTTTTATCAGCTTGTAGTTTTAGAGTAATTTATAAGATTGGAAAAGACTAGTTACTTTTATGAGAATCAAGGGTGTTTTATAAG
Source organism: Oxystoma pomonae (assembly GCA_963921995.1). Taxonomy (NCBI): domain Eukaryota; kingdom Metazoa; phylum Arthropoda; class Insecta; order Coleoptera; family Brentidae; genus Oxystoma; species Oxystoma pomonae. Next base: position 15,376,922 of record OY998170.1, on the reverse strand, counting down.
ACGATATTTTATCAGTTTGTATAAGGGTGTGGGTTTGGAGAAGATTTTATCAACAAACAAATACACCGTTTTAAATGAGATTTGATGAGAATGAGGTATTGAGGATGTTTGAGGAGATTCTATCAGTATCGTAATTATAGAAGATCCTATGAGCAATGATTTTGGAGAAGTTTCTATGGGTTCTTGTGGGATCGGTTTCCAGGATATTTGATGACATTCTATCCGGTATCGCGATTCCTATCAGCAATGATTTTGGAGAGGTTTCTATGAGTTCTTGTGGGATCGGTTTCTAGAATGTTTGATGAGATTCTATCAGTATCGTAATTCCAGAAGATCATATATAAGCGCAATGATTTTGGAGAAGTTTTTATGGGTTCTTGTTGAATCAGTTTTTAGAATATTTAATGAGATTCTATCAGTATCATAATTATGGAAGATCCTATGAGCAATGATTTTGGAGAAGTTTCTATGAGTTCTTGTAAGATCGGTTTATAGAATATTTGATGAGATTCTGTCCAGCATCGCGATTCTAAAGGTTCCTATCAGCAATAATTTTGGAGAAGTTTCTATGAGTTCTTGTGGGATCGGTTTCTAGAATATTTGAGGAGATTCTATCAGTTTCGTAATGCGTTTGGAGAATATTTTATGACTTGACAGGAATAATAGGTATTAAGGAATTTTTATAAGACAAGCAAATCATTTTGTGAGTTAATTTAAGAAGCAGGTATATTGCTGCATGGTCTGAAAATTCTCGTTACTATGAAATTACCGCTTATCTTGATACAAAATTTATGTCCCCAGGCTTTAACCCAACTATGCACTTTTCAGTCTTGAGATATACGTTAATCTCTTCGCCTATATTCTTTTAGTCTGATTTTAAGGAGAGACCAACCAAACTAACATAAGGATATCTTGATAATTCTTAAAATAATTATACTTGTTTTGCCATAATTTTTAAACAATCAAATAACTTTAATTTACTTTACCTAACTTATTTATTTCTGCCAATTTCATTTATCCTCCTATTGAATTCCCTACAATACGGTACGATTATAATAGGACTCCTAGAAAAGATACTGATAAAATCTCTATATATCTTAGAAATTTTGTCCCTAGGAGTAAGTGAAGGTCATCCAATCTGCTGGAAATTGTTGCAAAAACCGACCCAAAACCCGAATAAAATACTTTGGCCCATTAGATAATCTGGAAGTATGATATTGATAGTACCCTTTAATATTCTACAAAATAATACTATTGCCCATAATCACGTTACTGATAGAATTTTCTCAGATATATCCTTGAATTTGTTTCAAAAACCCACCGAAAATCTAAAAATATACATAATAATATAAATATATAATCTCTTCTAGTATCCTACAAACTAATCCCAACAAGTACTTATAGAAACTTCTTCAAAAACCATTAAAATTACTGCTCGTAGAACCGATAGAATCTGCTCCAATATCCTAGAAAACGTTGCAAAAAACCACCAAGAACACAATTTCTAGATTGTAAATGTCCCAGAAACCGATCCCACAAGAACTCAGAAACTTTTCCAAAATCATTCCCCATAGGATCTTCTAGAATCACGATACTGATATCATCTCTTCAAATATCCTAGAAACCGATCCCACATGTACCCATAGAAACTTTTTCAAAAACCATAAAAATCACTGCCCATAGACCTGATAAAATCTGTCCATAGGATCTTGTCCATAGGATCTTCTAGATTCACAATACTGATATAATCTCCTCAAATATCCTAGAAACCGATCCCACATGTGCCCATCAAATCACTGCCCATAGACCTGATAAAATCTCCTTCAATATCATAGAAAATGTTGTAAAAACCGAGTCAAAACCCGATAAAATCTTCTTGTCCATAGGATCTTCTAGATTCATGATACTGATAGAATCTCCTCAAATTTCCTAGAAACCGATCCCAAAAGAACTCATAGAAACTTCTCCAAAATCATTCCCCATAGGATCTTCTATAATCACAATACTGATATAATCTCCTCAAATATCCTAGAAACCGATCCCACATGTGCCCATAGAAACTTCTTCAAAATCCATCGACCTGATAAAATCTCCTCCAATATCATAGAAAATGTTGCAAAATCTGAGCCAAAAACCGATAAAATCTTCTACAAAATTTCTATCATATTTTCTATGAGATTCGAGGGGAAAATTTTACCAGGGCAGCGAGACACGATAAATATCTAGAGATACATTTACCATTGTTTTGATAGTTCACAAGCCATGTTTTTGCAAAAACGCGACTTTTTTAAACTACAGAACTGAAATAAACTTGTGCCTAATCAATTGCCATTTCAATTTTCCACACACGCAGAGATAGACATAGGGGTCAAACTATTGATCGATGATTAAAAACAGTTTAGAATATTATATAAGTATACATTTTGAAGATCCATTTTAAAAAACAGTAACAGAAATTGTTCCTTATCTTATTTGTTTAGGCACTCCTCCTCCAGACCCGACTGAAAAATGCGACAGCAAAATAATCCAGCAAACTTGCAATTTGTTCGGTTTAGACTTGGAAAGACCCCCGCCCGTTCCTCCCAGCCGAAGTTATACCGTCACAGGCAACACTAAGTTGGGTGCGTATAACAATTACTTTGTTTATATGGGCCTCTTAACACGTTCAGCCCCACGTGCCTACCGGTGGGCATTTCAGTTTTACTAGCTGGTACCGAGTGCCTACTGGTGAGCATTATGCAGTATATTTACAGACCGAATGCTCACCCGTAGACACCGATTACATTAACTTCAGCTTCAGGCTACTGCGAACATAGGGGGAATCAAGTCCAATTTACTCTCCGTGCTGTACGACCGAGATGGATTCGAAGCACGCTGCAGTATTATCTTTTGGAAATTTATTTTGTTTTTATTGTTTTGTTTTATTTCTGCCTTGCTCGAGAAACAGATTGGGAAGTTCTTAAGTGAAACCATACATTTTTAAAACTAAAAATGGATGTCTACGAAGTTGCCGAATAAGTACAGATAGTCAAATGGTACTATTAATCGCCCACAACCTAGTTTATTAACGATTCATAGGTTTGTGCAGAATTTTGAAAAGTTTGGTTGTGTAGCGCCAAGAAACCATAAAACACCCACTGTTTTGAATGACGAGCAGGAAGTACGAAGTGTGATGATTTGCGCTGCAGTGGAGAAAAATCGAAAGTTAACTAGCCACCAAACTGCCGAAGTAGTTGATACGTCTTTAGCCACTGTCTTACGTGTTCTCAAAAAGAATAGTTATCATTCTTACAAAGCATAAAAAACGCATCAAATTTTTCCGGAGGACAACTATCGTCGTATAGAATTTTGCGAAACAATGATGGAAAGGGCTAATCGTGATGAAAACTTTCTGAGATCTATTCTTTTCAAAGATGAAAGCACTTTTCCATTATTGAATCGTCATAACCCAACACACGTTCGATATTGGTCGAGGGAAAATTTGCATTTGTATTTTTTTTAATGTTTGGGGAGGTATTGTAGGGGAACACGTAATTGGGCCATTTTTTATTCACGGCAATTTGAATGGTCCTAGATACTTGGATCTACTGCAGCAGCATATTATGGTTTCAACAAGATAGTTGTCCCACTCACAATATTGGCCTTGTTAGGGAATATCTTGATAATGAATTAAGTACACGGGGAACTATTTTATGGCCAGCTCGATCACCCGCTCTTGCTCCTAATGGTTTCTATCTGTGGAGTTATATCAAAAATAAAGTTTACGGGCATGAAAGGGCTAATAATTTAGAAGAACTTCGGATTAAAATTAAAGAAGCTTTTCAAACTATCACCCCTAACACGCTTGGAAACGTAAGAAGGGGTTTTAATTAATTAATAGGCTCGGATATTGTCTATCCGAGTAAGAAGGACTTTTCGAACATTTGCTCTAATAGAATGTATTATTTTCTTTTGAGAACTTGCTTTTATTTTGTTTCTCCTTATTATTTTCATTGTAACACGTTGTTAGTGATACATCTGAGCAGTTGAAAATAAAACGCTTAATTTATCCGTGACAAAAAACAAGAAAATTTGCGTATTTATTGACCAAATTCCGGTTTCATTGACTACACTCCACATAGCGCCGTGGTTAGAGGCGTACTAAACATAGAAAAAAAATTGGGTTAGGTCTGTCTTGCAGACCAGAATGTTATCTGCTGTACTGTGCTACGGAACTAATTATGACCTTGGCGCCCGACATAGAAATAGTTCAGTGAAACACAAATAGATGGAGCACCACACATGATAACTACAAAAATTAATACTACAAAAGAATATTGATTTTTAAATAAAAAATCAATATTACTTTACAAATGTAATGTAATATTGATTTTTCTTGGCATAGCAAAAATGACCACAAAAAAAGCAAAAAAAGTTTAAAAGATAAATCAAAAGTTGATGTTTTTGTGAATTTTTTAAACTTTGTCTTTGGGTGCACTGAACTTAAAAGACAAATGTGTACTTTTGACCCAAATGAAATGTTATGAAAAAAACATTTTGCCTTTTAATTTCATAGGTGAGGTCCTTTTACAAAACCCTTTATTGTATAGTTTCATTGAGAATTTAACTTATAAAAGGTTGGGTAAAAAGACAAAGACAGATGATAAATAAGTATGTGTAATTTAAAAAAAAAATTGAAGTACATTTCCCAAATACAGGTTTAAAAACAAAACAAGGGTTCATTATATTTTTCACTGCCTTAACTCATTATTGGAGTGTTGAATACAAGAGTTCCTTTATTTTTTTTACAAAATTTAACATTTATTATCCCTCCAATGCTAAGGGAGTAAAAAGGAGGTGAAAAATATAATGAATCATCTGGTAAAATAAGTAAAAACATAAAATATTACCTTATAGTAAAAATCGAGGTAAAAATTATTATTATTATTAAATGACCTAGAAATAGTTATTGTTAAAATTATTCCACAGATAATTGTGAGGATAATTGCCTTTAGTCATAATTTAGTACACAAAATTCAATATAAAGCCTCAAGAAAGAAAACATAATTTTTTCCAAATCATTTTTGTTTGGCTTCATGAAATGCTGATTTTTTTTATTTATCGAAATAATCTCCTCTTTTTAGACTATTAGAAAATCTTACAAATCCTATTGACTTGCTTACACCACCAGAACAAACCCCTAATAATTAACTTTATTATTGTGGTTAGTTTAGGGATTAAGAAATATAATAAAGTTTGTGTCTTGCCAAATAAAAAATTAAAGTATGTTCCTGGTTTTGTCAACTTACTGTTTTTATACTGCAAGGCATCAATAAGTTCATTGACAACATCATTATCATGACTTATGATTAAGTTTACTCCTGCAAACTTCACAAACAGTTTTATACTTTTCTACTTGGCAAAGCGAAAATCTTAGACAATAGCCTGTATGTCTTACCAATTGATTTAAAAATACTGAGGGAGAGAATCTTTTCTTCTAAAGTAAGTCTTCTGGCTTTAGGTTTCTGCTGCTGCACTCTAATCTGGCATATAATAAGCATTTTCTGCGAGTGCTAATTTTCTCTAGAATGATTGCACATAACTGGTCATTTTATGCAATCGCTTACCACTATCAATAACTTTCCTATAGAAATGTCATGCTTTTGGTGTGAGATTAGCTTGTCTGGGCACATTGACTTTATTAGGAATTAAAGAGCGCCTTCTTTTAACTGTAAAAAGAAATAAAACAAACATTAGCTAATTAGTTAAAATTATAACAATTATAAATACATTAAATTTGTAAAAATGTAACTAAATCAAACAAATTAATCGTTCTCAGGGTAACCACCAGTTGGGTTGTAATTTTTTTTAATAAATTTGTGACCAAATTTTCTAAATTTTATGATTTTATGACTGGTGGTCACCGTGCTTTCTCCACTGAATTTATTTTAAACCCGACATGTTTTGGAAGCTCAGGCTGCCATCATCAGGAGTCCCTACCAAAGTTTTATTAAGGGAGACTAGGCCAAATTAATGGACCAGTCTTCCATATTGGAAAAAGAAAGAGAGGCTAAAACCCATTATGAGAAAAACTTTAAAATTTAAAAAACAAAATAAACATATAAATATGCAATACATTATAGTTATTTAATTATGCCATGGATAGACTTTGTGGGGTACTAAGAAAACTAAGCCTGACTTCTGTTTAAGCCTCAGTTTAAGGTAGGTACTGTAAACACTTCTAAGTACTAGGATAGTCACGTTTTTTTTAGGGAATGTCTAAAGAGCCTGCAATTCAGCTGAATAGCCGTTTTTTTTTAATTTTTTTTAATTAAATTAACCCAACCTAACCTAAACAGACTCAAACTAACTTATTAAAAGACAAAACAACACAAAAAAACACACTTTAAACTAAATTCACCCAACCTTAACCTAATTAAACAAGCCAAAAAAAGATGTAGGGGTTGTAGTGTGTTTTTTTTGGGTTATTTTGGCTTTGAATTAGTTGGTTTGAGTCTGTTTAGGTTAGGTTGGGTTAATTTAGTTGGTTTGATTCTGTTTAGGTTAGGTTAGGTTAATTTACTTTAAAGTGTGTTTTTTGGGTTGTTTTGGCTTTTAATAAGTTGGTTTGAGTCTGTTTAGGTTAGGTTGGGTTAATTTAGTTTAAAAATTAAAAAAAAACGAAAATATGAAAAACACATAATAAATAATTATTGCCGGCTCTTTAGCCTCACGTCTATTCAGCCAAATTGCCGGCTCTTTAGACACTTCCTTTTTTTTAATTTTATAAGATAAAATATGCTCACTTTATGATCAGCTTGCCATACATACAACGCTTTAATGTATAGGCAGGAGCACTAAAGACACAGAAGATTAGTCCCTCTTTACAGAGTAAAACAAAACTTCTCAATACTTTTTGACCAGGGCTATAATATTTTTGTGAACAGTTTTGGTATCTACTAAAATTTAAAAAAAAACTTACCTGCCTTTCTTTCTGAGTTGCCCCATCATAGTGTCCTCTCTAATATTTTATAAAACAATTTGATATACGATTGTAATACACCTCACGCTACACCTTATTTTACTCCTCGTACACTATAAAAGCCTGTAGCTTGTAACAATTCCTTTCTTTTAAAAAAACCAAAAATAACCTCAACAACCGCCATTGTCGTTGTTGGCTAAAAATCAATAAATCCGCCTCTACGCGCTGGCGTCAGCTAAGGGAGAGATATGACAGAATTAGAATTTTTGTACTACTATCGCCATCTATTAAAAAAAAATTACCAGACCCCGACATAATTATACCTAGGCTTTTCCATAAGAGAAAAAGGTCTACAAACTACAAGTAGTTTGTCTATGGTACTAAACATAAGCTGCGAACGGCGGCGAACGGCGGCGAAAGGCGATCGCAAGCCTGAGTGTTGGTTGCTCCACTGATAGGTGTATGTTCGCAGTAGCATGAAGCGGTCTTTATATTAAACCATTGTCTGGTCCCAGGATGTGAAAAAAAAATGTTGGACCGGCCAGTTTAAGTAGTTTTGATGTACTTTTTGGGTAAATAAAGATAAATAAAATTGCGATTGAAACACATATATTTTTCAATAGAAATGGGAAAAACTAGAAATAAAAATTAACCAAAATGAAGCAATAAAGTAATATACGACATTAATATTCGAAACTAAAAGCTTTTTTTTCTTTTTTAACTTAACTTAAAGTAACTAACTGACCAAAAGTTAGAGACTAGAAATACATAAAATACTAAATATGTTTTTGGAAGCAAACTATACACATAGGCACATTGCACTGTACACATATTGTATTGACTTTTCTTGCGTTTTTACGGGCGTATGCAGCATTGTGGGATAACGACATAGTGCTGTAACATTTGCTACATCTTTTAATTTCGAAGTTCAGTTCGGACGGTTGGATTAACGCCAACATTTTGAGGTTTAACATTAAATGACAATCTGCCTCCTTGAACGCGATCCCATTTTTTTGCAGCTAAATTTGCTAGCGGTACATTATCATTGGGATCTTCTTCGGATGATACCCCAGGACTATCCAATTCATCGTCCGATGAATCAGCTGCTATATCACTCTCGTCGAGAACGAAGTCTTTATCATCAAGCGAGTTGTCTGAAAATCCTGTATGTTCGTCTTCTAAAACTATGGAGTCGTCGTCGGACAGACACAGGACAAGGCCCAAAACTACTTCTTCCTTAAATTTGGTTATGTCTAATTTTTTATTGTTGATTTTATTGTAAAGATGCAATGCATTTACCATGGTTGTAGCAGTTATCAAGTGGAACAGCAGGCCCTTGTACCACTTTTTAGTTCGACTTAGAAAAGGTACGTATGCTGACATTTGGTCAGATAGGTCTATAAAGGCTTTGCCTTGATTTTATTCTATAATTACTTTGGGCTTTACGACTTCCTTTCCTTTCTTCAACAAAGTGACTGTGGAGACGTCATGCTTAGTGCTAAGCATGATGACCTCTCTCTTATCTTTGCATTTTAGTACTACAGTTTTATCTTCATTCTGCATAGCAGTGACTCCACCTTTATTTAGTTTTGCTTTTACTACCTCGGAGGGATTTCCTTTACGATTTGCTCTTAGTGTGCCAACTAAGTGTGTTTTTCGGTCAATCAGTCTTTTCGATAATGGTAAGCTCGTATACCAATTGTCTGTGTAGAGCGTCCGGCCACTATCCAAAAGACCTTCCATTAATTCCATAACAACCTTTTCAGAAACCGAAGATTCATTTGGCCGCTGTATACCTTGAAATCCCACGTGTATCCTCCGGACAGACATAACTTAAACACCTTTATTCTATAGCGGTGCCGCTTATTTAGAAGGTACTGTCTAAAGTATATTCTTCCTCTAAACGGAACGTTACTCTCGTCAATGCAAATGGATTCTTCAGGGATGTAGGAGAACTTGAATTTATTTTGCAGCATTTCCAGGCATTCAGATATTTTATAGAGGCGATTTTCCGGGGATCTTTCCTTCTCATTGTCGCTTACATGAAACATACCCAAAATACCTTCAAATCTGTTTCTGCTCATAATTTTAGAAATGCGATTTTTATATAGGGATTTAGTTAGTTAGTTTAAATAGTAAAAAAAAACAATAAAACATAACCCAACAAACAATTTAAATCACATTTAAATAAATATTAACAAACAAGCAACAAAATAAAAAATTTGATACCAGGGTATAAAACTGAAATGCCCACCGGCAGGCACGTACCGCTTTTCTATAAGGACGGTTTAAAAATGTTGTCGTATAAACCCCACTTAAATCGCTTTGAGCACTAAATCGATGTTATTTAAAAGCGATTTAAGAATGCGGTTTATCGGTCTAAAACCGATCTTAAAGTCGGCATAAATAATTTAAAAACACTTTTAGCACATCCAACCGAAAAAAATACTCAACCATGGTTTTAGTTTTACCAAAAGAACTGTTGTTAACTTAGTTGTTTTATTAGTTTTCTTTTTAAACTGATATTTAATGACATCTTATGAAGGACGTATAAACCCTGGAAGAAAGCGATTTTATTTAAAACTTTTTTAGGTGCGTATAAACGTAGTAGGTATCTGATTTCAGTAAAGGTATCTTTAATCGTCCAGATCATTCTATACTAGCTTTTCGTGTTTAACTCAATCAAAAGCTTTCTCATTATCTATGAAACAGGCATGTAATATACTGGCACCGAAATATCTCTAGACCGCAGCGGCATTCGGTCCCTGGAAGCAAAGAAATCAGGGCATCCCCTAGAAAAACATCATGTTCCTAAATATAATTTTTGAAATAGGAAACAATTACTTTAGATTGTATTAAACATGCTAAAAATTTTTTTAAATGTCAATTCCCACCAAACACGGTTTCCTCGGGCCTTCGTCGGCCCGATGTCGATTGCCGAATTTGCCATTATCGGCACGACGTCGATTTACGACATCGGACCAGCAGTATTTTTTGTCCGCTTTGCGATGTAGCCTGCCGTCGGGCCAATGGTAAATTTTACTTTTTGCTGACATCAGCATACCGTCGCCGTACGATTAAGGTCCGATATGGTTTAGCCACATGGTACCGACCATCTGCCCATATAGCTGCCCAATTTGGTCGGTCTTAGTTAGGCAAGCTGGTCTCGTCCCGACATCGGTGAACTATTCAAGTCCGACATTGGTTTCCTAAAGCGGTCCAACGACGGCGATTGATGAATGTCCGTCAGTGGTAGCTTAAAGCGTTCCGACAATGGAAAACCACAAAGATCCGATACTGGGTGGATAATAAGGCCCCACGTCGGCCTCTCAAAGCACCCCGACGTCGGTGATTGACGAAGGTCCGTCGGTGGTTGCTTGACACGATCCGACATTGGCAAACTACAAAGTTTCAATAATGCGTGTGCTTAACCAGTCGGGCTGCTTTAAGCGGAAGAGGTGATTCTTGTAGAGAAGTACCGCCATCTTGTCAAGTCCGCATTCTTGTTTTCAAATATCTTTGCTCATTATATATATAATATTATCTTCCACTCTACAGGGAACATAGTGACATTAGCGCCATCTCTACATACTAGGAAGAAACTTAAGCAGTTTAAAAATTTTAATGTGACGTACCATCGTCTGTTGCCGGTTATCGGCAAATCGAACAAAAATCTGATCAGGCCATTGTCGACCCTAAAGCAGATAAAGTGGTCGTCGGCATAAAGTCGACTAAAGTAAATCGGAGCATCGTCAGTTTCCGATTCTCGACCGATTAAACAAAGTTCCAATCGGACCATCATCGGCCCTAAAGCAGATAAAGTTTGCGTTGACATAATGTCGACTATAGTAAATCGGGCCAACGTCAGTTGCCGATTCTCGTCCGATTAAACAAAGTTCCAATCGGACCGTCGTCGGCTCTAAAGCAGATACAGTGGGCGTCGGCATAAAGTCGACTATAGTAAATCGGGGCATGGTCAATTGCCGATTTTCGACCGATTACACAAAGTTCCAATCGGACCATCGTCGGTTCTAAAGTGGTGTCGGCATAAAGTCGCCTATAGTACATCGGGCCAATGTCTGTTGCCGATTCTCATCCGATTAAACAAAGTTCCAATTGGATCGTCGTCGGCCCTAAAGCAGATAAAGTGGGCGTCGGCATAAAGTCGACTATAGTAAATCGGGCTATTTTCAATGGCCTATTTTCGACCTATTAAATAAAGTTCCAATCGGACCATCGTCGGTCCTAAAGTGGTGACGCGATAAAGTCGACTGTAGTAATGTGGACCTCCGTCAATTGCCGATTATTGACCGAAAACTGAAAATCTGTCCAACTATATATTCTTTTATTAATAATCTTTAGAAATCAGGGGCGTCACGTCGGGGTCGCCACTGGAGGCTATAAGCCCCCCCCCCACCCACTTTTTTTTACCTTTTACTGCGGTTTTAGTATATGCGGCCTTGAATTTAAAAATAAATATTTTTTTAGTAACCCAACAGCTACTAAACCGCTTGCTCCCCTATAGTTCAGGAACTCAACCCCTCCCCCCACCACCTGACGCCCTTGTTTGCATATGCCCGATATAACGAATCAATAAAACTCTATTTTTTGGTGTAACTTTCAAATAGTATAACCCCCTTGTATGTTTAGGCTATCCTCAAACCCGGCTTATGAAAATGACTTTTCCCGAAGACCACACCACAGATGGCGTTATTTTGACGAAAGGTGAAACAGTATTGGTGGTAGGGGCGTCGCATAGGCGAGGTCATCTTGTGGTCGAACACAAAAATTGTACTTTACATGTGCCTTTTCAGTATATGGAGCTAAAGCAGTAATTTTCTTTGTCATACGATAGTATTTTTTAGTATAGCTATTTATATTTAAAATATAAAATGCCATTAATTGCCTTAATTATTTTACCTATAATAATTATTATATTCGATGTAAGGTCCGTACTCTCGTAAAAAGCAAAACTTGCGTATAGTGACAACTTTACGAATTTTGTGAATATAATATATTACCAATTTTTGTGTTTAGAATTTTAGAGCATTAGATGTTAGTTAAAACTCCAGATGAATACAATAGAAATACATATCAGTATTTTTTTCACAAATTACAAAATGTGATTTTTTCCGTTTTGGTGCTTTGTTTTATCCTCGAATTAATAGATTTACCAGTTCAAATACAGTGATTTCGTCTAAAAAAAATAGAATAATAAATATTGAATTAAATATAAGTAGATATATAGTTATAGAGAATACTTTAGTGTTGTAAATAGTCCAATTTTATTACCAGTTTTTACTAAAAGCTTTTTATTTTTTAAGTAATTATAATATAATATTTTATTTAAAGTTTTTTTATGATTTTTAAATTTCATCCATCCCATTTAAAATACTCCTAAGTTTTTTTTGTCAAGTTTCATTAAGTATTTAATTTTAAGTTTTAAATTTTAAAAGTGTTTGTTAAAAACGAATATGTGACCTTAAGACCGGATTAAGGGCCATCCATATGCATATTTCTGACAATCCCTTAATCTTTTATAAGAATCGTTAAATGGTGTTTGTTTGGTGTTTTTTTCTTAAGGGTCGTTATTTTAACCCTTTAGCGTCTGAAATAGAACTTTTTTTTGTCTTGCCAAAAAAACCGCATAAAACCTTATAAAAAAACCACCTTAATTTTATCAGTTTTCTAAAAGCTTTTGTGAGGCAAAATTTTAGGAACATAAAATTTTGTAAGAATCTATGAGGTATGTCTTTGATTTTGGTAAGAATGTATGTGGTTTCATATATGTGTTTTTCATCAGTAAGGCTTATAAATGTTTATAAAATTTGATAAGTGCAGACATTTTTTTTAACATATTTTATGGTTTTATAAAAGCACGATTTTCTAAAAGATTTTATAATCAAACTGACAAATCAACTTTTATGGGTTTCTATAATTACATTCTTTTTCTTTTATGATGTATTATGGGATTATATAAACCGATGTTTTTATAGTTTTCTGACAGATTTTATAGTCAAACCAACTCATAACATTTTATGGGTTTCTATGATTACAGCCTTGTTTTTTTTATAATGTTTTAGAAGTTTGTAAAAAAACGATTTTGGGATATTTTATGATCAGACCAACTTAGAGAATTTGACAGATTTCTATGAACATTTATAATTTTCTAGGAGTTGGTAAAAACAATTTTTTTATACGTCTTTAAATAGATTCTATAGTTAGACACATTTACAACATTTTATGGATTTTTATGTGTCCACCCTGCAAAAAAACTTCATTAAATCTCATAAAAAACACACCTGATTTTTATCAGTTTTTTTGAGCACCTGAAAACTAATTAAAAAAAGCTATACTTAGTGTACTTATTTACTTTTACAAAAAAATATTTTTTGACTCATGATCCCATCTGATCAAAAATGCATAATCCTCCTCCTTAAAAACCCCTGTATGCCAATTTTGATTGCAATCGAACAAACTAAATCTTTTTGCCCCTCCACTACCCTCGTTAGAGGGAGGTGGGTACCTGAGAATACCATATTATTGTATTTTCACCGGAACTATACACGCATACCAAATTTTAACACAATCGGATGTGGATAAGTCACTTAAAATTGGTTAGCAAAACATGACCGAAAATCGTCCATCTTGAATCCGCCACATTAGATTTTCAAAATCTGATCAAAAATTCGTATTCCTTATCCCCAAAAGCCCCTCGTAGGGGGAAGGGATGTCTAATAATAACATATTATTGTATTGTCACCGGAACTATAAATGCATGCCAAATTTGAAAGCAATCGGATGTGTATAAGGTAGTTAAAATTGGTCCATCTTGAATCCGCCATATTGAATTTTTAAAATCTGATTAGGAATTCGTTATCTCCATCCCCAAGTGCCCCGACACACCAAACTTCAACGAAATCGGGCGTACTTCAACTGTATTCCTCTCCACCCCCTTCGAGTAGGAGGGAGCTATCAATTTCATCACACTATATTCTTGTGTTCTTCAGCTGTACCCCCCTCCACCCCCTTCGAGTACGGGGGATCTGTCAGTTTCATCACACTATATTCTTATGTTGTCACCGCAACTATATAAGCATGCCAAAAATAAAAATATCTCCTGTGTAAAGGATTTAAAAAGAACGTCCTCTGAACGTTCTAACTGGCATGTTTTTAAACCTATTTAATGAAAACATCTTACAAACGTACAATTTAAAGCCACTTCAGAACGTCGTCTTAATAATGTGTTTTTCCGGACGTTTTTGGAACGTTCGTGCTACAGATAAAAATGTCCCTTGTTTAAAAGACTTAAAAAAAACGTTCTCTGGACGTTCCGCCCACATGTTTTAAAAACGATTTAATGAAAACATCTTATAGACGTGCGATTTAAAGTCAACTCCAGAGCATCCCATTAATGTATTTTTTTGGACATTTTTGGAACGCTCGTGGTATAGATAAAAATATCCTTTGGCTAAAGGACTTAAAAAGAACGTCCTCTGAACGTTCTACCCCCATGTTTTTAAAACTATTTATTGAAAATATCTTACAAACGAACAATTTCAAGCCACTTCAAAACGTCTTAATAATGTGTTTTTTCCGACGTTTTTGAAACGATAGATAAAAATTTCCCTCGTTTAAAAAAATCGTCCCTGGACGTTCCGCCCACGTGTTTTAACGTCTTATAGACGTACGATATAAAGCCATTCCAGAACGTCCCAATAATGTAATATTTTGAACGTTTTTAGAATGTACATATTAAGGCTGAAACTGTTTTAAACTAAAGGAGCCATAAAAAAAACGTCTCTTGAACGTTCAACTTGAAATGTTTCTAAAACCAATTGGTGAAACGTACTAAAATCGTACAATTTAGGGCTGGGCCGTCCCCGACCTATGGGTACCTAAAAAGGACGTCCCGGGGACGTCCGGTGTTATTAGGACCTGCAACTGGCCGATAAAATATGATGATCTCCTATGCGGGATTTGTGTTTCACTTTCACTAGTAAAAATTTTATAAAATATCATAAGTTTATATGATCATAGCTGCCAAAAAAACCTCATAAAACTTATGATGTTTTATCTGTTATTTGCTATAATCTTTTATGAGACTTTTTTGTCAGGGCAAAGAAAGCACCATATTCAGCAATTCTTACAAGAAAGATTAAAGAATTGATGAAAAAACGACTTTAAGAAAAACCAGCAAAAATGGCCTTTACCCATTCTTTTGCATCAATCAGAGTATACCCAAAATGAGCCTTCCCAAAAGCTCCTCAAAACCCCAAAACAATAATTTTATTACTTTGGAGGTAAAGGAGTTATAGGAGTATAGTACCTATATATAGTGAAAGAAAAACATTATTTGGTTAAAATACCAACCTTTGGACACCGATATGGCCAAGGACGTAGATAAGGGGGGGAGGCCAGGGGGTAATGTCCCCCCCAAACCGGTGACCTTACCCCGTTACTCTCACGCATGAAAAATTTAAAAAATACCTATTTTTGAACTTTTCTAAAAGTTTATAACTACTTTCATTCTATTACAAACATACTAATATTTTTATCCCTTTGACTACTGACTATAAAATATAAAAGTATAAAACTGCGGCGCGAGCGAAGATTCTACGAAAATGCATATACAGGGTTCCTAAGCAAATCCTTGTATAAGACGCAGACAAACGGAAAAGCACATTAGGCAGAAAAGGATGGGCATGGGGCGATGTTGTCACTACATCTTACATGTAGTAAATCCATTCCAGGTTGTTCTTTTCTAATGTTTTCCATTTTCATACCTTTAGGACTGGAATAAAAATTGTTTTTGCTCGACTTTAATACCAAACTGATGAAAGATATCGTAAAAAAAATATTTTTCGACTTTTCATTTTGTAACCATTGTCCTTACGCACTGTTTACAGGCTAGGGACTGAGATACATGCAAATGTCTAACCTAAAGCGTTCATACACGGCCGGAGAAATCGACTGAGATATTTCCGTAGAAACTTTATCAAGCAAATAGGACGGGTTGACGCCTTCGAACGTCCAACCCGGGTTTTGCACTTTGATTCGAAATCAAAAAGGAGGAAGAGTCAGATGTGGGGCCGTGCACAGATTACGTAACGGTGATTTTACCAATTTTTGACCCCCTCCCTATGTAATGTTTTGTAACGGTTTGGCACGCCACTCCCCTAATATTACGTAACGATTTCAAGACCACTACCCCCCCCCCCAAAAAAAAAAACTTTTCACTTATTTTCATTCCAAATTTTCTTAGTTTCACACAAATGCAAACGCTGTCGAAAACCCCTCTCCCCCTACGTAACGTTTTGTAACCACCCTCCCCCCTATGACCATTACGTAATTTGTGCACGGCCCCTGTAGTCCCAGTGGAGGAGGGCGAGAAAATTGATATTTTCTTCTTAAAAATTATACTCTTTAGACCTATTTCTTTGCGTTCCCGAAATTACGTAATTTTTGAAAAAAAATTGTAAGTGGCGCCATTTTTATTTCGTGCTTTATTTTTCTAACATTTTTGCGTTCGGCTAATTTAATTGAAAAATATTTGCCTGCGGCGCCCTTTATCTTCTCACTCGAAACCAAGATCCACCGTTTTAGGAAAACTGATCCCGTCTCTGTTTCTACATTTTTTCGAATGTATGACCATGGGGGAAATAATTTTTTTCTACGGTATAACGAAAATTTCGAGAAAGTTGAAGAAAAAAATAAAAAAAGTGGCGGAGCTCAAGTTTTTCGTAAAAAAAAAACGTTTTTTGTAAAGAAACAGCAAAATAAATCTTTTCACCCCTTTTTGGGTGTTACAAATATTGGCAGCCCCTTATTTTTCGTTTTTACCCTCCCGCTAGTTTTGAAGAATTGGTTCGCTACATGTTTCGAGATCATGTCATAAAACACCTCGAAAATATAGGGCCAGCTTTATTTAAAATCAATAATATCGCAAGCAAAAAGCTCTGCAGGAAAAACAGCGCCGTTTATTGATTTCTTTGGCTGCTAGTGCTAGCTGAATGGTTTGGCCGTTTCCGGAAAGAAATTTAATTAAAAGCGAAGATATTTCTTTCTAATGTTAACAACCTCACGAGTTTATCGCTCAGTATCGTAAATAATGGACCCTGCCGCCTCCTTTAAGCAAGAAAAAGCTGTGATTTGGACCTGAAAACATCTAATTTTTAATTAGATTAGATGTTCAAATCTGTCCCCTTCTTGAGCCTCACAATATCCCAATCTATTGTAAAACTCTTGGCGCGTAGCAGCCAACATTTCAGGGGTGATAGAGTTGCCCGCCTCCAAAATTTTCGCCCTCAACTCCTGTATAGTCGTAGGCCGTAAGTGTGGGTGTTGGAAAATTTTGTCGTGCCAACAACCCCATAGGAAAAAGTCATTTGGCGCAAGATCTGGTGATCGAGGAGGCCATCGGATATTTCCATACGTGGAAATAATTCTATCACCAAATACCTGACGAAGGTAATTTGTAGCCTGGCGTGAATTGTGGGATGAACAGCCATCTTGCTGAAACCACAATTCGTCCAAATTTATGTTGAGTTCCCTCAACCGTAGTAAAACCTTGTGTTGGAGAAGATCAACATATTTTTGGCTATTCAAATTCCCTACAATGAAAAAGGGTCCAATAATGTGATCCCCGACAATACCGCTCCAAACATTTAATTTTTGAGGAGGTTGCGTTCTAACACTTGCGTGCAGATGTTTATTTTCGCGGGACCAATAGCGGCTATTTTGTGGATTGTGAGAACTATGAAGTTCAAATGTCTTCTCGTCACTAAACAAAACTTTTGATAGGAAATTTTCGTTCCTGTCACATTTATCCCTCATAACCTCACAATATTCTAACCGGCGAAAATAATCACCTGGTTGCAATTCCTGCGACTTCCCAATCTTAAACGACTTGTAGCCGTATTTTTTTAGGATCCATTGGCAAGTACTGTAGGGAATATCCAGTGCCTCCACAATCGGTTTCGTCGAACATGGTTCGCGCATACCATTTCGTCTCGTTCCACCCTGTGTGGAAGAACGGGATGCTCTGGTATTTCGACGTCGTGGTAACACTTTCTACAACCATTTATGCACCCGTACCTTTCAAAACGATGATAAATGTTGTAGACAGTTTGAGCCACAGGAACCGGTCGATCTGGAAACGCAAAAACAAAAAGCCCAATGACCTTGTCCGCACTGTCACTTTTTATGTAGTTTTTAATAATAAAAATTTTTTCTTCTCGAGTATACGGCATGTTAAAAACACAAAATTTACGAAACTGAAGCGACTCGAAAGGAAATAAAAATGCAATCCCAGTTTTTCCTCGATCATCTCATGGTGTGGCCGCCATCTAGCGGAATTTGCAGACATCTTGTCAACGGTTATTATTGCAACTATGATTTATGCTCACAATGAAAGAGTGGCGACAATTTTTTCTCATGAAAGCAGTCCGGAGATAATAACAAACTGGCACCATTGCTCAATATACCTGTTTCTTTTGTGTGCGCAGAACTTTCTATGCCATTTCTGTTTGATTTATTGAAATCCTATCCCTAAGGAAAATCTTAGGAACCCTGTATATGCATTTTCATAGAAATGTTTGCTGGATAGTTTTCGCGCCTTCTGTTGTTCCCTGTTTGTAGCTGACCCAACTAACAACTAACATTTTTTAAATAATTTAGAGAAAAACAAGAAAAAATTAAAATTTGTACCTTAAGTTAAAAAAAATTTTGCTTGCTTCTTGCTAAAAGTTTTGTTAGTTTATCTCCGGCTTCACAACAAATTTTGCCTGCGGCGCTACACAACACATTGATTGATTGATTAAATAAAAAAATTCTATATTTTTACAAAATTTTCACCTACGGCGCATTAATGACATTATTTTAGCAACAAATCTAGGATTAGTACCAGATCCCAATACGGCAGTTTTTTTATATTTCTTAAAAAACTTAAAAAAGATCAAAATCTTTGAGGAATTTCTAAAACTGCAAAAATTTTTTCCTGCGGCGCTATGACACATTTTGTTTGCTACAATTTTAATTTTAGTTATTAGCATATTTATTTTTACAAAATTTTCGCCTACGGCACATTTATGATAGGATTTTATCAACAAATCTAGAATCAAGACTAGATTCCATCCCAACCCAGTTTTTTTATATTTGATAAAAAACGTTAAAATATCTAAATAATATTTAAAAAATTTCCTGCTTAAACTGCAAAAACGCTATAACACATTGGTTGCTACAAATTTAAATGTAGTTCAATCTTAGGCAATTTTTATCAACGGCATTTTGTTAAAAAATGCGTTATTACTATATTTTTACAAAATTTTTGCCCATGGCACATTTATGACATCAACAAATCTAGGATTTAAACCCGATCCCAACCCAGTGTTTTTATATAAGTTGAGTTAAATCTTTTTATACTGTACGCCCCCACCCTCCAACTAGAAATCGTATCCACGCCCCTTAATTATTAAATAGTTTTTTTAACTTGGACATTAAAGCCAATTAAACCTCTTAATTTGCTTAGCGAAGATTACTAGCGTTTTCGATCTACCCTCAAAAACCACTCCCAAGCAATCCGAGATCAATCCAAAAAAGATTTGCGTCATTGCGTAAGAACGGATCACGCTCCCGCCGAGATCTGCGTGTCCCGTCAATCCTGACGGATCAAGGAGTTTGATCAAAACAATCGACGTAACCTTACTTTGTTATTTTTTGTTCCTTTTATTTTTAAACGTTGGCTTCTTTTTTGAAAAAAAAATTATATTACGTCTTTAATGTGCCTCAAAAAAGAGAAAAAATTATAGATTTTGTTCAAAAAGTGCAGGCAGTGCAGGCAGTGCAGTGGTAAAGTAAAGCTTTACAGGAACCCCCTAGGACGCCCCATGATCGAAAATATATCCCGAAAAGTTTAAAAACAAACAAACGAAACGAAAAGTCGAGTGCTTATTCGGAATCGTCCTCAGACAGATTTGTGACGTCACTGCTCTGGCTAGGGGTATACAGAAGTGTAAACTTCAAACCAAGTTTAAACCGCTATTGGACAACCGGGCCTTGTTGCGGGAAACGACGCTTTCGATGCATTGAAACTTTCAAAAAATAAAAAGTAATTGTTTTTATTGATCGTTTGGTGATGCTTTCAATAAATTCGGATCAACGCTAAAAGTCAACAAAGAAATAGAGCAAAAATAAAGAAATTTATATACGGCAAAATAAAATTAAAGGCAACCTATAAAAAAACTTAAATTGCACAAAAAGTGCATTATTTCACCGCCTTACGATTTTAAAAAGGCAGTTAACTAAAACTAATGGAGGGTCTTCAGGAGGCTAAAGAGGATCCTCTGTTGGGCCTCGATGACGGTTGGAAACATTGGTTGAGGCCCGTTGATGACCAAGGTGTGCAGGGCCCCTATCCTGTTAACTGCATGGAGGCAGTTAGTGAAGAGGGCATTGAGAATGAGGAATCAAAAGAGGAGATTGTTGTGTCTGTGGATGCTGCAGATATTACTGGTATTAGGTAAGTAAAGTCTCTCCAGATTCTCTGGGACCAAATTCAGTATTCATAAACTTTAGATTTTTAGAACTTGAGCTGGACCGAAAAAAAATCTGTCCACCTTTATAATTTTGAAATTTTTATAAAAATTTAATAACACCAAAAACGAGACCAAAAATGAATTATTAAGAACATCCCCCCTTGAATCCACCATTATGTTTTTGAGAATATGTATATATCTGATTTGGTTCCCAAAATATCAGGGTTGGAAAGTATGTATGTGTGACTTTCGTAGAGTGCCTTATTAAGTTTTAATTATTTTTTTTTAGTTTTTAAGGATGTTTTTAGTTAAGTTTTTAAGGATGTTTTTTTTAAGTTTTTTAATGATGTTTTTTTTAGTTTTTTAAGGATATTTTTTTCGTTTTTAAAGCTGTTTTTTAATTTTTTCAGGTGTTTTTAAGCATCTGGGGCATATAACTATGAAATACTATAATGGCCCCAGTGTCGCAAAATATGTAACAATAAAAACTGGGCAAGGCCAAAGACAACAAATTTAGGCTGCATGCTTGGCGCAGTCCTACTCGCGCCCAGAAGAGTTTTTGGTCCTGAATTTTTTCCAGATCGACTTGATTGGGAGAGTTATTATCGCTATGGCTTTTTTTTTCAAAAAATGCCAAGACAGGTCCATTATAGTATCTCATAGTTATATGGTCTGGGGTGACCTTGGGGGTGACACTCCAATTTTTTTGTTCTCTAATTTTGCTGTTTAATTATCCCAAATTAAAAATTAATTTTTCTGTGTTGTAGTAGTGTTGGGGACTACCCGAGCTTCCCTTACATAAGTCAGAATTAATTTTTAATGAAGATAAACAGAGAAAAAATAATGTTCTCGATTGTTGTAGCAATCCTATAGCACTAGAAGTCTCAAGTTTCTTGAGTGGAGTTCTGGCATAAAGAAGAAATATTCTTTTTTCCTTCTGTTATATTTTAAGATTGCTAAAATTACTGAAGAGCTTTCTTTGAACAATTTTTTTCCACTACTTCACTCTTAGCTTCAAACTTGGGTCCCTTGAAAAGTTCTTTTGGGCATTGATACATCACACTATCCATACTTGTGTTTTTTATAAGTATACTTGTAAAATTGAATAAACTGTCCTTGATGCAATACTGATTCAAATACGCAGCCAGAAAAAGTAAGCATGGTCAAGCACAAAGAATCATGGTCAAGTGAACAAAGGCGGATAAAGCTTACAGCTGACACAACTCACATTTTCTTAAATATTTTTCAAAAAACATGAAAAAGCTAGTCTAAAGTTTGAAAAAATTTTGGCCACCGGCGGTATACGTCGTTGTTTGGTGCGTGCCTTTGCTTTTAAATAAACAAAAGTTTCTTTTGTACCCAGTGATCCATCCTAACACCCCCACTAAACCGCCCCCCTTTGAAATCGGCTTTATCCGTTAAAGTGGACCTTTAACCATTCTGAGCACAAATCAAGAATTTTTGATTTTTTTTATGGGAACTCCAAACGCGATTTTCTTGATTAATTAGTAGTTCATTGATGTAAGTTGATGGTTTCTAAACATGCTGTTTCTCAAAAATTTTGTGGAACTCATTTTGATTCTTAAACTTAAAAATTGGATATTTTTGACAGTTTCATTGAAAGTTTTAGACAATGATGTATTTGAAATTAACTCTGTGTTTCGGACTTCCATTGCCTATATTTATTTATACACGACGTTTCAATCAGTACAATTCCTGATCGTTTTCAGGTGCAAACTACAATCTATTCCTAAGGCTACGTACTTATATACTATGGGAAATCACTCAACCGTGAAGTTTAAGAAGTTGGCTCCGCCCAAAGAGGGGCTTCCAAATATTTGGAATTTTAACACTTGGTTTACTGAAAATACCCTGATTCTGCCCAATAAAAGCAGCTTCAAGGAATTTTCGTATCTTCCAGTGTGACTCCTTGTGCAAAACCTTTGCTTCTGTCCACTTTATTCCGTGTTGTTTTGACCATGCGTGTTCGGCGATTTCTGATTTCGTTGTTTCACCTCTTTGGGTATTCGTCTGATGTTCCTTAAGCCTAACAGATAGCGGTCTTTTTGTTTCACCTATGTATGATTCACTACACTCACAAGGAACTTGATAAATGCATTCCTTATTTTGTTTGTTCTCCGGTTTTGTTTTACTAAGAAGGCTTCGAATTGTATTATTAGATTTAAAAGCTGTTTTTATATTAAAGTCGAATTTTCTGTGATACTCCTTTAATGTATGGAATTGTAAGGAATGCATTTGCCTGGTTTTGGTCTTTTAATCTTTGCCCTGTTTGCTGAAATTTAGAAATAGTATGTGTTATAAGTTTAAGGCTGTAACCATTCTGTTTTTCGTTTCTTATTTCGATTTCCAAGTCATGAGAATTGTTACAAATTTGAACGGCTCTGTTATACAAAGTTCTTATATTATGCCTCGTTTGGTTGTAGTAGAATGACTTGAACCTTGATTTAAATATTGTCTTGTGTGAGAGAAACCTGACAGACTGTCGTTCTGATGTCGCCTTCTACTCGTTTGACAAGTACATCAAGAAAAGGAATTTGACAATTTTGCTTCAACTCCATTGTGAATTTAATGGTGGGACTTATATTATTTAGGTGGTGAAGAAATTCTGAAAGTTGTTGATCATTCCTGGTCCAAAAAAATAAAACTTTAGTAGCAGATTTTTGTAGGCTTTAAATCTAAGTCTAGATTAAGTCTAGTAAAATAATTTTTACAAGATTTTACAATTTTGATCAGGTTTTAAATAGTTTCTAAGCAGTTTTTGAAACATGCTAGTAAAAATCATTGGAAATCTCGTAAAAATAAATATTTTCTTACCAGTTTTTACGAGAAATATAATCTGGCTCGTAGAACATTTTAAAACCATGTAAGAACACGTCTACTTTTGTAAGAACTTACGCGGTATTTTTTACAGGGAGGAGCCCAGATAAATAAAAACTTCAAAAAATTATTTATATTGATCAGTTTTCTGGACATTATTGTTTTTTTATTTTGGTCAGTAAGTCAGTAGAAAAATTATTCTAACCCGCTTCCATCCCTAAGTTAACTGCACTTAATAGTCTCGTAGAAAATTGTGAAAAAAACATGTAAAGCACACTAAATACTGAAACTTTTAGAGATCAATTCCCGCGGTTCTCAAACAATTTTTGCAAAAATATTTTCAATTTTGTTTTTTATTTTCTTCTACTGAAAGAACAACCCGAGGAACAACTTTACAAAAATTATCAAAGTTGGTAAGGTCCAAACTTTTGGTTAATTTGACACACGCTAACCCAAAAAAAACACAAACGAAGTTATAGCTTACCTACAATAATATTATACCTTTCAGAACTGCCATTAAAGAAGAGCCCTCCTACGCAGAAGAATGCTTTGATGACGAATTTAAAGAAGAAAATCATCCAATTAAAAAAGAACTTTGTAAAAATAATTCAGCTCTAAACAGTCAAAAATATGGAAGCGTATTGGTGAAATCCTATAGCTCAGTTACTGTAAAAGAAGAACCAGTAGAGGAAATATCAAAAATTTTTGAAGAGACCCCTTTGGACGTGGAAAAAAGAAAATTTCACCAACAAATTTTCAACGAAGTCATGGAAGATTGTAACGAAAAAACATTCGATTCACTTCAGCAAGAGTACATCGTTCGGTTACGCGAAGTTGCCAACATTGAAATTTTTAAATGTGCCTCTTGTAACTATCAAACTATGAACATAGCAAATTTAAAAAGTCATTTGTTTTTGATCCACAAACGCGGTTCCTTAAAAGTGAAAATGTACAAGTGCTTTGTTTGTACGTATAAAAGCAAAAGTTTGGCCTGTATCAAACGACATGAATGTGAATCTTGCGATTTTAGAACGGATCAAAAGAAGTCGTCAAAAGTGCACGCCTTGACTCACAAGAATCCTGACGAACTCGAATTCTTTTTTTGTAACGTTTGCGATTTTAAAACGAAAAACAAGCCATATTTAAAGATTCACTCTTTAGTGCACAAGAATCCCGACGAGATCGAAAAAAAATACATGTGCGAAATATGTAGCAAAAAATTCCGAGTCAGAAGTAAGCTTCAGTTTCACTTGTTAACCCACAAAACAAACGACGAGGTAGAGCTATTCTCTTGCAGCGAGTGCGATTACAAAACCAAACTCAAATACAATCTTAAAATTCACAAGAAAATACATCAAGAACCCTCTTTTGCTTGCGACACTTGCGGTCTTCAAAGTAGAAGAAAATGGAACCACGAAATGCACCTTTTAACCCACAAAAATAACGACGAGGTTCAGATATTTAAATGCGCGTTGTGCGCTTATCAAACCAAGTTCAAAGACAGATTGAAACGTCATTTGGCCAAGCAAACTCACTTTGGCAACAAGAAGATCACAGTAAGAAGACAAAGAAGAAGTAAAATAACCTCGGGACCGAGCGATCCGGTGGTCAAAGTGAAGAAAAGGTTTATATGTGATGTGTGTGGCATAAAATGTTCACAAAAAGGCGCCTTAAAAACTCACTCGTTAAAACACAAAAAGCCTGACGAAATAAAAATGCACAGGTGCGATCAATGCGGCTACGAAACGCGGATAAAAGGCAACCTGACAAACCACCTCAAAATCCACAAGGATCCCTCGGAATTTCCCACATTTAAATGCGATACATGTGGGCTCGTTAGCAAAAACAAGTGGAACCATAAGAGGCACGTGTTAACGCATAAAAATTCTGCGGAATGTGAGCTCTACAGCTGCACCATTTGCAGTTATCAGACCAAGTTTAGGGAGTATCTTAGGGAACATTTTAAAAAGAGGCACAATATTAATATTGAAGGAAAACCGGGTAGGCCGCCAGTAAACTCGGATTGAAGTTGTTCATTTTATTTTAAATAGACGAATAAATTATAACATTCATAGTTGAAACCTTGATGAAACTACAACGAAAATTTCCCATGTTATAAGGTCTATTTCGAATATGAGCTCTAGACTTGTTTCGTAAATCAAAAATTCATACATAAACACAGATTTCGTTTGGTTTTTTTACTTTTAGGGATATATTTTCGTAGTGCCCCCTCCCTAGGAGGTTCTGCAAAGGGTATTTAGTAGTAAATAAATAATATACATAATGAACACAAAGATTTACTGTACCAATTTGCCGAGCCACGAGCCACTAAGGAGGCTTCTGTTCATACATTGTCGTCACAATTCGTTTTTGATGCTCGCGCGCGAGAATTTTTGTCTCGGGTTGATTTTAGAGGCTTATATGTAATTTGGGATGAACATTTTTCTAAAGCTTGCAATCTGGGTTGGGTTGGGTTGTTTTCAAGCTTAGTTAGCGCTGGTGGCTACGAAATTGCTACGAATTTCGCAACGGCACGAACCGAAAAAGTTGGACTTGGACGATCTCTGCTGGCGTCGGCAACAGCGAACGGAAGATATTTTGTTCATGTTGAACAGAAGACGGTAAACGGCATCGGCAAACGTCAAGTTTATGAATCCCGCGTAACTGGTGATTTATATCGTTGCCGCCGCCGCCCGCCGTCTACCGTTCGTAGCAGCAATTTATATTGCCGTCGCGTCGGTGCGTTGTTTTAACTTCGAAAACATCGTTTTTGTTGTTATTTTCTCAAGTATTAGTTCTTCATACAGCTCACTCAGCTGTATCACTCATTTTAAAAAATAAAAAATTTAGTTCGTAAAAAGAAAACAAGTTGGGTAAGTTAGGTTAGAATTCTGGACAAACAAAACGAAAACAACAATAAAAATCACGTGACCACTCAACATGCTTTTCTATTGGCCGGACTACGCGTGGCTACGGACGGTAAACGGAAAAAGATAAACTTGGCTCATCTCGGACGGCACCCAGCGGCGGGTCGATGCAACGACGGCAAGGTATAAATAGAAGTAAAGGGTTCCCATATATTGATGTTTCCCAGCGCCGACGCAGACGGCGGGCGGCCAGTATAAATTAAGCTTAACGCATGATAATACAAAATTTACTACTAAAACCGGAAAACACCAACTTAACAGGTTCAACATCTAAACAAAAACAAAACATAACCGCAAAAATTGTCATGCGCGAGCAAACGAATTGTGACAGTATACAGGGTTCCTAAGCAAATCCTTAGGGGCCCAAGCAGCCGTGTATAAGACGCAGACAAACGGAAAAACACATTAAGCAGAAAAGGATGGGCATGGGGCGATGTTGTCACTACTTCTTACACGTAGTAAATCCATTCCAGGTTGTTGTTTTCTAATGTTTTCAATTTTTATACCTTTAGGACTGGAATAAAAATTGTTTTTGCTCGAATTTAATACCAAACTGATAAAAGATATCGTAAAAAAAAATATTTTTCGGCATTTCATTTTGTAACCATTGTCCTTACGCACTGTTTACAGGCTGGGGACTGAGATACATGCAAATGCCTAACCTAAAGCGTTCATACACGGCCGGAGAAATCGACCGAGATATTTCCGTAGAAACTTTATCAAGCAAACAGGACGGGTTGACGCGTTCGAACGTCCAATCCGGGTTTTGCACTTTGATTCGAAATCAAAAAGGAGGAACAGTCAGATGTGGGGCCGTGCACAAATTACGTAACGGTGATTTTACCAATTTTTGACCCCCTCCCTATGTAATGTTTTGTAACGGTTTGGCACGCCACTCCCCTAATATAACGTAACGATTTCAAGACCACTACCCCCCCCACAAAAAAAAAAACTTCACTTATTTTCATTCCAAATTTTCTTAGTTTCACACAAATGCAAACGCTGTCGAAAACCCCCCTCCCCCCTACGTAACGTTTTGTAACCCCCCTCCCCCCTATGACCATTACGTAATTTGTGCACGGCCCCTGTAGTCCCAGTGGAGGAGGGCGAGAAAATTGATATTTTTTTCTTAAAAATTATACTCTTTAGACCTATTTCTTTGCGTTCCCGAAATTACGTAATTTTTGAAAAAAAATTGTAAGCGGCGCCATTTTTATTTCGTGCTTTGTTTTTCTAACATTTTTGCGTTCGGCTAATTTAATTGAAATTTTTTTTCCTGCGGCGCCCTTTATCTTCTCACTCGAAACCAAGATCCCCCGTTTTAGGAAAACTGATCCCGTCTCTGTTTCTAAATTTTTTCGAATAAAATTAGAGTATGACCATGGGGGAAATAATTTTTTTCTACGGTATGACGAAAATTTCGAGAAAGTTGAAGAAAAAAATAAAAAAAGTGGCAGAGCCCAAGTTTTTCGTAAAAAAAACGTTTTTTGTAAAGAAACAGAGCAAAATAAATCTTTTCACCACTTTTTGGGTGTTACAAATATTGGCAGCCCCTTATTTTTCGCTTTTACTCTCCCGCTAGTTTTGAAGAATTGGTTCGCTACATGTTTCGAGATCATGTCATAAAACACCTCGAAAATATCAAATGTAGTGTAGGGCCAGCTTTATTTAAAATCAATAATATCGCAAGCAAAAAGCTCTGCAGGAAAAACAGCGCCGTTTATTGATTTCTTTTGCTGCTAGTGCTAGCTGCATGGTTTGGCCGTTTCCGGATAGATGTCACTAGTAGAACAGAATGGAAAGAAATTCAATTAAAAGCGAAGATATTTCTTTCTAATGTTAACAACCTCACGAGTTTATCGCTCAGTATCGTAAATAATGGACCCTGCCGCCTCCTTTAAGCAAGAAAAAGCTGTCGTTTGGACCTGAAAACATCTAATTTTTAATTAGATTAGATGTTCAAATCTGTCCCCTTCTTGAGCCTCACAATATCCCAATCTATTGTAAAACTCTTGGCGCGTAGCAGCCAACATTTCAGGGGTGATAGAGTTGCCCGCCTCCAAAATTTTCGCCCTCAACTCCTATATAATCGTAGGCCGTAAGTGAGGGTGTTGGAAAATTTTGTCGTGCCAACAACCCCATAGGAAAAAGTCATTTTGCGCAAGATCTGGTGATCGAGGAGGCCATCGGATATTTCCATACGTGGAAATAATTCTATCACCAAATACCTGAAGAAGGTAATTTGTAGCCTGGCGTGAATTGTGGGATGAACAGCCATCTTGCTGAAACCACAATTCGTCCAAATTTATGTTGAGTTTCCTCAACCGTAGTAAAACCTGGTGTTGAAGACGATCAACATATTTTTGGCTATTCAAATTCCCTTCAATAAAAAAGGGTCCAATATTGTGATCCCCGACAATACCGCTCCAAACATTTAATTTTTGAGGATGTTGCATTCTAACACTTGCGTGCAGATGTTTATTTTCGCGGGACCAATAGCGGTTACTTTGTGGATTGTGAGAGCTATGAAGTTAAAATGTCTTCTCGTCACTAAACAAAACTTTTGATAAGAAATTTTCGTTCCTTTCACATTTATCCCTCATAACCTCACAATATTCTAACCGGCGAAAATAATCACCTGGTTGCAATTCCTGCGACTTACCAATCTTAAACGACTTGTAGCCGTATTTTTTTAGGATCCAAGTACTGTTGGGAATATCCAGTGCCTCCGCAATCGGTTTCATCGAACATGGTTCATGTGCCTCAACGTAAGCGCATACCATACCGATCTGGAAACGCAAAAACAAAAAGCTCAATGACCTCGTCCGCACTGTCACTTTTTATGTAGTTTTTAATAATAAAAATCTTTTCTTCTCGAGTATACGGCATTTTAAAAACACAAAATTTACGAAACTGAAGCGACTCGAAAGGAAATAAAAATGCAATGCCTGTGAATCCCAGTTTTTCCTCGATCATCTCATGGTGTGGCCGCCATCTAGCGGAATTTGCAGACATCTTGTCAACGGTTATTATTGCAACTATGATTTATGCTCACAATGAAAGAGTGGCGACAATGTTTTCTCATGAAAGCAGTCCGGAGATAATAACAAACTGGCACCATTGCTCAATATACCTGTGTCTTTTGTGCGCGCAGAACTTTCTATTTCTGTTTGATTTATTGAAATCCTATCCCTAATACCCGATGCACACCAACGCGTGTCCTTGCATGCCCACCCATGGCACCACGTGACTCTGCATTTAAAACCATTGGAAATATATGTCCAGTCACATAGTGCGTTTTTTGAAGCAGGGTGGGCACGCGTTGGTGGGCACAAGGCTTTAGAAAAATCTTAGGAACCCTGTATGAATAGACGCTTGTCAAACTTCACAAAAACTTAACCCAAGTTTAAACTCAAAATCAACTGTAAACCGCTATTGAACAACCGGGCCTATGAGTGAAACGACGCTTTCGATGCGTTGAAACTTTCAAAAAAGTAATTGCTTTTATTGATCGTTTGGTGATGCTTTCAAAAAAGTCGGATCAACGCTAAAAGTCAACAAAGAAACGTCAAAATAGAGCAAAAATAAACAAATTTATATACGGCAAAATAAAATTAAAGCCAACCTATAAAAAACTTAAATTGCACAAAAAGTGCATTTATTTCACCGCCTTACGATTTTAAAAAGGCAGTTAACTAGAAAGGAGCCTCTAATGGAGGGTCTTCAGGAATCCAAAGAGGATCCTCTGTTGGGCCTCGATGACGGTTGGAAAAATTGGTTGAGGCCCGTTGATGAACAAGGTGTGCAGGGCCCCTACCCCGTTAACAGCATGGAGGCAGTTAGTGAAGAGGGTGTTAAGAATGAGGAATCAAAAGAGGAGATTGTTGTGTCTGTAGATGCTGCAGATATTACTGGTATTAGGTGAGTAGTCTCTCCAGATTGAAGCTTACTTCTCTGTGAGCAAATTCAGTGTCAATTTTGAGTTCAGAACTTAAGCTGGACAAAAAAAAATCTGCCCACATTTATAATTTTGTAATTTTTATAAAAAAAAAATAATAACAGCAAAAATGAATTATCAAACATTTAAAAATAAAAAAAATCAGGTAGGGATATTTGAGTTAATTGTGAGGTGGGTCTTTCAATGCACTACTAGCATTCCTACTTATTTATTTTTCTCCTATTTCGTAAGTATCGGTAATTATGCAGTATAGGGTTTGCCATTTTTGATTTTTTATGAAAAATTCTTTATGGGGGCACCTACTAGGGTCCCTAGGACCCCAAATTCGCCTACGCCCGATTTTTTTTTTTAAGAGAAAAAAAGGTGCCTGGGGGGGTTGTAATGTGTTTTTTTTATTGTTTTGGGTTGGGTTGGATTAGGTTGGGCTGGACTGTGTTGGATTGGGTTGTTTTAGTGAAAAAAAATTAAAAGAAAACAAAAATTTTTTTAAAAAAAACAACCGGCGCAGGTGGATTTGGGGTCCTAGGGACCCTAGTAGGTGCACCCATAGAGAATTTTTCATAAAAAATCAAAAATGGCAGAAAACCGTATACTGCATAATTACCTAAGTATCTCTTCTGCATGATTTTCAAATCATTTGTGCTCAAATTTTTTTTTTCATTTCAACTGCTAAGATCCCAAAAACTAATTGCTCAAATTAAAAAAAAAATACACTGTTATGAAGCAGATACAAAACCCTTTTGAACAAGGCATCACAAGGGGGGGAGGGGGTTACAATTAAAAAAAAAACTGGTGGGTGTAGTCTGCACTCAATGGACAAGTATGTGAATACATCATTGGCCCTCCCCCTCGAATCCCCCGATATGTTTTTGAGAATATGTATGTATCTCTTGTGGTTATCAAAATATCAGGATTAGAAAGTTTTAAAATTATGTCACCCTGTATATGTGACTTGTAGAGTTCCATATTAAGTTTGAATTATTTTTTAAATTTGTTAAGGATGTATTTTAATTTTTTTCGTGTCATTTTAAGAGTCTGGGGCATAAAACTATGAAATACTATAATGGCCGAAGTGTCGCAAAATGTGTATAAATAATAACTGGGCAAAATCAAAGGAGACAAATTTACTGCACATGCATGACATAGTCTACTCGCTCCTAGAAGAGTATTTGGCTCTTCATTTTGTCCAGGTCTGCTTGATTGGGAGAGATGGAGTTATTATTGCTATGGCTTTTTTTGTCAAAAAATGCAAGGGCAGGGCCATTATAGTATCTCATAATAGTTATAGGGTCTGAGGTGACCCTTTAATTTTTTTTTTGCTAATAATTTTGCCTAATTTTGCTGTTGAATTAGGCCAAATTTAAAATTAATTTTTCCTTAAGTGTCTGAGACTCCCTAACCTTCCCTAGTCTAAAAAAATCTAAATAATTTTTTTTAATAAAAAATGTGTGTAATTTAATATTCCTGTTACACAATACCAGTAATTAAATAATATACTAGTAATTAGTCTTTCTGTAAAAAGAAATTTGGAAATTGTAAAAAATGCTAAAATCCAGACACCTCTGGACATGCAAAACCAACACACAGTAATATTTTCTTATTTTACTACATAAATCTGAATATGTCTGTAAAGTTAGCAGTACAAAGAGCAGATTTTATTATGTCATCCTAAATGCCCCATTTCCAAATTAAATTAGGGTTGCCAGGTGTCCCGATTTTTCGGGATTTGCCCGCATTTGGACCTCTGTGTCCCGAGTCCCGAAAAGACCCTGTTCGGGACGCAAAATGTCCCATTTTGCTATTCCTCAATCTGAAATAAAAACGTCATAATAAACATGTTTCTAGCTTCCTTTTATATCTTTCCTTATTTTGGTACCTTGTCTTTTTCTTAAGCCACTATTTTTAAATTTTGTTTTTTTGGCCGGAACGCGCGTATCGTAGGTTAGGAGGAGTTAAACGTTGGGAGGTTATGTTTTGGTTTTGTTGTTGTGTTTCACGGTCAATACACAGTATTTTACTTTGTTTACCTTCTAATTGAGTACGTTGCTTTAATAATATAAGAAGTAATCCATAGATGTGGAAAGCAAAAAAGATTTCAATGATGAGGTAAGGCTGATCTGATGCTTTTGGTTAGGTAGGTGGTAGGAGTATATTTTTCGGTTTCCGTTTCTTGCTCTGCAGTGTTTTTAATAAACAAAATGTCCCGAAAATTTGATTCTGTTGTCCCGAAAAACCAATTCTTAAACCTGGCAACCATAAATTAAATGCTCTTATGGTTTTCAAGTTATTAGCTGCACTGCCAACTAACCAGTAAAGTTAGCAGTACATATTATCAAAAATACAACTTAAACAAAAACTTTAGATGCCAGGATGTAGTAGCAGTACACACTTTAAATACTGGATTAAGCGAATTTTAAAGGTGTAAAAGTATGGCCGTATATAATTAAAGGCTAATTGAATGAATGAATGAAGGTAGAAGTGCGGACGGGACAATTTCCATGTACGTAGGCCACCTCACTGGGCCCGTAGCACGACCACTGTCCATGATTTAGCCCTGGAAGCCTGCCTCTTTTGCAAAAGAAATAATGACAGAATGGTAAAGTCTTAATTCAACAAAAAAACTAGCTGTTAATGTTTTTCTTTAACTCCATATACTTATAGTCTTAAAAATTTCAAAATATTTTAATTATTGTAATATTAAGTTCTTTTCAGTTGCATATATATAATAATATTAATCAGTTGTATTAGTATAATAATTTAAAAGTTCCTTTTTCTTGTTTTTAATTTTGCTTGAAAAGTTAATTTCGATGTAAGGCTTTTTCAAATTACTATCCAAAAACAGTGTTATAATACTTAAGTGTACTCTGTAAATTGTAATGTTTGTACATTATGTTGAGTACCGAAATAAGCAAATAAATAAACACAAAGAGCATTTAATGAGCCTTTAATTATTATTAGTATTGCTGTTTAACTGAATTTGTGGAAAAATAATGGAGCATTGGCATTTAATTAGCCTTTAATTATGACCATACTTACTCGATCATATGATATGTCTAAATCCGTCTTTTAAACATTGTACCGCTATCTCCCTGGTGAAGTTAGCAGAGCAGCGAGTGTTTTTTTAAAAATAGCGGAGTAAAATAAGGACAGAATGGCAAAAGAAAAAGTATTTAATGAGCTTTTAATTACTATTACTTCTTTTTAACGTTAAATAAAGCCTAATTACTATTACCTTGTTTAGAATTAACTTGGTGCACTGCTATCTTTAACAGGTAGCTAGAGGTGCAGGCCATATCTCAGAAACTACAAGAGCACAAAACTGGGTCACTTGGCATTTAATTAGCACCTAAATAGAACTAATTTATTCCAATATCAAAAACACCACCAACATCTTCTTTCATGACCACATTGATTTTAAAAAATATGCAGAAAAAAGTTAAAAATACATTTGTTTTTTATTGAAATGGCAGCATTTAATTAGCATTTAATTTTTTGGATCATTTACACCACTCTACTACTTTTCACTGCTATCTTTAACGGGTAGCTAGCAGTGCAGGTCATATCTTGGAAACTACAAAAGCACAAAATTTTGTGACTTGGCATTTAATTAGGATTGGCATTAATATTTGCACTGCTGACTTTGTACTGCTAACTTTACGAACGTAATCTTAATGCCAGGCACTCATCCAGTACCAAAAATTAGGTGGGGTTTCTTGAAAAATACTGGCACTTGGCACCACATACTTATTTAATGACAAAAAGTTACAGAGTAAATGTCCACTTTGCAATTTTTTTGTTCCGATTTCTAAATCTAACAGATAGCAACCCTATTTTTATCAGAAATTTGTTCAGTTTTACTAATTAAATACCAAATATTTTATTCAAGTAGGATCTCATATAGTTGTAGAAAACTATGAAAAAAAAAATTAAGAATAAGAAAGACAGTTTTCGAGGCCTAATGCTGGGTTTATACAGCGAAATAAAATAAAATAAAAATAAGAACACCCACGTTTGACCAATCGCAGGGGTAATTCTTATTTCTTGTTTTATTTTATTCGCTGTATAAACCCAGCATAGGGAGATAAATAAATCTTCAATTTGGGCTGGTATAAGATAGAAATAAGTTTTATCCTCGCCATATCCTCCTGAAGCCCTACGAGGATTTTTCGTTCGTCTTTATTTTATTACATGGGATTTTTTTCGAAAAGCACAAATTTCTCAACTGAAAAAAAATCAAAAAAAAGTCTAGGCTATAGCTAAATTCTGACTGATTTGTATTGCGTTTTTTGTTAATTTTCGATGAACGTCATATTTCATATGTCAAGAAAACGATGACGTCGCGGCATCGGTAAAAAAAAATCTGATGAATTTACAAATTCGCCTCACTACAACTTTTAGAGACCAATTCCCGCGGTTCTCAAACAAGTCAAAATTGCTTAATTTTTGCATTTTATTTTTCATTTTTTTCTACTGGAAGAACTCGAGGAAAAAAATCATAAAAATTAAAGTTCGTAAGGTCCAAACTTTTGGTTGATTTGGCACAGAACAGAAACTTTTTTGTTCCGAAGTTATAACTTACCTACATAATGTTATCCCAAATCCATCCAAAGAAAAAATAAATAGTGCTACCTTGTACCCTCGCTTGTACCTTTCAGAACTGCCATTAAAGAAGACCCCTCCTACTCAGAAGACTCCAAGGATGGCGAATTTAAAGAAGAAATTAATCCAATTAAAAAAGATCTTTTTAAAAATAATTCAGCTCTGAACAGTCAAAAATATGGAAGCGTATTTGTGAAATCATACAGCTCAGTTACTGTAAAAGAAGAACCAGTAGATGAAATATCAAAAATTTTTGAAGAGACCCCTTTGGACGTGGAAAAAAGAAAATTTCACCAACAGATCTTCAACGAAGTCATGGAAGATTGTAACGAAAAAACTTTCGATTCACTTCAGCAAGAATACATCGTTCGGTTACGCGAAGTAGCCAACATTGAAATTTTTAAATGTGCCTCTTGCAACTATCAAACAATGAACATAGCAAATTTAAAAAGTCATTTGTTTTTGATCCACAAACGCGGTTCCTTAAAAGTGAAAATGTACAAGTGCTTTGCTTGTACATATAAAACCAAAAGTTTAGCTTGTATCAAACGACATGAATGTGAACCTTTGAGTGACAATTATAGTGATTTCGACGCGCCATATTCACCAGACAGTGCTCCTTTAAGTACTCTGATTAAAAATAAAAAAACATTTAGCAAAGTAGACACAGAAAAGCAGAAACTTTGTGATTTGTGTACGTTTCAAGCCAAGGACCGAAAAACTTTGGAAGAACACTACATAAGTCATAAAGATCCTGAAGATTTTCGAACTTTTTTATGTTACGTTTGTCACTACGAAAGTAAGTATAAAATAAATATCAAAAAACACTTGTTAAAAGCGCACCAAATAACTACCGTGGGCATGGATAAGTATAAAAAACTAAAATGCGAATCTTGCGATTTTAGAACGGACCAAAAGAAGTCGTTAGAAGTACACGCCTTGACTCACAAAAATCCCGACGAACTCGAATTATTTTTTTGTAACGTTTGCGACTTTAAAACGAAAAACAAACCATATTTAAAGATTCACTCTTTAGTACACAAGAATCCCGACGAGATCGAAAAAAAATACATGTGCGAAATATGTAGCAAAAAATTCCGAGTCAGAAGTAAGCTTCAGTTTCACTTGTTAACCCACAAAACAAATGACGAGGTAGAGCTATTCTCTTGCAGCGAGTGCGACTACAAGACCAAACTCAAGTACAATCTTAGAATTCACAAGGAAATACATCAAGAACCCTCCTTCGTTTGCGACACTTGCGGTCTTCAAAGTAGAAGAAAATGGAACCACGAAATGCACCTTTTAACCCACAAAAATGACGACGAGGTTCAGATATTTAAATGCGCGGTGTGCGCTTATCAAACCAAGTTCAAAGACAGATTGAAACGTCATTTGGCCAAGGGAACTCACTTTGGCAACAAGAAGATGACAGTAAAAAGACAAAGAAGAAGTAAAATAACATCGGGACCGAGCGATCCGGTGGTGAAAGTGAAGAAAAAGTTTATTTGTGATGTGTGTGGCATAAAATGTTCACAAAAAAGTGCCTTAAACACTCACTCGTTAAAACACAAAAAACCCGACGAAATAAAAATGCACAGGTGCGATCAATGCGGCTACGAAACGCGGATAAAAGGCAACCTGACAAACCACCTCAAAATCCACAAGGATCCCTCGGAATTTCCCACATTTAAATGTGACACGTGTGGGCTTATTAGCAAAAACAAGTGGAACCACAAGATGCACGTGTTGACGCATAAAAATTCGGCAGAATGTGAGCTCTACAGCTGCACCATTTGCAGTTATCAGACCAAGTTTAGGGCGTATCTTAGAGAACATTTGAAAAAGAGGCACAATATTAATACTGCAGGAAAACCGGGTAGGCCGCCAGTAAACTCGGATTAAAGTTGTTCACAGAGACATTCAAATAAAATAGACCCATCGAGTCATTCATAAATCGCTTTGAAAAGCGATCAGTCGTTAGATTTAGGACAAAACCATTGTCTTCTCCACTGGCAACGCTGCATCAAGCAATACCAATACCAATCGCTTTAAAACGCGATCAGTCGTTAGATTTAGGGAAAATCATTGTCCTCTCTACTGGCAACGCTGCATCCGGCAATACTAAGCATGCTCCACCAAACACATGCTCCATCCATCTTACGTTTACCAGGTCGATTCTACTCCGACGACAAATAATTAATGAGGCAGCGTAGTAGACGGTTTTATAGGGACCCGCTACAACTGCGAGGTTGTCACATTGTGTAGGTTTTATTCCCAATTTATATTGGAAAATAAGAATAAAAATCAAGGAGCCTATACTCACACGTGAGCCCAACATTTAAAATAAGGCGTTGGGACATCACAGGGGTACCGATTGAAATTTTATTGCACAATACTATTATCCAGTTTTTTTGATAGTTTGGTGTTTTTTCTTTGCTTTTAATACTTTTTTGCAAAAATAGAACATTTTTTTTCACAATAAAATTAATTTAAATTCATATTTAGCACTTGAGGTTCTCTACGACGCCACTGCTTAATAAGTTTTTGCAATATTTATTCACAAATCTTAACCAAACAAAGAAAAATTTTAAAAACTCTAAAATGACGCTACCATTTTGTTAATAAAAAAGTGTTTATAGTAACCAGGTGACGTTTCAATATGGCGGCCAGTCAAATGTTGGGCTCACCTGTGAATATAGGCGCCTTGTTTACAAATAAGGTGTTCCTCTTGTTTTTAAAAAGCAAACCAGAGAATTTGCATAATTGCAGGTAAATGATAAAAAAGTTATAAAAATAATATGTTTATATACAACTTTCAGCACAATGGCATTGTCGCCAAATTGTTTACCTTATGTCTATCTGATCGCAACTGTGGTAAACATAATGTCTCTATTTTAGTTATACCTTTACGGTTGTTGATTTTGTTTTAAACAGGAGCATAAATTATAACATTCATAGTAGAAACCTTGATAAAACTACGAAAATTTCCCATCCAACCAAAGTCTCTGTGACCGTGCGCTAGAACGTTTGGGCGCCAGCCAAAAAGATGTATCAATAAGATTTTCACTGCTTTTTTTTAGAATGATGGCACATTATACAGGGTGTTTCACAACTTCAGGATTCCCACTGACCTGGAAAAGTCAGGGAATTTTGAGAGCTACCTGGAAACTTTTTTTTTATTTTTTAAACCAACTTTGTAAAAAATATTATGTGAGTTCTTATCTGCTCAACTCGTATATAAGCTCAACATATGTTTCGTGCTCAATCAGTTCCACTCCGCCTAAAATCCAAGAGCAAGAGAAAAGAGAGAGGAAAGCTTTTTGAAACGTGTAGGTCAAGAACCGCATCATTACCCAGGGTGGCAGATTGTGTTTACTTAACATATTTGGTTTTCGTTTCGATATAATAAATATCACCTGGTATTATTTCTCCTTGTTCTAAACACACATCGCGCTATCTTCCCAGTGTAGTCTAGCGCGTTTTTTTTTTAATTCAACAATATTTATCATGTAATGTATATATTCCTAACCTTTAAATGATGTGGGGTGCAACTGCGATGTAAGATTTCGAGAATTTTCAATTTTTTTAAGAGCAAGAATCCAAAATGTCGAAAAAAACAGTTTCTAATTTAGACTGGATAAGTCCTTCCATAAGTCCACCAGAGTAGCCGTGTCTACAGGCTGTGCAAACCAATAAATATCGAGCATATTGTAAGCTTTGTTTAAAAAATATTGAATTGAGTAATATGGGGCGTCAGGCCATCTTGAGCCATTTTAAGAGAAGTGCGGTGATGTAAAGTACGTGGAGGCTGAAAGAATTCAAGGAAATTGCCTTTGTTAATCAAGAAAAGTTTTAAAAACTCTAAAATGACACTATCAGTCTTAGCCCAAAATGACAATCCACCTACATCTACAGCAATTACTGGAAGTGAAGGAACGTACACAGCAACTATTTCCACTGCCAAAAAGGGTTCTACTCCTTTTTTGTAATCTTTTCTTATTAAGCAATCAGTTATATACATCTGGTAAAGTTCTCTGCCAAATTCCCAGCATTTTTCCATTATTTGTCTAACGGTGAAAATCTGGTCTATATGCTTATGGGTGTAGTATCGGTATTTACCTCTTCGTTGAGTAGTTTGCAATAGTAGTTCTTCCATGTGGTTAGGATCTCTCTTTCGTTTTTTATCAGTTGTCCGTTGTTTGTGCTTTGTTGAAAATTACTCTTATTCTGTTGTTTTGTCTGTTTTCCTCCATTTCTCTTATTATATTTAGATGGTGGTCTCTCTTTTTCCTTTATATCATTCTGCGTGCTTCAGAACTTTGTTGTATATTAGATGCTGTTGGGTGTTGAAGCATTTTTTTCCTGGTCACATTTCGTCTTTCCGTCACTCTACTAAAGTCGTCATTAAACTACTTATTTCTTTGTTTTCTCTTTTTGTCGAGCACTTGACTAGCCACCCTAGTTACTGTTTCTTGGATGTTCTTTCAGAACTCGTTTACATTGTAGCCCCATTGTGGTTCTTTTATTTCTTGAGTAATTGGTTTCTGCTTTTTATCTCGATAATATAATTATGGTAAATTTTCATTTCTTCTATTTTAAAATTCGCGCCACCAGTATCAGCGTCTAAAATTGAAATTAGGCATTGCTATTGGTCGTGTCCTCGCGGACGGGGTTTTTCGCTTTCGAGAGGAACTGCGCCAGCTCAGTTCTACATTCGCGAAACACTTATTATCGTTAAACAAAACGCGCGAATTTTAGCAACTCGTTCCTTTCGCAAATTCAAATGAGAAGAAAACCTGACCCAACCCTTCGCCAGAGCTCAAGAAGAGAAGGAGCAGGTAGGCTGTAGCAGAACGTACGCAACCGTAAGTTTATTATTTATCAATCTTTTTATATATCTGAGTTTTGGAATTACATCCAAACTAATTCTCTCCGCAAAAAGGCTATCGAAGCAACAATATAAATACCTGCTAAATTTGAGCTTTCAAAAATTGTCATGGTAAAAGTATACATTTACTTGGTATCCACGTAGACAAGCAATTTCTATCCAAATACCTGGAATTTTTAAAAAAATGGTCAGGGAAAACCTGGAAAATTCAGGGAATTGGGAAATCAATATCCACTAATTCCCTGTTTAATTTTCTAACAAAACATAAAACAAAATCTGTGTTATTCGGTGTTGTTTTGACCATGTATGTTCGGCGATTCCTGATTTCGTTGTTTCACCTTTTTGGGTATTCGTCTGATGTTCCTTAAGCCTAACAGATAGTGGTTTTTTTGTTTCGCCTAAGTATGATTCACCACACTCACAAGGAACATGGTATATGCATTCCTTATTTTGTTTGTTCTCCGATTTTGTTTTACTAAGAAGGCTTCGAATTGTATTACTAAATTTAAAAGCTGTTTTAATATTAAAGTTTTTCGCTTCTCTTCGAATTTTCTCTGATAGTCCTTTAACGTATGGAATTGTAAGGAATGCATTTGCCTGGTTTTGGTCTTGTAATCTCTTTTCTGTTTGTTGAAATTTAGAAATAGTATCTGTTATAAGATTAAGGCTATAACAATTCTGCTGCAGATCCTTCTTAATGTTTCTTATTTCGAATTGTTACAAATTTGAACGGCTCTGTTATACAAAGTTCTGATTAATCCTCGTTTGTTGGTGAGTGGGTTTACGATAGACTGTTGTTCTGATGTCGCTTTCTACTCGTTTGACAAGTACATCAAGAAAAGGAATTTGACAATTTTGCTTTCCTTTCACGAAACAGCTCCTTCTTCTTGATACTTTTTTTTTATTCGCACAATTGTGGTCTTGTTTCGTCCATAATGAGTTTAGTATAGATGTTTTATTCATTAGTATATTAGTCT
Source organism: Oxystoma pomonae (assembly GCA_963921995.1). NCBI lineage: Eukaryota > Metazoa > Arthropoda > Insecta > Coleoptera > Brentidae > Oxystoma > Oxystoma pomonae. Next base: position 15,336,239 of record OY998170.1, on the reverse strand, counting down.
TATAGTAAGTAAGTAATATGAATCACGTGTTTAATTTTTATACATGAGTTGTGAAACACCCTGTATATATGTAAAATTCGAAAGAATTATTCAAAACTCGTATACTTTTTGTTTACAATTTCTATGTTAAGTTGTTGCCACATTTATTTATTTATTTATTTACTTTAATTAATATTGTATAATATGTAATTATCCTCTATAAGTTTAAAAAACTGTAAAAAGTGATTTTCTGTGTTATTTTTTTTGTATTTTAAATGTAAGAATATGTATAATTTTTAAAATAATGTACCTCTGCGAAAACTCAGGATTTTTTTAAAAATCTTATTTTAGTTGGGATTTAAAAAAATTTACACATTGTAAATATAATAAAATAATATAATAATAAAATTTGTATGTATAATAATATATCTTGAATTTTTTTAACCAATTATATTCCTAATATATAATCTACTTTTTAAAGCATCATCTTTCTAAAAAAAGATAAAGAAAAAATATACATAGTTGCTAGCTATAGAAAAACCTTCTGGCGCTAGAATAACTATAAAACAGCAACTGAAACTCCTTTTCGAACGCAGAAATTTTTCTCTCCGTCAAATTCAACGTTTGAGTCAACTTTACGTCTTCAATATTCGACGCTAAAGTCTGTTTCTTAATTTTGGCTCGGTCTTTTTTGAATTTTTCTATCACCGACTCGAACCAATGCAAAGAATTAAACTGTTTCTCTTGATCCAGTAACTCGATAATGTACGCTAAACCCAGCGAAAACCCATCGTCCGTAAAGGCACTTTCGAGCTTGTTTTTTCTAGACAGTCTTTCTTTGCACGTCAGAGAATGTTCCACAAAATTTATCGTCAAAGGAGGCACTATTACGTAAAAATTACTAAGGTGAATGTTACTGGGGCTTCGAAAAACCGGCAAGAAGACCTTGACCAACAAACGAAAATACTCTGCGTCGATGTTATCCAACAAGTTTTGTAAATCGTCTAGTAGGCGGTGGACGGCGCTTCTTGACATGTCTGACAGCTGCTCGTTTTCTAAGGTCTCCCTTAGATCTTCAACACCGCTAAAATAAGGCATAAAACTCGTTCCTTCGGCTAAACATCGTTTGCCTCCTGATCTTATCAAGCGGATGTAACCCATCGCATTGCCGATGTAACTTATTAGCTTCCTAAAAATGCCAAGTGGCTCGATAAGACTGAAGCTCCTATAAAAGGTCATTTATTAATACTAGTTTGTTATTTTGGGTTTAGGGAGTAAAAAACACACAACCAAATTTTTCTTTGGCGACGTTTCGCAACGGATTCTTTCTTTTTCAAGCCCTAAGACAAAAAGCTTTATTAAAAATATGACATGAATAGTAGTTTACACTTGCTTTTTCCCTCGTTTTTTTTGGTCAATTTTTAAAAAATTAAAATTACAAATACTTACTCACAAATTTAGGTTGAGGTCAAAAGTTGTAATATCTAATGCATCCTGCATTTGGGAGTAAATTTCGTTGGATCCCTTCCTGCCTTTATTTTTGACTCCCATTCCTGTGTGGACAACCTTTTGGCCACGTTCGAATTGGGCGCTTGGGGGGTACCAGTGGTGCTTTCTTTGTTTACCTTGTGTGACAGACAGAGACATCCACACTTTTGAAAACTAACCTAATCCACAAAATTAAGGCCACAACAACGCATTAAATTATAATTCAATGCAACAACGGCATAGATTTGACCACACTGCTTTAAGCAGGTGTTTTTTTGAAAGATCAACAATAGGTGGCATCACTAATACCATTTCGAGTAAAATCGTGCAGTGTTCAGAACACGGTGCGAACACCATATGTGAGGAAAAGTATAACTTATTAGTAACGTAACCATTTATTAATGTTTCTTTAAAAGGTTTTGATGCTCGGCTTCATGCTTCATGGATTGCAATGTCTCGAAATTAAAAAGAATCAAAAGGAAAATCATTATTCAACATAAAAAAAAATAAAAAATTTCCGTATTATTTTTATCACTTGACATGTATCAGTTTGTTGGCTGAATGTTCCATTAGACAAGTGACCGGTGACTATGCGGAACCTGAATTCCAATACTCCAATAGAACTCACGTTTCCTTAGGCCTACTAAATTACGTGACCTCGGCGTTTCAGAATTCCGGCAGAATATTGCTTACAAAGAAAAAACATAACTTTTTTGTTATCAAATAATAGGATTTATAAAAATATAATGATTTTTCAAAATGTGCTGTACTTTTTCAAAAAATAAAAAATCCAAAAATTGCTGTTACAGATTTCTGTATTATCGACGAGGCTAAAGAAAAAGCCAGGTAAGATTTTTAAGTATTGTTAGCCGTGTTTATTTTATTTCGAAAATGAGGAATTAAAAAATAAACATTCCTGCCAAATCTAAAAAGGGATTTAGCGAGGGTGAATAAATAATAATTATATATGTCTCCGTAGAGACGCTTAATTTTCCTTCAAATTGAAGGTACATCTGCCGATTCTGCAATTTGACAGATGGTTGTCTTTTACATGAATCCTATGTCACATTTTTCATCATCATTTCATCTCCTAATTCCTAGCACCGTACTGATGAACACCACAAGTGCGAACTCCGGATCTACGGTTACCATTACCTTTTTTGAGGGAAAGCTCGCAATTCATTGATTTTGTTATTCCTGCCAAATTTCAACAGATTACGTTTTCTTGTTTCCGATATTATGCCCGGTAAAGATTGGCCCAAAAACAGCAAAGCAGTGTTGTCAAATCTATGCCGTTTTTGTGGCCTTAAACAAATATATAATGTAAAATAAAAAAAGTTTTCACCAAAAATGGTTTCGATGAGGTCAGGATGCATTAGATATTACAACTTTGACCTCAACCTGAATTTTTGAGTAAGTATTTGTAATTTTTTTAAAGTTGACGAAAAAAACGGGGGAAAAAACAAGTGTAAACTAACTACTATTGATGTCATATTTTTAATAAAGCTTTATCTGGTAGGGCTTGAAAAAGCAACAATCTATTGAGAAACGGCGCCAAAGAAAAATTTGGTTGTGTGTTATTTACTCCCTAATCCCAAAATAACAAACTAGTAAAAATAATGACAGGGAACGAACAAAATTTAAGTTATTTACTGTTATCAAAAAATTTTGGAGCAAAGGGTTTTCTAACGTTATGTTGCAGCAACAATATACTAAAATTTTACCAATTTTTTTTTCAAAATATTGTTTTTTTCTCTGTAATAAAAATTAGTAGTGTTTTGCTACTTGACTTGACTACTTTTTTTATGTTTAACTCCTGAGCTATTAAAAATTTTAACATGGCTACTGGGGAAAATATTAAGAATTACAGTTCCAACCCAACATTATCCAGTAATTTTTTATTATGTAAGTCAACCCCATTTTGAAATATTTATTATAACTTTATGTATTGCGTGTCGAACTGTTTGCGAGATATTAGACACTTAAAGTAAATATTTCAACTCATCGGTATCGGTATACGTATCGCGTTCGAAATAAAGCCAAATTATACTACATTTTTAAATTGTTTATGCGATGTTTCGAACGCATCGATTGCTGTCAGCTTTTGTGTCAACGCACCCGTCAAAAAAGCGGGCATCGTTCGAAACATGGCATGAGCAAATCAAAAATGTAGTGTATTTTGGCTTTATTTCGAACGCTATACGTATGCCGATACCGATGCGTTGAAATATTTACTTTAAGTGTCTATTTTATTTTTTGGAGGATTGAATAGACTAGAGAAAGCCTAAATAAATATTGTTTGAGTGCAACATGGACAGGAGAGTTTATTATTATTCGCCACCAAAAATCCACACAAGATTTTCGTTGTTGCAAGCTCCCAGTAAAATACGAGACATTACCAGAAAAACACCTTTTTTCTTGGCCTATTACGCCTATTTAAAGCCTAAGTTTTTTTCTTAGGTCGTTAGAGGTGTGTTACAATTTAATAATAGTCAAAAAGTATCCCCCTTAAATAGCAAACTGACGTGGTTCGAGTTTTTTTTCGAAATGACACTCCAAATACTCGAAAACGCCTGTTTCGTTTTCGTTGTGACACCCTGTATACATTTATATGCAACATTCAAACTCATTCAAACCTTCTAGATAGAGTCGCACAAATAAAAAACAAAATGTTAATAATTATTATTTTTATAGTTTACTTACTTAATTACTTTTTTACGCCACCACTGGTGAACATGTGGGCTTTTGTTTAGCGATTCCCTTGATTGCCAAGTTTCGTTTTATTAGCTTAAATACAACTTTTTTAACAATGTTTTAAGTTTTAGTTTAAGTTTTTTTTGTTACTGTAGGTAAATTGTTTTAATGGATTCATTTCAGAAGTAAAAAATTTGAGACAACAATATGTGCAAAAACAAAAACAGATTAAAATCAGAACCTTGTCTAAGAATTGAGGTGTTAAAGAATAAAAACCTACACTAACTCTAGTCTATTCAATGCTGATGCTCCAAGAGAGAATCAGAACCTAATATTTCTTTTGTAAATTATAAAATAAAAAATATTTAAATTTCCCACCAGATGCTTTGTAGTGTTTTAGGTAGCCACTTGTGGTGCCACCATAAACAATGTTCTCAAATTATTACTAGCCATTCTTGCCAGCCATTTTTCTACGTTCTATAGTCCAATGGTCTATGTCTCCTCCACCCCAAAAAAAAAAGCATTTGTACTCACCTGAACTGATCCAGATAGCTTTCTCCGTCCGGACTCAATCCCAACTTTTTAATGCCAACATTAAACTTCTCCGCTTTTTCATAGGGATACATTTGATTCAGATCGTTTTTGTGCTCGTTGAAAAACCGTATGTCCTTCAGTAAACGAGATTTTATGTGTTCGTCGAACATGAACTGAGAGAACACGTAGAACTTCTCCCTTAAAAATTGGTAGATGAAGTTGACCGTAGTGTTCATGATGCCTATGCCGTGGGTTCGGATCGAGTTTGCGACGTGGGTGATCCCGATCGAGTTAAGGTGTTTGTTGTTGCTCGATCTTTCGATGAAAACCTTAAAAAAATGGACTTTTTGCATTTTTAAGAACCTAAAAAATGATTTCCCTCAATTGAGCTCTTTTTTGTAACCGTTGCTTTATTTAAATTAAAAATTCAACTCCCCCCCCCCTACTTACTAGCTAAAAAACTATTTAGATTATTATAGTCTATTATAGGTCCTGGACCACACAACAGGGAAATATTCGAGTGGGTTGAAAGAAAGGGGGTGCAGCACTGGCGCTCAACCCTTTGAACAACACCACTCCACAGTCTTTCTAAACAAACCTGACAAACGCATAGCAAGACAGCTCCTGGAAATGCCAAAAAACGGCAGTACACACACACAGAATGAGGGCAAAACTGGGACAAAAGTACGCGGAACAGACTGATTTCCCTTTATTGAAAAAAATTGGCTGAGTGAATTATAAACAGGTAGGAGCCACAATAGACCTCATAGTAAGCAGTGAATGGAACGCAATGGGTTGGATTGGGTGTACACCCTGTATAATAATGTTTACCTGAGTATTAAGATTGTACAGATACTTTTGAGTAAATAATCCAATATTTCTCATAATTTCCAATACATCCAATCCTTGATCCAAAGTTTGCATGGGCAAATCGTCATCTACTGTTTCCAAACTGTACTAAAATAATAAAAAAATCAGTTTTTCATACTTTTTCCGATGTTAACCATGTTTTTATAGTTTTTTTACAACTTTATTTACTTACGAGCGATAAAACTTGACTTGTTCCATACAAATGTAATATTTGGAAATAAAAGTTACTCTATTCTATACATAGTTTTTTTTTAACAAGACTCACATTTTGAAAATCTGAGATTTAAGAGATTCTATGTGCCTTATAGCGGTTTCCATTGTAGTGCACTAACACTGGTGCTATCAAAAAATTGCGTCAGTGCAGTTTGAATAAAACATGGAAAAAAATGCACCCAAACCAGAACACTTTTTGACTTAAAATAAAATGGCGGGAATGTTTTCGCTGCTGCACAAGTTCTCTGATTCGCTGCAAAAAGTTTTCCAATGCAAAAGAAAAACTGAAAAAGTGCAACCCAATGGAACCTTAGCACCGACCGATCAGTTGTGCACTGATGGCGCACCAGTTTTACCAATGGCTTTCGAATGTGCCTATAGTATCGTTAATAAGCTTATATGTACCAAATAATACCTGAAAATGGGCGAGTTTCCTCATTTCGCCGTATGATTTCCAATCGTGCAGTACCACCGTGGTAAGATTATAAAACATCGTGCTCAGATAATGTTCGGTACTGTTCTTAATGCTCTTATAACTCGTACCCAGTGCCACGGGGAGGCACTTGTTAAACCTAAGCAGGCAGAAGTTCTGAATAGGGTCTGAAGCTGGCAGCGACAAATGAAAATGCGTTTGAATCCTCAGATTCACCTCTATGATTTGGTTTATGGGCGCAAAATATTTTTCGCTCAGTAATCTGTTGAAAACGGGCAATATTTCCTCTTTGGCCAGGTTGCGATAGTCGTTGAGAGCATTTAACATTAGATAGCACCTAAAACACAAAGTGCGTGCCAAAAAAATGTTTATAGGTAATTACGTATTTAACTCCTACATTTTTACGTATGACTTGATTTGTTTAATGTTTACCGTAAGAAATTTTCGGGTGTTAATGCAATTGATTGATCTGGATCGAAGGAATAGCTATGGAAACGGTATTACTAGTATCGTAGTCTCGAGACTGTCTTGGTAAAAAAGCGGACTGCAAACGAATCTTTGTCGAAAAGTAAATTTTGTAGTCCAATTTACTCTCTTCGTGTCGTACAACCGAGGTGGGATTGAAGCACGCTGCAGTGTTATCTTTTTGAAATTTATTTTGTTTTATTTCTGCCTTGCTCGAGAAACAGATTGATAAGTTTTTAAGTGAAATAATACATTTTTAAAACTAAAAATGGATGTCTACGAAGTTGCCGAAAAAGTGCAGATGGTCAAATGGTACTATCAAGGCAGATCATTGAGACTTATTCAAGAAGTTTTTTTGGAGAATTTTGTAAATCGCCCAGAACCTAGTTTATCAACGATTCATAGGTTTATGCAGAATTTTGAAAAGTTTGGTTGTGTAGCGCCAAGGAACCATAAAAAACCCACTGTTTTGAATGACGAGCAGGAAGTACGAGATGTGATGATTTGCGCTACAGTGGAGGAAAATCGAAAGTTAACTAGCCACTAAATTGCCGAAGCAGTTGATAAAAGGAATGGATATCATTCTTAAAAAGAATGGAATTTTGGGAAACAATGATGGAAAGGGCTAATCGTGATGAAAACTTTCTGAGATCTACTCTTTTCACAGATGAAAGCACTTTTCCATTATTGAATCGTCATAACCCAACACTCATTCGATTTTGCATTTGTATTTGGACGTAAGAACACACTATCCCCAAAAACTAAATGTTTGGTGGGGGGGGGGTTATTGTAGGGGAACACGTAATTGGGTCATTTTTTACTGACGGCAATTTGAATGGTCCTAGATACTTGGATCTACTGCAGCAGCATATTATTCCAACTGCTAGGCAGTTGTTAGGTGTGGAATTTGGTGAAGCATGGTTTCAACAAGAGGGTTGTCCCACCCACAATGTTGGCCTTGTTAGGGAATATCTTGATAATGTATTTCCTAATCGGGTTATAAGTACACGGGAAACTATTTTATGGCCAGCTCGATCACCCGATCTTGCTCATAATGACTTCTATCTGTGGAGTTATATCAAAAATAAAGTTTACGGGCATGAAAGGGCTAATAATTTGGAAGAACTTCGGATTAAAATTGAAGAAGCTTTTTAAATTATCACCCCTAACATGCTTGGAAGCGTTAGAAGGGGTTTTTATAATAGGCTCGGATATGGTCTAGTCGAGCAAGGAGGACTTTTCGAACATTTGCTCTAATTTTTTTTCACTGGGAGAATCTTTTTGATTTTTAGTATGTATTATTTTATTTTGAGAACTTGCCTTTTATTTTGTTTCTCCTTATTATTTTTATTGTAACACGTTGTTAGTGATAAATCCGAGCAGTTGAAAATAAAACGCTCTAATTTATCAGTGACAAAAAATAATTTTTACGTTATAAATTTGCGTGTTTATTTATTGATCGGTTAGAGACGTACTAAACGCAAGTCGCGAGCGCAAGCGTGAGTGTTGGTTGCTCCACCGATAGGTGCCCCTGGGCTATGTTCGCAGTAGCCTGAAGCTCTCTGTATTGTCAAAACTAACGTATAAAACTAATAACTTAATGTTGATAGTACAACTTCGACGACTCTAGACTGAATCTTCTGTTGAAGTGTGTTTATCACCACTTAGACGCCTATACAAGAGTCTAGAGAGTCTCTTAAATTAAATCCTAAGATTAGGATGTAATAAAATAAATAAGAAAGCTTATCGTGGATTTGGGATTTGACGCTGGGCTTGAGAGAAAGGAAAAAAGGCCTGGGAAGCCTTTAGAATGGTGGTTACCAAATTCTTGAGAAATGAAAGAGTAGAAAATTATCCAGATATTGTAAACAAACTTCTACAATCATATGAAAGTATGGGACGTAATATGTCCTTAAAAATATACTTTCTACATTCTCACTTTGTCTACTTCCCCAAAAACTATGGAGATATGAGTGACGAACATGAAGAACTCTTCCTTCTACTTACTACGATTCAACTGCTTCACCCAGGAGAAATCTACGATTCTATGGAGAACGATTTCATCAAGAAATGGCAAATATGGAAAAAAGATACCAAGTGGAATGTGTCAATGTTAGCGGATAACTGTTGGATGCTTTGTCGAGAGGAACCAGAGACCGTGTATAAGAGAAACTTAAAAAGGCATACGGAAAGTGATTAGTTTAATTTGTCATTATTTTAATTAGCTATAAGTTAATTAGTAGAGATATGCAGTGGCGCACCGAGGGGGGGGGGCTTTTAACCCCCCGAGAAGCCTGGTTATATACAATTGGCACAATCAAATAACATCAGAAATAAAATATATAGGGACTAAAATAAAAAAGCCTGGACTTTAATTTTTAACAAAAATCTCTAAAAAATCAAATTTGCCTGCGATTTGGTGTCAAAATGGCATTTTAAGTGTCATTTTCGCAAAAGTTTTCGCCTGCGGCGCATTTTTGCATTTTTGCAAACAAATTAAGAGTAAATACACAACTCAAATTTCCAAAGCCCCATCAATATTTACGATTTTAGTTATAAATTAAACAATTTTAAATTTGGTTAACACCCACTCCACCCCCTCTACTTTTCAGTCCCGATCCGCGCTTGTAAGCACCTGTTTCCTTGCATCAATTATGGTTACATTTTTACTTCAAATTAAGTTTTTTTAATTACTTATCCTTAACCACCCCCCGAAGTCAATTCCTGGTTGTGCCACTGAGATATGGTAGTTTATTAAAACCCGCATTATTAGTTAAAAACAATGTCATACTAAAATTCTCGTGTGAAGGGCACTAAAATATTGTTTTTCATGAAACATTTTGGCTCTATTTCAGTCATAAACAATCGAAAAACTCTACCCACGACCTTTAAAATATGTATTTTTCATGTTTTAGGGGGGAATATTTAAAAATAACACTTACCTAGAAATGTCATTTTTTGTTGCTAATATTTTACTAAAATATACAGGTATAACACTGTCATAGTGCCAATACAAGAAGGAGCTATCACAGGCGTTCGAGAAATGAGACAAAAACTTCGAAATCAGCTCCAGGTGGGATAAGGTCTTCTTTAGGTCAAATACCTATAAAAATTTAAACGAAAAATTAGAAAGTTAATAAACCTACAGCTTATTTTTTCAACCACACATTAAGATTAATTGATTTGGTAACATAAACGCATATAACTATGAGATACTATAATGGACTAAGGCATGCAAAAAAAATTGAAAAAAAGTTCAATAAATCCTAGCAAGTAGGTTTTCTTTCGAGAAAGCCATAGATTGATCTAAACTCTATAATTATACTCACCAATTAACCCTCAAAGATGCTGGTTTTTGTTTCCTATTGTTGTTTTGTTCATGTTAAAATCTAGAGGAAATCAATTTTCTATTGATACGAAATTACGGGAAACACTAGACAACACTTTTTATTTTTTTTTACGCTAGTGTCCACTATATTAATAAATTTTCCAAAAGCAAACGAAAAATATTAAACATAACATAACTTTTTCCTGTCAGATGGTTGTCAGTTGCTTTCACTACTGATGCAATCGACGCGCCTGCCCAGTAGACTCTTCCCCTCTTGATTATTTCCAGGCTAACTTGATTGGGAGAGTTATTACCGGTACCCCTTTTTGTCGGGAAAGACATACGAACTTAGAACATTGAACTACTAGAAGGAGCTTTTTTTCAGACCTAGGGCAGCGTGTTTGAGTTCAACGTTTTCCCCTGTTTTTAATATTATTTAAAATACCTTCAATAATTTTTAGTTCCGTTTAATTAAATGGTCTAGATATAGTAATAAAAATCTATGTTTCTATAAAAAAAAACCTAAAAATGTATGAAAATAGGATGTACAACTATAAAAATAAGAAAAAGGTGCTATGGAAATCCCTATTTACACTGAAATTAATGACAAGCCGGCAACACAGATTTCCTGCCTTTGTTTACCAAGAATGGCCAAATATGACGAATTCTAACCTAATATTTAGTTAATATTTTAATTTAACGTACCTGTGAAACGAAATAGTGCGGTCCCCCGGCTTCTGTTCCTACTTGCATATAATAATACACTTCGGAACCATTTTTCGCCACAAAATTTTCACAAAAATATCAAAAAAATACTATTGACAAGTGCTGAAACTTTCACTTTCAAAACAATAATGACATTCCAGGAAAAATCGAGAAACCGCAATAAACAATCAATGTTGCCACGTTGACTACAAAAGAAGATGTTTAAGGAAAACACATGTTAAATTTTCAAAAAACGTCGAAAGTTTTAAATAGGTTGTGAGTATTATATATTGTGTATATTAGCTTTTTCAACATATATCTTAACCCTCATTAATTAATTAATAAATAAGCGTCAAAACTTAATCCAAATTTAATAAGTTTTTTGTTGCTTAATTCTGTTATTAAAATTGGCAACACAGGTTTCTTTCTCCCCTTTCCCCACTGTAGATGTTGCACTCAAACAACCAGTGTAACCAGACAGACCAGACTCCTTCTAGTAGTTCAATGTTCTAAGGATACAAATGCTGATAAAACTGAAAATTAACTTTTAAGTGTCTATTATCTCATAGTTACATGCATAAACTACAAATTGACACCTTCATTAACCTAGCGACCCCACCCCAAGAAAATCAAAATTTAGTTATGCCATAATTATGTGCTAATTTCGTCCACAATCAAAAAATTTTGTGCTCCTCTGGTTTCTGAGAAAATCGAAAAAGAAAATGGGGTAGCTAGATTAAAATTAACTTAGCAACCTCAACCAGGAAATATGGCGCCAAATTAAAATTTTTTGAATCTAAAAAGGGATTTAGCGAGGGTGAATAAATAACAAAATCAATTCGCACTTGTGGTGCTCATCAGTACGGTGCTAGGAATTAGGAGATGAAATGATGATGGAAAAATATGACACAGGATTCATGTAAAATTCACGTAAAATAATTATATCTGTCTCCGTAGAGACGCTTAATTTTCCTTCAAATTGAAGTTACATCTGTCGATTCTGCACTTTGACAGATCGTTGTCTTTTACATGAATCCTGTGTCATATTTTTCCATCATCATTTCATCTCCTAATTCCTAGCACCGTACTGATGAGCACCACAAGTGCGAAATCCGGATCTACGGTTACCATTACTTTTTATGAGGGAAAGCTTGCTATTCATTGATTTTGTTAAAATTTTTTGGTTTCAAATTATATGCTAATTATGTGATCCACGAATATATAAGAAAAAAATCGAATTTTTCATTTTAAATTATGTTTAAAAAAAAATAGGGTGGGGTACATAGGTTAATAATAACTTGTCGACCCCACATGTTTAGGTATTATCTGCATATTATGTGCTAATTTCGTCTACGATCAGAAAATTTTGTACTCGTCTGGTTTCCGAGAAAATCGATAAAAAGGATATCAGATTATATTATTATTAGTAACCTAACATTCCCAATCTGAAGTGCGATTCCAAAGTGACAATTTATAATTCCAAAATTATTTGCTCCATGAATAATATGGTTTCAGTGTAGTTTTTTTAGTTTGGTAGTTAAAAATTATATACCAAAATTTTGTGCTCTCGATTATATAAGAAAAAATCGAATTCTTTATTTTAAATTGTTTCTTTTTTTTAAAGTGTGGGGTAGCTATGTTAATATTAACCTAGCTAACCTATTTTTTTTTCAATTTTCTCGGAAACCAGAGGAGAACAAAATTTTTTTATTGGGAACGAAATTAGCACATAATTATGGTGTTACTAAATTTTGATTTTCAAGAGGTGGAGTCATGGAGGTCAAATTGAAGTAAAATGAAAAATTTTTAAAACTGATGGAACTGAAAAAAACTAGTGCGATTAATAAACTAACCTCGGAACTGCTAACTCCACTAGCCGATATCGCCAAACTAGCCACCAAAAGCCTTTGCGTGGTATTCGGCCCTTTAAGAACGTTTTCGCAAACATTTAACGCCGACAAAATGTCCAACTGTTGATCTTTATACGACTTATCTTGCTTTAAATTATTCTTCATCGAAATCAGCAGGGACAGTGCTCTGTGTTGGAAATGTTGAGATATTAAGAGAATAAAATAGATTATTACCACCATTTTTTGGTGCAAAGTTAAAAACAAGCTTTTCGAAATTTCAATCAACTTTGAAATCGATACGAGAGTTGTTTTGGTTACCGGGACGTTTTTGTCCAGATGTATGTTCAGGACAAATTTGATAGTGCTGCTGATTTTGTGCACCAAATGCAGACAACTCATGAATAACATATTGATGTCTTGTAACTGTTTGGTTTTCAGAGTGGTGGGATTGATTTTGGCGTATTTTTGCAGTTCAATTATAAGGTGGCAAGCTTGCGAACAGAGTATCATACAGTCTCTGGTTAAATTTTGATTTTTGATTTGAATCTGGCTTAACCTATTAGTCTCTATACTTTTTTCGTCTATAAACTTAGCTAAAGATGGTACGTGTTTCAGTAAAAATCGTTCGGGATACCACATAATATTGCCTACTATTACACACGTTGAACTCTTTTTGTTAATCTCCAGCAGCCTCTTGATCAAGACGTTGCCAGGGTTGCCGAATATGTTGCAGTAAAAAGCAAACAGGACGTTGGTCTGCAACCAAATGTCTGTATAAAAAATGTTTTCTTCATTCTTTTCTAGTTCTGATAGTTGTGACGTTAAAAATGTTTGGAATTCCATATTTAAAGTGCTTTTTTTCATTTCGACTATCAGTTTGTGCTCTAGACAGTCGATTATTTGCTTTAAGATTCGCCCAGATAGTAAATTTTGTTCCCAGATACCTAAAATTAAAAAAAAAATACTTTTTTTTCGACAAAAAAATTGTTTTTGTCTAAATTTAGGGCAAAAGTAACCCTTGCCAGAGCCCCTCTATACATTTGACAGTTGCTGTTTTACCAGAGGTACCAACTCATATTGCCCTCTCTTTCTAGTTTTTTTCACATTTGCATGTAAAACCGATTTTATGAAATGGACTAATGTTTATTGACAGGAAGAAAACACTGACATAGATACACAATAGATATTAAAAATGTTAATAATAGGTAAAATATAAGTTAAAAAACCTCCGAATCAGTTACTTCAACCGAAAAGAAACTAAAAAACAAAAGATCAAGGCCTTAGGTGATATATTAACACGCTAGGACGAATCCGTATCGGGTAACTTGGATAAGTACCAGTGCGGAACGATGCCTATTTGTGAGTGCTTCAAAGTTGGAAATCTATTAATCATTTCCATTTTCCCTTTGGTCCTTTGTGTGTTCCTTGTGAAGTTGTTTCGTTATTTCCACCCAAGATCTTTTGATCTTTTGTTTTTTTATAAAGAATCTTATTGATCTATATTTTTGATACTCTTTTTCTTAAAATAAAACACAGAACATGATACTATGCATAAAGGTATAACTTTAAATGTCTTTGATACTACGTTATTAAACTATAATCTTAGTTAGATTCCTCGCAAATTCGAAGATTTTTATTAAATTTCCAGTTTGGCAAATGCATAGCTCTCTTTGTATTTTCTTGCGTTTTTTTTTTCATTGGACAATGGAACAATACAAGTCTTTTATATCGCAATATTTCATTTTTAAACTACATAAAAATAATCAAATTTAACATTTGATTTACTCTTGTTTTTAGAAAACGCATACATGTATTTTTTCGTATTTCTCAAACTTTAACTTTTTATTAGTGTATACTCAAAGAAACCACCAGCTTGTAATGTCTGACAGCATTAAATTCGGTATTACGTTATGTCATATTGATAAAATTAAAAGTAAAAATTAGGACTCTAAATCAAAAAATGCCTTAATGTAAAGCAAATACCCTTATTACCCGACTACGCAACTCAAAGGAGGGTTTTGAGTTTAGTTTCTTGTTTCTAAAATGATGTTTTATTCTCGGATATAATTATTTAATAATACCAAAAATCCCCTTTTAAACAACACATAAATATATTTAAAAACAATCTTTATTAATTGCAAAAAAGTAATTATCACTCGAGTTACAGAAGACGGCTGGTCTATAAGGAGAGCGACCAGGGGTTGATAAAATGACGATAATAAAATGAAAAAAACAATGGATTCAAAATAACACAGCAGAATGGAAACAACTAAATATTAAATATTATTTAAAACAACAACAAAAATTAGTATTTAGTGGGCGCACCATTCTTTTCAATACCACTCTGCAAACGCCTGGGCATTGAAAAACTTAAATTTTGAAAATATTCACAATCTTCTGAGAGCACCTCCAATGCGCGATAAATAGCCTTAACTCTTCAGCATTTTGGGGTCTCCATTTTAACTCATAAATCATTTTGACAAGTCGGCCCCATATATTTTCTATTGGGTTGAGATCAGGGCTGTTGGATGGCCAAAGAAGAGTTTCAATATTATTGTTTTCAAACCACTGGCGAACAACATTAGCCGTGTGCACGGGACAGTTGTCCTGGTGGTAAACGAAGTCGTTGTTTTCGTAAAACATCGGCACAAATGGCAACATAACATCCTCAAGAATCTCAACATATCTTTGACTGTTGAATCTTCCTTCGATTTGCTGAAACATACCCAAACCTCTAGCGCTAAACCAGCCCCACATATTCACTGAAAAACTTCCAGCTTTCTTAATTTGGTTGGTGTATTTTGGATCAAACCTAGAATTTGGTGGACGATACACTAAAATTCTTCTGCTGCTCGAAGATGACTCAAATATCTTTTTATTTGTGAAGACCACCCTCTCAAAAAAATAACCCTGGCCTGTTTTTGTTCTTCCGTTTTTTTTGCAGCAACTCGACGGGAAATTTTTTAATCCTTATGTTAATAATTGATAAGGAACCTGGGAACATCGTTACATTAGGTTATAAGTCTTTCACGTTGTATCTCAGAACTTACAGGCTTTCGTCCTGATCCATGCTTTCCATTAATCGAATTATTCTGTATCCGGCGCTTTTTCCATCGTACTATCGTCATTTTATCAATCCCAAAATGAGTGGTTGCTCTCCTTACCGACCAGCCGTCTTCTATAATTTGAGTATGTTGGGAATTTCAGACAAAAAGATACCTCCGACTCTAAATTTGTATCAATTCCTTATAATCCTAATTATACGAAAGGATTACAAAAAGTATTTAATAACACCGGTCTTAAATTAGTATATCAATCCGAAAAAACAATAAGAAGTTTACTAGGAAATCCCAAGCATAAAACTACAGTTCTAGAAAAAAGTGGAATTTACGAAATTAGTTGCATGGATTGTGACAAAAAATATGTTGGCCAAACGAGACGCTCTATTCAAACACGATTCAAAGAACACTTAGCACACTTAAAATACGGAAGAACAGAAAAGTCAAGTGTCGCCGAGCATGCTTTTGAAAACAATCATAGATTCACATTAGATAACCTAAAACTTCTAAAAGTGTAACAAACAAAAGACTTTTGAATGCGTATGAAAGTATGGAAATCATTAAATCCAGAATAGTCCCCATTCCGTTTAGTACACTTTATTCTTTAGTTGAGGGGAGATAGGATTATAAAGCGTGACCAATCACAAATTATTAGTCTTATCTCCGCCCATTAAAAGATAGTATATAAGATAGAGTGTAGGTTAATTTAGTTTATTGTTTATCGTCTCCTGATGATGATAGTGAAACGCGTGTCGAGTGCAAAAAAGTGCAGTTTTGGTTTGCGGAAAACAATCATAACTTTGTTATAACTCGAGTGATAATTTGTGCTTTCAAAAATTTTGTAATTTGCGGCATTTTTGACTTTGAAAGTTATTGTCAAAATCAGTTTGACTCATACCGTCTAATTTAAACTGGTACACTCATAATAACTTACGGTGACTAACAGAAAGATAGGGCCGCGCAGGAACTACGTTCCTGTAGCGCATAGCGTATTGCGGCGGAGAGTAAAAGTAATGCTTATATTAAGTAAACCCTTACCTTGCCCCGTCCATCTCTTTTTATATGATCATAAAAGAAAGATAGAACATTTTTCAATGTCGAAATATATTTCAAAGAATTTTAATTTTGTACCTGCCGGTTTTTGCCACCACTTGTCAAAGTCTGTCAAGTCTGGCAAGCGGTTTTTTTAGATTTTCAAAAGTGATTTCTTTTAATCAGTTTTGGTTGGAAATCGCGCTAGTTTATGGGATTAGCTATATAGGCTGGATCACTACCATTAAAGCTAGAGAGCATGGGACTATTTAAAGAGTACCGAAAATTGGGGTTCAGATTTTTGCGAACCAAATCCCTGAAGAAAATATTGTGATGATTTATACAGAGTTAAGCAAGAAGATAATAGGTTACAATACAACCAATAAAAAGAGATATAGGTTAAAACATTTATAAAATCTGTAAGACTTTTATATTGGGATTTTTTCACAATTAATAAAAGAAAATAACATTAAAATGTTGTTATCTTTAATATTTGATAATATTCCTCAACAAAGTTATAACCCCCTCGTCCTATTTTAGATTTTCAAAGGATCCAAAAAACTTTTTGTAAGCTAAAGAAGGTTTGTATAGAGCTAAAACCTTTCGCGAATGCATTGCTTTTTTAACACTAAAAAGTATGGAAAAATGGCGCCTGTTAAGTTTTTTCATGTCTTTTTATTATTAAATAAGTAAGTATCTGTAAAAAATTAACCAAAACAATATATGTATCGATCACTCTCGAGTAGCCATTACTTTCTCAATGCCTACACTATTAGAAAAGTAAATTTTGCAAGATAGGAAAACTTAATGTATGCGTTTTTTTTAAATAAGGGTAGGTTTATTAATCAAAAAAGGGACAGTGAGAAAATTATTTATTGTCAGTGGTTGCCAACTATCACTGTCAACACACAAAAAATTGTCAGCAGTTGCTCAATAACTGCCTTATCGAATTGCTCACCCGATATTTAATAGGCCTTTCATCTACTCGCGTTTTAGTGAGCTCTGAACGTATGTGGTGGCCATTTTGACAATTAACTAATGTAATAACTATCAACAGTGTCAAAAATGGCGGCGGCATACGTGTAAAAGGGTACTAAAGCGGAAGGTGTTGGCTGGCCTCCATGTCGGAGGCATCATGGAGGTATCGCTTGAATCCAATCGAAACAAATTTCATTATATCATGTCATTAGTGGCATTTTAGAGGGAATTGGCGGCGTTGACCAACTGATTTCAAGAATAGCTACACTGGTAAACCAATAACTGGTAAAAATTTAGAGGGCATCTAATTAATACTAACCCAAAGTTTTGTCCAGCAACCTCAACTCCTCCTTATCCAAACCAGCCTTGGCGTCGTGACTAAAGTTTTTCACAGACCTTCTATATAACTGCCAATGGTCTTTTAAAGCTTGCTGATAAAGTAACGTGTCGAATTTTAGCAGACAAATCAACAAGTCTGCAAAAAGTCTCATAACCTCGGAAAAGCTAGCCACATTACTTGAAACGTAGTATCCTTTGTTCAAAATGGCACTCAGTTCTTTTAAAGTTATAGATACAACTAAGTTTACTCTTTGAACATAGCTGTGTAGCTTTAAGAATGGTTCTATAAGTTTGCTAAGAGATTCTAAGTTTTCTAATGTAGTTCCAACATTTTCTTCATAAAAAATGAATTCCGGATAATAAATTTCGGCTTCTTTTTTGAGCAATTCAATTTCTCGACATACGCCACCTAATGTACTCAAAATTCTTGATAAAGTTTTGTTGTCGGAGTGGGTAAGATGCAAAATTGAGACACTTTCGTAGTTTTCCTCTTCTAATAAAATAGGTTTTTGGCTGATATTTAATTCGTTACTGAATTTTTCCTTGTTACGTGTGGCGTTTAGGACAAAGTTGTTTAAAAATTCACCGAATTCGTGCAGTTTTGATTCGCCTATAAGCCGCTGGGTTTCCGCTTGAAACTTTTTTTCCGTCAGGTTTGAAGATTCCCACATTTTAGCATGCTATTCTGGAACAAAGATTTAGTTTAGAACTTTCTACAGTGTGACCCAACGAAAACGAAATAGGAGCGTTTTCGAGTATTTAGAGCACAATTTTCAAAAAACCCTCGAACACATCGATTTGTTATTGAAGAAAGAATTTAGTAGGACACACCTCTTTGGTCGGGTGAGTTTCACCACGAGAATTTAAATAGGGAAAGTGGGTCAAGTGATACCTTATTTTGAAGGTCTTTCAAACGCCTTTACAGAAATGTTAAAATTTTAAAATTCTAACGATTCGTTTCTGAAATATACTTTCAAACTTAGTCTACAAACAATTTTTATGTCCATTTATGTGATAACTCATAGGACACTATTAACTCTGTGTTTCGGACAGAATGATTTGAACCTTGATTTAAATATTATATATATCCTGTGTGAGTGGGTTTACGATAGACTGTTGTTCTGATGTCGCTTTCTACTCGTTTGACAAGTACATCAAGAAAAGGAATTTGACAATTTTGCTCCAACTCCATTGTGAATTTAATGGTCTTATGTTATACATAAGACCCACCATTAATTACAATTGTACATCAAGAAAAGGAATTTGACAATTTTGCTCCAACTCCATTGTGAATTTAATGGCGGGTCTTCTGCTACAACGAAACAAGGCATAATTAGAACTTTGTATAATAGAGCCATTCAAATTTGTAACAATTCTCATGACTTGGAAATCGAAATAAGAAACATTAAGAAGGATCTGCAGCAGAATGGTTACAGCCTTAAACTTATAACAGATACTATTTCTAAATTTCAGCAAACAGGACAGATATTACAAGACCAAAACCAGGCAAATGCATTCCTTACAATTCCATACATTAAAGGAGTATCAGAGAAAATTTGAAGAGTAGCGAAAAACTTTAATATTAAAACAGCTTTTAAATCTAATAATACAATTCAAAGCCTTCCTAGTAAAACAAAACCGAAGAACAAACAAAATAAGGAATGCATTTACCAAGTTCCTTGTGAGTGTGGTGAATCATACATAGGTGAAACAAAAAGACCACTATCTGTTAGGCTTAAAGAACATCAGACAAATACCCAAAGAGGTGAAATAACGAAATCAGGAATCGCCAAACACGCATGGTCAAAACAACACTGCATGAAGTGGACAGAAGCAAAGGTTTTGCACAAGGAGTCACACTGGAAGAAACGAAAATTCCTTGAAGCTGCCTTTATTGGGCAGAATCAGGGTGTTTTCAGTAAACCACATTCCAAATATTTGGAAGACCCCCCTTGGGCGGAGCCAACTTCTTAAAACTTCACGGTTGAGTGGTTTCCCATAGTATATAAGTACGTAGCCTTAGGAATAGATTGTAGTTTGCACCTGAAGACGATCACAGATTGTACTGATTGAAACGTCGTGTATAAATAAAATATAGACAATGGAGGTCCGAAACACAGAGTTAATTTCAAGTTCATCATCGTCTCAAACATGGGACATTGTGTTTGTGAAAAAAGTATTTTTATTAAGGGAGTATTTTAACCAATATATTCTTAATAAAAACTATAACAAATCCTCGAATTCTCCGAAACTGATGTGGTTCGAACTTCAAGAGCGTTTTCGGCGAATTTAAAATAATGGCTAAATAGCAATTGTGGAATAGCCTTGCATTTCTCCCGTTTTCCATCCAACACAATTTTTTTGTCCATTATTTCAGCATCTTCCACAGATTTTCTATAAAGATTTTGCACAATTGTAAAAGTCTAAGGCATTTTTGACAAGAATATTTCTGCTTTTTATTTCTCTCTAGACCTATAAAGTAAAAAAAAAATTAAAAAGGCCAGCCAATATTCTAGAAAGAACCAAAATGTGTTTGTTTTTGTTTGGCGGTAAGGATTCTCGTATTTTTTTTATATCTTTTCTTATGGACTATGGTGTTTTATAGTCCTATCAGTGGCGGTCCCAGGAGGGGGCGATCGCGATCGCCCTCCCCCTTTGCTCCGGAAAAAAGTAGACAACAACAAAAAAGATGCTGGTGGTAATAATCCTGAATAAAAAAAACGAGAAATTGCAGAAAGTATATACATTCTAGAATCCCTCCAAAATATTTTGGGACAGTTTGACCTTCAATCCGACAGACCAAGAATATACAAACGCATAACTTACCGCGAAAACCATTGAAAATACAGAACAGTATTATAGAGTTTCTATTTATAAACAAGTTTTAGACAAAATCAATTCGGACATAAAAAAGTATTTTTGACCTGAACATATTCATACCAAGTTTAACATGAAGCCAAAATCAAGGCAAAATTAAGTAAAGTCTTTTCTAAATACTATAAACTGTTTTATTAATCCAAAACACAAATTCTTGAACTTTTATTGGGAGAAGTCAGTATTTGGAAACAATATTGGTCAGAAGTAGGCAAAAGCTTAAATCAAAACATACCTGATAACGTTTTCTAGGCAATGAACAAGTGTGGCAATATTTTTCCATTGATTAGAACATTCTTTGATGTTTGCAATTAAGTAATGCCTTGTCAGAAAGAAGCTTCTCATGCCTCAGAAGATTGAAAACATAAGTACTTAAAAACACTATGACGGAAATTCGCCTGACGGGCTTAGCATTGCATTGAGTGAGTCATTGATCGGTTTGCCCAAAAAACTGGAAATTATTTTTTTTTGAGATGGGCATCTTATGTTTGAATATGTGCTATAAAAGATAATATTTCAACAAAAAGCTTTTTAGACCTCAAAAAAAAAGTATTCAGCTATTAGGTTTTGTTTGTGGTTTGTTTGTTATCTATGTTTTTTATAAATGAAAAAATTATATGTAGTTACTCAAGCGCGGATTTCAGGAGGATAGGGGGGTAGTTAACCCCCCCTACCCTGGCTTTAAATTTTTTATGAAAACATTTAGAAAATCAAAAGAAGGGCATAAATTGCGGCGCTATAACACCATAGTTTAATTTTGTGTTAAAAATGGCATTTGTAGTGTCATTTTTTTTTTTAATTTTCGCCTGCTGCGCTTTGAAACCATTGATATATTTACAATTTTAGTTTAATTTCAAATAAAAAAAAAAATTTTAAGGAAATTTTCGCCTGCGGCGCTATAATACCTTTGTTATATACGATTTTAGTTTATTTCGACTCAAAAATTACAGTTTTAATGTAATATTCTCAAAAGTTTTCTTAAACTTAAAACAAACAAAATAAAAAATGTATGAAATCAACGACTTCAAATCTGAGTACCCCCCCCCCTATATTTGAGACCAAATCCTCGCTTGTAGTTACTAAGTTTTGTTTGCATATATTGATATGTTCCTCATAAAAGCTATGCTTTTATTCTATTTTAAGCACATTCTTAAAATTTTAAAACTTACTTGATCAGTTCAAGTATCTTGAAAAACAATCTGACAATTATAATATCAGCCATTCAGTGCAGACAGAATTTGTAATCTGCAGCAGTTTTATTTTCCTAGATAGTATGTGCTTTAATTAATTACAATCTTTAAAATGTTAGTAAAGTGCTAAGTCACAATAGTCCCAGTTTCTAGCCACAGCTTTTTGAGGAGCTCAAACCACCAGTTTTTAATACATTCATACAAGGGTGCAGCTTTAAAATTTACTTTACTATTATTATTGTTAAAATAATTTTTATATATAAAATTTTATATATAAAATCAATTGTTTCATTATTACCTATTTGTTTGCTTAAATTTTATTTATTTGTTGTTCTTTTATTATTTTGGTCTACTAGATTACCTAGGTACTCTACCATAGCTGACATTATCCTTTAGTATAGTTTTTAGAATTTATTTTATTTGTGTTCTCTGACTTAGGGTGGGCCGCCTAGATAGGAAACAGGTGTCAAGATTCTCCTTGTAATTTACCAAAAATGGCAGGGTTAGCCTAAAAGTAAAGCTGGAGTCAGGGTCGTTGTACCATTTCTTTGGTTGTACCATAAAAAGTAAGCTGGATGTATGGTTTAAGCAGTAAGAAATAAAGAGCATTTAATTTCTTATTTTGTGAACCATGAACATCAATATTGATAACTGATAATAGTTTAGTTTTTATGCAGCTTATTTTTTCTCTCTTCTCTTTGCAGCTTAAGCATTGGGGAGATACCTGTTTATGTTTATTGCCAATTATCTGTAAATCAATAGGTAGGTATTTGGAAGACTACAGTATTTAATAAATTTTACTTACATTTACATTTAAAAACAACAAAAATAACCACAAAAACAAGTGACATGTCAGCTGTTTTGCCCCCCCTCTTAAAAGCCCTCTTTTTTTAGCTTCCTCTGATAAAAGTAATTTTTTTTCGTAGTGGTTTAAAGTGAGGCGTTTTCGATTCGACACTTTTCGAGGTATGGGATTAATCAGATTCAGCAATCCGCGTCGAGTCGTATATCCATATATGTATGAAGTTAAATATAGGCCTTTCCCAGGCCAAATTTGTAAGCAAGATCTAAAATCTAGCAGGCCATAGAGCCGTTGTAGCTCCGCGCCTATGCACATGAGCGAAAATTTTACGAGGCGGCCGGTTTCGCGAGCTTCGTCTTCGCGCTTCGGTCGAGACGCCATTTTTGTTAATTTGTTTTGATCACATATAGTCGTTTTCCGCGTTTTCGTTTATGCAATTTTTTTATTGTGATATTTTTAATCTTTGGTTACGCGAAAGTTTTTAGGAGTTATAATAAAAACTGTTTATATCTTGGAGCTTAAGATGTTGCCGCATAAAAAGACGTGCTGTGTTTGTGGATGCCGCCAAACGACAAAAGTGAAGTTCCACAGGTTGGTAGCTAGTTTTTCTTAAAATTTGAGGGAAAAAAAGTGAAAATACCTAAAATTATTTCTATTCATATATTTATTTATGTAAAAATAAAAAATACTGATTTTCTAAAAACATAAACAAATAGAAAAATTTTGATAACTACACTGTTGTCTTTCTGGATTTTGGTTGGTTAACCGATGACGATGGCCGCGCATGTGCAAAACCGCTAAGCTTTGACGCCAGAAAGAGACAATAAGAGTCATAAAAGAGTAAAAGAGAAAGGTATAGGCGTATATATAGGACATCCTGCTTACCAAGTTGTGCACGCCGCTCATACATACAGACCTACTGCGAACATAGACCGGAAGAAGTCCAATTTGCCAATGTACGTACATACAGGGACACCGCACACCTATCAGTGGAGCAACCAACACTCAGGCTTCCGATCGCTGTTCGCCGACGTTCGGCCGTTCGCGGCTTTTATTTAGTACGCCTCTAACCACGGTGCTATGTTGAGCGTAGTCAATGAAACCGGAATTTGGTCAATAAATACGCAAATTTTTATAACGTAATTTTCTTTTTTTTTGTCACTGATAGATTAGAAGTTTTAACCGCTCAAATTTATCACTAACAACGTGTTACAATGAAAATAATAAGGAGAAACAAAATAAAAACAAGTTCTCAAAATAAAATAATACATTCCAAAAACCAAAAAGATTCTCCCAGTCAAAACAAATTTAGAGCAAATATTCGAGAAGTCCTCCTTGCGCGGCTAGACAATATCTGAGCCTATTATAAAAACCCCTTCTAACGTTTCCAAGCATGTTAGCAGTAGTAGATCCAAAAAATGTCTCAATTACGTGTTCCCCTACAATACCCCCCAAACATTTTTAAAAAAATACAAATTCAAATTTTCCCTCGACCAATATCAAACGTGTGTTGGGTTATGACAATTCAATAATGGAAAAGTTCTTTCATTCGTGAAAAGAATAGATCTCAGAAAGTTTTCAGCAGGATTAGCCCTTTCCATCATTGTTTCGCAAAATTCCATACGACGATAGTTGTCCTCAGGAAAAATTTGATGCGTTTTTGACGCTTTGTAAGAATGATAACCATTCTTTTTGAGAATATGTAAGACAGTGGCTGAAGAGGCATCAACTGCTTCGGCAGTTTGGTGGCTAGTTAACTTTCGATTTTCTTCCACTGCAGCGCAAATCATCACTCCTCGTAGTTCCTGCTTCATTCAAAACAGTGGGTTTTTTATAGTTTCTGGGCGCTACACAACCAAACTTTTCAAAATTCTGCACAAACCTATGAATCGTTGATAACTAGGTTCTGGGCGATTTACAAAATTCTCCAAAAAAAGTTCTTGAATAAGTCTCAACGGTCTGCCTTGATAGTACCATTTGACTATCTGTACTTATTCGGCAACTTCGTCGACATCCATTTTTAGTTTTAAAAATGTATTATTTCACTTAAGAACTTACCAATCTGTTTCTCAAGCAAGGCAGAAATAAAACAAAATAATAAAAACAAAATAAATTTTCAAAAGATAACACTGCAGCGTGTTTCGAATCCACCTCGGTCGTACGGCACAGAGAGTAAATTGGACTTGATTCCCCCTATGTTCGCAGTAGCCTGAAGCTCATTGTATATGCGTATATTGGACTTGGGACTAAGGGCCGTATTCATAGTACTTCCTTGAAGGGAGCCTGAAGTTTCCTTGCCGAAGGCGGCCTTCGTATTCCTTGACAGAAAGAGGCCTTATGACAACCTTAAGGTCACCCTGCGCGATTGTGAATACTGTTTTGGTACAAGGATACCTTAACCGCCTCGTTCCTTGAGGGAAGAACTACGAACACGATCCAAGATCGGTGCATCTTGGGTGCAAACGACCGTTATGTTTTCATGAGGCTTTCAACCAAGATGAGGCTTTCACCAAAGAATAAAATAATTGCAGACTTTCAGTAGAGCAGTCATCAAAGAAATAAAAAAGTATCAAAACAATTTTTTTTAAATTAATTGTTGAATTAAACTCCTATTCTTGCATGAAGTAAGTCTAAATTTCTTTCACGACAGACGATTCTAAATAATTATCATGAACTCTTCAGCATATGAAAACAAATTCAAAGAAGATTCAAACTTTGGAGACCTCTTGTCCATGGAAGAAGAGCTATGTCTTCGTAATATTAAGGCAGGTGGAGAGGGCGTCGATCGTTTACAAGATAATATTAAAGATGAGATGAAAGAAGAGGCGCTAATTGCTATGGATGTAAAAACTCGTCAAAGAGTGGGGTAAGAGCATTATAACTTAGGTATTTTTTTTCCATTTGTTTAAATCTACAGAGTGAATTAAAGACATTAGTAGATAAAGTTGCTAGCTCGCGTTTTTTGAAAAAATTGAGTTTGTTTCACCAAGCTCCAAAAGAAGTGCTATGTTTTTATGCTGTGTAAAAATATGTAAAGAATAATCTACATGTTTTTTTTTACTTTTATAATAATAAATATTTACCCTAAATTTTGTATTTTTTTTTGCCTTGTTGTGGAAAATGGCAACATTCATCTATAATCAAAAGAAGTTTATAACTTATGTCATGTATTCTGACTCCTCTCTTTTCTTTGTTTTACCTTCCACTTTTTTCTTGGTAATACTGCTTTTTTCTGATAAACTAGCTATTTACACTAAAATTTTTCCTAAGATTTGCTAGAAATATTTCTTTACAGTATTACTACAGAAGACCCAGAAGCAAACTCTACTGAATTAAACAATCAAAACTTTGAAAGTCATCTAGAAAAAAACTACACATCTAGCACCGAAAAAGACCACATTGAAGACATAAAAAATCTTTTTAAAGAAAATGCCTTAGATTTTGAAAAACAAAAATTTTATCAACAAATTTTTAATGATATTTTGGAAAAAACTAACCAGAAGAAATTGGAAGATTTACAAAAACAGTATTTAGAGCATTTACATCAAATTTCTGATGTAGAAACTTTCAAATGCTCATCTTGTGACTACCAAACCATAAACAAAACCAATCTTAAAAGTCACTTGTTAATAATTCATAAAAGCGAATTAGACTTTAAAGTTTTTCGTTGCTTGACTTGTAAGTATAAAACAAAAAGTTTGGCTTATTTGGAAAAACATATGATTAGTCATTTAGAGGATATAACTAGCGACACTGACTCCTACAGTGCCGCTGGTGGTTTTGATATATTGAGCTCACCGGAAGATAGAAAAGAAAGAAAAAATAAAGTTAAAAAGAAAAAGGTGGTCATAAAGAAATGCGATTTGTGTAGTTTTAAAGCAAAAGACAAGAAATCATTTGAAACACATAAAACAACACACAAATCAGAAAAAGGAAATAAATTTAAGTGTTACATGTGCCACTATGAAAACTGGAGTAAGGTAAAGTTAAAAAAACATTTGTTCAAAGAACATACCATAAAAACATTAGGTTTGGATAATATTAAGACACTAAAATGTGAATCTTGTGATTACACCACCGAAGCAAAAGAGTGCTTGAGAGTGCACCAATTTTCTCATAAAGATCCTAATGAAATCGAATGGTTTTCATGCACAGAATGCCAATTTAAAACCAAGTTCAAGAGAAATTTACACAACCATGTCCTCGCCTTGCACAAACCAGAACAGATTGTTAAAAAATTCTTGTGCGAAATCTGCAGTCACTCATTCAGCACCCGCGCTAAACTAACCAATCATTCATTAACTCACAAAAGTATAAACGAAGTGGCAGAAGTCTTTCAGTGTGACCAGTGTCCTTACAAAACTAAGAAGCGATACAACCTTAAAATACACATGGTAGTTCATAATAGCGCCAGTGAGTTAAAGACGTTCATTTGCGATACGTGCGGTTTTCAAACTAAGCGGAAGTGGAATTACGATAGCCATTTGTTAATACACAAAGATGCCTCAGAAGTGGACTTGCATTGTTGTGAAGTTTGTGGATATACAACCAAATTTAAAGAACGTCTTACACGCCATTTAAAAAGGGGAACACATCAAGCTGGCAGAAATCAGTTTAAATCTGCAAACTATAGTTGTTCTGTGTGTAACTTCGAAACAGTAAACAGAAAAACTTACTTCAATCACATACAAACCCACGACAATCCAGACGAGATCGCGAAAGGCTGCGTCAGTTGTCATGTTTGCGGGTTTAGAACCAACGACAAACGGAATCTAGCCCAGCACTCGTTAACCCACAAAAGCATAGACGAAGTGCGAATGTTTAAGTGTCCCGAACTAAACTGCGAGTTTCAAACGAAATACAGGGCCAGTTTATACACTCACATTAAAGGTCACAAAGGCGCGCCAGCTCAAACTACATTCTATAAGTGTGATGTTTGCGGACTTCAAAGTAGGAGGAAGTACGACCATAATATGCACTTGATAACGCATAAGAGCGCGAGCGAAGTGGAGGTTTTTAATTGCACAATTTGCAGTTATCAGACAAAATTTAAGGCTTACCTAAAGGCGCACTTTAAGAAGAGACACGGTATTGTGACTGCTACACGGGGTAGAGTAAAATAAATTCCAGCTACACTACCACAACAGGACCACAAGATAAAAAGGTACTTTGATATAGAAGTAGAATAAGTAATATTGGAGCGCAGTCAAGCTACACCATCCCCTAAAAAAAAAAATTATGTACTAATTTAGTCCCCTTTTAAAAAATTTTGTACTTAATGAATAACGGAGGTATTCGCAATTAATTATGTACTCTTAAAGAAGGGTACTTTTAGTTTACAAAAACCATGGGTTCATGAGATTTTTGTTTGTTTGTAATAGTGTGTGTAGCTTGATATCAAGATACACCCCCCATAAAAACAAAAAAAATAAGTTATCTTGAGAATAGGAAATTTTTTAGAAGGGGACGAAATTAGTACATAATTAGTAGCAAATTATCGCATAATTGCTTTTTTTCAAATCTATTTCCTAAACAGAGGGGTAGTGTGCCTTGATATCAAGCTACACACCCCATAAAAACAAAAAAAGTAAAGTTATCTTGAGAGTAGGCAATTTTTTAGAAGGAGGCGAAATTAGTACATAATTATTACCAAATTCTGGTATAGTCACTTTGGATCAAATCTCTTTCCTAAGCAGAGTGGGGTGTACCTTGATATTAAGCTACACACACCATTACAAATAAAAAAAAATCTTAGGAACCGATGGTTTTTGTAAACTAAAAGTACCCAAAATTATATCTATATCAACTTTTATTAAATCTATCTACTAAGCATGGGGGGTGTAGCTTAGCGCCAAGCCACAGCCCCTCCTTTTAAATGCAAATAACATAGTTATTCATTAAAACAAAGCTGATTGTTTTCCACAAACCGAAACTACACTTTTTTGCACTCGACGCGCATTTTACTAACAACGTTAGCATCATCAGAAGACGATAAACAATAAACTAAATTAACCTACACTCTCTCTTATATACTATCTTTTAGTCGGCGGAGATAAGACTAATAATTATAATAAATCACGTTTTATATTCCTATCTCCTCTCAACTAAAGAATAAAATGTACTAAACGGAATGGGGCCTCTATCTTTATTTAAACTATTTCAGGATTTAATGATTTCCATACTTTCATATGCATTCAAAAATCTTTTGTTTGGTAAACTTTTTAGAACTTTTAGGTAATCTAATGTGAATCTATGATTGTTTGCAAAAGCATGCTCGGCCACACTTGACTTTTCTGTTCTTGCGTATTTTAAGTGTGCTAAGTGTTCTTTGAATCGTGTTTGAATAGAGCGTCTCGTTTGGTCAACATATTTTTTGTCACAATCCATGCAACTAATTTCCTAAATTCCACTTTTTTCTAGAACTGTAGTTTTATTCTTGGGATTTCCTAGTAAACTTCTTATTGTGTTTCCGGATTGATATACTAATTTAAGACCGGTGTTATTAAATACTTTTTGTAATCCTTTCATATAATTAGGATTATAAGGAATTGATACAAATTTAGAGTCGTAGGTATATTTTTGTCTGAAAAAAGTGGAATTCCGAAAGGTCTTTTGAAAACCGTTTTCGCCAGCTATATTCCTAATCCTATTCTTTTCTGCTTCAAATATTTCTTTGTTTAAGGGGAATTTTACTAATCTATATGTTAAAAAGTGCAAACTTGCAAGCTTATGTTGTAAGGAATGAAAAGATTCATTTGGAATATACCCGTTGGTGGCCGGAACGGAAGAACAGAAAAGTCAAGTGTAGACGAGCATGCTTTTGCAAACCTAAACCTAAAACTTCTAAAACGTGTACCAAACAATAGTTTAAATAAAGATAGAGGCCCCATTCCGTTTAGTACACTTTATTCTTTAGTTGAGGGGAGATAGGAATATAAAGCGTGACCAATCACAAATTATTAGTCTTATCTTCGCCCACTAAAATATAGTATATAAGATAGAGTGTAGGATAATTTAGTTTATTGTTTATCGTCTCCTGATGATGCTAACGTTGTTAGCGAAACGCGCGTCGAGTGCAAAAAAGTGTAGTTTTGGTTTGTGGAAAACAATCATAACTTTGTTATAGTGCAACCAAAGGTTCCAAATTCCCAACATAGTTATTCATTAAGTACAAAATTTTTTAAAAGGGGACTAAATTAGTACATAATTTTTACAATATCCAAATTGAGTTTCGTTGAGGGAGGGGGCTGTTAAAAAATTTTGCCATTTTGGAAAGGCGAAATATGAGACTAATATATCCTTAAAAACTAAATTAAATAAAAAAAATATATTTAAAGCAATTCCAAAATTGGATCAAAAATATCTTTAGACAACTAAATTACGTATGAAGCAAAGTTGTTTAACATAAAAAAATACTGAAATAACATCAAGTAAATTAATAGTTACTTGATCATATTACTCATCGATAATGAATGAAAAAAGGTGAAAATAACACATTTTTTTTAGAACCGTTCGCCATCTTGAATTCTCGACAAGAGTCAAATTTTTGAACCAAATCGAAGGAGTCTTATATTTTATCTTTTCAAAAAGCCCAAAATATTTAAACACTTGCAATTAAGTCAAAAGTTACAGGCAATTCAAAAAGTGGAGAATTTTATGGCCCACCCTATATAATTATTGCTAATAGTCATGAAAATGATCTCAGGTACAAATAAGTTTTAATTTTTATAACGTCATGTAAATGTTGTAATGTTTGGCTTTTTATCGTACTGTCTAAAAATAAATGCGTAACTGCAATCAAAAGCTTTTAATTATTATTAACATTAATAGTACCAACATTCCGCATCCGCCTATTCATTTGCATTCCAATTTTTTGGAACTGAAGATGGATTGATTAGTTCATTTAATTTTTAACAAGACATTCCTTCTTCCAAAATTGTACTCTAATACCTAAAAAAAAATCCCTGTTAAGTGTTACGTTTGGCGTGAAGCACTGTATAAAAAATATACAAGGGAGCAAAAAATTCAATTTTATGACTAGAGGCATATCTCACCTTTCTCTCAATTTTTCAAGATTGAAGATAATTTATTTTCTTACATAGATTACTATTGCCAATCCTCATCATCATCGGTTGACGTTGTTTCTCCTTCAGTTTTTGGCACCGGTGCCGGAATCATGGCTGAAATTTTTCCCAAGGCCGAATCTGGACTTATGGCAGCGTTTTCCTCTTGTTTCTTCGTCCCAGAAATGCCTATATTTTATTAATAAAAGTTTTTAATTTTCTATAGAAAATAACCGTTATTAAAACGGGCCAAGAAAACCCAATAAATTCACTGGGTTGAGTTGGTTCAGGTTGGTTGTGTTGTCAGTTTTTATTTCATAAGAAACTCACACCAACGTTAACTGAAAATACCGGAAAACATTTGGACCCGCCTTTGCTCTGCGCTGTGGGCGGGGCCACGTGACCTCCATAAGACAGACAGATCCTGATAGATTACGATTCTGTTAAAAAAATGTTCTTTTTAATTGCGATTCTGATGAAAAATGGGTTTGATCATCACTATCCATCACCAAGGCAAATTTTTTGATCGCGTCTGCAATTTAATCTGAACATACCCGATATGGGTCTCCTCAAGGAGGCGATGACGACGCACCTGCGATTAAGGGATCAGGGACTATGGAAGGGCAGGGAGGAAAGAGTGCCAGTGAAAGCACCGCTTAAAACATGGAGGTTCGATAAAAAGTACAGTCACAAAACCAGAATGGAATGCCTGGCAAAGGGAAGAATTCCGAACGGAATTAAGCACAGGCGACGGTTTGCTACACGGATAGCTCTAAACTGTCAGTCAGGCAAATAACAGGCGCAGGAGTGTACGCGGAATGCCTAGAAGTTCAGAAAACTTATCCACTTGAAAAACACGCTACGGTGTTTCAAGCGGAGGTATATGCCATTATCATGGCAGAAACCCTACCGGAGGTCAGGAATGGCAGGAGAGACATAAACATATGCTCCGACAGCTAGGCTGCCCTCAAGGCTTTAAGTGCACCCAAAATCGTCAGTAGTCTGGTGGAAGAGTGCGCTGAAGCACTGCAAACACTGGTCCCAGGTCATGAGGGAATACCAGGAAATGAGAAAGCGGACGAACTTGCCAAATTACCTCTCTAGGAATAACAAGGAAACAGGTACAGAGTGAGCTCAAAAAATGAGCGAACGATGAACTGAAGACGTCCTGGAGGCAAGAGTCAGAGTGCAGACAGTCCAAGCTATTCGTGGATGGTCCGAATGCCAGAACTAAATGGCTCTTAGGCAAGACCTTGGACATTGAACTGCTGACAGGGATGCTGACTGGGCACAGTCGACTGAACAAACATCTGACGCGAATAAGAGTAGCAGGAGATCCCGTGTGTCCCGCTTGTAGGCTCGAAGAAGAATCGGCGCAGCACTTGACAGCAGAGTGCGATGCATATGCCAGATCAAGGCAGCCGAAGAGGTTTCCCACAATAGAGGAAGAAGATATGCACTCGCTCAAATGGGCCGACATACTGAACTTCGTAAAGAAGACAGGGAGGCTTGGGGAAAAAGTTGCAGAGAAAGTAGGGGTAAGGAACGGGGTATGGCAGAAAGCGCCCATGACTAATACTACTACACCATATGACAATAATTCTTACCTTTCCTTCTCATAAGCAACTTGTTATGCAAATCGGCCATTAGATCACCCGCCGGCTCGAGCGATTTACTACGCTTTTCCTCTTCCGCCTGCTCGGTTGCACGGAGTTTGGCTTTTTGAGTACCTCCAGCTTGACGTATGGCCTCCATGAGACTCGAATGCACGTCGGTTTGAGGGGGCAGATCGTTTTTGTGCGGGGTCTAAGAATTCAACGAAAAATAGTCTTATTTTGCTTGCTTGCTCTGCTTAACGATACTCTAGTTTTAAAACTTTAGACGGTGATTATCTGGGCGGGACCTCCTGTACCGTACCATGGTCCTCGATTTACCTCTTTAAGCCCGAGACTTCTCGAAGGCGTTTGATCATATAGACCATGTAATTCTCCAAAAAAAGCTGGACAAAAAATAGGTGTCAGTAATCAACTCGGTAAACTTTTTGCTTCCTAATTGGATTTTCGGCCACAATCTATTTTTTACAATGGCTTTGAATCTAATTCTTACATTTCTACATCCAGCGTACCCCAAGGGTCAAATTTGGGACCTCTTTTATTTGACATATTTATTGATAACATAACCGAATGTATTGATCCTGATCACTTAGTTTTTGCTAATGGTGTTGTTTTACGATGCAGGATCAAATATATGTAATATCAGAATGGTGCACATACAATAAACTTCCTTTAAATGTTACTAAATGTAAAGTGTTGACTTTGACACGAAAAATCAATCCTATTATTTACAATTATTCAATTAATGGCACTTTATTGGAAAGGGTAGAAAGTACTAAAGATTTGGGAGTTGTTTTTGATCCGAAACTAAGCTTTATAAATAAAATTAATTTAAGTTTCATTACCTGCAAAAATGCTGGGTTTTATAACTAGAAATACATAACAGTCCTTTGCATCAATTGATCCTCCAAAATTACTTTATTTTGCGCTGGTTAAGTCCAGTAAAGAAGACAACACCTATCCTCCTAGAGGAGTCCCAAATGAGGGCCTGTTACTGAGATTTCACATCTTGTCATAAGAAGAAGGAAGGGAAAATGCTGGGCAATTTTTTTTGTACAAGTTAGTAAATTACTTAATTGAATGCCCATCACATCCTGGAAGAAGGTATGTGGAAACTTTCTATTGTGCAAGTTCCTTTTCCAACCTGGGTCTTAACAGTGTTTTGAACAGTGTGCAGAAAGCATAATGAAGTTTCACATAGAGTAGACATATTTAACGACACGCTTATTGTTTTTATTGTAACAATTAATGCCGGTTAATAATCTCTTTTTTTTAAATAGTCAGGTTAGGTAAATTTAGGAATTTGTTATTTATTTACAAACCAAAAATAATTATTTTTTGTCTGATTATAATTGTTGTTTATTTTACCTGCGTATTAGATAGATTATATTAGTTACATTGTTTTTGTACTTTGTCGTGTAATTAGAGTTATTCTGTTGGGCAATAATAAATTGGATTTGATTTGAGACGCCGACCGCTTCCACACAGTCTTTGTCCGTAATTCTACCGACTGGGGAGTAGGCTACCTTGTCCGCTTCCAGGGAATATCCGATCCCATCCGGCCTGGTTACCGGTGTGAATGAAGGAGCAGGATAAGATTACATTTTACACTCATTACCTAGACTTTTTAGCCCATTAAATTGTCCAGGATACATACCTACCCAAGCAGCATTTATCTAAGTTCCATCTAAATCTAACGTAATTATTTATAAAGTCAAAATTTAAGTCAGCACTTTGTTTTTTGGTAAACGATGCCACTTTTATATCAAAACCAACGTTGTTAAGCATAAGTCAGTGTATTGAACGACCTTCCGAACGTCGCATACTGTGACGTAACTTCCTACTGATTTCTCAACGTCGGGCTCACGTTGGTCGCTATTGTATATTATGACGTTATTGATTTCCCAACCTTGGTATCATGTTGATTTATATGACGTTAAATAGTTGTCCTGCCTAACGGCCAACGTTGTGTTCCAGTGACCTACTTTACGTTCCACTGTTTGACCTAATTTGGGTGTTTTAACCTACTTTAACATTACTGTTCTAACCTTACTCTTTAACGTTCTTTTTTTGGATGAAATTTTACTATGCTTAATAAACGTAAATTTTCTATAGAATATTTGGGACTGAACAAAGGATTCTACAACTTATTAGAATAATAATTATTCTATTATAATATGAAATTTGTATGTTATATTTTTATTCAGATTCCACTATGTTGGTGTAGACAAAATATTCACCCAAATCAATTGTTAGAGGTTGGATTCTAATACGACAGCATTGACCTACGATGTGTGACATTCAGAAGTAGGACTTCCCTACGTCGTTTGAACGTAAGAACTTAGTGACATTTAGTCAATGTTGTATATCGAAAGTTGGAGAACCGTTTCGAATTAGTAAAATTTTAGGGTATTTACAAACAGGTTATATTGTTCTCCAAAATAATATACTTTAGAAGTACAATTTACATTCATTAATTTTCGGAAATCAACGAAAGATTCCTTTCCTGACGTCGTACTGAGTTAAGGGTCGACAGAAAGTCCAAACGACGTTGCTGGCTGACATGTTGTCTGTTTAATTATTTTCCTGTGTTGAAATTTGGACACTTACCTTCTCGAATTTCCCTTCTTCCATAGACCTCCTTGGCTGGGCAACGGGAGCTTCTTTAGAAGGTTCTGCATCAGGTAATTTTTCCGAAAGAGCTTCATTTATTGGCGGTAAATCTTCAATGGGGGGAGGCTTGGGAATATCCTGGATTGGCGGATGAACCATGCCTAAAAAATAAACTCAATGAATAAATGATAATATACAGGGTTCCTAATATTTTCCTTAGGGATAGGATTTCAATAAATCAAACAGAAATGGCATAGAAAGTTCTGCGCGCACAAAAGAAACAGGTATATTGAGCAATGGTGCCAGTTTGTTATTATCTCCGGACTGCTTTCATGAGAAAAAATTGTCGCCACTCTTTCATTGTGAGCATAAATCATAGTTGCAATAATAACCGTTGACAAGATGTCTGCAAATTCCGCTAGATGGCGGCCACACCATGAGATGATCGAGGAAAAACTGGGATTCACAGGCATTGCATTTTTATTTCCTTTCGAGTCGCTTCAGTTTCGTAAATTTTGTGTTTTTAAAATGCCGTATACTCGAGAAGAAA
The DNA here is from genome assembly GCA_963921995.1 of Oxystoma pomonae. Classification (NCBI taxonomy): domain Eukaryota; kingdom Metazoa; phylum Arthropoda; class Insecta; order Coleoptera; family Brentidae; genus Oxystoma; species Oxystoma pomonae. Next base: position 15,300,567 of record OY998170.1, on the reverse strand, counting down.
AGATTTTTATTATTAAAAACTACATAAAAAGTGACAGTGCGGACGAGGTCATTGGGCTTTTTGTTTTTGCGTTTCCAGATCGACCGGTTCCTGTGGCTCAAACTGTCTACAACATTTATCATCGTTTTGAAAGGTACGGGTGCATAAATGGTTATAGAAAGTGTTACCACGATGGCGAAATACCAGAGCATCCCGTTCTTCCACAGGGTGGAACGAGACGAAATGGTATGCGCCTACGTTGAGGCACATGAACCATGTTCGACGAAACCGATTGCGGAGGCACTGGATATTCCCAACAGTACTTCCCAATGGATCCTAAAAAAATACGGCTACAAGTCGTCTAAGATTGGGAAGTCGCAGGAATTGCAACCAGGTGATTATTTTCGCCGGTTAGAATATTGTGAGGTTATGAGGGATAAATGTGACAGGAACGAAAACTTCCTATCAAAAGTTTTGTTTAGTGACGAGAAGACATTTGAACTTCATAGCTCTCACAATCCACAAAATAGCCGCTATTGGTCCCGCGAAAATAAACATCTGCACGCAAGTGTTAGAACGCAACATCCTCAAAAATTAAATGTTTGGAGCGGTATTGTCGGGGATCACATTATTGGACCCTTTTTCATTAAAGGGAATTTGAATAGCCAAAAATATGTTGATCTTCTCCAACACCAGGTTTTACTACGGTTGAGGGAACTCAACATAAATTTGGACGAATTGTGGTTTCAGCAAGATGGCTGTTCATCCCACAATTCACGCCAGGCTACAAATTACCTTCGTCAGGTATTTGGTGATAGAATTATTTCTACGTATGGAAATATCCGATGGCCTCCTCGATCACCAGATCTTGCGACAAATGACTTTTTCCTATGGGGTTGTTGGCACGACAAAATTTTCCAACACCCTCACTTACGGCCTACGACTATACAGGAATTGAGGGCGAAAATTTTGGAGGCGGCAACTCTATCACCCCTGAAATGTTGGCTGCTACGCGGCAAGAGTTTTACAATAGATTGGGATATTGTGAGGCTCAAGAAGGGGACAGATTTGAACATCTAATCTAATTAAAAATTAGATGTTTTCAGGTCCAAACCACAGCTTTTTCTTGCTTAAAGGAGGCGGCAGGGTCCATTATTTAAGATACTGAGCGATAAACTCGTGAGGTTGTTAACATTAGAAAGAAATATCTTCGCTTTTAATTAAATTTCTTTCCGGAAACGGCCAAACCATGCAGCTAGCACTAGCAGCCAAAGAAATCAATAAACGGCGCTGTTTTTCCTGCAGAGCTTTTTGCTTGCGATATTATTGATTTTAAATGGCCCTACACTACATTTGATATTTTTGAGGTGTTTTATGACATGATCTCGAAACATGTAGCGAACCAATTCTTCAAAACTAGCGGGAGGGTAAAAGCGAAAAATAAGGGGCTGCCAATATTTGTAACACCCAAAAAGGGGTGAAAAGATTTATTTTGCTCTGTTTCTTTACAAAAAACGTTTTTTTTACGAAAAACACTTTTTTTATTTTTTTCTTCAACTTTCTCGAAATTTTCGTCATACCGTAGAAAAAATTATTTCCCCCATGGTCATACTCTTCTTTTATTCGAAAAAAATTAGAAACAGAGACGGGATCAGTTTTTCTATTACGGGGGATCTTGGTTTTGAGTGAGAAGATAAAGGGCGCCGCAGGCAAAAATTTGTCAATTAAATTAGCCGAACGCAAAAATGTTAGAAAAACAAAGCACGAAATAAAAATGGCGCCGCTTACAATTTTTTTTCAAAAATTACGTAATTTCGGGAACGCAAAGAAATAGGTCTAAAGAGTATAATTTTTAAGAAAAAAATATCAATTTTCTCGCCCTCCTCCACTGGGACTACAGGGGCCGTGCACAAATTACGTAATGGTCATAGGGGGGAGAGGGGTTACAAAACGTTACGTAGGGGGGAGGGGGGTTTTCGACAGCGTTTGCATTTGTGTGAAACTAAGAAAATTTGGAATGAAAATAAGTGAAAAGTTTTTTTTTGGGGGGGGGGTAGTGGTCTTGAAATCGTTACGTAATATTAGGGGAGTGGCGCGCCAAACCGTTACAAAACATTACATAGGGAGAGGGTCAAAAATTGGTAAAATCACCGTTACGTAACGTTTTTGATTTCGAATCAAAGTGCAAAACCAGGGTTGGACGTTCGAAGGCGTCAACCCGTCCTATTTGCTTGATAAAGTTCTACGGAAATATCTCAGTCGATTTCTCCGGCCGTGTATGAACGCTTTAGGTTAGGCATTTACATGTATCTCAGTCCCCAGCCTGTAAACAGTGCGTAAGGACAATGGTTACAAAATGAAAAGCCGAAAAATATTTTTTTTTTACGATATCTTTCAACAGTTTGGTATTAAATTCGAGCAAAAACAATTTTTATTCCAGTCCTAAAGGTATGAAAATGGAAAACATTAGAAAACAACAACCTGGAATGGATTTACTACGTGTAAGATGTAGTGACAACATCGCCCCATGCCCATCCTTTTCTGCCTAATGTGCTTTTCCGTTTGTCTGCGTCTAATACACGGCTGCTTGGCCCCCTAAGGATTTGCTTAGGAACCCTGTATAATAAAACAGCGTGTAATCTTTGGTAAAATCGTGTGTTTAATGAAGGTATAAAAAATTATTTTTCCTACAACCTTCTTTGAAAACAAATTTTGCACGCAGAAAACTGAAACAAAATTTCAGGCAAAATTTGCAAAATTATCTGTCATTTTTGCAGACACTTCTGTAATTTTGCACACGTTCAGTTTAACCAGAGAGCAAATAAATCTAAATACAGAAGACAATGGTAAATTTGCGATCCCGCTCTCAACTGACTTGAAAACCAAGTGGCGCAGCTATCGTTTTTTTTGGTTCTTGGCTTGAAAACTTGGTGCGCCACTTTCACTTTCGCTCTTGCTTATTTTTATCGATCCAAAGCAGTGGCGGCGCACAGGAAAATCGTATTTATGGACGAGTTTCGCGTTGGGAACTATCCATAATATAGATCGCCCGCGTTAAACATTACTCTTTTACAAGGTTTCATCTTCGGTGGGCAAATTTTAAAAAAAATCATAAAAACAATTTTGGAGAAGACTCCCATGATGGGAATTGACACGGTTACGTCACAACCGCCTCTTTTGGATTAGGAGAATAGAAATTTATCATATGAGACCATCAGTTTTTACATACCTTTTAACCCATTCGGAAATAACGGGGTTATTAAAATTTGAAGTAACCTTAGATAACAAAATATTAAAAAAAATAAATCAAAAAACACTTATCTTTTACCGGAGAAAACCTAAATTATATGCTCTGCTTTTTCCTTAATTATTACAAGTAATAAAGGCTTGAAAAATATATGCAATAAAAACTTTCTGCCAAGCTCACTTAGCAACAAGTTCATTTAAAATTGTATCAATATAAGTAATAAACGCGCGGGATAATTGCCGTTTTAATTTTAAATAAATATTACCTTGACTTCATCTTGACGCATTCAGCTAACAATAAAAAACTCTAAAAAAGAAAAGATCAAAAGATCTTGGGAGGAAAGAACGACATTTCAAAATTGGACGAGTGTCCCACAATTAAATGATGTTTCGCCCGGGGTGATTAGCGTGGGCTCATCAGTGGATTCTGAACTCTGAAACACTCACAAATAGGCATCGTTCCGCATGGTACTTATTATAAGTCGCCTGATACGGGTTCGTCCTGGCGAAAACTACAAAGTTATGGGGTAAGAAATAAATGTACGTATAGTGGAAACACGTTGCCTACGAGTTATCGCTACTTTACTGACATCTGTGAACGATACACCGTCAACTGGATGCGCAACGTCAATTTAACATGGAATGCAAATTAAAATAAAAAAAAACCTTATTAAATCACTAATTAGTACCAAAGTTATGATTGTTTTCCACAAACCAAAACTACGCTTTTTTGCACCCGACGTGCGTTTCGCTAACAACATATTGTTTATCGTCTCCTGATGATGCACAAGCCGTATATTGTTTATCGTCTCCTGATGTTGCTAACGTTGTTAGCGAAACGCGCGTCGAGTGCAAAAAACTGTAGTTTTGGTTTGTGGTAAACAATCATAACTTTGTTATACGGCAAACAAAGGTTCCAAATTCCCAACATAGCTTCGACACCGAACGCGACATCAAAACAACAGTCTATCGTAAAGCCACTCACACAGGACAATATTTAAATCAAGATTCAAATCATTCTGCTACAATCAAACGAGGCATAATCAGAGCTTTGTATAACATAGCCGTTCAAATTTGTAACAATTCTCATGACTTGGAAATCGAAATAAGAAACATTAAGAAGGATCTGCAGCAGAATGGTTACAGCCTTAAACTTATAACAGATACTATTTCTAAATTTCAACAAACAGGACAGAGATTACAAGACCAAAACCAGGCAAATGCATTCCTTACAATTCCATACGTTAAAGGAGTATCAGAGAAAATTCGAAGAGTAGCGAAAAACTTTAATATTAAAACAACTTTTAAATCTAGTAATACAATTCGAAGCCTTCTTAGTAAAACAAAACCGGAGATTAAACAAAATAAGGAAGCCATTTACCAAGTTCCTTGTGAGTGTGGTGAATCATACATAGGCGAACCTAAAAGACCACTATCTGTTGGGCTTAAGGAACATCAGACCCAAAAAGGTGAAACAACGAAATCAGTCAAAACAACACCGAATGAAGTGGGCCGAAGCAAAGGTTTTGCACAAGGAGTCACACTGGAAGAAACGAAAATTCCTTGAAGCTGCCTTTACTGGGCAGAATCAGGGTATTTTCAGTAAACCAAGTGTTGAAATCCCAAATATTTAGAAGCCCCTCCTTGGGCGGAGCCAACTTCTTAAACTTCAAGGTTGAGTGATTTCTCACAGTATATAAGTACGTAGCCTTAGGAATTGATTGTAGTTTGCACCTGAAGACGATCAGAGATTGTACTGTCAAAAGTCAAATTTTGACATCAAGTTTGTTATTTTAATTGAAACACCCTGTATATTGTTAAATATTTGAATCGCCCTTTCCTTCCTAATTTCAAAAATACCTATCTATGTTAGTTTCCAATAAAAATGCAAAAATCCTTACCATAAGCATACGTGTTAGAGAGAGATTAAAGCTTAGATTGTTCTCTCCAGAGATAATCTAATAACTTACGGAGACTAACAGAAAGATAGGGCCGCGCAGGAACTACGTTTCTGTAGGGCATAGCGCATTGCGGCGGAGAGTGAAAGTAATGCTTGTATTAAGTCAACCATCTCTTTCTATATGATCATGAAAGAAAGACGGAACATTTTTCAATGTCGAAATATATTGTACACACGGGCGAGGCACAGTCAAGGGCCAGTCAATGGTTTGAATCCAACAAATTGTACCTGAATGAATCTAAAACGCAAAATGTGATCTTTTCATTAAAAAGGGTTGAACCTGAACACGACAGTCCTAAATTTTTGGGGGTAGTTTTGGACCAGAAACTGTTGTGGGACGCGCATACTGAAATTATAGCAAACAAGATGAGTAAAAAAATTTTTTTACTGCGAAACCTATCTAAATGTGTCTCCCCCAGAGTTCTGAGGCAGACATACTTTTCGCTTGTGCATTCCCATCTGGGATACGCTCTCTTAGTGTGGGGCCATGCCACAGGGGCGCAAAGGGTGTTTGCAATGCAGAGAAGGGCCGTCCGCATCGTTTCAGATCTTGGGTATAGGGACAACAGTAAAGAAGCTTTCATCAGCAACAGGATCCTGACTGGGCCTAGCGAGTTTATACTACAAAACCTGCTTTATGTGAGGGATAACTTCTTTTTTAATTACAAAAGTAACAGTGATATCTGTGAGCACAGCCATAATACTAGAAATAAAAACAACTTAAGACCAAATTTCTATCGACTACAAAGGTGTCAGAATGGCCCGGAATACCATGCCGCAAAACTGTTCAATAAGCTTCCAGAACAGGTAATAAACCTTAATAAATCTCTTTTTGAGAAGAAGATAAAAGAATATCTGATAAAAAAAGCTTTTTATTCACTTGAAGAATTCCAAAATTCCACACTTATTTGGTCAAATAATCGAATAGGGTTTCTTGCTAAATTTTATTACTTCTTTTATGTTCAAAATTTGTATTATGTGTTTCTTTCTACATGTTATTTTTAGTATGTTTTTAGTATTTTACATATAAATGTTGAGTATTGCAATTTAACTGTGCAGAAATTTTTGTTGGCAATTTTTAATTGGGTAAATAACTTATTTAGTATTTTCTATTTTCTTATTAAACTTTTAGATAAATTTTAGTCTATAAAAATGACCTGTGTAAACACTATGTGTATCTAGCACCAATAAACGATTTGATTTAATTTAGTACCTTCCGGTTTTAGCCACCGCTTGTCAAGGTCCGTCAAGCCTGGCAAGCGGTTTTTTTAGATTTTCAAAAGTGAGTTATTTTAATTAGTTTTGATTGGAAATCGTGCGAGTTTATGGTCTAAAATTCCATTCAAATCAGGCTGGATCACTACCATTAAAGCTGAAGAGCATGGGACTATTTGAAGAGTGCCGAGAATTGGGTTTCAGATTTTTGCGAACCAAATCGCTGAAGAAAATATTGTAATGATTTATACAGAGTTAAGCCAGAAGATAATAGGTTAAAATACAACAACAAAAAAAGAGATATAGGTTAAAACATTTATAAAATCTGTAAGATTTTTATACTGGGATTTTTTCCCAATTAATAAAAGAAAATAACATAATAATGTTTTGTTACCTTTATTTAATATTGGATAATATTCCTCAACATAGTTATAACCCCCTCCTCCTATTTTAGACTTGTAAAGGGTTCAAAAAACTTTTTGTAACCTAAAGAAAGTTTTTTAGCTGCATGGAACAGTACAAAGCTGGTTAAGGTTTGTATAGAGCTAAAACCTTTCGCGAATGCATTGCTTTTTTAACACTAAAAAGTATGGAAAAACTGCGCCTGTTAAGTTTCATATCTTTTTATTATTAAATAAGTGTCTGTAAAAAATTAACCAAAAGAATATATGTATTTTATTGTGCGTCTGGCTGTTCAAGTACTTCCTTCCTGTAGCCACTGGCTGCGCTCGTGTCGCCGATAAACAATGTTCCCCAAGTATAACACAGTATCGGTCACTCTCGCGTAGCTCTTGCCTAGCATAGAGAAAGTAATACCTACGCGAGAGTGACCGATACTGTGTTATACTTGGGGAATATTGTTTGTCGGCGACACGAGCGCAGCCAGTGGCTACAGGAAGGAACTACTTGAACAGCGAGACGCAGAATAAAATACATATATACCTTTGGTTAATTTTTTACAGACACTTATTTAATAATAAAAAGATATGAAAAAACTTAACAGGCGCAGTTTTTCCATACTTTTTAGTGTTAAAAAAGCAATGCATTCGCGAAAGGTTTTAGCTCCATACAAACTTTAACCAACTTTTTACTGTTCTATGCAGCTAAAAAATTTTCTTTAGCTTACAAAAAGTTTCTTGGACCCTTTAAAAATCTAAAATATGATGAGAAATATTATCAAATATAAAAGGTAACAACGTTTTATTATGTTATTTTCTTTTATTAATTGGAAAAAAAACTCAGTATAAAAGTTTATAGATGTTATAAATGTTTTAACCTATATCTCTTTTTTTTTGTTTTGTTGTATTTTAACCTATTATCTTCTTGCTTAACTCTGTATAAATTATCACAATATTTTCTTCAGGGATTTGGTGCGCAAAAATCTGAACTCCAATTTTCGGCACTCTTCAAATAGTCCCATGCACTCTAGCTCATTTTAGAGAAAAAAAAGTTGTTAATCCAATATATAGCTAATCCCAAAAACGCGATTTCCAACCAAAAATGATTAAAATAACTCACTTTTTAAAATCTAAAAAAACCGCTTGCCAGTCTTTGACAAGCGGTGGCAAAAACCGGCAGGTACTAAATTAAAATTGTGTGAAATATATTTCGACGACACAAGGTACGTGTTTACTTAATACAAGCATTACTTTCACTCTCCGCCGCAATGCACTATGCGCTACAGGAACGCAGTTCCTGCGCGGCCCTATTTTTCTTTGTCTCTGCTCCCTAGCACATTGGCCACAACCAGCCAACACCGTTCTCAATTAAAAAGACATTTAACTCATTTTCGTTTTAGTAACCTTTGGCCTATGATCGGTGCCATATTGACACCAAACTGACAGAAAATCCATATTTTACTTGTCAATTTGGTTATAAAAATGGCAGCCACAATAGGCTAAAGGGCACTGAGGCGGTAGAAGTTAAAAGGATTTTTAGTTGAGAACGGTGTTGAGTGTGTTGACCCAGCGAATTTAAACAACTTTCGTCGTCAAACAACGCGGGATGTTGGATGCCTATATGCAGCGCGCCGCCTGTCGGAATAAAGCGAAAAGCAAAACGTTAAAGGATGCAAATATCAATAAAAATGAAATTGGCGAGCAGGACAAAAAAAGAAAGAAACCTGCGAAACTGTACCGGTTACTGAAAGAAGACCGTTCAAAATACCACATAAGCCAAGTAAAATTTAAAAAAAGGAATTTCTTGTCTGTGAAAAATAAATAAAAAAAAGGTTCGTGGCATATTGGACACACATTTTGCTTTTCAATTCATTACGACCAGGCCTCCAAGACCTAATGGATAGTCCAGAAACGTACAGGCCTATTTCATCCTTGTTACGAATCATCAGGGTAACATAGGACTGTACCTGGCGAATTTAAAAAACTTTGTGGTTGTTGGTGTGGTTGCTTATGTGTTAGAGAGAGATAAAAGCGATTGTTCTCTCTCTAGTACATTGGTCTTATGGTAAGGATTTTATCATTTTCCTCGCAAACTAATATATTTCGTATATTTGGGATCAGAAAGGAACGGCCGATTCAAAAATTTTATAAAATACAGGGTGTTTCATTTAAAGTAATAAACTTGGTGTCCAAATTTGACATTTGCAATGACATTAGCTTTTTAAGACAGGTAACTCTTAAAGTATGCAAACAGTTATACAAGTTTTGCATCTAACCTTCAAAATATAGCCTGTATTAATATTAAAAAAATATTTTAACATATTTCAAAACTTCTCTTTTTAATGACCCTAAGTTTATAGGGATCTCACAAGAGGTTCTGGTTAAAGTTTGAAGTATGTTATATTACAGACGTCAGATAATCTCGTAACAATCGGTTCTTTAGTTTAAATACGAAAATGAGAGTATTGTATACTGTTCTTTATTTTACTGACATAAAATGTAATAATTATTATTAGTTGCTAAAACTTCATCGGACAAGCTATGCTTTTGAGGTCAGCCAGCAGGGTGTGTATAGGAGGGGAGAATTATTATTATTAATACTGCTGTATGTACCTGATGTTTTCTCATCACCACCAGTAATTTTACTCTCTGCGTCGACAATGGAAGGTAAATCGTCAGGAATGTTTTCCAAAACGCTGGAGTTAAACGCCGAGGGCGCAATACTCAGTCCCAGATCGCTCTGGTACCTCAAATCATCCGCTATACCGGGCAGGTCCGGTAAATCCAAGGGTACGTCAAGGGCCGGTAATTCTTCAATTTTTGGGGCGTAGAAGTACTCTTTTTTGGACGATTTGGTCATTGACGATCGTTGGTTGATTGAGGCGGGAGCTTCACCTATAGATTATCATACAAGTTGTCTAATAATTTGAAAACCTCTAAAATATAACACTGAACTCTAAAATGGATGCAACAGGGTTCTTGGAAAACCTGGAAAAAATATTTTTTTGGTTTAAATTTCAACAGCATTATGGCATTTTTATTATATTTTTCTCAAAATTTATTTAATATTTTACAAAAAACTTGAAAATATTACCTAAAATTCAAAAATTTTGCCTGCTGCGCTGAAAAATCATTGATTGTTATAAATTTGCTCAAAGATTCGCGCCCCCTGCTTATAAAAAATTTAAAAACCTACAAAGACAGTGGTTACCAAAGAAATTAAAATAAACAAATTTTCCAAATCAGTAACCAAATCTAAAGAAATTGCGGAGGACTGTTCATGGTAACATTGTAGAGCCGCGTTCTGATTGGTTCTAAAGCAATATTTAAAATGTGGCGGTTTGATAGAGATGTGTTGTTTACCGCGAAAAGATAGTTCCGGCGACTTTCCAGCACTTTTCTCAACTAATACTTCCTATGCATTATTATAGGTCTTAAAACAAACATATATAAGTATAAAAAAAAACAAAATTATGATTGTTTTCCACAAACCAAAACTACACTTTTTTGCACTCGACGCGCGTTTCGCTAACAACGTTAGCATCATCAGGAGACGATAAACAATGTTTAGTTTTTATACATATAGTAATTTATTTATTTTAATTTGCGTTTTAATTGTGGCTTGATTTATTACACGGCGAAATAAAATTTAGGTAAAAAGTATTTATTATATTTGTCAGTTAGTTGTAAAAGGGTGGGATGTAGGTTTAAATGGATACATTTTAATAATATTTAATTAAAATTATGCTAAAATCGCAATAATTAACCTCAACTATTTGAGGTTTAAAAGATCCATTATGTGTCTGTGTTTGGGACTTCCATTGTCTTTAATTTATTTATACACGACGATTCGATCAGTACAATCTCTATCTCTCTATCTAGACTGATCAAAAAGTGTTTTGCGAACATTGTGTTATCGTTAACAAAAACCACAACGATAGCGATAACTTCGAAGTTGAATGTACTGACCTTAATGTCTAAAATTTCGTTGTTTATATAAGTTAGTAGGTTTATACCTAGTCTATCCAGTACCTACACCTCAAAAAGTTAAATGATAGGAATGTGTAAATTGGGCGATTTATTAATTTAAATAAGTAATATTTATTATTTAATTTAGCCTTATAATAATAATATTTCCTTTGGAACTTATTAAACACAAAAAAGGTATGTTATCTTTGTTTTTTTTTTAACCGTATTTTTAGCAACACAAACTGATTTAAATGAAAACACTACTATAATATTTACCAGTTTTTTATTAATAATTTTAAAGTTTTGTCACATAATTTTATAGATATTGTCTAACAGTATACTTCAGGTGCAAAACTTTTTTTATATTATTTATAGTTTTAACAAAATTTTAATACAAACTTAAACAGAACAATTAATGTTAAAAATTGTAGTTTATACAATAAACGCAAAAAGGGATTTGCTCGTTCTTGAAACAATGTTTATCGTCTCCTGATGATGCTAACGTTGTTAGCGAAACGCGCGTCGAGTGCAAAAAAGTGTAGTTTTGGTTTGTGGAAAACAATCATAATTTTGTTTTAGTGCAACCAAAGGTTCCAAATTCTCAACATATATATAAGTATAGTAAATAACAACTGCTGATATATATCTAAGGAAATTGCAGAGAACTGTTCATGACAACATTGTAGAGCCTCGTTCTGATTGGTGTAAAGCAATATTTAAAATGTGGCGGTTTAATAGAGATGTGGTATTTACCGCGAAAAGATAGTTCCGGTGACTTTTCAGCACGTTTTTTACCTAACACACTCTTCTTATGCATTTTTATAAGTCTTAAAACAAACATATATAAAAGAGATTGGTGAATTTCTCCGGGGTGAAGCATGTTTTAATGGGAAAATAAAGAAAACCAGTCCTTCTTAACTTCACAAAAAAAAAACCATTTAATATTATACCCGACGCGTTTCGGTCACATGACCATTGTCAAGGGTGTACTAAAATGTAAAGAAAAAGAGTGTTATAAAATTAAAGAAAAATATAGGCATTTGTAACTTACATTTTAGGAAAACAAATCATCTTCGAAAGTATCTTGACTTTTGGGGGACACACTGATATAAAACATTTTTATAAAAAAAATGAGTAAAATAGTTAAAATTAAAATCAATACCATACAAAATAATACACTAATAGGAACGTTGAAGGTTATTAACAAATGGTCAAATTTAAAAAAATAATAATAATACTAAAACAGACGAAACAACGACATCTTACGACATTTATCAACTATTTTAACTATTTTACTCATTTTTTTATAAAAATGTTTTATATCAGTGTGTGTCCCAAAAGTCAAGATACTTTCGAAGATGATTGAAAGACACAATGACCAAAATTGGGTTTTTGGTGAAGATTTTCCGTTTCAGTTTTAAATGTGGAAAATTATTAAAAAATGATCTGGAAAACTCCCAGAAATTAAAAATCATTTTTGTGTACAAACTCTGTGCAATGTCCCAGGGGTAAAATCCTGAAAATGTATGACAAACCTCCAAAATGTATGGCTTGGTGATTTTTATGGCAATTTTAAAACTTTCATTGGTGGTGGGCTGGAGAGAATAGAGCGCTAAAAACTAGAACTCAAAAAATTATTTTGAGTAGATAATGCATTAATTAAAGTAAAATGGTGAGAGTTCAATTTATGAAGAATGTCTGAAACCAATTTGGTTATGTATAAAAAAGCCAACCAGATTAGATATAGAAATAGATTTATTAGAGTAACTACCTATTTCAGAAGAACTGTAATTGTCATCTCTACCAATGTTTTCTGATCCTCTTAAAGAATCCGCCATCGTGAAATTTTTATACAAATTTTTCCCTGTGTTGTACAGTAGTAGATCATTTATGCAGTTAATGTTTAAAGGTATTTCTCCCAATCTAAAAAAAAAAACAATGCATAGCTATGGTAAATAATACAGTACAGTACATAAAGGCTGTGAAAACATATTTTTAGGAGGGGTTTTGGCACAGTTCAAAAAATTTTATTTTTTTAAAAATTACCTCTCAGACTAAAATTTCAGATCCTCACCCTGCTAAAGCATCAGCAGACCTTTTTAAAAATAAGGTAATAGCAACATTTGATGAACTTGTGTCAAGAAAATTATAAACTGAAGTTACCACTAAATTAGTAAAGGCCATTTTTTAAACAAAATAATAAAATTTTATCTAGCCCTTGAAACTACAAAAGCATAGAATTAAGCAAATAAAGAAAAATTTTTTTTTTTGTTAAAATATTAGGTATAAAATCCTCAATAGAACCCTGTAACTGTAAGGATTTAGTTTAAGGTTTCTTGGCAGAATTTTAAGTAAAATACTTTATCACAAATATTAACACACATATTTAACAAAATCTGCAAAAAAAATTGTTAAATAATAAACACAATTAACCCTTAAAGAAGCAACTAACCCATCTGGTTTGATTTTTCTTTTATGTTCCTCCACTTTTACATGGTAAAATTGCAGTTTACTCAAAGGCTCATAAGCCGAAGAGTAGTTGGAATGTTTGACTTCATGTCGTTTCACTTCTAATTTTAACGAATTTTCGAAAATTGAAGTGTAATCTGTGGACAGGTCAGATGCAGGATATTTGCTGCTGGAAAAGACTTGGGTTGCTCTTTTTGCACCCTAAAAAAGATATTTTCAAAACTAGCTTATTATAGATATGTTATATAAGGAACTTATGGGCAAAATTTCATGCTTCTAGAACAACTGGTTTAAGCTCTGCCATTGTCTGTCAGTCAGTGTTAGTTTTATTAGGCAGAGAAAGCTTTAATATATAACATACCTTTAAGCTACTGATTTTAGCTGCACTGGCATCAATTCTCTTCGAAATCTGGTTTAACTTGGTGCTGTTACTTTCCAGCCTTTTATTAACAGTCGTGAAGACATCATCTGTTACTTCGGAGAGGTAATTTAAGACTTCTGCTATTTGAACCACAGTCTCCTCTTTGCTTAGATTTTGGGGGATTAGGGGTACCTTATAGGGCGCTGTCATGGTGCAGAAAATACTGTAGGGACAGCAAAAAGTAATTTCACAAATAACCAGCTAAATGTAAACAACATTTTCAAGAAAGGAGGTTATTGCAACGTGAACAAGCCTCGTGTAAAGAAAGTAGCATTTTTTTTTAAAGCCTCCAGTACTAGTGCAATGGCCATTTGCACCAACCAATTTAGAGTCGCCCTAGTACTAGAGAGCCCTTAAATTTAGGTAAGGATCGGTGTTCGTTTGCTTAAGTGTTTAGGTGACCGGTAAGCACTCTAGGTGATCCCTAAATCTGGTTGATATCGGCCTCCTAACCCTTACCTAACGCCTCCCTACACGGTCTCTAGAATAAACACGGTCTAGTAATTTTTTTGCTCCGCCCACCTGATGACAACACAAAGATATCATCTGCTTTCTTTATTGATTTTTTTGATGGATGAAATTTGATTGTATTGTATTTGTTCATCATTTTTGTCTTATATTAAGTACCATGCGGAACGATGCCTATTAGTGAGTGTTTCAGAGTTGGAGGTCAGAGTGTGCGATGGTGTTAAATGATGTCTGGATTGAGTGTGACTAGTGAATCCACTGACGAGCCCACGCTGGTCACCCCGGGTGAAACATCGTTTAATTGTTTCTTTGCTTTGGTCGTTTGTGTGTTCCTTGTGGGACACTCATCCAATTTTGAATTTTTGTTCTTTCCTCCCAAGATCTTTTGATCTTCTCTTTTTTCAAAAAATAGGTCTTGTATCAATCATTTAAACAAAAAAAAAGAAAAATCTGAAAAGTTAATTTAATTTGTTAAGCCTTCATACAATTTTTAAATGGGGCAAAATTACTAGACCGTATCTATTCTAGAGACTGTGGCCTCTCTACACTAAACCTAACCTAAAAAAAATCAAAATTAAAAGAAAAGGTTCCAACAAAAACTGACAAGGCATTAAAAAAAACCAGCCCCAAGGCAAGTTGGTCATTAAAATATTCGTTAATTTTATAATAAGTTCTGTCCTCCAACAACCTTGCAACATATTTCCTAAAAACCCTCAAACTATTAGGCTTCTCAATATAGTTCGATGCTAAATAAAAAAGACTCATCACAGAAAAATTTAAAACGATGTCGTTTAGCCATAATTAAAAAGAAAGTGTAGAAAACCGTCTATTTAAAAAAATATTAAATCTTTTATTCGGATTTGTAGCACCCTATATTTAGGTGTTAATACGAGATTCGGAATCAGGAGAGAGTAGTTGGAGCTGTTTGGTTGAAGGTAGAACGAAGAGTTTACAGGTCAGTAAAATGCGTATTTAAAAATTATTATATTTCAAACAAAGGGTTCTTTTATTTCTATTATATTTGATGCGATGGTTTATAACATGTGTATATTTAGATAGAATCGTTTTATGCTATGAACCATGCAGATTTAAATCAAAACATTTGCTGTCTTTTGTGCTGGGATTTTAGTTTGTATGACGTATGACCAAAGATGTATGAAATAGATATATCATATATTTTTGGCATGATTCAGGATGTGAGAAAGGGCCTTGTTGAATCTACTAACATTTTCCTCCCGTATGGGCCCTCAGTACCTTCTGGCGATGTCCAGCTAACTAACCACAACTCTTCAGTTTTGCATGTATTGTTATAAATGTAGAACGACAAATTTTAGTACTGAAACAGTAATTTTATTTTTTTTAGTAATTTAATTACTACTTGTAATTCAATGTTTGGCACAGCATGACTCGATTTTTGGAATTGAGATCGAGGGTTTCTCTGCCGTGCTCTTTCCCCTCGTGAATTTCAGGCTGAGTACGGCACTACTATTGATTTTTCTTTGAATTAATAAATTAGGAGTATTTTTCAAATTTTGTGTTTATTTTACATCTCACACCTTACCTCAAGTCTCCCTAAATTTGTTATTGTCAGGCGCATTCTGAGCAAGTAAAATTATGTTGAGCGGGGTTAACAACGTAGGGCTTTTTATTTATTTTGGTTGTTTTAGTGTAATTTTCTTAAACGAACCCGGGTAGGTATGTTTTACTACAAAAGGTTAGTTGTGTTTGCCGGGATTTGCTACTCGTGACCCACAAAAATGCGACGATGCCAAATGTAAATCATACCTAACTAGAGATATGTCAGAAATTTCTCCAGCACACCATTTGGAATTAGGGGATACCTTAGAGTCTACCTAGAATTAGGTGATACCTAGCAAGGTAGAGCCCGGTTATGCGCAATTTTACAACTCATAGTTAAACGTCAAACCTCAGTTCAAACCACAGATGTCGACTTTTTTACGTTTTATAGGTGCAGTTTACCAACAAACTTCGGTTTAACCGTTACCAGCGGTCTGGGTGTTTGTTAAACTTCAGTTTAATAGTTACCGAAAGATTCTAACCTCAAAAAAGTTATTAAAAATTTGTTTTTGGTAAAAAGACTGTAAGTATTTAGTGAAATCGCTATGATCAATGACTTAAAATTTATTTTTGATCAACTGGATGAAGAATGACGAAATTATTGACATTGTCGAAGCACGAAGACCAAATATTATTTGTCCTAGAACAAATCCTTTAGAGGAGTCCGACGATATGTAGATTTTAAAAAGAGGTTTGAATTATCTAAAGAGATATGCGAAATTGTGCACAAGGAAATTCGACAAGAGTTGGAACATCCCACAGACCAGCAAGTTTTATTCTCACATCGAGGTTACACGTATATATATATATATATATATATATATATACTGTATATCTTTCTCTCTGTCTGTAACCAACGCTGATATCTCAAAAAGTACTTGATTGATTTTTATCAAGTTTGGCTCTAGTTGGTGCCATTTTGGTTAAAATAATCAACCCTATATATGTAAAGAAAATGTAGTCTTTCTTCATGGCCGTGGTTTAACTCCGACTTATAAAATTGAGCAACTTGTTTACCGATGGATTAATCCAAAGATTAAACTGATATTTAAACTATGGTTTAATCTGGAGTTTTACCTTTGGTTGTAAAATTAGCCCTTAGTGCAAATGACCATCCAGTGCTAATGGAAGCCTCTATTGATGCTGCTTTTATCAGAGAAGGTCTTGAATACAGCTAAATTAAGGCACCTTTTAACAAAGGAAGCTTTAAGTTGATGCTGCTACGTCACTTGTCACCGCATGTTGTTTGTCTAAAGTAACATGGCGGACTTGGTCGACGAAAACGACGATCAGTGGCTTTATGGGTCAAATGCCGCCCCTGAGGGTTTTCAGAATCCTGAATTTCCTGTGGAAGACAATGCGCCCGACTTTCAGAAGCAGGCCCCTGTGCCCTATCAAGATGATGGACCGCCAGGTATGAGTTAAAAAATTGTTTATTAAAGAAGGTTTACAAGTCATGTCCCATTCCTGCAGTTGGAAAAGCACTAAAAAGTAACAGTCCCTATGTTTTTAAGCTTAGAATACTTAAAAAAAAATTATTTGGTAATTATGCAGTATACGGTTTTCTGCTATTTTTGATTTTTTTGAAAAATTCTTTATGGGGGCACCTTCCAGGGTCCCTAGGACCCCAAATCCGTCTGCGCCGGTTGTTTTTTTTGGTTTTTTTAAAAAAAATGTTCACTAAAACAACCCAAACCAACACAGTCCAACCCAACCTAATTCAAACCAACCCAAAACAATAAAAAAAAACACATTACAACCCCCCCCCTGGGCACCCTTTTTTCTCGTAAAAAAAAAAATGGGCGCAGGCGGATTTGGGGTCCTAGGGACCCTAGAAGGTGCCCCCATAAAGAATTTTTCAAAAAAAATCAAAAATGGCAGAAAACCAAATACTGCATAATTACCAATTATTTTATATGGATATTCAAGATTGTGATGAGCTTTCCCAATTAAAACACCAGAAGCTTTATTAAAGTTTGATTTATATTGCCGCTGTTCCTCCCTAGCTGTTTCATTTGTGAGGTGAACATTAAAGAAGTCTTTTCATAGCCTATAAAGCCCTGGTCTAATCAGCCTAACTCTAAAAATTTGTGTGTGTTATGACTTGCCTATGCATTTTTAGAGTTGAGGTGGGTATGCATGGGGAATGCCTAGATGAGACCCACTCAGAACAAATCAATCTTTACTTAATAAACAATATTTTATTTGAGTTATAATATAAAGGAAACCACAAATGGTTAGGCTAAAGCTTAGTTTAAGCAACTGATGAAGACAAATTAAATCTTAATTTTTTATGAGTAGAGTAGAGTAAAGCTTTATTTGCAAACATTTTTACAGTGTAATTTTATGTTTGTCTCTTAATTTTGATAAGGAAAAAGACAGACAGAATTCTAAGGTTTTTGTTATTTACAGGTTGTGAAACTGCAGAATATGAACAAGAGACCGCAGTACCTGCTCCTGTGCCGCAACAGGTCCCTCAGGAACAGTTCTTTGAACAACCCCCAGGTAAGCAATAATAAAGTCAAAATCATTTAAAAAAAAAAAGGATTCCATAATATTTTTTCCAACATCTTTGTATTTAATTTTTTTTAAATTTTAATAGATTTTTTGAAAAAATTTATCAAGAACAAAACTGGGAGGGGGGGAAATTTATTTATGTGGACAAACCTGAAAGGAAGAAAAACAGAAAAATATAATCTCTATTTTACTAAGCTATTGAAAACGATATGAAATATTAACAAAAAACAAATTCAAAAAAACTAACCAACAGATCAAAAAAGGATTGGCAAGTTTAGTTAATTTTATTTTGATTTTATGTAACCTAGAGAATATTAATAATGAAAATGAGCCTATGGAAGATGGAGAGTTGAAACAAAATGGAGATGACAGTGATAAAGAAGGACTGGATGATGATAGTGACGATGATATTAACGTGGTTATTGGTGATATTAAAGCTCCTACAGCTTATTCTCAGGTAAAAAATTAATAATAAAGATCTGAATTTAGAAAAAAATATTTTTATTAATTTAATACTAGGGTATGTTCAAGTTATGTACTTATTAGTTATTCTGATACTTGGGCATCTCTCTTTAATACAAGAAAAACAATAAGGCTATTTTACATTGAAATTTTTAAAAATTAGTATGAAGAAAATTCTTTCTAATTTTAACACTATGTTTTTTTGTTATTTGTTTTTATGCTTAAATTATTACCCTTGTTAGGATGTGCAACTCTAAAAAATTTTGTTATTTTTCTTGTGATTTCTGAATAAGAAAAATACAAAAGTAAATTGCACTCTTTGACACCCTGTATCTGGAAAATAAAGGATTTTTAACACCCTGGAGATTATTAGTTTTATCAAAGTATTTTGTCACAGCCCAACATCAAACGCGGCGGTCTCACAACAACCATAGGCGACAAAAGCAAACAGATCCAGCAAACTGGAAAATTTTCAGTCGAAGAGTTTGAACAAGTAGGCAACATCAATGGGGTGCCATCAGTGGAATATAATCTGGATTCCCTGGAAGATAAACCCTGGAGAAAGCCAGGTAAGAATACTAATGTTCAATTCCTGCATGTTGTCCCAGTTCTCAGTGTGTCTGTGCATATGTAGCTCTTGAACCACTGAACCAATTTTATTATGGTTTTTGCAGTTGGGGACCTATCCTTCAGGGAGTGTTCAATAAAAATAGGCTAAGTGGTTCCAGAGATAATATTCCTACACACAGACATCAACTAATTTGAGATGATGGCAAATATAATTGAGTGTAACTCTGTAAATGTAAATTTGGTTTTTATTGGTGTCAGAGGTTTGAAAATTTTTTAATTTTCTTGGCTATAACACATCTCATTTTTCATTCCAAGGTGCCGACATAAGTGACTACTTTAATTATGGTTTCACTGAGGACACATGGAAAGCGTACTGTGACAGACAGAGACGGATCCGTTTGAATGAGTCTGGAGTGGGAGTCATGCAGATCGGCACAGTTGGCATGCCCAGACCCATTGTGCAGAATTTCCCCATGCCCAGGCCTATGCATACACCACAGGTAAGGTGGAAGGGTACACATCCATTTTTGTTGTAAATACAGAGCAAATTAAACTGAAAGCATTTTTTAACATTCCTCTTTGCTGAAAATAATCAGTTTTTATATTTGCATGTTTGGAATTAGATGATTAGTTTATTGGCAATTATTTACCAAAACAAAGCAAGGTTTTAAAGCCAGCTATTATTGGGCCAATAAAATATTTCAATATATTCTGTTCAAGTCAACTAATTTGTGTAAACCGCTAAAAATGTCTAGATTTATATCAAATTATTTCTTTGTGGAAATGGATTTATCGGGTTTTGGTACGAAACTTCTTCCTTTTAGCCTGAACAGCCAAAAATGAATGTCATCCAAGTAATGACAGCTGACAGAAGAGAATATAGTAGAAAACCGGTCAGTTTCCCTGACATGACGGTGCCGCCCCCTTTCAGCGATTTTCAACCCGATTACAGTTTCAATCCGGAGCCGGAGCCGTTTTACGGAGGTAGGGACACTCTAGTTAGTAGGAACTTTGTGTATTGTGTAAACCTAATAATTTTTTTAAATTTATTTTAAAGGTTATGAACCCACACAAGACTCCCAATGGATGGACGGGCCTTCGCCCAACTGGCAACCAACAGAAATCAAGACTCTTGTTGGTGGGGCCAGTCCCACCCCTAGTTCTATGGGGCCCCCTTCGGCTGTCAGGGGACGGTCCAAAACACCAGGTGGGTAAATTAACTGTAATTTTCAGACCATTTTGACCATATAATGATGGTAATTCTAAACTGTTTTAACACTTCACGCCAAAACCTTATTTTATTTTAACTTCGCTAAATAAGTTAGCATGTTCAGGAGAAGACTAAAACTAAATTCTTATGTCTAACAGCTTAACTAAAAAAAGGGCACTGAAAATTAAGTAGCTGGATGAAAAAATTTGGCTCAAAATTAGCAAGCACCAGAAAGAATATCGCAAAATGATATATTTAAGAAAACTAATTATTCTTTCCTGCTAGTATGGATATTTAAGTGATTTATAAGCCATTGAACAGTGAGGAGCGGTTTTGACCACAGTTATTCGTTTGGTCATTGATTTTAAAGTTGGGCTATGCCGTAGTTCACAATAACCATAACCCAACTTGGATGGAATGGTCAAACTGGTTGGAAAATTTTAGTAATAGCGCCAAGGGCGAAAATTTTCAGCTTAGGACACACCCAACCTCTTAACAGAGAGCATATAAATCTAAATAGAGAGGACACCTAATGGTAAGTTTGCGACCCTGCTCAACTTGAAAACCAAGTGGCGCAGCTATCGTTTTTTTTTAGTTCTTGACTTGGAAACTGGGTGCTTCACTTTCGCTTTCGATCTTGCTTATTTTTCTCAATCCAAAGCAGTGGCGGCGCACAGGAAAATCGTATTTTTTGGACGAGTTTCGCGTTGGGAACTAACCATAATATCGATCACCTGCCTTGCGCTGCAGACAACAGACCCGTGCCGGTACAATCACAGGTGGCGAATACAGAGGAAGGCGTTCGACCCCTCCAACGAAATTAGGTACCAACTTCCCCAAAAATTTTTCCCATGATGGGAATTGACACGGTTACGTTTCAACCGCCTCTTTTGGATTAGGAGACCAGAACCATTGAAGGAATATCCAAGGAAATTTATCATATGAGACCATCAGTTTTCACATACCTTCTCACCCATTCTGATCTCCTAATCATGTATTTTTCAAACATTCGGAAACGACGGGGTTATTAAAATATGGTACAGAAGCATAGTTTGGTTGGTTTGCTGTAAATGTTTGTTTTTTTTTATAGCAAAATTGAAGTAACCTTAGATAGCAAAATATTTAAAAAAATAAATAAAAAAACACCTTTTTTTACCGGAGAAAACCTAAATTATATATCTCTGCTTTTTCCTAAATTATTACAAGTGATAAAGGCTTGAAATATATACAATACAAACTTTCTGCCAGCTCCCTTAGCAACAAGTTAATTTAAAATTGCATTAATAGTCAATCAATATAAGTATGTACGCCAGGGATAAATCGATATTCATTCAACGCGCGGGATTATTGCCGTTTTAATTTTAAATAAATATTACCCCGGTTCATCCTGGCGCATTCAGCTAAAATTCAAAAACTCGCTGTGAATCGCATTGGCTTGCTGGTCGGATATTACCATTATGTGTCCTCTCTATTTAGATTTATATGCTCTCTGATCTTAAATACAACGGTAAAACACATAATCTCGGAGTTGTTCGCCCCCAGATATTTTTCCACACAAAACCTTGAATCACCTTTAAATCTGATATCCAAAGACTAAACTCACCTTCAGATCAAGATTCTCATCGAAGTTCCTAAAATAAATTTAATAATCGCTATTTAAAAATATACCCCTCTCCAAAACTAATGAGCGGAGCCATAACTCACCTCCCGAGCACGGTCATCTTTGGTCAAGATTAAAAGTAAAACAGCTGATAAATGACGTCATAATTTGCCCTATTTTGGTTAAAACTGGTGTCGCTTAGATGCATTGATCTTGACCAAATATGACCGGTCATTATTGTTCAATGGCTTATAAATCACTTTATTTTCTCCAAAAAATAAATTTTCTTTAAGAAAATGCAGTCATAGCAGCATTTTTGTTTCATGCAGAATCCATACGACGGGACAGTCCGCCGCCGCGAGCGCGTTCCGAGCGTCCCCGAGGAGAGAGCAGGGCGCGGTCCGAAAGACCGAGAGACAGATCGAGGGAGAAGTCGCGTAGACGGGAGAGGGCTGAGACCCGCGAGCGATCCAGGTCGAGGAGCAAGTCTCGGAGGCACCGTTCGTCCCGCTCTAGGAGTCCCAGTCATCACAAGTAAGAGCTACGTATTTATATAAACACCCATTTAAGGAGTTTCTAACCCTTATTAAAAAGATGAAAATCGTGTTTTAGGTCAACAGGTTGTTCCAAAAGTTCGACGGTTTACAAAAAAGCACCTTTTTGGATGCTGGTCGTGCCACCAGTCATTAAGGGAGTGGACCTAGGAGGGCAATGTTACTTTTTTTAAATGGGAAACCCTGTATATTTTAACATTTTGGCTTTTCTTTCTGATTCCAAAAATACCTAATATGTTACCTTTTTTTCTAATACAAAGTTATGATTGTTTTCCACAAACCAAAACTACACTTTTTGGCAGTGAGTGCAAAAAAGTCTAGTTTTGGTTTGTGGAAAACAATCATAACTTTGTTTTAGTGCAACCAAAGGTTCCAAATTCCCAACATAGATTTTTTCTAATGGTTTTTAAATAAAAGACGAGAGAATGAGCTAAACAACAACAATGATATTCCGTTATTATTGAAGATTTTTGACATTAGCTAGCCAGTTTTACCAGCGTCGCGCTGCTGCGCTTTCAAAGTGATTTTATTTGGTAAATTTTGTAGGCACTTATGTTTAATTTTGTTAAGTTAGCAATTTTTTGGTGTATTTTGGGTCACATGACCTTGTTATTATTTGGTCACATGACTTATTATATTTTCTCGTTAGCCTTAAAAATTTGAACTAATGGAACTAACCATTCTCTTTTGTTATGTACTAAAGCTTACCAAAAGCCAAACTGACAACATGTAATGCCCTGTTATCACCATGCAACTTTTTCATGCATCAAATTTTCTAATAACAGGTTAAAAGAAGACATAAGCAGATTGTGTCTTCTTTTAACCTGTTATTAGAAGACACAATCTGCCTTCTTTTAACCTGTTATTAGAAAATTGGATGCATGAAAAAGTTGCACAGTGAGAACAGGGCTTAAGCAAATTTTCAAGTTCTAAAATATACGAAATTTTTTTAATTTTTTAGTTTAATTTAAATAAATACTCTACAATTTATTCTCTTTTTTTAATAAATAATAAACGTGGTCTAAATAAACTTGAAAAACATTTGGTTTTTACCAACCCAAATTGGTGGCCATATTGAATTTTGTCCGCAAAAATTGGAATGAGCTGTATGACACTTTATTTTTTATATCGCTTCGTTTTTGTTTCAGGTCTCATAAAAAGTCAAAAAAGTCGAGCCGAAGACACAGTGATAGTGATTAAAATCGAACTTCTGTTTACAAAAAAATTAGACTTTTGGGCGAACCTTTCTTTGAGGAAGCGTGCCGTTTTTCTTATTATTTGACACGCATTTATGTTGGTTTGATGCTACAGAATATTGTGTAAACTATGGGGTGAAGAATTGTTTGTTTCAGAGCAGTAAGTAAATAATTATAATAAATAAAGTATCAAAACTTAAAGCAATTATATTCTTCCTAACATTTTTTTCTATGAATATGAGACTTCTAAAATAGTAGTGTTTACAACTATTAGCTAAAATAGTGCTAACGAGTGATTTAAAAACGCGAGTTAAAAAAGAACAGTTTTGTAGCGAGATGTAAATACTATTTTTTTAAATACCTTTATCAAAAAATTCAAACAAATGGGAAAAACATACAAAAAACTAGGAGAGAAGAACTATTGACAGGTCACCATTTTATACTATAAATCAATAAAAAGTTATTCGTTTTCACAAGAAATATTGCCATAAATACCTTCTGTTTATACCCTTTGTTCTAACTTTACCAATACCAATCAAGGGATTTCCTAAAAATTTTAGTGTAAATGGGCCTCTACTTTTCATTTTAATCCTCATGGACAAGCATCTAGTCGGCTTCATTTTGAAAACACAAGAAAATTCTTATTATTCACACCAAAATACAAATTTATTGTTGTAATTACTTAATTACTTTACAAAAAGTTAGTTTTACTAGAGTAGTATTTTAAGATGTCACTCTTTTATTCTTCCAAATAAAACTTAAATTAGGCAGTTGCTGCTGCTCTCAAACTAGTACTAAGTTGACACACCTTCCGCTAAGGGTATATATTTTTTTTTTGCGTATTGCTGTAGGTTAGGTTACTTTAAACCCTCCCCCCCCCCACACACATAAAAGAACCATGAAAACAAAACCCTGAACAGGTAGGTTAAAAAAATTAGGACTTGACTTTTAGAATTGATAAAAGCAGAATTTAATTTTAGTCAATAGTTTGTGAAGATGCCTCTTTCTTAGGCAATTGACCCATTACTGGTGGAGAGTGTCTCATAACGTTTTCGATTATTCTTCTCGCAAATCGCTCGGAGATTGCCCGGGATCAGAGCAATCACGTCACAGATCAGTTTTAGGGTAACGATTAGTTCAAATACACGTTCGATTTGTTCTCTGGTCCGTTTTAAAGGTTAGAATTATTTAGAAAGGATTTTTTCAAGTTTATTTTTGAAAGAAAATGAGTGGGAACCATTGTCGTAGGTTGAACCTCTGAGTACATTAATTTTAAATATTATTGTACATTTGGAAAGGTTAATGTCAATAAGAAGTTTGGGAAGTCAGTCGCGACATCTGTCTCTCAACGAGATTTTTGAACGGTATTTTAAATTATGATTCCAGCTCTATCCGAGTTGCGCAAAAGTAATAGAAGCCTTATGGGTTTTCGCGATGATGTTGCGATAGATACGCCAACGTCTTCCCGGCGGTACCTCCGAGTACATTAATTTTAAATATTATTGTACATTTGGAAAGGTTAATGTCAATAAGAAGTTTGGGAAGCCAGTCGCGACATCTGTCTCTCAACGAGTTTTTGAACAGTATTTAAATTATGATTCCAGCTCTATCCGAGTTGCGTAAAAGTAATAGAAGCCTTATGGGTTTTATAAACTTAATAAACACGCCCTGGAAGTAGCAATTTTTTTAGCAACATAACATGGTCAAGGTAATGGGTGGCGGACGAGCAAGGAAAAGGGTCAGCTCAGGCATACGTCGGACCGGAACCGTGTCTGGGTTTTACCAGAGGTCAGATGAAATCTGCCACCAAGGAATGGACCCACACAAGACTAAATCAGGAGTGGCAACAAACAGGGGACGCTACTCAGGCCAAGGAGCTCATCCAGGGCTTCAGCAAGACAAGAAGGGACTGGTTGCTGCGCAGAAAACGTACATAAATAGGACCCCTAATAGGAGTCCTCACTGGACACTGTGCACCTGGCAAGGATGAAGGTAGTGCAGGACCCAACTTGCAGAGAGTGCTGGGAGGAGGATGAATCCTCACCACTATCTTGCAAGGTGTCTGTCCTACAGAGGAATCAGAGAGGGAATCTTCGGAGAGGAAGTTTTCGAGCCGGAACACCTTCCGACGCTAAAATGGTCGGATATCCTGACCGTTATTCAAAGGACGGGAAGGTTCGACCGTGGTGGAGCGGGAGCGTGAAGGGGGAGCTCTGGGGGATGGCGAAAAGGGCTCGCGTAGAGCCTAGTCGCCGGGCCGGGAGCCCCCCCCCCCTATTCTACTACGACGCCGGGCCGGGAGCCCCCCCCCCCCTATTCTACTACGACTAGTAATGACAGTTGCCAAATCGAAAACGCAAGTCTTTTTCCGATTGATCCGGGAGCGCTCTACATCGAGTTTCGAGCAATAATCGAAAACGCTATTAGTTGCAGAGCACATGCAAAAGAAGAAGCAACTTGGTGGAAGATAAAAAAGTCGCCTAAATAAATAAGCCTTAATCTTTTACTCTAATCCGAGTAGTCCCAATATTATGCCTCTTCTTCCCCAAATGCATATTGTTGTTTCACTTACTTCGACTTGCAAGTTGCCAAAGTCATACTTGTAGGTGGTGAATTGGCTTGGTTCTTTATGGTGGTCTATATGAGCAGCTAGGCTTCCTCTAAACTTGGTTTGGAAATCGCAACCTTCTTGTGGACAATTGTTTCTAACTTCTTCTGTACATTTGTGGCTCAGTTAGTGCTGCGAAACGGCTTTGATTGTAGTAACTTTTTGTAAAAGTCGTTGGTTTTCCACCGTTTTTACCAGTCGAAACATCAAGAAGCTATGTTTCAACTTGGTGAAAAACGAGAAAGTCACCCAAATAAATTAGCCTTAATCTTTTACTCTAATCCGAGTAGTCACAATATTATGCCTCTTTTTCAAGTGCGCCTTAAGATACGCCTTGAATTTCGTCTGGTAAGTGCAAATAGAACAGTTGAAAATCTCTACTTCATTCGAATTTTTATGCGTGATCAAATGCACATTGTGGTTCCACTTACTTCGACTTTGAAGCCCGCAAATGTCACACTTGTAGATGGTAACTTGGCTTGGGTCTTTATGGCGGTCTATATGAGCAGCTAGGCTTCCTCTAAACTTGCTTTGGAAGTCGCAACCTTCTTGCGGACATTTAAAGTTTCTAACTTCCTCTGTACGTTTGTGGCTTAGTGAATGCTGGGCTAAACCGCCTTTGTTTTTGGTTTTAAACCCGCAAATTTCACACGTAAAACGACCTTTGGCGATTTCTTCCGGATTGTCGTGGGTTTGTATGTGATCGTAGTAACTTTTTCTGTTCATGGTTTGGAAATTGCATGCAGAACAGCTGTAGGTCGTTGGTTTTGCACCGTTTTTACCAGCCTGGTGCGTTCCTTTCTTTAAATGCCGTGTAAGGCGGTCCTTAAATTTGGTCGTATACCCACATACGTTGCACGAATGCAACTCAACCTCCGTATCATCCTTGTGTGTTAACAGGTGCGCATCGTAGTTCCACTTACGTTTGCTTTGAAAACCGCATGTGTCGCAAACGAACCTTTCGCTGTCAATTTTATGCACTTCCATGTGTTGTTTAAGATTATACTTATTTTTAGATTTGTACGCGCAGTGTTCACACTGGAAGATTTCCGAGACTTCGTCGATAGTTTTGTGAATTAAAGAATGGAGGGTGAGTTTACTGCGGGTTCTGAATGAGCGGCTGCATACTTCACACAAGTACTTCTTCACAATTTGGTCTGGGTTGTGCAGCATTACGTGGTTTGTTAGATTTCTCTTAAACTTGGTTTTAAATTCGCATTGTGGACAAGTGAACCATTCGATCTCGTCAGGGTTTTTGTGAGACAAAGAATGTACTCTTAATGATTCTTTGTCCAAGGTATTGTAATCACAAAAATCACACTTACGTATCTTGTTATCTACACCTAAAGTTTTTATGTTATGTTCTTTTAACAAATGTTTTTTTAATCCGATTTTATTGCGGTTTTCATGGTAGCAAACATAACACTTATATTTTTTTCCTTTTTCTGTGATAAGTGCGTGAGTATCTTTGTGTATCTCAAATGCTTGTTTTTCTTCTGTTTTAAAGTTACACAGGTCACATTGTTTTGTAGCCACTTTTTTCTTTCTAACCTTAGGCTTTTTATTTGTTTCTGGAAAATCCAGTACATCAAAATCACTATAGTTGTTTTCACTAGCTGCCTCTTCATGTGTTGTCAAATGTTTCTTCAAATAAATTAAACTTTTACTTTTATATTTACAACTCAAACATTGGAAAACCTTAAATTCTAGCTCGCTTTTATGAATTAGCAACAAGTGACTTTTAAGATTTGTTTTATTGATAGTTTGATAGTCGCAAAATGAACATTTAAACGTTTCAACGTCGGAAATTTGATGTAGATGCTTTAGATATTCTTTTTGCAGATCCTCAACCTTTCTTTGGCTAGTTTTTTCCAAGATATCATTAAAAATTTGTTGGTAAAATTTCTGTTTTTCAAAATCCAATGTGTTTTCTTTGAAAAGGGTTTTTACTTCTTCAATGTGTTCTGTTTCGGATTTGGACGTGTAATTTTTTTCTAGATAACTTTTAAAATGTGAATTGTTTGGTGGAAGCTCGATTGGTTTTTCTTCCAGGTCTTCTTTTACAGAGCTTGAAATTGGAAAAAAGATTTTTTTATTATTACAGGGTATTCCATTTAAAAGGATGCACCTGGATTCTCTTGAAAACTAATCAATTCTTAATTGGTGTCGATTTAGAGCATTTACATAAGTTAAAAAAGTACAAACAGAGTACATTTTCAAATCTTCCTGTTTGCAGGACGACTAAGTCATCTGCATAACCCACAGTGTTACTGTGACAGACAAATTCACACACACACTTTCACACACACACTGATACTTACATATACACAAATCATCATTAAACTGCAAGAGAATCCATCCTGGAACTAACAAGCTTGGACTTTTCAGGAAAACACACCTCCATAGCTAGCAAAACTTTCTTAACAAAGTATTCGGCCATACGGTGACATTAACAAGAATTTGACAAATCCAATTTAAAATCAATATCTCCAAATACATTGTTGAAGTGAAACAGGCCCAGATCTACAATAAGTCTATAAACTATTCTCTTGCTTGAGTAAGGAACATAATTATACACGCTTAAAAGAATAAGGGCATCGTGATCTGATAAATTTGATTTAAAAACTTTGCAAGCAATGGTTGAAGGAGCAAAATTAATACATACATTAACCAAATAGCTCATTTGGCAAGTGATTACCCTATTTGAAAACTAATTGCTAGATTTTTAAAAATTTGAACATGTTTCAAAGGCATTTAAAAGACAACAAAACAAAACCAAAATAAGGTACAACATTCCACAAAAATTCCAATATAGCCATAATATGTCCCCCTTGCAAACAATGTCAATGTTTTTAAATTTTTTAAAAATTCTGATCATTTTTCGAGAAAATCCAGGTGCATTAAATGGTTTACTTTGTAATGTAATACAAGTAATGGTAATTAAAAATTAAAAAGTATCTGAATTGCAAAACATCAAAAATGCAACATGGTCTTAAAAATAAAACTGTGGACTCTTTCACCCTTTTCTTTATAATAAAATTATTGTGGTTGTTCAATTTATTTATTTAGTCTAAATAGACAAGACAATTGTTTGTTATTAATTTTGGAACAGTTTTTTTTGTAAAGTATATGAGAATTAAATAGTGCTACCTAAACCATTATTTTCAGTATTAAAGCCATAATATTACCACTATAAACCTAGCGAGCCCACCTCATAAAATTTAAATTTTAATAATTCCAGAATAATGTGCTTTTTATGTACTAATTTCGTCCCCTTTTAAAAATTTTTGTGCTCTTTGAGTTTTTAGTGGGGCCGCTAGCTTTCTATAAACCTAGCAACCCCAACCTTAAATGAAGGTTAAAAATATCCGTTAAACATCAGAATTATGTGCTTTTTATGTGCTCCATGAAAATATAAAAAAAATATAGAGAAAAACTAGAGATTTTTTACTTTTTTGGACATTTTTTTTTTTAATGTTATGGGCTCGCTAGCTACCTAGCAAGCCCAACCTTAAATAAAGGTTCCGTTAAATATCTCAGAATTATGTGCTTTATATGTAATCCATGAAAATATAAAAAAATATTAACATTTTTATCTTTTTTAGTTATTTTTTTTTTTAATGTTGTGGCCTCTCTAGCTTTATATAAACCTAGCAGGCCCAGGTAGGTTGGGTTTTATCTGTTTTTTTAAATAAATAAACAAAAAATAAATTATTTCAAATAGCTTTGCTTTTTTATACAATTTTTACCTCTAGTGCACTCAAACAAACTCAAAAACGGTCGAAAAAGTGACAAGTGACGGGTAATACATAAAGTTAGAAGTTGTCTAACTTTATCAATTATCCATTACACATTTCATATGAAATCAACCAAAAAAAGAGGGAGGTTTGGCAGACCATCTCCCCAATTTCGATAATTTTTGGTTCATTTATTCTTCCCATAAAGGGGATGAAAAATCCCAAATTTGAAATTATTTTGACGACACAACACGAAAACTACAAATTTTGCTCAAACCTGTACTTAAAGAAATTGAAATATCTCGATAACTACTTGAACTTGGAAAATGGTTTGCAGGTCGTTTTAGAGTTATTTTAAATACCTTTCGAATGATGTTAGAAAAAAACTTTTTTTAAATTTTTGAAAAACAGCATTTAAAAAAATTTTTTTTCGGTATTTTGCCAAACTATTAATATTTACAAAATTTCATTTGATCAAAACAAAATATTTTAAAAATTTGGAAATTAAAAATACCTTTTGTAGTATGTATAAAGAGTAATATCTTGAGAACTGTATACCATAAAAAAGTGAGTAATACCTTGTTTATAGGAATTTTAAAGCCCATTTTGATAAAGTATCACATAACCTAATTTTTTTAAATAATTTTTTTTAATTAACCCATCATCAATCATGTGATACATCATTCGAAAGGTATTTAAAATACCTTTAAAAAGAGCTATAAACGACTGTCGTAGTTTATCAAGATATTTTCTTAGGTACATGTTTGAGCAAAATGGTAGTTTGTTTTGATTTTGAAGAATTAAATTAAAGAAAACTAATGGCCAAAAAATTTTTTATCCCTTTATGGGTAGAATAAATGTACCAAAAATTAACAAAATCAGAAGATGGTCTGCCAAACCTCTGGTTGATTTGATTTGAAATGACCCATAGACATTAAATCAAAATGTTTTCAATGTGACTACTTTGTAGAGTAATCCTTTCTAAATTAGGGAAAAAGGTAATTATGCAGTATATGGTTTTCTGCCATTTTTGTTTTTTTTTTGAAAAATTCTTTATGGGGGCACCTTCTAGGGTTCCCAAGAATCCAAATCCGTCCGATTTTTTTTGTTTTTTTTAAATTTTTTTTCACTAAAACAAACCAAACCAACACAGTCCAACCCAACCTAATCCAAACCAATCCAAAACAATTAAAAAAACACTTTACAACCCCCCTGGGCACCCTTTTTTCTCGTTAAAAAAAAAAAAATCGGGCGCAGGCGGATTTGGGGTCCTAGAAGGTGCCCCCATAAAGAATTTTTCAAAAAAAATCAAAAATGGCAGAAAACCGTATACTGCATAATTACCGGGAAAAATTAGACCAATAGAGAAAAGTGAGAGAGAAGAAAGTTTATAGCTTGTTTATACGGCAAATTTTGAGGTTATCTTTAACATTATTATCAAAAATAGAATATTACTTACTCAAGACCATCAACATCCATCTCAACAAAGATGGCAACTTCCTCTTTGAATTCATCTTTAACATTATCATGCCCCAGATCATGCCATGGAGGAGCCTTCTTGCCACTGTCTGTTTCTTCACAGGTAGGTTGCCAGTTCTTTGCCTTTTCTTCCTCCAAGCACAGCAAATCCCTCAAGATGGAGTTTTCATTATTTATAAGTACCGAAGCAGTCATGGTTTTCTACTTGTTGAATAAAGTATTGTTCATAATTGGAATAGTCATTGCAATAGTCCTGATTTTTGTTATAACGCACGCTCTGGCACGGTCTTTCTTGTTAATAAGACAGTGACAGAGAGTGCCTTATAACCAAGATTTCCACTATTGCCATGACTATTAATACTTAATTACAATAGAGACAAAATATGTTGGGTTAAAGGTGTAAATATTCGTTTACCTATTTTTATAGTTTTGTTGCATTGAGTTATGATAAGTAAATTTAACTGATTTTTTATATTATTCGTTCTACTCAATTTCTTTTTTTGATAAAAATTTACCAAAAACTGAAACCCTCCTTTTTATTGAAAGCGCCTACTTTCTTATTAGATCGCATCCGTATTTGAAAGCCCGTACGGATCTAAGGTTTGCACTAGATTTATCTAATCGGAGTCCAAACGCTCTCTAGTATGAAGCAACACCGTACTTAACTAAAAAGCCTGTTAACTCCGACCGCTTCAGTGCCCTTTAGCCTATTGTGGCTGCCATTTTTATAACCAAATTGACAAGTAAAACATGGATTTGAGAACGGTGTTGTATGAAGTTGGTATGAATCAACCAGTGCAATGATGTGCAAAAGGAATACAAAATGTTTCCATCTCTTGCGCACCCATTAATAAAGGAAGAATTAGTTAAAAGACAATTTAAAAAAAGTCGGTGAAAGTACGTGTTAAAGTCCTTCCTTTAAGGATCAGGGAGTCCTTAAAAGATTCCTTGTGCCAAAACAGTATTCATCGCGCAAGGGGCCTTGAGAGAGCCTTAGTGTCGTATTCATGGTCCTCCTCTAAAAAAGCTTTTAAGGGCCTCGTTCCACCAAGGAATATGAAATCAAAGGACGCCTTGAAATAGTTAACATCCGTGCTTGAAGGCTCTCTTCAACGAAGAACTTTAAATACAAAATCCTGGTATTTTTAGGGCTGTATTCATAGTTCTTTCAAGACTTCCTTAAGGTGTCCTTGCGTCAAAACCTTATTCACAGTCCCACAAGTGCACCGTAAGGTTTTTTCCCAAGGAATACACAATCGAAGGCCACCTTAAAGCTAGGTAAACTTCAAAGAATCTAGTTTACAACTCATAGTTAAATATAAAAGCTCAATTTAAACTACGGATGTCGACTTTTTTACGTTTTATAGATGCAGTTTACCAACAAACTTCGGTTTAACCGTTACCGGCAGTTTGGGTGTGGGTTAAACCTCAGTTTAATAGTTACCGAAAGATTCTTATCTCGCTACGATCGATAATTAAATTTTAATTCAACAGAAAAACAATAATTTTAACAAAACAAAAACATTTTAGGTTTACAATTATAAAATGCTAAATATAAAACAAAAGCAACACTTTAAATCTAGGACTTGTGCTGTGCTGCTTATGAATAAACGTTATTATAATAAGTAAATTTAAATCTAAATATAATTGCTGAAAACTAATAAACAAAAATATTTTATTGCTTTTGAAATAAATTTAAATACTTATTTGCTTAAACTACTAAATTAATGTATCTTTATTGTTTATCAAAGAATATCATTAAAAAAATGATATTTTTCAAAAAGATGTCTTCAAATTTTATTTAAAACTATTTAATTTAAGATTTCTAAATTTAGATAACTTAGAATTTATTTTTGATCAACTGGATGAAGATGATGATGAAATTATTGACATTGTCAGAGTACCAAGACAACCAAAAATTATTCGTCCTAGAACAAATCCTTTGGAGGAGTACGACGATCTAAATTTTTAAAAAAGGTTTAGATTATCTAAAGAGACATGCGAAATTGTGCACGAGGAAATTTGACAAGAGTTGGAACATGTATCCCACAAACCAGGAAGTTTTATTCTCACACTGAGCTCACACGTATAACTTTGTTTGGCTGTATGTCTGACCCTAACCAACGCTGATATCTCAAAGACTACTTAACTGATTTTTATTAAATTTGGTGAATATGCTGGGTTTGGCTCTAGTTGATGACATTTTAAAGATATGGTTAAAATAATTAACCCTATATGACAAAAAAATGTAGTCTTTTTAAATTAAGCTAATCCAAATGCTCTTCTTTTCTTCCTGGCCGTGGTTTAACTGCGACTTATAAAATTGAGCAATTTGTTTAGCAATGGTTTAATCCTTGGATTAAACTAAAGTTTAAACTATGGTTTAATCTAGAGTTTAACCTTTGATTGTAAAATTAGCCCTAACACAAAGCAATTTAAAAGGTGCACTCGGGCAACTTCCGATGTGCAATCGAACTCTCCCTTGGTGTATGAACTTTCAGTGAAGTAGGAGAAACAAACGTCAATTTTCCCTAACCTTACTTTCTCACTGACGTTTCTTAAAAAAAAATGAAAGGAGTCTGAAAAGACCACAGAAAACCTATTTTAAGATATTATTTTTATAGAAACACCGCAAAATGAAATAAAAAACTAGGATACCTTGATTGGTATAAATCATCTTTAATTATTAGGTATACTTGAGCTCGACTTAATACCAGTAGTGCGTCACAGCACTTTTTAAGAGGTAAAACATGTCTCAAAATGTGAAGGAGAGTGAACAGGAACCGGAGGAAAGCAGTCAGCCTCCACCAATGGGGCTACGCTTGGATTTAGGTGATGAAGTGCCACACAATGTTGAGGGGAGGTTGATGGGAATGCAGGGGTCACCAGGTAACTAATTACAGTTTTTTACTGTTTTGAGTAAACTTGTCTGCATGGTGGGTTCCTTCCTTGGAGCAGCAACAAAAGACATTGAAGAAGCAAAAGCATTTTAAGTGCTATTGGGATTGGGTCATTTTAGTGCCTTTCGTCTCTGGAATTATCCAGTAGGCAACTGCCAGGCACTTGAATAGCATTACTAACAAATATTTTGTCAAAAGGTTTTGATGCCATAGATCGTTTTAGTTTTGGTCACCCTATACTAAATTGTAGGCTGTTGTAAATAAATATTACTAATACAAAAAAACTCTTTTGTCACTGATTTTTTTTTACATGATTAGGTCCAAGCTCAGAATCCACAAGACGAGAAGACAATCCATTCTCATTTAAACATTTTTTAAGAGAAGGCCTGGGAAGAGGCAGTCAACCAGATGTGTCCAGTAATGGAAATCACAGTCACACTAGAAGAGTGCCAGATTTTTCTTCAGCATTACCAGATTTTGTACAGGATCATCTTGTTTTAGAGCAGTCATTTTTAGGTATAAATCAGTAATATTTTATAGCCACATATAACTATGAGATACTATACTGGCGTCAAAAGGAAAAACCCTGCAACCCACAAATTTTTCAAAAATGACTTTTTTGGTTTTTTAAACTTACTGGTTGGTTTAAAACAGCTTAAAAAGAAAAAAAATATATATGTTTTTATTTTTCACTTTAAAAAAAAAATTAAACCACATATTTACAATCCTTTTATTATCTCTACTAAGCTATAACCACATATATTGTCAGTGCTAAGAAAAAACCATGTAAAGTCTGTGGATTTACGTGGATCTTTCTTTGTATTTATGGCTTTAGCCCAGCAGGACTGCTCGAATAGGATATGTTATTTTACTGTATGTGCCTATTTTATCTGCAAAACGCACAATTATTAATTATTATGTTTTATTTTTTGGTATTTTAATTCATATTTTGTAAAAAAAATCATTGGTCTGTATTACACCTACAACATTTTTAGAGACTATATATATATATATATATATATATATAATAGATTCTTTATTTAGCATTGCTAATGTATACAGTTAGTTTACAATGTCTTTAGAGAATAAACTAATCCTAATACTAAAAAAATTAAATTGGATTCCTAGGGAAAAATATCCAGATGTTAGCAGTGGTCAGCTAGAGTCAATGATAAATTAGTCAACAAGAACAATTCCAACAGCTTATAAATTTAAAAAAAAAACACCAAAAAAGAAAAATACATAAATTCAATCAAAAAAGTAAAATGTATAATAAATAACAAAGTATAAATAAAGAACTATAAAGAGAACACAGACAAAAACAGCAAGTCAGTGGCAAATTCTCATTATTAAAAGACAAAAACCAAGTAAAAATTAAATAATAAAAAAAATAAATAAACCAATTAAATATATAGAAAAACAAATACAAAATACAAACTTTTAAGATAAAACGAAACAAAACAATAAATATAAAAAGGGTTAAAATAAAAATAAATAAAATTTTGATGACTGGACTGTTACATAAATATCACATTTTTTTAGCAGGTACTCTTTCAGTTTTTGTTTAAAAGTGTTAACAGAAACTGATAACTTTATTTCATCAGGTAATTGATTAAATAAGTTAAATCCTTTATAAAATACAGAATTTTGAGCACCAATAGTATTTCTTTTTTCTATGTAAAAATTTCTTTGGTGTCTGGTATTATAATTATGGAATAAAATAATTTTTAAACAATTTTATCAGTGAGGTATTCTTGTGCTTTTCCCTATTTTATTTTAAAAATAAAAACTAAGACAGAATACTCAAAAAACATTCCTACAGAGAGATCTACTATAATCCCTAAATATCTTATTTTAACAACTTAGTCAATAGGCTCATTTCCTATTTTAATTTCTAATTTCCTTGTTGAAAACTCATTGAGCTGTTTATTTTTACAAATTAAAATAAATTTACTTTTGCTCTGATTAATCTTCAGTTGATTTCTACATGAATAAATGTATATTTGTTCCAAAACACGGTTTGCACTGGCCACAACAGCATCCATATTTTCACCTGTTATCGTATACAGCCCATCGTCGGCAAACAAGTGTATAATATCAGGGTCTTCCAATTCTTCAACAATGTCATTTATGTAAAGTATGAAGAGAAGAGGCCCCAGAATACTGCCCTGTGGTACGCCATAGTTAATCTGTCGATTATCTGACTGAGCGACATTAACTTTAACATTTTGTTGACGATACTCAAGATAGTCTTCAAACCACTTAAAAACAGTACCCCGAAAACCTATCCTCTTCAACTTGGCCAAAAGCTTCCCACATTCAATGGTCTCAAAAGCCCTTTTTAGATCTAAAAAAATTGCTAATGTAATCAATCCTGAATCTTTATTATGAACTGAACTGCAGTCTCACAGCTGTGTGCCTTTCTAAATCTAGACTGCTGCCCAACCAGTACACCATGCTCCCGAACAAACTCTAGAATCTGGTTGTACACACATCTTTCAATTATTTTTTTCAAAGCTTCTTTTCTATTTTTCCACAAATCAAGTTTAGGTCGCTCACGGGGTTCTTCCGGCTGACGGCAGTATAATGGCCCAAGGATTGCAAAATCTGTAAAAATTACTATGTTTTTTTTTAATTTACAAAATATTGAAATTATTTTTCTAGGCATCACTCCGCCCACCCACAACCTAGTATTACCAGAATATGAGGACAGGCTAAATGACCCCAGCCCAGAACAAAAAGAATCGCCACAAAATATGGCCCCAATACCCCTAGATTTGCCAGGATTACCTCTGGGAGGGGCATTCCCCCTTGATTTGCCTGTGAGGCTCAATGGACAGGAAAGGAATGCACCTACTTTAGCAGAGGTAAAGGAGCACAGTCAATATAATGAAATAACCCATACAGGGTGATTCAAATTGACCACTTTTGGGGGGTTCAAGGCACTTAAGCTTGTTTTTTAAGAGAAGTTTAAAGGTGAAAACTGCATCTTAATAAGCCCTTGGGAGTTTTCAAAAAGTCATTTTGTCTTTTTTGTTAGTGAAAATTTATTTGTGATGTAAATTGCTTTTTTTGAAGAGACCTTTTAACACAGAATTCAACTTTCAAACTGGATTTTATCTGTTAACTTTAATTTTTGAGATATAACACAAATTTCCTGTTTTACTTACAAAATGAACTTTTTTTTATATCATTTAAAAAACCAGTTTAATTCCTTGTAAAATGATGTGTCATGTTATTTTATGATGATTTTTAGGTGGGAACATCATGCAGTTTACCAGATTTCCTGTCAGATGGCGCCGTGTGCCCCAGCGGTGACATTTCTACCATAGCAGTAGTTGGTCAAGCCGACCATAATGGGCCTGTCACTGGCCCATCAGCAGAGAGTGAAATAGAATCTCTAAGGTAAAGTGTACTGTTTGATTTCACAGCGTATTTTACAGTGCAAAATAAGACTTCTTTCTTAATAGGTTCATCCCTTTTGTTAAAAATCTAGCGAAATACAAAAAATAACTTATGGGGAAAAAAGATATTGACCCCTGAAAAAATATCTCTGTAGATTTTTACAATCACTTTTTGCTGTTTGTTTTGGTGGTCTGCCGAATGTGTTCGATTGAAAGCGCCTACTGACTAAACCCCTCCGCTGCAGATTTTGTCGAAATAGCGGAACCATTCTCAGGAGTGAACTCTCACAATTTCCCCGTCACTTTTTTGGTCTCTTAGGTGCGTTCGTCTTCGTGTTTGATTTTTAGAATCGTTCTTATCATGTCCCTGGTTCCTTTATCTAGGTATTGTATCATTTATTTGAAGAGGTTCTCTATGGTCATATTCTTTATCTGTAGATCGTGTCGTTGTTTTGCGATAGTTCTCAAATCTTGGACAGTAAATTAACGTTTGTCTTCCGTCATTCTTCGACAGTACCGACATTTGTCGTCCGTTTTCTCTATTAGCCTTGGTCCTAACAGATCCATGTCCCGTTAGAGCTTGTGTCATATAGTAATCCATTTTTTGGTGCTAGCAGTCTATCCATGTTTTAATGTCGGGAATAATTCTTTTCGTCCATTGTTCTTTTTCGGTTTTCGGTCCCATCTTGCTTGCCAGTATTCCAGTGTTTTCTCTTTCGCAATTTCTTTGTTTTCTTCACTGTGGTCATTTTTATCTTCTTGCACAATTTCTTTGACAATTAGGCCTATGGGCGGGATTCCTTAAATAACCTGAATAGCTTCCGTTGCATTCTTATATGCATGTTTTTGTACTTCTTTGTACGCAATACTGGACCATTTGATCTAAATGCCTTGCTTTTGCCGACGATTTCAAACTGTATAGGATTATAACATGTTTAGTGATACAGTAGAATTACAGCATGATATTAATGAGCTTTCTGGATGGTGTTTTGAAATTCAGTTGAATTTAAATGTACAGAATGGATAGAGTTTATTTAATTAAGGACTTAGGTATCTGGTTTGATACAAAATTAAACTTTTTAGATCACATTCAGATAACTGTAAATAGAGCATTTAAAATGTTAGGTTTTATAAGTCACACATTAAGTCTTTAAAAATATCTATATGTTACGAAATTTTTATTGGGCTATTGTGAGGTCAGTTGTGGAATATGCTGTCCCAATGTGGTGTCCACATTATCCCACAGACAAAAAAGAAGTTGAAAGGGTACAGAGAAAATCTTTGCGATTTATTGGCTTTAAAATGGGAATTAATTATGAAAACATCAATTATAATGAGCTAATGAAAATTTTGAATCTTTAATCTCTAGATTGTAATATGATTGATTCACCAGAATTGCTGCAACTGGTTTGTCTGAGTGTTCCACAACAGATCCTTAGGGACTCTCTAACATTTGCTGTAACATATCATCGTACTAATTATGGGATAAATATGTCATTATGTCGTATGTCCAAATTAGCAAATGAAGCTATAAATACTAGAATTACTTAATTCTTAGTTTTGTTTTTTTTTATAATTTATAGGTATAAAAAAAACTTAAAAAATCTTAAAATTTTATCGCTCTGTTGATTAGTAAAGAAGCATTTGCAGACACACAATACTTCCTTAAAATCTTGATTAATGAAAACCTGCGAGAGAGCACTCCTTTCTATTGAATTGTCTAACAAAACAATAATGAGAGCCAGTAGTTACTAGAGAGAAATATGATATTTGATATTGGTTATTTATTGGTGTATTGTAGGAGACAGTTGGCAGAGCAAACCAGACAATGTAACACGCTAAGAACAGAATTAAATTCTACAAGAACGAGAGCGGAGAGGGAAGCGAGGGAGGTGGCCAGAGCACTTGAAACTGTAGAAACTAATCTAGAAACTAGTAATGTGAGTAGACCCCGCAATGTAGGTCCCACAACATTCAAATGGGAAACATTGTTTTTTTTTTTAAATTAAAGTGATTTTAGACTGTTAGAAAGTGAAAAGTTCGTTTAGACTTGTTGGTAGTTAGGGCCTCGGTAAATTTCCAAGTTTTAGGTTAATTTAAAATGAAGTTTTTATATTGTTAGAAATTCTACTTTGGAAATATTTTTAAAATTAATATAATAATCATTTTTTTTTGTTTTCTTTTAGAGAAGAGCAACTGCAGCAGAAAGTACAGTACTTAAGCTTAGACAAGAAATAAAGGAATTGAAGGTAATTTTTTTGTTTATTAAAGTTTTATTTTTATAAAAAGATAATAGGGTGTATATATCGGGTAAGAATTATTATTATCATTATATTCATTCTCTTGCTCTCAAGAGTCTACAAAGACATATTTTTTCCCTGCTAAATAACTGAGGGATTATCAGCTGACCCAAGACTAAATTTGTGCATATAATAAAACTATAATGCAAACAGTTGGCACCCCATTGTAGATAGCATTTTATATTTATAATTTTAATTCCAGATAGAAGTAGGAAACCTGAGATCTGAAAATCAAGCATTGAGGCACGGAGAGTCGTCTAGCGGCACAAGTAGGAACTACTACAGCGCCACCAGCGAGTTGCCGTCCAGTAGGTTAGCCCAGGAACTTAGGAACGCCGCTGGCAGTGCGGAACACTCTTTAAGGTAAGTATTGATTGATCTCTTTTAAAGCCTTCAATAGGCTACTACTTGGTTGGGGCGTGAAAATTAAGCTTCCAAACGAGCGATTTTAACTTAATCAATATCTTTTAATGCTATTATGGCCGGGCACTATTTTGACACTGTTAACAGATACGCGTGCGCAGCAGCTATCAGATTTAACGTCGGCCGTAGTAGGTTACGGCCTGACTTTATTTTTGGAAGTTTTAAAATATAACTTAAAAACACAACGGCAATTAGAGCTGAATTAATTTATATTTAATTAAAATAGATGACCGAGATCTAAAGATAATCGCCAATCTATACTGGAATCAGACTGCTCAAATAAAGGTTGATGGCCAAGTGTCCGACGAGGTCCAAAAAAGAAGAGGTGTGCGCCAAGGTTGTATATTGTCTCCGCTGTTGTTTAATATCTATAGTAACAAAATAATAGAGAATACACTTCATAACTACGAAGAGGGTCTGACCATAAACGGCATAAAAATCAACAACCTAACTGAAGGCCTGCAAGGGTTGCTGAATCAAATTGGTGCCAAAAGTTTGCAATTCGGGCTTAACTTAAATGTTGGAAAAACAAAATGGATGAAA
Source organism: Oxystoma pomonae (assembly GCA_963921995.1). Taxonomy (NCBI): domain Eukaryota; kingdom Metazoa; phylum Arthropoda; class Insecta; order Coleoptera; family Brentidae; genus Oxystoma; species Oxystoma pomonae. Next base: position 15,259,361 of record OY998170.1, on the reverse strand, counting down.
AGAACATCTTAGAACTAAATGAGCAGCAAGTCGAACGCGTGGATTCATACAAATATTTGGGTTGCCTTCTCAGTGAGAACTGGGCCAAATCATCTTTTATCAGTGTTGTGTAGTCGCGATCTTAAAACCACTCTCCGAATTCGTGTGCTTCGGTGTTATGTTTTTAGCATCTTATATTATGGCATGGCGGCATGGACACTGACTGAGGCCATGTGCAAAAAGGCATTTGAGATGTGGTGTTATCGTAGAATACTAAGGATATCTTGGATGAACAGAGTAACTAATGTGGATGTTTTGCTTAGAATAAATAAAGATATTGAAGTTTTATTTACCACTAAAAAACGAAAACTTGTATATTTTAGCCATATTTTAAAAAATGACAAATATAAACTTGTAACAAATATTTCTCTTAAATAACTGTCTAATCCAGTATATGTAAACATGCACCCCTATCGAAGACGAATTCTAGGAAGAAAGGGTGACATGCCTCTTAACCTGATTTAACGCTCAGATTAATAAAAAAAATGAGATATAACAGTAAACAATATTACCCGGATCAACCAGCCACAATGTTTATTTCCCAAAAAATACATGGTTGCCAATTTACTGCGGGGTTTCCCTAGAAACAAAACAATTCATAAACTTCTTGAAGCTCTTTTGATAATATTATTGATTATTTGACATATTTTTATATAGGATAATTTTTCTTATGTTAATAACTTAATTCTTAGTCCTAATTTTTAGTCTCAATAATTAACTTTTTTTAATTTTTAATAAGTAGAATTTCGAGATTTATAAAAAAGAACACAAGCCGGCAACGTTTTTTCGACGAGCCGCGAATAAATGCCGACATGTTTGGTTGCAGCTGACGGCGTTGTTGTTAACGGGGGTTTGTGTTGTTCGGTGATTTTTGAATTTTATTGTGACTATTTGTGAAAAAAGAACTGTATCAAGCTATTTTGAGGACCAACAAAATGGTTTACCATTGGCTGGTATGCAATAAAAGCGGATATTCCAGCCCAGAACTAATATTTCGGAGGTAAGAAAGATCCTGTCATTTTACGTTAGTCATGGGCGTAGTATGAGGTAAAAAACTGCGTAAAAAGCTTATGATTATACTATTAATACATCAAAAATCTAAGACTAATACTAATCTTTTTTAAGAAACAAAAGTACCAGATAATTTTGCTCCTTTTGCAGCATGTAAAATATTTATTTATTATAATTTATACATAACAAGAGAAGACAATAAGACCAAGTGCTGATAGTCAGGTACTGGGGCAGGTATTTTTTGTATTTTAATGGGTACCTGGGTACTTTCTATAATGTGAATAAAACCGTTTTGGAGATATTTACTCTGAGCCAATCTTATTTTTATTTTCATTAATATTTATTATTTATTTTTTTGCCTTTTGACTCCTGTTTCCTGAAAAACTACTATTAATTAATTTTTTACCTCTTCCTTAAATTTTTCTTGTGTTCTGTATTCAGAAATGAACATGCAGCCAATGTGTAAAGAATAAAATTTGTTGGCCTTAAAATTTTCATAATTAACATCACAAAAAGTTCTCTTAATTTGATAAATAAAGCTTATATTCCACTAAAGAAAACTAAAAGAGACATTATTATCATAGTGAAAAAAAACGCTTAACAAGCCGTTTATTAGCGTGTTTTTTTTGGACAAAAACGTTATAAAACGGGTTATTAACCGTTTTTTTTTTGCTATGAAAATATTTTTTTTAACTTTTGTTTTGTGGGATACTGCACAATTAAAAAAAATATATAACAGCCATCTTGAATAATTGACCTAAAAATCATTTCAAGTGCTCTTTGGTAAACTTTTGATCTGTTCGTAAATACCTACATTCCTCAAACTAAACTTTATCCTTGAATAAATCTATTTTTTGTGGTTATGCAAGTTCTGGCAGTTAATTCTTTTGAATAAGAAAATCCGACCAACCCTACCTTATATCTCGTTTTCACATTTATATATTTAAATTAAAATTAACGCCGCCACTGGTAATGGGAAAAGCAATTTTTGACAGTGTTGCCGTTTTATTGTTCTATCTCTTTTCTGTTCATATAATCGTCCAGAAGGGTGTTGGATTGTAAACATTAGAGGATTTCAATAGGGAATGTTTGGTCTCTCTTTAGTTATTAGTCTGAGATTTAACGCCTTTGTGTGGCAGTCGAAGACAAGAAATTAGGCGACGCGTTGCTGCCTGTCCGGCTGAATTCTTAATTTTGTTTTCTTTATAACACATTTACGCTTTAATTCCTTTTGTAGTTTTGAGTTAATAAAACTTTTTGCAATCTTTAACTGTTTCGGTACGAATCCCAATATAAATAAACATCTTGTACAAACTTTTAAAATTGATAATAGAAGGCAAAATTGAAGGCAGAAGAGGTCCGGGTCGTAGACGGATATCATGGCTTAAAAATCTTCAATGGTATGGTGTTAGCTCTACGAAACTTTTCCGGAAAGTAGTGGACAGGGTACAGATCGCGCTGATGATAGCCAACATTCGAAGAGAGCATGGCACTTGAAGAAGAAGAAAAATTTCAAGTAATTACCAAAATATTTACGGATTTCAATTTTTGAGATTATAAAAAAAACTGTTAAAAGTTTTTGATAACTTTTTTGTAAAAAAAATTAACAGTTTGTCCGGAATTGAATAAATAAAATTAAATAGAAAAGAAAATAATCAAAAACAGCAAAGAACATATTTCTAGGTTATAAATAAGGCTGATCGCAAAAACGCTATTCCAACAATAGGGAATTATTGAAAGGGAAAGTTAGGGCCCGGCACTAATAAGGCCAGGCCACGGAAATAAAAGTAACGCTACATGTACACTTCCGGCCACATAAAATACGTACGGCGATTTTATATAGTGTATTATGGGCCTCGCAACTCAGTAACCTTTTAGTTACTTCAAATTGACAAAAAATGTCACCATCAGGTTTTGGCTTATATTTAAAAATGCCCCAAATAAACGAATTCGAAAATGCCCAAATTTTGGCAAAATTAGACGGTGGTTGGCGGTCCGAAGAGTAGCGGCCCATTATGGACGAAACAAGGCTACCATAAGAATAAGAACTGTTCGACGAAGTCGAGGCACTGGCTTAACCCAAGTCAGTACGCCTCAGCAGGATCAGCAACTGATCGACTTTCTTGAAAACCACCCATTTTCGATGGCTCCAGAGAGAGGGGAAAATTGAGGTACATTTTCCTGGATCCATATAACAAGACGCGCAGACGGATAAGCCGTTCTAGGCTTAGCTGTTGCGTTGCTGCCAAGAAAATCTTACTTAGTAGGGAAAAGAAGCAAGCCAGGTTATTTTTTTGTACTGATTCTGATTCTTCTATTACTAGTCACTAAAAGAAGAAGAAGAATTTTGGCATCAGGTGGTCAGTCCCACAATGACAGCAAACAAATTTTGGTATATCGCTCGCCACGAACACGCTATCTCGAAAAATATATTGATGGGAACGAAGACCGGGCTGGAAGATTTTCCGTGAATGTGTGGAGTTGGATATCGGCGAGAGGACGTGGGGTTCATTTTGGAATCCATGGAAGATTTACGGCTGAGATTTATGTTGATGCCGCAAGCATTTCTAAACAGTGATTCCAGCAAAACAACATCGAGGTTTTGCCATGGCCGGCAAAACCTCAAAGCTAAAACGAATGAATATTGTTGCCAGAAATTCCAACCACTCATAGTCAGAGGGTACGACGAAGTCATTGTTTCAAATCCAAATTTATTTCAAAATTTAGCAGATTCCACGCCACGAAGACTGGCAAACATTATGAGGCTGACGGGGCAATGACACGCTACTGAAGAAACGTTTTCTGTTTTCTTTTTTATTTACGTAGTGTTTTTTTTAATAATTTCTTTTTGATTTTGAACATTGTTGGTTGTCTGCAAATATTTAGATTACTCAAATTTACCGATCCTGCAGAGGTGCGCTGACTATGAATAAGTTATTGCTTTCCTTTCGCCAAACAGTTCCTTCTTCTTGATACTTTTTTCTTATTCGCACAATTGTGATCTTGTTTCGTCAATAACGAGCTTTACCCAATGAGCATTTTTGTCTATATAAAAGTTACAGCAAATAATATAAAACCTTCATAAAATAACCAAAGGTTATATTTTTTAGTATTGGTGATAATTTTATAACTCTAATATATCTCTTAAATGAGTAAAAAAGACTTGAAAAACAACTGTTCAACACCAGCTTATAAAAATTTATGGTACATAGTAATGGATAGAAAAACAACATATAGATTTTATAAAACTTCCTTATGAGCCCTCAAGTATAGAGATTATTATAAAAAGGTTTTACAACTGTTCTAACAACACTACATAACAAATTAAAGGTTTTTATGGATTTAGAAATATAGATTTTCCATCTTTCTTCCCTTTGCTTGTTATGTATTATTCTTTTCTTTTTAAAATAAAAAAATTTATAAAATGGTGTTTAGCAATCTTCTAAAATAAATAAAAATGAAAGTGAGATAAGCTGAAGCAGGAATATGAATATTTATATACTATAGTCAAATAAAAGCTGTTTTTCAAGTCATCCTACTCTGAAAATCAGCTGCGGTCTCGTGTGTACTGTATAGTTTTCGAATACACTCACGTAAATTTCATGGGATCCAAAAATACTTGAGAAAACGAGATTAAAAATATTAATTTAAATATCGGTTTTTTTTTTCATACGCGTTTTTTTCTTTCTGGGACAAATATTGAATTTTGTATGTTGTTCTTAACCCTAACAAGCAATATTTCGATTGAAACACATGTTGAAACCCCATAAATAACGTTTTTATTTAGGCCAAAAACCTATTTTTGTAATCCAAAATGACGAAAATTTCCGACAATTCTATAAAAAAAACAATACAACTATACCACTGTTTACCTCGTCAACACTATTTTATAACCCTTTTAAAAAATTATGCTATTTGGAACAAAGGGCTACAGATGGCGCAGTGTTGAACACTGATGGTGCGTTTCTGCGAGCTTAACATAGTTACCATTGTTCTCTTTTCCTAAATGCATTCCTCGAGAGATCCAGCATACTACACATACCAGGAAAAATACCCGCCTCCACACACTTCAAGCCCGCATAGCTATCAGAGGTAACTATCTCAAGAATTTAGTTCGATTGCGGGGTCGAAGGGTGTACAGGCGAGTATTTTCCGGGGTGTTCACATTAGCCGCCGACCAGCAGTATCAGCGTATGCGCTCGACGTTTTACGGTGCGTTTTTGCGACCTTAACACCGTTACTATATTGTTCTCTTTTTCTAAAACACGGTTCCCATCTATGCGTTTCTCATTCGTGGGTCCCCCGAATCATTACACGTATCACGTGGTCTAAGCGAGATTTACCTATACAAGTTCATGTCGGACCACGTGATGAGTTTTTTGAGTCAGGGTGACTGCGCATGGGAAACGCTGGTGGGAATCGGGTGTAAAATGCATTCGATCCCGATATCTGTCATCGGCAACTATCTCAAAAAGATTTGGATCTCTTATCTCTCTCAGATTGATGTAATTAAAACAAGATAATAATGGTATGGTATCTCGCAAAAACGCGCCTTTTGATGTCGCAAAAACGCTCCTTTTGAGGTCGCAAAAACGCGCCTTTTGATGTCACAAAATTAACCTTAAAAAATCTTGTTTGTTTTGTTTTTATAATTGCCAAAATAAATTAAAATTGTTTTTTTTTGTTCTAAAAACAGTTGTATTATAATCACTATATAAAGAAATTAATAACAAAATTATAGAAAAAACCTTATGGGCAAAAAAGGTTTATGAATGAGTTAATAAGAATATTACAGACACCAATTTATATAACTATTGTGTGTGAGTTCCCAAGTTTTTATAAGTGTCTCTCGAAATATTTTCAATCTTATCTTATATAAATTTGGTGTTGGTTAATTAAGTTTTATAAGTGGGTTGATAGCAACATTTTAAAAACCAATCTATTATATATCTTTAATTGATAGTTACTTACGGTTTTATAGGTGGGTTGACAGAAAGATTTCAAACACCAATTTATATAACTTTTGTCACTGATAACATTTGAACCGATGACTTCAATTTTTATAAAGATGTCCGTGGAAATATTGTTAACGCCAGTTTTATGTTACTTTATGGTACCATCAATTTAGAGCCTTTAATAAAACAAATATACAAACTCAATTCTTGTAGGAAACTTCTAAATACCCTAGGGTATCAATGGAACCCTCTTTATAATAATTATATAAATATCTGTCACCAGAAGTTTCTGAAAATGCTCATTGGGTAAGAATAAGTTTTTATCATAAAATGTTGAATAATTTAAAAAAATTGTTTTAATTAATGTCTTATAGTAAAGTGTGGCCAGTCTCGTTATTTTTGTGTTTGCAATGTTAAAAGATCTAACCTGTAATTCGAAAACGTCAAAGTCAGTTAAAATAATAATAATAATAATAATAATAATAAATTCAACAGACCTACAGCTAACTTCTACTGTATGCATTTTATGTGGCCGGAAGTGTACTTGATATTTGTGAGCCTAAATCAGTTGGTATTGACAAACTTCCCCTAACTCTGAGGCTAATAATAAAAACGGTTATCGCACAGCACTTATGAAAGCACCGAACCAATCAAAACACTATATTTTTAGCAAAAACACGCAAAAAAAACGAAAACACTTTATTTTGTCTAAAAAAACAACGGATTAACATCCTAGTAACTTTTGGTTTGGTTCAAACAAGTGTGTGGCTGATAAAAAAAAGCAGGCAAATATATATCATGTTTACAGGGGGACTTGAAACCCATCTAAAAATGATATAACTTTACTTTTTCTATTAAAAAAAAAATTAAGAAAACTAAATTTTAATATATTATGAAAAATCATGGTAAAAAAATACCATTTACTGCTTGTGGAAAAGACACAAAAAAAAATAATGTCAAGTCGATTTCGATTGATGTCAAGTACTACGTTCTTTTAAGCTCATAGCTGTCACCTACATAAGGCGGTCATTTTTGTGAAATTTTTCAGCGGGTATTATCATTCCACCCTTATTTTTACATCCGTGGGCCAGCCACTATTTTGACGCTGTTGACAGATACGCATGCGCAACACTAATAAGGTTAGGGCCTGCCCTTATTTGTAGAGGAATTATACTGGGCCGTATCTTGACTGTGTCTGACCGTATTTGACGTTTTCTATTGGCCATTTTTTTTACCTTAACCCTACTTTCGGGAATTTTTTGTATTGTGACGGCCAAAAAAGCAAAAATTGGGCACAAAATAGTTATTTTTTATAAAATCGGGTGACATGGCGGAAGAAAATGAAAGAAGCAAGGCTCAAAGACTTCCTTTTACCGATGAAGACAATATTTGTTTGCTGTGAGAAATAGTTCAACAAAATCCCCCCTTCAGAACTCCAAATGCATGTGTTTTCGTTTCTCTTATTATTTAAAATCACAAATTCCTCCTCATCTCCACTCTCCACCAAGATCAATTCTTTTAAAACATCTTCCATGCTTTTAATCACTCAAAAACATTTTTAAATATGAAAATATGAAAAAAAAAAACAACACAGAAACAACTCGAAAACAGGCGGCATATATTTGTAGGTTAGAACTAAAATCGTGTCGTCATCGTTTCGCTAGGGGCGGGTTCAATAAGTCTATAATTTGTACCTTTTAGGGCCAGGCACAGCCTGTGCTAAGGGCTAATTTTACAACCAAAGGTAAAACTCCAGATTAAACCATAGTTTAAACTTCACTTTAATCTTTGAATTAGGCTGGAATTTATAGTCGATCCTTAAGGCCTTCCTTCGGTGAGGATTCCTTGAGGACTCCTCATTGAGTCCGTTTTTTAAAGTTTTCCTCGAGAAAGGCTTGTTGAAGGCCACTCTGAGGTCGCGCAATATGTGGCAACGTTGAATTTTTGCTGTTTTTTTTTGTTGGCCACTCACTCACACACTCTTCTATTATCTTTTTTTAATTCATCATATACAATTGGGTGTATGTAATCTTGAAAGATAAATTTTTACAAAACCAATATCGTTTTTTGAAAAAAAAAATTAACGCAAAAAAATCTCTGAGGTATATTTTTTCAACTCGCTGATATAGTGAGAGGAGTTTTTCTACTTCTACCATATCCTGATTAGTAATCCAAGAAATCTTGAAGTTTGTCCATTATTTAGCAAAAAAGTACCCAAAAAGAACTACTCTTTAATAATCACACCAACAACAACACATAAAACCTGAACCTAACCTGAAAAACACGACTCAAGGCCTCCTTAAGCTACCTTGGCCTTTACTGAAACTTAAGGCTTTCTTCAGCGAATATAAAATTCATTTCCGACCTTAAGGGATCCCCAAAGACCACTTGGCCTTAAGGAGGCCTTGAGGATCGACTATAAACTCCAGCCTATATTATGTCCACCTGACGCTATTGAGTTCTCTTTGCAGAGAGACCGCCATTTTGTAGCTCAAGCTAGCTAAGTCCACTTCAAATGGTTATACAACTTGAAGTTATGTTTTCCTAAGAATTCTTTAAATATTTTCATTACGTTTTCACTTGTTTCTGTAAAGATCAATTTTAGGAAAGGATAAATTTATTTATTTGCTTTGTTTAATTTTAATATTGTAAATATCTGGTGGTCTCCCGAAGTTAGAAGAACACTGTGTGACCTTTTCAAGCATCGATTTTTTTTTCCTTTTTTCCATTAACTTTTTGGGAATGTAATTTTTTTGCCTTTCTTCTGAAAATGAGAGTGTGTGCGGGGAGGGGTTGCATAGGGGTTTCTGACTTTAATATTTCTTCTTCAGGTTTTTTCCAGAAATCCTGATGATGACAGTTTATACTGCCGAAACGAAACATGTTGGTTTTCAATAAATTAAGTGGAGAATGACCCTGGTTGTTTGATTTAATTATCATCTCCACCCAAGATGGACTACTTCAAAAATGTATATCCATATCTTTAAAATGGCACCAACTAGAGCCAAACCCAACATTCCAATTTTGATAAAAATCATTCAAGTAGTTTTTTGAGATATCAGCGTTGGTTACAAACAGACATGTACAGCCAACGCCACAACAAAAAATGTTCAGAAACGAAAAGATATACAGTGTATATATATATATATATATATATATATTGTGTATATATATTCGTGTGAGCTCGGTGTGAGAATAAAACTTATACTGTCTGTGGGGTATTCCAACTCTTGTCAAATTTCCTCGTGCACAATTTCGCATGTCTCTTAAGATAATCTAAACCTCTTTTTAAAATCTACGTTGTCGTACTCCTCCAAAGGATTTATTCTATAGGACGAATAATTTTTGGTATTCTTGGTGCTTCGACAATGTCAATAATTTCGTAATCATCTTCATCCAGTTGATCAAAAATAAATTCTAAGTCATCGATCATAGCGATTTTACTAAATACCTACAGTTGTTTTTACAAAAACAAATTTTAAATAAATTTTCAATAACTATTTTGAGGTTAGAATCTTTCAGTAACTATTAAACAGGAGTTTAACCCACACCCAGACCGCCGGTAACGGTTAAACCGAAGTTTGTTCTCTCTCTCTTTTCTCATTTGATTACCGTCACTTTTTTGAGTCCCGTAGGCACTATTAACTAAATCGGACGGGTCATCAACTACTTTCGTAGTCTACCGACTTAGGGAGTGTGTATCTAGGTCCGCCTCTACGTGATATCCGATCCCATCCGGCCTGGATACCGGCGTGAATAGAGGGGTAGGGCCTAAGATAAATTTTACACTTATTTTCCCTGGGTTCCCCCCTTACTCCTCTCATCAAACCGGTCTGATGAGCACCCCCTAGGAAGGCAGTTTTCTTTTCCTAGAAGGTTTTAATTTAGCCTAAACCCCTTTGTCGGGGCTAGGGATCTTTAACGTGCTCCACTATCAATATATGGATCACACGGGACCGTCCTCTTAACGCCCTCTCCGAGGGATGAAGAAAAAGTCCAAGTAGACTACCTGATGCACGACCCGGGGCTTGAACCCGGCATCTCCTGCTTGAAAGTCGCGGCGTTAACCCCGACATCAAGCAGACAAGTTCCGAAGTTTTGACGTTTAACTATGAGTTATTGCACTATCCAGTGCAGCCGTATTTCGATAATTCCCTAATAGGACTCATTTCGCAAGCACCTTTAAACCACTGTTAAGGTTGCGGTAATAGAGAAACGTATTTCATAGATATAAACAATGGCAAAACTGCACTTTGTAGAAATCAAACTGTCGAGAAATATACATCGAAGACATCGTAAAAATCAGAGAAACCGTACAACATAGAAATTGTTAGGGAGAAAATCTGTTCTACGCCTGACAGCTGTTTCTATGCGCGCTTAGAATAAGAAAAGGCGTAGATCAAGTTATTATTTAATATTTTTGATTAAACCAACTCGACTTATTCCAAATAAACTTAAATCAACCCAAAACCGGCACTACTTTTAGCATAAAAAAATAATATATATCTTTTCTACCTCCTTTCTTATTCTAAGCTCGCATGCAAACACCTGTCACGCAGCGAACCAATTTATTCGTTTTACGCACGATACACTTAACACGGTATGCTACTATTTATGCCCAATTCCGTCGGTTTTCGCGCAAGCATACAATGACGTCAACATTCAACACATACTTGTCACATGTTTTATTTGAAAACGTAAAGGAACAAAAATAATCTCGCTCGCCCTCCCAAAACATACGATTTGATTGAGAGACTGCCTTCTACAATGTTCTACGATAACAACACACAACTTGTGCAAGTACCACTTTGTTGTTTAATAATGATGATGTCAGTGTCAAAATTTATTTATAATAATTATTTACTATGTGAAAGTGCGCTGTTTTTGAATGTAAAAATTATTACAGAATTATAAAAATCATTAAATACTTTAGATTACCAAGGGAAAAAGTTGTAGAAATTAAATCGATAATTGCCTGCCAAATAAACGCCAAATATTAAAGTCAAAAAATTGTACGTTTTTATTATTTATTTTAACACTTATGTTTTAGCATAGCACTATATACAGGGTTCCTAAGCAAATCCTTAGGGGGCCAAGCAGCCGTGTATGAGACACAGACAAACGGAAAAGCACATTAGGCAGAAAAGGATGGGCATGGGGCGATGTGGTCACTACATCTTACACGTAGTAAATCCATTCCAGGTTGTTGTTTTCTAATGTTTTCCATTTTCACACCTTTAGGACTGGAATAAAAATTGTTTTTGCTCGACTTTAATACCAAACTGATGAAAGATATCGTAAAAAAAAACATTTTTCGGCTTTTCATTTTGTAACCATTGTCCTTACGCACTGTTTACAGGCTGGGGAGTGAGATACATGCAAATGCCTAACCTAAAGCGTTCCTACACGGCCGGAGAAATCGACTGAGATATTTCCGTAGAAACTTTATCAAGCAAATAGGACGGGTTGACGCCTTCGAACGTCCAACCCGGGTTTTGCACTTTGATTCGAAATCAAAAAGAAGGAACAGTCAGATGTGGGGCCGTGCACAAATTACGTAACGGTGATTTTACCAATTTTTGACCCCCTCCCTATGTAATGTTTTGTAACGGTTTGGCACGCCACTCCCCTAATATTACGTAACGATTTCAAGACCACTACCCCCCCCCCAAAAAAACTTTTCACTTATTTTCATTCCAAATTTTCTTAGTTTCACACAAATGCAAACGCTGTCGAAAACCCTCCTCCCCCCTACGTAACGTTTTGTAACCCCCATCCCCCCTATGACCATTACGTAATTTGTGCACGGCCCCTGTAGTCCCAGTGGAGGACGGCGAGAAAATTGATATTTTTTTCTTAAAAATTATACTCTTTAGACCTATTTCTTTGCGTTTCCGAAATTACGTAATTTTTGAAAAAAAAATTGTAAGCGGCGCCATTTTTATTTCGTGCTTTGTTTTTCTAACATTTTTGCGTTCGGCTAATTTAATTGAAAAATTTTTGCCTGCGCCGCCCTTTATCTTCTCACTCGAAACCAAGATCCCCCGTTTTAGGAAAACTTATCCCGTCTCTGTTTCTTAATTTTTTCGAATAAAAGTAGAGTATGACCATGGGGGAAATAATTTTTTCTACGGTATGACGAAAATTTCGAGAAAGTTGAAGAAAAAAATAAAAAAAGTGGCAAAGCTCAAGTTTTTCGTAAAAAAAAACGTTTTTTGTAAAGAAACAGAGCAAAAAAATCTTTTCACCCCTTTTTGGGTGTTACAAATATTGGCAGCCCCTTATTTTTCGCTTTTACCCTCCCGCTAGTTTTGATGAATTGGTTCGCTACATGTTTCGAGATCATGTCATAAAACACCTCGAAAATATCAAATGTAGTGTAGGGCCAGCTTTATTTAAAATCAATAATATCGCAAGCAAAAAGCTCTGCAGGAAAAACAGCGCCGTTTATTGATTTCTTTGGTTGCTAGTGCTAGCTGCATGGTTTGGTCGTTTCCGGATAGATGTCACTAGTAGAACAGAATGGAAAGAAATTTAATTAAAAGCGAAGATATTTCTTTCTAATGTTAACAACCTCACGAGTTTATCGCTCAGTATCGTAAATAATGGATCCTACCGCCTCCTTTAAGCAAGAAAAAGCTGTGGTTTGAACCTGAAAACATCTAATTTTTTCCTCGATCATCTCATGGTGTGGCCGCCATCTAGCGGAATTTGCAGACATCTTGTCAACGGTTATTATTGCAAATATGATTTATCTTCACAATGAAAGAGTGGCGACAATTTTTTCTCATGCAGTCCGGAGATAATAACAAACTGGCACCATTGCTCAATATACCTGTTTCTTTTGTGCGCGCAGAACTTTCTATGCCATTTCTGTTTGATTTATTGAAATCCTATCCCTAAGGAAAATCTTAGGAACCCTGTATTTAGTCTATGGTTTTAGAAAACGCCATACGTATAAAATATAAATCTAAAACAAACGCAGGTCAACCCGTACAAAGCAAAAAACACATTAAACGCGCGGCGAATCAAAATTACATTAAGAAAAATTAATACCTTTCTATGTCACAAAGTGACGTCACGCCGAAATACGCATTGTCATACCGTGTTAAGTGTATCGTGGTTTTACGATTACTTTGATGTATATTTCTCCAAAGTACGATTTTGCCATAGTTGGTTTCTATAAATAACGATTCTTGCATTTTACTTTTCTTTATTTTATGGAATCCTGGCAGGCTGTATTCCAAGAAGTCCCTAATTTTGGAAAATATTCAGTTGACAAGTTCTATTTGACAGGCAACTACTGACAGGGGTGGACAACCTCAGAGTGATGGCCTCGACCCTGGAGAACATGCACAGGATAGAGGAGGAGCGCGATCGGTTTTGTAACTACGAGGATAGCGACGATGCCGGACCCGCCCTCTAGTGGTGAGTACTCGTACTAAAATTCAGCGTTCTGCTGTTTTTACTGTAATATGCCAGTGACGCCTTTGTTTTAAAATTTCAAAACGCTTTTTGTTTTGAGACAACTTGCTTTAACCACTTTTTTCGACACTACAGAAAAATTATTATATTTTTGCTGTGAGTGTATTTTTTACCAAGAGCAGTTTCCATTGGACAACTGAGTGCGCCACTAGGGCAGTTTTAATGTTCAATTGACGTGCATGATATCAGTTTTAACAGGAAACAGGAAAATACACTCAAACAGGACATTGATTGACAGTTCACCATTTTTACACTACGATTTTGTATAATCGCGTTTATGTCTAGTCGGTGACAATTTGCTATTTTGTTGTATTGCCGAAATAATGTTTTTTATGAATACTTTTAGGGTAATACTTTTTTAGGTCAGTAGGGTAGAATAATTAGACTTTTCCCGAGTACTTTTTTAATAGTGTCATCATTTAGCACTATTTTTCTTTAAATTTAGGTCACCTGTGATCAAACCAATCTTTGTTTTTATCTCAAAAAAGTCTAAAATAGTGTTTTTGATGAAGCTATAGAAAATATTTTCTAGCTTTTTACGACGTTATAAAAATCTTTATTTAAAATTATCGAAACAAAACAAATTCTTTAACATTCGCTAACGTGGTCAAGTTCCATTGGAACTGCTCTAGTACAAGTTTTTGAGAGAACGGAGCGCAACAAGTCTGACAATGGAAACCATTTTAATTTTAGGACTCGTTTTAGGGTATAGGCTGTTAGCGCTGTTACGTAGGTTGTGTCATTTTTTTTTAGCTCAAAAATGTTTAATTCATTTTTATAGGTGACTTTTGCATCACACATGCATAATTTCATTTAAATTCATTACACAAACTTTTCTTAAAATTTGCTTTTACCCATCATCACTTATTTCTTATAAAGTAACCAAATGTTTGTAAAATAATTACGTAAATTATTTTCCAAATTTAAGCTCAAAAATATTGTATACAAAAAAAATCAATTGAATTTTATCTTATATGTGTTGCTAGGGTTTAAAAACATGTATTTTTTTTATAAAATATTGTAATTTTAGTTATAGATTGGGTGTAAAAGGCAACAAGGTCCAAAGTTAAAAACTTAGTGCATCTTTTGGTTTTGAAGATATTTAGGGGTTGGGGTCGGGCTAGATTCTCTGTATACGATTTTTGACAGTTATTGTTTTACCAGAGGTGAGCAACTGGATTTGACAGTTGTTAGGGAAATGTTTGAAATTGTGCGTTGGCAATGATAGTTGGTAACCCCTGACAATAAATAACTTTGTCACTGTCAGATTTTTGATTAAGAAACGTCAGGTTTAAAAATGGAATTTTGCTGTATCAAAAACTCTAAAAATACGTTCCTCGACGAATTTGTATTGTACCGTTGTCCAACGGAGAAAGAAACTCAGGAAAAGTGAAAAGAAAACAATAAAATTTAGTCAATAAAATAGCCGAATTTTTTAGGTAAGTGAGCTACAAGCAATAGTTACAAACATAAGCATTTAGCATTTACTTCGTTAATAAATAACACATTATGTTTAGTTGTTTTATTGTAAGAAAAAGAGTAACAAAAATATAGATCATAGGAGTCTTTATATTTTACCTAGATTTTTAATATGTACCATGCGTATTCACTGTTTGTTTTTGTTTTTTTTGTCAAGGCTTGACATATTTTACTCACCAAAAAAAATCAATCTTTCAAAAACTGTCTGGAGAAATTATAAAAAGAGACAACAAAACATCAGTCCATTTCATAAAATCCGTTTTACATGCAAATATGAAAAAAACTAGAAAGAAAGGGCAACATGAGTTGCCCACCTCTGGTAAAACAACAACTGTCAAATATATAGAGGGCCTCTAGGTTGGGCTTCCCGGACACCCTGTAGAATGTTCTTTTTTTTACTTCGTGACAGTCTTACCTATTACACCCTGTATAATATTGCTTGCCATATTGTATACCAACAGGGCAGATAATAAATTTTTAATTTCCTGTTTATTAAAACTTTCTGGTGTTTTTTTTCCTAAAAATATTGTTTTTATGTGATCTGATCTTGAATTTGACCTTTATTGATGTAAATAATTTTGTTTGGTAGATTCTTAGCCTGTACCTTATTAACTTTTTTATAATATAAGAACATTGTCGTAATAAAACCATGCGGTACGTCAAAAAACACAGTCTTTTAAATTAAAAATTATATTATTTCTTGTACAATTAAACCTCATAATTACACTAGTTTTTATTACACTCAAAAGGAACAAATAAAGTATATTTTACATATGTTAAAAATTTCTCATTGACCTTTTTTACATATTCAATTTTTGATCATGCATTTTCCGAGAAATTGAAAGGGATCTTCCCACATTTCGACACATTAAAATACCTCACGCACTATAAACAAGTCCCTCGCCATTTACCAAAACTTACCAAGTTTTAGCATTAGCAGCACTTACTTGTTTTTTAAATGTCCAATAATACCTGCGAAACTGGTCCCTGTCCCACTGGAAGTTGACGCAGCGCTGCCACTATTATTACTGGCAGTCCTACCGAAACCTATAAAAATGAAAAAAAAAAACAGAATGAATAAACTGCAAAACAAAATTACGTATTAAACATGAAAATTAGATGAGTAGTTTTTTTTTACTTATGTTGTTTTATCTGTAGGTGTCTTGGTGTGCAAATATGCTTACATTTTAAAAAAACCTTCTATTACGGTGCCCTTATTCGACTCATATTTTTATAATTTTTTCATATTTTGTACTTACTTCATAAAATTTTCATATTTTTGAAGAAAATTGAAAAAAATTCATGTTTTATTCATAAAATACAGTTTACTCCTTTTTGGTCTTAAAATTTTTTTAGTCGGCCAAGTTTTGGGGTTCTGGCCCGTGGCCTTGACTATTTTTTTATATTTCTACACCTTGACTGTTTTACTTTAGCTTTGCAGACGTTTTTTGTTAAAGATACCTAATACTTTTTTAGTGAAACTTTTCAGTTTTTATTGTTCATTTGGTGCAATAAACCCTTATAATAATTAATATATATACAGAGTGTTTCAAATTCGATGCTCACCATGAGAATCTCCTAAACGGTAGGAGATACAAAAAGGTTTAAATTAGGGCAAAGTTGCGCAATTTGATGCTTTACCCAAAACTAAAAATAAAGTTTACAAAATCCGAGTAGTTCCGGCGAAAATAACCGAAATTTTCAATTTTAGTTTTTATTTTTTTCCGCCTTTATTATTAGAGTTGTCAAAAAATGCTTAAAACTTTCTACAGTGACTTTTTTAAGATCTACCAGACTAGCTATTCATTTTTAAGATTTGACATTTTAGTTTGACAGGACCGCTGTCAAGTATATTTTTTCTTATGGACACATCCTTTTTTTTTCTGTCCGTTTTGTTTCGGAAGCAAGGCAAATATAATTTTGAAACATTATTTTAACAGGGAGCTTCTTGTTTCGGGCTTAATGACCATCATCAGTTAAAAAAATCCCGTTATACAAGACAAATTAAAAAGCGCTTGTAGTAGTATTTACAAAATTATAGTTATCTATAAAATTTTGGGATGGTGTCTGTCTGTCTGTCTGGGATACGATTACTCAAAAACCGCTAAACCGATTTTTATCAAATTTGGCACAGAAATTCTTCGTCACCAGACGCAGAGCTGATTAGTTTTTGATAAAAAAAATTATAGCTCACGAACCGTAGCAGCTAGCGACACGCGGTTTTCACAGTTAGGTAGATAATTACATTTTAAACAAAAAAAAATTGAAAAATTTTGAAAAAAAAATTATTTTTTTTAAATCTTTTTATACGGGAAATTTTTAGACGATATTTAAAACAAAAAAAAAATTAAAAATATAGAATTTTTTTTTTTTTAAACTGGAAAAATTTTGACATTTTTTTAAAAAAGTTTTATAGATGGCTGCTGGCGCCATTTTTGAAACTACTACAAGCGCTTTTTAAGTTGTCTTGCATAACGGGATTGATTTAACTGATGATGGTCATTAAGCCCGAAACAACAAGCTCCTTGTTAAAATAATGTTTCCAAATGATATTTGCCTTCCTTCCGAAACAAAACGACCAGAAAAAAAAGGATGTGTCCATAAGAAAAAATGAACTTGACAGCGCTCCTGTCAAACTGAAATGTCAAATCTTAAAAATGAATAGCTCGTCTGTTAGATCTTAAAAAAGTGCATGTAGAAAGTTTTAAGCATTTTTTGACAATTCTAATAATAAAGGCGGAAAAAAATAAAAACTAAAATTGAAAATTTCGTTTTTTTTCGCCTATCTGCGGAACTACTCGGATTTTGTAAACTTTATTTTTAGTTTTGGGTAAAGCATCAAATTGCGCAACTTTGCCCTAATTTAAACCTTTTCGTATCTCCGACCGTTTAGGAGATCCCCATGGTGAGCATCGAATTTGAAACACCCTGTATAGGTATGTTAAAGTAACACTTCCCTTGATCAAGAAAAACCACTACTTGTACACACATTAGTCCTTAAATGAATTATGTATTTATTTACTACAGGTTTTCATTTTAAATATCTGACTATAATCCGTCAAAACCCAAAACTTTCTTGCATATGCAACTGAAGAGAAACAGTAGCAATAGCCCGACACGCGACGCTCGATTTTACAGTCACAAAATTACAATAGAGCCAGCTTAAAAGTTTGCATTACACGCAAACATGCTCAAACCTCGGCGGAAACGAGACGCGCGTGCCGTTGTCATGACAACCGATTTATTTCGGGAATTTACACTGGACGCAGCCTGAAAGACAGGAGGAAGCTGCTTAGCAGATTGCCTTGCCGTTTGTTTTGGCTCGTGGAGAGTTTTCGCATCTCGGACACGTGGTCGTTCCGCTTGATCCTGATGATCGAATAAAAGATAATGTTTACAAAATTTGGAGCCAGACTTTTCCAGGGTATATCCGACTTTTCCATGGTGAATCCGGACTATTCCGTGGTTGGTCCGGACTTTTTCAAGGTTTATCCAGATTTTTACAGGGTGCATCCAGGCTTTCTCAGAGAGTATCCAGACTTTTACAGGGTATACCCAGATTTCCGAGGTGTATACTGGCTTTTTTAGAGTGTATTCAGGCTTTTTCAGGATGTATTCAGACTTCCTGGGCGTCTCCAACTGGACTATTCTAGGGTGTAACCAAAGATTTTCAAGGTGTATCCAGACTTTTCCGGATGTATCCAGACTTCCGAGTATATCCGGACTTTTCCAGGGTACATTCAGACTTTTTCAGAGTGTATCCAGAATTTTACAGGGTATACCCTTCTTCCGGGGTTTATCCTGACTTTCAGAGTGTATTAACACTTCCTGGGTAGGGTGTATATGTTGTCAAAAATTTTAGCGCCAATAAACTAAGATTTTTATAAGCTTTCCAACGAGGTTTTACAATATAGGAAAGAAATTATTTTATTTATAAGGTAGTTTCCCATTTAAGTAATATTAATTTCCCCTTCACCATCAAAGAAAATTAGAAAGATTTTTTAGTATTATTTAAAAAAAAATAATAACTCGCGCTTGGTGGAAGTTGCATATTTTTTTTCATAAAAAAAGACAAATTTTTCATATATTATTCATAAAAAAAGATTTCAAATGCATATTTTCCCCGGGCCCTGCTATTGTCATGTTGCGAAATTTAGCGTGAAAAAATGCTTATTTTAAGGTTAAGATGTGTTGGTTGATTAATAATTACCTATGGTTCTCGTTCTCGATCCCCTGGGTCGGCCTCTGCCTCTCTTGGTGCCCCTACTGGCGCGAACAGGGGGCTTCACCGTCGTCCCGTAGACATTGTAGACGGTATATTTTGAGGTTATGGGCGAGTCGCCGTCGTCGTTGTCACCTTGATCGTCGCCTACGAAAAATGGTAAATGTAATAATTGTTCCTTTAAACGCTAAACGCCGTCACGAGTTATCGGGATCACTCTCCTGCTTTGTACTAGTCGCAGTAGTCGCGCTGTTTCAATCAAAATGTCGTGCGTCGGGGACTTGCGCGCAACTCGTGACAGATCCTAATTTTGCGATTGATCAAATCAGGAATAAGGCCCCTGGCAGTTTTTTTGGGGACATATATACAAAACCTGCGTCTTTTTTTTCTGTGTAGTATATATATACAGACCGCTTCAAGCTACTGCGAACATAGGGCGGAAGAAGTCTAATTTGCCAGTATACGTACATGCAGAGACACCGCACGCCTATCAGTGAAGCAACCAATACTCAGGCTTGCGATCACCACTTGCATGACTTTCCTTTTGGTATTTAGTACGCCTCTAACCACGGTGCTGTGTGGAGCGTAGTCAATGAAACCGGAATTTGGTCAATAAATACGCAAATTTTTATAACGTAATTTTCTTATTTTTTGTCACTGATAAATAAGAGCGTTTTATTGTCAACTGCTCAGATTTATCAGTGACGACGTGTTACAATGAAAATAATAAGGAGAAACAAAATAAAAGCAAGTTCTCAAAATAAAATAATACATTCTAAACACCAAAAAGCTCGGCTAGACAATATCCGAGCCTACTATAAAAACCCCTTCTAACGTTTCCAAGCATGTTAGGGGTGATAATTTGAAAAGCTTCTTCAAAAACAGATAGAAGTCATTAGGAGCAAGATCGGGAGATCGAGCTGGCCATAAAATAGTTCCTCGTGTACTTATAACCCGATTAGGAAATACATTATCAAGATATTCCCTAACAAGGCCAACATTGTGAGCGGTCTTGTTGAAACCATGTTTCACCAAATCTTACACCTAACAACTGCCTAGCAGTTGGAATAATGTGCTGCTGCAGTAGATCCAAGTATCTAGGACCATTCAAATTGCAATTGCCGTTAATAAAAAATGGCCCAATTACGTGTTCCCCTATAATACCCCCCCCCCCAAACATTTAGTTTTTGGGGATACTGTGTTCTTACGTCAAAATACAAATGCAAATTTTCCCTCGACCAATATCGAACGTGTGTTGGGTTATGACGATTTGACCATCTGCACTTTTTCGGCAACTTCGTAGACATCCATTTTTGGTTTTAAAAATGTATTATTTCAATTAAGAACTTACCCATCTGTTTCTCGAGCAAGGCAGAAATAAAACAAAATAATAAAAACAAAATGAATTTCCAAAAGATAACATTGATAAATTGGACTTGATTCCCCCTATGTTCGCAGTAGCTTGAAGCGGTCTGTATATATATATATATATATATATAGATATATATATAGTAGTATTCTTGAGATAAGGTAAAAGAAAATAATTCCTCACAAATGCGGGGTTCTAATTGGTCGATGCCGCTGATGTTTCCCACAAATTACAATATTTGAATAGAAATTGGCATCTTTTATTTCTGTCACTAAAAACCAGTAGAAACAAATTTCATAAACTCATGTTATTAGTGTCATTTTCGAGGGAATCGGTGGCGTCGACCTGTCCGTGCATTTCAGGGAGATAATTGTTTTCTCTTTGATTTCAAGAATAGCTACATTGGAGACGCCAGGCTTCAGGATACAGTCACCCTATGTTTGTTTAAAAGTTTGAGACAATGATGTATTTGAAATTAACTCTGTGTTTCGGACTTCCATTGTCTATATTTTATTTATACACGACGTTTCGATCAGTACAATCTGTGATCGTCTTCAGGTGCAAACTACAATCTATTCCTAAGGTTACGTACTTATATACTATGGGAAATCACTCAACCGAGAAGTTTAAGAGATTGTTTCCGCCCAAGGAGGGGCTTCCAAATATTTGGAATTTCAAAACTTGGTTTACTGAAAACACTCTGATTCTGACCAATAAAGGCAGCTTCAAGGAATTTTCGTTTCTTCCAGTGTGACTACTTGTGCAAAACCTTTGCTTCTATCCACTTCATTCGGTGTTGTTTTGACCATGCGTGTTCGACGATTCCTGATTTCGTTGTTTCACCTCTTTGGGTATTCGTCTGATGTTCTTTAAGCCTAACAGATAGTGGTCTTTTTGTTTGAAGAAGAACTGCGACAACGGTTTCAGGAGATTTGAGAACACGATTATCAACCGATTCTAAACAAAATCACACGAACCTGCAAACATCTACGGCAGGCTTGGCAAGCGAAGCATCAAAGGACACTGAAAGAACCATCATTAATACATCAAAGAAGACATTGACAACCATAGAAGAAAACTTGCTTGCCAAAGGACTTAACTTTTCCATCACTCCAAAGAAGATACCCACTATCGATATCATCACCGCCATAGAAAGTCATCCTCTTCCACGACAAGACGCCGATGAATTCAGACATTAAGTAAGGACCATTATTGATAAACATACCTGTAACATAAGCAAAGCAGAGGAAATCGCGTTGAAGAATCTTCAAAAGGACAAATCTGTTAAAATCTTACCGGCAGATAATGGCAATGCAACAGTGATTTTGGACATGGAAACCTATGACCAGAAAGTTGAAGAGGTACTTGCCAAAGGAAACTATAAACTTCTCTCAAAAGACCCTACGCAATCAATCGAAAGTAAGGTTTATAGAACTTTAAAAAAGTATTCCAGATATATTCCGGACAACACAAGGTCTCAACTTACACCACATTATAGCAAGCCTCCTCATCTATATGGACTCCCCAAAATTCACAAAGATGCAATGCCCTTACGCATAATCACAAGTTCCAGAAATTCTCCAATAAGCAATCTGTCTAAATTCCTTCTGAAAATTATTCAACCTCTTGCAGGCAAGACCGCTTCATTTGTAGAAAATTCCAACCATTTTGTTAATATTCTTAAACCTTTTGTTTTAGGACCCGAGGATAGATTTGTCAGTTTTGATGTCGAAAGTCTATACACCAATGTCCCGATAAAGGAATCGCTAGATATTATTAGACAGAGACTGGTTGATAACGAATCCCTTCGTGAAAGTACAAGCCTGCCGCTGGAGGGAGTGATGGAGTTGTTGGAGTGTTGTCTGCATAACTCTTATTTTCAGGTGAAAGATAGGTTTTATGCTCAGAATGACGGTCTGCCAATGGGTTCATCGCTTTCGCCAGTGGTGGCCAATATTTAAATGGAGTGGTTCGAATCACACGCGGTTGATACCGCAACATATAAACCTAAGCTCTGGCTAAGATATGTTGATGATACTTTTATTGTCTGGACCGGGAATGGCCAACAACTTTCAGAATTTCTTCAACACCTAAATAACATAAGAACCACCATTAAATTCACAATGGAGTTGGAGCAAAATTGTCAAATTCCTTTTCTTGATGTGCTTGTCAAACGAGTAGAAAGCGACATCAGAACAACAGTCTATCGTAAACCCACTCACATAGGACAATATTTAAATCAAGGTTCAAATCATTCTGCTACAACCAAACGAGGCATAATAAGAACTTTGTATAATAGAGCCGTTCAAATTTGTAACAATTCTCATGACTTGGAAATCGAAATAAGAAACATTAGGAACCTGAACCTACAATACTCAAACAAGCACTACAAGTTGCATATCCATTCGTCTGCATCACAACTACGTTTACATTTGAACGTATAAACTCACCTGTCTCGTTCGAGTTGAAACTGCCAGGACTATTCGGATAACTGTCAAACTCGTCTTTCACTTCGTGTTTCGGTACCAACAGCGTCGGAGGTGTCACTTGTGTTATTACCGAGGTAGAAGTGGGTTGCTCATTTTTTCTTTTTGGCAGCGCGGTGTTCGGTAGGGTTTTCGCTATGAGTTTTCGTTTTCTTTCTTCTCTTATTTCTTCCTGTTTAAGCAGTTAAGAGAGGGTTTTCATTTAGCCTACAAACAGTGGGATGACAAAAACTTTTTTGTTCCTTAACTGATTTTGATATATTTTAGCTTTTTGAAAATCTAAAAGACCAATTTTACTATTTTTACAAAAAACATTAAATGTCAGAAATCCAAAATGGCGAAAAAAATTTAAATTTAGGCCTTTAAAAAATAATTTTCTGTTATAATTAAAATAAGAAAGCTCATGGTCTGATGAGGTACCACTTATAAAACTCGGTTCATTTATAGTTACGTACGTATGCTCAATGTTCCTTCGATATTGAGCCTATTTTAATCTAATCAGACAAGATTTTAACAAAATATTGCAAGATTTCACCATTTTTTTTCAACAAAATATTAACATTTGTTGTCCGTGAATGTAGTACTAAAACCACAAGATAGATAGAAAGAAAGAGATATATACAGTCCGCATAACTTTACAATGACAAGTTGAATTCGAGTTATAATAGAATCGTTATAAAGGGATCTTGCTTCAAAACGATTTTTTTTCCTACTTCCCTTTCGTTTTTTGGTTTAAACTTAGAGCCATGAAAAAATGTGCGCCTGAATAATTCAAACAAGGACAGGACACCCTGTTTAAGAAAACCATTTTTTCTACTATGTTATGCTTGTTAGTCAAAACGTTTTTTCTCCAAATAGAAACTAATCTTTTATAGAGTGTCCCTCCTTATAAACCCGGAAAATCAGAAAAACTATACATTTATATTACCTGAGTAGGTCTATTTTCTGTCCTCCACTGAAGCTTTTGGGCTAACTCTTCGTCGTCCAACAACAAAGAGACCACTT
Source organism: Oxystoma pomonae (assembly GCA_963921995.1). Classification (NCBI taxonomy): domain Eukaryota; kingdom Metazoa; phylum Arthropoda; class Insecta; order Coleoptera; family Brentidae; genus Oxystoma; species Oxystoma pomonae. The sequence continues at coordinate 15,235,310 of OY998170.1, read as the reverse complement.
CTTTCGGTTTCAAAGTATCGGGTTTAAAGTTGCCCCCGCTAATGACTAGTTTTTGAATCTCGCTCTTTTCCCTGGCTCGCTGCAGGATCCGCTCTTCTATCGAACCTTTGCAGATCAGTCTGTAGACAGTGACCTGTCAAGCATTTTTTAGTTTTATTTTAAGGTTTTAGTACACACGCCTTAAGAGTACATATATTAAACTGGTATTTCTTAGATCTCACATATAACTATGAGATACTATAACGGCCAAAGTGTCGCAAAATGTGTAACGAAAATAACTTTGAAAAACAAAGAAGAAAATTCAAAATCGCGGTTGACAAGGTATTAATTTGAGTGACTTTGATTTTATTTATTTATTTATTTGGTACTATGGATAAAACCAGAGACAACCTAATAACTTACGGAGATTAACAGAAAGATAGGGCCGCGCAGGAACTACGTTCCTGCAGCGCATTGCGGCGGAGAGTGAAAGTAATGCTTGTATTAAGTCAACACCTACCTTGCCCCGTCCATCTCTTTCTATATGATCATGAAAGAACAACAGAATATTTTTCAATGTCGAAATATATTTCACAAAATTTTAATTTAGTACCTGCCGGGTTTTGCCCCGCTTGTCAAAGTCTGTCAAGCCTGGCAAGTCTTTTTTTTAGATTTTCAAAAGTGAGTTATTTTAATTAGTTTTGGTTGGAAATCGCGCGCGTTTATGGGATTAGCTATATAGTGGATTAACAACTTATTGTAAAGTCTAAAATGCTATTCAAATCAGGCTGGATTACTACCATTAAAGCTAGAGAACCAAATCCCTGAAGAAAATTTGTGATGATTTAGACAGAGTTAAGCAAGAAGATAATAGGTTAAAATACAACAAAAAAAGATATAGGTTCAAACATTTATAAAATCTGTAAGACTTTTATACTGGGATTTTGTCCCAATTAATAAAAGAAAATAACATAATAAAATGTTACCTTTTATATTTGATAATATTCCTCATCATAGTTATAACCCCTCCTCCTATTTTAGACCTCTAAAGGGTCCAAAAAACTTTTTGTAAGCTAAGGAAAGTTTTTAGCTGCATAAAACAGTACAAAGCTGGTTAAGGTTTGCATAGAGCAAAGACCTTTCGCAAATGCTTTTTTAACACTAAAAAGTATGGAAAAATTGCGCCTGTTAAGTTTTTTCATATCTTTTTCTTATTTTTCAATTAAAATTGTAAAAATTTAACCAAAAGAATATATGTATTTATTATGCGTCTGGCTGTACAAGTAGTTCCTTCCTGTAGCCACTGGCCGCCCTCGTGTCACCGATAAACAATGTTCCCTAAGTATAACACAGTATCGGTCACTATCGCGTAGCTATTACTTTCTCTATGGATAAAACCACAAAGGATATACCAGGAACATATTTTGTGGACAAAACATTTCCAACGGCAAGTTTAACCTTACTCGAGGGTTTCAATGCATTAGGTGAATCCGTTACACGAGGAAATGACGCCTAAGTGCGAACCCACTTCCTGAGAAAACTCGGCATCGTCAAAAAGTTTATATTTTTGACGCGGTGTGGTTTTGCCATTTTGTTTATGTTATTGTGGTGTTTTCGTGTTTTAAAATTTTGTGGCGGTATTTTCTATGATTGCGTGCGTTATTTAAATAAATATGCGAAACTACGCAATAATTGACCCTTAACCCACAAAATGTGTCACTTACAAAGTCTTGTATGCCCAACTTTTATGCAAAAATTAAATAATACTCACCAATTAAGCCTCAAATATCCTGCTTTTTGTTTTCTAATCCTGTTTTGTCGACTCTTTCATTAAAACAAAAAAATTAAACATAAACCTAAATTTTCGCTGTCAGATGGTTCTTCACCTTCTAATCAAATTAAAATGCAAATTTTTGTTAATCTTTTTTCCGAAAGAGTGAAACAATTTTGACGTTAACAAGCAACATACCTGCTTTGTTTGTCCCAACCTATGCGCCCTGTCCATAGCCTGCTGATCGACGGTCGGATTCCAGTCGCTGTCGTAGAATATGACAGTGTCGGCAGCTGTCAAATTGATGCCCAATCCGCCGGCTCTCGTGGATAACAGAAACACGAAAATGTCGGTCCTTGCTTGAAAGTCTGCCACCTTTGAAAGTTTGTAAAAACAATTGAAGTGACATTTTTAGCAACACCATGAATGCCGTCATTTTCATCCCCTGAATCTTTATCTGTGATTCTATTGACTTAACTTGCATCCAATTTGACTTGTTTTGGTTTTGGCTACAAAAGCGGCTAGTACGAGGGGTCATCAGCTGCAGACAGTAGGTGTACAAATCGCTGACAATACTTTAACAAAGCTGACAATACTGGACAATACTTGACAATACTGGAGAGAGACAATACTAGACAATACCAATGCTGGACAATACTTAACAATCCCGGAAAATACTTGACAATATTTCCATTCTTGACAGTAGGTATACAAATTTTTGGCCAGCTGTTGACCCCGAGGGGTCATCAGCTGCAGAGAGTAGGTCTACAAAACAACAAATGTTTTATTGTGCTTTCCTATTAATTTTCTATGTACACTTTGCTTTCTGACATAAACTTATTTTTATTTATTTATTTTATTGACAATACTGGAAAATTCTTGACAATACTGGACAATACTGGAGACAATACTGGACAATACTAGACAATACAATATTTCAGTTCTTGACAGTAGGTGTACAAATTTTTGGCCAGCTGTTGAACCCTCGGGCTAGTGTTTTTTTTGTTTTGCGTTTTTCTTTGCCTTTTTACGTGTTTTTTGGCACCTCTTTGACTTTATTTTTAGTTAAACACGTGTTCAAATGAGAAGTTGTTATTTTTGTTTGTTACTGAACTACAGAAAAAAATTAAAAATAGACAACCATTAAAGTCAACTGCCATCAGCACGTTTAAAAATAAGGTTAGTTTGCCGATTGTGGCGTACAGTCATTCCAGTTAAAGTCCACCACGAAGGCAATAAGCTATTCTTTATCACCACTTATATAGTTTTTAATTTACCTCCAGAAGCTAAAACTGTTTCTTTAAAAAAGTGATTTAAAATGTTTCTTTGTGTCACAAAAATGCCCAAACATTTAGGTGTTTTTTTTACAGAAAAGATTTGTAGCGTATATGGTATCTATAGTACGTTCCCAAACTCCTTGTAACAAAAAACGAATAGGTTTTTTCCCCATTTTAAAATTGTAAAGCCAAAGATCTGGCAAAACTTAAATTTACCATATCTCTCCTTTCAGAAATTTTCGACGACCCATCCAATCGCATGTATTTATGATGCCTGTGCCACATGTATTCTTCTAAGAGATCGATCATTTTCGTCATCTGGGAATAAATCAGAACTCTATGACCACCTTCTTTGAGTTTTTTGAGGAGGCCGTCCAATACTGAAAGTTTCCCTAAAAAAAATATAAAAGTATTTGAAACAAAAAAGTTTTTATCGTAATTTTTTTAAAACCCTAGAGCAAAAAAAATGTTGCTTGTTTTTAGTGTTTAAGTATCCTAATTTATTAAACAATATTTTAAAAGCCTCAAAAAATTATTTAACCTTTATATTTAACATTTTTGTCTAGCTTAAACACGCTCATACTAAATCACCAAATGCAAAGCTCCTCCACTATACATGATCCTAATATGTTCAAAATTGCGGCGAGACGTAATCGAAGTCCATATTTTACTAATTCCTTTTAATGTAAGGTCGAAATCTTGAGCAAACCATAAAAAAATACCAGTGACACGTCATTCACAGTTAAGTCTTACCGCTTTAGCGCCTATTAATCTACTATCACCGTCATTTTTATATTAAGGGCCGTATTCATAGACGTTTCTCTAGGCTCGCTCCCTGCTTCACCCATATGTAAGAATTTACATTGGCCAACGAAGAAGGGGGCCTTAAAAACGACTATGAATACGCCAAAACTGACAGATTAACCATAGATTTTCTATCAATATGGCTGCGATAACAGGCCCAATGACTTGTAATTCTGAAAAGACTTTGTTCTTTACCTGAATCTGTCACCAAACTCTGTTTGTCCGGTACCACGATATTCGACCACCCGTTGGGCGGCCTAATGGTTTCTATACAACTTGGCACCACCGGATGGAACCTGCTGGCCGGCCTGACGTTTGCTTCGTTATCAGTGCACCTCGACCAATAGCTGTTTAAGGAGTTGAAACTATAGTCGTCGATGTGGCGCTGCAAGTGCCACGCTGCTCGCCTAGAATCAAAAGTTGGTTTAAAAAATTGACGTGACGCTAACAGCCATGGTTTAATTCTTAAAGGTTATTTTAAAAACTGTTTAAATCATTTTAAGAGAGAGAATGCGGGTGCCAAGCGCAGCTCATGCAATTATGAGTTTTTCAGGGACTTATACAAAGTATTAAACACAGAAAAAAAATAGCAACATTTCCCTAACAACTGCGAAATCGAGTTGTTTACCTCTGGTAAAACAATAACTGTCAAAAATTGTATACAGTGCCTCTAGTACCCCTGATTAAATCTTGCGTAGGTCCACTCTTTGATGGCTGATTTTATCTGCCCTAAAAACCCATGCGAGTTTCCGGCCCAACATGGTTTTTGGGTAAAAATGCTATATTTATTTTTATGATTTATTTACCTAGAGTAGCAATACAAAATTGGCATGGCAACTGACACTTTCGGCATCGCTATCGAAAGACACGCAGGCAAATCCGTGGGTTCACATCGTAATAGTTTTGAGGGTCGTTTTATGTGAGGGAATTCTGACGTTGCAGTTGGCCGTTGATCTTGAAATTCGTCTTCCAGGAATTCTTTTTTCAGTCTTATGTTTCTAATTAGGAAAAATATTAAGAAAATTAAAGAAAGGAGCGATATACAAAAGTAGTTTTTTTCAAATGTCAGAAATATCAAGATACTAATGTTAAAACAAAATGTTATATGCAATGATAACATTATTACATTTATTCGCACCTAAAACCGGTTTGGTTTTATATAAGGGTGGCCACAACTTGGAGATGCAAGACTGTCCATCTCACCAAAAAGTGGTGAGGGTTGGATAAGTCATTATATTTTATACCTTCTAAAATAATAGATTTACTTACTTATGTTCAACGGTTTCGGGCACACAATGATAGATATGATCGGTATGGGTATAAACCAGTCTACTGGACGTTATCCTTCTAACGAACACCAAATTCTGTAACACAGTACCTGAAAATATTTCCCACAAGTTAATTATTGCACTCAAAAAATTGAATAAAAATATACGTTTTCATCGATTTTTTTTAACACGATTCACTATTGTTATTCCGTGGGAATTGAACTGGTTTTAAAAACTTTTTGCACTCAATTGTTCTATTTGACGACTAGGTTGTTTAAGCTTATGTAAATGTTTTAAAAATAGGTTTATCACATTGTTTTCACGGTGATTTTTGTAAAATTTTAAAAATAATAAAAAACACTAAGGCGAAATTAACAAACGAACTCAGAGAGCACTAAATTTAGTGAATAACTGGTGTAAAAAGGAACATCTGTCCATAAATGCACAAAAGACGCAAATAGTCCCATTTACAAAGAAAAGAGTATTAAAAATCCTAAAAACACCAGTACTAAATGGGACGGAAATTCCATATACCAAGGAGGTGAAATATCTAGGGGTCATCTTTGACCAAAAGGTAACATGGAAACCTCAAATAGTCAAGGCAGCCTAAAAAGCATCGATTGCATTCGGCAGATGCAGGAAATTATGTGGGAAAAACTAGAGGCTATATCCCAAGATGACCTTATGGTTATATACAAAGGTGGTAAGGTCCATAATAACCTATGTTTCGGTGGCTTGGTGGATGAGAACCAAACAGACCGGGGCCATAGCCCTCCTGTATACCATACAAAGACAAACCTGCCTAAATATCACGGGTGCTATGAGGATCACCCCAACGGCAGCTTTGGAAGTTCTACTGAATTTGCCACCTCTGCATGTCTTCATTCAGGCAGAAGCACGAGATGTAGCCTACAGGCTAACGCGGGGTCAAGCACCTATTATCACTTCACATGGAACTGACCATGGAAGACGTGAAAACGAGCTCAAAAAAGATCCTATACTGTTATTGCCGAGCGACGTAATGGTCTGCAAGTACAATTTCGAAAAGAAATGCAAAGTCAAGATTCCAGATAGAGCCTACTGGGAGGGAGGTACACAGATGGCTCCAAGACCGATGAGGGTGTAGGAGCTGGCATATACAGCCAAAAATACGAGACTTTAGTCTCCATAAGCCTGATAAACGATTGCACAGTGTTCCAAGCTGAAGTAGCGGTAATACATCACTGTGCCGAAGAAATACAAAGAGTAGAAGAAAACTCTCATTCGGTAGTTATATATTCAGATAGTCAAGCTGCACTTAAAGCTCTAGAAGCAGTGCAAGTGACGTCCAAACTGGTTTGGGACTGCAGAACAGCTGTAAATAGGCTGGCAAGCATCAAAAGGGTGACACTAGCCTGGGTCCCAGGATATCGGGGACACTCTGGAAACGAAAAAGCCGATGAATTGGCCAGACGAGGCTCGGCAATAAAGTTCACAGGGCCTCCACCATTTTGTGGGATCGCTAAGGCCAGAGCCAAGCAATCTATTAAAGAGTGGCTCACCAAACAGACGAACGGTCTGTGGGAGCAACCGTCTGGACAAAGACAGGCCATTAAAGAACGTTCACCAAAGCTGACTGCAGAACTTCTTAGTAAGGAAGGGAAGCTTGTCAGACAAATAGTGGGGCTCCTAACAGCTCACTGCGAACTCAATAAGCACTTGTATGCAATGGGATTGGTAGAAGATGCAACATGCCGCTTCTGCAAGAAAGAGGAAGAAACCTCATTACATGTCCTATATCAATGTGAAGGCTTAGTTAGAATGTCCGCGATTGGTAGAAGATGCAACATGCCGCTTCTGCAAGAAAGAGGAAGAAACCTCATTACATGTCCTATATCAATGTGAAGGCCTAGTTAGAATGTCCGCGGCCAGAAAGCTACATACAGGGCACACTGGCAAAGCTTCTGGGTTTAATGACAAGGACCGGGCTGCAACTTGTTTTGTAGTTCTAGCAAAGCAGGGAAGAAAAACGGGGAACCACAATAGATTTGAGAAGGTGTCTACACCACCCCATTCTAATCTAATCTAAGGCGAAATTACATAAATTATGCATTGATGCACAATACTTATTGCAGAATGTCATAGTGCAATAATTTTGTATGACACGACATCTTGAATCCAAAAACTTGAATCTTGAAACATTTTAAAATTTACAATAAATTTACAAAAGCAATAAAAAATATTTCCACAGGACTTACTCGATTCTATTTCTGGCGCACTCAGTTTAAAAGAATAATTCATTCTAAGAGTCGGTTTCAATTTTTTTTTAGGTTGCCACCTTGTTCTGTGGTATGAAATGAAGTCTCTTTTTTCTGTTTCATAGTAATTTTTCCATCTCGAAAGAATGTCACCTAAAATTTAAAAAATTCCTTTGTTAACAAAAAAATCTTGGGCCAAAAATATCTCTAAATCGGGCAGTTTCTTTTCGAAGACTAACTCTGTTATTAACATTTTCCGAAAAAAAAAATGACTTCTAAAAGTACTAATAGACAAGCCAAGACTCTGGCAAACTGCGGTTCCTTCGAGCACAAAAGTAATTTTCGTCTCAGTTAGTCTGGGATGACTATGAGAAATATTGGAAAATGTTAAGCAGTTAACAAAAAATACAAAAAATTAAACACAAAGTGTGATACACCATACTCGAATTGTTGGACTATTAAAAATACGCACCTAAAAATATGCTATGCACTTCTCCCGCCGCCAATCCCAAACACGACAATATATTAAAAATGCCATTCTTCTGAAAACTCATCTCCTTCGAAATGTACTCGGGCGTGAACCTGAGCAGCTTGTTGATCTTTAAAAATAAGTCAACTCTGACGTTGAAGTCGAAGATAAGATACGGTATATTCCAAACCACAGGTTGTATTCTGACGGATGATTTTGCGTCTCTGCGCTCGAATAGTTCTGGATGGTTGCACACCTAACAAGTAAAATTGATAAAGGACATGGGCCAAATAACCTAGATATTGGGCTTCCGTGGAATGCGTTGGTACTTGCATATGTTATAGACAACTTCTTTCTGAAAGCTTTTTAAATTGCAAAAAAGTGCCGCTGGGCCGTAGGAGCTTCACAATTTCGATCCGAAGTTTGGATTTTGAAAATGTTTTGATGTCAAGAAATGGCTAATACTGTCAAAATATACTGACTTTATACTGTCAGACTCGATGTTAAGGGTACTAATCAACCTTACTGTTTTTTTTTGTGAAATCTGGACATATTTTCGCATATTTTACTAACCAAAAAAGTCATCGTCATTCAAAAACTGACTGGGGAAATTATAAAATGAGAAAACAAAACATCAGTCCATGTCATAAAATCGTTTTTTTGCATGCAATTATGAAAAAAACTAGAGAGGATAGAGGGTGTCTAAGTAGTAGTACCCCTGAGCATGTCCCCACCACCACCGCTCCATCCATGCACCATCCGCTCCGTCTGTACGGCGGCTGGCTCTCCGGATCTCCCTGTTCTCTTCATAAAATCCAGTAGATGGGCCCATTTGAGCGTCTGCAGGTCCTCTGCATCCAGGCTTGGGTATCCAAGTATCTGGTGCCTCATCCTTAAGTATGCCCGCACTCTGCAACAAGGTGCCGGGATGTCTCCTCTTACCTTCCACACACCCGGCAGATGGAGTCATTTCCGATCCTCATCACAGTCAGATGCTTATTGAGCCGGTTATGTCCTCTCAGTATTCCTATCAGAAGTCCAATGTCTTTTCGTGTTCTACCCAGGAGCGACTTTAGACGGGCTGCATCTGGTCGGTTTACGAATTCCTTGGTCTGTCTGCATCCTGCTTCTCTCTCCCAGGAGGTTGCCAGTGCATCCATAGCCCATTTGCTGAGTCGACTTGCACCTGCCTCCTGACCTGACCTAGCAGTGGTTCCAGCTCGACGTACTGGGTACCGGCCCCAATCCGGACGAGTTCATCCGCCTTTTCGTTGCCCGGCACCCCCGTTACATCACTGTAACTTCTTTGCTTCCACACTCTCTTCTACCAGAGTATTAACAATTTTTGGCGCACCGAGTGCCTTTAAGGTGAAAAAATAGTCTTATTAAAAACAGGTTCCGTTAAAAAAAACTTTTCTCAGAGTGAATTATTCTTACGATGAAAGTTTCTATAAAAAAAGAACATAGGGACGACTCTTACCTTTCTAAACTGCATCACCAAATTCATTAAATTCGAGGTGAAATTCTTATCAACAGAATGAGAATCGCTTCCTACGGTATAGTGTAACAAATCTTCGATCCTGATTTTTCGTTTTAGAGCCGCGTAAAGAAGGTTTTGACGCATCGTTAGGGGACAGTAGACCATCACTTCGATTTTGTCTAAAATAAAAAGATAATAGATATCCCGCTTATGGCACGAGTCTTCACAATTATTATCAAAGATTAACTCTGTGTTCGAACTTCCATTATCTATATTTTCTCTCTCTCTGATCGTCTTCAGGTGCAAACTACGTTACGTAATTATATACTATGGGAAATCACTTAACCGTGAAGTTTAAGAAGTTGGCTCCGCCCAAGGAGGGGCTTCCAAATATTTGGAATTTCAACACTTGGTTTACAGAAAATACCCTGGTTCTACTCAATAAAGGCAGCTTCAAGGAATTTTCGTTTCTTCCAGTTGTTTTACCTTTTTGGGTATTCGTCTGATGTTCCTTAAGCCTAACAGATAGTGGTCTTCGTTTTGTTTCGCCTATGTATGGAACTTGGTAAATGCATTCCTTATTTTTTTTGTTCTCCGGTTTTCTTTTACTAAGAAGTCTTCGAATTGTAGTATTAGATTTAAAGACCGTTTTAATATTGAAGTTGTTCGCTACTCTTCAAATTTTCTCTAATACTCATTTAATGTATGGAATTGTAAGGAATGCATTTGCCTGGTTTTGGTCTTGTAATCTCTGTCCTGTTAATTTAGAAATAGTATCTGTTAAAAAAGTTTAAGGCTGTAACCATTCTTCTGCAGATCCTTCTTAATGTTTCTTATTTCGATTTCCAAGTCATGAGAATTGTTACAAATTCGAACGGCTCTGCTATACAAAGTTCTTATTATATCTCGTTTGGTTGTAAAAGACCACTATTTATTAGGAATAGTTTGTAGTTTGCACCTGAAAACGATCAGCGATTAACAACATAGACAATGGAAGTCCGAAACACAAAGTTAATTTCAGACACATCATTGCCTCAAACAAATTATCAAAGATATTCCGGATGGACATATTGCTCGAGTAAAAGTGTTGATCCATTTATATATCATCAAAAACTTGAATATTTTGGTCATTTTTTAAAAATCGACAAATATGAAATTAATAATAGAAGAATAGACGAATAACACGGTTTGAGAATCTTAGACATAGTTTAGTAAAGGCAGTAGATAACGTGCAAAAAAGAAGAGTGTTAAAGGCTCCTGAATCCTATAGCCGCTTATCAAAAACCTTTAGGAGGTGCACAATGAATGCCCTTGGTCGATAAAACACTGTGTCATTGGTATGAACTCCGGAACATTCTGACCACCGATTAGCGCGTGAAGCAGTTAATAAGCCCTTAAAATCGTATACATCATTCAGTACTGGAGGGACTTGTCAGAACTGACACATTCCGGAGTTCCTTAAAGGGCTCTGCAGGAAGAGGGCCAGAAAACTCATAGATCTCATATTATGGTCGCTTAGACTAGTGACAATGCCTTAATTGATGGAAAGATTGCAATCTAACCTCGATCGATGGGAAAATGCTTGTTTTCCTAGGTAACACAAAAAAAAATTAATATAAAGATGCGATGAAAAAAATAATGATTAATGATAAATAACATATTTTTGAGATTTAAAATGAGCCTACCAGATAATTCATTCTCAACATCTTTCTTGATCCTTCTCAGCATAAATGGCTTTAAAATCATATGCAACCTCGAAAGATGTTTTTCGTCTATTCCAGTTTTATTTTCAGCATGACTTTCGATGTCTTTCGAAAACCTAGAAGAAAATATTTTTTATCCTGTAAAAGTTACAAGCTTTGTTAAATAATAATTTATATATTTTTTTAATTTTAAAACTTATTTTTTACACACCATTCGTTAAACTCCTCATGAGAATCGAACAAGGTGGGCATTATGAAATGGAGAAGGGCCCAGAGTTCAGCCATACTGTTTTGGATTGGAGTACCACTGAGAAGCAGTCGATTTCTACAGCTGAAACCTACAAAACAACAATAATCAAAATCGGCCGTCTACTTAAGTTTTTTTTAAAAAGCTTTATATACAGGGTGATTCAGAATTCCCTAGAAAGATTTGAACAGTGGTTAGATATCATTAATCTAATAAAAGTTACATGATTATTTTGGTTAAATTTAATATTTTTTTCTCTGAAATTAGGAGTTAAATTTTTGTATTTTTTTTGGGAATTGTATTTAAAATAATTTAAATATTAACAATTTTTAAATGAAAATATCTCTGAAACGAAAGAGTTTACAAAAATATATTTTAGTAATTCTTGTTCAGAACAACAAATTCTACTTACAGTTAAAGTCTTTCTGGGGAATTTTGAATCACCCTGTATGTAGCTTGCTTTCCGTTTTTACTCAAGGCAATGAAAAATGTTACTTGGGATCGAATTCAAATCGATTTAAAAACTCATGTAAACCTTTCATTGGTATATCAATAAACTGCATCCAAACCAGAACAGTAAATAAGTAAGAAGTAAGTTAAGACCACTGAAAAAGGTTGGGTCTCAAGGCCAACATTGTGAACGGGACAACCATCTTGTTGAAACCATGTTTCACCAAATCTTACACCTAATAACTGCCTAGCAGTTGGAATAATATGCTGCTGCAGTAGATCCAAGTATCTAGGAGCATTCAAATTGCCGTCAATAAAAAATTTAGTTTTTGGGGATACATACCCACAAAACAGTGGGTTTTTTATGGTTCCTTGGCGCTACACAACCAAACTTTTCAAAATTCTGCACAAAACTATGAATCGCTGATAAACTAGGTTCTGGGAGATTTACAAATTCTCCAAAAAAAGTTCTTGAATAAGTCTCAATGATCTGCCTTGATAGTACTATTTCACCATCTGCACTTTTTCGGCAACTTCGTAGACATCCATTTTTAGTTTTAAAAATGTATTATTTCACTTAAGAACAAAATAATAAAAACAAAATAAATTTTAAGAAGATAACACTGCAGCGTGCTTCGATCCCACCTTGGTCGTACGGCACGACGTTCGCGGTAGCCTGAAGATCAGTGTATATGATAACTATTATAAGTGAGAGCTAACATACCCAACAAGGTTTTCCACCTCATCGAACTGGTACTCTTAATAGCCTGCGCCTCGTCCAAAATCATGTACTGCCATTTTATCCGGTTGAAATATTTGATGTCGGTAATGACGATTTGATACGAGGTTACAACAATGTGGAAACTGGCATCTTTGGTGTATATGTCCTTTTGATCCCAAAATTGGCGCAGGATTTTACGTTCGTTCGGGTTTCCCCAGTAGGGAACCACCTAAAAATCAAATAAAACTCCAATAAAATCGTTTAGTTTTTACGTTCTGGTTTTTCAACATTCTAATGACCCTGATAGCAATAGCTTATAGTCAAGTAAGCCTCCATGGGCCCTTTTTGCCCTAGCCCGTCTTCCCCTATCTTTCCTAGCCTTCCCGTTCTTTCTACCAACTCCAATACATCTGTCTATTTGAGAGAATGCAGTGCTGGGGCTCCCAGCACTCTTGTATAGGCCACCCACTCTTCCACTAGGTGCTAAGATATCTCTTTTTTGTGTTTGCGGGAGGAACAGGAGTCGTCCTTCATGCCCATGCGGCAGAGATATTTTCTTAACAGGTTGTGCCCGGTCTGCACTCTTGTCATTCTTAGATCCATGAACATGGGCCAAAATTAACTTTAAATAGTAGTTTTCACTAGAAACAGCTAATATAGTGTTTTTTTTAAAGCACAGATTAGTCCGGGAAAAAAAACGGAAAATACTGTTGCACGACCCATTTGAACAGTTTAAAATCGGGTAATTGCCTTTAAACCTATCACAAAGGCTCCTCCGCCAAAAAAGTAATGTTACCTTGAAAGTAGGAACAAATTTGTCAATTTCCTGTTGCCAGTTATGTAACGTCGAGGCAGGTGAAATGATCAAAAAGGGTCCCCAAACTGAATACTTCTCCGCTATGTGACACAGAAACGCTATGCTTTGAACCTACAAAAAGGAAGTATTTGCAAAATATGTTATGAACGCATCCACCTCGATTTTTGGGCTCGGTATTGACACGGTTGGTACATTGGCTCACGAGGTAATCCAGACTGCGTAAATGTACAGTAAAAAAAACTTATTACCTCTGTCCTCTTCTAGGGTGTGTTCAGATTTAGAATGACGTCATGGACAACCTGCATTTTTGATATTACTACTAATGTCCGTATGTGTACAGGGTAAGCCAAAGAACACGCCTGAAATTGCTCAAAATCCCTTATTTTAGAAGCACATTTGACGCTTGTAGGAGCAGCGAAAAAAAATGGCTTTTAATACCCTAAAAAGGATGCACACAAAACATACGAAATACGCTTTTTTAACTTTTTCAAATTGTCCTTACAAAGAAACTACCGATCAGGCAACACTTATTTTATTCATTATTTTTTGTAACGTTAGTCTACAGAGCACAACAAACACATTTTACTTTAATTTCAGATATCGTATATTTAAATGGTAAGTCGAGAAATATTTTTGAAATTGCTCCAAATCCCTTAGTTTTAAACTTGATTTAACGTTTAAATAAGCGGATAACTAAGGAACAGTTAATTTTTATTGCTTATATAATTCTAGAACCACAGCAAATCATTTTTACTTACTGATATTTTTGAAATTGCTCCAAATCCCTTAGTATTAAACTTGATTCAACGTTTAAATAAGCGGATAACTAAGTAACAGTTAATTTTTATTGCTTATATAATTCTTGAACCACAGAAAATATTTTTTACTGTAATAACCCTCATCGAAATGTACATATAAAAATTGCTTATTATAAAACTCGTAGCAAAATGAAAAAGAATTACTATTTCTCAAACAGGATTTTGAAAAAAATGATGATTTTGTTGACTACAAACTTTTGAATTTATACAGAGTACGCCAAAAGGAGGTTAGGCAACTCGCGAAATATACCATTATAACGTGATTAACTATTTTTTACAAAAAAACCACTAGCTAAGCAACGGAATCATTTTTTTAAATATGATTTTACAGACCACAACCGACATTTTAACATTGCTGATAACACGTCTTTCGAATGTACACAGAGTGAGCAAAGAAAGGCACTTAAAATTGCCCAAAACCAGGTAAAAGGTATTTCCTGGCTCACCCTGTATGTACACGATATCCGAAATCAAGGTAAAAAATGTTATTTGTAGTCCGTAGAATAACATAACAAATAAATAATTGTTGCATGATAATGGTGGTTTCTTTGTAAGGACAATTTGAAAAGTTTATAAAAGAGTATTTTGTATGTTTGGCGTACCCTGTACGTGTTTATCGCTGATTTTGTGTGCATTCTTTTTAGGGTATCAAAAAAACAATTTTTTTCGCTGCTACAAGCGTCAAATGAGCTTCTAAAATAAAGGATTTTGAGCAATTTTAGGCGTATTTTTTAGCTTACCCTGTGTACATACGGACGTTAGTACTAATATCAAAAATGTAGGTCATTATATGATAAATCAGATCTACAGAAACCATTATTATCCTATCTTTTTTAGTTTACCCCTAAATGCACCGTAGGCACTTAATCGCGATTGGCTATCTAATCCATTCTTTTTCTCTTTTGATCCCACATAAATGGACAAAGAGGAAGCATGAATTATCTTAACTAATCCGGTGCATCTGGGGGTAAATTTTGTCGTACTAACTGTTTTTCCGAGCCCCATTTCATCCGCCAAAATGCCACTGATGCCTTGGTTATACAGGGTGGCCAACCAGTTCATCCCCTTGAGTTGGTAGCCCTTTAGGGTGCCTTGAAACATGTCAGGCTGGGGATGTTCATCTGAAAATAATCAAAATTAATAACTAAGGCTACAGTATAAAATATAAATAATATCTACAGGGTATCCCATGTCGGGTTGGGGATGTTCATCCGAAAATAATCATAATACACAATAAAGATTAAATAACCTCTACAGGATGTCCCATTTTCGATACAAGATATTTCTATGGGCGTGTCTAAAAAGATATTAAAAATTAACGTCTAAGTTTAAACAGTAGACAAATTCAGAAAACGGAACAAGAGCAAATAAAAGCTCGAAAGAAAAAATTTGGGTAATCTTTCTCAAACTCAAAGTTTTTACGTCTTAATTTAATACATTTAATTTATTAAGAATGAAGAATGGTGTAGCGACATAGAACATCTCTTTACCAACAACCGATCTGAACAGCCAGAAGAATTCTCAAACCAAAGCATAGATATAACAACAGAGGAAGTACAATATGCAATATCTTCAGCTAAAAACAGCAAAGAAGTGTAGTGATTACCGTCTAATCAGCGTAATGAGCCATATGTTAAAAATATTTCTAAAGATTATCCATAAAAGAATTTATGGAAAATGCAAATCCTCTATGTTCGACATGCAATTTGGATTTCGTGGTGGGTTCGGGACAAGAGGGGCCCTGTTTGGCATTCAGGTCTTAGTTCAGCGATCTAGGGATGTGTCGGTGCCAGTATATGCCTGTTTCATAGATTATGAGAAAGCGTTTGATCGAGCCCAACACAAAAAGCTCATAGAATCGCTAAAAGAAGTTGGTCTAGATGACCGAGATCTAAAGATAATCGCTAATCTATACTGGAACCAGACTGGTAAAATAAAAGTTGATGGCCAACTGTCCGAAAAGGTCCAAATAAGAAAAGGTGTGCGCCAAGGTTTTATATTATCTCCGCTGTTGTTAAATATCTATAGTAACAAAATAATAGAGAATACACGTCATAACTGTGAAGAGAGTCTGACCATAAACGGCATAAAAATCAATAACCTACGATATGCCGACGACACTGTAATAATAGCAGACAAGTTGGAAGGCCTGCAAGAGTTGTTGAATCAAATTGCTGTCAAAAAGTTCGCAATTCGGGCTTAACTTAAATGTTGGGAAAACAAAATGGATGGTCATATCCAAGGAAAAGAACATCAGAGGCATGTTAGAAGTAAATGGGCAGCAAATCGAACGCGTAGATTCATACAAATACTTGGTCGCCTCCTGAAAAATGCGACACAGATCGTCTTATATCAAAATGAAATCAGTGTTGTGTAGTCGCGATCTTAATATCACTCTCCAAATTTGTGTACTTCGGTCGTAGAATACTAAGGATATCTTGGATGGACAGAGTAACTAATGTGGATTTGCTTAGAATAAATAAAGACCTTGAAGTTTTATTTACCATCCAAAAACGAAAACTTGAATATTTTGGCCATATTTTGAGAAATGACAAATATGAACTTTTAAAATTAATAATGGAAAGCTTTAACTCACCGTCAAGTTCGATTTCTGTTAAACAAGATTTCGCCTGCTTATCGAAATTTCTTGTTCTAGCCTTTTCGGACTGGAAAGCTTCCTGCGCGTTTCTGCGCGCCATTTCTTTCATTTGCGCGCTGTCGTAATCGTCTCCAGCTAATCGTGGCCCCTTGTCCTCGTCTAGTTGGCTCAGGATCCTTATTTGATCTTCTGAAAGTCAAATTATTTTTTTTTAATCCGTGAAAATTATGCGAATTTTTGTAAAAACCACCCCCATTTGATCCGCCCCTGAAGTGATTTTAATCTGACTGAACTTAATTAGTGCCTAATCTACGTCTACACACCAAATTTTACCATACTCGGATGAATGGTTCAGAAGTTACACCGATTATATTTATATATCTCAAATTCCTTGACATATGTGTGTAGAAAGCGTATTATCTCTGGAACTACTTAGCCAATTTTTATCGAAAATAGCTAAGAACGCTCCCTAAAGAATAGTTTTTTTTTCCATAAAGTCCAAAGTTTAAATCTAATTTAAAGCAAAAAAAATATTAAAATGAAACAAAAATCTTGTTTTACAAGCTTTTATTTAATCTCAATCGTATATATATTTGTTTGTATATTTGTATGTAATGGAATCTTGTAGATTTTGACCAACTTCCACATATCCGATCGACTTCAAATTAAAAATTTTAACTTTAGCTATCACATCTTCACGACATCGACGTTTCACCTAAGAAACAGTTGTATTACTTTATAGCCTAAGGACATTTTTAAAGGCTTGGCAAGCACGGCAATCTCACCCGTTCTCAGCTTCTTTAGATGAAAGCATTATGTTTATCATTCGAATAGAAGAATGTAGTTCTTCTTTTGTAGTTCTCCTTGTCACCGTAAAGTTAAAATTTTTAATTTACGCCCATCGCTTTTATTATGGTACCAGAAAGATAAAAAATTATTTTCTACCATTTACTGCTTTTAATAAAAGCTTGTTCTTTAAAACTTTTTTTTTAATAAAAATTTATTTCCTGTAAGCTTGCGTCAAATTCAACTTTCTCCACATTTTTTAAATTATAAATTAATTTCGTAAATATCTCACTCACCATTAGTTACTGTTCCTATCTTTCCAGACATAAAATGCGCATACAACTCGGTCTGCGTAATCAAGAAATTCAGTTTTCGTTGTTGCCTCTTGGCCTCGATCAGTTCCTGATCGATTTTTCGCTGTTCCTCTGCTTCCTTCTCCAATCTGTCAAAAAAAAACATTCGTTATTTTGTTTATGTATAATTCTACAGATTCTTTAATAATTCAATTTAAAAATTTTCGAAAATGGTTGCACACAGACAGAGATATATATTGTTGTGGTTTTTGTGTTTATTCTTTTTCCTTATTTTTGTTCTTAATCCTATCATATAACCATTTTGAATACTTTCCAACTAACCTCTTCCTAATTTCCCTGTCAAACTTTCTCGACTTTTTCCAATAGGCCAAATTCTCTTTGGCCAATCGCTTCATGCGCCACTGCTGTTCTTTGACAGCTCGAGCCGATTGCAGAGCCTTCTGTCGGGCGTATTTGACACAGTGTGACGCTACCCTTTTGCACTGAAGAACCATTTCCTAAGCAAGCAAAACTAATTTAACAGTTCATATAGGCACCCCGTAGAAGGCATTTTAAAGTAAAAAATTATAATTCATATTATCAAAAAATTTAAAGATCAAACGAACATCTTGAAGTGAAGTTCGATCTTAATTATACTGGTGTCCCTCGATAAGATCCCTCAACCCATAAACTTACACCTTCAAAAAAATTAAACAACTACAACCTTTATCAGACCGTTTGTTAAAAAAATTTTCATAATTCGTCGAAAAGTAATGTATAGAATCAATTCTTCTAAAAGATCATTTTTGTAATCTATCAGAACCATTCTTCATCAAAACGATGAAAAAATAAAATGAGGTAATAGTATAGGGGTGGCCCGTGGACAATTAGGCCTCTTCATGGGCCCTTTCTGCCATACCCCGTTCCAAAAATAAAATGAAACTTCATCATACCAATCATCTCCCTCGAGGTCTCAATTCAGAACCCGTTTATCCGTACGCTTAGTCTGCGGTAGGCTGGTTATATACAAAGGTGGTAAGGCCCATAATAACCTATGATTCGGTGGCTTGGTGGACGAGAACCAAACAGCATACAAGGACAAGCCTGCCTAAGCATCACAGGTGCTATGAGGACCACCCCAACGGCAGCTTTGGAAGTTTTGCCTCCTTTGCATGTCTTCATTCAGGCAGAAGCACGTGAAGTAGCCTACAGGCTAACGCGGGGTCAAGCACCCATTATCAGTTCTCATGGAACTAAGCATGATATTCTTGAAAACGACCTCAAAAAAGCTCCTATACTGGGATTGCCCAGCGACGTAAAGTCAAAATTCCAGATAGAGCCGACTGGGAGGGAGGTCCTCATTTCGGAGCGGAATCGATACACAGATGGCTCCAAGACCAACGAGGATGTAGGAGCTGGCATAACGGGCAAAAATACGAGACTTTAAACGATTGCACAGTGTTCCAAGCTGAAGTAGCGGCAATACATCACTGTGCTGAAGAAATACAAAGAGTAGAGGAAAGCTCTCATTCGGTAGTTATATAGTCATAGTCAAGCTGCACTTAAAGCTCTAGAAGTAGTGCAAGTACTGGTTTGTGACTGCAGACCAGCTCTAAATAGGCTGGCAAGCACCAAAAGGGTAACACTAGCCTGGGTCCCAGGACATCGGGGACACTCTGGAAAAGAAAAAGTTGATGAAATGGCCAGACAAGGCTCGGCAATAAAGTTCACAGGGCTTGAACCATTTTGTGGGATCGCTAAGGCCAAATCCAAGCAATCTATTAAAGAGTGGCTCACCAAACAGACGAACGGCCTGTGGGAGCAAACGCCTGGACAAAGAAAAGAACGTTCACCAAAGCTGACTGCAGAACTTTTTAGTAAGAGAAGGAAGCTTGTCAGACAAATAGTGGAGCACCTAACAGGTCACTGCAAACTCAACAAGCACTTGTATGCAATTGGATTGGTAGAAGATGCAAAATGCCGCTTCTGCAAGAAAGAGGAATAAACCTCATTACATATCCTATGTCAATGTGAAGGCCTAGTTAGAACCAGGGCCTTACTGGGGGACCTAGAATGTCCACGGCAGGAAAGCTATATACAGGGCACACTGGCGCAAAGCTTCTGGGTTTCATGATAAGGACAACTTGTTTTGTAGTTCTAGCAAAGCAGGGAAGAAGAAAGGGGAACCACAATAGATCTGAGAATGTTGAGGTGGACAGGTGTCTACATCACCCCATTCTAATCTAATCTAATCTAGGCTGCGCAATGTATTCCGGTATTTTCACTTAACATTGATGCGGGTAGATACGAAACTGTTTCTTATGAAAACAAACTGACAACCCAACCCAACCCACCTAATCCAACCCAATTCAGGGCATTAGATCTTTTTTGTCTAAGACGTATTTGTAAACAGAAAAGGATAGAGTCACGTGTTTAACTGACCTATATCACTTCGAGGGAGATGATCATTTCATTCTGGTATAAGATTCCGTCAAACACGATCTTACAAAAAATGAATTCTACAATAGTGGCGCACCGAGGGAGGGAGGGGGGGGTGCGTTTGGGGTTAACCCCCCCTCCCCCGAGAAGCCTGGTTACAACTGGCACAATCAAATAAAAGCACAAATAAAATATATAGGGAATCGAATACAAGAGCCTGGCCTTTATTTTCTAACAAAAATCTTTAAAAAATCAAAAATTGGAAAATTTTTCGCCTGTGGCACTGTAACACTTTTAATTTTGACAATTTCGTCTCAAAATAGTCTTTTTAATGTAATTTTATCAAAACATTATGCCTGCGATTTTGGATTAAGGGTTAATAAACAACTCAAATTGCCAAAACTCCATCAATATTTACGATTTTAGTTTAATTTCAAGACAAAAACTGTATTTTAAGTGTTATTTTCCAAAAAATTTTAAATTTGGTTAACACCTCCCCCCCCCCCTCTACATTTAAGCCCAGGTCCGCGCTTGTAAGCACCTGTTTCCTTGAATCAATTATGGTAACATTTTTGCTTCAAATTAAGTTTTTTTATTAGTTATCCCCCCCAAAGTCAATTCCTGGGTGCGCCACTGTCTACAAATAGTGATTCTGATAGAAAATGGGTTTGACAAATTAAGGTTCTTATATTATTATTAATTTTTTTCAATTCATGATTCCAAATCTATCATTATTTTTACAATAACTGGGCCCCTTTTGTAATTTTACAGCTGCCAAGCTGTTTTTTATAAAAATATAGCAACATCATACCTTATGTTTATTGGACTTGACCCTATGCTGCTTCCCCAGCTCCTTCTTAACGATATTAACAAACAACTTTCGTCTTTTCACGGACATAAGGTCCTCCCATTTCTTCTTCGATTCTTCGTCTTTGAACTTTTTCACCCTCCTCCTGGAGCCCTGATTCGCCACGCCCCCGTGGTGTTGCATTCTGGGCATCGACTGAAGCATGGCCTGGTAGTAGGTGTTGTTTTCATCCTTAATTATAGATCATTCTATAATGGGGTTGTGCACATTTTTGGAATATACGATTTTTAAAATCTAGATATAAAAACAAATAAACCCGCGTTTTTTCTTTTTACGTAAAACTTAATATTAACGAAGAAAAATGTATTTTCAATATGGCGGCTAACATTTCGACATAAAAACTAAATGGAACTGAAATTTATTTAATTTATCTTGGACAATAAAGCATTCAGTCTAGCTTTAGAATAAAAAAAAAAACAAAAGAAAATATAACTAAAATATTTTGTATCTTAACAAAAAACAGAAGAATCCCACCCAAAAAATCCGCTTCCTAAATGTTAGTTTGTATCATACAGAAAGTTTGTGTTATTTTTTATATGTAAAAAAAATTTAGGTTATGAATGAAAGAATGACTAACACTTCCTTATACCTACACCAGTATTAAAAAAAAAAACAAGGAAACATTAAAGCAAAGAAAGAAAGATAAAAAAGAACCAAGAAAAAAGAAAAGGAGAAAGAAATACCAAAAGAAAAAAAGAAACAGGAAACCTGTGCCCTAGAGTCAGACAAACAGAAGAGAGCTGGCAGATTGTCTCAAACAGAGACAGAGCCAAAAACGATAGATAGAAATAGAACTGTCATTGTCAAAAAATTGGTCCGATTGAATTTGGAAAGAAGTTTAGTTTATTGTCATTATTTTAATAAAGGGTACTAGAAATTAGACTTAAAGTTACAAAAATGGTCATTTTTTTACTAAAGTTAACCTTCGTCTACGACAAAATTAAAGATAGGATAAAAATGGTTTCTGCATATCTGATTGAACACATAACGAACTACATTTTTGATATTAGTACCAGTGTCCGTATATCTACAGGGTAAGCAAAAAAATACTCCTGAAATTGCTCAAAATCCCTTATTTTAGAAGCACATCTGACGCTTGAAGGAGCAGCGAAAAAAAATGGTTTTTGATAACCTAAAAAGTTTGTAGAAAAAATTTAATGAATGAATAAATGAATGAATTTTAATGAACAGAGTACGCCAAAATTCAAATTGTCCTTACAAAGAAACTTTCAATCAGGCAACACTTATTTACTTGTTAGGTTATTCTACAGACCACAACTAACATTTTTTACCTTAATTCGGGTATCGTGTACATACACGGTGAGCCAGGAAATACCTTTGAAATTACTCTAAATCGCTTAGTTCAAAACAAAGACATTTAACCAAGAATAGACTTCAATTTAACCTAGCTACCCCATTTTCTTTTTCGATTTTCTCAGAAACCAGAGAAGCACAAAATTTTTTGATTGGGGACGAATATATACATAATTATGGTGTGACTAAATTTTGATTTTCTTGAGGTTGGGTCGCTAGGTTAATGGAGTTATTTTGTATCCAATTATTGCTTTTTGGCCGTCACAACACAAAAAAAATTTCCGAAAGTAGGATTAAGGTAAAAAGAAATGGCGAATAGTTGTCAAATACGGCCAGACACAGCCAAGATACGGCCTAGTATAATTCTTCCAGAAATAGGGGCAGGCCCTAACCTTATTAGTGTCGGCCCTAAATGTAGTCGACCTTGCGCATACGTATCTGTGAACAGCGTCAAAATAGCACCCGGCCTTATTAATGCCAGGTCCTAACTGCGTTCAAACTAATTCCCTATTAACTTGACTTACCTCTAAAATGGGATACTCATTGATAACATTCTCCAAATTCAAATCCAAACAAGGCTCATCGCTAATGTCATCTAAAATGTCAGGGTCATAAAGGGGACTTTTAACGTGGGGCTCCTCTTTAATTTTCCTCATTTTTTTCACCTTCGGTATGGTTTTTTCGATCTCGGGGTACCGGTCTATGGTACTGACCAGACCGGCTCCATAGTACATCGAGTTTTGAAGGTTGGCCGGACGTTTCCGGATTTTCTTTTGGTACTCGTGCATTTTGATGAGGTAACTGACAAATTATACAGGTCAACAAAAAGAGCTATTTCTACAAAAAACTAGAGTTTTGAATTTCCATTGTGTTTATTTTTTTACTTTTTCATAACGTTTGAATACTTACAGGTGAATAATAGACACTTAAAGTTAATTTTCAGTTTATCAGCATTCGTATCCTTATCTCTATGGAGTCGACCAATAAAGCAGGTGCCTATTCTTCTTATCTTTTCTGAGATTCCTCTGATGTATGGAATTATAAGTGTCGCCTTCTTTTCAGTATTTGGGTCGTTCTTGAAAAAAGGTAACATTTCAAGTGGTAATTTAATAAAAAACCAAATTAGTGTTCTTTGAATTTTGGTAATTATTAAATGTTGCTGTAGTTGGTTGGACTAAAATGTGCTATATGGCCGAGATAAGAATTCACTAGTTCTTGAATTATTTTTCAGTTTGTGAATTCAACTGCTAACACAGGTGATAGCTACCTAACACCACTTATACCTATTTTATCAATATCAAGAATCTTTATAGCTAGAAAAATGGTAACATTTGGTGTAATAGTTTTTAAAAAAACAACAAATGATTTACCACTTTTTAAGTAAATATAATATGTTTCTATACAGACCGCTTCAAGCTACTGCGAACATAGGGGGAATCAAGTCCAATTTACTCTCCGTGCCGTACGACCGAGGTGGATTCGAAGCACGCTACAGTGTTATCTTTTGGAAATTCATTTTGTTTTTATTATTTTGTTTTATTTCTGCCGTGCTCGAGAAACAGATGGGTAAGTTCTTAATTGAAATAATACATTTTTAAAACTAAAAATGGATGTCTACGAAGTTGCCGAAAAAGTGCAGATGGTCAAATGGTCAAATCGTCATAACCCAACACACGTTTGATATTGGTCGAGGGAAAATTTGCATTTGTATTTTGACGTAAGAACACAGTATCCCCAAAAACTAAATGTTTGGGGGGGGGGGGGGGGTATTGTAGGGGAACACGTAATTGGGCCATTTTTTATTAACGGCAATTGCAATTTGAATGGTCCTAGATACTTGGATCTACTGCAGCAGCACATTATTCCAACTGCTAGGCAGTTGTTAGGTGTAAGATTTGGTGAAACATGGTTTCAACAAGATGGTTGTTCCGCTCACAATGTTGGCCTTGTTAGGGAATATCTTGATAATGTATTTCCTAATCGGGTTATAAGTACACGGGGAACTATTTTATGGCCAGCTCGATCTCCCGATCTTGCTCCTAATGACTTCTATCTGTTTTTGAAGAAGCTTTCCAAATTATCACCCCTAACATGCTTGGAAACGTTAGAAGGGGTTTTTATAGTAGGCTCGGATATTGTCTAGCCGAGCAAGGAGGACTTTTCGAACATTTGCTTTAATTTTTTTTTGACTGGGAGAATCTTTTTGGTTTTTAGAATGTATTATTTTATTTTGGGAACTTGCTTTTATTTTGTTTCTCCTTATTATTTTCATTGTAACACGTCGTCACTGATAAATCTGAGCAGTTGACAATAAAACGCTCTTATTTATCAGTGACAAAAAATAACAAAATTACGTTATAAAAATTTGCGTATTTATTGACCAAATTCCGGTTTCATTGACTACGCTCTACACAGCACCGTGGTTAGAGGCGTACTAAATACAAGGCGAACGGCGGCGAGTGGCAGCGAATGGCGATCGGAAGCCTGAGTGTTGGTTGCTTCAGTTGATAGGCGTGCGGTGTCTCTGCATGTACGTACACTGGCAAATTAGACTTCTTCCGCCCTATGTTCGCAGTAGCTTGAAGCGGTCTGTATATATAATATGCCCTTACTTGATTTCTTCTTTTCTCTCTTTTGTCTATTTCCTTTTTAGTTTCTGGTGCTTTTGCCAAAGACTTTCTCATTTTTGCCATTTTTTTTCGAAAAATTATTGAGTTTTTTTAATAACAAGCGAAAATATAATATGCCCTTACTTGATTTCTTCTTTTCTCTCATTTGTCTATTTCCTTTTTCGTTTCTGGTGCTTTTGCCAAAGACTTTCTCATTTTTGCCATTTTTTTTCGAAAAATTATTGAGTTTTTTTAATAACAAGCGAAAATATAATATGCCCTTACTTGATTTCTTCTTTTCTCTCTTTTGTCTATTTCCTTTTTCGTTTCTGGTGCTTTTGCCAAAGACTTTCTCAGTTTTGCCATTTTTTTTTCGAAAAATTATTTTTTTAATAACAAGCGAAAAATTTCACAGGTGTTATCATCATTAAAATATTCTGAAAGATCACACCAGTGACGTTCACACTAGTGACATATTTAGCAAAATGTTTAAATAACAAAAAAAATAAAAAAGGTATATTATATATATATATATAGAAACACGTATGACACTTATCTCGGCCAAAACATTAATACTGTTTTAAAACCCCCAAAATTTCACAAAAACTGAATTATGTAAACTGTGTCTTCCGTGCTTCTCCATTTTCAGGCAAATGAAATTGGTGTTGTATGCAGTGATGCCAGATTTAAAAAAAAATCTGTGACTGCATGTGATCACACGAGTGACACAAAAATCAATTACACCTGTTTTTTTTTGTTTTTTGATGAAGACAAAAAACT
This sequence comes from Oxystoma pomonae, assembly GCA_963921995.1. Lineage (NCBI taxonomy): Eukaryota > Metazoa > Arthropoda > Insecta > Coleoptera > Brentidae > Oxystoma > Oxystoma pomonae. Next base: position 15,209,581 of record OY998170.1, on the reverse strand, counting down.
TATATCAAGGTATTTTTTTAGGATTTTAATTTTTGAGTTTTTATCTATCTATAACGTTCTTTTAACCTCAGTCAACAAAAAACATGCCCTCTACAAAAAATATAAAAATAACCCAAAAAATATCCAAGTTTTTATTACATTACAATTAATTAAAAAAAAAACAAAAATTAATTACTTTAAAAACCAAATTAACAAGAATAAAAACTGCTCCAAAAATCTGTGGTTAACATTAAATAAAATGGAGAACAAAACTAATAATACCAATATAAAAAAAAATTAATACAGATAATTGACAGAGCACAGACAAAAACCAAATAGTAAACCACTTTAATAACTATTTTTCACAAATAGGAGCAACTCTTGCCTCAAAAATTAAGCAACCTAAGAAACAATATGTTAAAAAAAGTTTGAACCGACTAACACCAATGAGGTAATAAAAATAATTAAAGAATTAAAAACTAATAAAGCCCCTGGAATAGATCAAATTCAGTCAGAATTTTAAAAAAAGTATTCATCTGAACTCTCAATTCCACTTACCTACATTTTTAACTTATCTATTAACAACGGCATCTTTCCTGAATCGCTTAAAATAGCAAAAATTATACTCATATATAAATCTGGAGACAAAGAAAACGTTAATAACTACAGACCCATCTCAGTGCTCTCAAGCTTTTCCAAAATTTTAGAGAAAATCCTTAAAAAACGGATTGTTTCCTATCTTGCAAAAAATAAAGTAATCAGTGAAAAACAGTTCGGTTTTCAGGAGGGCAAATCGACGCAAGATGCACTGGCTTACCTAAGTGCTAAAATTTATGAAGCGATTGATAATAAAAAAACCAGCTATGTGCATCTTCGTCGATCTTGCCAAAGCTTTTGACACTGTCTGCCATACAGAAATGTTTTCATGTTTGCAAAATCTTGGGTTTAAAAATAAAGAATTTAATATAATGAAGAGCTATTTTTCAGATAGGAAACACTGCGTGGAGATTAACTCAGTGGTAAGCAGATTTCAAGATGTTATGTATGGCGTCCCCCAGGGAACTGTGTTGGGACCTCTTCTCTTTACAATATATGTTAATGACATGTTTAAAATAAATACATCTGGAGATGTAGCCAGTTTTGCTGATGATCAGGTTTGCTTTTATACGGTAGATAACTGGGATGAACTGAAACTAAAAGTTGAAAGATTTTAGAAAATTTGCAGATTTTTTTTCCACAAAGAAACTAACCATTAACTGGACCAAAACACATTTTATGCCATTCACTTCCTACGAAAAATACTTACCAACATATGAGGAACTTTCAATATCAAACGAATTTAAAATTAAGTCTATTAGACAAATAAAATATCTCGGGATAATTTTTGACAATACTCTAAAATGGGAAACTCACGTGAATTTCGTTAATAAAAAAGTATTAAACCTACTCTATAGGTTTAAATTTTATAAAAATATATTTTCAATTGACAAGCTTATTATGCTGTACAAAACTTTAGCACTTCCACATAATACTTATGGCATCATAGCATGGGGAGGTGTGTTAAAGGATCATATTCATCAACTTGAAGTATCCCAAAAATGGTTACTTAAAATTATATTTAACAAACCTAGGATGTATTCGTCAGATCTTCTGTACAAGGAAAATAAAATATTAGATATTAGACGACTATTTTTTAAGCAGTTAGCTATTACAACATTTAAGAAAGAGGACAAACATTTATTGGTTCATAATATGAGACAACAAAATCAAATAAGAGTTCCGAGAATGCGAAAAACCATTGGTCAAAGGTGCCAAAAGGAAACGCTAAAGCATTTCAAACTTGCAGTTGAGAATTGGATTAACAATACTCCAAGAAATCAAATTCATTCATTAATTGATATAAAAAATAATTAACGAAAACTTTATTTGTTGCCTTCTATTTTACTCTTAATCGTCATTCTTATTTTTATCTTTATACGGGTTTTTTTTATTAATTAATAATTATGATTAAACGTTTACTAAATTTTAAGTTTTTTTAAGTTTTAGATAAGTTTATTTTATTATTAAATTTTTGAAGCTTTCTTTTCTGAAAAATTGAGTATTGCATGGATAGATAAATGGCCACAGACAAGGCAACTTACGTGGACAATTTTGTTTATTTGGTGCAGTGTTCAGCATTCTTCGGATACTTAAATTACGATCTTGTATGTATTTATACATTTTGCACTGAATAAACTATATAATAATTTAAAAAAATAAAATCATTATCTTAATAAATTTTATGATCATAAAGTGTTTGTTATATCTGAATCTATTAACTTTGAAAATTACAGATCACACATGGTGTGAACAACTTTTCTTCCATGGAGACATTTCTTGGAGAGTTTATTACTGCTGGATAATGTTAGCCATTGAGTACACTAACTATCCCCCTACTTTGTTTTCAAAAGCATAAGTGCAATGTTACCTTTTTTCAAGAACGACCCATTTACGTCTGTCGTCCTTTGTGTTGGTGTACTCCGAAGAGTTTTATTGATCGTGTAGTTGAAGAAACCGTTCCTTCGCAGATCGGATCGAATTTTTGCCTTTTCTTTACCTAAAGCTTCTTCTGTATTGCAGATGGTTGCTCAATCTATAAGAGGTTTTACAATTGCCAGTTTCTTCTTTTTCCAGAGTTAATGTGATGCAGTTTCTTATGCTGTTGACATGATTGAATAACTGTTCTAGTGTATTGTTGTCCTTTTTCCAGATGATAAATATATCGTCCATGTATCTTAAGCTAGGAACATACGATGCAACTTTTCCATGCATCAAATTTAGTGTTCGTTATTAGTTATTAGAAAATTTGATGCATGAAAAAGATGCATCATGTGTTCCTAGCTTTAGCCATAGCTTGGGTCCCTGCCAGGATGTTCGCAGAACTTCTTCTTCAAAAGATTCCATAAAGATGTTGGTCACTACCGGTGAAGTGGAGGTCCCATGGGTAGATCATCTTTTTGTCAAAAATATCTGTCCTTTTCCTGGAACTAAGAATTCTGCAGACAGCATTCCAACAAATCCATAATGGCATTGATTGATTGTTGTATCAGAGAGGTGGTTGTCCTTGAGTAGCTTTTGTTCAATGATTTGGAGTGATTCTTTCAGTGGGGCGTTCGGGTACAAACTTTCGACGTAAAAACTAACAAACTGGTCATCAGGTTGTAAGTTGATGTCTCTAAAGAGATCCATGAAGTGCTTTGAAGGGGTTGGATGATTAGTAGAAGATATTTAGCAAGATTATTGTAATATATTTGAATTTCCCGCGCAGTTGCGCGGAAGTGCGCCCGAAATATGTCAAGGTCAAGGACGACCTCTTTGTTCCCGGTTTACCGATGGGCACGTTTCCTAATGGTAGAAGCTTCTCCGTTTCGTGGATATCCCGCTAAAACTGTAAGTAATATTGCCTTACTTACTCGTAACTTCACTGGCGACGAGGATGGGATAGAAGCATTTGATAAAAAAAAGAATTGGCTGTGGCGTGTATCTGTGCGAGTTACCCACAGGACAAATGTTTATTATTAACAGGCGATTTACGAAAATCCCTGTGCAGAAACAAGATACAACAGAATACAAGATCTCTGAAAGGAAAGTTCAAAGAATTAGAAGTTTTATTGAAGGGCAACAGCTGAAGCAACAGCCCAAGAAAAAGATGTCACACAGGAGCGAAGTATTGATGTTTCACAAAACAGTGGAAACTCGCCTCAGAACACAGTGGTGGAAATCCACACCCCACCAGTTGATGAGAATCCAAGTTCTAGCCAAAGTCAACAGACCAATAAAAATATCACAAAACAAACAACTCCACCAAGCATAGATTTGAAGGCAAAAAAATATGTGGCTGCGATCATGTCAAGCTCAGTCTCAGGTGTGGCTAGTGACAGGACTGAGACTCACAAGGGTAACTCAAGTAAAGAGACTTCTACCCGTTTCCCCAAGAGAATATCAAGGAATCAAAATCCAAAATATACAATAGAATTTGACTAAAAAGAAATATACAGTTGTTTTTTCACATTTAATGTTAGTGTAAATTGTAATTGTGTGTTATATAAAAATATGTGTATAATATGTTGAGTAAAGTGAGAACAGCATAAATAAGTGATATAAATATACATGTAATGGAAAGGGGGCTGCAGAGAAGTTCAAGGGAAAAAATCCTCTTAAGTGTGGAGGGATGTAATATATTTGAATTTCCCGTGCAGTTGCGCGGAAATGCGCCCGAAATATGTCAAGGTCAAGGACGTTTTTCTTATGAATTTTCGGCAGTACATACATATACGGTGCTTTGATGTAGTGCGGTGTGAGTACGCTCCTTGCATTGTCGCTAAAGTATCTTCTGTGTTGGTAGAGGGTTTGGTAGATTTTTATTTTTATGGTGCTGGTTGGGTCCTGAGTTATTTCTCTGTAATTTCCTTTTTATAGTTAAATAAAGACAATGGAAGTTCGAAACTCTTGTTTACTCTCAAAAAGAGCTATGTTAATCTTTATCAGACCGTTATTTACAGAGATTTTTATCATAAGAACAATTAATTCTAAGAATCGCAATTTGTAGAATCAATTATTCGTTTAACAGAATCATAATATATCAAAATGAAATGCATGTCACCCTTTAATGTATCTGCCTCAACGAGGTCACGTGGTTACTTTAGACTCCGCCCACAGCACATATAAAAGGCGGTCCCAATTTAGAACCTTTGCCATTTATTGACAAGGTTAGGCTACTCGATGTATTCGGCATTTGCAGTTACCTTTTTTATGCTACTGACAATACATTTACAGACAATACAATTGATTCAATGCTGTTAAATAGAGAAGCACCTATTCACATTTATATTTGTATAACCTCGAGGGTGATGATCATTTCATTCTAATAGATTATGTTCCAAAAATGGGTTTGAATATTTACGGTTCTCATTTAATGATTCTGAATTTGAAAATTCTGACAAACTATCCAACCTCATTGGATTGTATATTTCTATGACAATCTTACCCAAGCCTACAAGGAGTCTCCTCCTGACTGCTATCAATATTTTCTGACAGGACATTTTCAAGCCACTTTCTGCTTGAGGAAACAGTCCCAAAATTGTAATAGTCCCTGGCAGAGGTGGGTTCCGCTTCTTTCAATATGCTGTCTATACCATCTTGGTTGCCTACACAAATGTAATCTTAATTTTACGCTGTTGTTGCAATAATATGTAAGAATTAAACAAGCCACCCTTTATCAAAATGAAATCAGTTATGCCACCTGTAAAAATTGAAGGCATTTGAGATACGGTGCTATTGTAGAATGCTCAGATGGATCTTGAAGTTTTATTTACCATAAAAAGAAGTAAACTTGAATATTTTGGTCATATTTTGAAAAATTACAAATGTGAAACTCTTAAAATTTATAATAGACATTCTCTAGGTAGTGCAGCTACTTACCTATATCAGGGGTATCAACACTGCTGTCACTGTCGCTACTTGGCTGGTGGATATTGTATTGGTTGAGAAAGGCTGTCAGGTCGAGGGCCCGTTCTATTCTGCGGACGTGGACGGGAGGGGCAACCGCTGATTCGGGTTCCGCCATTTTAACCAGTACCTTGGCTCCTTTAAACCACACACAATAGGTTAAAATTAAAAACCTAATGTAGTGTAAATGATCACCTTTTGAGATCAGAGTGGAGTGTCAAAGTGCGTGTTTTTTTTTGTTATATCTTGTTTAAGAATGAATTACAGGTGGATGTAATCTATACTGATTTTAGAAAAGCATTCGATAGAGTTAACATAAAATTATTGGTCCACAAATTAGGTAAAATGGGAATTCAAGGATCATTGTATGAGTGGCTGGGGACTACCCTATGAACAGAGGACAGGCTGTTAAGATAAAAAATTGTTTCTCTGAAGAGATATTAGTAAAATCTGGACTACCGCAGGGGGACATTTGTCTACAATTCTTTTCATTTGTTTTATTAATGATATTTCAGACTGTTTCTGTAGTTGTATACTCCTTCTTTATGCGGATGATTTAAAGATTTTTAAAACTATTAAAGATTTTAGAGATTGTGAAAGAATGCAGAATGATCTCAATACTTTTTCACAGTGGTGTAAAAATAATGGTCTTTCATTGAACTGAACATAGATAAATGTAAAATTATGCGTTTCTATAGAAACACAAAACCAATATTTTTTAATTACTACATTAATAACACTCCTTTGGAATCTATATCCATCTTTAAAGACTTGGGAGTGTTATTTGATCCAACCTTAAGCTTTAAAAACCGCTATAACTTTATCTGTAACAAAGCCTTTAAACTACTAGGTTTCTTAAAAAGGAGCCTATCTGAATTTAACAATATAATGTGTTTTAAAAATATTTATTGTTCTCTTGTTAGATCAATATTAGAATATTTTAGCTGCATATGGTCCCCATTCTATAAAAAGTAGAAGTCTGGAAAAAGTACAGAAGAAATTCTTATGTCTTGTAGCTTTTAAACTTAAAATTCCATCTGGGGAAATAGTTTATTGTGATATTTTAAAATTACTAAAGATCACAACTCTGGAAAACTGTCAAGTAATGCTTGATCAAGTTTTTCTTTTCAAGATTTTAAATGCAATGATTGATTCTCCTCGATTGTTACATAGAATTGGTTTAAGCGTTCCACAGCGGAGCACAAGAAATAAGAATGTTTTTAACTTAGATTATAATACAAATTACAACCTTAATAGACCTATATGAATAATGTGATGAATATTGACTTTTTTCCACCTCTCTGGGTTCCTTCAGAAATAAAATTATTAAGGTTTTGTATACTTAAAATAAGTTTTTATACTGAGGTTTTTTATACTGACATTTTTTATAGACATTTTTTTACATAGACATAGACAAAAGCTTTAATTTTAGAATATAGAATGTAAATTTTAAAAATTTTAGTCTGTTTTTGATACATATCTGTGTGTCACCTCTCTTTATTGCTATGTAAAGATTTATAATTGTGAAAATGGATTTCTATCAATATAGTAAAAATAATTGGTTTCAAAATTTTAAAGAAAATACTTGTTATTCAAGTTTTTTTTAATGCTCATTTAAAAAATTTCAAATTAAAAGAGCCCTTTTGATTTTTTTCTGGCCAAATTGTATGGTCCCTTTTGGCTATGGAAAAGGGGAAGCGAAAAGGTCGGACACCTGGCTATTGTAGCGACAGGATCGAAGACCCAGAATACAAAATCAGTGAAAAGAGGAAGTACAGGGTAACCATACTACCTAGAGAGGCATGGACTAGGAACGAAGTTGACCTTTCAGGCAATGCCATGATCTGCTTCACAGATGGATCGAGGCTAGCAGACAAGGAATTGACATTAGCAAGTCTATTCATAGGAAATAGGGAGATAAAGAAGAGCTAACCACTAGATCGGTATGCAAGCCGCACAAGAGGAAGAAGTAAAGACCGGAGCAGAAGATAAGGTCTACGTATGCACAGACAGCCAGGCTGCCATAAAAGCACTTTGTAAACCTACAATGCCAAAAGGGATGCGCGGACACCTTCCAGGATCTAGCAGGGGAAAAAGAGTTTGAACTTGTCTGGGTTCCAGTACACATGGGGATCCCAGGTAATGAGATGGTGGACGAGCTTGCAAGGAAAGGGTCAGCTCAAGCATATGTCAGACCGGAACCGTGTTTGGGATATACCAGAGGTCAGATGAAATCTGCCACCAAGGAATGGACCCATACAAGACTAAATCAGGAGTGGCAACACACAGGGGATGCCAGGCAAGCCAAGGAGCTCATCCAGGGCTTCAGCAAAACAAGAAGGAACTGGTTACTGTGCAGGAAACGAACAGAGATAGGACCCCCAATAGGAGTCCTCACTGGACACTGCACGCTCCAAAAGCATCTGGCAAGGATGAAGGTAGTGCGGGACTGCTGGGAAGAGGATGAATTCTCACACCACTATCTTGCAAGGTGTCCGGCCTACAGAGGAATCAGAGAGGGAATCTTCAGAGATGAAGGGTTCAAGCCAGAACACCTTCCGACGCTGAAATGGTCGGATATCCTGACCTTTATCCAAAGGACAGGAAGGTTCGACCATGGTGGAGTGGAAGCGTGAGGGGGAAGCTCTGGGGAATGGTGAAAAGGGCTCGCGTAGAGCCTAGTCGCCGGGCCGGGAGCCCCCCTTATTCTACTACTACTACTACTACATGGTCCCTTTTAGACAGACAACTTATAAAAATGAGCCATTACAAATTTGAATATATCATAAAAATTTTTTAAGATATGTTAAAAATTGAACTATTAGGGAAGAGCTTTATTTAAAAAACTAAAATATAACCCTTTCAAAATTGTATCTATTTTATAATTTTATCACTTATAATTTCATAAGCATCCCACTTTTGAAAACTGAAATTTAAACTAGTAAAGCAAACTTTTGTTTTGGGTATTTTACAAAGAAAATTTAATGACAAATACAATTCAATCAATCTTTTATCATCTGCGAATACATACCGACCTAAAACCACCAAAAAGCCTCAATTAACAAGACAACCCATCAATATTGATTGTAAGAACAAACAGCATAGTAACAAATAGTTTTTTTTACAAATATTTCAATAAATAATGACCCATCCTTAAAAATGCCAGTAGAAATTTTTGGTTTATTCTATTTATCAGAAAGATGTTGACAAAATGGTTTCTCTTTGGTAGTAAATAATAATAGCCTTGATAGCTGCATTGTTTTATCAGTTTTTAAGAAAAAATTCATGGATAACTGGAACTTGAACTATGATTTTTTCTTAATAAAAAAAGTTTAAAAAGTTTTTTGGAGATAGTAACTTAACTAAGTAAAAACAGGATAAATTGCTACCTACCTAAAGTTGAAGGCATCTTCATCACTTACGAAAAAACTTGATTTCTGAAAAAAAAACAAAATTGAAACATCTTTTCTTCTGCAACCTGACTTAGGTATTAGTAAGTAACTTTTTTAGTGGTAAATACACTATAATAACTAACTATAAATCCACCCTTTACTGGTAAATACACCATAATTATTGACTATAAATCGACCCTTTAAACTTTTATGCCAATTTCTACACTTGGAGCCAAAGTGGTAAAAGCTGATTCAGTAATGCCATGTAAATCTGGTTGTAATGCCAAGTAATTCCATGAGCTGTATGCCCCCAAAATTTAAAGTCCTTCAACTCATAATTATCATTAGAGTGGGACCTTTCGCTATTATTTGTTTATCCCTACATTAGTTTTTGTAACTTGGCAGAACCTACAGTTAAGGCGGATTCAGAGTTCCATAAGGTAAGCAGTATGAGGTATGCAGTAAGAGTCAAGGAAAATAAAGGTAATAAACAATAGCAAACGCATGCTGCTCTTACCGCTACGGCTTACATTTGCTAGTTAATTTACCTTGCGTCTTAGGCATACCTCATACCTTACGGAATTCTGAATCCGCAGTTTCTTTACCTTTATTTTTTCGAACACCAATTACCTTTGTTATGCTATTTTTTTAAATATAAAATTTCAAACCTTACCAATATTACGGTTTTTAGTAGTGTAGGTTTTCGCAAGGTTTTCATTTCATTTTACAAAAATAAAATTGTAAACATTCGAAGAGGTTAATGTCAAACTGACACTTCTCTAGTGGTACGCTTTCGGCAAAGCAGGGATTTGGCTGAAAGCGTAAGCAAATATATAAAGCCGACAAGTTCGAGCTTTGCACGGTGAGCAGTACTGGGGTGCATTCAGATTGGCACATCCGGGTGAAGTCCGGCGCAGAGCGTTACCCGATAGAGAGTGCACTCAGTGTGTCCGGCGATTCGTCCAATCTAAACGGACAAGAGGCAGTATCATAACCTCACTTTTAATTTTTTTTTGTAATTATGGAAGAAGTAATAGTAAATGCGTTTATAAATGAAGAACTACTCGATGAGGATGATTCATCTCCCGAAGACGATGACGTGCTAGTGCTTGCTTCCAGTTTAGCGGCACAAGCCAAACAAAAAAAGGAAAGAAACCACCATTTTCTTAATAGAACAGATGATGATAAGGAACATTATCTAGATCAAAATTGCCTTCCTTGACCCAAACAAAATTATGGGAATGTGTACTGATTCTTTCCATTGCCAAAAACTAGACTTCGAATTAAAAAAAACACAAATACAAAAAATATTGTCGCTGAAATAAGGTTAGAAATGGTTGTGCATTTGATTTGATGCAAATTTTATCAAACTATTTCGTGGGGTGCGAATGTGCGCGTTCGGGTAGCGTCCGGTAAAAATCTACCGACAATCTGAACAGGCGGGTAAATTTTAACCAGGACAATCTGAACGGCTAGGTCGCGCTGGAGCGTTACCCGACGGCCAATCTGAACGCACCCCTGACGGTGAGGATTGCCAGGGGTACGTTCACTTTAAAACGTCGGGTGAGACGTCTTGCCGAGTGGATGAACGTTGGTTTCATTTTATGGTTTCATGTGAACTGGATGAACGAATAACAAGATAACCTCAAAAATTCATTTTAGTTTTTTCTCATTTTTTTTTTGGTGCGTTGGACATGTGATTTTTTATGAGAAAATAATAATTTGATTATTTATTGAAAATGCCACAGTCTGTTTCTAATATTTTCACTTACCATTTTCAAAATGAAAAATAATTCAAAAGGTTGATTTTGGTTAGGTTTAACTTTTTATAAACCTACTGCGCAAGACGAGCGATTTTCAACCACCTCCTATAGCAGGGCGTAAAAGACGAATCGCCGAACGATATTTTCATAAAATCTGAACGCGGATAATTTTCACCCAGTGTTAGATCTGAACTCTTTAGAGCGCGCCCGACGCTCTAAGTTAACGTACCCCTGGGCCTGCATACCTACGTATGGTTCAACTAAAGCGAGAATTGAAAAATCAAACCAACTTCTTGAAGTGGGTTTTGACGTAAAATATAAAAGCGGGAAAAAGTTTTCGGTGCATCAGAGCCGGTGCGGAAAGTTGCACGTGGTGCAAAACCGAAATTATCAGTTTTCCATAAAAAATGAAAAAGATTGCTTTTAGTAAATGCGTTTATCAAATGAGTTGCTGCTTTTCGCAAATTAGTTTAAATTTGCTTTTCCTTAAGGCAGATAATGTCAGAATCAGCTGTAGCTGACTGGTGACGTCTCAAAATTTTTATAAAAAAAAATGTTTTTTTTTGCAATATGATAAACCACAACAATGTTAGACTTCCCTAAAGCGCCTATGAAAATTTAATTAAAAATGTGTAATGAGTTACACACTAGTTATACTGGTACATATTTATCTACTTACTTAAGCATCATCCTAGCATCATAATTGAAATATATAGTCGCTTGATTGGTAGTAGTTTTTGCAATAGTTTGTTCTAATTTTAGTCATAAAAAGTAACCACTGTTCATACTCGTCATAGTATTTGCAATAACATCTGTCAATCTGTTGTAACTATCACAAATTTTGGTCTGTCGAGAACTCTCCATCTTTGTCAGCCTAATATGAAAATACATAGGCTATTCTATTACACTTAGTATTTTTTCACATCATATTCAATATGTATCGAAAATCAAGTATCTTCTTCTTTCATATATCATGCTCTTTGTCAGAACAGAGAACATGATCTATGAAAGAAGAAGTCAATCTTCTCAATATGTATTGAGTACAATGTGAAAACATACTAACTGTTGGCTGCCTGGACACTCAAAACAATTGATATTTTTGTGCCTGCGGATTATCATTTCTGCAATTGTGAATAAAATGTGAATTGCATGCAATTCCTCTGTTCTCATGTTGGTGTTGTGCATTCAATTAATGTTTTATCACTCCATGTCAAGCCAAACTAACACTAAAATTAGAACACTGTGACTATGCCAATTAATATTAAATTAATTTAGAGTAACCTAATTTAACCTAACTTAAGGAAAATATAGGGTGTTCATACAGCTTCTTTAAGTAGCTGAAAATTTTTGCTGTTTTTGTTAAAAATTTTTTCAGCTGGCCAATCAAATTCTTCCTGTTCTAAATTAAGTTACGCTAAATTAAATTACGCTAAGTGCTGTTAGAATCCACCTTTAAATTTAGCAATATACATTGCTGGGTAATCTTGCCTTTGCATAAATATGCATGTAACTACCTAAAAACTAATTTGTTAAAGATTGACTTTTGTTTGGGTAGTTGCCAAAGCATTCATCAGGAAATAGCAGTTTGGTGTTGTGGTGTACCTGCGAAAGGTTGTTTATCAGACTTTACAAATGCTTTGTACAAGGCTTGGTAGTTTCCCAACTGTTATGATCTATCCCCTTTGCAACAGTGTAAAAATTCCGCAACTAAATTGTGTAAAGTATTTACTTTGATTTACAAACCCCAAGATTTCAATTTTGTTTTTTTTTTAAATATATTTTTAGTTTAAAGTTATTATTATTAATGATAAGTAAGCTAGATTTTGCCCAAACAAAAGAAGAAACAGCTCATGGCATTATTCAGCATTAACCATATAAACTAACATGGCGTTACAGCAATACATGTACAAATTCCTTTTCATTACAACCAGATAGCACTATTAATTTATGGTGCACCTACATTTCTTTCTTGTTACGGAAAGTTAAGAAATTAAATTAAATCCCTTTTTTTTTGAAGGGTAACAGTCCCTTTTTATTTATATGGTCCTTAAAAGGTACACCTTTCTTTTTAAAAATTTTTCCAATGATATAAAAACTAAGACCATTTTCAAGTTTTTTCTACAAGTTTAATAAAAGTTTCAATTTAATAATGTAGGTATTATTTTTGAACCGCTTATTACCATGATCTAGGAATCTGTCGATCTCTAATTTTTTATTAGGAAACAACAGATTTATGAATCAACTGTTCTAAGGATTCATATGACCAGGATTCATATGACAAGATAATTTTATAGTCGATAATTATAAAATATTTTTCCTTTTACAGATCCACAAACAGTTGAGGTTTTGAAGTCAAACTGATTAGTGTTTAGACCCAAAGACATTAAAATGGCGCATCTACTACAGCCAATATCACGGGCCTATGTGCGTACAGACCCGAGTATGTACGACCAGTTTGAGACTCAGGTTAGTCAACACATGTTTTATATAACTAAGGGATTGCAGTAATCTACATATTATTTTTGCTGGGATCTTTCATCTATCCCTAGTGTTACCAAAACAAAGATTTGAAATGAAATAAATTTGCTATTTTTACTACAGCTACAAATTAACAAATAGCCCAAAAATTATCCTAAACAGTATAAAAATATTAGCTAATAAAGCCAAAATTTATTCGGTTAAGTATGATAACTTTATTTAAATTAACCCAATGAAATGCATGTACTTTTGTTTAAAAAAAAATTCATACATGCATTTTTCCCTATGTCTCAAACTTTGACTTTTTATAAGTGCATACTCAAACAAACCACCAGCTTGTAATGTCTGACCGCATTAAATTCCGTATTACGATGACGTTATGTCATATTGATAAAATCAAAAGTGAAAATAAGGCCTCTAAATCAAAAAATGCCTTAATTTAAAGTGAATACTCTTATTACCCGACTATGTTAAACAACACATAAATATATTTAAAAACAATCTTTATTTATTGCAAAAGAGTAATTATCACTCGAGTTACAGAAGACGGCTGGTCTATAAGGAGAGTGACCACTCATTTTGGGGTTGATAAAATGACGATAATAAAATGAAAAAAACGATGGATTTAAAATAACACAACGGAATGGAAACAACTAAATATTAAATATTACTTAAAACAACAATCAAAATTAGTATTTAGTGAGCGCACCATTCTTTTTAATAACACTCTGCAAACGTCTGGGCATTGAAAAACTTAAATTTTCAAAATATTTACGATCTTCTGAGAGCACCTCCAATGCGCGAAGAATTGCATCGCTTAACTCTTCAGCATTTTGGGGTCTTCAATTTATCTGATAAATAATTTTGACAAGTCGGCCCCATATATTTTCTATTGGGTTGAGATCAGGGCTGTTGTTTTCCTAAAACATCTGCACAGATGGCAACATAACATCCTCAAGAATCTCAACATATCTTTGACTGTTGAATCTTCCTTCGATTTGCCAAAACATACCCAAACCTCTAGCGCTAAACCAGCCCCACATATTCACTGAAAAATGGTTGGTGTATTTTGAATCAAACCTAGAATTTGGTGCATGATACACTAAAATTCTTCTTCTGCTCAAAGATATGTTGAGATGACTGAAATATATTTTCATCTGTGACCCTCTCCCAGAAGTAATCATCATGAAGAGCATTATTTAATGCAAAAATAACCCTGGCCTGTTTTTGTTCTTCTGTTAAAAAAGGGTTTTTTTAGCAACTCGACAGGAAATTTCAGATTTTTTAATATTTCTGTTAATAGTTGATAAGGAACCTGGGAACATCGTTACATTAGATGCTGCAACGGACGAGGCAAAAGGATTTTGTTTGAGGTGGTCGATAAGCCTTTCATTTTGTATCTCAAAACTTGCAAGCTTTCGTCCTGATCCATGTTTTCTATTCATCGAATTATTCTGTATCCAGCGCTTTTTCAAAAAGGATTTTCGATTTAAGAATTGGTCCTGGTTCTGGTTGACATTATTTTGACAGCGGTTCTAAAATAATGACGCCATTTAAAATATTATTAAGATATCTTTGATTTTACTCAAAAAAGGATCATCTATAATTTTGCAAAATTTTAGGTGTTATGTTTACAAACAAAGGGACGAACCAACCTTCCAGGCTGGTTCTAAAATTTCATAACCGGGTTGCAACTGTGACGTCATTGTTTTAAAACGAAAGGATCGGTTGCGGTTCTGGTTGACATTATTTTGGCATAAATTTTGACAGCGGTTCTAAAATAATGACGTCATTTAAAATATTATTAGGATATCTTTGATTTTACTCAAAAAAAGACTATCTATAATTTTGCAAAATTTTAGGGGTTATGTTTACAACCAAAGGGCCGAACCAACCTCCTAGGCTGGTTCTAAAATTTCATAACCGGGTTGCAACTGTGACGTCATTGTTTTAAAATGAAAGGATCGGTTGCGGTTCTGGTTCAACCAGAACCAGGACCAATTGTAAAACGAAAATCCTTAAAATGAGTGGCCGCTCTCCTTACAGGCCAGCCGTCTTGTATAACTCGAGTGATAATTTGTGCTCTCGTAAATTTTGTAATTTGCGGCATTTTAGACTTTGAGAGTTATTGTCAAAATCAGTTTGACGCATACCGTCTATTTTAAAGTGGTGACTGGAATACATACACTATTAGAAAAGTAAACTTAGCGAGATAGGAAAAACAAGAGTCAAGAGTACACTTGATTTAAAAAAAAAACGCATAGATGCAGTCACAAAATTGACCTTTCTAAAAGTGTATAATATATGAGGACTACCAGCTAAAATGCTTAAAAACATCAAATATACGACAATTTGTCATATTGTTTAAAAAAGGTCTCTAAAACTGAAAATATTTTTTTACTTAAATTAAAGGCAACCTTATTTTTATATTTGGCATAATACTAAAAAATCAGCAAAAATAATGTTTTAGTAGTTTATTGAACAATATCAAATTATCACTCGAGTAACGGACGAAGGCTGTTCTATAAAGAAGTCGGTAACCCATTTTGGAGTTGATAAAATAACAATAATACGATGGAAACAGCGCTGGATTGAAAAGAATTCGACGAATAGGAAACTTGGATTAGGACAAAAACGATGGTAAACTTAATACTAATTATTTTAATTTAAAAAAGAACTAAAATAAATAATTTAGTATTTAATAGGATCACCATTTTTCTCTATTACAAGCTGCAAACGTCTGGGCATTGAAAAGGTTAAATTTTGAAAATACTGATGGTCTCCTGAGAGTTGATCCAATGCGCGATAAATAGCATCGCTTAACTCTTCAGCATTTCGTGGTCTCCAATTCCTTTGGTATATTATTTTAACGATTCGACCCCATATATTTTACATTGGGTTAAGGTCAGGGCTGTTGGCTGGCCAAGGAAGTGTTTCTATATTATTATTCTGAAACCATTGGCGAACAACATTAGCCGTGTGTACTGGATAGTTGTCCTGCTGATAAACGAAGTCATTATTTTCATGTAAAGCCTGTACAGATGGCAGCGTAACGTTTTCAAGAATTTCAATTTATCGTTTACTATTGAATCTTCCTTAGAATCTCCAAAAAAAACCCAAACCTCTAGCACTAAATGCATGACATGTAGATTCTATAACATTTATAGACCAAAGTACAGAATTTTTATTAGTAATTAGTAAACCAGCCCCACGTTTACAGAAAAATTTCCAGCTTTTTTAATTTGGTTTGTATATTTGGGTTCAAATCTAGACTTTGGTGGACGATAAACTAAAATTCTCCTGCTGCTTGAAGATAATTGAAAAATTTTTTCGTCAGTGAAAATCACCCTCTCCCAGAGGTCATTATCACGAAGAACGTTGTTCAGTGCAAAAATCACTCTGGCCTGTTTTTGTTCTTTTGTTAGAAAAGGCTTGTTTGCAGCAACTCGACAACAGACTTCTGATTTTGTTACTCTTCTATTTACTGTTGCTAAAGAACCCGGAAATAATGTTACATTAGCTGCTTCAACCGACGTTGAAAAAGGATTTTGTCTGAGATGGTCAATAAGTCTCTCATCTTGCACTTCAGAACTTACTTTTGGTCGTCCTGATCCATCTTTCCTTTCCGTAGAATTATTTTCAATCCAGCGCTTTTTCCATCGCATTATCGTCATTTTATCAACTCCAAAATGGGTTGCCGCTCTTCTTATAGACCAGCCGTCTTCTATTACTCGAGTGATAATTTGAACTTTTGTAAATGTTGATATCTGTGGCATTTTTAAGGATGTCACACTGAATTTTAAGCTGTCAGGCATAATAAGCTGGTGGTGAGTATACACTAATGGAAAGCTAAATTTTGTGGCATAGGAAAAAATGCATGTATGAGTTTTTTTTAAAATCAAGCGTACATATGTAAATAAACCAACTAATTCTGGTTTGGACAATCAAAAAATCGTGAATGTGGATCAGAACTTGGTGTTTTGTAATTTCAATTTCAACGTCTTTCAGGTATTTGAAGAAAAACCTAAACGTCACAGTGGCATAGTAAAATGCCCTCATTGTGACTATCATACCCACCGAATATCTATACTAAAACGCCATCTGTTGGTTCATAAGAAACCAGGGGAATGTGTCATGTACCAGTGTCCCCAGTGTCGGTACCAAACCAAGTACAAGAACCAGTTACCAAACCACATAAGACTTGTCCATTTGAGGGAAGAACCAAGAAAAAGACCAGGTACATGAGTATAAGGTGGTTTGACGCTCCATGTGAGAGATATCCCGCAAAGTGGTTAATAGAAATGGTTAATTAAAATTTTGAAGACCTTTTTTTAAGGACACCATCACTTTGTTGATTTACTATTTAAAAGCTACAATTAGCTGGAACTATTTACAAATTGAGCTTGTGACACCTTTAGAAAGTGATATCTCTTATACAGGGTGTTTTACAACTTACATCAACAAATTTTAGAGCATATTAAGTGGCATGCAAGTAATACAAAAATATATTTAAAAAAACGATTAGGCCGTTTTCAAAAATGTTTCAATTTACCACTAAAAGTATACAATTGATTTGTTGAAGTATGATAGATATAAAGTGACAAAAATCGCTGAATATTCTCATAACTAAATAAAAAGGTCAAATAATGATATAAACTCTATTAATGTAAGGGGACACACGAATAAATTCGGTAAGCTTCTGCGGCGGGTTGTTGTGCTTCGTTATAAATTAAAACAATATCTACTAATTTGCTGTTTAATTTCCCAAGAAATAAATAGTTGTATGTCATTTTCTATAACAAAAAGAGACAGCTACAAAGTCGACTCATTAAATGGGTTAACGATGCACTGGCAGACTTCTGGGGCTCGATTCTGGGCGTCAGAGAACGACCATACCCTGAGAAGTGATCAATCGCACAAGTCATTCGAACGACGCAAGGTGGTCGATTTTCCGGAAAACGCGGTCATAAATGGAAAAATTAAAAAATTCAAAATGTATCTAAATTTGCCACTATATGGTTGTCAAGATACTAGGTGAATAGTTGGCCAAAGAATAAACTAAACTTTTTACGAGTTTGACATTACGTATCAGTATTCAACATCAAATTTCAAATAGAAGAGAATGACAGTATTCAACTGTTAATATCTCGAAAACAGTTGAAGATCGACATAGGGTACGTTATATAAAAATGCTTAGAATTTCAAAACAGAAAGCAAAAATGCAATAATATACTGGGTGTTTCATTTGAAAGTTTCGGTTGACATTCTTTTTAATATACCCTATATACATAAAAATATTCTAGTATGCTGCAACATTTATATATTGTGTCAATTACTTTAAAGTAAATTTGATTGTTAGAAACTAACATTTTTAGTTTAATTTTGTGAAGTGAGCTTAAAATTAAAATATCATGTGACATTAAGTGTAACCAAAATTATCACGTGACTGGACACTTTTAAATAGTCACGTGACCATCAGTGCTATATTCAAACTGTAATTGACATTCCAACATTTTTGGCTAAATAAAACCCATTCAAGCTTCAATCGTCTTTCAATCTACATGTCCTTCGTAGATCCCCCTCACACCTCCATCACAAATTTAGCTAATTAATAAATATATATCTTTTACCTCTTAAAAATGTCTTAAGATAAATGTGAAAATTCACACGATCATCCTGTGTATCAGTTGAATAAGAATTATTTATTTATGGAAGTTTTTTTTTAATATCCGCGTTTTTATAAAAATCGACCACTGTGCGAGTCCTACTCTAAAAGACGGTCAAGTTTGGTCACGTGATGGTTTCGTCCAATAGCGTGCTCTGAAATAATACGAGCGACGTTTTTCACACGAGCTTTCCTACAACTCCCAACTACCGGGTCTAGTCGAGAGAACGGCTTCGCTCAAAAATTGTTGTTCGAAGCAGCTCTGCGCGTGCCCATAATAGCTTGGTGATTATTCGATCGTCTCGTCACTGCTTTTAAGCATCGACGGACCGGACGCGCGGCCAGACTCAAATGGCTCCTGGGAAGGACCCGAAAAGATATTTGACTACTGACAGGGATATTGACCGGCCACAACCGACTCAGTAAGCATCTGACTCGTATCGGGATCGGGAATGACTCTATCTGCCATGCCTGCGGGAGGGCGGAGGAGACATCACGACACCTCGTTGCAGAGTGCGAAGCATACCTAAGGATGAGGCATCAGGTACTCGGACAACCGAACCTGGATGCATAGGACCTACGAGCTCTCAAGTGGGCCAAATTACTGGACTTCGTGAAGAGAACGGGAAAGTTCCGGAGAGCCCACTACCGTTCAAGCGGTACAGGTGTTGGATTAGGGGGCTGGGCTGGGGTAAGGTAAAAAGGGACCAATTGGGCCTACTTGCCAGGTCTAAGACTCCGCACCACAACGCGACATTCAAAACTGAATCAGCTAATATTCTGTGGTACGATACGGAGATAAGGGCGGGGCGGGCAATGCACTTGCTTGGTTGATGACTTTTTTGTTAGTTACTTTGTTTATAAGCTTCAATGTACAGTCGAAGGGCGAAGAAAATGTTTTAGCACATTTTTGGTTATTTTTTTTGCAAAACTTTTGAATAAATTTAAGCGAAATTAGTGGTCATTTCAAACACCGACCAGTATTAGAAATCACGCCTTTCATTTTTATACATAAGTTGTGAAAGAACCTATATAAAGCGTCGATTTTGAACCTCCCTGTATAGTAGGTTTACTTAGTAGATAAAAACCACCAAGAAAAAAATAAGATTATTTTTTTGTTCAAAGGTCCCACACCCAAAACAGCTGCTAAGGAACCGAAACAAAAAGCAGACGAGGAACAAAGTGACAGTAAATACACAAAAAGAACACGATGCAGTAAACAGAATAAAACCCAAGACCAACTCAAACAAAAAGCCGGCGTCAAGAAAAATAAAAAAGCTTATACCTTATATGAATCAAGCGATACAGAAATCACACTGGCCGAAATAGCCGCCAAAATGCGTAAAGAAAAAAATGAACACAGTCAAAAGCCTTCAGAGTTGGGCTCTGATATTTCAAGTGACGAAAATGAAAATAGAACAAATCACGATAAAAACACAAGTTTAAATAATATTGAAAGTAAAGAAATCAAAGCCAATAATATCAGTGAAAAAGATTATAGCGATACGAAAACAGAAACGCTGGGAATATCAGATGTAGCGAAAGTAGCAGGTAGAAACCCGTTGGATTCAATCGTAGACAAAAAGGATTTTGAAAGAGAAAACACGCCCTCTGAAAATGAGGACGAAAACGCCATCGAGATTGCAAAAATAGTAGAACCTGAACATCAAAAACCTCCGAGTTGGTTTTTTAGATGTTCGGCTTGTGATTTTAAAACTATCAAAAGATCTCACGTGAAAAAACACACAAGCTCGGAAAAATTGCGCAAAAATGTTCATAAATCGGCGAAAGCGCAAGTTATTATGTGTTGCAGTTTTTGTGAGTTTCAAAACATGGATGAAAATATTTTCAAAGAACACATGAAGATGCATGAAAAACCCAAACAAACAGTTTGGTTATGCGAGAAATGTTCCCATCAGGCAAACAGCAGAAGAAACCTAAGAGAACACGATATTAGGTACCACCGACCCAAACCGGAAAAAGTTTTAATCAAATGTACTTTTTGTGAATACAGAAGTTTCTGGCGTGACGCTGTAAAAAAACACATTGAAATGTTTCACAACAACCCAGACAACATAGTAACGTACATTTGCGACATCTGCGCTCACCAAACAAAGTACAAAAATAATTTTAAAAGACACATGGCCACCCATCGAGATCTTACCCAGCTCAGCGAAATGGAAAAGTACACTTGCAAAATTTGTTATTTCGAAACTCACGACAAATACACCCTAAAAAAGCATCTTAAAAAACAAAAGTGCAGCCCGGAAACCCGGGACAGCATGTTAAAATGTCCCGATTGCAATTTCCGCGCGTGGAACAAGGGCGATATTACAAAACACTCCATAATTCACAATAAAGGCAAAAGTCTCCCACAGAAAATGTTTACTTGTCATTTGTGTCAGTACACGAGCAAGTGGAAAAGGCATGTACACAGGCACGTTAAAAACGTCCACGAAAAAGAATTAGAAGGCAGAAAAAGGCTACCCAAAAATATTATTCTAGAAACTACTATTGATGTACCTAACGAAGAAAGTGATTATGCTCATCGAAGGGCGATGGAGTTTGATGACGCGTGGAAAAATACCCTTTGGAACCCGTTTCCCACCGAAAGGCCTATAAACGAACCTGAAGCTTACAGGCTTGAGCCCCAAATACCACTGTATCCAAAACCAAGTTTCGAGGAGCAAGTTTTTAGACGTGGGCCTTTGCCCCAGCCACCTCTACCGTCAGCAGAACCCAATTCAAAGCTATTTGAATTAAATTTCGATAATCTTATACATGGAACGAATTTTGTGGAACCAAAAAGTGATCATCCTCAAGAAACTTCAAGTAGAGTTACCAATTTAGACCAGTTTAATGAGTTTTCAACACCTAATATCAAGGATGAAACAAATTCCAACACCTTAACACCTAACCCAAGTACTTTAGATTCCGACGACGATCACAAGGAACCAGATTACACTGAACTTCAAACTCCCAACCCTATATTCAACACCCCGGAAGAACCTTTGCTATTTATTGACAAAGTTGAAATTACTGCTGAAGATATAGCATCTGAACCAACAAATGATGATCTACTTGAAGATATTAAGGAAGATGACTCAGAAGAAACGGTTTTGAAAGACAAAATTAAAACCGAGAAAAATGAGGGGGATAAGAAATCATCAAGGAAAAAGCGTAAAAATACAAAGTTAAAATTGAAACGCAAGGTCAGAAAAACTTCTAAAGAAAATAAAAAAGAATCGAATGTAATTGAGGAACCTGTTTTAAAATCAGATGTAAAAAAAGAACCTGTCTCAAAATCGGAGATAGGTCAGGCCAGGTTTAACAGGTCCTTTAAGTGTTCTTTGTGTGGCTATCAGAATGTTCACAGATCAATGGTAGCAAGGCATGTAAAAGTTCATATGAAACATGGTCAAATCGACGTTGAAATTGTAAAAATCGAAGGGGTGCGGCATAATAGTGTTTCAAATAAAAATTTAATGAAAAAATCATATAAATGCTCGGCGTGTGGCTACAAACATTTAGTTAGGACAATGGTTAAACGACATCAACAAACACACATTAGAAAAAAACAGACCAATCTTCAAATACTACTATCGTGCGGCAATTGTGATTTTGAACATCTTGAACAGTATGTGCTTAAACAGCACTATTTATTGGAGCATAGGGTTCTAAAATGCCATGTTTGTCCGTTTGAAACGAAAACGCGAAAAGAACTTCAGGATCATATTACAGTTCATCGGAAAAACGAAGAGTTGGAAATGTCATGCTGTGAAATTTGCGGATTCAAAACGCCCTGGAGAGATTCGTTGAAAAAACACATGTTGATACATCAAGCTCCAGAGGAGACAACGTGGTACTGTTGTGAAGTATGCGCGTTCCAAACGAAACACAAAAATAACTTAAAAGAACATTTGTTAACGCATAAAGATAGCGCCGAAGTTGAAACGTATCGTTGTCCGCATTGCGATTTTGAGACCAAACATAAATGGCGCCTCAAGAAACATCTAAGATTGAAATGCAACCCGCAAGGTTGCGAAATGAATTTTAAATGCGACCATTGCAATTTTAAAGCTTACAATAAGGCGGACGTCGAAAAACATGCGGTTTGTCATGTCGGAGAAGAGATTTTTTCGTGCAATCTGTGTGATTATAAAACTATTGTTAAGAGGAATTTCAAAAGACACGCTTTCGTTAGTCATCAGAATTAGTATTCACACTGTAGGCAAACCTCAAAATCCGTTTTTCATTCTCCGAAAAAAAAAAGAATATAGAATTTTATAATGTAATTTTCCCTTTTTTTATGGAAATCATGAAAGGTAATTAATTACAGTTCAAAGCGAACTAAACAGGGTTTGGTACTGAATCTAGCAGTCGGATATTTTTTTTGTGTCACATGATATAAAGCTGTAACCCCAATAATTGAAATATCTTGATAACTACTTAAACTTGGACGGTGGTTTATAGATCGTTTTAAAGGTATTTTAAATATCACATGATATACTTTTTCTTTAAAGAAAAATTGAAATTAAAAAAAAACTTTTTTTTTATGTTTGAAAAACTCCATTTTTTATTATTTTTTTATAAAAATATATTTTGTTTCTGGGTCCGGGTATTTTAAATTTTAAAATACCTTTAAAACAAGCTATCACTTACTTTTGTAGCATGTATAGTTCTCAATATATTCATATTTTGGTAAATGCCTGTAAAGACATTCAATTTTAACCAAATGTGCAGGTACACAAAAAGAGTAATATCTTGAGAACTGTATACCGTACAAAAGCGAGTAATACGTTGTTTTATAGGTTAGGTATTTTAAAGCCGATTTTGATAAAGTATCACATAACGTATATTTTTTTTTCAAAATTTTTAAAATAATTTTTTTTTGATGAACCCATCAAGTCTCCATCTTGAAATTTTGTAAATAGTTTGATAGTTTGGCAAAATATCCAGAAACAAAATATATTTTTTTTATTTCAAATTTTTTAAAACGAGCGATAAATCAGTCCTAGTTTATGTAGTTATTGAGATATTTTCATTTCTTTAGATACATGTTTGAGCAAAATGGTAGTGTCTTGATTTTCAAAAATTAATTTAAAAAAAATTTAAATGCGGGATTTTTCATTCCCTTTATGTCACTTTATGGGTAGAATAAATGTACCGAAAATTATCGAAATCGGAAAAATGGTCTGCCAAACCCATCGACGTACTGGTTAGTACACTCCTGGCGAAAAAAAAGTAGGACACGGAATTGAAATATGGGTAAATATACCACCATATATTAATAAAAATTTACATTGTTAGTCATTTGTTAGTTAACCTTTCGTTATTTACCTTGATACATTTGACACTTGTGTCATAATAGTAAATAAATCAAAGGAGATTTTTTTAGAGTAGTTTATTAAAAATTCCTTAAAATCCTATATTAGGATCTAAGAGAGTTGCAAAATTCAACTTATAACTTGAGTTACGAAAAATAACTGGACTATAAGAAGAGCGGCGAACCATTTTTGAGTTAATAAAAATACATTACCACGCTTGGCAAAGCGCTGTAACAAAAACAATACCACAGAGAAAAACAAGAATACAATAAACGGCGATAAAAAAACTGAACTTTCTGCAAATAAATAAAAACAATAATTTTAATACTTAATGGGCTCGCCGTTCTTGTCTGAAACAAGCTTCAGACGAGTCGGCATTGAAAAACTTAAATTTTGAAAATATTGCTCTTCTACTGAGATGATATCTACGGCTCTTTCGATGGCTTCATTCAACTCGTCTGAATTTCTGGGGAACCAATTTCGCTGATAAATTATCTTTTCACAATCCGTCCCCAAACAGTTTCCATGGGATTTAAATCCGGGCTGTTTGATGGCAAAGGTAGAGTTTCAATATTGTTCTCTCGAAACCAAGTGTTCACTACATTCGCCGTGTGCACAGGGAAGTTATCTTGTTGGTAGATGAACTCATTATTTTCATGCAAGGCCGAAACAGATGGATACATAATATTACGAAGAATTTCGATGTATCGTTCACTGGTAAATCTACCTTCTATTCTCCAGCAAACACCCATACCTCTCGCACTAAACCATCCCCACATGTTGACGGAAAAATGTCCTGCTCTCTTGATGTTGTGTGTGTATTCTGGATCATACCTGGAATTTGGTGGACGATAAACCAAAATTCTCCGACTATCTGACGATGACTGGAAAATTTTTTCGTCCGTAAAGACTACTTTCTCCCAAAAATCATTCCCTTCTAAAGCCTGTTTCTGCTCTTCCGTTACAAGAGGCTTTTTTTGCTGCAACTTTACACGATAATTTAAATTTTGTATCCTACTACAAGCAGTTCGCCGGGACCCTGGAAAAATGCTTGCAGTGGCAGCATGGGAGCATGTGGTAAAAGGATTCTTCCTTAAATGATCAAAGAGTCGTCCGTCTTGCTCCATTGAACTAATTTTGTTTCGTCCTGATCCTTTCTCTTTGTGGTATTGTTTTCGGTCCAGCGCTTGGTCCAGCGTAGTACTGTATTTTTATTAACTCCAAAATGGTTCGCCGCTCTTCTTATAGACCTTCCGTAAGTCGAGTTATAATTTCATTTTTGGTAAATTCTGAAACTTGAGGAATTTTGTATTTAGTTTGAAGTATACTGCAAAGACGATCAGAGATTGTACTGATCGAAACGTCATGTATAAATAAAATATAAACAATGGAAGTCAGAAACCCAGAGTTCATTTCAAATACATCATTGTCTCAGTTATTATTGTTATACATTTTGCGACCGACTCTTGGGGCATTATAGTATCTCATAGTTATCTCAAGGACGTCCGCTTGGAACCAACGACGTCTTCAGGACGTCCTTGGGAGGTCCAATGTTACAAATCAATTAGTTCACAGGACGTACGACAAAGGCGTCTCGGGGACGTACACAAAAATAGTCTACAGCACATATTTATTCATTTTGAACTGCTATAATTTACGTTTATGTAGAAAAATAGTCAATAAATGGTTTCAGTTTCAGTTTCACGATCTACAGCACATATTCAGAGACGGTTTTTGTCGGACGTCCTGTGGACTAATTTTTTTGTAACATTGGACCTCCCAGGGACGTCCTAAAGACGTCGTGGGTCCCGAAACGGACGTCCCGGGGACGTCGAATGTCCGGTGGTGGACGTCCCACGGTTGTATAAGTTTGGACTAGGAGTTTTTATACATTTTGTTCAGGAGTGTATTATAATTTCATTTAAAGAAGCTACAAAGTATCGAATAGTATATAATTAATATACAGTGTGAATTCTTTAAATGGAACGGTGCTTTTAGCGGCGAATCTATAATTATTTATTATGAACTTTCCGCTTCTGATAAAAAAAAAATTGAGGCCCCCAACTAGAGGCCCAGGGCATATATACAATCTGTTTTTTTTTTCAATTAGAAGGTCCCAATTGTGACACCTTGTTAAAAAATAAATTGAATGCACTAGTTTTTTTTTTGACATCTGTCAACCAATGTGTCAAAAATTTAAATATTTGTTTTAGCTTCAAAATAAACTACATATTTCTCTATTTACTAATCGGAATAAAGAAAATACCACACAAGGACATTGGCGGCTTATTTGGGGGCCCTTACTGAAGGCCAAGGGCCTACCAACATTTTTTTCATGAGGATGTACCACTGTGGTACCTTTTTGGAAAGCTTCTTGAAAAAGAAATTCGATTAAATAAAATTTTTTGACATCTGTCAATCCATTTGTTAAAAATTTTAAAAAAACCTATTTTTTGTCGTTAAGTGAGTGAAAAAGAAAATCGAGGTGTGCTTTGAATCTATTTCCCTTTTATCTAATATCTAGTAAATTTAAAAAAAGGGGCGCCAATAATATCCTTGTGTGGTAGTTCCACTTAGTAAATAAATAAATATGTAGTTTATTTTGGATATAAAACAATTGACAAAAAATAGGTTTTTAAAAGATTTTAACATATGGGTTGACAGATATAAAAAAAATTTATTTTATCGAATTTTTTTCTTAACAAGCTTTCCAAAAAGGTACCACAGGTGGTACATCCTCATGAAAAAAATGTTGGTAGGCCCTGGGCCTTCAGTGAGGGCCCCCAATAATGTACTTACTTGTGTGGTATTTTCTTTATTCCGCTTAGTAAATAGAGAAATATGTAGCCTATTTGGAAGCAAAAACAATTAACAAAAAAAAAGATTTTTTAAATTTTTGACACATTGGTTGACAGATGTAAAAAAAAACTAGTGCGTTGAATTTCTTTTTAACAAGCTTTCGAAAAACGTACCACAAGTGGAACCTTCTTATTTAAAAAAAAAAACAGTTGGTGAGCTCAGTGCCTCCATTTGGGGGCCCCAAAATTTTTTTTATCATAGGCGGAAAGTCCTTAAAAAATCATCAAAGATTCGATTTTAGCTTTTTTAAAAACCTCTTCCCTAAAGCCGCTAGAAGAAAAAAAAATCCACCCTTTATATTAAATGCGTTTGTAAAAAAAATCATGTGAAAATTGTGGAAAATACAGCCCTAGTCCTGAAGCACTGATGGATATATAGAGAACGGCTCAAGTAAGATGTACATCTTTGATATTACCTCGTTCATAAACGAGTCTTACAAAAAAAAAACGGAAACTATTAAGACTTAAAAAAAAGACGTCCAAAATGAAAAACTTTCATTAATTTTTCTGTTTATCTTAGTTCAGCCATATCTGATATACATATATTTCTACAATTTTGGAAATTTTCACATATTTTTTTTACAAAAGCAACCCAACATACTTTGCAGTTTGATTAACAAGTTTATAAAAACCTTTAATTTTTTCCAGTACAAACATATTTACAGGCGCTTAAAAGGGGTTTCAAAGTATGTTCTTGTCAAAAATACAAAAACTGAAGATTCCCTTTGCAATATGTATGTGTTTTTATAAGTAAGTATTAGAAAAAGAGAAAATCATAGGAAAATAGTTAAAATGGAATTATTTCGTTAATTCTTTACACAATATTTTAAGACCATATCAAGTTACACAGCTGTACAAAGTATGTTAAAATTCGCTCCCCGCAACAATGTTTGTTAGTGACCTTAAGTGTAAATAACAACAAAAAAAAATATTTTAAGTTTTTTTAGAGATTAAACTTCGTAATTTGTAAATTTTCTTGTTGGTCTAAAGTATATATATGTAAAAAAACTAAGTATATTATTATTGTATGCTTAGAATTGTTTATGTTTTGGAATTAATTTTAGTTATAATGTAGCAGGTTTATTATTGATACAATTGTATTACTTAAAAGCTATACTCTGAAAACTTCGATGTAAAAAGTTTTAAAACATAGCACTATTATTTTAGAATTTATCTAGTAAATATGAATGTTGTATTATAATTGTAATTATATGTCATTTGTACTAAAATTTATGTTTATAAAGCAATTATTAAGATATGTAGGAGTAATACTTATTTATTTGGATAAAAAACCAATCACCATAAATTTACAAAAGAAAAGAAAAATAACTTAAAACTAAGTGTTCAATTGGTAACACATGTTTAAAAATCAAAACAATTTGACACAAAGTACAACAAAGCCTATACCAAATGGACAACAATAACCCACCGAATCAACCAGACCTTGCACCAAAAACCCACACCTATAGAGAGATAGGAGGTTGCATAAAATGTAAATGAGTGTGTACTGCAAAGTTCTGAGAAAAAAAAATCTATAAAAGAAGGAGCTTGATGTACATTGACAGTCTCTTATCAAACAAACTAAAATTAGTATTCCCACCTACGACTTTTTCGTGCTTACCGCGCACGCGTCATATGACTGTCATAACATTTCATATTGACATCGCATGTAATCACATAAACATTTTTCTTTATGGGGTTTATATAGAAATTGTCTTGGAGTCGGAGATACTAATTGGGAACTATTTTATTTCTTTTTAGGGAATCCTGTAAATAAGAAGGCTGAAAACCATGTTCTATTTTATAAAATAAAAATATTGTATGAAATTAACTCTGTGGTTCGGACATCCATTGTCTATATGTTATTTATACACGACGTTTATAAATAACATATAGACAATGGAAGTCCGAAACATGCACAGAGTTAATTTCAAACACATCATTGTCTCAAACTTTCAAAAAATATTGTATATTTATTGACCTAGTGTTTATATGGTTTTGGTGGTAGGTGCTGGTATAGTATTTTATTATTTTATTTTAAAAAGACCAATTTGACAAAATGTCTGCTTTCATCGAAAATCAGTTCAACAGTTTTGGTAACTTTGTTTTACCCCAGATCAAAACTGAATTTAGAAAATAATTGTGTAGTACTTTGTTATATATTTATACACTTCTAAACCAAACGAGAATTTGATCATTTTAAACCAAAATGTAGGAAATTAAATTAATTATTACAAATTTGAACCTTAATATCATGGTTCTATATATACAAAACCATTTCCTACTCCATTAAATTTAACAAATTTATATTTACTATATACTGATATGATGTAATAGCCACATATCGTATCGATAATAACAATTAAAAAAGGGCAAAACTTTCTCGAAAACCCTCCGTAATTTTGACATTTTAGAAAAATTCTGACGGTAAGATTTTTCAAAATAATTTGGCAGCTAAATCATGTCTTGTTATTTTAGACAGTTCCTTTAATTGCTATACACTGCGCTTTTAAATCGATTTCATTTAGTAAAACTTATTTTCCTTTTTTATTTGTGAGAAAAGAAATTACATATTTAGCCAGAAATTTAATCGCCTTTTTTCTCCATACTAAATGGGACGAAATTTGGCATGTTGCATAATTAGATTGTTTACAAAAAAGTATCTTTTGGATGCTAATTATCGCATCCGTCATTAAGCAGCCGGAGCTTAGGGTAGCAACGATACTTTTTTTAAATGAGATACCCTGTATTATTTTGGAAAATTTAAATAGTTTTTTCTTCCGTTTCCAAAAACACCTAATAGAGAGATTTTGGAACGCTTCAAATTTTGACAACTTTGACAGCCGCTGTGGTAGTGTTTAACAACGACTACCACTACCACGCATCGATTTTACCAGAGTTTTTGGAACACATTAAAAACTGTCACTTGTAAAAAAATTAAGATATGAGAAAAAACAAAAAATTCGTCTTAATTTTACAAAATAAGTGTTTTATATGTGGCAACGTGGTAATATTTTATTATTTTTAAAATATATTACGCCAAAATTCTCTAAAATTAACCAGAAAAATAACCATAACCACAACGAAATGAATTCGTAGCTTACGGCAGTGGTAGTGGTTAATTACCACAACAGAATGACGTTTAGCTATTGCGCACACGCAGTAATTATCACAACCACTACGAAGTGTCAAATAAGCGTTCCAAAATATCCCTAATATCTTACTTTTTTCAACGGTTTTTAAATAAAAGTGGAAAATTATCTCCATAAGACCAATGAGTTAAGACCAAGAAAACAGATATTTGGTGATTCTTTGACTAAATCATTGCTCTTATTTAAAATTTTTGTCATTTTTTTTTTAACCGTTAGAAAAGAAGGTAACATATTAGGTATTTTTGGAAACAGAATGAAAATCTCTATTCAAATTTTAGAAAATATACAGGGTATCTCATATAAAAAAAGTATTGTCTCCACTCTAGCTCCGCCCTCTTAATGAATGGCGGCACAATTAGCATCCAGAAAAGATACTTTTTTGTAAACTATCTAATTATGTGAAATTTTACTTCTCTGTCTCTTTTGGTTCTGGAGATATTAGGGTGGACTCGGATTTTTAGGACACCCTGTATATTCGTCTTTAGTCACTTAAACTAAATTTGGGTTTTTTAAAGTTGCAGGTTTAATTTAATTTTTTTTTACAACTTTACCAGCACACTTATCACAGATATGACAATCAGAACATGTTTCCTCTGTGACAGTTCGGCACTTGATAAAAACTTCAATTTTAATTGAATCATTTTGTACATATCCATTAGATTCATCAAGCAAAGCTGACCATCTCATGAAGAAACGATTACTATAACTGCAGGTCTTAAATTGTTGGTATGGTATTTTGCAATATTTGTTTGGTTTTTTGGTAGATAATAAAGTAAATTCCACAAGTAATTCAGGAGTGGATAAATTTTCACTATTAAGTGCTTCTAAATAGATACATAAGTATGAAACACGTGATGATTTTCTGGAAATTACCACATTCCATTTAATATTATTCACATAAAACCATGGTTCAAATCTCTTACGTTTAGCAAACCCAGGTTCTAACTTACTTATGTCTTTAAAGACCCAGTTAATTTTTACACTTGTGACAGACGGATTTATGATCCCTACATCTAAAGGTATGTGCCATTTTGGCATATTAAAATTAGAATCATATAGTGAACAAGGAATGCTTTTAGTTTTAATTTTAACTTCATTTTCTGAATTGTAAATAGTGAACCTTTGCACAAGATGTTCTCGGTTACTTTCCCCAACAACAGTTATGTTTAAATATAAAATTTGTTCCATGGTATCATAGTTGTAAAACAAAATCAGCAAGCAATAAGCATTTTGACAGTACCATGTGGTTCTTTGAATATTCCCTTTGTCAAGCTTAACAATGAAATCTGAACTATGCAAGGCGTCTGAGGTGTGAAAACTTTTTAAGTGCAACTGCAAATAATAAGCAGTTCCATTGAAATTTGAGCAAAAGGGACAATCATACTCTCTAGCATAACATTTTTCTTCATGTTTTTTCATTTCATTCTGGTTTAAGATTTGTTCACACCCTTCAAATCGATTTACACAGGGAAATAAAAAATCTCTTACAACTGATGCATAAAGGTGTGAAATAACACCCTTATCATTTTCTTCTGAGCATCTTCCACATTTGACATGACGATTCGGGAATACTTTTATGGGAGGAATAGACAAATACTGGTGACACTTGCTGCATAGGAGGGTCTTTAGGATGTCGTCTGGGATAATCATTGTTTCTACCTACTTAAAGAAAGGCTTTTGTGTACATCTATAAGTGGATTCTAACAGCACTTGGCGTAATTTAATTTAGCGTAACTTATGAGATTTAATGATCGTGTTCATACTGTCGTAATTTAACGTAATTTAGCGCAATTTAACTTAACAGATGACCAACTTTTATCTTTTCTTAAATTTCCTTAAGTGAAATTAAATTGCGCATGCCCAAACAAAGATGGACGCCGATTTTTCACAACTTGTAAACAAATACAAGAACAGGAAGAATTTGATTGGCTAGCTCACAAAAAATAGCAAAAATTGGGGTAATTATGCAGTATACGGTTTTCTGCCATTTTTAATTCTTTATGAAAAATTCTTTGAGGGCACCTCCTAGGGGCACTAGGACCCCAAATCCGCCTGCGACTGTTGGTTTTTTTCGTTTTTTTTTAAAAATTTTTTTCACTAAAACAGCCCAATCCAACATAGTCCAACCCAACCCAAAACCATCAAAAAAACACATAACAACCCCCCCCTCCCCAGCACCCTTTTTGCCTTTAAAAAAAAAAATCGGGCGCGGGCGGATTTGGGGGTAATTATGCAGTATACGGTTTTCTGCCATTTTTGATTTTTTTTTAAATTCTTTATGGGGGCACCTTCCAGGGTCCCTAGGACCCCAAATCCGTCTGCGCCCGTTGGTTTTTTTAAATTTTTTTTGTTTTTTTTTAATTTTTTTTCACTAAAACAACCCAAACCAACACAGTCCAACCCATCCTAATTTAAACCAACCCAAAACAATCAAAAAAACACATTACAACCCCCCTGGGCACGGTTTTTTCTCGTAAAAAAAAAAATCGGGCGCAGGCGGATTTGGGGTCCTAGGGACCCTAGAAGGTGCCCCCATAAAGAATTTTTCAAAAAAAATCAAAAATGGCAGAAAACCGTATACTGCATAATTACCGATTTGGGGTCCTAGGGACCCTAGAAGGTGCCCCCATAAAGAATTTTTCATAAAAAATCAAAAATGGCAGAAAACTGTATACTGCATAATGGCAGCTACTTAAGGAAGCTGTATGAACACCCAAAATTTTCCTTAAGTTAGGTTAAATTAGGTTGTGCTAAATTAAATTACATTAGGTGCTGTTAGAATCCACCTTATATCTATAAAGTTCAAGTTGCGGTTGATGTAGCACTGATCGTACTATAAATTGACTGAAAAAGTTTAACTTACCTAATTGCAAGTAGATTGATTTATAGGTGTATGCATTGACTACTAACTTATGGACCTCAATGGATGTATGTATCATAGGTTAAGGTTCCTTAATCTATGGTATGTATGGATCGGATTGGATCGTAGCCTCTCATATCTGTGGGAGTGGGATTGTATGGATTTAAAAAAAAAACACAGCAACAGACTTTACAGAAAGGCAGTACAAATTATCCGCTTTATTGAAAGCAATTTACCCTCTGAAAAGCGCTTTCTTAAAACTCGCCAGTTTATACAGGGGTTATGTTCGTTTAGTTGGGAAAAACGGTTATTTTCGAGTAACCGGTGTAACAGCGACAGTGATTTATAAATAACTGGTTATTTTTAATAGTTATTTTAATAACTTCAGGTTTAGATATATTCAAATTCTCGGTCAGTAATTTTGCTGAATTGTAACTCGCAAAAAAGTTGGCGAGCCAAAAAAAAATCGGCGATTAAGGTTAGTTATTTTGAAATTAAAAAAAAAAAAAACGCGAGGGAGACAGAAAGCTGAGGCCGACAGATTGGATTCGATACCAAGTATATATCGCTTAGAAAGTATCGATGCCAAAAGTACTTGGTATCGAAACAAAAGTATCGATACCTACTCGGTAGTTAGTAGTATCGGAATAACCCTATTCACGTTGACAGTATTATAGTGTTTACTTTTCAAAAACCAAGCCGTTTTTGTTTTTCACCTAAAAATACCTATGTGCATGCCGCCCAAAATAAAAATGTTATCTTATGGCAGAGTTGCGAACTTTTGAATTTTCAAATACGGGACGCTTACTTAGTTCACTAAATATACCTAATGTGTATTTGTCGGAAAACAGCTGTATTCCTAAAAAGTGCAGAATATATCTATTTTCCGCGCGCAAATGCCGTTAACAGAACTCCGCTATGCTTTAAACAGCATTTGCGTGCAGAAAAGTATATTTCTGCAATTGTTTTTTCCACGAGCGCTAGCGTGAGGAAAATAAACTGAAAATAGTTTTTTAACTTTTTCATTTAAAATCTTTATTTCCGACTTAATTTATAATTTAACGATACATCGGTTTCCACTAGGTATTTGACCATTTGCCTAAAATAAATTAAATTAGGTATTTTAAACAGCTGAGAAAAATCCTTATTACCTTAAGAACCCATGGCGGAACACGGGACTTTTGGTATAAATACGGGACGGTCCCGTAAAAACGGGACGGTTGGTAACCCTGTCTTATGGCGAATGATCGAAAAATTAATAAGATGTTAAAGTGCAGGCATAGGTTTTCTCTGGATGATACCAAAAATTTTACAGGTATTTGTTTTTCTCTATATAAATGACTGCCATAAGGTACCACAACTCCAGATGCTGGTTGTGACAACACATAGTATGTAGCCTACTGTAAATTTACTCATATATTAAACGTCCATTGTCCCAGATATACCTACGTTGCTGGACTCCTTGTTCTTTTTTAAATGTCACCCAGGACTTAAAGTTATGTCACTTTGGACTTAGTGGGCTGTGAGAAAACGACCTTTAAAAATACTGAGCTGCATCGCTTCGTGAGCTTAGCGCGCGCATTTACCCGCCACTGACAAGTCATCAGGGGTGCCAACCATAGAGATTTTTAATTGCGTTGACGCGGTGAATCACTGCAGCTTATCAGTCATGTTCCGGCTCGCGTACGGTGTAGACGTTTTACCTTTACCGGGTATTTTCGTTTTTAACGGTTTTTTTTTGTGTTTTTAAATAGTTTAAAGAATTTTTTCAACACTGCTTTGCCTTTTTTAAAGGATTTAATAGTACATAGCAATAATTTCCGCAAAAACAAAGCCTAAATAAGTAAATCGCATCCGCCACAGTACCACGAACAATTTCGGGACGGTTAAACAAATGGGTCTGAGTTTTATGGTTTTAAATAACGGTATAAATGTAGTGAAGATTAATAATACTAAGTGAAGTGAATGTTGTGAACAATCTACCCTCCTTATTCTTGCTACCATCACGATGGCAAATGCGGCTACCTATGGGAGGTTTTTTTAAAGGAGTAGAGAGGTAGGTGCTTTTTTCAAAAGATTTTTTTTTACTTTTTGGCAAATTTAATATAGGGTCATTTCACATCAAATCAGCCAAAATAAAAATAGGTTTGGCATAACACCTTACCGATTTTGATAATTTGTACAGTTATTCTTCCCATAAAGAGGATCAAAAATCCCAAATTTCAGATTTTTCGGACCAGTACTTTTTTTAAATTAATTTTTGAAAATCAAAAAACCGTCAAATTCTCCCAACACGCACCCAAAAGAAATAGAATATCTCCAGAATTACTAGCACTAGAATAGCGATATATAGCTTATTTTAAAGGTCTCGAAAATACCTTTCGAACGAGGTATCTCATGACATACTTTATATTGAAAAAAATATGTAATGTTGAAGAAAAAAATATTTTTTTTATACCTTATCAAAAACATGATTTAAGTAACTGTCTGCAGATAACTAAAGCATGACTTTTTTAGTTACCGATGCAAAAAAACTTTTTTTTATCACGGGTGCCAAAAAAGATTTCTGTCGGTTTTTTACCCAAAATTAAAGAGAAATAGCAGAATATAGTGTTTATCAGAGTTTATGGGGTTGAAAAAGACCCTTAAGAAAAAAGTACCGAATCAGGAAACAAGCCTTTTTTGTGCATCAATCAGACTATACGCAAAATGTTCCTTTTAAATATCTCTTTAAAAAACAAAAATAATTTTTTTTATATATCAGAGTTCATGGGGTTGAAAAAAAGATCAATCGGACTATACGAAATATGTGACTTCTAAAGCTCTTTAAAAAACAAAAATAATTTTTTTATATATCAGTGTTTATGGAGTAATATTTTTTTGAGGGTCGTTTTTAAAACCATAAACTATAAAAAATTACTTTTATTTTTAAAAGAGCTATTTAAAAGGAACATTCGGTACTTTTTTCTTAAGGGTCTTTTTGTCAACCCCATAAACTCTGATATATAATTTTTTTTTTGTTCTTTAAAGAGCTATTTAGAAGGCACATTTTGCGTATGGTCTGATTGATGCGCAAAAACGGTTTATGTCCAGATCCGGTACTTTTTTCTTAAGGGTCTTTTTTTCAACCCCATAAAGTCTGATATATAAAAAATGTATTTTTGTTTTTTAAAGAGATGTTTAAAAGGAACATTTTGCGTATAGTCTGATTGATGCACAAAAACGGCTTATGTCCAGATTCGGTACTTTTTTCTTAAGGGTCTTTTTTTCAACCCCATAAACTATGATATATAAATGAATTATTATAATAGCTATTTAAAAGATATAGTCCGATTAAGGCACAAAAACGGCTTATGTCCAGATTCGCTATTTTTTTCTTAAGGGTGGCTGTTTCGACCCCATAATCTTTGATAAATATTTTTTTTTCAATAATTTTAAAGGTCTTAACAACAGAAATATTTTTTGTCTTACACAGTTTTATGCAAAATCGCATTTAATGGGAGTTTTATCTATTTTTATTATTTTTAAGGTCTTAGAATAATTAAAAATACGATAGGGTTGCCTTAGGCCTTTCTATGGATGTTAGTTTTGTCAAAAACTCTAAAAATAGTGTTGGGCGCAACTATTTATCTGGTCGACTGTGATTTCGCGAATCTGTCTTCAGCCACATAGTTTTTGTGAATATGTGTTGTGATTCACTAAAAGTAGGCAAGCATTCTGGAAAGTTAAGAAATGTTTCAGCAAAAATATGTTCTTACGGAAACATTAAAATGGGAATGAAAATTTGTGACGGGTCTCGAATTAAACTTACGAAAGTTTTTAAACATTCTGCATCGCCTGAAGCGGGGTAAGTAAAGCGAATTTTGTAAATTTATAGAAATTCATTATTTCTAAACAATTTAGTTAATTTGATTTTTGTACAAGTATCCAGCACATAGACTGCGCATGTTTTTTTCACAAAATTTTCGATTATACCTTACAGAGTGTAAAAAGAATGAGTGCAATAATTTTAAGAAAGAAAAAAAAAACAAATCCTTCAAAGTCAAAGGGCGCACAACTTTTTTTTTTTAAATTAGCTGTTATTTTAAAGAAACAACTCCTTTTTTAGTACAAATTTTATATTATATTTAAAAAGCAGTTTTGATTTTTATTTCTGGTAGTTTTTTACTTTTCATTATAAAAAGAAAGAGAGAAACATATCTATACATACAAATGAACCGGCTAGTTCATTTTATTATCAGACACCCAGAGCAGACATTTTAATAGCAGAAAAAAGTGCAGTATTAAAAATTTCCTTTTACTAATGTTTGAGTTTTATCAAAATAAATACCGCACGCATGCATCTTCATTGTTATTTTTTTTTCACCTTGTTCCAATCATTTCTCCATCCTGAAATTTTGACAATATGTTGCTAAAATATTGAAAAAAAAATATACATATATTTTTTTGAAAAAAATTAAAAAATACTTATTTGAAATATTTCAAAAAATACTTTTTAAAAAAATTACCTACATACTTTTTTTTATATAAAGTATGTCATGTCATATAAAGTATGTCAGATACCTTGTTTGAAAGTTATTTTCGAGACCTTTAAAATAAGCTATATATCGCTATTCTAGTATTAGTGGTTCTCTAGATATTCTGGGTGAGTGTTGAGGAGAATTTGACCGTTTTTTTGATTTTCAAAAAATAATTTTAAAAAACTACTGGTCCGAAAAATTTGAAATTTGGAATTTTTGATCCTATTTATGAGTAGAATAACTGTACCAAAAATTAAAAATTATAAAAATCGGAGAGGTGACCTGCCAAACCATTGTTTGATTTGATATGAAATGAGCCTGGACTGTTGGACAAAAATATTGGAATCTAGATTGAAATAATGTGAATAATCGAGCAACGCTGCTTTGTAGAACAGGGTATGTAACTTTAAAACTGTATAACTCTTGTGGAAACAATTACACATTGAAAAAATAATTGCATTTTTTTTTCAGGGTAAGTAGAAGCTAAAGCTTCGTCAAGATCTTCAAGATCTTCCAACGTTGGAATAAAGCAACGCCGCGTCATAGATTAGGTAAATTATCTTATGAAAAAGTCACAAAATATAAATATTAATGTTAAATAAATTACAATAAAATATGAATGAACCAACCATTAATTTAAAATTAGTCAAACTATTAGTGTGAAGTTTTTAAAACTTTTCAGTCATTTAATCTCAGTGGTTGCATCCTACTCTTTTATTTTTGACTTATTTTTTTCTGCCTACTGCTATTGTAGAACTTGAGACTTATTAAAAATCTAAGTAAATTATTATTTTATTACTTTTAAAATTTCCTTATGGACGTTTTTCTCTTTGTTTCAGGGTAAGTGCGGAGGCCCATCTTATCAAACTCAAAGTTGATATTAAGCAGTTATTTTTTCACATAAAAATCAAGTTGGTAAGTCTTCTCGCCAATATTCTTGTATAAACATCCACCGTTAATAACATATATTTTACAAGTATGTTGTAGATAAAGAAGCATTTTACAATATTTGGTTGCCTCTTTTCATCTCAGATCCATTTAGATGCAAAATATCAACAATAGTAGAACTATCCAGAATACGCCTTGAATGATTGAAATAGGATAAAGTAATCTCTAAAGTTATGTAAGTAAAAATTTTAAGTAAAATAAAAAAATTTGTATTTCTGCAACAACTTTGTTTGTACTGGATTATAAAAAAAAAATTTTGTTTTAGGTACACGACATAAAAATACTAAAAATGACCAAGAAATCTTAAGTTAAAGTTAGCCAGATTATGATGAGAATAGGACAAAAGAATCTATTAAAAGTGAGGTAAGTTCTGAGTAAAACAAAAAATAATTGTATCTCTGCAAAATCTTTTTTTGTAAATAGTTGTTTACTACTAGTGGCTAATATAGTGCTTTTAAAGAAAGAAAGAACGAACAGAGCGAGTAATTTGAAATCGCGAAAAAAAGCACAACAAACGAGAAAACATACAAAAAACTAGAACACAAAAATCAGTGTCATTATGTTTACATTATAAATCAAGGAAGGACATGGCGCTACGCAAGAGCATTTGGTTGGCGCCATATCCTTACTGTTGACCAATTTATTTTTTGACATCTTTGTGCAAAAAATGTTTTTTGCATTGGTAAAAAAGTCACTTTTGTATTTGTAAGTAAAATCGTGTGTTTGATAAGATACAAAACAAAAATATTTTTGTTTTAGGTGTCAAAGAGGAAACTTTTTAGTGCGCGTCGGTGTGAAAGTTTTCATCGTAAGTGCGAATAATGTGGATGGTTAATGGTTGGTGTGAAGGATGGGGAAACTTCGCGTCGTAGAAACGGTAAGTTTAGATTACTCCGCGCATTCGGACTATTCTCATAGGTGGTTGCTAAAACCGACATAGTTTTGATTGAATTTTAGTACGTATTTTATTGCAAAATTTTGTCAAAATATATATTTATGAAAAAAAAGTTGCTAATTACGAAACACTTGGACAAACGCAGAAATTTGATGAAGCTGTAATTAAATATTTTTTTAGGGTGAGTAGAAGCTAAAGCTTCGTCAAGATCTTCAAGACCTCCCAACGTTGGAATAAGGCAACGCCGCGTCGTAGATAAGGTAAATTATCTTATGAAAAAGTCGCAAAAAATAAATATTAAGTTAAATAAATTACAATTATAAATACCAAAATGAATGAACCAAACATTAATTTAAACTTAGTCAAAGTATTAGTTTAAAGTTTTTAAAACTTCAGTACTTATTTCATTTAATCTGAGTGGTTGCATTCTACTCTTTTATTTTTGACTTATTTTTTTCGGCCTACTGCTATTGTAGAACTTGGGACAACATAAAAATCTAAGTAAATTATTATTTTATTCCTTTTAAAATTTTCTTATGGACGTTTTTCTCTTTGTTTCAGGGTAAGTCCGGAGCCCCATCTGTTGATATTAAGTAGTTATTTTTTCAGATAAAGATCAAGTTGGTAAGTCTTCTTGTCAATATTCTTGTATAAACATACACCGTTGATAACATATATTTTACAAGTATGTTGTAGATAAAGAAGCATTTTACAATATTTGCATTTACATTTAGATGCAAAATATCAACAATAGTAGAACTACCCAGGAAATACAAATACCAGAGTTGACCTGCAGATGTGAAGTAATATCTAAAGTTATGTAAGTAAAAATTTCGACTAAAATAGAAAAAATTATATCTCTGCAAAAATGTTGTTTGAACTGCATTATAAAAAATATTTTTGTTTTAGGTACACAAAACAAAAATACTAGAAATGACCAAAGTTAGCCAGATTAATCGTCTTGAAACAATAGGACGAAGGAATCTCTGAAGTTATGTAAGTAAAAATTTCGAGTAAAATGAAAAAAGTTGTATCTCTGCAAAAACTTTGTTTGTACCGGATTATAAAAAAATATTTTTATTTTAGGTACACGAAACAAAAATACTAGAAATGACCAAGAAGTTAAGTTACAGTTAGCCAGATAATGATCAAATTGCGTCTTGAAGAAATGGGACCAAGGAATCTCTAAAGTTATGTAAGTAAAAATTTCGAGTAAAATAAAAAAAAGTTGTATCTGTGCAAAAAAAGTTGTTTCTACCTACTGGATTATAAAAAAAATATTTTTATTTTAGGTACACGAAACAAAAATACTAAAACTGACAAAGAAATCTTAAGTTTGAGTTAAAGTTAGCCAGATAATGATGAATTTCTTGAAAAAAGAGCATAGGCTTTATGATGTGAATAGGACAAAAGAATCTGTTAAAAGTGAGGTAAGTTCTGAGTAAAATAAAAAATAATTGTATCTCTGCAAAATCTTTTTTTGTAAATAGTTGTGTTTACTACTAGTAGCTAATATAGTGCTTTTAAGGAAAGAAAGAACAAACAGAGCGAGTAATTTGAAAAAGCAGTGTAGCCGCGAGTTATAAACAACAAACGAGAAAACATACAAGAAACTAGGACACAAATCAGTGTCATTATTTTTACATTATAAATCAAGGAAGGACATGGCGCTACGCAAGAGCATTTGGTTGGCGCCATATCCTTACTGTTGACCATTTTATTTTTTGACATTTGTGTGCAAAAAACTGTTTTTTGCATTGGTAAAAAAGTCACTTTTGTATTTGTAAGTAAAATCGTGTTTTTGATAAGATACAAAAAATATTTTTGTTTTAGGTGTCAAAGAGGAAACTTTTTAGTGCGCGTCGGTGTGAAAGTTTTCATCGTAAGTGCGAACAATGTGGATGGTTAATGGTTGGTGTGAAGGATGGGGAAACTCCGCGTCGTAGAAACGGTAAGTTTAGATTACTCGGCGCATTCGGACTATTCTCATAGGTGGTTGCTAAAACCGACATAGTTTTGATTGAATTTTAGTTCGTATTTTATTGCAAAATTTTGTCAAAATATATATTTATGAAAAAAAAAGTTGCTAATTACGAAACACTTCG
This sequence comes from Oxystoma pomonae, assembly GCA_963921995.1. NCBI lineage: Eukaryota > Metazoa > Arthropoda > Insecta > Coleoptera > Brentidae > Oxystoma > Oxystoma pomonae. The sequence goes on along the minus strand of OY998170.1, from coordinate 15,168,152 downwards.
ACAAACGCAGAAATTTGATGAAGCTGTAATTAAAAATTTTTTTAGGGTGGGTTGAAGCTAAAGCTTCGTCAAGATCTTCAAGACCTCCCAACGTTGGAATAAGGCAACGCCGCGTCGTAGATAAGGTAAATTATCTTATGAAAAAGTCGCAAAAAATAAATATTAAGTTAAATAAATTACAATTACAAATACCAAAATGAATGAACTGAAGTTTTTAAAACTTCAGTACTTATTTCATTTAATCTGAGTGGTTGCGTTCTACTCTTTTATTTTTGACTTATTTTTTTCTGCCTACTGCTATTGTAGAACTTGGGACAAAAATAAAAATCTAAGTAAATTATTATTTTATTCCTTTTAAAATTTTCTTATGGACGTTTTTCTCTTTGTTTCAGGGTAAGTCCGGAGCCCCATCTGTTGATATTAAGTAGTTATTTTTTCAGATAAAGATCAAGTTGGTAAGTCTTCTTGCCAATATTCTTGTATAAACATACACCGTTGATAACATATATTTTACAAGTATGTTGTAGATAAAGAAGCATTTTACAATATTTGCATTTACATTTAGATGCAAAATATCAACAATAGTAGAACTACCCAGGAAATACAAATACCAGAGTTGACCTGCAGATGTGAAGTAATCTCTAAAGTTATGTAAGTAAAAATTTCGACTAAAATAGAAAAAGTTATATCTCTGCAAAAAGTTTGTTTGACCTGGATTATAAAAATATTTTTGTTTTAGGTACACGAAACAAAAATACTAGAAATTACCAAGAAATCTTAAGTTAAAGTTAGCCAGATAATGATCAAATTACGTCTGTAAACAATAGGACGAAGGAATCAGTTATGTAGGTAAAAATTTCGAGTAAAATAGAAAAAGTTATATCTCTGCAAAAATTTTGTTTGAACTGCATTATAAAAAATATTTTTGTTTTAGTTACACAAAACAAAAATACTAGAAATGACCAAAGTTAGCCATATAATGATCGTCTTGTAACAATAGGACGAAGGAATCTCTGAAGTTATGTAAGTAAAAATTTTGAGTGAAATAAAAAGAGTTTTACCTCTGTAAAAACTTTGTGTGTATTGAATTGTAAAAAATATTTGGGTTTTAGGTACACGAAACAAAAATACTAGAAATGGCCAAGAAATTTTAACTTAAAGTTAGCCAGATAATGATGAAATTACGTCTTGAAGAAATGGAACCAAGGAATCTCTAAAGTTATGTAAGTAAAAATTTCGAGTAAAATGAAAAAAGTTGTATCTCTGCAAAAACTTTGTTTGTACCGGATTATGAAAAAATATTTTTGTTTTAGGTACACGAAACAAAAATACTAGAAATGACCAAGAAGTTAAGTTACAGTTAGCCAGATAATGATCAAATTGCGTCTTGAAGAAATGGGACCAAGGAATCTCCAAAGTTATGTAAGTAAAAATTTCGAGTAAAATAAAAAAAAGTTGTATCTGTGCAAAAAAAGTTGTTTCTACTTACTGGATTATAAAAAAAATATTTTTATTTTAGGTACACGAAACAAAAATACTAAAACTGACCAAGAAATCTTAAGTTTGAGTTAAAGTTAGCCAGATAATGATGAATTTCTTGAAAGAAGATCGTAGGATTTATGATGTGAATAGGACAAAAGAATCTGTTAAAAGTGAGGTTCTCAGTAACATAAAAGATAATTGTATCTCTGCAAAATATTTTTTTGTAAATAGTTGTGTTTACTACTAGTGGCTAATATAGTGCTTTTAAGGAAAGAAAGAACAAACAGAGCGAGTAATTTGAAATCGCGAAAAAAAGCACAGTTTAGTCGCGAGTTATAAACAATAAACGAGAAAAAACATAGAAGAAACTAGAACACAAAAATCAGTGTAATTATTTTTACATTATAAATCAAGGAAGGACATAGCGCTACACAAGAGCATTTGGTTGGCGCCATATCCTTACTGTTGACCATTTTATTTTTTGACATTTGTGTGCAAAAAAATGTTTTTTGCATTGGTAAAAAAGTCACTTTTGTATTTGTAAGTAAAATCGTGTGTTTGATAAGATACAAAACAAAAAATATTTTTGTTTTAGGTGTCAAAGAGGAAACTTTTTAGTGCGCGTCGGTATGAAAGTTTTCATCGTAAGTGCGAACAATGTGGATGGTTAATGGTTGGTGTGAAGGATGGGGAAACTCCGCGTCGTTAAAACGGTAAAGTTTACATTACTAAAATAAAAGCGACATAGTTTTGATTCCTTATGTAATTCATTTTGATTTTTAACTTTTGGAAATGGAATTTTAGTACGTATTTTAACGAAAAATTTCGTCAAAATATATGTTTTTATTATACACACACTACTAACTTAAAGTTTTTAAAACTCCAGTATTTATCTCGGTATTTATTGCATTTGAACATCCGTAAAGTTAGCAGTACAAAGATTTTATTATTTCATCTTAAAAGGCTCATTTAAGGCTAAATAAATGTCCCATTCCCAAACTAAATGCTCTTATGGTTTTTAAGTTGTAAGCTGCAACTACCCGGTAAAAAAACAGTTTCAGTTCTTTTTTTCACAAAGAAAAAAATGAGTGGTCATAAAACACAGGTTAATGCCTTTGTAAATTCATCCATTATAAATGTTACTTCCGCCCCCCCCCCTGTTAAAAAAATAGTATTTTGTTTGCATAACTTTTTGTAACATATAAAATTATATACATATGTCAAAATTGTCAAATAGAACACCCTATATATTATTTTATTTTTTGACTGATTTGAGAAATGTATAACATGTATGTGCTGGTGACTTTTTGGAACAATATAGTTATAGTCCAATTTTTCGATGAGCGTACTGACGTCATCTCTATTTGATACATTATTTTAGACAGAGACAATAAATATGTAAAAAAGCCAAGTCATTGATTGTTTCAACTGTTACTTCAAATTGACAACAACATCAAAAATTGGACTATAGTTGTAAGTGGTTACTTTAGCATATACATGTTTTGAAATCACCAAAAATATTATAATTTAAAAATAAAATAATACACAGGGCTTTCTATTTAAAATGAGAAGGGTGATTGCGATGACAGTTATTTTATAGTTTACTGAAAGTTACGCAAATTTTGTAAAAGATTATTTTTTGTAAAATGCATAATGACAGAGAAAAGGAAATGACTGTGCAGTAGCTGTTTTTTTTTTAAATAGAGGGGTGGAATAAGGGTAGAATGGTAAAACAAAGAGTATTTAATGAGCCTTTAATTATTTTACCTTTTTATATCCTAAAATAAAGATGCTTCTAATTGCATATAAAGATCTTAAACCCTGGATATTGCTGTTTAGCTGGATTTCTTGAAAACTAAGGAAGTATTTAATTTAATTATTAAAATACTTTTTCGATCTTACAATGCGCCTAATACAGTTTTTTGAAGATTTCACTGGTATCTCCCTGCTAAAGTTAACAGTGCAGCAGCTGGTTTTTTTTTAAACAAAGGGGTGGGTAGAGTAGTAAAATAAAGAACTTTTAATAAGCCTTTAATTACTATTACCCTATTTTACCCTAAAATGAAGAGATGTATATATATAGTCCTCGAACCCTGGATATTTAATTAGTCTTAACAATGAGCCTAAACTAGTTTTTAAAGCTAACTAAAGTTAGCAGTGCAGCTCATAGCTTGGAATGGGAATTAGCTTTAAATCAGCCCTTTAAGATGACATTAATAACTTTGTACTGCTAACTTTACGGACGTTTTCATTTGATCTCTTTTGAAAATAAAAGTCTAATGCCAATTATTATATTATATTACTTAACATTGTTCTTACAGGCGGTTTTCTTTTTGTTTCAGGGTAAGTCAGGAGGTGATCATAGCAAACTCAAATTTGAAACCGAGCGATTTAGATACTGTTAAAAATCAACAAAAGAAGAGTAGTTTACGGTAACTACTTGTCTGGTAAGTCGTATGGACAATATTCTTCTATTATACTAAGAGATCGAAGAACGAGAAGGGCGGTGGTCCATCAAAGTCGGTAATTTTTGACAAAATTAATGTCATTTGTACTTGACTGAAAACGTACAGTATTATGGGAGATGAAACGAACGTCTATTTCCAGACATGTTGGTGGAGCACAACGCGTCGGCAGACGACGTCACAGTTGTAAAAATGCCGAGAAATAACGTCATTTGTACATGGATGAGATGAAAATTCACAGTATTGTTAGGGACGACGCGTGTTTAAAGACTAATTGCTATTGCCAGACTTCCCAGTGGAGCACAAAGTGCCGCCAGACGGCGCTTAATTCGCGATAAATAAAAAATTCTCTTAATTTTTCCCGAATTTAGCGCCATCTGGCGGCACTTTGTGCTCCACTAGAGTCTGGCAATAGCAATTAGTCTTTAAACACGCGTCGTCCCTAACAATACTGTGAATTTTGATCCGTGTACAAATGACGTTATTTTATGGCATTTTTTCAACTTTGACGTCGTCGGTCGACGCCTCGTGCTCCACCAGGATCTCTGGCAATAGACATTTGTTTCTTAAGACATCATATCCTATACTACTATGCATTTTCAGCCATTTACAAATAACGTTAATTTTGTCAAAAATTACCGACTTTGATAGACCACCCCCTCCGTCTAATGTCTTTAAAAAAGCATAAGGTACCCCAAATTAAGGTTACAACTTTTAAAAAGGCTTCTACTCTTGCGATTTTTACGTAATCAGTCCCGTCAACTACCAGAAATCAGCTGCAGCAACAGACATCAAAATGATAAGCCCTAATAAGGAGCCCTACCAAATGCAAGTGTTGGTTATACTAACGTTAAAACTTGAAATAGTCGACATTAATTTTTAATGCAAGTGCTGGTGTATTTTTTTCTTATTTTTGGCGTTACAAAGATATTGTAACATTTTTCGTATTACATTTATTGAGTTTTATCTGAATTTAAAAAACGCTATTATTGTTTATTTTTATAGACTCGTTTTTAGGTGTGACCCGAAAGTTAGTAATCTAAGTTGCTTTATAGTAGCGAGCACATAATCTGATTACAACCACAGTGGACATCATTAGTTTTGTTTTTCTTTATTGCAGATCCATTGAGATCGAAAACATCAAGAGAAATATAACTACCCAGGAACTACAAGTACTAAAGTTGACTTAAAAAATGTGAAGTTTGAATTTACGCCTTCAAGAAATATCCTAAGTTTTATAATATGAATTGGACGAAAGAATCTCCAAAAGGTTTTGCAGGTAAAAATTTCTAGTAAAATAAATAGCTTGTTAGTACAAATCTTTTGTTGTACTTTTTAATAAAAAATATTTTGGTTGTAGGTGTTGACTTTAAAAACCATTGACCTGTCTGAACAACTAGCTACTGTGACCTGTTTTGGTGAGAAACTTTACGTCAGTTCTGTCCCCACGTGGGCAGAATAGTGGTGAATAGGTGGTAGTTCATTTTTTTGATAAAACGTCATCATGGTGGTTCAGGGTGGCCACTTGTTTGGTTAGTCTTACCGCCAACTACGTCACCCAGTGTCCCCCACCTAACTATTATATGTTCTGCAATAACATGGGTTATTGTATTTATTCGATGTTGAATACATACATTTAAAACTCCTTTGTTCTCGAGATACAGGATGCCAAAATTTAAAAAGCGCGATTTTTTTGTAATAACACAAAAACAAGCAATTTTGTAATAACACATAATAAGACAAATAAAATTAAGCCTAAAAACAATTTACAAAAAAAAGTAGTGTAAATAATTTTAAACAAAATGGTTGTTTTTATGGAACTAAGTTCAGAATAGAGTAAGTTAGTTAATTTTTTCGGTAAAACATCATCAAGGTGGTTCATGGTAGCCACATGTTTGGTTAGTCTTACCGCCAACTACGTCACCAAGTGTCCTCCTCCTAACTATTATATTTTCTTCAATAACAAGGGTTATTGTATTTATTTGCTGTTCAATAACAATAATACATAATAAGACAAATAAAATTAAGCCTAAAAACAATTTACAAAAAAAAGTAGTGTAAATAATTTTAAACAAAACACTTGTTTATATGGAACTAACTTCAAAATAAAGTAAGTTAATTTTTTCGGTAAAACATCATCAAGGTGGTTCAGGGTGGCCACTTGTTTGGTTAGTCTTACCGCCAACTACGTCACCAAGTGTCCCCCTCCTAACTATTATATTTTTTTCAATAACATGGATTATTGTATTTATTTGCTGTTCAATACTTACATTTAAAACTCCTTTGTTCTCGAGATACAAGATGCCAAAATTTAAAACGCGCGATTTTTTTTTATAATAACACAAAAACACGCAATTTTGTAATAACACATAATAAAACAAATAAAATTAAGCCTAAAAACAATTTACAAAAAAAAGTAGTGTAAATAATTTTAAACAAAACACTTGTTTCTATGGAACTAATTTCAGAATAGAGTAAGTTAGTTAATTTTTTCAGTAAAACATCATCATGGTGGTTCAGGGTGGCCACTTGTTTAGTTAGTCTGACCGCCAACTACGTCACCCAGTGTCCCCCACCTAACCATTATATTTCCTGCAATAACATGGGTTATTGTATTTATTTGCTGTTCAATACATACATGTAAAACTCCTTTGTTCTCAAGATACAGGATGCCACAATATAAAAAGCGCGATTTTTTTCTAATAACACAAAAACAAGCAATTTTGTAATAACACATAATAAGACAAATAAAATAAGGCCTAAAAACAATTTACAAAAAAAAGTAGTATAAATAATTTTAAACAAAATACTTGTTTCTATGGAACTAATTTCAGAATAAAGTTAGTTAATTTTTTTGGTAAAACATCATCAGGGGTGTTCAGGGTGGCCACTTGTTTGGTTAGTCTTACCGCCAACTACGTCACCCAGTGTCCCCCACCTAACTATTATATTTTCTGCAATAACATGGGTTATTATATTTATTTGGTGTTCAATACATACATTTAAAACTCCTTTGTTCTCTAGATACAGGATGCCAAAATTTAAAAACGCGATTTTTTTTATAATAAACAAAAACAAGCAATTTTGTAATAACACATAATAAAACAAATAAAATTAAGCTTCAAAACCATTTACAAAAAAAGTAGTGTAAATAATTTTAAACAAAACACTTGTTTCTATGGAACTAATTTCAGAACAGAGTAACTTAGTTAATTTTTTCGGTAAAACATCATCAAGGTGGTTCAGGGTGGCCACTTGTTTGGTTAGTCTTACCGCCAACTACGCCACCCAGTGTCTCCCACCTAACTATGATATTTCCTGCAATAACATTGGTTATTGTATTTATTTGCTGTGCAATACATACAGTCAAAACTCCTTTGTTTTTAATATACAGGATGCCAAAATTTAAAAACGCGATTTATTTTTTGTAATAACACGAAAGAATGCAATTTTGTAATAACACATAATAAAAGCCTAAAAACAATTTACCAAAAAAATTAGTGTAACAAATTTTAAACAAAAAAAAAAGTGGTAATTATGCAGTATACGGTTCTCTGCCATTTTTGATTTTTTTTTGAAAAATTCTTTATGGGGGCACCTTCTAGGGTCCCTAGGACCCCAAATCCGTGTGCGTTGATTTTTTTTGGTTTTTTTTAATTTTTTTTCACTAAAACAACCCAAACCAACACAGTCCAACCCAACCTAATCCAAACCAACACAAAACAATTAAAAAAACACATTACAACCCCCCCTGGGCACCCTTTTTCTCGTAAAAAAAAAATCGGACGCAGGCGGATTTGAGGTCCTAGGGACCCTAGAAGGTGCCCCCATAAAGAATTTTTCAAAAAAAATCAAAAATGGCAGAAAACCGTATACTGCATAATTACCAAAAAAGTTTCTATGGAACTAATAAAAAAATAAGGTAATTATGCAGTATACGGTTTTCTGCCATTTTTGATTTTTTTTTGAAAAATTCTTTATGGGGGCACCTTCTAGGGTCCCTAGGACCCCAAATCCGCCTGCGCCCGATTTTTTTTTTCGAGAAAAAAGGGTGCCCAGGGGGGGTTGTAATGTGTTTAATTAAAAAAAAAACAAAAAAAATCAAGAAAAAAAACCAACGGGCGCAGACGGATTTGGGGTCCCAGGGACCCTGGAAGGTGCCCCCATAAAGAATTTTTCAAAAAAAATCAAAAAAGGCAGAAAACCGTATACTGCATAACTACCAAAAATAAAATTACACTTTTGAATTTTTGTCTGTTGCATTGCCTACTAACTTTGGGCAATATGGATCGTAGTCTTCCTACAAATTTTTTATATTAATAGTATTTAATCTTTGCTTCCTACTAGTCTCATATCTCAGCAAAAAACACGGCAACATGCTTTACAAAAAGGTAGTACAAATTATCCGCTTTATTGAAAGCAATTTATCCCCTGAAAAGCGCTTTCGTAAAACCCAGCAGTTTGTACAGGTTATGTTTACTTTAAAAAAAAAGAAAATTATTCAAAGTTGTCTTGCTGTTTCTGTTCGTACGGAACTCAGTACTCACAAGCAATACCAACTTTTCTGCTAGAACGAAAATCGCTTTTCTATATCTGTTGGATAACATGCTGACCATAATAATTTTGTAACTAAAGGCGGATTCAGCGTTCCGTAAAGTAAGCGGTATGCGGTAAGACGCAAGGAAAATAAACTATAGTAAACGTATGTTGCCTTTCATGATAAGAGAGCATGATGCATTTGCTATTGTTTAGTTTCTTTCTGTCTTATAGCAGTTACCTTATGGAACTCTGAATCTGCCTTAAGGTGTATTTTTATTTGAATGGCATTCAAAAAAGCACCCCATTTAATCCTATGAGGATGTGCATCTCAGGACTTAAGTCAGTGCGTTTTGAAATGGAAGCCAAGTGATACCACCAAAAGAACTGTTCTCTTGCAATAACTTTGGTTTTATATGTTAACTTTCTTGATGAAAATACTTACGAAGAACAACTCTTTTAAAGTTATTTTTACTAATGTTGATGAAAACACCTAAAATTTTAAATTAACCCTAAAATGTGTTTAACATTTGAAAAATTTCTTGTTCTTAATGTCCATACAGTTAAATTCTTTTGAATAAGTAACTACACCTCATTAGTTACAGCTACAATGGTTACAGTAATCTTTATGAATATGAAAAATGATAACAAATAGTTTTAATTTTTCTCTCATTTTTTACAGTTTAGGTGTTAATGACATTATTTTTGTTTGAAAGTTTGAGACAATGATGTATTTGAAATTAACTCTGTGTGTATCAGAGAAAATTTGAAGAGTAGCGAACAACTTTAATATTAAAACAGCTTTTAAATCTAATATACTGGAAGAAACGAAAATTCCTTGAAGCTGCCTTTATTGGGCAGAATCAGGGTGTTTTCAGTAAACAAAGTGTTGAAATTCCAAATATTTGGAAGCCCCTCCTTGGGTGGAGCCAATTCCTTAAACTTCTCGGTTGAGTGGTTTCCTATAGTATATAAGAACATAGCCTTAGGAATAGATTGTAGTATGCACCTGAGGACGAACAATGTACTGATTGAAATGTCATCTATAAATAAAATATAGACAATGGAAGTCCGAAACACAGAGTTAATTTCGACATTACTTTTATTTTTTATGGTAAGAAAAATGGCTGACCAAAAAAAAACGAATACACACAGTCACAAAATTCACAGCACACATTGCTTTTTGCAATTTTTATGTATTTCTTTTTCTTTAAATAATTTTCTAAGGTATATCTATCTTCACTAGAAGCACACAAGTAAAAACAGAGACATTATGTACTTCTTTTTGATTAATTAAGAAATATAGATTAAGTGAGAAATATATCAAAACTATATATTACCACATTGGATTTCGAATACCTTATGCAAGTAAATTCAATTCAATGAAAATTTTTCTAATTTTTTTTCTTGATTTAAATTTAAATTAGTGTTTGCTCTAAAATTCATTACTAATAAATATTACATCAATTTTTTTATTGCCAGTTTAAAGTTTTTAAATAGAAATTTCTGAGGAAAACTCTCAAAATAATTGATTTTTTTTTGTTATTTAAAAATTGCTACATTTTGATGCTAATATATGTATTATATATTTTAGATATGTCCTAATCTTATCTCTTAAATCTTCTTATCTGCACAAAAGACATTGTAGGAACAAGAATTGATTTATTAAATTTACTCTTTTGCATTATTAAACTTCCATGATCGCCCCCCCCCCACCCCAGGAACCGCATGGCAAGTCCCCGCTCCCCTCCCCACTGGAGGCGGGTTCCAGAGAAATATGTAGTTTATTTTGAAGTTAAAACAATTGACAAAAAAATAAGTTTTTTAAAATTTTTGAGACATTGGTTGACAGATGTCAAAAAAACTAGTGCTTTAAATTTTTCCTTTTTAACAAACTTTCAAAAAAGGTGCCACAAGTGGTACCTTCTTATTTAAAAAAAAAATATAGTTGGTGGGTGGGCCTCCATGCAGTTAGGGGCCCCAATTTTTTTTTTATCATGGGCGCAAATTAATTAAAAAAACATTAAATACTCGCTTTTAGCTTTTTTTTTTAAACCTCTTCCCTAAAGCCGCTAGAAGCACCGTTCCATTTAAAGAATCCACCCTGTATATAGAAATCCTGGGACACGTCGACATTGTTTTTGTCAATAGTACATTAAGTACATTTTACGAGGGGTGAAATTTACCGCAACAATTTGAACCTATTTTGAAAGTAAATATCTTGAAAACCAATTGCTAGATTTTTTTTAAAGACCTATAAGGTATGATTTGACCCACTTTCCTTATTTAAAATTTGCAGATGAAGCTCACCCTTTCAAGGGGACGGGAGCCTACTACAAATCGACGGGTTTTGGGATTTTTTAAAATCCTAATCAGTTTTTGAGAAAATTCAGATGCATCCTGTTATATGGAAAAATCCTGTACGTAATTTTTATATAATGTTAAAGGGTGTTAAAAGTATAAATTCTATTTTAAAGAGGAATTAAAAGAAGTTTTGTAATCGGGATTAAAAATCATTAACTATTGGTTTTTGTTTTTATAAGGACGTTAAACTTTTTATAGATTTTCAAATTATAGAAAATTATTTCTGTAAAAAAGAGAGGTTTTTTTGAAAAATGATTTAAGTATGGTGTTCTATAAATTTGTAAGGGTACTAAAATTGTAATTTATTATAAAATTTATAGTGAAAGAAAAAATAAAATAATATTTGACAATTTAAAAAAATTTGTAGTAGTAGTTTTTGTAGACAATATTTGAATTTTATATCATTGTAATTAATTTATGAATTTTTTCGTTTTTCACCATTGCTGTTTGTTTGTTTGTACTATTTTTAAACCCTTTTTAATTTTATACTAATTAAGTAATTGTCGTTTTATATATTGTTGTTTATTTGTTTATACTATTTTTTTAACTTGATTTTGACCTTATTCTATTATGTAACTAATTGTCGTTTTATATATTTTTGTTTATTTATTTATTTGTTTCTATTCACTTATATATTTCTATTTTTCACTTAGTTCTATAGTTTTGGCTTTGTCCACAAATTTTTTTTTTATAAATTTTTGACAATAAAGCACTATTCAATTCAACAATAAGTAATCACAACAATTTTATATCGATTTATGACCTAAAAAGAGGAGACAAATTATTATTTACTCTGATAAGAAAAGTGAGGACCTTAACGACGAAAAAAATTCAGCTTGAAAATGAACAATGATCCTTCGAGCTCAAGAATCTATCTATGTGGCAAGTTTAAATTCTATTTTAATTATTTTAAAGAGGAATTAAAAAAAAGTTTTATAACTATTTATTTTTGTTTTTATAATAGCGTTAAACATTTTATAGATTTTCAAATTATAGAAAATTATTTCTGTAAAAAAAGAGGTTTCTTTGAAAAATTATTTAAGTATGGTTTTCTGTAAATTTGTAAGGGTACTAAAACTGTCATTATAAAATTTATAGTGGAAGAAAAAATAAAATAATATTTGACAATTTTCAAAAATTTGGAATAAATTACGTGCCTACTTAATGGCATTAATAAATTATTGTATTAACCATATTAACAATAAGTAATCTACCATCGCTTTATATTTTATTTTTAGATGCAGAATTAAAAGTTATCTTATCACAAGAATTTTAAATCGATTTATGAACTAAAGAGATGAGACAAATTATTCTTTACTCTGATAAGAAAAGTGAGGACCTAGACAAAGAAAAAAATTCAGGTTGAAAATGAAGAATGATCCTACGAGCTCAAGAATCTATGCGGCAAGTTTAACACCTTTAATACAAATACAAGATTTAAGAGGTAAATACTGCCCCATCACTAACTCTTAAAATATGTAGTTCAGCTGCCAGTTTTGCACACATTTTTTACACTACAGTACACTCTTTTTAAGTTAGAGGTTTCAAATAAAATAGATTAATCAATTTTTTTGCAGCTGTGTGCAAAAAAAAAATCACATCAGTGACCGCATAAGTCATTGGTTTCTAAAGGTGCAGTTAGACTGTGGTAGTGTAGTCGTCGTTGCATTGCAGCTGTAGTGAATTTTTTTCAATAGATAATGCAGAACAGGATATTTTACAGATAAATAGTTAACAATATTTTTTGGTACTCGCTTTTTAATATAATTTACCTTGTTTAATGTTTAAAAAAAATATTGGTGATAATAGACCCTCTTGCAAAATTTTTGAACATGTTAAAAGATCCGTCTTACATATTTCTTTTGTTTTAACAAGAAAGTTCCGTTTTTTCTTAATATAAGTTCAAAAATGCTTTAGTTTTAAAATTAGGGTTGATTGGGTACCAAAGATGGACAAAATAAATCTTGGGGAAGAAAAAAATGTGTTAATTTTGTATTTGCAAACATACATACAGTCAATAGTGTGTTCAGTGGTATTAGCGACAAATTAACAAGGTATTATAGTAGTTATATCTGACCCGCTGATTAAGCATTCTGGTTTATTATAATTGCGAAGAAATTAGAGCCTATTTTCTAAGTGACAAAAAGCGCTTACTTTTAGCATTACTTCGCTTGCATGAACAAATTATATCAAATCATTTACCTTGTTAATCTTATATATTGCTTTAGTAATAACCTTTAGAAAAGGTATAGTACCGTATTATCAGGGGTGCGCGGTGGTTGTAGTGAAAAAAACTCACACAAAGATATTTTCAAGCGCACATGAAAGAGATGGCATGAACACACCAACTTTAAGCACGGCATTTATTTCGTGGAAATGCAGACAGTCGATATTTTCAATAAATGTTAAAGTATTATATATACTTATGTCCCTATCCCCTGACCAGCCGAAGTTAATAATTAATAATGCTACCTACCTACAATAAACACCGGCGCTATATTACCCCTCTCCCCTTTTCTACGTCAAACTAGAATTTTCTAAAATTGTTTATAAAACTGTTTAAAAGTAACTTTTTTAAAGAACATTTTCCCTCAAATATTACTTATATTACCCACTAGACATATTACTTTTATTACACACTAGACACCGCCGCGCTGTTTTGCCGCTCTTATTCCTTTAAGTGCCATAAATTTTGTTTCCGTAAACCGATTTTGATGAAATAAATGCCTATGTGTAGCGTAGGAACGCAAAAGTGAAAGTCCCATCAAAATCGCCTGGGCGGTCTATGCATGATGCTGGATAAACAGACAAAAATTGTAACATTTGCATTTTTGGTATCTCGTTTGGTCAAACAATAAAATGTAAAAAAAATAGGCAATGTACAATTCAATGTACAGAAATGGTCCTTTTAGAGATTTATTATATGTATAGATAAAAAACTAGTTATAGTCAGGGGGATAAGTGGCGATTTTTCCAAATTTAATAAAATTTCGGTTTAGTGGATTTTGCCTAATTGTCTCCCAAACAGACAGACAGACACCATCAAAAAATTTTATATTTAGGTCTTTCTTTTTGCCGATCCCATTAGCCTATACTAGAGTATGGATGGCTAAAAATAGAGTTCTAGATTACTACATAGCCGGTACCTATGGGTAATAAAAATAACACGACCGCCTTATTTATAATATTGCTATTGCTATTTTGATAGAGTGATGAAAGAGAAAAATTTAGAGATAAAAACTTTGGTCACCTCTAGTTGATAGCTGTAGGTATTGCAGTATGTATATTGACTATACAGACCGCTTCAAGCTACTGCGGACATAGGGCGGAAGAAGTCTAATTTGCCAGTGTACGTACATGCAGAGACACCGCACGCCTATCAGTGAAGCAACCAACACTCAGGCTTCCGATCGCCATTCGCTGCCGTTCGCCGCCGTTCGCCTTGTATTTAGTACGCCTCCAACCACGGTGCTGTGTGGAGCGTAGTCAATGAAACCGGAATTTGGTCAATAAATACGCAAATTTTTATAACGTAATTTTCTTATTTTTTGTCACTGATAAATAAGAGCGTTTTATTGTCAACTGCTCAGATTTATCAGTGACGACGAGTTACAATGAAAATAATAAGGAGAAACATAATAAAAGCAAGTTCTCAAAATAAAATAATACATTCTAAAAACCAAAAAGATTCTCCCAGTCAAAAAAAAAAATTAAAGCAAATGTTCGAAAAGTCCTCCTTGCTCGGCTAGACAATATCCGAGCCTACTATAAAAACCCCTTCTAACGTTTCCAAGCATGTTAGGGGTGATAATTTGAAAAGCTTCTTCAAAAACAGATAGAAGTCATTAGGAGCAAGATCGGGAGATCGAGCTGGCCATAAAATAGTTCCCCGTGTACTTATAACCCGATTAGGAAATACATTATCAAGATATTCCCTAACAAGGCCAACATTGTGAGCGGAACAACCATCTTGTTGAAACCATGTTTCACCAAATCTTACACCTAACAACTGCCTAGCAGTTGGAATAATGTGCTGCTGCAGTAGATCCAAGTATCTAGGACCATTCAAATTGCAATCGCCGTTAATAAAAAATGGCCCAATTACGTGTTCCCCTACAATACCCCCCCCCCAAACATTTAGTTTTTGGGGATACTGTGTTCTTACGTCAAAATATAAATGCAAATTTTCCCTCGACCAATATCGAACGTGTGTTGGGTTATGACGATTTGACCATCTGGACTTTTTCGGCAACTTCGTAGACATCCATTTTTAGTTTTAAAAATGTATTATTTCAATTAAGAACTTACCCATCTGTTTCTCGAGCAATGCAGAAATAAAACAAAATAATAAAAACAAAATGAATTTCCAAAAGATAACACTGTAGCGTGCTTCGAATCCACCTCGGTCGTACGGCACGGAGAGTAAATTGGACTTGATTCCCCCTATGTTCGCAGTAGCTTGAAGCGGTCTGTATAAGGCTATAGGTATTTATATTCTTTGAGAGATTTACCAATAAATTTACTAATAAATTTTAGAAACTTAATAGTTTAATGTTAAAATATGGGGGAGGGAGGTTTACTGTATCGCCACTGCGATGGGGACATAAGTAAATATAATACCTTTTTCATTTTATTTTGTTGCAAAGATCGACTGTATGCTTTTCCACGAAATCACTCCCATGCTTAACGTTGGTGTATTCATGCCATCTCTTTCATACGCGCCCGAAAATATCTACCTATCTCTGTGTGAGTTTTTTTCACTACAACCACCGTGCACCGCTGATAATACGATACTATAACTTTTCTAAAGGTTATTACTAAAGTAATATATAAAATTAAGAAGGTAAATTATTTGATATAACTTGTCCATGCAAGCGAAGTAATGCTAAAAGTAACCGCTTTTTGTCACTTAGAAAAAAGGCTCTAATTTCTTCGCAATTATAATAAACCAGAATGATTAATCAGCGGATCAGATATAATTACTATAATACCTTGTTAATTTATCGCTAAATCCACTGAACACACTATTGACTGTATGTATGTATGCAAATGCCACATTTTTTTCTTCCCCAAGATTTATTTTGTCCATCTTTGGTGCCCAATCAACCCTAATTTTTGAAACTAAAGCATTTTTGAATTTATATTAAGAAAAAACGGAACTTTCTCGGTTAATACAAAAGAAATATGTAAGGTGGATCTTTTAACATGTTCAAAAATTTTGCAAGAGGGTCTATTATCACCAATATTTGTTTAAAACATTAAACAAGGTAAATTATATTAAAAAGTGTGTACCAAAAAATATTGTTAACTATTTATCTGTAAAATATCCTGTTCTGCATTATCTATGGAAAAAAATTCACTACAGCTGCAATGCAACGACGACTACACTACCACAGTCTAACTGCACCTTAATATGTGGAGAGTGACTAAATCAAATTACCATACGAAAAATGTCGTTTTAAACAGTCTATTCTTAATCTAAAAATTATCAAAATGACCCTGTATTATGGATTGGGATTAAGAGAAATATTTATCTTTTGGATAATACCGATAATTCTTTATGTCTAAAGAAATATACAGAGCATGTGTAAAGTCTTCTATATTTATAAATTTTTAATTTTATTTATAAAAGTTTCTTTAAAATTGGGTACTATTGAAAAAAAAAACTACATTGAAGTTTGCATCATAAATTGTTGTCCTCTTTGTCATAAGTTTGACTGGAAAATATCTCCATACATTGTAAAAATTATATGAAAATATATTTCGCACATTTTATTTTAGCTTAAAGTTTTGACCTTCAATTAACTGAAAACTAAATATATCCAGAGTAGCGTCAACTGTTTAATAATAAAACATTGGATTTTGCACCCCTATAATAAAATAATTTAACTTTACCTAAGAAAGGCCTTACTACTAGTTGCTTACATTTAAAATCTTGACTTGGTGGAATGACCCCTTTTTCTATTCTGAAAATTGTAAAAAACTGCCAAGTTCTAAACCTAACTTTTTGTAAAAATGTACCATTAATAGGGTCAACAGAACAGCTATTTTTATCCAATAATATCGAAGTGGGCCAAAGTACTGGACTTCGTGAAGAGAACAGGAAGGCCCGGAGAGCCCACTACCCTACAAGCGGTACAGGTGGTGGAATAGGGGGCTGGGCTGGGGTAAGGTAAAAAGGGACCGCTTGGGCCTACTTGCCAGGTCTTGGGCCGCCCCCTAGTTACTACTGCTATCCAATAATATCAAATCATTAACTTTTTTAAGATTCATATCTAAAAACTACGAAAAAAATGGCGACCTTAATAATGTTCCACAATAACAAAATCATATTATTTCACGTTTTGTAGTAGTATTACGTGTCGCATAAAATTGACATTTGTTCCAGCATCTCATATAGGTATATTTTTGGATTAGAGCTAAAAATATTTACAACTTTAAAATCTTAAACTTTTAAATCGCTCTGTATCTTTTTATCAATTGTTTCTGGTTTTGGTATGTAATTTTAAACTTTTTCTTTCAATTTGATACCGGCTAAACTGGGAAAAACATGTTTAGTTTACTTTTGGTAAAGCCTAAGTAAATAAATAGAAATAAAACAGTAAAAGTGTCAATCCAAAGGATATTTTTGTGCAAATTCATTTATAAATTGTTGAAAATTATAAAACAGAAGATGAGGCAGAAATTTGAGATCAGCGATACTAAAGGTGAGAGTGGGTGAAATATCAAATATACTTTTTACTATCTTCTATACCTATACTACTATTTTGTATACATAATAGAATATAGAAAACAGGTTTATTTCCCTAAAAAAAAAAACAGTAAAATGCTTACATAGAAACTTTAAATAAAAATAGTAGTTTTCACAACTAGTGGCTAAAATAGTGCTTTTTTTACAAGCGTTGATAACGAGCGCAGCGAGGTATTTAAAAACGCGAGTAAAAAAAAGCACAGTTTAGCCGCGAGTTGTTACCACTATTTTTTTAATACCTTTATCAAAAAATCCAAGAAAAACAGAAAAATCTCGAACGAAAGGCACTTCTTGCAACACACCCTCTTTACACTATACTTCAAGGCGGCTGGTAAATAAAATAACAACGGTTTCCATAGCGATGTGCATTTTTATTATTCGGTGACGTTCATGTTTTTAAATGATTTTTTTCGTAAATACTTGGTGAAAACTGGCGGAAATGGCTTAATTTTTAGGCAAGAATAATTAGATTTCTTCAATATCACTATTTTCCGCTATTTCTATTTAATTTTGGGTAAAAAACGGACAGAAATCTTTTTTTGTACCTGTGATAAAAAAAAAAGTTGTTTTGCATCGGTAACCAAAAAAGCCATGCTTTAGTATCTGCACACATGTTACTAAAACCATGATTTTGGTGAAGGTATAAAATATATATATATATAATATTAATATACAATTATTAATACTATAAGCACAAAGAAACTATCTACAGAAAAGAGGAATAATGCTGTGTCAAGCACTTTGAGGATCCCGCACAGATAACATGGGAAAGTGGTCTTCCGTAAAAGTTGACCATATTCAGATATTTTGAAGCTATCGGTCCTTGGATTATATGGGCCGTCAAAGACGTATATCTGAAAATGCACCTAATCCCATTTTTCCTTATAACTAGAAAAGTTTTTAATCAATTTTCATAACTTTGGTCTCGATCGAAAGAATATTGAATGCTATAAAGGCACCTGTCAGTTCTTTGAAGTTTGACCAGAGGCGTACCTAGAGGGGTGCTTTTAAAATGTAAATACTTATATAAATCATAAGAATATTGATTTTGAATGAATAGGTACCGTGCCTTATTCGACCGACTTTTTTTAGAAGGGGGAAGGGCGTAAGAATCAAATTATTATTAGAAGATAGTATGTCTGCGATATAAGATATGGGCTGTCAAAAAAATATGTCTGAAAATGCATTTAATTCCATTTGTCCTTATAACTGGAAATGCTTTTAACCAATTCTCGTAATTTTGTTTCAATCGAAACAAAATTCAATGCTCTAGATAGAGGCATCTGTCATTTTTTGAAGTTTGACCAGAGGCGTACCTAGAAGGGTGCTTTTAAAATGTAAGCACTTATTTAGTATATGTGCGTTATTTGACCAACGATTTTACTCTCAAGTAGTAACTTTATAGTTCAAAGAAGAATATAATGTAGATATAAGTTTGGTATTATTTTATAAAATAAAATATTGATTTTTGAATGTATTCTCTTCATTCTTTTCATAGTTTTCCCATTTAGGTACTCACCAGACGCGTCTGCATAAAAGTAATTATGAGGTAATAGTGATAAAGTATATTTCTATATGGGCAGTGGCGTAGATATCTTTAAAAACTTTTATAGTTACAGTAAAGAAAAATGGAATTAGGGGCATTTTACATACGCCTTTGACGGTCCATATCTTCTATCCACATACGATCTCCTAATAATTTCACTATTTTAATCCAAGGACCCATAGCTTCAAAATATCCAGCCAGTGAACAGGCTCGGCTCGACTACAATACACGAATCTTTCGGAAAGTAATATTATTATTATTATTTAAATTGTGTAAAGTCAAAACGTGCTGATAATGTGAGAAAAATTTTATTTCCAAAAATGGATAATAAAATTAGTTTACCCATGGTTTTAATTTAATTAAACAGAAATAAATTTTTTTAGGTATCAAGTGGGTAAAATCATAATAAATGTTGTTACCATCCTAACTAGTGCGGAAAGTTAAAAAAAAAAATTGAGAAAATTTCCGACGAATTGGGTACCCTAAAATAGCATATTTTTAGGTTTTAAAAATACTTTCCATTGATTTGTTAAATCACTTTATAGCTTATCTTATACCTTTTGGCACCTACTTTGTTCTGATGTAAATTATAGTTGCATTTATGTGCTACCGGCTGTCAAAGTGATCTCAGTATTGGATTTTGGACGATTTTTTAGTTTTCAATATTTTTACTAAACTATAATCTTTGGACTAAGAAAAGCACCAGTCTAACTAGGTTGGGGGTGCTGAACTTAAAAACAATAAGAGTTGGAGGCTATCTGCCATAGGAAAAAAGTTACAAAATTTTGACAAAAATTTACAGATTCACATTTTGGTTATGTTGGAAATTTGGAACCTTTGGTTGCACTAAAACAAAATTATGATTGTTTTCCACAAACCAAAACTACACTTTTTTGCACTCGACGCGCGTTTCGCTAACAATGTTAGCATAATCAGGAGACGATAAACAATGAACTAAATTAATTTACGCTCTATCTTATATACAATCCTTTAGTGGGCGGAGATAAGACTAATAACTTGTGATTGATCACGATTTTTAATCCTATCTCCCCTCAACCAAAGAATAAAGTGTACTAAACGGGATGGGTCCTCTATCTTTATTTAAACTATTTTTGGATTTAATGATTTCCATACTTTCATATGCATTCAAAAGTCTTTTGTTTGGTACACTTTTTAGAAGTTTTAGGTTATCTAATGTGAATCTATGATTGTTTTCAAAAGCATGCTCGGCCACACTTGACTTTTCTGTTCTTCCGTATTTTAAGTGTGCTAAGTGTTCTTTAAAACGTGTTTGAATAGAGCGTCTCGTTTGGCCAACATATTTTTTGTCACAATCCATGCAACTAATTTCGTAAATTCCACTTTTTTCTAGAACTGTAGTTTTATCCTTGGGATTTCCTAGTAAGCTTCTTATTGTGTTACCGGATTGATATACTAATTTAAGACCGGTGTTATTAAATACTTTGTGTAACCCTTTCGTATAATTAGGATTATAAGGAATTGATACAAATTTTGAGTCGCAGGTATCTTTTTGTCTGAAAAAGGTAGAATTCCGAAAGGTCTTTTGAAAAGAATGTCTATTTATCAGCTTATTTATTAAGCCTTCGTCGTAACCGTTTTCGCCAGCTATATTCCTAATCCTATTCTTTTCTGCTTCAAATCTTTCTTTGTTTAAGGGGAAATTTACTAATCTATATGTTAAAAAGTGCAAACTTGCAAGCTTATGTTGTAAGCAATGAAAAGAGTCATTTGGAATATACCTGTTGGTGGCCGTGCCTTTTCTGTATAGGTCAAAGTCCAATTTATTTTTATTTCTTATAACTAAAGTGTCTAGAAATGGCAGTGTACCGTTGTTCTCTGTTTCATAAGTAAATTTAATAGTGGGAAATTTGTTATTTATTTTTTCCATAAAATTTTCAACACTAGTTACTTTAGTGTTGAATACTGCAAACACATCGTCTACATACCTGAACCATACTCTGGGGAAATACTCTAATTCTTTACTTATATCTGATTCAAATTTGCTCATAAATAGGTTTGCGATAAAAGGTGATAATCTATTACCCATTGTGGTTCCTTCTAATTGCTGGTAGTAGTTATTTTTATATTGAAAGTAATTTTGATTCATGCAGAGTTTTGTTAAAGATAGGTATTCTAAAGTCTGTTTGTCTTCTAGATGGTTTTTTCTTAGTAGTTCCTCCAGGTATTGTAAGGTATTGGGGATCGGCACACTAGGGAACAACGAACTAACATCAAACGAGATTAAAATTTCACCTTCTTGGAGTGAAATATCTTTAACTTTGTTGATAAATTCAAGGGAATTTTGAACAGAAAAACCTTTTTCCTTTATCGGTAAATTTTCAAACTCGTTTGCTAGCCATTTCGAAATGTTGTAAGTAGGTGATCCTACAGCAGAAACTATAGGTCTAACCGATTTTCCAGGCTTGTGGATTTTCGGAAGACAATACAGTTTCGGCATAGTGGGATTGCTTACTTGTAGTTTATATTTAATATTGTCAGTAATAATATTGTTACATTTTTTTATTGTGTTTTTTACTTCGTTAATCATTTTTGGTAAGGGGTTCTTTGGGACTTGTTTGTAGGGTCATTTTTTATTAGGTTATCTACCCTTTCGAAATAATCTGTTTTATCTAATATAACAACTTTATTACCCTTGTCAGCCTTTAGATAGAAAACATCTTTTTCTCTCAAACTTTTAATTGTTTTATTGTGATTTAATGTACTATTTTTATTGTTTTGAATGATGTTTTGAGAGATCTGATATCGGCAATGTGTTTGCAGTATTCAACACTAAAGTAACTAGTGTTGAAAATTTTATGGAAAAAATAAATAACAAATTTCCCACTATTAAATTTACTTATGAAACAGAGAACAACGGTACACTGCCATTTCTAGACACTTTAGTTATAAGAAATAAAAATAAATTGGACTTTGACCTATACAGAAAAGGCACGGCCACCAACAGGTATATTCCAAATGACTCTTTTCATTGCTTACAACATAAGCTTGCAAGTTTGCACTTTTTAACATATAGATTAGTAAATTTCCCCTTAAACAAAGAAAGATTTGAAGCAGAAAAGAATAGGATTAGGAATATAGCTGGCAAAAACGGTTACGACGAAGGCTTAATAAATAAGCTGATAAATAGACATTCTTTTCAAAAGACCTTTCGGAATTCTACCTTTTTCAGACAAAAAGATACCTGCGACTCAAAATTTGTATCAATTCCTTATAATCCTAATTATACGAAGTATTTAATAACACCGGTCTTAAATTAGTATATCAATCCGGTAACACAATAAGAAGCTTACTAGGAAATCCCAAGGATAAAACTACAGTTCTAGAAAAAAGTGGAATTTACGAAATTAGTTGCATGGATTGTGACAAAAAATATGTTGGCCAAACGAGACGCTCTATTCAAACACGTTTTAAAGAACACTTAGCACACTTAAAATACGGAAGAACAGAAAAGTCAAGTGTGGCCGAGCATGCTTTTGAAAACAATCATAGATTCACATTAGATAACCTAAAACTTCTAAAAAGTGTACCAAACAAAAGACTTTTGAATGCATATGAAAGTATGGAAATCATTAAATCCAAAAATAGTTTAAATAAAGATAGAGGACCCATCCCGTTTAGTACACTTTATTCTTTGGTTGAGGGGAGATAGGATTAAAAATCGTGATCAATCACAAGTTATTAGTCTTATCTCCGCCCACTAAAGGATTGTATATAAGATAGAGCGTAAATTAATTTAGTTCATTGTTTATCGTCTCCTGATGATGCTAACATTGTTAGCGAAACGCGCGTCGAGTGCAAAAAAGTGTAGTTTTGGTTTGTGGAAAACAATCATAATTTTGTTTCACATTTTGGTATTAAGTTTTTTCGTAAACAAAACAACTTACAGTTCTGATATATTACAGTTGGTATGGCCTTATCCATAGTGCTTCTAGGAACTAAAATAAGTTAAATCTAATATGAGCTTTTCGTATCTGGAGTCGATCAAAAGCCTCAGTTTATTTTGGGTGTTGAAAGCTAATATCTGTTTACTTTTTTTTAGACGACGAACCACCTCTAAACAGATCTTGCATGAGTAAAGTGACGGCGTGTGTTAAAAGGCGATTGCCAATACTGAAATGGCTACCCTTGTACAGCTGGGTTACGTTCTTGCAAGACGTTCTAGCCGGATTCACAGTCACACTGACGTTGATACCCCAAGGGATAGCGTATGCTTTTGTAGCAGGTAATAAAAGCACCTTTAACACTTTCACCCCTTTCACTTCACACAGAACATTGGTATATCTATCTTAAACTTAATAAAATTAATCTATATAATGACCTAACCAGTGGCGTAGTAAAAAACGACGGTAAAAAAGTTTGTTATGTTTATTAAGTAAAAATAAGAAATAAGCAACATAAGAAAAATAATTTTTTGAATGACCGTAATACTGACTATTACATGATGCTTTGTGCTCTGATATTTTTTTATCCGTACTCTTCTGGATACAGACATAACTACAAGACCACAAAGAAGAACGGCAATAGTGGCACGTGAACTAAGGAAATATAACATCGATATCGCTGCTCTCAGTGAAACTAGAAGAGCAGGCGAAGGCCAACTTAAAGAACACGGAGGAGGCTACACATTTTTCTGGAAATGAAAAGAAGAAGATGAACCACGTATTCACGGAGTGGGTTTGGCTATAAAAAATGAGATTGTGGACCACCTAACCGAATTTCCATCCGGAATAAGCGAAAGATTGATGACATTGCACACTACTATAATCAGCTACTATAATCAGCGCCTACGCTCCAACTCTTGCAGCTGATGAAAACCAAAAAGATGAATTTTATTCTCAACTTAGTGAAGCCGTAACATCTGTACTTAAATCTGATAAACTTATCATCCTAGGTGATTTCAATGCTCGAGTTGGTACGAATTCAAACCTATGGAAGGGCGTCATTGGCAAGGAAGGTGTTGGAAACATGAACTCAAACGGACTGCGCCTATTAACCTTATGTTCGGAATATGACCTCACAATCTCAAATACAATTTTCCGACAAAAAGACAAATTCAATACCTCCTGGCAACACCCGAGGTCAAAACACTGGCATCTGATTGATTACATTATTGTACGTTCCAGAGATCAAAAAGACGTAAACATTACAAGAGCAATAACGAGTGCAGACGACTGCTGGATAGACCATCGCCTGATACGAGCCAAAATGAACTTGCACATTCCACCAAGAAGTAGCCGTCAAAAAAAGCAAATCAAAAGAAGATTCAATGTAGAACGCCTTAAAGACGATCAAACGAGAACAAAATTACAAGTTTCTCTGAATCAAAATTTGGGTACTTTAGAATACCCGGAGAATATTGACGATCACTGGAGAATTTTGAAGACAGCAATAACATCTGCCTCCGAAAAAACGGTCGGCTACACACAAAGAAAACATCAAGACTGGTTTGATGAGCAGGACAAAGAAATTCAAGACCTTATTGAGAGGAAGAGAAAAGCCCATAATGCTTGGAAAAGCCACCCTAACTCTAACGAAAGGAAAAGGCAATATCAAGAAGCCCAAGCAGAAGTACAAAGGCAAACACGTAGATTAAAAAACCAATGGTGGACAACAAAATCACATGAAATGCAACATCTAGCTGAGTCCAACAACACCAGAGCCTTCTTTCAAGCTACTAAGATGATATATGATCCCACTACACAAGGTATCAATCCCCTACGATCCAAAGATGGAACAAGGCTGCTCAATTCACGATGGAAAGAACACTTCCACTACTCAACAGAGAGTCTCAGGTCGATAATGACATCTTCGACAAAATTGCAGAGAAAACTACACAACAACACCTAAGTGAGATTCCGAGATTAAAGGAGGTCGAAAAGGCAATCACACAGCTAAAGAATAACAAGTCAGCAGGTACAGATGGTATCGCTGCTGAAGTCTACAAACAAGGGGGTGCCGCACTTAATTCCCAAATGCACATTCTAATAAGTAAAATATGGACCACTGAGACCATTCCTGCCGAACTCAGAGACGCCTCTATAGTTACCATTTTCAAAAAAGGCGATAAGGCCCAATGTGGAAACTACAGAGGTATATCTCTGCTTTCTGTTGCTGGAAAGATACTTGCACGGATACTATCAAACCGATTAATTCCGATTGCTGAACAAAATCTGCCAGAGACACAGTGTGGATTTAGGCCCAATCGAGGCATAGCTGATCTTCAGTGCCAGACAAAGGCAAGAGAAATCTAGAGAACAAAATCGCCCTCTCTTCATGGCCTTCATAGATCTAGTGAAACCATTTGATTCGGTCAACACAGAAGCTCTTTGGAAAATACTGGCAAAAGCTGGATGCCCTCAAAAATATATTCAAATTCTTAGACTACTACACGACAATATGAATGCAACAGTCCTGAGCAACGATGGACCAGGAGAGTCATTTCAGATTACGACAGGCGTTAAACAAGGGTGTGTTATTGCGCCCACCCTATTCTCTATATTATTAGGTGCCATGCTTCACCTTGTTGAGGAACATCTACCGCCGGGAGTGGAAATTCTATATAGATTTGACGGTGGCCTACTCAACCTAGGCAGACTGCGAGCAAAAACTAAGGTCTCGACAACCTCGGTAATCGAACTGCAGTACGCCGATGACAACGTCGTAATGGCCGATACAGAGGAAGGTCTACAACTGGTAATCAACGCATTTAACCAAGCGTACAAAAGCATTGGCCTAGAGGTCAATCTTGCCAAAACGCAAATTCTTCACCAACCAGAACCAGGTACGAATCCCCAAGCTCCAAACATTTCCATAAATGGCCATCCTCTGCAGAACGTGGAACATTACCCATACCTTGGGAGCCACCTATCATCAAACGCAACTATTGATGCAGAAACACAGCATCGCCTAAGAGAGAGTCTTTAACAATCACGACATCAATGCGGAGGCCAAGCTTCGTGTCTACAACACAGTTATAATACCAACTCTAACATACGGATGCGAAACGTGGACCACCTACAGAAGGCATATCAAACGACTAGAAAAATATCACCAAAGTTGTTTAAGACGAATACTGAGAATCAAATGGCAAGACCGACGAACAAACATAAGTGTTTTAGAAGAAACCAGAACAACTAGTATAGAAGCCCTTATCTTCAAGCACCAGCTTCGTTGGACTGGTCACATTATTCGCATGCCTGAAACACGTCTCCTAAAGCAGATATTTTATGGACAACTGAAGGAGGGAAAGAGAAATCAAGGTTGTCAACAAAAAAGGTACAAGGACGTTCTCAAAGGCAATATGATGAAGGGTCATATCGATATAAACAACTTCGAGACCACAGCAAACGATAGGGCTACATGGCGTCGAACAGTCCATGAGGGAGCACAAACTTTTAAAGAGCAACTAGAAACGGAAAAGAGAGAACGTAGAAAGGGGCGACAAAATGGAAGAATGAATGACCAACAACACCCGGCTGCTGCCGGAGAGTGGGTGTGCCAGGTGTGGAAGGGTGTGCGGCTCGAGAATTGGCTTACATAGCCATCAAAAAACGCACAACAGATAGCGACGATACAGAATAGAGGAAAATCATACTCGGTATCGAGTGATTGCCTATGATGATGATGATGATTTTTTTTTAATGTTCTATAAGACCCTTCGAACTCACCGGGATTAAGGGGGCAAGATAGAAGCAGGAATAAGGAAAGTACCTTATATATTCAATATTTGTTGTTGTTTTTATTGTATTTAAAAAGACGTCTTTCAGAGAGCTCCTCTTATTTAATTCCGCCAGAGGTTACCTTTTCAAATCTAGTCGAAACTTTTTTTACTGTCTTTTGATAGGTAATAAGAGTAACGATTTACCAAATAATTGATTTTTTCTTCAATTTGTTTTATTTTTGTATAGAAAATATAAGTGATGCAAAAAAAATTTGTAACGTTTTTTTATCGAAAATATGTCCTCTCTCAGGTTCCCCATCGCTTTTTCGGAAAATATATTTTTTTAACTAACAGCATTAAAATTCAAAATGTGACAATTTTTCCATTTTGTAAATATTTAAATTACATTTATAAAAAATGGTTGGTACTACAAAAATGCTTATGTGACGTTTTTGTCTAGAATGGAATGCTTGGGAATGCTCTATAAGCCCAAATTTTTTATTTTTTTAAAATATTTTTTTTACATTTTGGGAAAAAATTACATATTTTTGACAGGTTCTGACAGTAGAACGTATATAGAAGATTTTAATTTTTATCAGAATAACTATTTAGGCACGTCATCTACACAAAAATATACCTTTCGAAAAGAGTATCTTTTTTCTTAAAAATCAAAAAGTGAACTGTGTACGGAGACTTTTTGAAAAGTCTGCATTTTAGGATGTTAATTGCATTTTTGTAAAGCTTTTAAACTAGAATTTAATTACTAAATCAGATTTCATGTGTCACTTTTAGTTTTTGAGATATAACAAAACTTGGTATTTTTCTTATGGAACACCTCAATTTTTTTTATTGCTTTTTTAATTTCCTTCAAAACGGAAAAGTCTGCATTTTAGGATGAGCTCTATAACTTTTTTATTTGTGAGTTTTTGTTTGGTGTAAATGGCTTTTTCCTAGATTTTTTTTAAAGCAGAATTCAACTGTCAAACTGGATTTTCTCTGTCACTTTTAGTTTTTGAGATGTAACACAAAGTTGGTATTTTTTTATGGAATGACCGTTTTTTTATCTGATTTTTAAAATTTTCTTTAAAATAATGGCTCACATTTGTGTTTTATCTTTGTTATTCTTTTCATAATTTTTTATTTCTTTAATAGCTACTTTTAATATTTCTATTTTTTTACTGTTTAATTTCTAATATCGTAAAAAGTAATTATAACTAATTTTAACTTTTGGGAACCATATTTTCGTCGTTTTTGTTATCTGTCCTCTTTTTGCCCTTTCACTCCAAACAGGGCATTCATTTTGAGCTGTGAAAGGGTTTTAAACATACAACAATAGTCCAATTTTTTGATGAGCGGACTGACGACATTTATTTGATACATTGTTTTTGACAATAAACATGTAAAAAAAGTCATGTCGTTGATTGTTTCAACTGTTACTTCAAATTGACAACAACAAATTATTTGACATGCGAACTGTTGACAACAAAGAAATACGTTTTCAGAGGCAAAAATGACGTCAGTCCGGTCATCAAAAAATTGGACTATATTTGTTATATATAGGCCCAGGATGCGAGAAAATCGTAGTGGCAACGGTCAAAATCTAGATTGCCATGACATGGCCAATGGGATAAAGACGGCTCGATCTGAGCCTCTGGTTTGTTCGGGTTCGTCGAAATTTCCTGTTCTAGACAGTCCGGAGCATGCGCGCTTAAAAAAACGCGTGCTGGTTCGACCACCACTGTTGTGTCCAGGACCGGTTCAATACTGTTCTGTACAGTCTCGTGAAGCCGGAGCAGTTTTCTTTTTGTAACGGTTACGGTTAACCTTGGTCTTAAAATTTCCCAGAAGGATAAGCAAAAGAAGGAGACCTCGGTTGTGTAATATCTGAATATTGTTTAAATTTACAGATAATTGTTTATGATTAAATGTGTATATAATCAAAACTTTATAATTTTTATGAATTTCCGGATTATACTTAAATTTTTACATTTAAAATGCTATGACGTCATCTACTAGCTGACATGAACAGAACAAATGGACGTAGATAGCATATCCTGTAAAGATCCATACCTTGAGAATCGCAACCATTCTGAACCGGAAAAAAAGGCTGGTTCCGATTCTCAAGGCATCGAGTATGACAGGATGCGCTGTCTACATCGATTTGATGTTGTTCATGTCAGCCAATACATGACGTCATAGCATTTTTGATATGAAAATTTAAGTATAATCCGGAAATTCATAAAAATTAAAAACTTTTGATTATATGCACATGTAAACAAAAACAATTATCTGTAAATTCAAAGATATATATTTAATTAAATTAAAACAATATTCAAAGATATTACACAATCCAGGTCTCCTTGCTTATACTTCTGGGAAATTTTAGGACCACGGTTAACCGAAACCGCGACAAAAAGAAAACGGCACGGGCGGAATTAAATGGAACTGTTTAGGACTATTTTCTGACGTATGCGCAAATTCATTACGCATGTAACGTTTGTCTGAAAAAATCATTTGTTCCTTGAAAATATGTGTTTTTACCAGAGACCTACACCATTTTAGGTCTTTGGTTTTTACGCAAAATAATAAAAATCGAGAGTAATCTTCTATTATTTTATTATCCGCTTGTATTTTTATAAAGGTTTTGTCGAGGGTTTTGTATGGTATGACCTAAAGAAGAGGAATCCCTGCCTAATCCAAAAATTCAGCTTTTTCAGTGTTAAATTTCTGTTCTTTCAAAAACTGCAGAATTTCACTTTGGAAGAATTAAAGCAAGATTCTACCTCGTCATCAGCCATTGGCAAATTTTAAAATGCAATTTTGTAGAAACACAAAAACTATGAATTTTGTAGAAGAAACTGTGGAACTATATGATGAGATATTTTATGGTAAAAATAAAAGACACAATTAAGACACTCTGGATCACATCACGTGCTTCTTCTTCTTCACTCTATTATTATGGCAATTTTACGAAAATGCGTTCGGGTTCGTCCACAAATTGTAAACTATTAAGAACAGTCCCGTCGATTGCGCAACTATCACGCGCAGTTCTAAAACGTTCTAGGACAGTTTTAAAATTCGGAACCCGAACAAACCACTCATGTCTCGTTCAGCGCACTTCTAGATGCGCATTAATCCATTGGCCCCGGCCAACTAGGTATTTCGCAGAAGTTTCCGCTTCGCTTTTTATCATAGAGAAATACACGCTCCGAGAAAATGCGGCCAGCTAAAAGTCGTGAGCTAGACGTTTGGGGCTGGAAAAACTCATTTTTGTGGGTTATTCCAGCTATTGCATTGAATTACTTCAACACTTTTTTTTTGATCTGGGACAGTTCTGGCTAAGGGAGCTCACAAAATGCTGGCCTAGACCAACAATCTTGGTTTTACTAAATTACATAGCTGCGGCAAACAAGTTATTGGGTTGTGGCAAATATTAACCATGGGTAAACATTTTATGGACTTTTTCAAACCCATCGGAGGTAAAAACTGTTAGTTACAAACCAAACGTGAATTGTTTTAGCTACTTCGAGGGGCTGCTTAAACTTCTATAAAGGATTGTTCCAGCCCAACTATACAGTTTTATCATATTTATTGCTTAAATTTGGCCCTGTTCAGTTCATTGTCGTTTAAGCACCCGAAAGTTGCACATCTCTTTGCACCGCACCGGGTTTGTTCTGTATCGGGACCCGGTCGTTTGACGCCGTCGTCGGGCGGTAAGACTTATCTAGTTTTTGAGATATTAAAATTTCAATTTTTGAAAGCGATTATGTCACAAACTAAATAAGATACCCTATGATGTTGGATGTCATTTGAAATGATTTTTTAAGGAGAATTTATAAATGGTTTGTCTTTTGAAGATTACACACATACGCATAATATGCTGTTTATCCATTTTTGGTAATTTTCAATCAATTTATTAAAACGTTTTGATACAAACGCTTTATTTAAAAAAATTTGCTATTTGTAATTGCTTTCATAAATTGAAATTTTAAGATTTTTTATTGCATCAGACCTCTCGAAAACTAGATATGCATAAAAGCAAACTTTATGAGAAAAAAAATTAGTTTTCCCTCAAAAATGCCTCTCCAAAAAAAAGCTACGTCAATTTAATTTTTAGATTAAATTTTGTTTCTTCAATATGTATAAGTTAAGTATAAGCCAACTGTGTCAGAAATAATAAACCTTTAATTGCAGCCCTAAAATATGTGCTGGTCCAGTCCAGCTAACTGGGCTAACCAACTCAGTCGACGGTGCACCAAAAAAAATAAGCTCTTTATTCCAGCCCCAAACTTGTGCTGTTCCAGCCCACCTAAATGGATTGGATCAACCCAATCGGCTGGGTATCAAAAAATTAAACTCTTTATTCCAGCCCCAAACTTGTGCTGTTGCAGCCCACCTAACTGGGCTGGACCAACATAATCGACAGGGTACCAAAAAAATAAACTTATTCCAGCCTCAAACTTTTGGTGTTCCAGCCTACCCAACTGGGTTGTACCAACCCAATTGGCGGGTCACCAAAAAATAAGGTCTTTATTCCAGCTCCAACTTCAGCCTGTTCCAGCCCAGCAGGTAGGACTGTCCCAACTATAGCTATTGATATTCACAGTTCCTCATAGTGGGTTGCTGTAACCCATTAATTTGGATTTAAAAACTAACCCACGCACGTAGGTTGCGACAAATAAAAAAAAAATAGTTGGAGTAATTCAAGCTGTGGGCTATCCACTATTTTACCCACGGCCCTGGGCTGATTTAAAT
This sequence comes from Oxystoma pomonae, assembly GCA_963921995.1. Taxonomy (NCBI): domain Eukaryota; kingdom Metazoa; phylum Arthropoda; class Insecta; order Coleoptera; family Brentidae; genus Oxystoma; species Oxystoma pomonae. Next base: position 15,136,551 of record OY998170.1, on the reverse strand, counting down.
CATATTTTGGGCTATGTCTACCATTTGTTTTCTCAGTGCGGCAGAGCCTTTATATTATAATTATATCATAGTTATACGGTTTTAAGTAAATACATCAAATTTGGTCCGATTGGATTTATGAAAAGTGTATAGAGTTTGGAATACCCAGAATATTTCATGTTCCAAAATTTTCCAGGATTGCCAACAGAATACGGTCTCTACGCAGGCATAATGGGTGGCGTAGTTTACTTCATTTTGGGCAGCTGCAAAGACATAACTATCGGTCCGACCGCCATTATGGCGCTGATCGTGCAAAATAGTGTTAAAATCATGGGCCCCGCGGGCGGAGTGCTGATCACCTTCATCTCGGGCTTCTTGGTGTTTATGGCTGGAATTTTACGATTAGGTAAGATTCTAATAGCGGTTTCCATTGGTAAAAGTGGTGCGCCACCAGTGCACAACTCAGTCGGCGCTGCCGTTCCATTGGGATGCACTTTTTCAGTTGTGTGGAAAATTTATAATTTAGGACGCGATTCTTCAAAAACCGTCAGAAAATCTCGCCCTTACAAAAAATCTCACGATTTTTAAACACAAGTTTACACCAACTGCTTTTTTATCGGGAGTAAGTTGCCTAAAATTCCTAAAATTTAATTCCTTAATACTGTTCCAATAAATAAAAAATATATCAATTTTAATTGTTTATTGGACAGTTTTTGTGATAAACCCTTGTCTTTATTTAAAAATGTATTTTATTAAGCTTATTTTTGTCTGTAAATTATATACAATATAGTGAAGGGGCATGTGTAAGTTCGTGGAATTTTGATTGAAGGAGTTTTGTGACTATGTTGGATTGATAGCTCTTTAGTCACATAATCATGTTACCGAGTGTTTTGTTCGCATCCGTATAGAATGGGTTAATATGACGTTAATATGACGTCAACCGGGACATGATTATACTCGATTCCATATAATTCGACGACGAGGATTCCAAACAATTTACTTTCAAGGTCATCCGAGCTTAAATGACCTTAAAAATCACAAAAAACAAGATTTTTGCCATTTTCTCTACCAAAAATCTTAATAATTCGACGTTTTGTCAGACTAACTTCAAATGTACTTCAAACTACTAGGCATGTATGCCAAATTCGAGCCTTGGAGTTTGAAGCTTCATGACCCTGAAAAATACCCCAGTAAAATTAACATATTGCAAAGATAACCTACTAAAGGGCGCTATTCATCAACTATTAAAGGGAAGAGGACCAAATTTGGTCAGAAAGATAAGATGGTCAAGTCCAACAATATTGTTAAAAAAATTTGGTTCAGCTATGACGCGTTTCAAAATGGCGACCTATAACCACATTTTATTTTATCCAATTTCGTAAAAAAGCAAAAATGAGAGGGTGGTCATCAACTCTTGTTGACTTATCGCCGCTTACTATGAAACAAAAGTTTAGTTAATGCATGACCTTGATTGACCTTGAAAATACCATGTACCATTTTTGTTGTAATTTTTCTAATTTACCTCTACGCAAAAACTGTGTCGGAAATGAAATTAACTTCTTAGCCATTTTTTTTTTTGATCTGGCGTCCAAGATGGTTATGCTATACCTCTTTCGTTTTTATTAAGTTTAGGAACTTTCTACATGGATGCGAACAAAATATCCGGTGGCACATGAATGTGTGAGTAAATAGCTGTAACCTCATCCTTGAATTTTATTATGAATGTTAATAAACAAGTATAGTCATGCCCTACTGGCATAATTAGAATTATTTATGCTTATGACCGCCATTTTGGAAAATTGCATCTAAAACATCTGGTCCAGTATATGGTAATGTATATCCATAAAGTAAGGAACTAATCTAACTTCTGCTAACTCTTTTATAGGTAATTTAAATTTTAAAATTTGTTGGCTAGACAAGTGAGTAGAACATAAAATTCACAGTTCCGTAACTTAATAAAAACGACATATAGGTCATTTTTACCGGGGTATAGTATAAACACCTCGGACGCCAGATAAAAAAAAATGATAGGAAGGTGGTTTAAAAAGATGTGTTGAGTTATGGCTAAGATGTTAATTTCATCTCCGGCACTTAAAGTTTTTGCGTAGTGGTTAATTGGAAAAAACACTACAAAAACCTGTTTTTTTACTTGTACATGGTATAAGGTTAATCAAGGTCATACATCAACTAAACTAAACTTTGTATTTTTTATATTGATTTTTGTTAAATATTTTATCTAAGTTAATGTCTTGCCATGTTGCTATTTCTAATTTTATTATTATATATTATTTTTGTAAAATGGCTCAGCCATAGAAATAAATCAATAAACTTTTTTTTTCATGGTCAACGGCGATAAGTCAACAATAATTGATGGTCACCTCGTAATTTTTGTTTTTTTTACGAAATTGGATAAAATAAAATGTGGTTGTGGTGAATATTGAAACGCATCTTGGCTGAACCAAATTTTTTTAATAATGTTACTGGACTCGACCTTTTTATCTTTCCTCCCAAATTTGGTCCTCTTCGCTTTAATAGTTGATTAATAGCGCCCTTTAGTATGTTGTTTTTGCAATATGTTAATTTTACTGGAGTATTTTTCAAGTTCATAACGCTTCAAACTGCTTCAAACTCGAAGGATCGAATTTGGTATATATGCCTAATAGTTTATTGAGGTAGATTTGAAGTTAGTGTTACAAAACGTCGAATTATTAAGATTTTTTGAAGAGAAAATTGCAAAAATCTTGTTTTTTGCGATTTTCAAGGTCATTTAGTCGGATGACCTTAAAAGTTAATTTTTTGGAATCCTCGTCCTCGAATTATATGGCATCGAGTATAATCATGCCCCGGTTGCGAAAGTTGTATTTTTTATGATTTTTGGCCGCCATCTTGAAAGATGACGTCATATCAACCCCTTCTGCACGGATGCAAACAAAACACCTGGTAACACTTGATTGTGTGACTAAAAAGCTATCAATCCCACATAGTGACAAAACTCCTTCATTCAAAATCCCACGGGACAGAAATTATCGACATATGCCCCTATACACTAATAACGGCCCTATATTATACCCTTGCATTTTCCTAAAAATATTACGTCAGGCATACAAAATAGATTTTTCGCCTTTGACTTTGCCCAGGGCCAACCTTAATTACACATCAAACATTATTTTCCTTAAAATTAACTCTGTGTTTCGGACTTCCATTGTCTATATTTCATTTATACACGACGTTTCGATCAGTACAATCTCTGATGGTCTTCAGGTGCAAACTACAATCTATTCCTAAGGCTACGTACTTATATACTATGGGAAATCACTCAACCGTGTAGTTTAAGAAGTTGGCTCCGCCCAAGGAGGGGCTTCCAAATATTGGGAATTTCAACACTTGGCTTACTGAAAACACCCTGATTCTGCCCAATAAAGGCAGCTTCAAGGAATTTTCGTTTCTTCCAGTGTGACTCCTTGTGCAAAACCTTTGCTTCTGTCCACTTCATTCGGTGTTGTTTTGACCATTCCTTAATGGCTGAAACCATAGAGGAAATAAAGAATGGTACGGAGGAGCATGTTTATATATGCTCCGACAGCCAATCGGCCCTAAAGGCCCTAAGGGCGCCCAAGATCAACAACACCCTGGTGGAGGAATGTGCGGATGCACTAGAATCCGTGGGAGAGGGCAAACAAGTGACACTTATGTGGGTACCGGGACATATGGGGGTGCCGGGGAACGAGAAGGCCGACGAGCTCGCCAGGATCGGGGCAAGCACCCAGTATGTAGGGCCGCAACCACTCCTAGGAACAACCAAGAGGCAATTGCAAAGTCGACTCAATAAATGGGCCAACGATGCCATGGCGAACGCTTGGAGAGGAGGAACAGGATGCAGACAGACCAGGGCTTTCGTGAAGGGCCCGGATGTAGCCAGACAAAAATGTCTTCTGGGAGATCACGAGGGGACGCTGGTCTGCTGACAGGAATCATAACAGGTCACAACCGACTAAGGAAGCACATGACCCGGATCGCGGTGGACAATGACTCGACCTGCCGGGCCTGCGGGCGGGCAGAAGAGACATCTCGACATGTTACAGCGAACTGCGAGGCATACCAGAGGACGAGATACCAGGTATTCGGTTCCCCGACCCTGGATGAGGAGGACCTGCACAAGCTCAAATGGGACAAAATACTGGACTTTGCAAAAAGAACAGTGAAACCAGATGAGCAGACTGCAGGGAGGCCTACTTGCCAGACTTCGCGACGCCCCTTCTCTACTACTACTACTATACCATCACATCTTTTTTTTTAGGGTTTTTGGTGGAATTTTTCTCTTTTCCCATAATTTCTGGATTCACCACTGCTTCTGCCATTAGTATTGGATCCACACAAATCAGACATTTACTGGGTGTTCCTGGCAGTGGGAGTACGGTATGTAAACTAAAAGACGATGAGGGCCTTCATGTTTTTTTTCCTTCTGTAAAATCTCATTTGATAATGCAGTTCTTAAAAACTGATAAAGTCTTGATGAGATTTTAAGACATTTTATTGGTTTGAAGAGACTTGACCTGGCAAAAATGTATGCCACATGAAAACTGACAAATTCTTATGATGTTTCCTGAGAATGATTTTAAAGTAGTTTCTGACTATTGAAAACTCGCAAGATTTCAAAAGATCCTAAAGACAATAAAATTTCATGTTTAGATGTGTTACAAGATTTCATTATGTTACACCAGACACATGAGATTTCATGAGGTTTAGCAAGCAAGATTTTTATGAAATTTTACAAGATTTCACAAGTCTAAAAGAAGGGACGTTTTAAAAAGATTTTACAAGATTTCATGAGAAATACGGTAAAGGTTGTGACAAAATTATATAAGTATTAAAGTGTAGAATATAGACATACAAGCCCAACTAGATTTGACAAGCAAAATGAGAATTTAAAAGATTTTATGAGCACCTATAAAAATAAATTAAAAAGAATATATTATAAAGACTTATAATTAACAAAATTTTACTATAGCAAGAGATTTTTCGAGACTTCATAAGTTTTTATCAGACATAGATTTCATGAGGTTTTGCAAGTAAGATTTGTATGAGATTTTTCTAGATTTCACAAGTCTAAAAGAAGGGACGTTTTTACAAGGTTTTATGAGAAATAGGGTAAAGGGTTGTGAAGATTTGACAAGAAGTATTAAAATGTAGAAAATAGACAAGCACCAACCAGATTTGACAAGCAAGATGAGAATTTAAAAGATTTTATAAACATAAATTAAAAAGAATATATAATAAAGATTTAACTATCAAGATATTTTAAGTGAGATTTAAGTTATCTTACGAAATCTAAATATCTTTTTTTGTTTTTTTTTTTATACTGGGGCTTTTCCATCCATAGCAGGATCAATGCCCAGTGTGGCCAAGTGTTTCGCAGAGTTAAAGACAAAAACAAAATATCCATGCACCTAGCCGGAATTCGAACCCGAGACCTCTTGTGCGGCAGGCCGATACGCAAGTTTATATCAGACACAGGAGATTTCATGAGATTTATGAATGAAAGGATGTTTTTAAAAGATTTTACAAAATTTAATTTTGGATATCTTTTAAAATAAAATCTTTATGAAATAAAAAGCGTTCGGACTCATTTTGTCCAATATATTTAATGATTTGGTCTATGATTTGGCCTAAAAAGTGTCAACTGTTTGGTCCGTAAGGTTGTCCAATTTTTCTATATATTAAACAATGTTGCACAGGCTTATCTATCAATTTTAATATGGATTCATTTAAAATCTGAAGATTGGTAAAAATGTGAATGTGGTTTCTCTTAAATTCTGCTAAAAACATGTGAATTTTTCCATGTGTACTTCTGACATCTGATGGAGATGGGTCTTTTTAAAAATGCTGAAAACATGAGCAATCTCATGAAATCTTATTAACTGCTGAAAACATGAGAAATCTCATGAAATCTTATTAACTTAACAACTACCAGTGGAAACAGAGCCTTTAAAGTACTAGTGAAATCTTATCAACTCTTATCATAAATTCGTTTAAAAACTTTTCAAAACTCCTAAAAACGGATGACATTGCTCATTCAAAACTCATATGATGTTTGACGAGTTTTGAATCTCTTTCCAACATTGAAAGTTCATGAGATTTCAGTCGAAAGTGGTGTTTTATAAACCGCATGAAATACCGACCAGAACTCGTGAACTTTCACTAATTTTTTTTAACGAGTTTTGATGCGGTATTTTTGGCAGGGATCTGAATAGAATTGAGTGAGTTCACGTTTAAAATAAGAAAGGTATTTTTTTAATTATTTGTGTTAAATCATAAACAATATATAATAACCATTACAATAACAATATTTATTTTAGGTGATTGAGTCCATAATTTCTGTGATCAAAAACATTAATCAAACAAGAAAATGGGATGCCATTTTGGGTTTTACCTCAATTGCTGTTCTTTTTGGATTCAAGGTAAGTTACATATGAAGGGCTCATCGAGACTTTATCTAATCAATTCCCATGTGACCCTTTTATGTATCTGCCTTAACGAGAACACGTGGTTACTTTGACACCGCCCACAGGGCATAGAAAAGGCGGGCTCGATTCTGCCGTTTATCGGCACGGTTAGGCTGCGCGATGTATTCCGGTATTTCCAGTTAACGTTGCTGTTGATAGATACGAAACAGTTTCTTATGAAAAAAAAAATAACCGAAGACTGAACTTTGATTTAATGCGGCAAAACAGAGAAGGACGAAGTCACTTTTAACCGTATAGCTATGAGATACTACAACAACGTCATTTTTCTGTTTATATGAGGTGTGTAGCTTGATATCAAGGCACACCTTCCTCTGCCTAGGAAAGAGATTTGAAAAAAAGTAATTATGCCATATTTTGCTACCAATTATGTATTAATTTCGTCCCCTTCTAGAAAAACGAAAAAAAATTAAATTATCTTGAGAGTAGGCAATTTTCTAGAAGGGGACGAAATTAGTATATAATTAGTACCAAATTCTGGCATAGACACTTTTGGTCGAATCTCTTTCCTAAGCAAAGGGAGGTGTACCTTGATACCAAGCTACACACCCCATAACAAATATACAAAAATCTTAGGAACCGATGGTTTTTGCAAACAAGAACCCTTCTTTAAGAGTACATAATTAGTACGAAATTATGATATATCAACTTTTATTAAATCTGTCTTCTAAGCATATGGGGGTGCAGCTTAGCGCCAAGCCACACCCCCCCCCCCTTTTAAGTGCGAGTAACTCCGTTATTCATGAAGCACAAAATTTTTTAAAAAGGGACTAAATTAGTACATAATTTTTACAATATCCAAATTGTGTTTCTTTAAGGGAGGGGGGGGGTGTATCCCTCCCCTCCTAAAATAAACTACGCATTAATTTGCCCTTAACCCACAAAATGTCTCACTTAGATGCCTACAAGGGTACTTGTATACCCAACTTTTATGCAAAAATTTAAAAATAAAGTTTAATAATACCTAGCAAGTGGGTTTTCTTTGGGGCCTAAACTTATTACTCACCAATTGAGCATCAAAGATTCTGGTTTTTGTTTTCCAATCTTGTTTTGTCTATGTTTAAATCTAGAAGAATCCAATTTTCTGTTACAGGAAACATTAGTCAACAATTTTTAAATTTTTGTAACGGTGGTGTCCACTCTATTAATAAATTTTACAAAAGCAAACAAAAATATTAAACAAAACCTAAATTTTCGGATGGATGTCAGTTGCTTTCACTACTGACGCAATCGACGTGCCTGCCCGGTATACTACTCGCCTCTGGATTATTTCCAGGCTAACTTTATTTTATTATTATCGGTACGCATTTTTTTGGGGAAATGCAAGGGTAGGGCCGTATACTATCTCATAGTGATGATCATTTCATTCTAATAGACTTTATGATTCTTCTAAAAATGGTCTTACAAAGAATGGATTGTACAAATTGAAATTCTGACAAATTCTGATTCAAAACTAGTGTAACGAATATCGGTTCTCATAGTAAATTGTTTAAACTATGGGTCCTCTAAATCAATATAATGTTTTTAGCAACTAAAGGTTTTTGGCTCCCTTAAAACCAAGCCAGAATGGTCCGTCAATAGGAACGTCCTGGCCAAATTTATTTTTTACTTTTGTTTGGGAGCTAACGCACTCACTGTGATCGCTGGCACAACGATAGCTTACGTGGCCCAGGAGTATTATAATTCTACACCGGTTTATATCACAGGTATGGGGAACGTCAAACAAAATCCTGCCTTTTTTTTGTTAAAGGTTTGCGACCCGAAAAGTATATTTTTTGGTGCGTTTTAGTCCGACAGGGTCAGATAGAAAGAACCAAATTTATTCTCCGCTGACGTTTCGACACTTTATTGCGCCACTTCAGGGCTCGAAAGTTATTGGTTCCCTATTTAGTGTGGTGTTAACAACGTAGAGCCCTCTTTTCTTTTTTCTATGTTATACGTGTTTTTGTCTGTAATTATGCTTTTATTTTTAAGAATTTTTGACATAGGGAACCAATAACTTTCGATCCATGAGGGGGGCACAATAAACTGTCGAAACGTCGGCGAAGAGTAAATTATTTGACCGTATCCCACTAAACGCACCAAAAAAAATCTGCCTCTTCTATTATTTTATAGGACTGCAAACGTTGTGACGAAGCTGTGGCGAGGCACAATAAAACATATAATTGAGTTGGCAAGTCGGAATTAGCAAAATTCTTAGTAGACGGACCCAGAGGGGGGGTCATGACTCCCCCCCTGGGCGGTTCACATCTTTTTTTTCAATATCTAAATAACAAAAACACTTTAACTTGGACATCATATCTAGTCACTTCCCGGAATTTTATGTAAAATTCTTACAACATGCGTAAAAACTATTGTAGAGTCAAACATTTATAACCCAGGTCCTTCTCCACACTTAGGAGGATAAAAACAGGATTGGGCTTCTCCATGTTCATAAAAACGTTCCTGTGGAAGTAAAGGAAGTAATTAATCGTTTCGCGAGAAAGTTGATTTGGTAATTGATTGCATTTTTTAAGTATAATTTTTTGCTTTTTTTGCGTCTTTTTTTTCTCGTCTTGGGAGGAGGCAAATATGTCCCGTTACCTTTAAGTAAAAATAGGTGGAGTGATAATACCCCCTGAGAAATTTCACAAAAATGACCGCCTTATGTAGGTGACAGTTATGAGCCTAAAAGAACGTAGTCACATCAATCGAATCGACTTGACATCCCTTTTTTTTCTAATATGTCTGTTCCACAATCAGTAAATGGTATTTTTTTACTATGATTTTTCGTAATATATTAAAATTTGGTTCTTTTAAATTTTTGTTACTACAAAAAGCAATAGCATATCATTTTTAGATGGGTTTCAAGTCCCCCTGTAAACATGATATATATTTGCCTGCTTTTACTTCCCTTGCACTTCGAGATTTTCATGATCCTCCACGAATTTTGAGGATTCGAATAGTGATAAGCACGAATCCAGACGCCGTCGGTCTGTCTGTCGCCTACTTTGTAGCCACTCTAACTCAAAAACTCCTTCACTAATCATAACAAAATTTTACATAGTGATTACTTTTGTTGACGCGCAGACCTCTATTGTTTTTGTGCATTCTCCTAGTAGACCCTTCGGAGCTACGCCCAAAAAACTTCATCTCTAAAAAAAATATTTTTTTTTCTTACCGTGTGATACCTCCTTAAAACGCTTATAAAAATTGTAGTTGAATGGCGCCAAAATTTTTGACCACATATATATATATATATATATATATATCACATCAAAAATGCAAAAAACAATTTAAAAATTCAATTTTCTGTGCCGTATATCTCGAGTTATGAAACGAAATGTTAAATAAAAAGTAGCTTAGGATAAGATCCAGGTCACACCCTATTGCCTTATCAAATTGCATACAAATCGGTTTAGCCGTTATTGCGTGATTAATGGACAAAAATCTTATGTATACGAGGATATATATATATAGCACATGTAAAACGAAATGTTTTGAGAAACAATAAAGTCTGAATCTATATATAGCACATATAAAATCTATTGGAAAAGTCCGTGCACCCTATAAAAGTCTGGATACACCCTGGAGAAGTCTGGAAAGACTCTGGAAAAGTTTGAAAAGACCCTGGAAAAGCCTGGATACACTCTGGAAAATCTGGAAAGACCCTTGAAAAGTCTGGAAAGACCCTGGAAAAGTCTGGAAAGACCCTGGAAAAGTCTGGAAAGACCCTGGAAAAGTCTGGAAAGACCCTGAAAAAGTCTGGATACGCTCTGGAAAAGTCTGGAGAAGTCTGGAAAAGTCTGGAAAGACCCTGGAAAAGTCTGGATACACTCTAGAAAATCTGGAAAGACCCTGGAAAAGTCTGGATAAACTATGGAAAAGTTTGAAAAGACCCTGGAAGTCTGGATACACTCTGAAAAGTCTGTAAAGACCCTTGAAAAGTCTGGAAAGACCCTGGAAAAGTCTGGAAAGACTCTGGAAAAGTCTGGAAAGACCCTGGAAAAGTCTGGATACACTGTGAAAATGTCCGAGTACACCATGGAAAAGTCTGAATACACCCCTGAACAGTGTAGATACACCCAAGAAAAGTCTGGATAACGAAATGTTAAATAAAAAGTAGCTTAGGATAAGATCCAGGTCACACCCTATTGCCTTATCCAATTCCATACAAATCGGTTTAGCCGTTATTGCGTGATTAATGGACAAAAATCTTATGTATACGAGGATTTATATATATAGCACATGTAAAACGAAATGTTTTGAGAAACAATAAAGTCTGAATCTATATATATATATATATATATATATATATAGCACATATAAAATGTATTGGAAAAGTCCGTGCACCCTATAAAAGTCTGGATACACCCTGGAGAAGTCTGGAAAGACTCTGGAAAACTTTGGAAAGACCCTGGAAAAGCCTAGATACACTCTGGAAAGACCCTTGAAAAGTCTGGAAAGACCCTGGAAAAGTCTGGATAAACTATTGAAAAGTTTGAAGAGACCCTGGAAAAGTCTAGATACACTCTGAAAAGTCTGGAAAGACCCTTGAAAAGTCTGGAAAGACCCTGGAAAAGTCTGGATACACTCTGGAAAAGCCTGGATATACTCTGTAAAGACCCTGGAAAAGTCTGGATACACTCTAGAAAATCTGGAAAGACCCTGGATAAGTCTGGAAAGACTCTGGAAAAGTCTGGAAAGACCCTGGAAAAGTCTGGATACACTCTGGAAAAGGCTGGATACACTCTGTAAAGACCCTGGAAAAGTCTGGATACAATCCGGAAAAACCTGGATACACTGTGAAAATGTCCGAGTACAACATGGAAAAGTCTGAATACACCCCTGAACAGTGTAGATACACCCAAGAAAAGTCTGGATATAATCTGGAAAAGTCTGACCAACCCAATCTAACCCATGTATATATGAGTAGCGGTTTTTTATATAATATATGTTCTTTCTGAGCGAGGGAAAAAAAGTTACTAAGATGTTCAGTACTCTTATACAACCGGAATGACTAGTTTTTTGCCTTTCATAAGTGCTGTGCGATAATTATTAGCCTCGGAGTTGAGTAATTTTGTCAATATCAACTGATTTAGGCTCACAAATGTCAGGTATATGTCATTTTCTTTATAGGCTATTATCATTCCACCTATTCTTACGCCACTGATGTGACCCCCCTTGCTAAAAAGCTGTATCCGCCCTCGTAGTAAACACTGTGTTAGCTGTTTTTTTAATTTTCAGGTTCCGTCAAAAAGGGACTGCCGCCTTTTGGAATACCATTCAGCACAACTTTTAACGGGACATATTTTAGTTTCGGAGATATGCTAAACGAATATGGTATCACTATCGCCATTTGTCCTATGTTGGCATTTTTGGGACACGTGGCAATAGTGAAAGCATTTTGTAAGTAAACCTGGTCATCAGATCCTCTTCTTTTGGCCTGCACAGCTTGGTTATCCGGCCATCTTCTAATTCTGTGACGTTATTCTATTATAGCTTATTGGGGGTGCGTCATGAGATCTTGTAACCGAATGATGAAAACATATTATCAACTAACAGCGATTTCCTTTTCTTGCACCAGTGCGCACTGAGTGTATCTTCATCCTTTACTTTGATACAAAATAGGAAAGGATAGAGATACACTTAGTGCGCATCAGTGCATCAAAAGGAAAACGCTTTAAGTCATTGCAACGATATCACATTCGGCAACCTAACCTCACTTTTTTTTAAAAGTGCAAACAGCTGTTGACTTAAAATTTTCTTTGTATTTTCTGCAGGTCAGTAACAAAAAACTATTACGTGTGAAACTAAATTTTCTCATCCAACAAAACTTTTTGAACCCAAAACCAAAACAAGCAAAAATGGAACGAAAACTACCCGAAAACGAACCGCAGACAAACGTTGGTTGGTTGATAAAAATGGTGTAATGTGTGAAAGTCACCTCTGATTTTACTGCGAAAGGCCTGTAAAGTTACGATATATGATATTTTTAGCTAAAGGAAAACTAATAAACGCAACCCAAGAACTGATAGCGTTGGGTATGGTCAATATGGCGGGATCTCTGGTACAATCTATGCCCTGTACCGGGTCGTTCACTAGAACTGCTGTCAATAACGCATCTGGGGTATGTCGCCATATTTTATTTCCAATAAAGGCCATTATGAACCCTAAAATATTTGTTAAATATCTCTTAAAACATTTTAAGATGTGCTAAAATAATTTAAAGTAGGACACGACGTTTTTTCATAATTTTGAACACTGTAAAGAACTTTAATTAAAAGAAATTAATGCTAAATTATGTCTTACACACTTGACGACACACTTTAAACAGTTACATTTTTGGCGTTTTCTTTTTGATAAAAATTGTAAAATAATCATATACATATATACACCACGCAAGATGACAGGCAGATGAAAAATGAAAATTCCAAATTTTTATAAAAAAAATGGCGTTAAATTATCTTCATCTTTTCATAAAATACTTTGTCTGATAGTGCTTTCTCCCTTCAACATCCTTAAATATTTTTTTTTTACAGAGAAAAAGTATTTTTTGGTTGTCTTTTTTTAAACGCTAAAAAAACCAGTAAAAACTTAAATATGTGAAAAACCTAAAAAAAAAATCGATAAACAAAAACTTTACCGCTTAAATTACGCCAAAATATTTTAAACCTTAAACTATCATCAGGGCCGTACCATAATAGGTCCAATAGGTTTTATTTTAATTTTCTTATTTTAGGTCCGAACAACTGCCGGCGGTGTATTCACAACCATTTTAATCATAGTCGCCTTAGTATTACTGACAGGTATCTTTCAGTATATACCGAGGGCCACTTTAGCAGCTGTCATTACTGTGGCAATGTATTATCTGTGCGAATTTAGCACTTTTAGGGAGCTTTGGAGGACTAAAAGTAAGTAAGACATCGTTTTGACGATGCTTTTGAGACGACTAAGCCTCTAACAAAATAAGTTGTCCTAATAAAAGTTAAATGTAAAACTTTTCGTGTTCTACTGAAGGTTCTCTGAGATATACAGGCTGTTTCAAAATTCAGTATCAAGATTTTTTTAAAGGCGTATATTTTAGGTAAAAAAATACCCTGTATAATGGTCCTTCCTTTATATTTTTCAAAAAAAAAATCTTAACCACAAACCATTCCCCTCTCCTCATAGCCTTGCAAATGGATTCATAACCCATCATAAAATATTCCACAGACTAGGGTTTTCAGTCCATATAGCCATGTTTGTTGTAGATGGCAACCACGACACTAAAAACATTAAGGGCTTTCTCCTCTATTTTCCGAACTCGATTAGATTGAGTCCCAACTTTTTTATTTACCGCCTTACAAAAAAAAAAGACGTCCGACTCAATTCGATCGAGTTTAGAAGGTGGTACTTGAGCCGAGTTTTGCACAGCTGCCAAGCTAAGTAAAATTTTTCGTTTTTTTTTAGAATTGGATTTGATTCCCTACCTCACGACTTTGCTTTGTTGTCTTCTAATCAGCTTGGAAACTGGAATTTTAATTGGAATAGGTGTCAACCTTTTGTTTGTTTTGTATTCGAGTGCAAGACCAAAGTTGTATATAGAAAAAATTATGGTAAATAGATCTGGAGGCTTATTCTTGAATATCGTAGGAAAGCTCGCACGGGAACGTTCACATCCTTCATTTCGCCAATCGGGTGATATTCGGCTGTGGTCGTATAGAGTTTGGATAACTTGTGATAGCTCCAAAGCCTGTTATTGGTCAATATCAGGGCGAGGACCTTTCCCGTGCGATCTTTCCTACGAAATTCAGGAATCAGCTCCCAGGTAGATTATATCGGACCGGAACCTCTTCTGGGAACGACAAGGAAACAGGTTCTAAGCTCTCGAGCTCAATAATTGGGCGCACAATGAACTCAAATTATGAAACTGACCTGGTGCTGTTAGAAAATTGCATATTTAATGTATAAAACCAGAGTAAGTCGACAGTAAAACAAGATGTTGTAACCAGATATATGTGCTTACTTGTAATCGACGGGCTATCTTCATCATCACACACGGGAACCCACAAAAAAGCCGAATTTAAAAAAAACCGAAACACAATTGAGCAGAAAATAAAACGCCCGGAACGAAATATGAACATAAGTAAAACACCCAGAAAATAATGGATACGAATGTAATTTTATAGAATTTTAATTTACTCGATCCTTAAAAGACACGAATATAATTTAACCGATTATAATATTCCCGAACCTTAAAATATCAGAATTGCAAAAGTATCAAAAATAATTGTCTAGAAACGAAAAACACCCGATCACAAATTGATAGAAAATAATAAGCCCGATCCTTAAATGAACAGAACCACAATCCAGCCGAATCGCTATTGGCCATGCGTCAAATTTAAATCTCTAGAGGGCCGTAGGTCCTGATTGCGGCGTTGACAAGTTGCTCTATTTGGAAGATGACACGGGGATTTTTTTTATTAAACGGTTTTATTTAACTTCACAGTTTCTGACTGTCTAACTGTCTATCAAATCTTGCGATTCATTTTTGTGATGTACGTCCGATGACAATACAATATTATGAAGATTTTGGGTCTGGTCCGATGTTGGACAGATTGCGATTTTCAGTTTTCGGTCAATAAACGGCAACTGACCGAGGTCCACATTACGACACCACTTTAGGACCGACGATGATTTGATTTAGGGCCGACGACGGTCCGATTGGAACTTTGTTTAATCGGACGAGAATCGGCAACTGACGATGGCTCGATTTACTATACTCGACATTATGCCAACGCAAACCTTATCTGCTTTATGGTCGATGATGGTCCGATAGGAACTTTCTTTAATCGGTCGAGAATCGGTAACTGACGATGGTCCGATTTACTATAGTCGACTTTATGCCGAAGCCAACTTTATTTGATTTAGGGCCGACGACGGTCCGATTGGAACTTGGTTTAATCGGACGAGAATTTGCAACTGACGATGGCTCGATTTACTATACTCGACATTATGCCAACGCAAACCTTATCTGCTTTAGGGTCGATGATGGTCCGATAGGAACTTTCTTTAATCGGTCGAGAATCGGCAACTGACGATGGTCCGATTTACTATAGTCGACTTTATGCCGAAGCCCACTTTATTTGATTTAGGGCCGACGACGGTCCGATTGGAACTTTGTTTAATCGGACGAGAATCGGCAACTGACGATGGCTCGATTTACTATACTCGACATTATGCCAACGCAAACCTTATCTGCTTTAGGGTCGATGATGGTCCGATAGGAACTTTCTTTAATCGGTCGAGAATCGGCAACTGACGATGGTTCGATTTACTATAGTCGACTTTATGCCGAAGCCCACTTTATTTGATTTAGGGCTGACGACGGTCCGATTGGAACTTTGTTTAATCAGACGAGAATCGGCAACTGACGAGGGCTCGATTTACTATACTCGACATTATGCCAACGCAAACCTTATCTGCTTTAGGGTCGATGATGGTCCGATAGGAACTTTCTTAAATCGGTCGAGAATCGGTAACTGACGATGGTCCGATTTACTATAGTCGACTTTATGCCGAAGCCCACTTTATTTGATTTAGGGCCGACGACGGTCCGATTGGAACTTTGTTTAATCGGACGAGAATCGGCAACTGACGATGGCTCGATTTACTATATTCGACATTATGCCAACGCCTACTTTATCTGCTTTAGGGCCGACGACGGTCCGATTGGAACTTTGTTTAATCGGACGAGAATCGGCAACTGACGATGGCCCGATTTACTATAGTCGATATTATGCCAACGCAAACCTTATCTGCTTTAGGGCCGATGATGGTCCGATTGGAACTTTCTTTAATCGGTCGAGAATCGGCAACTGACGATTTACTATAGTCGACGACCACTTTATCTGCTTTAGGGCCGACGATGGTCCGATTGAAACTTTGTTTGATTGGTCGAGAATCGGCAACCGACGATTACGTCACCTTAAAATTTTAAACTGCTTAAAAGTTTCTTCCTGGTATGTAGAGATGGCGCTAATGTCAGTATGTTCCCTGTACAGTGAAAGATAATATTATATATATAATGAGCAAAGATATTTCAAAACTAGAATGCGGACATTGCGGACTTGACAAGATGGTGGCACTTCTCTATAAGAATCACCTCTTCGGCCACTTAAACCAGCCGACTGGTTAAGCACCCGTATTATCAAAACTTTGCAGTTTGCTAATGTCGGGCCGCTTTAAGCTACCACCGACGGACCTCCGTCAATTGCCGACGTTGGACCGCTTAAGGAAACCAATGTCGAACTTGAATAGTTTACCGATATCGGGCCGAGACCAGCTTGTCTACGTTAGACCGACCAAATTAAGCAGTTATGGGCGGATGGTCGGTACCATGTGGTTAAACCATATCGGACTTTAATCGTACGGCGACGGTATGCCGATTTCATCAAAAAGTAAAATTTACCATTGGTCCGACGATGGGCTACAATCTAACGCTGCATCGGCAAACATACATTGGGCCTACATCGCAAAGCGGACAAAAAATACTGCTGGTCCGATGTCGTAAATCGACGTCGTGCCGATGACGATAAATTCGGCAATCGACATCGGACCGAGGAAGGCCCGAGGGAACCGTGTTTGCTGGGTTACTTCGACTCTTCCCTGCCGTAAGCCTGGCAACGTAGCAATTGTATTCGTGGCTCTCGTTTCAAGTCATTTTCGGCCAGATTGGCGTTCTTGAATTTTGTGGTTCGGCATTATTATGTTTCCATCAAATTATTTTCGTTAAAAATATTTTGTGTTTCTATGAAAATATGTTTCGTTTAAATTTAAGTCTATGCATAATTTTCTAGCCATTTGATTTTCCCGTCATTTCATTTTCGAGACATTTTTTTTCGGACCAATTAATTTCTTTTTTTTTTAATTCTGACAAATTATGTTTCTGCCAAAAATGGTCAGCAGTGCATCAAAAGGAAAAAGCTATTAGTCAAGACGATCGAAGGAAAATTGTAGTGGAAGCTGTCATAAAAATGGCGGCAAAAATTGTGTTTGCTAAAATTTGTATGCGGACTCGTCGAAAATCGATTCCCCTCCGATTTTTTTGATAATAATACATAAAATTTCTAAATAGGTATTGGAGAAAATAATATACATGGTTCGACCGAAAACCGAGCTTCATTTTGTCGCTTCGGAGTTTTTGAGGACCAGAGTTTTGAAAGAATGCACCGACAGTCGTAGTCTAGTGGTCATTGATGGGGAATTTGTTACGTCGATCGATGCTACAGTAGGAAAAGTAAGTAACTTTTAGTCGAATTACTTGGCACTTTTATAGCGGTTTCCATTCGTAAAACTGGTTCAATTCGGGGTGCACTTTTTGAGTTTGGCACTAAGTGCAACTTTTTCCGCACCGGATCTGAGGATTTGTGCAGCACCAAACTTTTCTCCGCCAGTTTAGGCCTAAAAACGCGACCTAGGGTATGAAACTAAACAAGTACACTCATAAAGGTTTCAACAAATACAAATTTAGCCCAATTCAACACCTTTCGAGTCATTAGCAAGAGGAGTAGTTGTTTAACAGTCGTGAGTATGTGTTCGGTAAATAGCACTAATCAGAATAGAGAAGAAATTACTTTATATAGCAATTATTTTTTGCAAGTTTTGGGGCCTCCCTGTAAAAAACGCACCCACTCAGAGGTGTCCAATATTTTTTTTTATCTTGGTGTGGCCCTTAACATAATGGCACTAAGCAGAAAATAGATGAAATGAGTTCATGTAGCCGATTTCATGCACAATTGCTTGTTGCATTCTCAGAGAATGAAGTGCAATCTAGAATGTAATGTTGGTCTGTACCAAAATGATGACTTTTTTACTACTTTCATTATACTATAGTCGATATTATGCCAACGCAAACCTTATCTGCTTTCCATTGGTAAAACTGGTTCAATTCGGGGTGCACTTTTTGAGTTTGGAACTAAGTGCACCTTTTTCCGCACCGGATCTGAGGATTTGTGCAGCACCAAACTTTTCTCCGCTAGTTTAGGCCTAAAAACGCGACCTAGGGTATGAAACTAAACAAGTACACTCATAAAGGTTTCAACAAATACAAATTTAGCCCAATTCAACACCTTTCGAGTCATTAGCAAGAGGAGTAGTTGTTTAACAGTCGTGAGTATGTGTTCGGTAAATAGCACTAATCAGAATAGAGAAGAAATTACTTTATATAGCAATTATTTTTTGCAAGTTTTGGGGCCTCCCTGTAAAAAACGCCCCCACTCAGAGGTGTCCAATATTTTTTTTTATCTTGGTGTGGCCCTTAACATAATGGCACTAAGCAGAAAATAGATGAAATGAGTTCATGTAGCCGATTTCATGCACAATTGCTTGTTGCATTCTCAGAGAATGAAGTGCAATCTAGAATGTAATGTTGGTCTGTACCAAAATGATGACTTTTTTACTACTTTCATTATATTTCCACCCATGTTCCACCTACCTTTATCGCGTAGGTATCCAAATTTGTCCTCAACAGCTCTTTTTCCACTTATTTTTTATGATTTTTCCTCTTTTTTAACTATTGAAAACATTCACGACAGAACGCGGTCAATCTCTTCTGACAGTGCCGGTTTCATATTTTTTTTTTTTTTTTTCACTTACTCTACGTATACAGACCGCTTCAAGCTACTGCGAACATAGGGGGAATCAAGTCCAATTTACTCTCCGTGCCGTACGACCGAGGTGGATTCGAAGCACGCTGCAGTGTTATCTTTTGGAAATTCATTTTGTTTTTATTATTTTGTTTTATTTCTGCCTTGCTCGAGAAACAGATGGGTAAGTTCTTAATTGACATAATACATTTACAATACAACCAAAAATGGATGTCTACGAAGTTGCCGAAAAAGTGCAGATGGTCAAATGGTCAAATCGTCATAACCCAACACACGTTCGATATTGGTCGAGGGAAAATTTGCATTTGTATTTTGACGTAAGAACACAGTATCCCCAAAAACTAAATGTTTGGGGGGGGGGGGGTATTATAGGGGAACACGTAATTGGGCCATTTTTTATTAACGGCAATTGCAATTTGAATGGTCCTAGATACTTGGATCTACTGCAGCAGCACATTATTCCAACTGCTAGGCAGTTGTTAGGTGTAAGACTTGGTGAAACATGGTTTCAACAAGATGGTTGTTCCGCTCACAATGTTGGCCTTGTTAGGGAATATCTTGATAATGTATTTCCTAATCGGGTTATAAGTACACGGGGAACTATTTTATGGCCAGCTCGATCTCCCGATCTTGCTCCTAATGACTTCTATCTGTTTTTGAAGAAGCTTTTCAAATTATCACCCCTAACATGCTTGGAAACGTTAGAAGGGGTTTTTATAGTAGGCTCGGATATTGTCTAGCCGAGCAAGGAGGACTTTTCGAACATTTGCTTTAATTTTTTTTTGACTGGGAGAATCTTTTTGGTTTTTAGAATGTATTATTTTATTTTGAGAACTTGCTTTTATTTTGTTTCTCCTTATTATTTTCATTGTAACACGTCGTCACTGATAAATCTGAGCAGTTGACAATAAAACGCTCTTATTTATCAGTGACAAAAAAATAAGAAAATTACGTTATAAAAATTTGCGTATTTATTGACCAAATTCCGGTTTCATTGACTACGCTCCACACAGCACCGTGGTTAGAGGCGTACTAAATACCAAAGGAAAGTCATGCAATTGGTGATCGCAAGCCTGAGTATTGGTTGCTTCACTGATAGGCGTGCGGTGTCTCTGCATGTACGTACACTGGCAAATTAGACTTCTTCCGCCCTATGTTCGCAGTAGCTTGAAGCGGTCTGTATTTTAACACTGTATTTTTTAAAACTTTTTAAATAAAACTGGCTTATGTCTTATGTTACGAGTCTTTCATTTATTAAAAAAACTAACGGAATATGGCTGTGGCACACAAACAACATTTTGCACTAAAATACAAAAAAAACTCTTGTTTTTTCATTTTCTTATTTATTTATTCCTACTTTTCAACAATGGTATAAAAAGACTACTGCCTGAATCATCACGAATGCATTGCATGGTTTATTACCATTCACATTTCACATGCACCTCTCTTATCACCACCAAAAAAACAAACAGTAGGTAAACAATAAATATACGTGAATAGATTTTAATTAACGTTTGGTTCTGAGCCAGGTAAAATAAAGTAAGGGGGCCAGTCATAAATTAAGTCACATCATTGTGGACAAATTTTGACCACATTACGTTACAAAAAACATATCTTCCCCTTGAATTCTAAAAAAAGAGCGGTTAAAATATTGACACATTTTTCTTTGCCGCAAGAAATAAAAGACCGAAAAATAATTATGATGCCATGCTACCACCGATCCCCCACTCTAATGATAAAATGGACACCATTATTTAAAATCACCAAAATTGGAATAAAAATAAGGAGGCGTAGATTTTATTTTGGGACGTCACTTTAGTGTTACCAATAAAATTCTTCCTAAATATACCAAACTTAAGATCTCCAATTTTGGTATTGGAAAATTCCATGATAACTCATGGGACAAATCTTATATAATAAATTTTTTTATCTCATTTTTCTCTCTCTTAAGATATACCAGAATTACAATATTTCAATGCATTATGTAGAGGGTTTATCTGAACTCATCAAAAACGGGCAGAAAAAATCATGGATTTAGAAAGTGCTTTTTCTCTTAAACTAAAAGTAGTTTAAAATTAAGAGTGGCAAAATATGTTTCTTTTCGCTTTATTTTAAGTTAAATATAATTTTTTGATTTCATTTCTTATGAAACGTTAATATTTTGTTTGCCTATATTTTAGTTATTGGCTATTATTTTGTGATTTGGAAAATCACTCTATAAAAAATGGTTTAAACTTTTTTAGCTCCTTTTTAATAAGGGGGGGGGGTGTTTTAATTTTGTGACCTAATTTTGAGCGGATCACCAGAAACGTGACGATTTGTGAAAAGAGGTGGGTGGGGAAAATATGGCCGGAAGAGTCCGTGTAATATAATTTATGGATGGCTCCTTTTAGTTCATTAGACCTCTAAATGCCTCATGCAGTATTCAATGTTTATCCTGTTTGTTTGTTTTTTTTTTGTCGCGATAAGAGGGTGTGAAATGCGATTACTAAAACCAACGATGTCGCGGGTTGATTCATGCAGTCTACTTCCAATATTACCTATTATTGAAAAGTAGAAATAAAAAAGGATAAAACATTCAGTTAAAAAACTCAGTTGAAATAAAAAGCTTAAAAAATTATAAAGTGTTACAAAAGTGACAAAATAGTTACTCAAAATAAAGCTGACACCGGCCCTGCCGCCGAGACTGATCGTGTTCTTGCCGACTTAACCTGGTAGATCGCACATGAGTAGTGATGGGCACATCGAAAAAAAACATCGATGTTGAACATCGATGTCAACATCGAAACTCACCATCGATGGTGAAAAATCATCGGAATAAAAACATCGCTGTTCCTGAACATCGATGTTTTTTTTTTGCTTTTTTTAGAGAGTATTCCGTTATTCAAAGAAACTATTTTATTTAAGGCTTATTGTTAATTTTACACAATACTTATAGATTTATAATAATAATTAATCGGTACATGATATACAAAAGTTATTAAATATCTACACTAAACGACCATAAACCACAAAAAATATCAGTAGTAATTTGAAAAGTAACTATATATTACATATATATCATTGGTTCAGATTAGGTAGCGACATTTATTGGCGACAAAGCCGACCGACATCTCAAAAATTGGCAATTCCTGTTTTTTGAGCCGCACTGGGTATATAGTACAAGTGCAAACTTCTCAGACCCAATATTTCCCATAATTTTTTTTGGATCGATGTTCGATGTTTCGATGTTTAAAAAAAGTATCGATGTTTTAACATCGATGATGTTTTATGGACATCGATGTTAAAAACATCGATGTTGAACAAAAAACATCGATGTTTTTGAAACATCGATATTTTGTGCCCATCACTACACATGAGTATTCTCTGATGATATTGCCATAAGCAATTGTGCATGAAATCGGCTACCATATAGCAATTATTTTTTGCAAGTTTTGAGGCCTCCCTGTAAAAAAAGCTCCATGACCTGAGCATCATAATATTTTTACTGAATTCGAATGGATGTAAACTACAGTTTTATACTAGTTATAATATAGATGAAATCATAGACCTGAATTGCCACCACCTCTCTATCTATAAGTGTTTGGGTTTATTATTAAAATTAGCTTAATTTAAAAATATTTGGAAAAATGATTTTTTTTCAGAATTTGAGTGACCTGTTTGAAGATCTGAAAATAAGACACCAGAGGCTGGTCTTGTTGAACTTTAATGATAACGTCAAACATATTTGTACGGGGGAAAATCCGAAACTGCTTCCTCATTTTAAGTTTGACAGCTTGGAGAATATTGTCAAAGGTAGGTGAAATCCAGAAAAGTGCGAATAAAATACCAGCGAGAATTTGCTTCTAACCTGATAACACCTAACAATTAATATTATAATAGAGCCATGATGAACCTTAATAGTAGTTTACATAACAAACATGTTATGATGGTCATCAAACGCGAAGATGAAGACTCGAGCCGCAGGCGAGTGTCTTAATTTATCTGAGCGTGTAATGATCATAACATGCGAGTTAGTGTATTTTACTTTGCCTACGACCAATGAAAATGTCATCATAAATATCAGAAATTATTAAAAATAGAATCAGAATTAAAATATCTTTATTAAAAGAAATCATACAATTTACCATAAGGGAATTGTCAGTTGAATTAATAGTGTCAAAATATATTTAAAAATAAACTTATTGCTGAAGCCGTACTGACCTGTTGTGCAATACTTTTAAAAAATAAAGAACAAAAAGAATTAAATTAAATGGGTAAAGCTATTTTAAACACTTACTTCAATCTCACATTTAAAATCCTAAAGAAGCAACTTTATAACATTCATAAAACAATAGAATACAGACAAAGATAAATTTTAAAATAGTACACACAATAAGTTACAACTAACATGATACAAATATATAAAACAAACAAACATTTTTCTTTTTTAACTACAGAATGAAAATAGATTGCAAGGCACCAGTAGATAAACTATTTTGATTTCAAGTACTCATTGATGGTGTAGGGTTCTGCTGATATCAGATATTGGAATAGATTTTTTTTTTTAATTTTTTAGTTTTATTTGCGTTTTTAATTGTTGAGGTAGGTTGTTATAAAATTTAATACACACATAGATAGTATTGTCCTCTGTAAGAGAAAGCCTGTGTTTGGGATATATCAGGATATCTGCCCTTGATTATGCGTTGGAAAATAACATTGAAATTTATCAAAATATCAAACGTGAAACCTTCATAACCTGAAGTTTCAATGACATTCTATCTAAAACGTCAAAACAAATAAGGTTACTGACTTACTAACTTTTCATATATCTTTTTTAAAACATGTTTTTTTTTCTTAAAAATTTAACGAGACTTATTTTTGGTTAGGTACTAAAATTACATTGGATTTATTTACGTTTAATAAATATTTAATGTCTTAAAAATATAGAAAAATAATTCACATTTTTGCGTCAATTAGTTCTCTTATAAAATAAAGTTTCATCGCTTGTCACGCCATCTTGTGGTTTTCGTCTAAGCTTTATTATTATCCTAGGACCGTAAATGAGCCATTAAAATCGGGTTGAGATGGTCGTAAAATTAGTATTATTCGTTGGCCGTGGGTAAAATAATTTAGTTAAATACCTGGTAAATTATTTTTAGATGTGCTAAAATACACTTTTAGTAGGACACGTTTTTTCGTAAATTTAAAGACTGTAAAGAACTTTGATTAAAAGAAATTAATACCACCTTATGTCTTACACACTTTACGCTTTGAACAATTACAATTTTTGCTGTTTTTTGGATAAAAATGGCAAAATAAAAATCATATGCACGACACCACTAAACTAAAGGTAGCAGACAGATGACAAACCAGAAATTTTTATTAAACAATTGCCTTAAATTATTTCCATTTTTCTCTAAAATACTTTTTTATAGCCTTCTCTTCAAAAACCTTCAATATTTTTCATTTTAACAGAGATAATAGTAGTTTTAACAACTAGTGGCTAAAATAGTATTTTTGTTTGCAAGCGTTGGTTTAACTAACGAGCGCAGCGAGTTGGGTAAAAAAAGCACAGTTTAGCTGCGAGTTGTTAACACTATTTGTTTAATACCTTTATCAAAAAATCCAAGAAAAACAGGAAAATACTTTTAAAAATCTTGAACGAAGAGCACTTCTCGCAACACACCATCTTTACACTATAAATCAAGGCGGCTGGTAAATGCAATAACTATGGTTTCTATACCGATTTGCCTTCTACTCGGTGACGTTCATTGTTGCGACATTTTAATATTTGACAGTTTGATATTTTGGCCATCTTTTTAAATGATTTTTTCGTAAATACTTGGTGACAACTGGCAGAAATGGCTTAATTTTTAGGCAAGAATAATTACTATATTCCGCTATTTCTCTTTAATTTTGGGTAAAAAACGAAATCTTTTTTTGCCCCCGTGATCAAAAAAGAAAAATTTTTGCATCGGTAACCAAAAAACCATGCTTTAGTTATCAGCAGACAGTTACTAAAATCATGTTTTTGATGAAGGTATTGGCACTACTTTTTTTAAACGCCTAAAAAACAGTGAAAACTTAAGAAATTTCAGTGTTTTATTCTAGAAATCGAAAGTTTGGAAAGAAAGCTTTAAAATGTTAGCAAAATCATGGAATAAAATAGTAAAAATTGTTTAAACAAAAACGTTACCTCTTAAATTATGCTAAAATATTGACTTTACCATTACTTTGTATTTTATTTTTATATAATAAAACAAAAAAAAATCCTTTCCGTAGAGTAAGATTCGTGCATTCTATGCAGGTGTCAATATGAATGTTTGTCAACAAAGCCCTTCTTTCTCTGTTTAATTTTCCTCATTCCTTCATTTACCCATTTATAATATTTTGTTTTTTGTTTCAGACACTTGCGAAGAATCTACTTTGATTGCTCAATAAGTATTAAAAAAAAAGAATACAATAATTGGGCTGCATCAGCTTGACTTAGTTAATATTTAGGTACCTAAATAAATTTTACAGAAATTTTTATTAATTTTTTCAAGAATCCCAAAAGCAATAGGACACATTATAAGAAGTTGTGGCTGCAAAAGGTTTGGTCTTTCCTGTTGTTAAATGTTATAGTTGCCATTTGCAATCTAAAAGATCTTTATCTTTGGTGGTACTTCAGATATAGTCAATTTAGTACTTCAGATATTGTCAAAAAACTAATATATTTTGTGAAGACCCTGTATCTCGAAAACGAATTCACTTTTCCAAGGTTAACGTGTGTCTTGTGAGACACCCTCAATAAGATTTTTTCTTATGTTTTATCTAAATTCCTTAATTATATTATGGTAATTGTAATATTTAAGCCTATGTAAGAAAAGTAAACTACATATTAAATTTTATTTCATAATGCTTATTCTTGTCTAACAATAAAAATAAGAGTTATATTCCTTAAAGTAACGTGAAAAAAAAATGACTTAATAAATAAAGTTATTTACATGAGGCCTTCCAAAATTCGTGTTCACACAGAACTTGAAAATCTTTTAATGTTTGACTTTTGAAAGTTGACAAAAAAGTGTCATGCGCATGCTTGTCGGGTTTATACAAAAAAAGAGAAAATCATAGAAAAAATGGGATGAATATAGGAGGTGTGGGGTAAATACATACATACATACAATAAGGTTGGAACTTCTTTTTTAACCACACCTAGAACATGCAAAATAAAGGACAAAAACAAGTTCTATTTTTTTTAAAACCTTTATGAATAGTTGCCCAATTTAAGAATAACTCTTAAAAGTTTGTATATTTTTTTTAATCGTGTTAAATGTCGGTCCGATTTATTTTTAATTAACGTACATTATACAGCCTATTCTAAATTCTGCGTACTCAATCCAAATAATATTTCATTTTTATAGAGGTTGCGAGGAAGCTACCGCCACTAAATTATAAACTTTAAAGTTTTATAGAAAAGTAACGAGAACCTTCCCGGAACCTTTATTACCCTCTAATTGGCCTTAAGTGGTGGATCTTATACAGGTAGTGGCAACCTTATTATAAACTCTTTAAAAACTAAAATTTGCCTGTGAGAACCTTCTTACAACTTATATTACCTTTAGTTATGCGAACTAGGAGACGTACAGGTTACAGGAAAGTGTCTGCAACCTTTATGAAACGAAATAAAGTAACCCGAGTGCAGCGCCCCCTATAAAAAAATGCAGTAGAAAAATGTTTTTGATACTTCTGAGGTTCTAAAAAAGTAATTATGGATCCGTAATAAAAATCATGGAATCAAAACAACATCAAATTATAAATAGGCAGTGATAGGATATTATGATGGCAAAATGATTTTTAAAGACTTTTTTAATATTTTAAAGAAATATAACAATATTGAAAAAAATTTACGCCGCCATATTCGCCATCAAAGTTTCTTTGTGGTAATCTGGATTTGTAACAAATCCAAGTGCCTAACACTCTGTCATAAAATTAAAGGAATTGGCCGATTGGCCCAAACCATGAAGAATACTCAGAAAAGTGACAGATGTTTTAATAACCTAATAACGACAATTCAAGATTTATAAATTTAACGAACTATCAGTTTCATAGGGGACCTATTATAAAAAAAAAAGAATCTGGTTTTATAATAACTGTTTAAGTAATTGTTTTGGCAGTTATGTAGTAGCAGTTTAATAAATCCGTGTTTAGTAACCCAATAAACATTAAAGTTGCAAGAGTTGCAAGGTTACAACAATTACTATTATAAAAATTATCGTGCCTTCATGTAATTTTATGAAACCAGGAAACCTTATAAAACTTAAGGGAATTGAAAATGTTACTTGGGTAGCCAAACGGTGACATTATTTTTTTTTTAAATAACAGTATTTTGCAGTTTTAGAACATATTAACAAAATTTCATGTTTTTACTTAAATTGTCCTATTTGGAAGAGAATTATAACATTTTTTGTCACCCTAATATTTTTTTAACAAAAATTTCCGGGTTTTCGTGGAATCACCCCTTTCAAAATCAAATACAAATGGTGCAAAAATAAATTTGAACCTTTCCTCACAGGTGCCACTGCCGACAGGACTTTATAGGAATACATTTTTAGTTCAGCAAAGTCAAACATTTCAAAAAAGATATTAGAAGCTTTTTTTTCATTTTTAATCACAAAATATGTTTAACTTTAACTCTGAAAGAAGTCATTTAAAAAAGGAGTTCCAACTTATAAATCACCGTGTATATTGGTAGCAAGGACGCCAAAAACTAGGATTATTCGAGTTGTTAAAAAAAAACCCCATTATCTTATAGTCAATTTTTTATAGATATGCAGTGACGTCATTTTCTTGGATCTCTATTTGATACATTATTTTAGACAGCGATAATAAATATACCAAATTGTTATTGTTTTAACTTTAACTCGAGCTTTTATTTCAAAGTTTCCATTACATTATTGTCAAAATTTAATATTGTTAAATTTATTAGCATGCTTTGAGTTTACAAAACACAAATAGCAGCGGGAATCGCCCTGAATTTTGGAAATATAACAATAGGAAGTGTTTGATGAGAAAACTGGAAGAAAAAGAATAATTGATTATAAACCTTTTTTTATTTATCTCAAAAGCAGGAATAATCGCATTTTTAAGGTATACTATCTACTATCTATTTATTTGAACGATAAACAATATTTAATTAAAAAACCTTCCTTTTTAATTTCTTGTAAATAAAAATGTTTGTTTGTAATTAGCATCGTTAATTAACCAAGACCAGTGTCCTTTTCAGTTCAATTCAAGAAATACGTTTTTTGGTGCCTTTATGACGTCAATGCATATCTAGAAAAATTCTACTATACACAATCTGAGTTTACCTTATCTTGCGCTACACCGCCTAAAACCGCTGTTGGAAATTTTGCTGTTGCTGTTGGGAGTTGTTGTACATCATTTGTTGCTGATGAAACTCTTGTTGTTGTTGCTGCTGTTGCTGGGAAATCGAAATTCCCGACTGATTTACCTTGAAAGGAGCACAAACAAAAATATAAGAAAATTGTTTTTAAGGTCGTAGTTACAATCTGGGGAATTGTTTTTAGCAACACTGTACAGGAAATCAATTTAACTATGTCGACCTGATTTTTTTGCAAAATTTTACGTCATTGAATTTGTTTTCCATGGCAACGCGGAGACTTTATTTATGTTTATCCACAGTGGGACACCAGAGATTTTTTAGCACTGGGTCAAAAATTTGGGGTTAGGTTACTTATTTTGACTTTTCGCGTTCTACGCCGCTAAAAAACCAAGTAAAATACTAAAATAAAAGAAAACCATTTATTGCAGAATTACCTGCTAAAAAAACGCTATATCCAACTACGTATTAAAGTAACTGGGTGTAATGTTTAAGGTTGAATTTACAGGTGCATTTATAATTGAATTGGAAACACTTCCGCTAGCTGACAACAGGTTAACTTAAAAGCATGCAGATTTAAAAATCGGCTACTGGCGCTAGACAAAATAATCGTATTCTATTTTAAACAGGAGAATCAACGACTAGCAAGAGTCTTTCCAACATCTAAATGGAGCTTTACTGACCTGTTTTGTTAGTACTCAAGTATCCGTGTGTTTTTGAAACTGAGGTTCTAAAATCTATCCTTTACACTCTATGATTTCACTAGTACACGTGCACATAACTATGCCGCAATAATTTAAATTTAATAAAAAGAAAATTATGTGGGGTTCTGGGCGCCGATGTTTCTATGCAAATTCCTACTAATCCCAGCGAGCCAGTAAAGTTCTCTTGGATCTTTGATAAACTCGGGGTAATGCCCGCGGAGCGCTAGGCCCTTTTCGGAGGGCGACCTCACACGCGGAGTGGTTTCATATTTGTTTTAGAACAATGTTTTTGAAAACACATTTTTGAAAGATAAACTTAACCTTGAATGGTTTTCTCTCAGAATACGTAAAAATACTCTTCTGTCTCACCGCGGCCCGATTTAAAGTTTGTTGACAAAACACCTGCAGTTACCATGGAATCGTATAAATTCTGCGATCTATCGGCCAACACTTGAAATGTGTGTGTGGAGTGCACAGGTTTTTAGAAAAAGGAAACTTAGTTTTTATTTTCGCTAAAGCAAGGAAATATAAAAAGGAAAAATGTAATCGAAAGGAAATTGTGAGTATTTCTCTATTTTTTTGTAAATCGGGTTTGTTCTAAATCGCAATTTTTTTTGAGGATTTTGGGATAGATAACAGCACCAGAGCTTTTATTTTGAAGAAAAAATAATTGAGAATTTTAAAAAAATCCTTTAGATAGTTTTGTTAAGCATTTAAAAATGATCACCCCTGCAAAATTTCAGCTAATTCTGATGTTTAGTTTGCACTCTGGCAAAAGATTAAAAAATTAAAGAACAAGGCGTTGCCAGTTGTACTTTTTTTACTTAAAATCTGGGGAGAAACTATAGCCTTAAAGCTAAAATAGATGGCGGCCTATTCCATTGAAATCAGAGAGGAATAGAATGATTTTAGCAAATGCCATGAGTGCCGCCATTTTTATGGTAGCTTCGTCTGTAATTCTTCTTTGATGTTTAACTAAACCTACAGTTATCTGTGGTTCGGTTGTTTTGGTTTCGAATAAAAAAGCGACTAGTAATTTGTTTGTTTTGCACTTAAAAACAGTGATGTTAAGTTGCCGATTGTGAAATATATAGCCAACACCGTTCTCAACTAAAAAGCCAGTTAACTCCTACTGCCTCAGTGCTCTTTAGCCTACTGTGGCTGCCATTTTTATAACCAAATTGACAAGTAAAACATGGATTTTCTGTCAGTTTGGTGTCAATATGGCACCGATCATAGGCCAAAGGATACTAAAACGAAAATGAGTTAACTAGCTTCTTAGTTGAGAACGGTGTTGATATAGCTACCATAAAAATGGTCGTTCAACAAATCTCAATTTTCTCAGTTTCGCGAGGGTAGGAACAGTTATCTATTCCCCTCCCCTATGTCTATAGTTAAACTACCTGTCCAGGATGGCCCTGAGGACCCGACACGCGCATTCTCTTTGCTGCGTTGTGACTATCTTGTTGCTGATTTGATTGCTGTTGCTGGGCAGCTTGCTGCTGCTGGTGTTGTTGTTGCTGTTGTTGCTGCTGCTGCTGTTGCTAAATGAGCAACAAATTAATCAAATATGGGAGTAGAGTAAGAAGTAATGGATGTCGGAAGTAAGTAAATCAAAAAAGCATAAAAACTTATTGAATCCTTAGACAATTGTAAAAACAATACAGAATTGTTCGATGAAGTCTACAGAATCTACAGTCCGTTACTAGACACTTAAAATAAATCTTTCAACGCATCCGTATCGGTATACCTAACGCGTTCGAAATAAAGCAAAAATACACTACATTTTTGACTTGTTTGACAATGATGCGATGTCATAACTTCTGATTGAAATCGTTGCGTACGTTCGTGTCCGTAACGTTACGTACATCCCTCCGTACGCAACGAGTGGAATCAGTGTTCTGTCATCGCACCCGTCAAAAAAGTGGGAAACATGGCATGAACAAGTGAAAAATGTAGTGTATTTTGGCTTTGTTTCGAACGATGCGTTGAAATACCGGGTGGTCCATAAAAACCGGACAAAATGTTTTCCGTTATAACTTTCGAACCATACCACCGATTTTAATGCAGGAAACTGCTCTTTGCAGGGAATTGAGCAAGACTTTGAGTAAAAATATTTTTTTGTCCGCCATATTAAAATCTAAGATGGCGGAAAGAAACAAACTTTACCCTTCAAACTCGATTGTTTTTTAACCACTGCTATTGAAATTTGCCGCTATCTTGAAATCCAAGATGGCGGACAGAATCAAACTTGACCCTTCAAAGAGGCTCGTTGATTCATATTTTCTGAAAACTTTTAACTTTTCTTTTATTCGTAAAAAAGTTCAGCTTTTGCCATGCACAACGAGGTATAAATCATTAAAACCGGTTTAGTGGTTCTTAAAAAAATAATTTTTGTTTCCATCACTGTTTTCCAGATTATACGATTGCCTTCTCAATTCCGTCTGCAATAATTTCCCCATAAATTCATAATTACTGAACCGATTTTAATTTAATAAAAAGCATTATGACAAAGATCGATTGAACTTTAAAGACCACTGTTGAAATTTGTCGTAATTTGTAAACCCAAGATTGCGGACAAAATCAAATTTGACCCTTCAAAGATGCTCGATTATTTTTATTTTTCGATAACATTTTCGACTTTCTTTAAATTCGTAAAAAAAGCTTTGTCTCCGTTGCGTATAACTAGGTACAAATCATTAAAAACGGTTTAGTGGTTATTAAAAAATTAATTTTTTGAAAACCACTAAACCGATTTTAATGATTTGTACCTAGCTATGCGCATTGGAGAAAGGGCATTTTTAGGTTCTTGAAACGAGCTTCTTTTTAATTTTTAAATTTAATTGTGGCTCTTGGCTTGGCTTTCAAAATGGCGATAAATTTCGGTAGTGATATTATGTATCAATTTTAGAAGGCAATCGTATAATCTGGAAAACAGTAATGGAAACAAAAATTAATTTTTGGAGAACCACCAAACCGATTGTGATGATTAATACCTCGTTGTGCGTGGCGAAAGCAGAACTTTTGTACAAATTAAAAAAAAAAATAAATTAACATATAAATAAACAAGCCTCTTTAAAGGGACAAGTTTGATTTTGTCCGTCATCATGGATTTCAAGATGGCGACAAATTTCAATAGCAGTAGGTAAAGAACAATCGATTTTCGCCATGAGGCTTTTTATTTCATCAAAATCGGTTTAGTAATAATGAATTTATGAGAAAATGTATGCGGACAGAATTGAGACGGCAATCGCATAATCCGTAAAACACTGATTGAAATTTTTTTATTTTTTTGGGAACTACTTAACCGATATTAATGATTCGCACCTCGTTCTGCGTGGCAGAAACAAAGCTTTTTTACGGCTTCATAAAAATATCCAAAAAATTTCCCTAACACAAGAATAAACGAGGCTCTTTGAAGGGTAAAGTTTGTTTGTGTCCGCCATCTTAGATTTTAAGATGGCGGAAAAAAAATATTCCTAGTTAAAGTCTTGCTCAATTCCCTGCAAAGAACAGTTTGTTGCATTAAAATCGTTGGTATCGTTTAAAAGTTATAACGGAATACATTTTGTCCGGTTTTTTATGGCCCACCCGGTATTTACTTTAGGTGTAGATCTTTTTGATCTGACCAAGAGTTCAAACTTATACGGCGCCCAGCTTTAAAACCTATAAAAAAGATTTTTACAAACTGAAAACTATTGGATTTTTGGACTCTTCTACTAGTTCTACCACTGACCGGTTTCAGACACAGTCCATCCACCAGTCGGGCTTTTCACTATGACGAATCGATAGCAAAAAACGAACTTTACAAAATACACCGGAGTACCTACCATAAGAATACATACCGGGTGCGACTTGGAGACTAGACTGGTGGATGAACTGTGTCTAACTGTTGGTAAAACTCTCTTTGTTATTTTTATTTAACTCCACTATGGACATTGGGAATTTATTTCTCATTCTGTTTTAAAACCTGGCATTGTTTTGGTAAATAATTGCCAATAAACTAATCATCTATTTATTACTAACTTTATCCTACGAACTTTCACAAGGAGAACTGACCCAAAACATCAAACGAGCAAACAAGTCCGAACACTGGCTCGGTATGGCATCGGCTGTTTGAAATATTAGTTCTGAACAATAGATTTTATGCACATTTTTGTAATTTTTTTTGAAAAAGTAATACTTCTACATACCAGCTTGAAAAAGTGTATTAAATATGTAAATAAGTAGCTTATGTCTAGAGAAAAGTGTATAGGATGTTTCGACCCAATGAGCATTTTTGTCTATATAATAACCAAAAGTTATATTATTTAGTGTTGGTGATAATTTTATAACTCTAATATATCTCTTAAATGAGTAAAAAAGACTTGAAAAACAACTGACCAACACCAGCTTATAAAAATTTATGGTACATAGTAATGGATAGAAAAACAACATATAGATTTTATAAAACTTCCTTATGAACCCTCAAGTCTAAATATTATTATAAAAAGGTTATACAACTGTTCTAACAATACTACATAACAAATTAAAGGTTTTTATCGATTTTTCTTTCTTCCCTTTGCTTGTTATGTATTATTCTTTTTCTTTTTAAAATAAAAAATTTATAAAATGGTGTTTACCAATCTTCTAAAATAAATGAAAATGGAAGTGAGATAAGTTGAAGCAGGAATATGAATATTTATGTACTATAGGTTAAATAAAAGCTGTTTTCCCAGTCATCCTACTCTGATAATCAGCTGCGGTCCCGTGTGTACTGTATAGTTTTCGAATACACCCACAAAATTTTCATGGGCTCCAAAAATACTTGAGAAAACGGGAAAAAAAAATATTCATTTAAATAATACTTTTTTTCACATATGTTTTTTGCTTTCTGGGAGAAATATTGAATTTTGTATTTTGTTCTTAACCCTAAACAAGCAATATTTCGATTAAAGCACATGTTGAAACCCCATAAATATTTTGGTCAAAAACCTATTGTTGGAATCCAAAATGGCGAAAATTTACGACAACTCTATAAAAAAAAAACAATACAAATATACCACTGTTTACCTCTTTCAACACTTTTTTATCAACGTTTCAACAAAAGGCTGCAGGTGGCGCAGTGTTGAACACTGAAGGTCCGTTTCTGCGAGCTTAATATAGTTACCATTGTTCTCTTTTCCTAAATGTATTCGTCATACCAGGAAAAATACCCGCCTGCACACCCTTCAACCCCGTATAACTGTCAGAGGTAACTATCTCAAGAAGATAGTTAGATTGCGGGGTCGAAGGGTGTACAGGCAGGTATTTCCCTGGTATGCTGGATCTCTCTCAGACGAATGCATTTAGACAAAGAGGATAATAGTGACTATGTCAAACTCGCAGAAACAGACCTTGAGGCTGTGTTCCGTCGCGTCGTAAGGTGATGTGTTCACAATTGCCGTCGACCAGCCGTGCGAACTGTATGCACCGTGAATCGAAGTTTCACGGTGCATTTTTGCGAACTTAACACGGTTACTATATTGTTCTATTTTTCTAAAACCCGGTTCCCATCTATGGGTTTCTTATGCGTGGGCTATCCGAATCAAAACACGGATCACGTAGTCTAAGCGAGATTTGCCTACACGGAACCAGGTGTAGAAGATTTGGATCTCTTATGTCTCTCCTCAGATTGATGTAATTAAAACCAGATAATGATAGTATGGTATCTCGCAAAAACGCGCCTTTTGATGTCGCAAAAACGCACCTTTTAAGTCGCAAAAACGAGCCTTTTGATGTCACAAAATTAACCTAAAAAATCTTGTTTGTTTTGTTATAAATTAAAATTGTTTTTTTATTGTAAAAACAGTGGTATTATAACCACTATACAAAGAAATTAATAAAAACATTATAGAAAGAATGGGCAAAAAAGGTTTATGAATGAGTTCATAAGAATATTACAGGCACCAATTTATATAAAAGTGTCTCTTTGTTGTTGGTTAATTAAGTTTTTATAAGTGAGTTGATAGCAACATTTTAAAAACCAATCTATATATCTTTAATTGATAGTTACTTACGGTTTTATAGATGGGTTAACAGAAAGATTTCAAAAACCAATTTATATAACTTTTGTCACTGATGACTTATATTTTTATAAATATGTTGGTGGAAACATTGTTAACAACAATTTATATAACATTTGTTACCGATGACTTTAATTTTTATAAAGATGTCCGTGGAAATATTGTTAACGCCAGTTTTATGTTACCTTAGGGTACCATCAATTTAGAATTTAACCTCTAAATACCCTAGGGCATTAATGGAACCCTCTTTATAATAATTATATAAATTTTTGTCACCAGAGGTTTCTGAAAATGCTCATTGGGGAGGGATGTTTACAATTTTTACTTACTGCAGACTGTTGTTGCTGCTGTTGGTTTTGCCGTTTGCTTTCCGATTTCTCTTCCTGGTCATCGTCTGTGAGAAATTCTCGTTTAGGGTAGGGAATCGGCAACCCGGCAAAAACGTCCTGAGTAGGTAGGGGATCTTCTTGAAAATAGGGGTCCAACATAGCTGGAAAAATGGAAAGTTCACATTTGAAACACGCATTTTAGTGCATTGGTGCCGAAAGGCATAAGGGCAGATCTGCCAGGTCATTTTATAA
This sequence comes from Oxystoma pomonae, assembly GCA_963921995.1. Lineage (NCBI taxonomy): Eukaryota > Metazoa > Arthropoda > Insecta > Coleoptera > Brentidae > Oxystoma > Oxystoma pomonae. Next base: position 15,100,729 of record OY998170.1, on the reverse strand, counting down.
TCCCTGACGCGAATGCGAAAAAAGAGAGCATGTAGCTCTCGAACCAGCAAACCGATTTCGATGCGGTTTTTTTTCTGGAGCCGATCCTTTAGTGAATGTTCTTAGCTGGGTTCGATAAGTAGTTTCAGAGATAATACACTTTCTACGCATAGATGAGAGTCAAGGAATTTGGAGATATAGTGACAAATATAATCAGTTGTAACTTCTGAATCGTTCATCCGTTTATGATGAAAGGTGGTGTGTAGATCAGGCAATAGTTTATTTCATTTCCGTCAGGTAAAAAAAAATCACTTCAAGAACGGAGCAAATAGGGGTACTTTTCACATTTTTGGATAGAATTTACTGAGTATGATAAATCCCCCTCAAATAATACTGTATAAAGTTTTATTTTTCTCACCAGTCTCGGAAGTTATTCTCTTATTGGGGTCCATCAGAAGCAACTTTGCCAATAAGTGAAAGGCCTTACTGTCGGGTTTTATCTTGTGACGGTCCATGTACTTTATCAGAGAGCAATTTGCGTAATTTGATTTTTTGAAGTCCTTTAGCAGGGTGGGATGCTCTGGCATCTTTTTTATGTCTTCCCAGTCCTAAATTTACAAAAAAAAACAATGAGATGTAATTCGTTGCATCCTAAGCACGTTAACACGTATTTGTAGTTGTACCTTTTCATTGGGAAATCCCATAACGTTAAAAATCCTGTCTAGCTGGTCGTGATGATAAGGATTGCTCGTTTTTATATCCTCCTGTCTGCAGTGAAAGATCGGCTCTGAAGTTAGCAGCTCGGCGAAAATGCAACCTATCGCCCAGATGTCGATGGCCTACATGATAAAACAAACAAAAAACACGCTTAAAACCTCCTAACCTGCTCTCCTAGTTTGAATACTCCGGCCTTGCACTGACTCTATAGGCAAATTTATATACTCCGTATCAAAACAGTATTTTAAAGTTATAATTTCATGGTTGATATATGTATTCATACTTCAACTAACTGAAGACCCCGCAACTTTGCCTGCGGTGTACCAGTTTTTTTTGCTTTAAATGATTAGAACTTTTGTTCCCGTGAACCCATTTTGATGAAATAAAGTCTATATCCTGACCAGTAGTGAAACTCCCATCTAAATTAGTAGTTTCTGCTTTCTGCGCGAGCTGGAACAAACTGACAAAAATTCTAAAAAATCTATATGGTTTGGTTAGAAGCCCAAACCAAAAATTTAAAAAAAAATCAATATACAGAAATGGTCTCTCTATACGCATATAAATAAATTTTAGTGTTTACCAATCCCTAAGGCTGAAGACACAATTAAAAATACAAGCTAGTAGATACAGACAGACTTTCAAAGCCGTTGAATCAATGCTTTAAGTTAAAATAAAAATACTAAATACAGGCTACTAGTGACAGATACAAAATACCAAAGTTTTGGTATTTTGTATCTTGTTATTTGTATCTCATTAACAAAATTGGTGTAAAAAAGCGAGGTTAGCGATCACTGTAATTTGTATTTAGTCGCTCGTATTTTCAATTGCGACTTCAGCTTAACCCTTAAAAAACATGGTGTCAGGTGTGGGATGCTTTTCGTAGGTTATGATAAAAAGGTTCTATAGTGCACTGTAAGGCCGAAGTACATAAATTGGCCTATAGTGCCACTACAAGGCCGGAGTATATAAAATACTTATAACAACCCGTGATACTTCAGAGATTACCTTTGTGTAATGTCTGGCTCCTAATAGTAGTTCCGGCGCTCTGTACCAAAAAGTTACCACGACAGGGTCCAAATCTGCTAACGGTTTTAGCGGGGCGTTGAAAAGTCGCGCGAAACCCATGTCGGCAATTTTTACTCTGCCTCGTTCCGGGCCTTCACCCATCACCTGTCACAGGGTTCAAATGGTAAATAAGTATATATCTGTCCTGTTCTAGCTTGTATAAATATAAAGGATAGACATACAGTCAGTGTGCACTGGTGCGGCAAAAAGGAAATCTCTATTAAATATTATTAATACATGACAGAGGAAAAGTAACAATAAGAAAAGCCAAATGCCAGATCGAACCTTAAAATGCCTACAGATGTTTTGATATAAATCAAAACAATAACATAGTATGCATAAACCGCCTTTACAAAATTGAAATACTACAAAGATGTTGGCTGTCTGATTGTTTGAGTGCACCATCTACACAGGGGAAAGGGGTAAAATAAATATAATATACTTTTTAATTAGTTAGGTTTGCATTAAGTTTTAGACACTTATTTGTTTATTATTTTATGCGTTATTATTATGAGTATTATCTCATTTAGTTTAAATTAATTAAAACCCCGATGTTGATAGAAAACATGTTTTCGATCTTATCGATGCGAGTACTATTATAGTATAATATGTTTACAAAACCTTGCCAAATTTGAGAGTAGAGTTTAATAAAAAAAACTTACCAAGATGTTGGCCGGCTTTAAATCCCTATGCAACACCCAGTTCGAATGCAGATAGTGAATGCCGTCCAAAATTTGGTACAACAGTGACTTGACCATACCCTTGGGCACCATTACTGGTTTTTTGTTGGCTTTTGCGGCTCTATGAAACTTGATTATGTGCCAGAGATCGTGCTCCGCGAAGTCGAACATCAACCTAAAAGTCAAGAGCTAGAAAAGAAACTGCTTTGCTCATTTATTGAGCTCACTTTGTGTGTGTTTTTTGGCTTTGTTTCGACTGAGTAAGCACTTGACACGTATATCATAGCAGCCTTAGTGAACATACAATATCTTTTAGCTGATTCAATTACTTTGTTTGTTGCTCTTTTGTTAAAAGAAAGATTTGTGTTAAAATAGAATTTTTGTGTTTTAGCCTCAGACTATTACTTTTATTAATCTGAGGTTTTAACAAATCACGCAAAGTAGGCTGTTTGTTTTTAATAAAAAAGGAAACAAGAGAAATTTTAAAATATTTTTGAAATATTTTAGGTATTATGAAAAAAAATTTATCTGTGCATATATCTTACCACACTTTTCGGTCATTGTGAGACAGAAAAACTCGAATCAAAATGATGAGGTTGGGATGCTTCAATTCCCTGAGCAGCGCTATTTCTCTGCATGCTGACATTGATAATCTATATAATATTAAAATCATTAAAAGCATTTTTGAAAAGCGCATAAATTTTAAAGTGACATATAACCCCAATTTTAATTTGTTCTACACAGTGTTTACTACTTAAAACACGCGTGGATTTAAATTTTTGAATTTTCTTTTCTTCCAAATCGATAATTTTCTCTTAAATCCAACAAAAGATTGTGTTAAGATGACTAATCAATAAAGAAATTTATTAAAATCCTTCTTATAAATCAAACCATGTCCAAAACACAAGGAGGGTTAGTTTAAAATGCTTAAAACCAAAAATTTCACTTAAATTTAGGACCATTCTAAAATAGACTAAACCCTTTTAGTAAATCCCACCGCTTTTTTGACAAGTACTATGTTTACACGCACCTAGAAGCGCTTTTATATAAGGACGGTTTTAAATAAAATTGCTTTCTTCGAGGGTTTGTATGTCAGTTTAAAGAAAAAACAATTAAAACAACTTACTTAACAACAGATTTTTCGGAAAATACGACATTTAAATTAAAAAAAATAGACTTTTAAAAGGTCCTACTAAACGGATAACTCCACTACTATCACTACTAATAGTCGTCCAGCTTAAGTCCCAAATAGCAATCAATTGTTCATTTTGTGCAGAAAGCATTAAATTTGGCACACTTATTCTTTGGACAATTCTTTAAAATTTTGGTCGAGGAAATCGATGTATAGGAGCCAAGATGGCGGCGATTTTTTCAAAATGGCCCTCTCTTTTTTTAGAAAATTGTCGGTTCCCCATCAAAACAAGATAATACTCGAATCCATATAATTCTATAGAGAGAAACTGAACAAAAATGGTTACATTGACGTATGACCTTAATCGTCTTTGAAAAGTGACATTTTATTTTTTTTTTAAATGCATTTTGAGAAATTTTTTTCGATAAATAATTTAGTCAGCCGCGACAGGTCTTTTGCTGTAATTTTATAATTTAGAAAGAACATCAAAATAACTTTTCTAATTGACTTTTTGCTTACAGGGTGATTGGTTTAGTTATACCAGACCAGTCAAAGTAAGATTTAAAAAAAACGCTACATTATCATCCGTATCTTTTCTAGTTTTTGAGGAAAAAATATCAAATTTGGTACGATTATTACAATTGTCAAGGTCAACTGATATTTTAACAAATTTTTGGATAGGTGGCGCTACGGACGACGTGGCACGCAAATTTCCGATTTTAAATTTGATAAAAGTTCATATTTTTTTAATAGCTTAGAAAACACATGCATATTTAATAAAATAATCGATTATGTTTAGCTGAAGTATGTAGATTTTTATAAAAATAATTTTAGTTTGATATGGTCATTGGTCGCCTATATTTTTTTGGGTATGTAAAAAAAACGGATTTTTCAACGTTTTCATCAATTCTTCCTGGCAACCAAAAATTTGACTGGATAAAGACATTGATGACTTCTGACAAATTAGAAGGCCCCAACAAATCGATTCAGATATGAAATTCCAAATTCTATCGGACCTTTTTTACGCTATAGGTCAGTAGCTTTTTTTAAATCTTACTAAACCAATTAATGGCCTATCAATCAACGTGTAAAACCATTTTACATCATCAAAAAAAAATTTAGGCGACCAATGACTCAAACTAAAATAATTTTTTTAAAAATCTACATACTTCAGCTATACATAATTGATTATTTTATTAAATATGCATGCCTTATCTAAGCTATTAAAAAAATATGAACTTTTATCAAATTTACGTTGTCCGCAGGGGCACCTATCCAAAAAATGTTTTAAATGTCAGGTGACCTTGATAATTGTAATAATCATACCAAATTTGACATTTTCTCCTCAAAAACTAAAAAAGATACAGATGATAATGCTTTTTTTTAAATCTTACTTTGACTGGCCAACTAGAAAAGTTATTTTGATGTTCTTTCTAAATTATAAAATTACAACAAAAGACTTGTTGCGGCTTACTAAATTATGAAAAATTATCAAAAAAAAATTCTCAAAATGCATTTAAAGAAAATAGAATGTCACTTTTCAAGGACGATGAAGGTTATACGTCAGTGTAACCATTTTTTACTTCCCTTGCTAAAGGGAAGTAGTGTAATCATCGAAAAATCGCACTTCGAGATTTTCATGAGCTTCCACGAATTTTGAGGTTTCGAATAGTGGTAAGCACGAATCCAGACGCCGTCGCTCTGTCTGTCGGTCTGTCTGTCGCCTACTTTGTAGCCACTCTAACTCAAAAACTCTTCCACTAATTCTACACATTTTACATAGTGATTACTTTTGTTGACGCGCAGACCCCTATTGTTTTTGAGCATTCTCCTAGTAAACCCTTAGGAGCTACCCCTAATTTTCTTACCGTGTGATACCTTTTTGGAAAGCTTATAAAAACTGTAGTTGAATGGCGCCAAAATTTTTTACTACATATATATATATATATATATATATATATCACATAAAGAATGCAAAAAACAATTGAAAAATTCAATTTTCTGTGCCATATATCTCGAGTTATGAAACGAAATGTTAAATAAAAAGTAGCTTAGGATAAGATCCAGGTCACACCCTATTGTCTTATCAAATTTCATACAAATTGCGTGATTAATGGACAAAAATCTTATGTATACGAAGATATATATATATATATGTATAGCACATGTAAAATAAAATGTTTTTAGAAACAATAAAGTCTGAATCTATATATATATATATAGCACATATAAAATGTATTGGAAAAGTCCATGCACCCTAGTCTGGATACACCCTGGAGAAGTCTGGAAAGACCCTGGAAAAGTATGGATACACTCTGGAAAGTCTGGAAAGACCCTTGAAAAGTCTGGAATCTCTGGAAAAGTCTGAAGACCCTGAAAAAGTCTGGATACACTCTGGAAAAGTCTGGAGAAGTCTGGAAAGACTCTGGAAAAACCCTGAAAAAATCTGGATAAACTCTGGAAAGTCTGGAAAGACCCTGGAAAAGTCTGGAAAGACACTGGAAAAGTCTGGATACACTCTGGAAAAGTCTGGTAAGACCCTGGAAAAGTCTGGATACACTCTGGAAAGTCTGGATACACTCTGGAAAGACCCTGGAAACAGTCTGGAAAAGTCTGGAAAGACCCTGGAAAAGTCTGGATATAATATAGAAAACTCTGGAACGACTCTGGAAAAGTCTGGAAAGACCCTGGAAAAGCCTGGATACACTTTGGAAAGTCTGGAGAGACCCTGGAAAAGTCTGGAAATACTCTGGAAAAGTCTGGAAAGACTCTGGAAAAGTCTGGATACATTCTGGAAAAGTCTGGAAAGACCCTGGAAAAGCCTGGAAACACTGGAAAGACCATGGAAAAGTCTGGATATACTCTGGAAAAGTCTGACCAACCCAATCTAACCCATGTACATATAAGTAGCGGTTTTTTATATAATATATGTTCTTCTGCGCGAGGGAAGTTTTGGAGTAAACCTTTACTTGATTTATTTTAATTCCTCTCTATAGAATTATATGGATTCGAGTATAATCTTGTTTTGATGGCGAACCTACAATTTTTTTTTAAAATAGACATCCATTTTGAAAAAATCTTGGCTCCTATACATGCGATCATAGATTTCCTTGACCAAAATTTTAAAGAATTGTTTAAAGAATAAGTGTGCCAAATTTCATGCTTTCTGCACAAAATGACCTATTGGGGACCGAAGATGGACGACTATAAGGGATTCTGAAAAATATTACAGCAAAATCACTTTACCCAGTGCCTTCAATCTGTTTCAAGGCATAATCTCTGCTGTCCGACCCATCTTTCCGTCGACCTTTGTACACATGACCATAGGTCCCTCTGCCCACTTTGCAACCCTCATAGTCAAACAGGTCTTCAACCTTATAAAAAAAAAACTAAATTAATTATCAATTTCACAGAAAGCTGATGTTCTTGAAATATTTGACAGACAAAATAAATTATTTTAGACATCGGACATGTATACATTTTTGACATATTTCATTTTTAAATAAGTGCTAGTAGGTACACAGGGACGCTTAGTACAGGGTGTAAACAATCCCTCTGCAAACCTGTTAACTCGCCTGTTAATGATTGATAGGAAATGTAAAAATAAGAAAAAAAGTTTCTATAACATATGGGACAAAAATCAATAGTTTTCGAGACATGGTACCTTAAAGTTTGAAAAACTCAGCAGCACTGTGCAGCCACCGAACAAGCAAACTGTTTGGTAGTGCAGAAATGATTGTGACCAATTGTGACCTTGTGCAAGTTTATTTTAATTCTGGTAATCTCAAAAAAACATTATTTTTGTTATTGGATTTTTTTTAATTTACACTTTTATAGAATTTTCTTTTGCAGGATTTGTTAAAAATTATGCCTGTATATTTTACATACAGCATGGATTCTTTAAACAGAACAGTGCTTCTAGCAGGTTAGGATTTGGATTTCCAAAAAAATCCAAAAATACATCAACTGAGATTTTTAATTTACTTTAATCGTGCTATCTTGGATTTTTTTTTGTCATTTTGTTTATGAAATATGGCAAATGTTTTACTGTTGTTAGTGTTTATTGTTGTTCTCTTTATACTGATAGCTTTATTATGTATTGATTATTTTGTGTTTTTAATTGTGACAAATAATGCTACACTTAAGCATTGGCTGTATCTGTAATTGGCCATAAGTTGTTGATACTGTTCTAAATAAATAAACAATATATTTACTTACAAGACATCTCAAAAATAAAAAAAAATGGTCATCAGTTTTCTTCTTCTGAAAGTACCTCAAACCCCTCAAAAGTACTCAATTTCAAACATTCTGTACTTAATTAATTATTAGTTCTAATCTAATTCTAATTTTTAATCTACACAGAGGAAAAGAGAGAAATAAATTGGTGTTGCCAACTTTAATAACAAAATTATGCAACAAAAAACTATTCAGGTTTGCATAAATTGTTGTGTGGGATGATATAACCAATGGGATAAATACTGGCTCGATCTGAGTCTGTGCAAATTTGTAATGTCAAATCACCTAATTTCTGTGGTCAGTGTCTTTCAGCTGATGCAAGCTCATTAATTCTTTGGCCCTGGCCAACTTTCTTTTTAACATAGAAAAATGCATGGGCTGTGTCAAAGATACACACAAAGATAGATATTTACAAAACTAAAATTAATGCAATGCATTTAGTTACAGTCAGTTCTCTAAAAATGGACTTAATGGCAGAAAACCGTATACCGCTTGCGTCTTACCGTATACCTCATACCGCTCGCCTTACGGAACTCTGAATCTGCCTTAATACCACCTTAACAAGTATAAACGCACCTTAACCCGCTCATTCTGAGTTTTCATCTTGAATTCATAATCCATCATCAAATTTGACATAATACGCTGAATTTTTAAGGAGGAAGTAATCTACACTCTTTTCAAAGTGCCTTTTTATAAATTATTTTCAAAAAAAATTTTATCAACAAAATTATTTCATTTCAACCATAGAAATAATGCTGATGCTGTCAACAACAGAGGAGGAGGCTTTCAGCTGAGAAAGAAGCAAATGTACTTTTAGGCGCAGTTTTACCTCAGTTTAAACTACGGATGTCGACTTATAGGTGCAACCAACAAACTTCGGTTTAATCGTTACCGGCAGCCTGGGTGTTTGTTAAACTTCAGTTTAATAGTTAGCGAAAGATTCTAACCTCAAAATAGTTATTTAAAATCTGTTTTTGGTAAAAAAAAACTGTAAGTATTTAGTGAAATTGCTATGATCGATGATTTTTCAGATTTAAATTATTTTTATTTGATAAAAAATATGAACAAAGTACATAAATCTAGTGAGTAGATTTTTACACTATGTTGACATAAGCACCACTTTAAATTTAAAATTTGTGTTGTGGTTCTAAAGAGACATGCGAAATTGTACATAAGGAAATTCGACAAGAGTTTGAACATCCCACAGCCAATAAGCTTTATTCATAGACAAACCCAAACAGACCGAACCCAATTTTTTTCTGTGGCTTTATTCTCACATCGAGCTCACAAGTATATACTGTATATCTGACAATTCTGAACATTTTTTGTTGCAGCATCTGGCTGTATGTCGGTCTGTAACCAACGCTCTAGTTGGTGCCATTTCAAAGATATGGTTAAAATAATCAACCCTATAGGCCAAGAAAATTGTAGTCTTTTTAAATTAGAAAAAAACTTGTTGTGTTCCTTAACCTAAATCTAACAGCTCTTCTTTTTTTCCTGGCCGTGGTTAAACTGTGACTTATAAAATTGAGCAACTTGTTTACCAATGGTTTAATCCAAAGTTTGATCTGGAGTTTTACCTTTGGTTGTAAAATTAGCCCTTATTTCTGAATTGCATCGTTATTTAAGGCTTTTCGATTTACAATTGGTCCTGGTTGGACCAGAACCGGAACCGGTCCTTTCGTTTTAAATAATGACGTCACAGTTGAAACTCGGTTATAAAATTTTAGAACCAGCCTGGGAGGTTGGTTCGGCTCTTTGGTTGTAAAAATAACCCCTTAAATTTTGGTAGTCCTTTTTCGAGTAACATCAAAGATATCTTTACAATATTTTAAATGACGTCATTATTTTATAACCGCTGTCAAAATTTATGTCAAAATAATGTCAACCAGAACCAGGACCAATTCTTAAATCGAAAATCCCTAAAAGTGCGTTCGGGTAATGCACTCCATTCGCTCTTTTTGACGCCTTTTACGCCAAACCGTTCAGGGGTCAGCGGAGGCTGGAGCCAAACCAAAATTGGCATTAACCGTTTAGAAATGGCTCTAGCTTGCCAAAAGTGGTTAGCATATACCGTTCAAGATCAGATGAAGCCATACCAGTTTTGGAGGAACTCGAAAGCGCCGCTAGAATTGGCATCGTTTGTTGTTATTCGTCCGCGGGCGAGGTCAACGAAAAAAAAATCAGTTGCGAGGTTTCCTTAACCTAACAAATGAAAAGTGCAATACGTTTCTTCATTTTTTCTTGCATACAATGAATTGTGTAGACGCCACACTTGTGGATTATGAGGAGAATGCGTTTATTTTGCGGACAGAAGGTAGGGAGTAGGTATCTGTTTGGAAAAAGCTATCAAATGTCAGTGGCTTAAAGTTCCGACAGTCCCTTTTCTTTTTAAACAGACTGTCCGTGTCTATCGAAAATACTAAAGATACGACCGTCGGCTTTGCGCGTTCAAAGCTGGTTCGGCAACGTCAATGCCATTTTTGACATTTTGAAGGAAAAACCGTTTTTGGTTTGGCTCCAATCCAATCGGAGTGAAAAGTGCAGCGTTTTAGCGTTCGGGTATTAGGAGTAGAGCAAAAAGAACTTATTTCATAAGTCCCACCTCGTGAAGGTAGAGAACCGGTGCGGGCGCGGGCATGCGCAGTTAGTCATTCGGTCACATTTTGTGCTGTTTCGAGGCCTTTTTAAATTATTTTGAAGAATCAGTTTCAATTAAATGAATTGGCAACCTTTTCTCAAGCCACGGGTTCTTTATACGACGGATCACCATACAAAATTTACTTTTGGAAATTAATTGGACCCTTAATGTGAGGAAAATTTTCGAATCAGCAAAGATTTGTTTTTGTTTGTAAACCAAACGAAAACACGCAGAGAACACCTAATTAAAGGCTAGGTTAGCTTAGAGGTCCTCTATACATTTGACAGTTATTGTTTTACAATAACTGTCTCTCTCTCTCTGCGATTTGCTATGGTCTTGCGTAACTTGACGTCCGACCAGTTATATATTCAATGTAGGGCGTGACTGAATCACGTCTGGACTGTACCCATACCCTACAAGGGACTTTTTGTCTCTCCCCCTACCCCGCTCATCAGACCGGTCTGATGAGCACCCCCTAGGAAGGCAGTTTTCTTTCTCTAGAAGGATTTAATTTAGACCTTTAACGTGCTCCACTATCAATATATGGAACACACAGGACCGTCCTCTTAACGTCCTCTCCAAGGGACGGTATGGAATCGAATTAGCCTGCCTTCTAGCTAACACGGTCTACTCCGCTTCATACTGCGTTTTACCTTAATCTTACAAAATTCTGTAATTTAATAAGAAAAAGTCCAAGTACACTACCTGCAAGACCCGGGACTTGAACCCAGCATCTCCTGCTTGAAAGTCGAGGCGTTAACGACGACACCAAGCAGGCAGGTCGCGATTCATAAATAACTGTCAAAAATCGTATACAGGGCCTCTAGGTTAGCTTACAGCTTGCAAGTTTTACTCCAAAGCGTTCGACTATTACAATTTCACTCCAAACACCCTGCCGCAATCTCACTCTACTTCTACACCACACCACTCCTATTCTTTATTATTACCCGAACATACCTTAAATTGAGCGAAAACAACCCTCTGCTTTTAATGGAGGAGGATGCTTTTTAAGACTTTTGTGTCTTTCAACAAACGAGGATATTAATGGTGTTTGTGTTTTAATTTTTATTTGAAAACAAATAACAAAATGGATAAAAGGTAAAGTCTAGTAAAGCTTTTGCAATTGGCTAAGAGGGTCAGTTGAGTCGGATGTAGTTTTAACAGCTCACCAGGGAATACATCTAAAAATTCAAAGAAATCTGCCATTACAGGGAGTTCCACAGGTTTTGACCATCAGGGAAAATAGAACATATAGGGAATGGATATCCATAGACATATAAAGTTCCTTTCATTTCTATTTGGATATCCCAACCAACCAATCTAAAAAATTAGAGTAAGGATGAGATTGACAGTTGACAAGGACTTCAAAATGGCATATTTTATTATTCTTTTCAGGGCAATAATTTTCTCGTTTTTTTTTAAACAGTGATTTACGCTAGCCAGTGAGTTTAGAAAGACAATATGTCTTGTTTGGTGAAGTGTTGTAACAATTATCGGTCAAAATTGGAGAACAATTTACACTTTTTCCGGTAAGTATGCCATTCTTGTAGGAGCCAGTTATAATTTTTTAAAAAAATATATTTAACCCTTGCTGTTATAAATTGAATATGCTTGCGCCAGCCGTTGCCGCTGACGCTCTCGTTCAAGATAAACCATGGTTGTCTTGATCAGCAGCAGTTGAATTTAATAATCGGTGCCATTGAGTGTTGAGTTGATCTGATCTCAAGCGTTTTCAATTTATATTTAAGACATAGTTTGTAAGATTTTTGCATTCGTTTTCCTCCACTTAAGAGTTTCCAGGATTAAATCCCTTTTCAGATTCCTCCTTCCTTAAATAATTAAAAATAAACTCTGAGATAAACTCTTAAAAAAATTTTTTGTCAAAGATTTTTTTGAAATATTCTAATTCATAAACAAGTCCCTAAATAAATAAACTGAAAACTTGCTTGCTAATAAAAAATCCCTATAGATAATATATAAAATAATCCCCTTTCATCCTAAGTAAAGCAAGGGTTACAATTTGCTTTGAGGGATAAAAAGACCTCTTATAGCCATGTGGTATACATATACAACTTTTTGCACTTTAGCCAGTCTTATCAGTTTGCAAAAACAAAATTTTTTATTATTAAAGTAGTTAAGCAGGGTTTATACAGGAATAAAACTAAATTTAAAATTATAATAAATTAAAAAATAAAAACTTGATGTTTGATTGTTTATACAGGAAATAAGAATAGTATTGAACCAATCACCTATTTACAAAAAAGGTAGCAGAGGGATGGTTTGTAATTATCGGCCTATAACTCTAATTTCAAGCTGGGCAAAAGTTGTAGAAAAAATAATAAAAAATCAAATAATGGAGTATTTAGAAAAACATAAATTATTATCAATAAAACAATAGGGATTTCAAAAGGGGATTTCAACCGAAGATGCTATAGTTGAACTAACAAACAATATTTACAATTCCATGGAAAAACACAAACCAACCCTCTGCATTTACTTAGATCTAGCCAAGTCTTTCGACTTTTTGGAATCTCATTAAAATTAATGTCTAGTTACCTTGATAAACGAAACCAGTAAAATGGAGGAAAATTTAATTGAACCAGAGGTAATAGAGTGGGGGGTTCCACAAGGAACTGTCTTGGGTCCTACACTTTTTTAAATTTACTTGAATGGTATTTTTCTATTGCCACCAAGAGGAAAATTGGCAAGAACTAAAAACACTTGCAGAATATGATTTTCAAAATATAAAAAATTAACTTTGAAAAATCAAAATTTTTACCATTTTGCCGTGATAAAAGGACACAGCCGCTATTTGATGAACTGAGCATTAACAACCCCCCCACTAATTTCACAATTAAAAAAGTTGAACATATAAAGTACTTAGCAAATACTCAGTTTTAAACAACTGAAAACTGTTACTATGCTCTTATTGACAGTATTTTACAATATGGTATTTCAGCCTGGGGTGGCGCCTATAAATGTGTTATAAAAAAACTAAAAGTAACCCAAAAAATATTTTTAAAGTTATTTCTAAATAAAAATCATTACTACCCTGATAACTTGGTACAAAAAAAGTGAAATCATGGACCCAAGACACAAGCTTATGCACAAAAGATAATATTATATCAACACAAATACAAAGAAAATACAGCACAGATATCCCACTTGCCATAAACTTGAAAGACAAATAAAAACAAACAAAGCTGTCAAAAAAATTGGACAAAGAAGTCTAAACTACAATTCGCCAAGAGTATATAGCCTTCTCCCTCAAAATATTAGATCTATAAAAAATACCACACCCAACCCAACATAACCCAATAATTAAATTTTTAGAAATGTTTAATGAATAAAAAAAAAATTAAAACACATCCTTTTGTTGATCTTGCATAATTTATATGCTGTAAAATAATATTTTTATTTTTACTACTAATTTTGAATTTAAATTAACATAGAATAGTTTTTTCTTTTAATTAGATTAAAACAATTTTAAGAAATAAAACAACTCCCATGCACAAGGCGTTAAATCACCTTCAGTGGGATACCATATATGTCCGAAAGTTGTTACCATATTTATGTAAATATTTAGGATATTATTGGAAATAAATTTATGTTATGTTATGTTATCTGCAGACAACCTTTGCCCATTTGTCATTTTTACCAGTTTTTTAAAAAAACATGCTTTATTGTCCAAAAAATATCAAAAACCTTAAACTTATTCTTATACATACACTTATCTTAAAAATATCAGTTTTAAGTTATAAAATAAAATATGTAAATTGGTAACTACATTTTTAGACTACTGCATTATCTTGAAGAAATTCTTCCACAGTGTAAAAAGCTTTTTCTATTAAAAAAAGTTTAACAGTTTTTCGAAAATTGCTTTAAATTTTGAAATCTCATATTAGCTGAAAATTTATTATAAATTTTCAGTCCACTGTAAATGAAGGCGCGCTTTACTAAGGCGAAGTGAGGAATAGGAAGGGAAACTTGATTTATTACACCACCCTCTTTCCTAGTAAAAACGACCAAAATTAAACAATATAGCTCCTTTTCAATTAAAAAAATTTAAGCTAAAAAAAAAGTTGGAAAAGTGTAAAAGTGAAAAGTATAAATGCTTACAGGTGTTCCTATAGGCTTAACTCTTATTTTTATTTTTAATTTAATTTTAGTTTTAAATTAGTTTGGTTTATTTTTTCCTGTATAAAGCCAGCTTTAATGTTTGGTGTAACCCATTAGCTTATATCCTCGTTGCCCAGGGGTCCAAAACATACCTAAAATTTTGAAAATATGTATATTTGGCTTGATATTTGGCTCATATCTGTCATTGCCCAATTTGTAGCCAAAATAATTTATAACTCCATATAATTTTACTTTGAAAAACAATTGCTAGTTGATGAGTTTGAAACATCAGACAAAAATGGATTTTTGTATGATAGTTTTAGTTTTAATTGAGATTTTTAACATAAGTAGCATTTTTTCTGTATGGAAAGGTTTTATAAAAAGAGAAATTTTTTTATTTTCAGAATTAGTTAAGTTTGCTTTATTTTTAGCATTCCCAAAAATCCGGAACTGCAAAAACAATGGTTGGATGCACTTGATATGAATATTGAATTTTTTGTGTGGAAAAAATCATATTATGTGTGTTCAAAACACTTTAGTCCCAATAAGATCAGGGCTACTGATTTAAGAGTTACCTTGATACCGGATGCAGTGCCTCATTTATTTTTAAATGAAACAGATAGGTTAGTATCAAGGTTAGAACATATTGTTAGTATAGTGGCAACATCAATAAAGCTTTTTTTGAATCCCATTTATTTGTAAATTATTTATAATAATTTTTAAAATGTTATATATTTACAAGGTTCTAAACGAATTTTTTTTGGCCATTTTTGATTTATTATAGTTTTCTATATTAATGTTAAAATTTACCATGGACTGGAAAAAGAAATCGATTTTTGTTGGTGTTTTCATAAGTTTTTATAAACTTTTCTAGACACATTATTTTATTTTTTTTTTGCCACATTCTCAACTTTGGGTGCTGCAATAAAAATTTTGGAAACTCCAACAAAATGGGTTTTTTTTTTGCCCATGGTACATTTAACTGTAAATATCTTGACTTATCTTGAATGTTCCGTTTTTTTTAACTAGACACTAATATTCTGCTAATGTTGACAATTTTTTTTGTTTTCTTTTGTAAATCTTTCAGTCTATTAAATGAATTGGACTTCACTAGTAAAATCTAGAAAAAAAAATGGTTTGAAAGTCAGAATGCACAAGCATAAAAATTATTTTTTTGGAAAGTGGCAATAACCTTAATAAAATTAAATATATTTTGAATAAAATTGTAAAAATGAATCTATTATTACACAATAGGGTATTTTTGGTCAGTACATTTAACATTTTGGTCAGTACATTATCATTGTGGTTATCTTTATTTTTAAGACTCATCAATAAAGGAATGTTCGGAAAATGAATTAGATCAGGTTCACTTTTATTTGGTAGTTGATGTTCAACATATAATCAACTTTTTTCTTTTTATAGTTCTGTTTTTGTGGTTTTTGTTCTGCCTTTCAAAAACAATTTTAAATTTTGTAAAAAAATTAAATAATAACTACCATACAGTCATTTCTTTTTAAATTCAAGATGCCGTTATGGTTAATAACAAAATCGCGCAGTCTCGGAAATAACTAACGATAACGAAGAGTCAAAAACACTGACCAAAGAGACTTAATTAAGGTTTTTTACTTTGTGACTAGGCATAGTACCTAGGTAGGTGGTTTTCTTATTTATATACTTTAGTGTGTATTTTACTTTAAATTTATGTTTAGATGTCCCTAGACAAGCATATACTGTGTAATATATGTATTTGTGAAAAAAAAATATATCCCTTTTTAATATTTTGTGTTCAATTGAAAATTTCATCAACCTAAAATACCATCATGGCTGTACCAAGATGGAAAAAATGTGGCCTTTGAAATTATTCTGGTAATTAATTTCATTCATTTCAAGTCGTGTATTGAGACAGTGGATATAAGTTCAGTATTTTTGGTAATTATGCAGTATACGGTTTTCTGCCATTTTTGATTTTTTTTGAAAAATTCTTTATGGGGGCATCTTCTAGGGTCCCTAAGACCCCAAATCCGCCTGCGCCCGATTTTTTTTTTACGAGAAAAAAGGGTGCCCAGGGGGAGTTGTAATGTGTTTTTTTGATTGTTTTGGGTTGGTTTGAATTAGTTTGGGTTGGACTGTGTTGGTTTGGGTTGTTTTAGTGAAAAAAAAATTAAAAAAAAACAAAAAAAAAAACCAACGGGCGCAGACGGATTTGGGGTCCTAAGGACCCTGGAAGGTGCCCCCATAAAAAATTTTTCAAAAAAAAAATCAAAAATGGCAGAAAACCGTATACTGCATAATTACCGAATTTAAGATACAAATTAATCTTTAGGGTACCTCATCTGTTCTTTGCAGAAAATACCTACATTTTGAAATTTATTTATTTAGATATTTTAAAGGCCAAGAAATTCCAAAGTAAACAAAAAAGTTGGGTTATACTTCAAGTCGGACCAGAAATCAAATTTACCCAGGGAATATAAATTTACCAAACCTAAATTTGCCACTTTTTCTTTGGTGATATCCATTCCCTATATGGTCTATTTTCCCTACCTTTGAAAAAGGTCAAACCGATGCCTCCGATATTTAATAGACCTTTCATCTATTCGCGTTTTATGCCCATTTGCTCTGCGATTTGCTTAAGTAATGAGTAGTAAAGAAATCCATAATTTTTAAGTATTCCCTAAATTTTATTCGTTTGCTCTGGCCAAAAAAGTTTTCCATAGCTAGGAATTAAATCTTGTTATAAGTTCAACCACTGGATGGCGCTGCTTGTCATAAAACCATTATTTGTTGTTAATATTTATTATTATAATTATTATTTATTATTAATTATTCTTTGCGTCAGTTTTTACATTAATTTGTTCAGCTTCAGTAAGGGTCATTTAAACATATCCAGGGTGGATTCTTTAAACGGAACGGTGCTTTTACCGGGTTAGAATTTGGTTTTATAAAAAAATCCAAAAACACGTCAACTGAGATTTTTAATTTTCTTTAATCGTGCTATCTTGGTTTTTTTATGTCGTTTTGTTTACGAGGTATGGTAAAAAAATATATTTTTTAAATAGGACACCCTGTATAGTTTGACATTTTTTAATTCTAAAAAAAAATTATCCTTTTGACAATACCACACGCTAATACTCTATCTCTTATGGTTTCCAAGATAGAGGCATTTAAACTTGCATAGAATTGTTGTCTATGCCCTGTTTTACAGGGGATATTTGAAGTAATATCGAAGTTTTCCATACAGATTTAGATAAAAATATCTTGATTATCGTGAAAGATAGATTCTACTGTGTGGTATTGCTAAAGAGAGAATTGTTTGCAGATTTTTTTTAAAAAATGCCATACCTCGTAAAGGAAATTAAAAATCTCAGTTGAGTTGAGTTTTTGTATTTTTTTATTCAACCAAATTCTAACCCGCTAGAAGCACCGTTTCATTTAAAGAATCCACCCTGTATATTGGCCTTAAAATCCCCAATGCTAGAAAGATGCCCTCCAGTGCACATAATCGTAGGGTTCTCAGTATAATTGAACAGTTGTACTGTTTTTAAAAAATAAACAGTGATATTTATTTTAATTAAACTAATAAAACAACAAAAAAACTTGCATAAAAATATGTGACCATAAAAACTTGAAGCCATCATCCATTGGGGCATCATGGAATTTAAATTGAATGTGGGCTTGTCTCTGCATTGACTGATCCTAATTTGCCCTAATGTCCCTTGTTTCAGGGACTAAAGTGCTATTTTAGTCCCCGAGGGACTAAAGTGCTATTTTAGTCCCTGATGGACTAAAGTAAAAACCACTGTTTTTTTATTTTTTTTTAATTAATTACAATATTAAATTATACCAATATTACCTACATAAATATTATTTACCTACTTTTTGACTTTTTTGAAGTTGACTTTTTTTGTTAAGGCATCTTCATTGACTACTGTTTCAGAGCATAGAGGTGCGTTAATTTTCTTGATTTTTTTCTGTAATATTTTTTTGTAAAAAATAATACAGAAGTGCGAAAAATAATATATAAACGTCTGGACTAAAGTGTCTTTTTATCCCTCGATGAATTGTATCTCTCCCTTCGGTCGGGCTACAAACTTTTCGCCTCGGGATAAAAGGTTACACTCTAGTCCCTTGGTGTATAATATACTATTATCAATATACCTTTAACTTATACATGCCAAAATTCCACTTTTATAATAAATTAAAAAAACGGAAATTTTGGAAATTTACGACGATTATATGCACCTAAAACTGTTTTTATATAAAGACGGTTTTAAATAAAATCACTTTCTCCAAGGGTCTATATGTCCTTCATTAAATGTCTGTTAAAGAAAACAAATAAAAAAACCTAAGTTAACAACATATTTTTTAGTAAAACAAGGGTTTGAAGGAAGGTTGCAAGAAATGCGCTAAAGCTTTTTTTAAAGTGTCACTAAAATCGGTTTTAAAGTGATAAACTGCATTCTTAAATCATTTCAAAAGAAAATCAATTTAATGCTTAAAACAGTTTTAGTGGTGTTTATATGACAAAATTTTCAAACATTGCTCAAGTGCTTTAAGATGCTCGTATAAACAAAGTATTTGTAAAAATTTAAAACAATTAACAACATGCCTACTACTATATGATATTAAATCGAAAAAAAGTTACCTGGCTTTTTAGTTGAGAAGTTGCTCCATTGATCAAAAAATCTAAATATACATTTTTTTACTTCCAAAATAACTAAATGTAAATCTGCGAAATTCTAACTTTTTTGTTTAGAATAAACCTTTTTTTTATGTATACGATGAGCTAAAAATCTAGACTAAAGTTTGAATAAAACTGGTATCAGTATTAAGAAGATATTTTGTCGTCCCAAGTAATGGGATTGCTAAGATTTTTTAATATGTTATTATGTATTAAATTTAGATGACCCTGTAAAGTTAAGTGTGATTATTCACAAGCCAAAAATCGTAGTAAAAATCATTGCAATTTTTCATTATACAAGTTTTAAACTTTGGTCATGATTTCTGACTCACTCTGTATCAATCATGAAGTCAAACATACTTTTTATTGTAAAACTTTGTGCAAACTTTTAAATTTTGTTTGTATTCTCTTTAAAAAAAAATACATTGTCCAGTAAAACAAGGAGCAGCTAGGATTTTACAAAAACACTTTCAGCTAAAGAATGGTCGCCTGTAATGGTAGAGCCATGATAACCCTTAAAATAATTTAGTTAAATACTTGTTAAATTTTTTTAGAGGTGTTAAAATATTTAAGGTATGGGCATGTTTTTCGTTAATTTTAAAGAGTTTAAGAACTAGGCTTAATGTACACTTCGAGCATTAAAAAATATAAGATATTAACCATTTTTTGAAGAAAAATGCAAAATAAAAATAATATGCACTGTGGGAGAAATTAGTTTATACTGTTGCCATAACCAATTTTTCCTGGAATTCTTTATTTATTTTATCATACAATATATCATTAATAAATACATATTTATTTAGTTTAGCATGTTCTGGCAAAATTATTTATAAAAACCTTTTTATATATTTTTAGTATAAAGAGGATATCAGTCAAATTTATTTAAAAACAAAATCTCTCCCTAAAATAATTTGATTTGGCAACGCTGATTTTTTTATTCTAGGCGACCAATTATAACGGATCTCCAAACTTCTCTAAAATACTTTGCACTTCACTAAATTATCTCCATCTAGTGTGTTATTGTGATTGTTTTATTCCATAAATCGAAAGTTTGGAAAGAAAGCTTTAAAATGTGAGCAAAATCATGGCATAAACATGTGAAACACAGAAAAAACTTTTTAAACAAAAACGTTACCCCTTAAATTATGATAAAATATTTTAGGCCTTAAATTATCATCATGGCTCTACCATAAGTCTAGCAAAAAGTAAAAAAAGTAGTTCTCACAAACATTTTTTGTTATTCAAAGAATTTTTTAAATTTTTTCTTCAATACGGTTACATTTTTTTGCAGTAAAACCTCAGGAAAATCGCCCACTATTGATTTGACAACACCATCATCCCAAGTCCCGCTGCAATTGACCCCTGTGCCGAAAAGTCAGCTGCCCGATTTTTTAAGAGGCGGAAAAAAGCCTGTCAAAGTAGTAGTAGTGGGTCGTGGGCCAGCACAGTACAGAGTAATGCAAAGGTAAGCACTAGTCTCTACTGAAAGTTCGGATAACGAGTATCAAGTAACTAAAGACATTTGTCATTAAAGTCATAGTTACTATCTAGGTTGATAGTCTTTAGCACTGAAGCATGCCGGTAATTACCATAAAACGCTAATGAATCCCCTAAATGATCTTTACCAAACACTAGAGACCCTGTATACAATTTTTGACAGTTATTGTTTTACCCGAGGTGAGAAACTCGATTTGGCAGTTGTCAAATGTTGTCAAAGATTCGAAGGTATTTGAGATGTCGGTCCATTTCATTAAGTCGCTTTTACATGCAAATAAGAAAACAACTAGAAAAAGAGGGCAACATGAGTTGCCCACCTCTGGTAAAACAATAACTGTCAAATGTATAGAGGGTCTCTACCAAACACAAGGACCGAGGAGTATTTTACTATTTTTTTTGTGTACACATATTTTATTTCAAAATTTATTAAATTCTATATATATTTAGCAAATTGTACGAGAAAAAGTAATTGAAATGGTGTAAGTACAAAAGTAACTATGTAAAAGTAAGTTTTTATATGAAAAATAGTTTTTAAAATTTCTAGACAACAAATGTAAAGAACTATTACACACACACAAAGTCAATAGTTAAAAATCATAAACATAAAAAAGTTTACTCATCAATAATACAACACCGAAAATTCAATGGTACAAATAATTGTTTTTAAAAATAGACAATGCTAAGCAATGCAAGACACTGTGAAGTAATAAATACTGGTACCAAACCTAAAAAATTAATATACTTTAAGAATTTTCTTTGTACACCCTTATACTAATATTCTAATATTGGTAGGACTAAAGGCCCTCTATACATTTGACAGTTCTTGTTTTACCAGAGGTGGGCAACTCATATTCTTATCTCTTTCTAGTTTTTTCATCTTTGCATGTAAAACCGATTTTTTACAATGTGTTTCGTCCGAAACTACTTTGTTTACTTTTAATTTTTCTAGAATTTTTCTTTTATTTTTTTACTATGTTTGGGTTTACGACTTTGAATATTGGGCGTTTTGTTTAAATACTCTTTAGAGTGTTTATCTTATTTGTTTAATTTAAAATAAATTACAGGGTTGGTCTAAAATATTTTAATTTTAGCAGGATTCCCACTGACCTGGAAAATCTGGAAAAGTCGGGGAATTTTGAGAGCTACCTGGAAAAGTCAGGGAATTACCAAAAAATCCTCAAAAGTCAGGGGATTGGCACACAAAACCTGGAATTTCTCTTTCTCAACCTCTTTTAAACCAACTTTGTAAAAAATATTATGTGAGTTCTTCTCTGATCACCCCGAATATAAGCTCAACATCTGTTTCGCGCTCAATCAGTTCCAGTCTACCTAAAATTTAAGAGCAAGAGAAAAGAGAGAGGAAAGCTTTTTAAAACGTGTAGGACAAGAACCGCATCATTACCCAGGGTGGAAGATTGTGTTTATTGAACATATTTGGTTTTTGTTTCGATAATAAATATCATATGGTATTATTTCTCCTTGTTCTAAGCACATATCTGCAATTTAGATATAATATCCATTCTTACCATACCAGACAAAGAAATGACGTCCAGGTTAATGAAACTAAACTATTTTCCACAAAAAAGTCGATATTTGTTGCAGGTCTGAATTATTACAATAAACTGCCTATAGACATTAAAAATTGTATTAATGTTTTGCATTTTAAAACAAAGTTAAAAAAGTTTTTAATGTCATGTCAGTGTTTTTAAAATGTGCGTATTATAAACAAATGTTCTGTGATACAGAATCAGTGTGATTTTACTATGGGTCTACTACTATTGTATTGTGTCCTTTTTTTTCGTAAAGGCTTTTGTATTTTATAATTTTAGAAAATGTAGTGTAAGACTAGCTTTTGCTAAATAAATGGATTTTAAATTTAAATCGTGCTTCTGTTACAACTTTCAAGTGTAGTCTAGTTTATTCCTAACCTTTAAATGATGTGCAACTGCGATGCCAGATTTCGAGAATTTTAAATTTTTTTAAGAGCAAGAATCCAAAATGTTAAAAAAAACAGTTTCTAATTTAGACTGGATAAGTCCTTCCATAAGTCCACCAGAGTGGTACTGTCTACAGGCGGTGAAAACCAATAAATATCAAGCACATTGTAAGCTTTGTTTAAAAAATATTGAATTGAGTAATATTCGAGGCTAATCAAGAAAACTGATACACTATGAATTTTGTCCCAAAATGACAATGGAACTACATCTACACCAACGACTGGAAGTGAAGGAACCTACACAGCAACTGCTTCCACTGCCAAAAAGGGTTCTATTCCTTTTTTGTAATCTTTTCTAATTAAGCAATCACTTACGGATGCAGAAAAATTGTGGTACAGGGAGTCTTTAAGATTAATCCTACTGTTGCCAATTATGGCCAATTTTGTCCACATCATCTGGTCTTTCCTGTTGGAATATAGCAGTTGGTGTCTCAATCTTGGCTTTGTTGAATGTTGAAGAGTTGGGGTGAAAGAAAGTCACGACCCTGCTTAAGCCCATGGTTGATACCAAAGAAATCAGAGTAGCTCTGTTCCACCCTTATCTTGTACCTTGTATCCTCCGTAGACATTTGTACCAGGGATATCAGCTTTTAAAAGCCCAGCTCCTGCATTGCTCCCCACAACTTTATTCTACATAATCTGTCAAATGCCTGTTTGAAATCAATAAACATCTCGTGAATTTCTCCGTCAAATTCCCAGCATTTTTCCAATATTTGTCTAACGGTGAAAATCAGGTCTGGTCTATATGCTCTTCGTTGAGTACTTCGCAAAAGTATTTCTTCCATTTGGTTAGGATCTCTCGTTCGTTAGTTATCAGTTGTCCGTTGTTTGTTGAGAGGAAGTTTTCGGTTCTGGGTTGATATCATGTTTTGTGCTTTGTTATTCCCTGACAGCATTATTTTATTCTGTTGTTTTGTCTGTTTTCCTCCATTTCTCTTATTATATTTAGATGGTGATCTCCCTTTTTCCTTTATATCATTCTGCATGCTTCAGATCTTTGTTGTTTATACTCTTCTATATTAGATGCTGTTGGGTGTTAAAACATTTTTTTCCTGGTCCTATTTCGTCTTTCCGTCGCTCTACTACGATCGTCATCAAACTACTTCCTTCTCTAACTATGTTGGGAATTTGGAACCTTTGGTTGCACTATAACAAAGTTATGATTGTTTTCCACAAACCAAAACTACATTTTTTTGCATTCGACGCACGTTTCGCTAACAACGTTAGCATCATCAGGAGACGATGATAATTGTTTACCGTCGAGTGCAAAAAAGTGTAGTTTTGGTTTATGGAAAATAATCATAACTTTGTTACTTCCTTCTTTGTTTTCTGTTTTTGTCGAGCACTTGACTAGCCATGCTAGTTACTGTTTCTTGTATGTTCTTCCAGAGCTCGTTTACATTGTAGCCCCATTGCGGTTCTTTTATTTCTTCAGTAATTGGTTTCTGGTATATTTCCTGTGTTTGTCTCTCATGAGTTTTCCCTCATTCCAGATTATGCTGGTCATCTTTTTCGTGTGCATGTGCACGTGCACATTAACACTAACACTTCGTGCAATTTAGTTTTATAACTTGCTAGATGAACCGTTGGTAGAACTGGGCAAATCAGTGTTTTGTTTTTAATCCTGTTAAGTACCTGATTTGTTTTTAGGATTTAACGAATTCGGTTCCTGTGAGTTTTGTCTTCAAATAAATTGTCGAACAAAGTTTCTATTCTTATTTATTTGATTATTACCTTTTTATATCGATAACATATACAGGGTTCCTAAGCAAATCCTTAGGGGGCCAAGCAGCCGTGTATAAGACGCAGACAAACGGAAAAGCATATTAGGCAGAAAAGGATGGGCATGGGGCGATGTTGTCACTACATCTTACACGTAGTAAATCCATTCCAGGTTGTTGTTTTCTAATGTTTTCCATTTTCATACCTTTAGGACTGGAATAAAAATTGTTTTTGCTCGACTTTAATACCAAACTGATGAAAGATATCGTAAAAAAAATATTTTTCGGCTTTTAATTTTGTAACCATTGTCCTTACGTACTGTTTACAGGCTGGGGACTGAGATACATACAAATGCCTAACCTAAAGCGTTCCTACACGGCCGGAGAAATCGACTGAGATATTTCCGTAGAAACTTTATCAAGCAAATAGGACGGCTTGACGCCTTCGAACGTCCAACCCGGGTTTTGCACTTTGATTCGAAATCAAAAAGGAGGAACAGTCAGATGTGGGGCCGTGCACAAATTACGTAACGGTGATTTTACCAATTTTTGACACCCTCCCTATGTAATGTTTTGTAACGGTTTGACACGCCACTCCCCTAATATTACGTAACGATTTCAAGACCACTGCCCCCCCCCCAAAAAAAAAAAAACTTTTCACTTATTTTCATTCCAAATTTTCTTAGTTTCACACAAATGCAAACGCTGTCGAAAACCCCCCTCCCCCCTACGTAACGTTTTGTAACCCCCCTCCCTCCTATGACCATTACGTAATTTGTGCACGGCTCCTGTAGTCCCAGTGGAGGAGGGGAGAAAATTGATATTTTTTTCTTAAAAATTATACTCTTTAGACCTATTTCTTTGCGTTCCCGAAATTACGTAATTTTTGAAAAAAAATTGTAAGCGGCGCCATTTTTATTTCGTGCTTTGTTGGTTGGTCACTGTGTAGCTTCAACTGCCAGGTACAATCCTATGACTCCCTGATGATTCCTAATAAGGATGAAACAGGTCTGTAGGTGTCTGGATTCTCCATTAGACATTGGAGGCCTGGTCGTGGAAGTGAAAAACAAAAACGCTTTGTCCGATATGTCACGAGTATTACTTTAAAAAAAATTATATTTTTCTATTAAACAAACTTAAAAAGAAACTAAAATATGAAGTAAAACATTTTAATCCGTATTTAACTTTTTGATTCTGATGATGGTATCTACGAAACGAAACGTCGGAAAACAATTTCGAAAAGACCATTGTGTTTTTCTGAAAAGGTTGCCACAGACATGTTTTTTACAGAAGTCAATTATCTCTTAAATTAAAGGAGATATCATGAATTGGTGATTCCGACCATTTTTCAACTTTCCTCTGTAGCTCAAAAAACACAAGGGGCAGAATAAATCTTGGAATACCATTTTTTGAACCTCAAAAAAGTAGGACAGTAATGCGAAAACCGCATGTCTCTATCTAATCTATTAATCTAAATGAGACACCACACTTTTTCTAATCTTGATTTTAGTTCTTCCAAGCAAGCAGAGAGTGAAGATGATCCAGACTCAATAATAAAAACTGAAGATGTTGATCCTTTAGCAATTGATCCCCCCGCAGGTGATAAAAGCAGTATAACCCAAAGAAATTAAAATAAACTAGAAAGCGCACTCCCTATATTAAGGGCAATTTTTTAAAAATCAGTAAACAAATATAAGGAAATATTAACGAACTATTTAAGGCAACACTGTAGTGCCGCAGTTTGATTGGTTTTGAAGTAATATTTCAAATATGGCGGTAATACAGATTGTTTCGCCGACTTTTTAGCATTTTTTTTTCACGTGGCGCACACGTCTTGGGAATTTTTATAAGGCTTAAATCAAAAATATAAAAATAACAATTGCAAAAAACACAAAAAATCCAACAAAAACCCGTTCGATCGTAAATGGCAAAACGTATAAGGACGATTATTCTTGACGGCCCGTGTGGTGAGGTGAGCTTACTTTCACCACCTATTTCCACGGGGAAATGAACTTATCTCACCTAACGGGACGTCAAGAATAAGCGTCCAGGGGTGCATTCAGATTGAAGAGGCCGGGTGAAGTCCGGCGCAGAGCGTTACCCGATAGAGTGTACTCCGAGTGTGCCCGGCGATTCGTCCGATGTGAACGAACAAGATTAAGATTTTAATTTTTTTGTAATTATGGAAGAAGTAATAGTAAATGCGTTTATAAATGAAGAACTACTCGTTGAGGATGCTTCACTTTCACCACTTTTTTACTCACTTCACCGCTCTTGATTGTTCCATCTAGAACAATATTGCCTTCCTCGTCCAACACCAAATTATGGGAATGTGTACTGATTCTTTCCATTGTCAAAAAATTGACTTTAAATTTAAAAAAACACAAATACAAAAAATATTGTCTCTGAAATAAGGTTAGAAGTGGTTGTCTATTTGATCTGCGCATGCGAGACAAATTTTATCAACCTATTTCGTGGGGTGCGAAAGTGCGCGTTTGGGTAGCGTCCGGTAAAAATCTATCGACAATCTGAACAGCCGGGTAAATTTTAACCAAAGCAATCTGAACGGCCAGGGCGCGCCCGGGCGTCACCCGACGTTCAATCTGAACGCACCCCAGGACATAAGCAAACACGTCAGTAACTTTTTTCCCCTGTTGCCAGATTGTTGAAAAAAAAAACGTTCTGATTTCAATAATTATTTAATCAAAACAATATATTGAATAAACGTCCTCTATACCTATTCAATTAGAATAATTTATTATATATATATATAATACCTATATTGCGGTATTTCATAAATATAGGAAATAAAATACAAGATAATTATGTAAACTCGGCAACAGGGCAACCCTGTTGAATCACTTGGCCTCCTAATTTCCCGGAACTGGAGCCCACATGTTTCTAGTTTATTTTGATTTGTTTGGTAAAGCCTGTATCATACACCAACAAATTATTTACGAAAAAAATTGGCGGAATGGTCGCTATTCTTCAGAAACGACACAAAATCTCCCCGGTCACAATTCTGGAAAGTGGCGATTTTTACTTATCGCCTCATTTAAAGTGATAACACAGCGTCGTTCATATTTATCCTAACGTTTCAAGACAACCTGCGTCATTTTTTAAATAACATTTTGTAAATTTAATATTTTAAAGATATTCTGCAGGACTAAATTGTTACTACGCATACCAATAAACGTCAAAAAATGTCGAAAATTCTCACCATGTAAAAGGAAAGACGGAATTTGTGTGACTTCTGAATCGTGACAGCGAAATATTCCATGGCTATCTATGGTTTTGTATGCTAAAAGTTTTATAGGTTTGTTTACACATAAAAATAAGCTTAATAACATACATTTTTTAGTAAAAAACAGGGTCTTCAGAAAAACAGCATACAAAAATTAAAACTGTCATATTGTTTATTTACTAGAACAGTATTAAGAAACTAAATTTTAAGGAATATTAGTAAATACTCCTGACAAAAAAGCATTAAGTGTAAACTTGTGTTTAAAAATCGTCAGATTTTTTGTAAGGGCGAGATTTTCTGACGGTTTTTGAAGAATCGCGACCTCTTTATCGCCTTTTAAAATAGATATAGTAGTAAACTATTGAATTCTCCTTTTTTCCAATATAGGTCGTACCTAGTTAAATCTTTGGTACTGTCTTGATTTAAATAGAAAACCTCATAAAAGTTCTTGTTCTATCTATTCGGTTTTATTTGGCAGAAAAAATTTAAACGCATGCATGTTATCTTCTTTTTTTAGGTGCCAAAGATCCAGTCGCCACAAGGAGCAAATTTCATATAAAAGTGGTTAGTAAAGGAAATAAAAGAAAAGTAAATTGGCTAAAACCAAATGTTTCCCAAGTAGGGTTGTGGTATCCATACCTGATACTATGAAATTATCGATATATCGTTTAAAAAATTTCGATATTTTTTTCGATACCAACATACTCATATATTTAAGGTATCGATCCTTACAAGAGGAAGGTAGGAAGCTAGGATTACTATAGATAAACGTTCTCAAAATAAATATTAGTATGTTCTCACATCGTACTTAATACGTATTGACTTTTTCTTTCATAGAGCATGTTCTCTGTTCCGACAAAGAGCGTGATATATGAAAGAACAAGATGCTTGATATTCGATACTTATTGAATTCAATATGAAAACATACTATACTATAGGTTACATAAACAAAAAGAAGTTTATTTAAGAATTTTTATGGTTTCTAACAACAACTTTATCGGAATGGCTTCAATATCTATTTTCTGTATCCTTTACGAACGTTATCCACTAGTTTATGGTTGTTGTGTTCTTCTTTACGTTAGGTATCGATTCTTAAACATATCGATACTTCAAAGCTAAGTATCGAAGAGAATCCGTTTTAGATTCTGATCTGAACATCCCTACTCCCGAACAAATTTGTGACGTCCCTGCTCTGGCAGAGGGTGATCACTCGAGAATACACGCGCCTAGACTATTCGCGAACTGCCTCAGTCGTTCGCGACGCCCCGCTCACTCTCATATATAACTTGGACTTAAACCTAGATATATGGGCATGAAAATACAACACTTAACACTTAAGTATCGTTTGTATAAGGCATAGTCTTATTCTTTGGTTTAATTTTTGTTACAGTCTTAATCATAAAAAAGTTAAAACCACTGTCTCTTATGAAAGTGTAGACTAGGTTTGTTAACGAATTTGATAAAAAAAAAGATAATTCATATATTTTGTTAAATCTACCTCGAAGCCAGACTATTTTAAGTCACTTGATATTTTTATTTAAGCATTATTAAGCACTCTTTCTACCTGCACCTGCATTATATACTTTTATTTTGTTTTAGGCCGCAAATTCGAAAACACTTCAAAAGTTGCCGGTACTAATAATAAAGAATCCTACACAAGCAGGTAAGTACAGTCTACTAATAAATGCTAATATTAGATTATATTACATTGTGATTATAGTAAGAAGTTGGACAGAAACTAATGTGTTCATGAAATCCATTAAGGTATCGAAATAGGTTTTTGACTTTAAAGGTGAATAGACTTTTTCGTTTTTACAACACTACCCACTGGTTGAACTAGCCTTAAATTTATATTTTTTTTAGGAAGTAAGAATCTCAAAATTGTAACGACTAAACAAAGCGGTTCCGACGAAGTAAAAACCGAAGAAGATACGCCAAGGCCGATGACTACACGTAGAAGTGGATCCCTTGTTGAACGGAAAATAGAAAGAGAAAATTTGGGTTAGTTTTTCGTAAGGTTTTGCTTTTATACAAAAAGCATGGGTGCAATTGTTAGTTCTAAAAATTTTAAACAAAATAAAAACGAGACATTTTTACTATATGAATGAACAAACTTAGGTTTTATTAAAGATTCAGTGCTTGGTCTACCCATCCGTCAAGCACAAGCCCGGCGCCAACCATGCAATAGGAAGATGGAAGATAACCCACAAGGGAAGGCCACCACCTAGCCAACAACCAACCGATGGACGGGCCAAGCATACTTCAAATCTGAAAACCGTAAAAAAACTTTAAAAATCTAATCTTTGACAATAAACTTACCCTAGGGTGGTGCTACAAGTATGGTGACATCTGTATATGGAAAAGTAGAAAGTTTTTTTAGCAGCTCACTTAGCTCAACACCGTTCTCAACTAAAAAGCCAGTTAACTCATTTTCGTTTTAGTATCCTTTGGCCTATGATTGACACCAAACTGACAGAAAATCCATGTTTTACTTGTCAATTTGGTTATAAAAATGGCAGCCACAGTAGGCTAAAGGGCACTGAGGCGGTAGGAGTTAACAGGCTTTTTAGTTTAGAACGGTATTGCTTAGCTTATTGTTTTAGATGGAGAACTGGAAACAAAGAGAGTGGTCTCAGGATACAGTATCAGGATGAAGTAAAAATAGTAAAAATAAATTTAAGCTGATTTTTTTTTATTTGGACACGTGGAAATGAAACATCTAATTATAAGGACACTATTTGCGTCTGTATCCTAAGACCACTAAAACTACCTCCGCAAACTGTAAGGTTCAGTATTTATGTTTAAACTTAAACTATAACACCAGCTAGTTTACATCATCAGAAGACCCCATCAGAAACCCATCCGTAGAACCTACAAAATAACCTAAACAAAAATTAAACACACGTTTGGAACACAAAATAAAAAGGGGTGAGAGAGTCGTGTGGTATGCGCACCCCCACACACGATGAGTCCATTATGATTGAAGAATTTGTGAATCCAGTAGAGTGGTGTACATAGGACAAAAGAAGACAAAAGTCCTTAAAAACATGGGTGGGCACCACAAACCAACTAAAACTCTTTTAGCAGTTTCCGCCAGGGCGGACCGCATCACACCGAGGATGACACACTCTACCGTCACACAAGAGTGCAAAGGATAGAACATCCCGGTGCCGAACCGACCGTCCAAACGGAAACCGCTCTTAGGCATGAAGAAAGCAACTATTGATAATAGTTCAGTTCAAAAATAAATTGTTTAGAAATTATTTTTTATATAATTTTGCAGGGGTCGGACGCCAACCTTACCCAACCCGATCGGAGCTTATCACTTTGGATATAGTCGATTCCGACCAAGAGGAAACGGATAAAACAGAACAATCTCGTATTAGTCAAATGGATACAGCAGCCGATTTTGACGAAGAGGAGCTGTGGAAAGCTGGACCTTGTATCAGTAAAAATTGTCAAAGCTACATCGACCCTAAAAATAGTATTGTTGACGAACCCATTTTAGGTAATTATTGTTTATTATTTTATATGTATAACATACTTTTTCAAACTGGTACTGACCTATTGTTAAAATCTAATATTGACCTAGTAAAGAATCGAAATTCGCTATTCAAATCGATAACAGCTGATGCTATGCCGAGCAAGCGTTCGTGCTTGTTTGGTCGTTTGATAATTTGGGTGAGTTGCATTCGTTAAGTTTATCTTTTATCCTTGTGAAAGATCATAGAATAAAGTGAGAAAAATGGATGGTTGGTTTATTGGTCAATGAGTACAAAATAATGCATATTTGGCCAATGATATTCTATTCCAATATATTACGTTGGCTACTTTTGAACTGTTTAAGGTAAAAAATGACGCCGTGTAAGTCAGGTTATTAAGATATTAAGGCGATTTTCAGCCTGGAATGATTTATCTTTGGTATAAACCGCAATTATTATATCGTTTGACAACTTTGGCAGCAAGAGTAAAGAGGGTTATGTTTTTGTTTTTTTTTTGTTTTTTGAGACTTGCGATAAATATTAATCCTTACTATGCATTTTATAATAAATATTTACACACAATACAAGGCTAAAAATAAACGAAGCTCTGGAAGCTGCCGCATGGAGCTGATACGCTTGTTTCCTTGACGCATTATTGCCATGCTATTTACTGGTTTGTAGAGCCTCCATTATAGAATAAAAACTATCTTTAAAAACTGATGCTCTTGTGTTTTTCGCTCCACATTGTTTTATCTATCTATTTATTTATTAACCTAGTTTACGACTACTACGAGAGATACTAGCCACTTACAGTTAATTTTCAGTTTTATTAGCATTCGTATCCTCGATGTTTTGACGCATTTGATCAGCTGTCACGCATTCGCTATTATTTTAAAAGTACACCGGCTCGATAGGTCGACTCGATAGAGATACGAATGCCGATAAACCCGAAAATTAACTTTAAGTGTCTACTCACTAGGTATTTGACCTACCTCCTGCCTCGCGCCACCTTTTATATCTGCTGAAAATAAGTGCAGTATCCACACTGGATCCACGCTGGATCTGCCTACGCTACAGCTATTTCTTTTTATCTTATGTTATTTCTATCTCTAGCGCTCTCTATTATTTTCTGCATTGCTGGCGAATGCTCCTTCTTGTTTATTCATTCCGATTCGCACTGTTTACAGGGTGGACATTCTGTAGCTTAAGAACGTGAGGCAAAATTTCGTTATTTTCTTAACAGGCTTCATTAGCTCCAATTAGCCAGGGGAGAGTAATTTCTGATTCCAGTAAGCCGTATTGAAACCACTAGGGGGGGGGCAGCTGCCCTCCTTCCCCTCTCTGGCGACGCCCTTGTCAACAAAACCTATCACAAAAAAAAACAAAAAACATGACCGTAAAAATCTATGTCCAAAAGATGAACCCAAGTCCAGAGTGTGGTTATAAATGGTAAATACCAAAAGCACATCAGCTGATTCGTCACGTCACAATTTCCCCTACTTTGGTTGGTAAATACTAATTAGAATCATTCCAGGCTGAAAATCACCTTTAGTCAATACAACAAACTATGCCATAAACCAAAACACCAAACAAGACGCAGAAGGCCAGTACGCAGTACCACATAATAAAATACTCTATAGACTGCACCAGTACGTACAGATCTATTAATTAACTTATTCCTTTTCAGAAAATCCGGACCTAATCTTCCTAAAGCGACTGTTTAAAATACCCGCTCCCACAAAAAAAGATTTAGAGAAAGTGAAACTTTTTAACGACAAGGAGGATCAAGAAAATATTGTCAATATCAGTGATTCGGGTGGGTATAGGTAGTAGTGATGGGCACAATGTTTTAAGAACAACGATGTTTTTTGTTCAACATCGATGTTTTTTGTTCAACATCCATGTTTTTAACATCGATGTCTATAAAATATCATCGATTTTGAAACATCGATATTTTTTTTAAACATCGGAACATCGATCCAAAAAAAATTATGGGAAATAATGTGTCTGACAGGTTTGCACTTTTTGAATCATATGTAATTGCCTATTTTTGAGATGTCGGTCGGCTTTGCCGCCAATGGGTGTCGCTACTTAATCTGAACAAATGATATATACAATATATACTTTCTTTTTGATTCATCACTGCTGATAAGAAATTGTTTCAAAATAAAGTAAAGTCGAAAATGTTTGCAATTTAAGCAACAAGTGCTTTCATTTTTTTATGGTATAAATTTCACTGTTTTTATGATGGATATTACAATTTCCTTGGAAACAACTATCTATAGACATAGAAATTTAAAAAACAAACGTAACACGGCTGTGGCACTGTAAAGCTAACGAAAAAAACAAGAGTTTTGGTACTTCAATGAACTTTCTGAAATTTCAATGGCTCACACAGGGTGGAACCTAGGACAACGCCGTTTCGTCCTTATTAGAAACTCATCAGCTAGGTGTACCACAATGACAGACCATTTCGGTCGCTCTTATGTGCCAAAGATTACGGCTCAAGCGGAAGAAATCCAGTCGATAGTGCCCGATCGAAATCAAGAAAATACCTACTGTAGTTAGCAATAGGTGGAGGTAGCATCAATCCCTGTTTTTCATATAAATTTAAGCTAAAATAGTTATGTTAACAAGTTCAAGTCTAATTTTTTTTATGTAATTTTTAGTATTTTAGAATTAAAAGCATTTTTGTTAATTTTAGACCAAGAAGACAATAGTCGTGACCATGTCAAGGATCTCAAACAGTAAGTATGGTATTTATTTGACATTTTTTTGAAACGCTTGTTTTATTAGGGAGAAAATATTCAATTCTCCATATTATCGAGTTTTTATGGTCTGAAATCCGCGAATAGAATGTTCTCTCAAATGTTATGTTCTCTCAAATATGTATATTTTTCGAAGATTGTGGGAAGTCGAAACCTTAGAACATTGAACTACTAGAAGGAGCTTTTTTTAGATCTAGGGCACGGTGTAATTTTCCCCTGTTTTTAATATTATTTAAAATGGCTTCAATAATAATTTTTAGGTCCGTTTAATTAAATAGTCTAGATATCGTAATAAAAATCTATGTTTCTATAAAAAAAAAATCTAAAAATGTATTCAAGTATGATGTACAACTATAAAAATAAGAAAAAGGTGCTATGGAAATCCCTATTTACACTGAAATTAGTGACAAGCCGGCAACACAGATTTCCTGCCAAATATGACGAATTCTAACTCAATATTTAGTTAATATTTTAATTTAACGTACCTATGAAACGAAATACTTCGGTCCCCCGGCTTCTGTTTCAACTTGCATAAAATAATACACTTCGGGACCATTTTTCGCCACAAACTTTTCACAAAAATATCAAAAAAACACTATTGCCAAGTGCTGAAACTTTCACTTTCAAAACAATAATGACATTCCAGGAAAATTCAAGAAACCGCAATAAACAATCAATGTTGCCACGTTGACTACAAAAGAAGATGTTTAAGGCAAACACATGTGAAATTTTCAAAAAAACGTCGAAAGTTTTAAATAGGTTGTGAGTATTATATATTGTGTAAATTAGCTTTTTCAACATATATCTTAAACCTCATTAATTAATTAATAAATAAGCGTCAAAATTTAATCCAAACTTAATAAGTTTTTTGTTGCATAATTCTGTTATTAAAATTGGCAACACAGATTTCTTTCTCCCCTTTCCCCACTGTAGATGTTGCACTCAAACAACCAGTGCAACCAGACAGAGCAGACTCTTTCTAGTAGTTCAATGTTCTAAGGTCGAAACAATAGTAATTTTATAGTTATTTTTTTTGAATCCATGTTTTACCTGTCAATTTGGTTAAGGGAACTGAAGAGGTAGGAGTTAACTGGCGTTTTAGTTCAACACGGTGTTGTTGAAGGGGGCAGTAGTTTGGCCCATAATATAAAAATATCCATCCATCTTTTTCGACAAAACAACTACCATTTTTATGGTATTTAATCCCCAACGCGAGTGCTAAGAAGAGGGGCGTTATAAGTTGGACCCATATAACTATGAGGTACTATAAAGGCCCAGTCCGTGTATTTTCCTATGATAAAAAGCGTAGCGGAAAGCTCTGCGAAAATGGATTAACGACAGGCTCCAATGCGCATGCATCAGCTAGTCGCGCTGCCTCAGATCCGTCTTTATCCCATTGGCCATGTCATGGCAATCTAGATTTTGACCGTTGCCGCTACGGTTTTCTCGCATCCTGGGCCTTTATGTACCTATTAGTTATATGGTTGGACCCCTATGTCTGTGTGCGCATGTAGCTCTCGAACCATCCTTATCCACGTTCGCGAAAAATAGACTTGGTAGTTCCAGAGATAATTTGAGAAGGGATGACAAATATAGGATGGGGTAAATTTCATGCCCCCTGTGAAAAATGTGTGTACGAGTGTACGACCCTGGACTTGATTTTTGTCAGTTATAAGATAAAAAAGTTATACACATTTTAAATCAGGAGTATTTTGACCAAAAATTGTGCACTGTTTAAGGCTAGCGTAACTTGCGACCCAGTGGACCGATTTTCAGAATTTTAAGCTCTTTGGTAAAACGAGACATGAATCTTTACTAATTCTGTTCAAAATTTGACATATGTCAAAAATCAAAAATAGCAGCAAGTTTTAAAAAATGGTTAACTTTTTTCATTCTCCAATCGAGTTATCTAAGAAAATTCGAATTTCAATGTTTTTCTTTGCCATGCATAACTAGCCGCCTTGATTTTCTATATATTACATGTTTGTATGTATGCTAAGAAGGTTTTGTTCCGTAGATACCCACACACACAGATTTGGTTAATACTCATCTGTCCGGATTTGTGAAATATGTCAAATTTCAAGTCTCATGTCTCTTGAAAAAGCCTAAAATTTTTAAAATTGGGCGATTGTCGACAGGGTCAAAAGTTTTTGTGAAAACAATACAATTTTTGGTCTAAATACTCCTGATTTAAAATTTGTATGACTTTTCTATCTCATAACCAATTCAGATAAGTGATACATCGGTAGGCAAAGAAAGTATGGGGATTTTGCCTCATCGACAAAAATCAAGTCCAGGGTCGCACACAAATTTTTCGCAGGGGGGTTATAATTTTTAGGTCCGTTTAATTAAATAGTCTAGATATCGTAATAAAAATCTATGTATGTACACCCATAAAAATAAGAAAAAGGTGCTATGGAAATCCCTATTTACACTGAAATTAGTGACAAGCCGGCAACACAGATTTCCTGCCTTTGTTTACCAAGAATGGCCAAATATGACGAATTCTAACCCAATATTTAGTTAATATTTTAATTTAACGTACCTATGAAACGAAATATTGCGGTCCCCCGGCTTCTGTTTCAACTTGCATAAAATAATACACTTCGGACCATTTTTCGCCACAAACTTTTCACAAAAATATCAAAAAAACACTATTGCCAAGTGTT
The DNA here is from genome assembly GCA_963921995.1 of Oxystoma pomonae. Classification (NCBI taxonomy): domain Eukaryota; kingdom Metazoa; phylum Arthropoda; class Insecta; order Coleoptera; family Brentidae; genus Oxystoma; species Oxystoma pomonae. The sequence goes on along the minus strand of OY998170.1, from coordinate 15,064,105 downwards.
GAAACTTTTACTTTCAAAAAAATAATGACATTCCAGGAAAACTCAAGAAACCGCCTTGATTTTCTATATATTACATGTTTGTATGTATGCTAAGAAGGTTTTGTTCCGTAGGTACCCACACACACAGATTTGGTTAATACTCATCTGTCCGGATTTGTGAAATATGTCAAATTTCAAGTCTCATGTCTCTTGAAAAAGCCTAAAATTTTTAAAATTGGGCGATTGTCGACAGGGTCAAAAGTTTTTGTGAAAACAATACAATTTTTGGTCTAAATACTCCTGATTTAAAATTTGTATGACTTTTCTATCTCATAACCAATTCAGATAAGTGATACATCGGTAGGCAAAGAAAGTATGGGGATTTTGCCTCATCGACAAAAATCAAGTCCAGGGTCGCACACAAATTTTTCGCAGGGGGGTTGAAAGACTCGCGCCAGTAAAGTTTCATCTTTTGTCGATATTAAACTGCCAAAAATTTAGAAAATCGGCCGATTGGTTCCAAAGTTATAGCGAGTTATAAGTGACAAATTTTTTGGCCCAAAATTGTGGTAGATGTAAATTAGGCACTAGTTTATTTCAGTTTCATCATGGAAAAAAATCAGTTCAGGGGCGGAGCAAATAAGGGTGGTTTTAGAAAAATTCGCAGAGGCTGTCGGGAGTTTTAAAAATTTATAATTTTACTTGTGTGAATCTAGGTCATCGCACGTCGTACCCCTGCGCAAAAACGTCAACCCCAGAAACATAACCGACGCTCATCTGGAACGGATCGAGTTCGCGCCGAACTGCTTTATGATATTACGAAACTGGATCGAAAAAAACATGGAGTTCATAAAGGAGAACGAGGTCATCTTGGAAGAGCTTATAGAAAAGGTAGGCAAGTTTTACGTGGAATTTAAAAAAGGTAAAGGGTATCCCGCTATATTTTGATCCCCCAGTTAGCGCCGTTACTATTAATGTTAATGTAAAACTTATATAACAGTTTGCATACTTTAAGTGTTACCCGTCTAAAATAGCTAAATGTCATTGAAAATGTCAAATTTTGATACCAAGATTGTTATTTTAAATAAAACACCCTGTATATTGTGAAATGTTTGAATCGCCCTTTCCTTTCTAATTTCAAAAATACCAAACACTTTATCTTTATTAGTTTGCAAGTAAAATGCGAAAATCCTCACCATAAGCATAATGTGAGAAAAAGAAAGAGATTAAAGCTTAGGTTATTCTCTCTTTAGCACATTGGCATTATGGTAAGGATTTTGTCATTTTTCTCGCAAACTAATATACAGAGCGCTTCAGGCTACTGCGAACATATGCAAGAAGAAGTCCAATTTGCCAGTGTATGCACACGCAGGGACAACGCACACCTATCAGTGGAGCAACACTCAGGCTTGCAATCATAGATTCGCTTCTCGCATTTAGTACGCCTCTAACCACGGTGCCATGTTGAGCGCAGTCAATGAAACCGGAATTTGGTCAATAAATACGCAAATTTTTTTACCGTAATTTTCTTGTTTTTTGTCACTGATAAAGTAGAGTGTTTTATTTTCAGCTGCTCAGATTTATCACTAACAACGTGTTACAATGAAAATAATAAGGAGAAACAAAATAAAAGCAAGTTCTCAAAATAAAATACTACATTCTAAAAACCAAAAAGATTCTTTCAGTCAACAAAAATTTAGAGCAAATGTTCGAAAAGTCCTCCTTGCTCGGCTAGACAATGTCCGAGCCTATTATAAAAACCCCTTCTAACGTTTCCAAGCATGTTAAGGGTGATAGTTGGGAAAGCTTCTTTAATTTTAATCCGAAGTTCTTCCAAATTATTAGCCCTTTCATGTCCGTAAACTTTATTTTTTATATAACTCCATAGATAGAAGTCATTAGGAGCAAGATCGGGTGATCGAGCTGGCCATAAAATAAATAGTTCTCCGTGTACTTATAACCCGATTAGGAAATACATTAAAAAGATATTCCCTAACAAGGCCAACATTGTGAGCGGGACAACCATCTTGTTGAAACCATGTTTCACCAAAGCTCACGCCTAACAACTGCCTAGCAGTTGGAATATTATGCTGCTGCAGTAGATCCAAGTATCAAGGACCATTCAAATTGCCGTCAATAAAAAATGGCCCAATTACGTTTTTCCCTACAATACCCCATTTAGATTTTGGGGATACTGTGTTCTTACGTCAAAATACAAATGCAAATTTTCCCTCGACCAATATCGAACGTACAAGAGTGTTGGATTATGACAATTCAATAATGGAAAAGTGCTTTCATCTGTGAAAAGAATAGATCTCATAAAATTTTCATCACGATTAGCCCTTTCCATCATTGTTTCTCAAAATTCCATACGACGATAGTTGTCATCCGGAAAAATTTGATGCGGTTTTGACGCTTTGTAAGAATGATAACCATTCTTTTTGAGAACACGTAAAACAGTGGCTGAAGACGTATCAACTGCTTCGGCAATTTAGTGGCTAGCTAACTTTCGTTTTTCCTTTACTGCAGCGCAAATCATCACATCTCGTACTTCCTGCTCGTCATTCAAAACAGTGGGTTTTTTATGGTTTCTTGGCGCTACACAACCAAACTTTTCAAAATTCTACACAAACCTATGAATTGTTGATAAACTAGGTTGATAAAGTTATTGAATAAGTCTCAATGGTCTGCCTTGATAGTACCATTTGACCATCTGCACTTTTTCGGCAACTTCGTAGACATCCGTTTTTAGTTTTAAAAATGTATTATTTCACTTAAGAACTTAAATAAAAGAAAATAATAAAAACAAAATAAATTTCCAAAAGATAACACTGCGGCGTGCGTCGAATCCACCTCGGTCGTACGGCACGCAGAGTAAATTGGGCTTGATTCCCTCTATGTTCGCAGTAGCCTGAAGCTCATTGTAGATAGAGGTAACATATTTGGGATCAGAAAGGAACGGCCGATTCCAAAATTTTATAAAATACATGGTGTTTCATTTAAAAATTCAAACTTGCTCTTAGAAATTGTCACTTGTAATGACGCTTGGATCTTTTTAACAGATATTTTTTTAAATATGCAAAAGTGTAAATCCAAAAGTTGTTTAACTTTTGCATATTTAAAAACATATCTGTCGAAAAGGCAATTTCTAAGAGCAAGTTTGAATTTTAAATGAAAAACCCTGTATTTTATCAAATTTTTGAATCGGCCGTTCCTTTCTGATACCAAATATACCAAATATTCTACCTCTATCTATATTAGTTTGCGAGAAAAATGATAAAATCCTTACCATAAGGCCAATGTGCTAGACAGAGAATCTCACATTATGCTTATGGTGAGGATTTTTGCATTTTTCTTGCAACCCAATATAGATAGAGGTAAGGTGTTTGGTATTTTTGAAATTAAAAAGGAAAGGGCGATTCAAAAATTTTCATTTAGAATAACAAACTTTAAGTAGACACTTAAAGTAAATATTTCAACGCATCGGTATCCGTATACCTAACGGGTTCGAAACAAAGTCAAAATACGCTACATTTTTGACTTGCTCATGCCATGTTTCGAACGATGCCTGCTTTCAATCAGCAGTTCTGTCATCGCACCCTTCAAAAAAGCGGGCATCGTTCGAAACATCGCATAAACAAGTCAAAAATATGTGTATTTTGGCTTTATTTCGAACGCGTTAAGTATACCGATACTGATGCGTTGAAATATTTACTTTAAGTATCTAATGTCTATTCATTCAAGTTAATTTTAATTAATAAATAAATATTACCCCGGTTTATCCTGGCGCATTCAGCGAACAATCAAAAACTCACTGTGAATCGCATAGTCCTCTCTATTTAGATTTATATGCTCTCTGGCTAAGGGCACTGACAGAAATAAATTTCTGGGGCTTTTTAACATTTTTTGTTGTTCTTCTTCAAAGTCAAAGTATTTTCGAAAATGGTTTTGACTCCATCTTTTACGTTTTTTTAGAGAGAAAATATCAAAGACAAAATTCAAGCACTCAAAATGGAACATAAAATTCTGGAACAAAAACGCAACATTCTTTTAAAACGTAAAAGAACAATGAATGAACCCGAGGAGACAAGTAACAAATCTAAAAGAGATACCGAAAATATCCCAAATGAAAACATAACTGGAAATAATCTCATGACTAATGAACATGTATCCCTCGTTTGCGACGAATCCATGAACAATTTTGATCCCACCCCTGGGGCATTGGTGACAGAGGTTAATAACTGTCCAAATTTGACTCAAAGCACTTCGGCTCAAGCCATGACTGCAGAAGAGAACGCTCAGCTGGATTTGTTGTTGGAAAGTCAAAAGGCAATAGTGGCTCTGGCCAACGAAATGCAGCATGGCTTCGTTTAACTACGCGACGTTACGTTAGCGTTGGACAACACGAATGTTTTTTTTTTGTTTGGTGGAATTAAGATGTATTCACACGCGAATAAAAACATATTTTTTAAACAGTTCTCAAGTTTATTATTAAAATTATTTATGTGAGAATGTGATAGAATAGGGCCAATATTGTCAAATTTATCTGAATTCATTAAATTTTATGTAGATCAGCTTTTATTATTATGTCAAAAAGAGGTATGTCAAGAATTACGGAAAATCGTCGATGTTTTCATTTTGTCTCTTTTTTTGTCATGCTATTGAAGGAAAGAAGCATTTCCCGACCAAAAGTTTAAATTTGTGCGGTATGTCCTAGCGTTAATTATTTCCACCAGCTCTCGTTGGTGGCTGGTATATTTTTTGGTTAAAACTTTTTGTATTTAATTTTAAAATCAAATATTGTGCAACACATGGCTCAAAAATCAACATTACTGGACTCTCACATTGCTTATTTTCTTTTAAAACATTCTTTGCTTGTCGGAGAGTGCCCAACGGTTTAAACAGTGGCGCACCAAGGTGGGGGGGAGTTGGGGTTAACCCCCCCCCTCGAGAAGCCTGGTTACATGCAATTGTCAAAATCAAATAACAGCAGAAATAAAATACATATGTAGGGAATAAAATACAAGAGCCTGGACTTTTAATTTTTATCAAAAATCTTATTGTAATTACATAAATTGTAAAAATTTTCACCTGCGGCGCTATAACACGTACCATTTTTACGATTTCGTTCGTTTATAACTGCTATAAAAATGTTTAATTTTTTCGTTTGTTTTCAATTTGGATCACCATCAAAATGTTTAATGTAATTTTTAAGTGTCATTTTCGCAAAAATTTTGGCCTGCGGCGGATTTTAGCAATTTTACAAACAAATTAAGGGTAAATAAACAACTCAAATTTCCAAAACCCTTTCAATATTTACGATTTTAGCTTAATTTTAAGTTTGTTATTTTTTTTTTAAATGACGGTGCCTGGTTGTGTGAATTATTATTTATTTTTATACTGATGAGGGATCCAAAAAAAACTACAACCTTTCTGTTTTTTAATGTAATCAAATCTACTTATGGACGCTTAGCCCGTTTTGGGGGCTTTTTCAAAATATCACCAACTGGGAGGAGGGGGGAGGAAACATAGAAATTAGGAAGATGTCCGCGTAATTTTATGTTCCCTCCCCCCAGGTTGTGATATTTTGATAAAGATAAAAGAGCGAAACGTCGATAAATAGATTATACGAAAAAACACAAAGGTTGTAGATTTTTTGGGACCCTCATTTGAATTAACAATTTTAAATTTGGTTAACCCCCCCCCCCTCCCCGAAGCCAATTCCTGGGTGCGCCACTGGTTTATTATTTTTGATGTATTAGTAAAAGAATGTTTCATTCAATTCAGTGAGTGATCTGTCTCATTTACCAATACGTCTTGGATGTTTGGGAATCAGGGATACATCAACTTTATGGTTTTCAGCTTTTCTTGGCTTTATAAACGTTGTTTCTTCTTTTCCATCAAAACTTCTCCCTTCATTTGTTTTTTCCTTCGTTGACTTTGCTTACCAAAAACCTTTGAATTCGTATAAAAAACTAGACAATGTCTCTGATTTTTCAAAAAAATATATTTTGATTTCAGTCTATGCAATTTTTATTACAAACATTATTTCAGAATCCACTTCAGCTACTAGAAAAGCACGACTTTCAGCATTTCAAGAACAAAGCTTTGCCTTCTTTTTCTTTAGGGAACCTGCTACATGACTCCTCTTTCCGAGTTTCGACAGCTTTAAAGCTGGGTCGGTCCTGTGTGCGAACCTTATACCAGTACCCTCTCCAGATAGGCCGATCAACTCATACCGATTTAGTGTCCTTTTATCCACCTTCGCCGCCATTTTCACTCAAAAGTGACAGATAATCCATTAGTTTTCTGACAAAATGGCGGCGAAGGTGGATAAAAGGACACTAAAACGATAAGAGCTGATCGGCCTATGTGGAGAGGGTAATGCTTATACCTATGCCGGTGGCAAACTAGTTGGTTCTGAAGGTCTTCGTGGACTTAGCTCGTTGGGTCCGTCACAGACTGATTGATGACATTTTAAAGAGGTCTCTAATTACAGCTGTTCTTGGTATCTGCCGAATTGATGGAGAGAGTTGACGGTATGATGTTTATTCAGTGGAGGAAAGTCAAAGCTTTACTGTGGGTGTGAAGTTGCAAGAAAAAGAGAGGGAAAAAGCGTTACAAATATAAGGGATTCGCAGATCGTTTTTACTTTTATCCTTTTAGCGTGAAGACGTTTGGTTTATGGGGCGATGATGTTAAACGCTTGATAAGAAAAATTGGTGAGAAAATCCCCAATAAAAAGGCTTTAAATTTCATCACAAAAGAACGAGAACATTCCCGTTGACCCCAATCAGATGCCTTGTTTATGATAGGTTGCTATGGCAACAACCCGAATTTTTCGGAAATTTTTTCAGTCACGTGACCTAGTTGAAACATTAATAAGTGATATTTTCCCTGGCTTGACAGCTTTCACGTGCAGATGTCAGAATAACAAAAGAGGCGTAGGTACAATTTTCTATTCATTTTATGATATTTTCTTTGCGACAACAAAATTTGATTTATTCAGCTATACAGTACCCTCTCCAGATAGGCCGATCAACTCATACCGATTTAGTGTCCTTTTATCCACCTTCGCCGCCATTTTCACTCAAAAGTGACAGATAATCCATTAGTTTTCTGTCAAAATGGCGGCGAAGGTGGATAAAAGGATACTAAAACGATAAGAGCTGATCGGCCTATGTGGAGAGGGTAATGAGCTATATAAAACAAATTTCCTGAAAACGATCTTTACCGATCATGTTTTGTACTTTGAGATCTTGGAAACAAAGTCATTAAGGCTTGAAAAAGACTAAATTATAGTCGGAACTTTGCCATAATGAAATAGTTTTCATTCAATCCTAGTCCTATAACCCACCAAACCAACTCTTTAAAAAATCAAGGACACAAAATGACTTAAAAAGATATTGGTGAAACGCTATTCCACCAATGCGCTGCAGCAGTCAGCCAACTTCGTAGATTTTATGTTTCCTACCTAAATACTTACCGCGAAATTGTCATCGACTTTGCAAGAGAATAATTAATTTTCCCTTCTCTCTGGTAGTATAAGATTCATTTCGGGATTTTGAGAATCGTTTTTTTTTACTAGGGCAAAGGGAAAGTGAAAAAAAAAACAAATTGAAATTATTTCAAATACAAAACACCTAGCGTCCAATAGAATACATGTGCCTATACACCTATTTTTCCCTATACTCTAGTACTATAATATTGTGTGATTTAAATATAATATAATCAACTTAATACAAAGATGCAATTCTTATTTTACTAGAGTACCAGGGAATTGTAAAAATAATAGATGAATAAGCGTATAGCCACAATATAGGTAACACAGACATTCAAAGTGTCAAAAAAGTAATTAAATAGCCACCTTATATTAAAACACCAAACCTCAAAGCAAAATAAATCCTTGACAAATTGTCAAAATTTGTATTTTTTTAAAAATAATTTTTGGTATAAAATTTTCGTACCGAATCTCCCGCAAGCTTGAATTAATCTCTATGATCTAATTAAAAGGAAATTGAATTCATTTGAAAACTATTTTTCTTATCGCATTTTACCATTCAATTGGTACAATGAAATGTGTCTGACAAATTTTTTTTCATATTTTCGGGAAAGCCACCTTGATATCTGTGCAAGCCTGGAGGAATTTCATTAGTCTTTTAATTTTAAATTGTACTTTATTTTTTAATTACTCGGTTACCTTATCTCTCTAATGAGACGTCACCTTGAGTTAGAAACGCTTAACTCTGACATACTACTGTTCATTCAAAATTCTCCGGTCTCATTTTAATATGGCGGCTGACATTTATACACAAAAACTAAATGGAACTATCAGTACCCTCTCCAGATAGGCCGATCAACTCATACCGATTTAGTATCCTTTTATCCACCTTCGCCGCCATTTTCACTCAAAAGTGACAGATAATCCATTAGTTTTCTGTCAAAATGGCGGCGAAGGTGGATAAAAGGACACTAAAACGATAAGAGCTGATCGGCCTATGTGGAGAGGGTAATGGAACTATCATTGTCAGTGTCAAAAAATTGGTTTAACTGAATTTCGAATGAACAACTAAGAAAATAATTTTAAAATCAGGGTTGACCCTGGGAAAAATACCTGACCAATTTAATATGTAAATAAAGAGGGCTATCTTTAAATAAATTGTTGCAAATTATTCACTAAATGGAACCTATTAAACTTTCGTGATAAGCGCATAGTTAGTCCTAATAATAAATTAAATTACACTACAACCCAACTAGCAATTTTTAGTTGTGCAAGTTGTAAAAATTAGAGTTGCACTAATTTTAAACGTTGTTTTACGGATAAAGAATAGTTATCATGGCGACCGTCGACAACTTCGACTATTATACGACGCCTAAACGTTTATCACAACTTCAGTCACCATCACAACTATTTATGACCGTCTATTTTACTAACAGTAATTCCTTAGTTGTGAAGGCGCCAAATGCAAATCGGTGTGTGCTAAACCGAAAATTGATCAATTTGCCCCACGTTTTCTGGCCCGTTTGTTGGAAACGCGGGCACGCCTGTTTTCATCTAACCAAGTTTTCTGTTACGTTTGCAACAAACCAATTTTGGAGCACTGCTGTCTGTTATACAAACGTCAAAAGTGTTTTGTAGAGTTTCTATTAGTTTTGTTTCAACATTTTGCGCTATGAAAAGGAACAAATTGTATAAATATTCTTCGATATTTTATCGTCGCAGAAGGCTTTAGCCTAGCATTTAGCTGATATACTGGATCAAAATGTGTCATCTTCTGTGTGGCGGAAAAGAAAAAGGAAGGTCCTGTGTAACCAACAAGGACGGAAATTAAGTGAGCAGCAGAAAGCCAAACTGTGGAGCAATTTCGATTGGGTAAAAATTGAGGCGTGTTCGCGTCTTTTAAGTTAGGGGATCAGTTCAAAACAAAGTTAAGTAGTTACAGCGGTCGAGATACGGGACTCCTTTGGTTGTCATAGAAACTAATAAGTGCCGCCATGATTGATTGTAAAAACCACTGTATGCTAATATGTAAACAAACATAAATTTTTTTTACCTTTCTCTACAATAAACTACGATCATTTTGCATGTAAAAATTCGTATTTTGTTCTTAGGAATCCTAAGGAACACCTTCAGAGGTTTCTCGAAGCGACTTTTAAGTCATGATTTTCTTTTTGGTTTCATAAAATCATCTTAATCGAGGGCGCGCTTGTTTTTTTAAAGCTACGACCTGCACATTTGACAGTAAACTACTGTCTGTTTATATATTTTGGCATTGGTTCGCATGTTTTGATGATGCAAAACATGATATATGACATAGAATATCAGTTTATTTTAATAATATTATGGTGTTAGAAATAGTTTAATTTGTAGTCGAATAGTTTAATTATCATTTTACGTAATGAACAATATTTTGAACAAATAATTGTACTCCAAAACCCATTGAACTATTACTTCAACTGTAGTCGCGATCGGGACGTTGACTCAACCAAAAAAATCATCCACCAAATTGGTGCAAAAGTGGGTGGTGTTTGAGTAAACGTTGCGACGCAACGTTGGCACGCGGTGCACAACGTTGAGTCGTCGACAAATTGCTAGTTGGGAATCTATTTGTTTTAAATTTGCGTAATTCTTTTATGGTATAATAATTATTTATTTCTGCAGTGATTTAACAAACAAGCAGGAATTAATACAAACAAAAATCATTAACTTGGCTTCCCGGAATTAGTTTTTATCGAAATTCACCGAAGCCTCACACAAGAAATACAGGAGTTTGAAATGTTTAAATAGATCGGAGTTTGTCTGGAAAATAACGCTTATTAAGTGAAAATCTACTTGTTTGAGTAGAAATAGCTTAAATTAACCAATTTTAATAAACTTCTTTTGGCAAGCACAGGTTTCAAAATTTATAAAACTGCCATTTACTTAAAATTCAAGATGGCGGGAATGTTTAAAAAATAGGCATTTTTGAACTTGCCTAGAAAAAACTTTATGAGCAGCACTGTCTTCAATTTCAAACATCAGTTACAAAGCCACATTCCTTCTGAGTATTTCAATGTCACACTCAAACAATTTGGTTAAAACATAGGGTAGGTGGAGATCCCCCCCCCCCCGCTTTTTTCGAGAATTTATTTAAAAAATCGGCGGATTTTCATAAAAACAGTAAAATTTTTGATAATTTTAAAACTTTTTCTTTGCTTGTACAAAATTTTGACCTCACGCCTCCCCCTTTTGGGAAAGCTGCGACCGCCACTGCCTCAACCTGTAGGTTTAAAAAAAAAGATTAAAAAATCTTTTGAGGCTATGTATGTTCTTTTTTCCCCATTCCGCGAAGTTTAAAAACCAAATAACTTTGAGACAGAATAGTTTTTTTCTTATTTTTAAATTTCCTATCAACCGTTAAAAATATTTGAATATCACACCTTGTATATGAATATATTTTTTTAAATTTTATCGAAAAATTAAAAATTGCGGCTTGAAAATTATCCTTAGACGTCGTTCGCAATACTTTTTTTTTATTGTTTTATTCTTTTTTACAACATTCAAAGTCGGCGTACGAATAAGTGAATTGATTAAAATGGTATATGATGCTAAAATGTGCAAAATTGCTCGCATTCGTGTGGTTAGGTAGTGAAATATAAAAAAAAAAACATTAAAATAATATTTAAAACAATCGTGGAGGGTAATCTAAAAAATATAGAAAATTTTAATAAAATTAAGTTATTAGTGAGGGTTAAACGAAAAAAAAAATGAAAATTGACATAAGGAAAATCTTGGGCGTTCGCTGCTATCAGTTTCTGGCGGCCTTTACCGGTAAGTATTTTTTTAAATTAATTTAATTCGGTCTTACTTCTCTATCAAAAAATGCTTAATCTCAGACATGCCTCTTGTCCTTAGTACGGCTATTTGGCTCCTCCAGAACATTTCAGAATTTTAAAATATTTGCTCTAGAGTAACAAAAAGTTGTCAACGAAAAAAATGGTCAACGATCCATTCAGTTTTTGTTTCATCTTTCTACGACATGGCGAGGTAAATACGTTTATTCATATTGGCTTTCACTTTGTTCTTGCTCATTTTTCAGAAAGTTTTTCCGAGGAAAATTTTATACCAGTTGTTTTAAGCCAATCGGATGCCTTGTTTTTGACAGGTTGCTATAGCAACAACCCGAATTTTTCGGAAATTTTTTTGGTCACGTGACTTAGTTGAAAAATTAAAAAGTGATCATTTCCCTGGCTTGACAGCTGTCACGTGCAGATGTCAGAATAACAACAGAGGCGTAGGTACAATTTTCTATTCATTTTATGATATTTTCTTTGCGACAACAAAATTTAATATGACGAATAATAATTAATAAACAAAACAAAAAGATACTGTTTCCTACCTAAATACTTACCACGTTAAATTGTCATCGACTTTGCAAGAGAATAATTAATTTTCTTTCTCTCTAGTAGTATAAGATTTTAAGAATCGTTTTTTTTTACTAGGGCAAAGGGAAAGTGAAAAAAAAACAAATTCAAACTATTTGAAATAGAAAACACCTAGCGTCCTATATAACACATGTGCCTATACACCTATTTTTCCCTATCCTCTAGTACTATAATATTGTGTGATTTAAAAAAAATAGAATACCAGGGAATTGTAAAAATAATAGATGAATAAGTGTATAGCCACAATATTGGTAACACAGACATTCAAAGTGTCAAAAAAGTAATTAAATAGCCATCTTATATTAAAACACCAAACTTCAAAGCAAAATAAATGCTTGCCAAATTGTCAAAATTTGTATTTTTCTTTGAAATAATTTTTGGTATAAAATTTTCGTACCGAATCTCCCGCAAACTTGAATTAATGTCCGTAAATTTTTTCTCTGTTGCTAATTTTGATGAGAAAATTGGCACCTCGAAAAAATTTTCGGAAATAATTCAAGCTCTAGGTAGATTATAAGTGAAAACATTGAAGCTTTGCATTGCTGGAAAGGTCATTAATTTTTCAATTCTTATAATTTTTAAACAAATTAATTTTTTTATAGGCTCTCTGGGAGTACTCTCTTCAGAGATGCACTTTGGCTGGCCTTCCCCTTCCCTCCCGATTTTGACCAATGGAACTTACTTTTTTCAAGTGTCTAGCGATGAGGCGTCTTGGCTGGCCGTGACTTTATTTCCAGGTAAAATTCGTCATTTTTGCCATATTTTTTACTGCATATAACTCATCGATACTATAACTAAATAAAAAAAATTGCTTTACAAAATTTTATCATAAACCAATATATAACTCACTATATAGCACAACGACAATATGGCAACGGTTTGAAAAATTAACATTTAGATTATTTTATCCATCACTGACAATGTCTGCCACATTGGTCACACCTTCAGAAATAAGGATACTTTATTCACAAAGTTTCCAGCCACTATCATGTTAAGTAAACTAATAATCTGAGTTTTATTTATTTTTGTTTATGGTTGGAATAAATGAAAGTGTTCGGGGCGGACAAAGATGGGCGATCCACAAATTAAGATTTTTTTTTTATAGTGGACTGTAAAACTAGGGAAGCTGATTCAAACGTTCGTTAAATTTCACAGTTAGAAACTCGATCTTAATTATTGTATTGTAAATTGTAAGTATCAATGGCGGATAGGGCCAGAAATAAAACCTGCCGTATAGCAGTAGCAATAAAGAAAATATCCCGAAAAAAATAGGCACTCGACTTACCCCGAATTCCTGGAGGATTCTGGAGAATAGGATATCCAAGTTAGCACCAATAATCTCGAGTTTTTCTTATATGTAAACTGTGGTTCACTCGCGAGTTTTTTTGTCGAAACTCAGTTGCTGAGATGTAGTATGTTTTCAGCGACCTTGTCAACGTGAACTGATTTAGCGCGGGAGGCGCGCTTGCACTTGCCGTTTCTCTCATGCGATACAGCTGTCCTTGGTTCCATAGGGATGCGGGGTATAAGCGAAACATTATGGAAACAAGGATAATAGGAAATTAGGTATGGGATAAACATTAAAGTTTATCAAGTGCCTTGTTTAATAAAATGTAAGAAAATTAGACTTATAGTATATAATCACTTGTTCGCAGAAAATTGCATTAACAATGAGTAAAAAGGAAAATTGTAATTTTACGCAAATTTAGAAAACAAAAAATAAACAAAAATTCTAAGCCAAAATATTTACAATATAATTGAGCGGGAACGAAACAGAAAGTGTAGACAAACCAAGTGAATTTGAAATAAGAAATTCGTTTAAAAATTGAAGTTTTGCATCTGGAAATAAAATCAAAATTCAGTCGTGTTTCAGATACCTTAAACAGTGTTGCCAAATGTCTTCCAAATGCGCTACAGAGAGCTTTTTTAGAAAAAAAAATTATTTAAAAAAAAAAAATCCAAAATTAAGATTCTGCACTTTAGGCTCTGTAGCGTAATTGGGATTCACATAATTAGTATGTGTGCAAAATTTCAGCACTCTAGCACTATTTGTTTGGCCAGGGTTTCCAGAATACGATTTGCCCTGGGGGTCCTGGCTCTTAATCGACGAAAAAAAAAAGTTGTCTGTTGTCTGTCTGTATGCACGATAACTCAAGAACGCCTTAGTCGATTTGAACGAACCATAAACTGATTAACTTTTGAGTAGGGTGGTGGGGGTTTGAAGGGGGGAAAAGGGGGATAAAAAATTTGTAACTTTGAATCAAAAGCAAGCAGCGATATACGGTTTTCAGATTTAAGTTTCCATGAATATGGACTACAAATTTTGTTATAAAGTCCAAATTCGTGGGAGCTTTAGTTTCCGAGTTATTTGAAAAACATTTTAAAATATATAAAAAAATCATAACTCTATCCGTGCTTTCTAGTACCAATTTTTTTTTTATACCTTTATTAAAAAAGGGAAAAAACATACAAAAAAACTATACTATATACTATTTTTTTTACGTGGGTACAAAACAAATTAAAAACAAGTAAGGAAGGGTGCAAAAAAAGACATCTCTTTTTTTGAAAAATTTGCTAATGTTAAACAGAGAAAGCGGTACCTTCAAAAAACTACAGAAGCAAACTTTTGTCATCGATGTCAAACATAATTATGTCCAAATTTCTTATTTTTTTAGGTATTGCTGTGGGTGCCCTCTTGTCAAGCTTTCTAGCGGACATTTTGGGAAGAAAAATCATGATCCTATCCACATCTGTACCACTGTTTTTTAGCTGGCTGATCATCGCTTTAGCTAGAAATGACGTTTGGTTTTTTATAGCGAGGTATGTAGGTACGATACGAAAAAAAATCACTGCCCTGTTAATTTCCTTTCTTTAGCCGAAAATCCACTCTGGGGGGGGGGCTTCATTATTTAATGAAAATCAACTACCTACCTATGGCAAATTTTAAAAAAATTAGGTAGGTGCCGATTGCTTAGCACTTGAACTGAAGTCTCATCTAATCTCATTTGCAATTTTTAAGAATGTCAATGTAGAAATACGAGCGGGACAATTCCCATGTACGAAGGCCACCTTGCTGGGCCCGTTGTACGCCCACTATGCCCTGTAAGCCTGCCGCTTTCGCAGAAGCCAGATATAGTTCCCAAGATGCGACTTTCTCGACCTGGGCAGAGCCGGACACTCCAGCACCTCTCCAATCAGGAGTTTGGCCTGCCTCACGCCCTGTGTGCTATTCCAGAGCTCCTCTAAGTCACTTTTCAGGGCCGTTATGACTTGACATGCCGGAATACCTAGTATGGGTTCCGGACCTACCGGATCGGTTGATGATCCTTGTCTAGCCAATCTATCGGACTCTTCATTTCCTCGTACACCTTCATGTCCGGGGACCCAGAGGAGATTGACCTTCAAAAAAGAAGCTAAAAACCTCCAAATTAGTTACATCAACCGAAAAGAATCTAAAAGCAAAAGATCAAAAGATCTTGGGTGGAAATAACGAAAATTCAAACCTGGATGAGCATCCCACAAGGTTCACACAAACAACCAAAGCGAAAACAGAAATGATTAAACGATGTTTCGCTCTGGATAACCAGCGTGAGCTCGTCAGTGGTTCCACTGGTTACCCTCCTCACATATTAACACGCCAGGATGAATCCGTATCAGGTAACTTGGATAAGTACCAGTGCGGAACGATGCCTATTTGTGAGTGATTCAAAGTTGGAAATCAAAGTGTATGATGGTGTTTATGGATGTATGGGGAGGGTGACCAGTGGAACCACTGACGAGCTCACGCTGGTTACCCAGAGCGAAACATCGTTTAATAATTTCTCTTTTCGCTTTGGTTCTTTGTGTGTTCCTTGTGGGATGCTCATCCAGGTTTGAATTTTCGTTATTTCCACCCAAGATCTTTTGTTTTTTAGATAATTTTCGGTTGATGTAACTGATTTGGAGGTTTTTAACTTCTTTTTTGAGATTGACCTTGTTGTGCCTTGCCATAGTTTTCAAGACACGTTTGCACTCCAATGCAAAGGCAGAGTTAACTCTGTCCGACCTGATAGCAGACAGTGCAGCCCTACTATCTGAGCCTGAAGCGGACATTTCCAGGTTTTTATATCCATACATAAGAATGGCGTATATCTCAGCCTGAAAAAAAGTCGCGTACGTTCCTAGGGAGAAGTGGAAGTTCGTCAATAGGTGCAAAGGAGCCTTTTAATAGCCCAGTGCCCTTATTCAAGACCAATAGAATTATTTTCTATCAATATCAGGCAAAAGTGAGAGAAACCGATTTAAGCCGAAGATTTGGACCAATGAGAAGAAGAGTAGCGAGAGAATTTGACTCACTGAGAGTAGAATTTCTATCATTTGAGGATTTTTTTTTAAAGACTTAAGACGTCACACCAAACACACGTCACAAACCGCAGTAAAGGGTCAAAACAGTGGGGGAGCTATAGTCTTCCCTGGAGCCCTTGATCATAATTAATTTATTGTAGATTGGGTTGGACCTCCTGGGGGGGGGGGGTTAACCCCCAAAACCCCCACTGGTTGATGCTTAAAAATGATAAAAAGGTGGTACTGAACAAGGTCTTATTAACAAAACTTAACAAAAATAATAGGTACTGATCCATAATTTTCTGTATTTTTTTAGGTTCCTTGCCGGCGTGGGTAGCGGAGTCAGCTTTGCCATAGTGCCTATGTATTTAGGCGAAATTTCAGAACCCAATATCAGAGGGCTAATATCTTCCCTCTGTCCCGTCTTTGTGGTAATGGGCATCCTGTTTATTAACATCTTGGGTAAGAAGCCCCTTCTTATTATCAAGATTTTTAAGTGTAAAATAAAATATTGTGTACCTACAATAACTCTTAAATGACATTTCCTCGCTTGTATTTCAAACGATCGCTTTTAACCACTTGTTCAATACATTTTATTTGTTTGAAAGTTGGAGACAACGATGTGTTTGAAATTAACTCTGTGTTTCGGACTTCCGTTGTCTATATTTTATTTATACACGACGTTTCGATCAGTACAATCTCTGAGAGTTAATTACATTATTTTATATTATTTTTTAGGGATATACTTGTCAATAGACATAGCGGCTTACGTATCTTGCAGCATACCTGTCATTATGTTTTTAACGTTCGTTTGGATGCCCGAAAGCCCGATGTACTATTTGTCCAAAAACCAACCGGAAGAGGCCAAAAAAGTGCTACAGCTACTAAGAGGTAAATTGCCAAATTGACAAACTATAGTTGGGGTCGCAAGCCAAAGGGATCAAAATTCTCGATTGTAAATATTTTTTATTAAGCTTAGGAAGGTCCGCCGTTTAACATACTAAAAGTCCCCATTCCTGCCCCCACCTCCAAAATACTCCAAAGAAGCGTTTTTCTTGGATTACTCCTAAATGGTGACACACTGTCAAAAGTGACAAATAGGAAAATGTTGTCCAAAACTCTTTGATACGCCACTGTTACTGACATATAAAAAAAGGCCCCGCTTTTCACTGGATCTTATACTAGATCACCTTCCGCTTGAATTTGCTGCTTCTAATAAATTCATAATTGGTATTGGAAAAGTAGTAGTAGTAGTAAATTCTTATGTTATTACTAGAAGCAGCAAATAAAAGCGGAATCCGGCGAAAAGCGGGGCCTTTTTTGTATGTCTCAGTAACAGTGCCGTATCAAAGAGTTTTGATACATTTTGAAATTTTCTGGTTAAGAAAAACTGACTACGCCATTGGAAAAATTTAATTTTCTGATATAATTTAGGTCATTGCTCTTAGACCAACCCTGCCAAGTTTGGTACTCGTAGGTTAAAAAAATCTTGATGAAAATGCTAAAAAGGAATATGCAAGAAATTGTTGAAATTTGCTTGGGTTTTTTTAATTTTTTCTGTTAGAAGGAGTGGTTTAAGCTACACTCACTATTTAATTATTGATAGAGAATTAAATTTGCAACATTCTTCCCATTTGTCACTTTTGACAATCTGCCACCGTTTAGGAGTTATCGAAGAAAAACGCTTCTTTGGAGTATTTTGGAGGTTACCCTGGTAAAGTTTTCCCCTCGAATCTCATCCAGACCGGAGAAGTTTTTATCATGTTTTTATAAGCTCTATAAGATCCAATGAGAAGGCCAATATTTCTTACGATATTTTATAATCTTTTAGAAGCAGAGAAGATTATATAGGGAATATATGATGTTTTATCAGCTTGTAGTTTTAGAATAATTTATAAGATTGGATAAGACTAGTTACTTTCATGAGAATCAAGGATGTTTTATAAGACAAAAGTCTAGGATATTTTATCAGTTTGTATAAGGGTGTGGGTTTGGAGAAGATTTTATCAACGAACAAATACAGTTTTAAAGGAGATTTGATGAGAATGAGGTATTGAGGATGACAATTTCTAGATAGAAAACTATACCACAAGAAAGCAGAAACTTTTCCAAAATAGGATCTTTTAGAATCACAATACTGATATAATCTCCTCAAAAACCCATCAAAATCACTGCCCATAGACCTGATAAAATCTCCTCCAATATCATAGAAAATGTTGCAAAAACCGACCCAAAACCCGATAAAATCTTCTTGCCCATAGGATCTTCTACCGTCCCGGTTTGGCAGGGACAGTCCCGATTTTTAACCATTTGTCCCGGGGAAAAAATCCGTCCCGGATAGTCCCGATTTTTCAGCAAAAGTTCCGGTTCGCCCCGCTTTTAATACCACTGTATTTTGTAACTTTAAAATCACTGCAATTAAAAAAGCAGATGTTCTCTGCCATCTATAAATTTGAATTGAAACCTTACTTAAATTATTTTTAACAAATATTTTGGAAAATACATCTAAATATTATTAGGGGTGCATATAAGAAAAAATACATGATATACAATACTGTCCGGAGTGTCCCGGTTTTGCCCCTTTAGAAGTTGGTCACCTTAATAGAAACTTCTTCAAACCCCATAAAAATCACTGCCCATAGACCTGATAAAATCTCCTCCAATATCATAGAAAATGTTGCAAAAACCGACATAAAACTGATAGAATCTCTTCAAATTCCTAGAAACCGATCCGACAAGAACTCATAGAAACTAGAATCACACTACTGATATAATTTCCTCAAATTTCCTAGAAACCGATCCCACATGTGCCCATAGAAACTTCTTCAAAACCCATCAAAATCACTGCCCATAGACCTGATAAAATCTCCTCCAATATCATAGAAAATGTTGCAAAAACCGATAAAATCTTCTATAAAATTTCTATCATATTTTCTATGAGATTCGAGGGGAAAATTTTACCAGGGTAGAAATGACAGTTCCCCAGAAGGTAGGAATGGAAACTTTTAGTATGTTAAACGTTAACCTTACTAAGCTTGTTAATGAAAAAAAAATTTGGGTTCCAATTTTTTCCTCTATTGAAAAAATTTAATCTAAATAGCCTATCCTAAATGTTGTGGAACATATTTTGAAAACTACCTAATTTTTAGGTGAACACAAAGGCCCAGAAGAATTCGTTAGATTGACTAGTAAGTTGAACCGGCCTAGCAAAGCCGATGCAAACCAAAGTTTCTTACATTCAATGGGAACCAAATGTAAAGACCTGACGTCCATTCGCAAAAACAGAAGAGCCCTAGTAATTGCCTTGGGTTTGAGGGGAGTACAGCAACTGTGCGGTTCAACAGCGATTACTTTTTATTGTAAAACAATTTTTCAAGAAACCGAAGGTTTTATGAGTCCCAATATCGGTACAATTGTGTTTTTTTCACTGCAAGCTGCCATTTCTATTCTATCTTCGTTTATTGTTGATATTTTGGGACGTAGAATACTGCTTCTGGTTTCGCTTTTGGGAACGACCGTTACTTTAGTTATAACTGGTGTTTATTTGTATATAAAAACTCACGAACTTTTTGAAATTCACCTCCTTAATTTCGTACCTTTCGCCTCGCTTTTTTTAAACATTATGTTTTTTAGCATAGGTGTAAGAAACATACCCTTACTAATAATGTCGGAAATTTTTCACCCAAGCGTAAAATCATTGGCTTTATGTTTTGTAACGATTTACTACGGACTTTTAGCGGTTTTGGTGACGAAATACTTCTATTTTACTGTGCAGTACATTGAGCTGTCATGTCCGTTTTTTACTTTCGGTGTTTTGAGTTTTTTTAGTCTGTTTTTTGTCTATTTTTATGTGCCGGAAACCATGGGACGTACTTTGGAGGAAATTCAAGTTATGCTAAAAGAAAATAAAAATAAGACTGTTAAAATTGAAGAAAATACAGGCGAAATTTAAGATGAATATGCGATTTTGTTTGTTGGACGTATTTTGGAGATTCATTGGCTCTTACGACAATTTTGGGATATTTAGTACTTCTAGTTTGACGTATACTTGTGTCTAAAAACTCTCGAGCTTTTTGAAATAATTTTTTTTCACATAGATGTAAGAAAAATATCCTCCATATAAAGATAAAACTTCACCCAACCATAAAATATTTGGGATTATGTTTCGCAACGATATACTATAGACTTTTAGCTGTTTGGATGAGAAATATTTCTATTTAATGCTTGAGCTTTTTTTGTCTGTTTTTTGTCCATTTTTATGTACCAGAAACCATGGGACTTACTTTGGAGGAAATTCAAATTATGCTAGAAGGAAATAAAAATAAAAGTGTTAAAATTGAAGAAAATTCAAGCCCAATTTAAGATGAATATACGATTTTGTTTGTAAATAAAAATCTATGCAATTTAGCAGGGATAGAGAGCGTTTTTGTTTGTTGGACGTATTTTGGAGATTCATGGGTTCTAAGTCAATTTTGGGATGTTTAGTACTCCTCCTAGTGTGGCGTGTACTTGCGTCTAAAAACTGTCGAGCTTTTTGACATCATGTTTTTTCGCATATGTGTAAGAAACATATCCTTCATATAGTAATAAAACTTTCCACCCAACCATAAAATCTTTGGCATTAGAGAGTTAATAGACCACTAATTTATCGTCACCTTATTTGCTTACCGTATTACCGTAATTGAGATGCTAAAGAGTTTTTAAACCACAAACTCAAATTACCGTAACCGTAATCTTTTGCCCATATACAAACTGCCAATGTAAATAGAATACAAAAGAAAACAAAAAAATCCTGTTTTTGCAAATTCACTTTCACAAAAAAATTAAAAACCCAACTAACAAAAAAACGAATTATCACCTACCAGCTGCAGTTTTTGCACAGAAATAAATCTGGTTGGTTGCAAAAAATAACCGAGCCGATCACCAATTTTGATGGGCTATTAACGCTTTATTATGTTTCGCAACGATATACTAAGGACTTTTAGCTGTTTTGATCACAAATATTTTTATTTAATGCAATACATTGAGCTGTCATGTCCGTTTTTTTCTTTCCGTGTTTAAGATTTTTTAGTCTGTTTTTTTTTGTATATTTTTATGTACCAGAAACCATACTTCAAATATTGGTGAAAGCAAATAAAAATAAAAGTTTTAAAATTGAGGAAAATTTCAGATGAATTAATTTGCGATTTTTTTTGTAAATAAAAATCTATGAAATTTCGCGGGATTGAACGTTTTTATTTGTATGATTCTATGTTTTTAGCTTGTTAGACGTATTTTGGTGATTCAGATTTTGTCAAAAGGTAAGGAGGTAATATAAATCATTAGTTCTTGTGCGAAACAGTATTGTTTGCCCTTTTTATATTAGACAGCTGTCACTAGGTATGACGTAGAGCAACATGATTGATTTTTTTTAACGGAACACCCTCTATTTTTTTTATTTTTGATCTGTTATTGATAAATGTATTTGCAATTAAGAATATAACATATAAATAATGAAAATTCTACTTGGTGTAGTTGAATGTTAGTTATTAATGTGTAAAATTCATATAATTGCAAATATTTCAAAAACTATCAGTGGCAGACACAAAGTGTGTGGTATTGTTGAAAAGATAATTTTCCCTACCGTCAAACCTAGTAAGAGTTGTCAAAAAATTGATAAATAAAAAATATTGGACAATATCCTTGTAAGAAACGTTTATAAAAAATCAACCAACTGTAAAATAGAATAGAATATCATAGAATAAACGTACTGCTGTGTTTGTTATTCTATGGTAGAATATTCCCCTAATTTTAGTTTTGGCGTTTTAATGAACAAAATTTCATTTTTTGACTAGTTTTATTAATTTATAGTTTAAAGAGCATCAGTATTTCGGGGGGACAACTAAAACTTTTTTCGATCCTTTTTTTAACTTAAATTTAATTAAATGTCGTTATTCTTGTATTTAATAAATGCATTTTATTACTTTTATTTTATGTGGGGAACTTTTATACAGTACCTGACAAAATGTTTGATTATTATTTTTGTTTTTTTTTTTAATTTATTATGCTTTTAAATAAAATAATGACTTCTGATAACTATCCTGTTTGTTTTCCGTTATTTTTAAGTACAGTGGCCAATAATAAATTCTGCCTCCTATGACAGAAAGAGAAAATCTATAGCTTCGCTTACCAAAATCTTGATATTTCGACTATAACCTGACATTTGTCCAAATCGACTAAGTATTTTTACTGAGCAGATTAGTGACATTTGCTATGAGTCAAACCAAAATACCCGAAACTTCAGCAAAAATTTGAAGCAACTAACAAAAAATATGTTATTCCAAGCTTGTGATTTCCTTTTTTCCAAACATTTTTTGAAGTCAACATTTAAAAAAACAAATAATGTACTTATCAAAGGAATTTCAAAATTAAAAATCAGTTTCAATCCGCTAATCATTCACTTTAAAAAAAGAACAAGAACTTTGTATAAAGGACAGTTATTTTCGAATATTAGAGTGGAAAAAAATTACGGTAAAAATGTTAAAAAAAAAATTAATTATATGTAAAAAATAATATATCATAATATTAATAATATACAGAGCGCTTCAGGCTACTGCGAACATAGGCCGGAAGAAGTCCAATTTGCCATTGTACGTACACGCAGGGACACCGCACACCTATCAGTGGAGCAACCAACACTCAGGCTTGCGATCACCGTTCGCGGCTTGCGTTTAGTACGCCTCTAACCACGGTGCAATGTGAAGTGTAGTCCATGAAACCGGAATTTGGTCAATAAAAACGCAAATTTTGATAACGTAATTTTCTTGTTTTTTGTCACACAAATTAGAGCGTTTTATTTTCCACTGCTCAGATTTATCACTAACAACGTGTTACAATGAAAATAATAAGGAGAAACAAAATAAAAGCAAGTTCTCAAAATAAAATACTACATTCTAAAAACCAAAAAGATTCTTCCAGTCAACAAAAATTTAGAGCAAATGTTCGAAAAGTCCTCCTTGCTCGGCTAGACATCCCAACTAGCAATTTGTCGACGTCTCAACGTTCTGCACCGCGTGCCAACGTTGCGTCGCAACGTTTACTTTTACTCAAACACCATCCACTTTTGCACCAATTTGGTGGATGATTTTTTGGTTGAGTCATCGTCGCGATCGCGACTACAGTTGAAGTAATAGTTCAATGGGTTTTGGAGTACAATTATTTGTTCAAAATATTATTCATTACGTAAAATGATAAATACACTATTCGACTACAAATTAAACTATTTCTAACACCATAATATTATTAAAATAAAATGATATTCTATGTCATATATTATGTTTTGCATCATGATAACATGCAAACCAATGCCAAAATATATAAACAGACGGTAGTTTACTGTCAAATGTACAGTTCGTAGCTCTAAAAAACAAGCGCGCCCTCGATTAAGATGATTTTATGAAATTAAAAAAAAAATCATGATTTAAAAATCGCTTCGAAAATCCTCTAAAGATGTTGCTTAGGATTCCTAAGAACAAAATACGGATTTTTATATGCAAAAAGGTCTTAGTTTATTGTAGAAAAAAGCAAAAAAATAATTTTTAATGTTTGTTTACAAATTAGCATACAATGGTTTTAACAATCAATCATGGCAGCACTTATTAGTTTCTATGACAACCAAAGGAGTCCCGTGTTTCGACTGCTTTAACTACTTAACTGTGTTTTGAACGGATCCCCTAACTTAAAAGACGCGAACACGCCTCAATTTTTACCCAATCAAAATTGCTCCACAGTTTGGCTTTCTGCTGCTCACTTAATTTCCGTCCTTGTTGTTTACACAGGACCTTCCTCTTTTTTTCTGACACTGGGGAATCACCTTCAATGACAGCTGTCATATGTCAAAATATCGAAGAATATTTATACCATTTGTTCCTTTTCATAGTGCAAAATGATCAAACAAAACTAATAGAAACTTTACAAAATACTTTTTAGTTACTTTTACTCAAAGATTAAATACTATTAATATAAAAAATTTTACTGAATTAATTGACGTTTTTATGACAGACATCAGTGCTCCAAAATTGGTTTGTTGCAAACATAACAGAAAAATTGGTTAGATGAAAACAGGCGCGCCCGCATCTCCAACAAACCGGCCAGAAAACGTGGAGTAAATTGATCAATTTTTGGTTTAGCACACACCGGTTTGTAGTCGGCGCCTTCACAACTAAGGAATTACTGTTAGTACAACAGACGGTCATAAATAGTTGTGATGGCGACTGAAGTTATGATAAACGTTTAGGCGTCATATAATAGTCGACGTTGTTGACCGTCGCCATGATAACTATTCTTTATCTGTAAAACAACGTTTAAAATTAGTGCAATTCTAATTTTTACAACTTGCACAACTAAAAATTGCTAGTTGGGCAATATCCGAGCCTATTATAAAAACCCCTTCTAACGTTTCCAAGCATGTTAAGGGTGATAGTTTGAAAAGCTTCTTCAATTTTAATCCGAAGTTCTTCCAAATTATTAGTCCTTTCATGCCCGTAAACTTTATTTTTGATATAACTCCACAGAGAAGTCATTAGGAGCAAGATCGGGTGATCGAGCTGGACATAAAATAGTTCCCCGTGTTTTTATAACCCGATTAGGAAATACATTATCAAGATATTCCCTAACAAGGCCAACATTGTGAGCGGGACAACCATCTTGTTGAAACCATGTTTCACCAAATCTCACACCTAACAACTGCCTAGCAGTTGGAATAATATGCTGCTGCAGTAGATCCAAGTATCTAGAACCATTCAAATTGCCGTCAATAAAAAAATGGCCCAATTACGTGTTCTCCTACAATACCCCCCCCCCCAAACATTTAGTTTTTGGGGGATACTGTGTTCTTATCTCAAAATACAAATGCAAATTTTCGTTGGATCAATATCGAACGTGTGTTGGGTTCATCATTGTTACGCAAAATTCCATACGACGACAGTTGTTCTCCGGAAAAAATTTAAGCGTTTTTGACGCTTTGTAAGAATGATAACCATTCTTTTTAGAACACGTAAGATAGTGGCTGAAGACGTATCAACTGCTTCGGCAATTTGTTGGCTAGCTAACTTTCGATTTTCCGCCACTGCAGCGCAAATCATCACATCTCGTACTTCCTGCTCGTCATTCAAAACAGTAGGTTTTTTATGGTTTCTTGGTGTTACACAACCAAACTTTTCAAAATTCTGCACAAACCTATGAATCGTTGATAAACTAGGTTCTGGGCGATTTACAAAATTCTCCAAAAAAAGTTCTTGAATAAATCTCAATGGTCTGCCTTGATAGTACCATTTGACCATCGGCACTTTTTCGGTAACTTCCTAGACATCCATTTTTGGTTTTAAAAATGTATTATTTCACTTAAGAACTTGCCACTCTGTTTCTCGAACAAGGCAGAAATAAAACAAAATAAATTTCAAAAAGATAACACTGCAGCGTGCTTCGACCCCACCTCGGTCGTACGGCACGGAGAGTAAATTGGACTTGATTCCCCGTATGTTCGCAGTAGCCTGAAGCTCATTGTATAAGGTGAGCCAAAAAAAACCGTATATACATTTATATTGGCTGTACTTTTATTTCCGTAAGTTCGATTTTTGTTATTTTTGGCTTCTGTGAAAAGCTAAAGCATCGGCCTACGTGAAAACGATAAAATCCAAGATGGCGGATAAAATAAAATTTTGCTATTTTTAAAACCCTTTGTCAAAATTTTATGTGCGTGACTACTCGAAGTTAAGCACAGAATTGAAAAAATTGGACAAGGACAAATAAAGCTTAACCTCAACGACGTAGGAGCTGTTTTAGCCCTTTTTAATTCATAGGTCTAAAAAACTATTCGAATGGATAGTGGTTGCGTGCACTTTAAATCTAACGAAAAAACAGTTTTTTGTACTTAGTGCAAAATGAACATCCTGATCTTTGACTTTTCACATAGAGCAGAGGGTGGAAAAAATTCGGCAAAGCGCAGAGAATTTCTGCAGAGTACCGAACATGGCGCAAAATTTGACATTTCATAAAAATTCGTAATGGTGTGTGGTTTTTAATTTTAGATATTTTTCACCCCTCCTGCCGACATTTTTTGTAAGCCATGAGCTTGATTTTTTGACGAGTAACGTAACTCTGGGTGACTTCCGGTTTCACCGGAATCGGCCTATTATGAAAAAAATAACGTAAAAAATTAAAAAAATGTATTTTAGTTAAATTACCATGCAAAAAATAATATTATAACATTAATAATACATAAAAAAAAGTTAGCTTATTCTTAAGAACGTTTCAGTCTACTTTTTTAACAATATCTGGTGTTGGGTTTGTTTCTAAGTCAAAAACTCTAGACGATCCTTTTCTTAGGGTGATTTTTGGTTCAGCTGAAACAGAGTCGCAAAATTTAACTGCCCTTTTCATCACCAAATTTTCTTTCTCTTCGATATCGAGATTGCTTACTTCCGACTCATCAAAGTTTGTGGTTTGAGTGGTATTCTCTAAATCCTCCTCTTCAAACTTAATGGATTCATTATGGATGTAACTTTCTTGAAGGATTTTTCGATACGATTCCGTATGATTCTTGTACGGCTCGGTTTTAATGCAGCTTTTAAGTGGTGCGCTTACTTTCACGGGCAATGGCACCTTAAAATTGCTAGAATCCCGTGGTAGAATCGACGTCCTTTGTGCGTCCTTGTCCTGCCTTAGTTTGATCGCTTCGTTGTGCCATTTGCGAGTTTCTTTATGAGCCTGAGCTAACTCGATGGTCATACCTGCAGTCATAGAATAGAAAAGGCTTTAATATCAGCTTATTGACTAAGCAAGCTTGGTACTACAAAACATAAATATGTAAAAGAAATAAGATATCAATCAGTTTGTGTTTATAAAGAATTTTATACCTTCGACCAACGAATAATAATAATTTTACGAGCATCTCAACACGATTTTAATGGCTCATTTACGGTCCTAGGATAATAATAAAGCTTCGACGTAAACCACAAGATGGCGTGACAAGCGATGAAACTTTATTTTATAAGAGCACTAATTGACGCAAAAATGTGGATTATTTTTCTACATTTTTAAGACAATTAATATTTATTAAACGTAAATAAATCTAATATAATTTTGGTACCTAACCAAAAATAAGTCCCGTTAAATTGACATATTATGCATCATTAAGAAAAAAAACCTTGTTTTTAAAATGATATATGAAAAGTCCCTTAGTAACCTTATTTGTTTTGATATTTTTAATAATTTCGGATATTTATGATGACATTTTCATTGGTCCTAGGTAAAGTTCAGTACACTAACTCGCATGTTATCGTCATTACACGCTCAGATAAATTAAGACACTTGCCCGGCTCGCGTCTCAAACTTCATCTTAACGTTTAATGAACATGATAACATAACATGTAGAGTACCATTACATTCTTACAACTATGTTTCGTAAAAACTTAATTATTAGAGAGTTCTAGACCTAAAAAAGTAAACTAAAACGGATTGAACGAATGCCTATAGATATCAACTTATTAAATACAAAAAAAATCATCCAATAAATGAATTAAAATTACAAAAAAAAGGTTAAGAAGAAGTTAAAAAACCTCCAAATCAGTTACTTCAACCGAAAAGAAACTAAAAAACAAAAGATCAAAAGATCTTGGGTGGAAATAACGAAAATTCAAACTTGGATGAGTATTCCACAAGGAACACACAAAAGATCAAAGCGAAAAGAGAAATGAATAAACGATGTTTCGCCCTGGGTAACCAGCGTCGGCTCATCAGTAGTTTCACTGGTCACCCTCCACTATACATCATTAAACACCATCATACACTTAGATTTCCAACCTTGAACCACTCACAAATAGGCATCGTTCCGCACTGGTACTTACTTATCAAAGTTACCTAATATGAATTCGTCCTGGCGTGTTAATATTTCCAGTAGGATTCTGCTCCTAAGGCAATTAAAACAAAGAAGAAGTTAAAAAACCTCCAAATCAGTTACTTCAACCGAAAAGAAACTAAAAAACAAAAGATCAAAAGATCTTGGGTGGAAATAACGAAAATTCAAACTTGGATGAGTATTCCACAAGGAACACACAAAAGATCAAAGCGAAAAGAGAAATGAATAAACGATGTTTCGCCCTGGGTAACCAGCGTGGGCTCATCAGTAGTTTCACTGGTCACCCTCCACTATAAATCATTAAACACCATCATACACTTAGATTTCCAACCTTGAACCACTCACAAATAGGAATCGTTCCGCACTGGTACTTACTTATCAAAGTTACCTAATATGAATTCGTCCTGGCGTGTTAATATTTCCAGTAGGATTCTGCTCCTAAGGCAATTAAAACAAAGAAGAAGTTAAAAAACCTCCAAATCAGTTACTTCAACCGAAAAGAAACTAAAAAACAAAAGATCAAAAGATCTTGGGTGGAAATAACGAAAATTCAAACTTGGATGAGTATTCCATAAGGAACACACAAAAGATCAAAGCGAAAAGAGAAATGAATAAACGATGTTTCGCCCTGGGTAACCAGCGTGGGCTCATCAGTAGTTTCACTGGTCACCCTCCACTATACATCATTAAACACCATCATACACTTAGATTTCCAACCTTGAACCACTCACAAATAGGCATCGTTCCGCACTGGTAAAAAAAAGGTTGTTGTTAAATAAAATGAATAAGATATGACAATGAAAGTTTGAAACTCTACTGGACTCTCAACAATGAACCTACCTGTTTCATCAGAAGAATATCTATTTATTTTCCTCTCCAGTTCTCTAATTTCTTCTTCTCTCGATTTTATCATGTTAGTGTAAAAATCGTACTCTGCGCACAAATCCTCTGTTACGTTGTGCGGCTTTACTTCCAGATCTCGGTGCAGTTTTTCCACCAGCTGTTCCAAAGTCTGAAAGAAATATTAAGATTTGAATATTGAATCCGCGCGACTCTAACCCATAAAAATCAGAAGGGAATAGAACGATTATTTAGCAAAAACCATGATGGTAGCTTCCCATCAATTTTCTTTCGATCGTCATTAACTACACAAGTAGCACAAATTGCTGTTAAACGGTTGGAAAAACTTTTTCCAGCCATATGGTTTTAGCTTTCGTCTATCAGAACCTCTTGAGATGGTTTTGAAAACCTTTTCCCAACTATTTCCTCCCACATATATTTGAAAAACGATATGGCTTTTTCTCCTTTTTCAACTATGTGTCAAAGAATAAACCAAATAGTATAAAGATGCTTTAGCTCGCGTCACTGTAATGATAAATAGTATTAACTTAACTTGTCAAAATACAAGCGCTTAAAAAATGTTTGCAGTTTTTTACTGAGGCCAGAACTAATTTACATTCAATAAAGTCCAAAATTTCAAGTGATTACCAAAATATAATATATTTCACCATCAGCCTACACAGTCATTGCGTCTCAAAAAAATTACCTAACTCGTACATCCATTGAACTAGCGACCCCACCTCAAGAAAATCAAAATTTATTCACACCATAATTATGTGCTAATTTCGTCCCCAATCAAAAAATTTTGTGCTCCTCTAGTTTCTGAGGAAATCGAAAAAGAAAATGGGGTAGCTAAGTTAATATTTACTTAGCAACCCCAGCAGGAAATATGGCGCCAAACTAAAAATTTTTGGTTTTAGAATTTTGTGCTAATTATGTGCTCCATGAATATATAAAAAAAATCGAATTTTTCGTTTTAAATTGTTTTTTTTTTTTTTTTTAAAGGGTGGGGTATCACGGAATTTATGCATATTATGTGCTAATTTCGTCCATGATCAGAAAAGTTTGTACTCGTCGAAAAATAAAGTGGGTTAGCTATGTTAATATTAACTAAGCAACCCCACCAGGCAATATGGGGCTAAACAAAAAAATTATTGGTTTTAAAATTATTGATATATTCATGGAGCACATAATTTTGTAATAATATATTTTTACTTTGGAATCGTACTTCAGATTGCAAATGCTAGATTATTACAAATAATGTAATGTAATAACTTTTTATTGATTTTCTCAGAAACCAGACAAGTACAAAATTTTCCGATCATGGACGAAATTAGCACATAATTTTCAGATAATACTGGTTTTTGAAATTTGTAAATTCCGTGATACCTAAACATGTGGGGTCGCTAACTTAATATTAACCTAGCTACCCCACGCTTTTTTTTAAAAAACGTAATTTAAAATTAAAAATTCGATTTTTTTCTTATATATTCGTGGAGCACATAATTAGAATATAATTTTAAATAAAAAATATTTAGTTTGCCGCCACATTTCCTGGTGGGGTTGCCAAGTTAATATTAATCTAGCTACCCCATTTCCTTTTTTGATTTTCTTGGAAATCAGAGAAGCACAAAATTTTTTGATTGGGGACGAAATTAGTACATAATTATAGCATAACTAAATTTTGATTTTCTTGGGGTGGCCTAGGTTAATGGAGGTCTAACTCGTCTATAGCCGAACTTAGCCGAAAAATTCAAAACCACAATTGGTTATTTATTTTCCTTTTATTGGTTCTAGAATCTTTCTTAAAGCTTTAAAGCAAAGCTACAACTATAGCTATATAGTTTTTATTAATCTCTCCTGAGGGTTTTTAAAAAGAAATTCGAAAAAGCCAACCATTTTGATGTAAATTTCAGTTGGGAAAACGTTTTCCCAATTTTTGGTTGGCAGTAAAAACGAAAAAGAACGATCTGTACTACTTGGGTAACTGCTGACTTTACTTGCATCCATTTTGGCTTGTTTTGGTTTTGGCTACAAAGCTACTTTCTTTGCCTTTTATCTGTTTTTTTACTTTATTTTTAGTAAGTATTTATTACCAACCAACTTAAGTAGTTCTCATTACAGAGAATAGCAATTTAAAAAAGCAACATTTTAAACAATTATAGAAATTATTAAATTTAAATTATATTAATTGGAAAGTATGAATAAAATGTAAATAAAAGTAAAGTAAAAAAAATAAAAAACTTTATTTTAAAAGATGTTTTTTTTCAGTTCTTTTTAAATTTAATTTTTATGTGTTTCTTCTTAATTTTTCTTCTGGTATATTGCTGTATATAATATATTTTGTACCAAAATTAATCTTAATTGATGTGCTATAAATCAGTTTTTTGGATTTAACTCAACATAGTAGGTAAGTAAAATACCTAATTTTAAAATATGTAGATTGTTAATATTAAGACCCTTTGGTTTATAAATGATTTGCGTTGGTTCTAAGAATGAAAATTGAAGTTTTTTTGAATGGTTTTATTTGAAAACCCCCAAATAGATAACACGCATTTTAATGTTGAGTCAATTAAGCATAATAAATGTTTTTCAGGTGTTTTAACGGTCTGTAATGTCTCATTTTGTAAAGAACACCAATTATGGAGAAATAGAGTTTCTTCTTTCATTGATGTATATAGTTAAAACGTCTCTTTTTTTTACTTAAATTTTTGTTGTACTATTTCTTATTACTGAACCACAGAAAAAACAATTTGTCAGTCAACAGCTGTTTGCACTAAAAAAAAACAATGAGGTTAGGTTGCCGATGGTGACGTTGCTACCGTTAAATTGGTCGTCCAAAAAATTTCAACGTTTGCGCAGGTAGACACAGTTGGTCTAGAGAGGGGTTTTAAGAAAAAAAATATATAATCTTTAAAACATAGATTTTTGTTTTTGATACATCTACTATTTAGCGTAAAAAGTAAAATCTCTCATGAAGCCCTTTTCTGGGGGGCTGTTTTT
This sequence comes from Oxystoma pomonae, assembly GCA_963921995.1. Taxonomy (NCBI): domain Eukaryota; kingdom Metazoa; phylum Arthropoda; class Insecta; order Coleoptera; family Brentidae; genus Oxystoma; species Oxystoma pomonae. The sequence goes on along the minus strand of OY998170.1, from coordinate 15,032,139 downwards.
AAAAAATATTCTAAAAACCTTAAATAGTAACTCCCTATTTTGACTTCATTTTTGAATTCTCGCCGAAATTCTCTTTCCAATGGTACCCCAGATCATAAGGTTTGTTTTACTAATTTTCGAGATATTAGCTTTCAAAATGTCAAAAAGTCAATTTTCAAAGGCCCATATCTTAGAAACTAAACAAAATATCTCTATTGTGTTTATTATCGATTTTGGAGGTTTTATAAGAGCAAATAAAAAATGACAATAGTTTGACGTTTGCACATTCCTATTTACAGTTTATTGATTTTTAGCGATTTTGAAGATATTATTCCAAAAATATGAAGTAGAAGTTCAGATTGTCAAACTGTGGTCATTTTTTATTTCCTCGTAAAAAACCACTAAAATCGATAAAAAACACATTAGAGATATTTTGTTTAGTTTCTAAGATATGACCCTTTAAAAATTTAATTTTTTGAAATTTTGAAAGCCAATATCTCGAAAATTAGTAAAGTAAACCTTATGATATAGGGTACCGTTGGAAAGAGAATTTCAGCAAGAATTCAAATATGAAGTCAAAATAGAGGGTTGCTATTTAAGGTTCCCAGAATATTTTCCAAAAATAGCCCCCAAGAAAAGGGCTACATAGGGGATTTTACTTTTTACAGTAAATAGTAGTTGGCGATGGATCAAAAACAAAAGTTTATGTTTTAAAGATTATATATTTTTTTCTTTAAACCCCTCTCTAGACCAACTGTGTAGAAAGCATTCTATATTCCCTTCTCCTATATCTATGATCAAAAACCCTTCAAACAAATTTAATACTACAATAAAATTATACGTAACATCTGAAAATCTACTCACATAAATCCTATCCTTATAGGATTTCTTAATGAGCATTCTGTCCTCTTCTATCTCCTCGATGTCTTTCTTCCACTTGTCGCACAGTTCCGCGTTCTGTTTTCTGAGTCCCGATACAACTTTTTGTTGCTGCGTCAGCTCTTGTTTCATACGAACGTATTCGCTTTTCATCGTGTTGATGGTTTGCTGTAGATGTACCCTCCTATCATCCACCTGCCAACATATTCAGTATCTTCAAAGTAAAGTCTTCGTTAAAAAACGAGAAATACAGCAAGAATTCATGGTATAAATTACAGTATTTTCCACCAGAAATTTATACAGATTTAATTGACGTCGACTGTCAACGAGAATTTTCGATCTGACGTTTGGTAATTTTGTTTGTCCCTAATGAGACAATTGGGCCACTGCCGCATTATTTTCTTACTTTTATAATTTATACATATATATATATATAGGAAATATTAATAGTCAGGTCCAATTTTTTTTTTTTATTAAATCATAAATCTGATTATTAGTGAATTAAAAACAGATAATAAAGGGAGAAGTATTAACTACTGTACTACTCCATTAAGGACTTGTACAAACTTGCGCAGGGGATAAAATTAATGGAGTGGTTAGCCTAGGAACCAAGAAATGACTCTGGCAGGAAAGTAGTTCGGGCGTCTTATGCAAGATTTCCCCTTGATACCCTTGGAAAAAAAATTAATTACAGTAATTTATTAATTATTATATATTTATTTTTTATTCGTATAGGATGGAGTAGTTTGTTTCTGTAATCAGCTCAGCAACAACTATCTACAAGCATAGGGGAGAAACAGTTTATATAAGTAGTAAATTTGGAAACTAGAGAAGAAAAGTTATTTTATTTTAAAACGGTAATTTATTTAGTATAGTTTAATAGTTTCTTTTGATCCATTGGGAAATTTCTTCACATATTTTTTTTTATTTTTTAATGTTTTTTGTTTCAATTGGCAAAATATTCAAAAGTCTTGGCCCAGTGAAAGACAGATGTCTTTGACATGTAGTGAAATCTACTCTATTTATATAGATGAGATTCTCAGTAGTGGATCTGGTAATGTTATTATCTTGTATGTATTTTTTATAAGTATTTTTATGTTCCATATATTTTAAGGTATTTTTTAAATAAAGTTCTCTTGTTAAAGCTCTAAATCGTTTCGATTTTTTATTTATTATTTTAAGAATATATTTCTGTGTGATTGTTAGGTTTTGTAAAATACTGCTACACGTACCCCAGATTGTATGGTATTTTTAAATAATTTATGGAATGTACCAACCTCCTGCTCCCACCTAAATTATTACTTTGACAAATAATTTAAAAAAAAAACACTGTTTTAGATTCGACACTTAATTTTTTTTTAATTTGATACCCCACAACCCATATTTTAAAGGATTAAAAAATACTTATCAGATATAGAGTGGTAATTTCAACCCCCTGACCAAAAATCCAAAAATACCTATTGACAGAGAGCATATAAATCTAAATAGAGAGGACACCTAATGGTGAATTAGCGACCCCACTCAACTGACTTGAAATCCAAGTGGCGCAGATATCGTTTTTTTGTTCTTACTTGTAAACTTGGTGCGCCACTTTCACTTTCGCTCTTGCTTATTTTTATGCCAAAGCAGTGGCGGCGCACAGGAAAATCGTATTTTTTGGACGAGTTCCGCGTCGGGAACTATCCATAATATCGATCGCCCGCGTTGTGCTGCAGACAACAGACCCATAGTCACTGGTGGCGAATACAGAGGGAGGCGATGGACCCCCTCTACGATGAAATTACGTACCAACTTTCCCAAAAATGTTGCCCTGCGGCGCCAGTTTTTTTCTTTTATTTTAAATTCAACATTACTCTTTTACAAGGTTTCATCTTCGGCGGTCAAATTTTAAAAAAAAAATCATAAAAACAATTTTGGAGAAGACTCCCCATGATGGGAATTGACACGGTTACGTCACAGCCGCCTCTTTTGGATTAGCAGAACAGAACCATTGATGGAATATCCAAGGAAATTTATCATATGCGAACATCAGTTTTCATATACCTTCTCACCCATTCTGAGCTCCTAATAATGTATTTTTCAAACATTCGGAAATGACAGGGTTATTAAAATTTGAAGTAACCAACCTTAAATAGCAAAATATTTAAAAAAATAAATTAAAAACACTTATTTTTTAGCGGAGAAAACCTAAATTATATGCTCTCTGCTTTTTCCTTAATTTTTAAAAGTAATAAAGGCTTGAAAAATATATACAATAAAAACTTTCTGCCAGCTCACTTAGCAACAAGTTCCTAAGACAAGTTTCATTTGATTAAATATAAGTAAGTACGCCAGTGATAAATCGATATTCATTCAACGCGCGGGATTATTGCTGTTTTAATTTTAAATAAATATTACCTGGATTCATCCTGGCGCATTCAGCTAACAATAAAAAACTCGCTGTGAATCGCGTTGACTGGCTGGTCAGGTATTACCATTACGTGTCCTCTCTATTTAGATTTATATGCTCTCTGCTATTGACTAACTTTTAAAAAGGAACTCAAATGCAAATTTTCGGCTCTTTATTTCTTTGGAACTCCAGGTAATTTTGATTTATTTGTACCCCCTTCAAACCAGAATCATTCCTATTTCTCAACTTACAGTTAAAATTTAAAAAAAGCCGAAACAAGTGTTTGCTTATTTTAAGAGTAGAGTCTACTTACAAACTTTCAGATCTGTTTTTTTTTTGTTCTTGAGAAATAGCAAACCGTTTTAGAATTTCAACTTCTATTTTAACCTCCTTGGAGGCGAAATTGTTAAATATCCTTCCTTAGTGACCGCCTACATTATAAACCCAAACTATCCTCCAATTTTTGCGTTTTTAGGTCGACTAACATATGCTCTGGGTGGGTAGTTGTTAGTTCATGATCATTCTTTTATATATATAGGGGGGGGGGGCAAAAAATTTGTCACATATTTAACGCGCTATATCTTTGGACTCAATCGGCCAATTTTCGAAATTTTTGGCTGTTTTTATATAGAAAAAAGTTGAAACTTTACTGACGCAACTCAAAATTTGACATATGTCAAAAATCCAAGATGGCAGAGAGCTTTAAAAAATGGGAAAATTTCACCCCCCACCCTGCGAAAAATTTGTGTGCGACCCTGAACTTGATTTTTGTAAATGAGGCAAAAACCACATGCTTTCTTTGTCTACCGAGGTATTACTTATCTAAATTGGTTATAAGATAAAAAAGTTATACCATAAAGTAAGTAACTAACAGAGGAACAATGTATATGGGACGCTGGTTGACCAAAATTGAGGCAGGCTTTGGATTCAGAGCAAAAGTGTGCATCAAAATCGTTTGGCGCGTGCCACGTTGCCGTTAGATACAAAATGGACAGTTGCACCTCAAAATTTTGGCTAAGGCCAATGTACAGGTAGTAGGTATCTCCTGACCAAAAATCAACAGCTGTGGCTGACCTCATTCTTGCCAATTTTTATGATTGAGCACTGAAAAATGTCAATATTTTTAATCTGATTTTTTTTTTAATACAATTATGAGGTGCAAGTTGGATATTGAGGATCGAAAAACGCATAACTCTAGATAGTATCACTAACCTCAGCAAACAAAGAGTTTCCTTTGCTTTGTTCATCCAGAGGCTTCTGTTTCAAGGCAGCCAGCTCACATTTGACACATGTCAACTCATCGTTAAGTTTTTCTACAACGGCTACATTTTCTGAGAGTTCGTCTCGCTTGATGTCCAGTGATGTCCTCAGCTGGTTTATTTCGTCTTTGTACTGATCAACTTAGATTAAAAAAACATTAACACTGTGAATTTAGGAGGTTAAAATACATTATGACCGATTTTCATAAACAAGCTGTCAATTCCTACTAGATTAGTTTTTGATTATTAAAACTCAAATGAAGAAAAAGCTAAACTACAAAAAATAGGGCTGTCACTTTGACAGGTATTGGTCAATTTAGTAGAAATTGACACCTATTTCATCAAAATCGATCATGATTTGAGTTTGGCATGTCAAACTTTGACAGTGATTACTGGCTCACCTGTCATATATTCAGGTTTGTGCTAATGATAAAAAAATGTTTCCCAGGGTATCCTCTAGAACATACCTTAACCTTATCCAAAAATTACAGGGACCATCTTTACCTATTTAGTCTGCTAGGTGTTTTACCTATTGCTTACTTGCCACTACTACTTTAATCATTAAAATTGATAATTCAACCTTGTCAAAAACTATTTTAAAATAAATAAATTGCAAGATCTTAAAGGGGCAGTTCCCCAAAAAGACAGGGGGGGGGGGTGGGTTTAATCGATAGCAAAAAAAAACAATAATAAGTGCTAATCTTTTTTTTCCTATGAAACCTCATTAATGAGATAAAAGCATGTTTGTACCATGTGCAGTGCACAGTCAGTCATTTCAATTTTTGACTTTGAACACTTTTTGGTATATCTTTAAACTTTTCTTAGGTAGGACCATTGAATGGGTAGGACTAATCATGAAAGAAGGAATTAATGTCAGGATTTTGACACTTGAAACATTATAAACAATGGAAAAAAGTAATTGTGTGGATTTATAAGGCTACATATATTTTTTGACAAAACTTCTGGAAAGATTCAATAAAAAAATTGTGTGCACACAAATATGATGCTTATTTGGTTAGTTTGGCTTCATAGAAAAAACAAATTTGCAATTTTGGTGAGCTGTCCCTTTTTATTTTATATTTTAGTATAAGTATATTGTTTGATAAAATTAAGTATCTCTGATTTTCTATTTTTTAATTTTAGCTTAGTTTTATTTTATATTTAGTATTTATTAACTTGTTCCTTTTTACATTTACTTGTTTTATTTTTTTTTAGGGAGCCAAAGTAGACCAGTGAACAGCGTCTTAGCCTGCAGAACAGAGATCGCAGGATTGGATCTTGGCAAGTACACATTGCTTCACACAACACCGAATGCCATTCGAGATGACGACGGGCGGCCCCACTTCTCAGCAGCTCCGCACACGTTGTGCATAGAGTAACAACAAAAGAGGTAGAAGTAGGCGGCACAGTTGACACTGCACCGAAAACTTTGCGGGACTCAAAGGTGGACGGCCGAGGACCCCGCCAAACTGGGTAGAGGAGACTAGCCGGTGACCCAAAAAAAAAAAGGACAACCTGGACTTCTCCGAGATCGGGACTCCATGGACTCTGACAGATTTGCTAGCGGGAGTCGACAGAATGTGACTTGGAAGAGGCGGTACCACCTTCGGGTAGCAGGACCACTCCAAAAGAGATGCATCTGAAGACTCCGAAGGTGACCTCGACCAGCGAAACCGGGACCTTGATTTTCGGGTCAACCTATATGACGGCGGGCTGCTGGGGAGACAAGTCTACCATGCTGGGACGGTAGCGATGTTAGATAGATACAAGTCTAATATGTAGCAGGACCACCCTTCGGAGGGGGTGTAAGGCCGGCGGTCCACTGTGTATACTTGCTACACAGTCTAAAGATCCCTGCCCTCGACAAAGAGCTGTCAGGCAAAATTAAGTCCTCTTAGAGAAAGAAAACTTGCATCCTAAGGGGCACGTGCATCAGTCGGGGGTGTACGGGGGGTATGGCAAAAAGGGTCCATTATGCAGCCTAATTGCCAGGCCTACGGCCGCCCACCTACTACTACTACTACTACTACTATTTCTTTTTAAATGTTTTTATTTCTGTGTTTAACTTAATTTTATAAAAAATATGACCTTTGTTTATGATTTGATTTTACAATTAAATGTACCTTTATTTGTTTGTCTTTAAAAAGTATTTTAAATAAAAAGTTTTCATAGATTTCATAGATATTTATCTGGAATATTTTTTTGGATTTTAAGTCTATATTTTTGTCATGTGTAAGAAGTTTTTGAAAGAAATTCCCATTGGTTCAAGAACACATGTTTCTATCCTATATACTGTCACTCACACTACCTGCCAAGAGTGTGTTAGAGTCCAACACCATTTCAACTAAAAAGTCAGTTAACTCATTTTTGTTTTAGTATCTTTTGGGCCGCCTATTCTGGCCATATTGACAACAAATGTCAGAAAATCCATGTTTAACAGTCAAATTGGTTTATAAAAATGGCGGCAACTGTAGGTTAAAGTGCATGCACTAAAGCGGTAAAAGTTAACTGGCTTTTTAGTTGAGCCAGTGTTGTAGTCTTAGCTATTTAGTTTTAAGAAATCATTTTCTATTTTATATTACCTGTTTGCTCTAACTCTCTGCACTGCTGTTGAACAACCTCCATGTTTTCCTTCAATTCATTGTAAGATTCTTTTAAAATGTCATTTTCATCTTTCAAAAACTGAAGGTCTTCAAAGTGGTTATTTGTAATATCCAGAGGACTTGCTGTCAGTGTTTTTTTCACATGATCCAAATCTGATTTGAGGGTTTCTATTTCTATCTAATAACAATGATAAAAAAATTTCTAAAGTTCAGTCACAAAAACCCTATTTTACATTTTTACTTAAGAAAATGAACACAATACAACCCAACACAAAAAAGCGCTTAACTCTAATATGAATAACTTAACCTTACACACAGCCTTAAAAGATACCTCTATCAGAACTTAAGTTATCGACTTATGAATATATTATTCCATTCAAGTATGTATGTAACTTTACAAGGGTGAATGGAATTTATTACCTCTTTCTTTGCCAGCTCGGCTTCAAACAATCCTTGATTCTCAGCATGACTTGCCCTAATGTTCTGTATGTTCTCTTCAAGCACCATAATTCTGGTTTCATATTTCTTCTTCTCATTTGATTCGCCACTTCTTAAATGTTCTATCTCGCTCTGGTACTCTACCAGGAGAGACTCATTAACTTTTAGCTGTCTTGTTGAGTCGTAAAGGTGCTGTCTAAAGTTTTCTAATTCTTTTTTTTGCACTTTATATTCTTCAAGGAGGCCTTCATAGTCACTTGGAAGTAAAGACTGTTTTGCCATTGTTTTTCCCAACAATCCGTATGTACTCACATAAATTGCTCAGCGGCAAAAAAAATCAGACAAACTCACGCCAGCCGAACCCAAGTTTATTTTTCGAAAGAAAATAAATAATACGGGCAGTTATTTCAAAACAATGTCAAAAACATATGTTCGTAAAGCTTTTAGGAGAGACGGTGTGTTTTCGGGTGAACACGCTTTCGGCAAAACTCTCTGTTTTGAAAGCATTGTCAACGTCACATTTTTTCCCGGGACCGGTTTATCGATAGCGGGTTATCCTTGGGTTAAAATAACCCTGGAGTTTAACTGGACTGAAAACACTGTAGTTAAAACAAGTGTGCGGGGATATTGATTTTTCGTATGACCACAAAATTATGAAAATGATGGATTTCACACTATTTGCATCCTTAGAAAACGTTAAATTTCACCCGTGTGCATACATTTTTAGGCACATGTGAGGAAAAGTGTACGATGACGTTAATTGTCACCATACTTTGTTTGGAAAAGTTCTCGGCTAGCACCTCGTTTACAACATTCACGCTCGTATGAAATTTCTCACTTTCTTCTTTTGTTATGTAATATACTTTACTTTTATTTCATATTGTATTGTAATATATATATTGATTTTCCACTTACAGTATGAAATAAAATGTTCCTTCATCGCCTTGTCCGTAAACATCGACTTGTACTTTAATAGAGCATTTCCCGGCCTTGTGTCGTAAATTACTATTATCTACTTGCGTGCGGAAATGTATTTACCCCGAGAATTTTTTTTTCCCGGACTCTGATTTTTTATTATCGTTTTCTTTTCATTTCAAGGGGTCGTGGAAAAATTATATCTTTACGGCCCTTGCCTGCTTGCATAAACTCCACTGCGCGTTGTTCGGGTTAACGGCAGTCGCGTGCGTGAAAGTTTAACTTTCCGCACTAGTTAGGATAATAGGTATTCATACATACTTACATTAAGGTGTGCGGCAGAGTCTGGGGGAAATTTTCTTCCCGCACAAGTAGGTTTTAGCGTTCACTTTTAGAAAAATTGTATTTTTTTGGGTTAACATGCAAAAAACATTTTTTTACTTCCGTGTGGAAAATGCGTCTTTTTCCATGCAAAAAGTTGATATTTCTGCAGTGGTTTTCATAATGTTCTGCTTTTGGATCTCTTATGGTAATTAAGTAGATTTTTTCTTAATAATCTTAATTTTACAGGAAAACTATCAATCTTCGTGAGGAAAAAAGGAAAAACCAACAGTGGGATTTACTAAAACGGTTTAGTCTATTTTAAAACGGTCCTAAGTTTTAGTGAAATTTTTGGTTTTTAGCATTTTAAACGAACCCTTCTTGAGTTTTGGACGTAGTTTGATTTATAAGAATTTTAATAAATTTGTTTATTGAATAATCATCTTTTGTTGGATTTAAGATGAAATTTTCAATTTAGAAGAAAAGAAAATTAAAAAATTTAAATCCACGCGGGGTTTAAATACTAAACACTCTGTAGAATAAATTAACATTGGGGTTATATGTCACTTTAATTAAAACTTACCCTTGTTAATTAATTTTTCCAATTAATACTTGATGTCATAAAACGATTTAGATGAGTAATAATAAAATAAGGAGTAGATTAATTTTGTATTTATTCAAAAGGTGTTTTTATTTATGAAATGTATTACAAAACTTATATGCAATTTTTTTTTTACATTTCTGTCACTGTCGAAACGTCAGTTTAAAAATATTAGCGCTGCGTTCAATCACAAACAGCGAGTTCGGATCTTTTGCCTCTGCTTGCACCTTGGCTTGCACCAACCTCTACTGATGAATTTAGTGGGCTTTGAGTAAGGAAAGTTTTTTTGACTGAGCTTTTAGATAACCTCAATTTTTTACTTTCAGTTTGTATATAAATTAATATAGATGCTTTGGGTTTTTTTGTTTGGTACATTTTTCGTGCATAATCAGTGACCTTCACTTACGTTTGTTTTGCCTCGTAGTGCCCTCAAAAATATATTTTGTATGCTGAAAACGAGTTCAAAATATGGCGTTTTTCTTGATAAAATAGGAGGTGTTTCATTGGGTAATGAATAACTTGGGATATTAAATAAGGTAAATTAATCCTTGTAAAAATGGTTACTTAGGGAAATTATAAACGAACTTATTACCAAATGCCACAAAACAATCCTTTCTGAGGGCTATAAATTTAAACCAACCCCCTGAGGTGGTTTAAAAATCAACAACTTTATAACTTCAAACACAAATATTGAAGCTATTATGTGCCAAATTTTTGGCGTATTCGTCATTTCGCATTTTAAAACCTGTCAAAAAAAAATAGTTTTAGGGCATTTTCTTCTAAAATATGGTGTATTTTGAGAAAAAAAAGCAGTTTTTCAGTGGTATTTTGCAATAACAATACAAAATAATCATTAACTTTGTGTCTTTTCTGTATGGGTAAGTGTTTTTTGAAAATTGGTTTTAAAATTTAGTACCCTTGACAGGTGTAAATATTTAGATTTAGACCTGTGGGGGTACTATTTTAGATCTTAGTAAATCCCACTGCAAAAGTCCAGAATAAGCTTCACAAAATGTGTTATTGCACACGACGCGTTTCGATTTTTAAAAAATCATTATCAAGTGTGGCATAGCAAATTAAAATTAAAATTTAAATTTATTGTTATTAAAAAAATTGTCATTTACATACTAAAATACAGTTGTAGTACTGTCCCTGAGCTGCCTAGTAGCTCGTTGGGAGGGTACTTGTCAGGTTACCTCTTTTTTTATATAAATTTTATAAAAATCTTATAAATATACATTTCAATTTCATCTTGTGAATAAAATTTTATTTTGTGGATTTTATAATCTAATACTTTTAGCTTAATTTTAGAGAAACTACTGTTTACCTTAATACAAGTGAATTATATGCTTATATGATTATTTTTTTTTCTTAAATTAACAGGTACTGCAGTTCTTAGGCATGACATTCACACACATGTTATAAACATTCAAAAACAGGCATTCAACAATCTGTGACTTCCAGAGTACCAGTGCTGCGGCCGTCCAGGTGACACAGTTGCTCTGATCCTTTTTTATATGACTTTAGGTATATTTTTAGTAGTTTATTTTTATAAAATTCTTATATCTTTTTGTTTGCTTATCAAATATATCTTCATATAAAATTTAAGTTAAAAATATAAACAGATGAGATATTATTGTTTTTTTTTTATTTTAATAGTGGTATTTTATTGGTAATGAGTTCCAGGTTTCTAGGGATCCATTCTGTGACTTTATCAGCAAAAGTTTTTTGGTTTTTAATTATTTTTAGGATACTTGGTAACAAATCGAAAAGTCTGGATCCAACATACGCTATATGTCTTTGACATGCAGAAAAATTTGCTCTCTTAGTGGTAAGTGAGAGTTAATGATCTAGTACAAGATATTTTTTATGTAAAGTTCCCTAATTCTTAGAGTTTTACTTTCTAGGAATAATTCATTGGAAGAATATCAAACAAAAATCCATAATTCTAAGGTAAAATCTTCGAGACACAAGTTATAAAAAACATACTATACAAACAATAACTAACGCACCCTAACAAATTTATTTAAAATATTTTGAGTAACCGAAGTAATCTACAGAAAAATCAGAGTGATTTGTTGGTTTGCACAATATATTTTATTGTTGGGGTACTGTTGCTTCGCTGAAGTGTTTTTGTTTGTTTTTTGAATTTTATGAATGTCTGGGTAAATATCAAGGTTAAAAAATAAATAAATGAGATCATAATAATAACTTTTATTATTCTTACTCCATAAATGTAACTCTTCAACTTTTGTATACGCTCTAACTTATCATAACTTTTTAATAATTAAACTATTCAAACACAATACCTCTAATAAAAAACCTCTTACCCTATCCCCCGACTCGACCGATATTTCCATTATTTGTTGCTAACAGTTCGAAGCTTTCTGTCCCCACTCTGCACGGTTTTCCCAACATTAAACAACTGGAGGGGTTTTGCAAGTCGTCACTACGACCTAAAAATGATAAAAAACAAGTTAAAAAAAAGTTAAAAAACCAAAAATGACTAAACATTAAATATTTTTGGTTCTTTAACTGGTTTTGTTCTAATATCTTTTAACTGTGAAGTCCAAAAAAACATTCTGTTTATTTTTTAAAATGTTTGTTAAAAACTGTAAGGGACCACTGGAAAACAACCCAAATGAAAGTACTCATTTCATTAACCCCTATAATTTAAAATATACTCTTGATTTTTTCATTCATTTATTGTCTGGACCGGGAATGATCAACAACTTTCAGAATGTCTTCACCACCTAAATAACATAAGACCCACCATTAAATTCACAAAAGAATTGGCGCAAAATTGTCAAATTTATTTTCTTCATGTACTTGTCAAACGAGTAGAAAGCGACATCAGAACAACAGTCTATCGTAAACCCACTCACACAGGACAATATTTAACGTCCTGTATAAATAAAATATAGACAATGGAAGTCCGAAACACAGAGCTAATTTCAAATACATCATTGTCTCAAACTTTCGAACAGTGTTTTAATGATGTTTGGGAAAGGTGACCAGTGGAACCATGTGACCATGAACCCACGCTGGTTGCCCAGGGCAAAACATCGTTTAATCATTTCGCTTTGATTCTTTGTGTTTCGTTTTTTTCACCCAAGATCTTTTGTTTTTGGATTCTTTTCGATTGAAGTAACTAAAGAATCACCGAATATCTGTTTTCTTCTTTAACTCATTGGTCTTATGGAGATGATTTTCCCATTTTTATTTAAAACCGTCAGAGAAAAAGGTAACATATTAGGAATTTCCTCCGCCCTAGCTCCGCCCCCTTAATGAATGGCAGCACAATTAGCATCCAAAAAGATACTTTTTTGTAAACCATCTAATTATGTGAAATTTTACTCTCTGTCTCGTTTGGTACTGGAGATACTAGGGTGAATTCGAACTTTTGAGACACTCTGTATAACACCAAAGATAGAAACCAGTTAGACCAGAAGTGGATTCTACTAACCTTTTATAGTGGCATCCTTCAAGAACGCAGACGACGATTCGAACGACATCTGGTGCAGGGGCGACGCGTTTTTCTCCATACCTTTTCTGCTCATCGGCTCGTAGGTGCCACTAGACGTCATATAGTCTGCCACCAATGACAAATGTCGGGGATCTACTGTAATACCGTAGACATTAAACACGTCTTTTACCTAGAAAGATAAATACAGGAAACGTCAGAAAGCCAAAAACGTCAGAGAACTTGATAGTAAACCAGAGTTTTAAACTTCCATCGTCTTTATTTTATACTTTTGGCTTCTTATTGTTGTGGTCGTTTTGAAGACAGTTCGAAGATGGTTTTGGTTGCCTACTTTTCTTATCTTTTCTGAGATCTCTTTGACAGGACCAACTTGTCAAAATTTCCCTGACTTTAACTTTAAACAAAAATCAGCCTACTTCAACTGATCAAACCTCGCGTTTAACATTTTTTCTTCCTTTTTTGAAGGTACTTCGTTAAACTCTCTGTCTATTTCAAACAGCGATATGTTGGATAAAATGCGCCGCAGGCAAAAATCTTGAGGTTGCCTATTTTTACTTAAGGTTCGCATACGCGTACCTGACTACGTAAACGTCGGATTTTATTACAAAAGACGTTTGTCGTTTTTACTTACTAGTAGACAACTTTATTTTTTACTTAATACGACGTCACTTTATGACAGATTAGATTGGAAGATGGATAAATGCTACTTGGGTTGCAGGTCGGATCGAATTTATGCTTTTTCTTTGTTTAAAACGTCCTCTGTATTTCTCGTGATCGTTCGATGTAAGGAGATTTGGAAATTCCTAGTTTTGTCGATTGGTTTGTGATATACAGATGTAGGATTCTTTTTTTGGGACTAGAACGTCGAGAAATAGGAGTTGATGATCTTATGCTAGTGACATGATTAAAGAAAGGTTCTAGTGTGTTGTTTGCCTTCTTTCAAATGATGAATATGTAGTTCATGTGTCGTTCCCATAGTTTGAGTCTCTACCACACTAAAAACGGTCAAAACAAAGGTTCAAAATTTATTTTCTCAACAAAGTGTGAGCATTAAGGATATTTGGAAACCCATACTTTTCAGAGGTAAAATATTTCAACTGCAGAACAACGAAACCAGCTAACTGTAAACCCTTAGAACATTGAACTACTAGAAGGAACTTTTTTCAGACCTAGGGCAGGGTGTTTGAGTTCAACATCCCATTGTTGTCATGTTAACCTAATACGTTTTCCCCTATTTTTAATATTATTTAAAATACCTTCACTAATTTTTAGTTCCGTTTAATTAAATGGTCTAGATATAGTAATAAAAATCTATGTTTCTATAAAAACAAACCTAAAAATGTATTCAAGTAGTATGTACAACTGAAATTAATGACAAGCCGGCAACACAGATTTCCTGCCTTTGTTTACCAAGAATGGCCAAATATGACGAGTGGTAACCTAATATTTAGTTAATATTTTAATTTAACGTACCTGTGAAACGAAATACTGGGGTCCCCCAGCTTCTGTTTCAACTTGCATATAATAATACACTTCGGAACCATTTTTCGCCACAAACTTTTGACAAAAATATCAAAAAAACACTATTGAAGTGCTGAAACTTTCACTTTCAAAACAATAATGACATTCCAGGAAAAATCGATAAACCGCAATAAACAATCAATATTGCCAATTTTCAAAAAACGTCGAAAGTTTTAAATAGGTTGTGAGTATTATATATTGTGTATATTAGCTTTTTCAACATATATCTTAAACCTCATTAATTAATTAATAAATAAGCGTCAAAACTTAATCCAAATTTAATAAGTTTTTTGTTGCATAATTCTGTTATTAAAATTGGCAACACAGATGTCTTTCTCCCCTTTCCCCACTGTAGATGTTGCACTCAAACAACCAGTGTAACCAGACAGACCAAACCCCTTCTAGTAGTTTAATGTTCTAAGTGTAAACCCGATAGTCTACTGAACACTTATAAGCTTAGGTAGTCTTAATTTTTGCTATTATTCACCTGATGACGATTGCAGTTACATAAGCCTTAAATTCGTTCTAAAAAAGTTACAAATAAAACCAATGAAAGTTTGAACCTCTAGCTTACTCTCAAGTTCAACCATCTTCAAACAGCAGGGAACTTCATAATTTCGGGCCATTTATTGTCTGACAAATTACGATTCGAGATTTGTACTTTCGCCAATTGAATATGCACCCAAAGTGACGTCTACAAATATACGTACTTCTTTGACGATGATTTTCGACGCGGCTTCGATGCCATAGGTCTCCGCCATCTTGTGGACGTCGTTACAATACAACCTGTTTAAATCTAGCAAGTCGTGATACTTGAACATCTCGAGCAGGTTGATTCCGTCCGTTCTTAACGTCAACCTGTCGTCTTTCAAATAGGTAATGGCTCGCTTGATGTTCGGCGTTTGCCAAACCACCGATTTGTAGGCCACGTCGTTTAGGATGGCTCGCATGTCGATTCTCCTGAAAATTGACGTAAATTAGTACAATAAGAATATTTTTAAAAAAATTGTCAAATAAGAAAATTTCAGGGTGACCACTTGTCATAAAATTATAATTTGTCATAATTTTTGAAACTGTGTCCTAAAACCGTCCTAAAATTGGCTAAATGTCATAAAAATCATAAATTTGCAGATCACTATTTTTTAAGACAGCTTTGTAATTTTACAAATTTTGTTTTGCAAATAGCCCTTGTATACATTCATTTGGTATATTTAAAATGATTAGTTATGTTTAACCTTTCTCTTTCTCTAGATATGTGTCGTATTGGGAAGTGAAATAAACATTTTGGACTAGTTGGTCTCATTAAATTTATGTAAAGGGCGGACTATTACAATGACTGAATTCTGCTTATTGCAAGTTAAGTTGCAAAAATTTTAAAATTGATGGAAGTGGCATTGGTCAAGTAAAGGCTCACGGTTAAGTGTTGACTGAATACTTCTCTAAAATCAAAGCAAACATGTAACTTTTTGTGTTTTTTTTTATATTAGCATGTTTTAATTGACTAATAGTTCTTGAAAAGTACATACATAAGAATAGTTTTAAATAAACGAATTAAATTTAAATTCAACTTTTCATCCATAAAATAATGGTCTGACATACTTGTAGCTCATAGGCAGAGAGAAAATCAACTCGCACCACCTTTCCTTTTTGTCTTGTCGATAGTTAGTGGCGAAAGCGTAGCTGTCTGTCACAAATCTTGATTCGTCTTCTGTTGATCCTGATTTTTCCTCATTTTCTTCCTTATCCTCTTTCTCGTCATCTAAAAATTTAAATTCGAATTATATACAGGAAAAAGCTAGCATTGGCTTATAGAAAAGATAGGTGCAGCTGCCTGTAGTCTAGGAAACATCGTCGCTGCAATAGGCAGTGCCCTGTTATCATTGAAGTCGCTCTCAAGTTTTGGTTGTACCTGAATAAAATAGTTATCTCCGCGCCCGCTTCGGGTATCCAAACCCGCCCATCTTGCTTTGATGCTATTAATATCAGATTTGATCAGGCCTACTAAAATGACCAGCGCATTTGCACCGTTTCAATGTAAGATAGCAGTGCAAATGGCGGTTTTTTAATCTTAGAAAAGCGAGCAATTGAAAACTGCCCGCTTCAACTTTTGGTTATCCCTTGGACTTGGACTTAAAAATCCACTGCGGCACAAAAATAATTAAAAATGAACGCGATCTGGCGCTAAAAAAACTATGGTTGGGGGGTGGATAACCGCAACTCAGAAATCATTGCCCTTATTCATGGTATCATTACCCCCAACCGGTATTTTAGGACCCGAGGATATATTTGTCAGTTTTGATGTCGAAAGTCATAGTCACCAATGTCCAATGATAAAGGAATCGCTAGATATTATTAGACAGAGACTGATTGATGACGAATCCCTTTATGAACGTACCATACTCCCACTGGAGGGAGTGATGGAGTTATTGGAGTGCTGTCTACATAACTCTTACTTTCAGGTGAAAGATTTTTGAAAGGTTTTATGCTCAGGATTACGGTCTGCCAATGAGTTCATCGCTTTCGCCAGTTGTGGCCAATATTTACATGGAGTGGTTCGAATCACACGCGGTTGATGATACTTTTATTGTCTGGAACGAGAATGACCAACAACTTTCAGAATTTCTTCACCACCTATATAACATGAGACCCACCCAATGGAGATGGAGCAAAATTGTCAAATTCCTTTTCTTGATGTAATTGTCAAACGAGTAGAAAGCGACATCAGAACAACAGTCTATCGTAAACCCACTCACACAAGACAATATTTAAATCAAGGTTCAAATCATTCTGCTACAACCAAACGAGGCATAATAAGACCTTTGTATAACAGAGCCGTTCAAATTTGTAACATTTCTCATGACTTGGAAATCGAAATAAGAAACATTAAAAAGGATCTGCAGCAGAATGGTTACAGCCTTAAACTTATAACATATAGTATTTCTAAATTTCAGCACACAGGACAGAGATTACAAGACCAAAACCAGGCAAATGCATTCCTTACAATTCCATAAATTAAAGGAGTATCAGAAAAAATTCGAGTAGCGAGAAACTTTAATATTAAAACAGCTTTTAAATCTAATAATACAATTCAAAGCCCTCTTAGTAAAACAAAACCGGAGAACAAACAAAATAAGGAATGAATTTACCAAGTTTCTTATGAGTGTGACAGACGAATACCCAAAGAGGTGAACCAACGAAATCAGGAATCACCGAACATGGATTGTCAAAACAACACCGCATGAAGCGGACAAAAGCAAAGGTTTTGCACAAGGGGTCCCACTGAAAGAAACGAAAATTCCTTGAAGCTACCTTTATTGAGCAGAATCAGAGGATTTTCAGTAAACCAAGCGTTGAAATTCCAAATATTTGGAAACCCCTCCTTGGGCAGAGCCAACTTCTTAAACTTCACGGTTGAGTGGTTTCCCATAGTATATATGTACGTAGCCCTAGGAATAGATTGTAGTTTGCACCTGAAGACGATCAGATTGTATTGATCGAAACGTCGTGTATAAATAAAATATATACAATGGAAGTCCAAACACCGCGTTAATTTCCAACACACCATTGTCTCAAACAAACCGGTTGACAGACCAGACAGGTATAGGGGACAAAAAACGGAAAATAAATGGAACTGTCAGTGTCAAACTAATTGGTCCGATCAAATTTGGATTGGAGTGTAAAAGAACGAGTATTTCTAGTTTGTTTTTTTAAATACTTACCACTTTCAGCATCCTTCTTCTCCTCGTCTTCTTCAGGGTCTTGATCTTCGTGTGCCTCTTTGTGTTTGATGGCTTGTTTCGCGTCTTCTTCATCTTCCACTTCTTCATCGGAGCTATTGTCTTCAGTTCTTTGGCCTGAACTTCTGCCTCCTGATCGAAAAATTTTAATTTATATTTCAGAGCCTCATGATGATGTGTCTTAAAACAAGTCTTTCGTAGTTGGACGAACACTTAAAAATAAAGTAAACCTTTGGTCATATAAAATATCCCTACCCTTTTCTGCGCCTTCGTCATCATCATCATCTCTTCCTTTTCTCGGAAACTTGGGAGCTGCTTTTTGTTCCTCTATTGTAACCCTATATACAAATTATAATAAATAATCTTTTAATTAGCCTATATACTGATAAATCTCAACAAACTTCAAGATGTCTCTTTCACAATGCAGTAAAGAGTAAAAACCACTTACAGTCTGGATTTCACTTTGGAAAACTTGTCAATTGCTATGAACATTTCTTTGAAGAATTTCCTCTTCATATGCTTGAGTACTGAAGAAATCGATGCGTAGTAATTTTCACAGCAGTTCTTTGGCAAAAACTGAAATCTTATAGTGTACTGGTGAAGTCTACAAAGGTACACAAAAAATTAGATTATCCACGAATCAACGCTGTCATTCCCACCAATTTGATTGTTCTGGTAATAGTCCAAGAGCTCGTGAAACAAAGTGCGAGAGTTTTGGCGAGGCAGATATTCTTAGGATGGACTATACTTCGATCAAATAAAAAGACTGTAGTCAGCAAGCTGAGTATTGCGAATGTCAGTTAAGCGCTCGCCCTCTGGCAGAAAAAAACTGGAACCAATTCAGCTCCCTCAGTTGATTTTGTTTATAATAAGGATTTTGCGGTTTTGAGGACTAAAATCGCGTTGGTTTAATGAACTGTCCTTGTTCTAAGAACGTTTCATCGCCATAAAAAGGTACGGCTTTCTAGTTCCACTGGAGCTACAAATGTCGTTTAACCGTTTGGAATTGTTTTCTTTATTGTTTTTAATTCTTGATAATTTGTTTGTTAATTATTGTTTTTGTTAGAGTAACTGGTTTTGTGCTTTTACTAATTCAGCTCTAGTGCATTTCAAGCATTGTTCTCTGATTTTATTGGGTAAGTTAACTTATTTTTTTACAATTTCAATAATTTCGATTAAAAGTAAATAAAGACCACGATATTTGTTTCGCAGGGGCTGCACGGCGCTGACAGTTCATAAAACCATCTCAGAATGATTTGATAGCTTTTTAAATTATTTTCGACTTTTGTCCTCAAAAATTCCCATTGTAAACAAAAACTGAAAAAGGGGAAATACTTCGGTAAATCGCCGTTTTTTGAATTCCCAATAGTGAACGTCGCAAATAATTAATTGGTATCCTCAAAATTTTTTGTTTAGGGCTAACGCAATTTCACCATGCAGTGCTTGATATTAGTTTGGTTCTCTTTTAAATTATAGAAATAATAAAAAAAGTTATTATTGAATATTGTTATCATATGGAAAAAAGAGTAGAATTCGAATATAATAGAGTATAGAGTACAAAAAAAATGGTCGCACTAATTTAACAGTCAGACAGGATGAACGTGTGTCGTCAGGATCAGTGTCCCATTAGATTATTTTGGTAAGATTATTTGGGTAGCAGGACCACCCTTCGGACGGGGGGTGTAAACCCTGCGGTCCACTGTGTTTAAAGATCCCTGCCCTTGGCAAAGAGGTGTCAGGCAAATATTAAGTCCTCTTAGAGAAAGAAACCTTGCAAGTATCTTAAATGATAAATACACTAGCAGAAATATACTATAGGCACCTACCTACTCCCAGTTCTAGTCACTTAAATATAAACCATTTCCAGACTTTGACACTAACCCGGCTTGTGAACCTTAAACTCAATTTTGACAAACACTGATTATGACTCTATCTCAACCGAACCGGACAAAAACAAAACCACGCACAAGCGCTTTTAGTGCTTCTGTGGTTATTTCCCAACGTTTATATTCTACATTGTAAGTTTTGTAGTAACTTGTTCACTTTTTGTATATTTTTTTGAATAAACGTTTTTTGAATTGAATTGAATTGAATCCTAAGGGGCACGTGCATCAGTCGGGGGTGCAAGGAGGGTTTAGCCATTATGCGGCCTAATTGCAGGCCTACCAGGATTACTTTACTACAAGTATTACCAAGATTTATACGGCCGCCCTACTACTACTATTACTACAATTAAGTTCGTTAATTGTGGCAAAAAGTTAAAATATTAAAAAGAAGAATACATTGTTTACCTTTTCGGCTGCAATTCCAACTTGATCTTAACGTTGGCCGTCTGCAGCAAATCTCCTATAACGACCTTTGTCAGTTTTTTCTTCAAATCGTCGGCCTTCCTTTCTAGATCCGGCACACTTAAGAAAGGTATCTCCATAGAAGGCGTTTTGATATTTTTCGAAGCCATCATCAGGATTTCGCGGAGACGTGGGATACCTAAAGATTAGCCGTGTTACTGAGAGAAAAAGCAACTCCGAATTTAAAGTCTTAAAATGGGTTTCAATCATCGACGTAATGACTAGAAAAAAGTAAATGGTTTATTTATGTGGATCGCGCCTGAGAAAAAATATAAAAAATTAACTCAAATGCCGAAATTAGCAGGTAACGACAAAACTATAAATTAGGATTTATTGCTTTAAAAACCACTTCACAAAACAATTATAAGTTATATCACTCTACGGCACTGTTTATCAAAACTCACAAAAACGCCTTAAAATATTTATTGTAATTGTCAGCAACACTGTAGATAAAAGAGGAAACCCGATTCGATAAAGGCCGTTGCCGATGTTAACTAAAGAAAAATCAATAAGAATAATTTATTAAGAATAGTAGTAAACTTTAGTGCCTAATAATTAAATCTGCCTAATAACAACAAACAGTTGAATAATTTAACAATAATTTAAGGTCTTGGTTTTGTTTGTATAAAAATATTCTTATGTGTCCAACCAACCCTAAGAATAACGCGCAATGGTCGTGGAGAATGAATGGAAAATTGACTTACCTAGAGTGACGTTCATTTCACCTCTACCGGCAAAATGGAATGTGTTCAGGGTCATCTGAGTCGAAGGTTCGCCTATAGACTAAAAACAAAGTTACTTAAGGCTTTGGCCTTTAAAAATAATTTAAATCAAATGTGCGGGGGATCTACCTATCCCATATAACTATGAGATACTATAATGGCTCAAGGACTGTAAAATGTGTAATAACTTTGAAAATAACGCAAGAATCAGGATTGACCCTGGGCAACGCCAAAGGCAAGAAAATGACTGATTGCCCAAGATTACCTAAATGTAACTCTCTTCTTATATTTTTTAAATGTGTACGTCCTAACTTTTAAAGTGTTTCTAAAAGTCCAATGACTGGAGTAATGTAAGTAAAATACTTCTTTCGATTAATACAAATTTTGTTGCCAAATTAGCCAATATATCGCCCAGAGAGAAATCTCTGCAGCTATCCAACCGAACATCAAGCCTAACCAACAGTAATGGAGTAAATGGTACATCGGTGAGTAAATGTTATCACTAAGAATGCCTCATCAACCATTTTTCTGTTCAGCCCCGAGGCATTCGTCCTGCACTCGGGGGAAAAAGAGCGATATAATAATTCTTTCAGACTTCCGTGGAGGTTTAGGTTTAGTGAGTAAGAGTCTCACACTATCTGACTATGTATGTAGGTGTTTCCCCTCCACAAAAAAAAAATACTCTTAAAAGCTAAACTTACTTGGGCAGCTAAGAGACCAACAGGTTCTCCAGGCGCACATAACGATCCCATCGCCTTAAATTTCAGCATGTTATCGAATTCTTTTCGAACTTTCTTCTTTTTGCCCTTTAAAAATTCAGCTTCCAATCGATCCAGTCTTTCGTTGGTGGAGCCAAAGTAGTGATCCTGAAAACAATGGTACCAAAACACATGAGATTCTGCAAACATTCAGGCTGTTAAGAAGTAATGAGTACTGTTTAATTCAAAGTTTCGGGATCCATCTTTTCAGAAAATAAATAGTAGCACCAGAAGAAGTGTGCCTGAATTTGGTATAAGTAGACTGTATGTAAGACATGTTTTGATGAAAGAGAGATAAGTCAACCCCATCAAAGTCAAATTTATTAAAGATTGAAATATCGGTCCTCTACACTCTAGCCAGCACCACCTAGGGGAGAATTTTTTCTCTTGAACTAGCCTGGGCACTCCCGTTTGACAGTGAATCCACTCTTCACAGCTGATCGATGTCCAAATCGAAATCTACACGATGCCAGTGTCAGTTCAATGTTTTCGTTTGGATTTTTTATTTAAAAATTCGTTTTTTCGGCAATTTTAAGAACTTTTCCGAGTTGGTTTTTGCCTCGTCCCGTTCCAAAAATGTTTGTGCCCTATTTTATGTGTATGTATCATCGCCGACGCTCCGGTGTTGAATAAGTGCTGTTGCATAAGGCGGAAAACCATTTTAGTTTTGCAAATTATTGTTCAAGATGCATGGAGAAAATTCATAGTGAGAACAGGGCTTAAATCCACCTTGTGGGCTTTTTATACATAGGTATATTGCTCTAATTGCTCAATATTTTAAAATGCAAAAAATAATATGATTAATTTAAGTATACATGTAAATTCCTCCTTACCACTGTCGACCTCTTATCAGGCAAAATAAATGTAATTTTTTTTATTCCAGGCTTTCTTTTTTTCTTTTTACGGCTATTTAGCCTACTTTTCGGTGAATGGTAACTAATAGATCCATGCTTTAGATACTATAAACCATAAAACATTTTTGGAACGGGTCGGGCAAAAACCAACTCGAAAAAGTTCTTAAAATTGCCGAAAAAAACTAATTTTTAAATAAAAAAATCCAAACGAAAACATTGAACTCACACTGGCATTGTTTAGATTTAGATTTTGACATTGATCAACTGTGAAGATTGGATTCACTGTAAAACGGGAGTGCCCAGGCTAGTTCAAGCGAGAGTTCAAGAAAATTCCTTTTTTGAAAAATGTGTTTGTTTATATGTTGATGTTCAATGTCACTGTCTGTTACATTAAAAAGTAATTTTTCTTTTTCTATATTTGCAAACTTTTTGGATCTAGAATCGAGGGATCCTTATTGACGTAAGTGTTTTGGTCCAACACCTTCTGACATTTTGACCAGAAAATAACACCTTGCTGTGATATATGTACGTTTTGGTTGATTTTAATAATGTTTTTTATTATTCACTAGTTTAAAATAAGTGACGGTATGCGTCAAACTGATTTTGACAATAATTTTCAAGGTCAAAAATGCCGCAAATTACAACATTTACGAAAGCACAAGTTAAAACTCGAGTTATAGAAGACGGCTGGTCTATAAGGAGAACGGTCACTCATTTTGTACACTCCGGAAAAGAAAACCGATCAATCAATCACGCAGTTTAAGTGTTGGCCGATAGACCGCAGAATTTATACGATTCCATGGTAACTGCAGGTGTTTTTTCAACAAACTTTAAATCGGGCCGCAGTGGGACAGAAGAGTATTTTTACGTTTTCTGACAGAAAACCATTCCAGGTTATGTTTATCTTTCAAAAATGTGTTTTCAAAAACATTGTTCTAAAACAAATATGAAACCACTCCGCGTGTGCGGTCGCCCGCCAAAAAAGGCCTAGCGCTGCGCGGGTATTACCCCGAGTCTACAAACAACCAAGAGAACTTTACTGGCTCGCTGGGATCACTAGGAATTCGCATAGAAACATTCGGCGCCCATAACTCCACATAATTTTGTTTTTATTTTGATTCAACCATTTTTTTAAAATTTAAATGATTGCGGCATAGTGATGTGCAATTGTACTAGTGAAATCTTGGAGTGCAAAGGATAGATTTTAGAACCTCAGTTTCAAAAACACACGGATACTTGAGTACTAACAAAATAGGTCAGGAAAGCTCCATTCAGAGGTTGGAAAGACTCTTGCTAGTCGTTGAACGCTCCTGTTTAAAATAGAATACGATTATTTCGTCTAGCGCCAGTAGCCGATTTTTAAATCTGCATGCTTTTAAGTTAACCTGTTGTCGGTATCAGCTGGCGGGAGTGTTTCCAATTCAATTATAAATGCACCTGTAAATGCAACCTTAAACATTACACCCAGTAAATGGTTTTCTTTTATTTTAGTATTTTGCTTGGTTTTTTAGCGCGAAAGTGAAAATAAGTAACCTAACCCCAAATTTTTGACCCGGTGCTAAAAAATCTCTGGTGTCCCACTGTGGATAAACATAAATAAAATCAATGACGTAAAATTTTGCAAAAAAATCAGGTCGACATAGTTAAATTGATTTCCCGTACAGTGTTGCTAAAAAAAATTCCCCAGATTGTAACTACGACCTTAAAATATTGATTTTAGAAACTCAAAACCCTCCTTTGCATTGAGTAGTCGGGTAATCAGGTTATTTGTTTTAAATTAAGTCATTTTTTTGATTTTATCAAATACGAAATAACATCATCGTAATACCGAATTTCTGTCAGACATTACAAGCTGGTGGTGTGTTTGAGTATACACTAATAAAAAGTCAAAGTTTGAGATATAGGTGTAATGTATTTGAATTTCCATCGCAGTAGGGCGGAAGTGCGCCCGAAATATGTCAAGGTCAAGGACGACCTTTTCGTGGATATCCCGCTAAAACTGTAAGTAATATTGCCTTAATTACTCGACTCTTCAATAGGGAAAATGCATGTATGAGTTTTTTTTAAAAAAACAAGAGTACGTGGTCAAAACTGTTAAACTATTAAAGTTTACAGTCCCTGCAGGGATGCTCATTACCTGCACTGGTTATTCCAAATAATTTGCACCATTTTTTCACAAAAAAAGCGCTAAAATCAAAATTTACTTACGGCTTGATACACTGAAGGCACAGGATCCGGACACCTAGCACATTTTTCAATATAAACTCGTTTCTCTTTCGCGGGCAACCCCCTCCACATATTATACAATTCGGCTTGTGGAAATTTATGTCCGGTTTTCTCAAAACACTCTGCAGCGAATTGGGAAAACGGCGATTGTCGATGTTTTGAAAAGTGGTCAGCGTTGTTGGTTTCCAGCCAGGATTCTATGTGGTTCCTATATTTTAAACAAGCAAAATTAAACATTTTTAAAACCCCAGACAACCAATAGAATTTTTACAAAAACTCTCCCTATTTGCTCCGTCCCTGAAGTGATTTTTTTTAAGGGAAATATATTTGTTATTATATCTCATATCTGTAGAAAACGTATTATCTCTGGAACTACTTACTTACTTATTTATGCAGTATACGATTTTCTACCATTTTGATTTTTTATGAAAAGTTGTTTATAGAGGCACCTACTAGGGTCCCTAGGACCCCAAATCCGCCGGCGCCGGTTTTTGTCAAGAGAAAAAAGGGTGTAATGTAGAAAGAAGAATTTTTCATAAAAAATCAAAAATGGCAGAAAAACGTATAGGACCAGCACCCTGTTTATATACCCTCTGTGCAGGTATGTTCAAGGCTATAATTTCTTAACAAAGGCAAAAATAATATATCAAAATATTATTATGTTTTATTGTCTGTTTATTCTGGTATTTTGGTATTTTAGTCCTAAATTTAGAAAAGCAAGTACCTGACCACAGACCTAAGGGTTTCAAGTTCTGTGTACCTCACCTATGTAAAATAACAATGGGTAAAACGAAATTGTTAAGTATAGTAAAATATTTAGCTTTAATTGAATATTAGTTTTTTAAAAAAAGTAGGTATTTTATTATATTTTTACTTTTATCTTAACATATTTTAAACTTATAATTATGCAAGTGATTTAGTATATTTCATCAGGGGTTTAATTTAAACATCAGGTTTTGCCTTTTTCCTTCAGTTGATAGAAAAGACTATTAACAACTGTTGCCCTCAACCTTGTATTAAAGTTATCTTTAACAACATAACACACAATTAAATTGGTGGCGGGTTTTTGAAAGGGTGTCTAGAAAGGGGGTGGATTTTTATAACTTCATCAAAAAGACGTGTGTGAGGTAAGTGTCAGTAAATTACAAAAGCATGGTTACCGATGCAAAAAAACTCTTGTTTAATTCTCTCTTTTTTTTAATCACTCGCTGCGCTCGTTAATTTAAATCAATACTCGTAACGCTCTTTTAACCGCTAGTTCTGAAAACTACAAATTACTGCTTTTGTGAAATTAACCCATTTTTTTACATATTTATTAATTTTTCGCCGCTACTGGCAGAGTATGTAAAACAAATGAATGTATCTAGGACATACGGCTACAAATATATACATGTATTATCGCAGTGTTGCCGAGCAACGTTCTGAAAATCATTCTGTCCTTTTTTGGCACACAGGCTAGCTTGGGGGCAAAACAAATAAGAATTTATGAATGGGATTCAGGGTCTATGGTTTTTAGGTCTGTGGGAAAACCCAAGGAATTTCATGAGGTGTCCATGATTTCAAAATATTCGTTCATATATACTCCCTAGTATTCTTTCTTATTTATAATCCCTCGGAATCACGGACAACAAAAAAACTCAAGGTTGAGTACCGCGAAGCTCAGATTCTGTGCCGTGTAGAAATCTTTACCGGTATGCTTTTCTCTCTTTCCGTTCTTTGTTTAAAGAAATAGATAACCTATAGCTCACAGAATCTCGCTGGCGCGCCCGGCTCGCTTCTATCATTTAGCGCGCTACAAAACTATTCTGGCTTCTGTAAGAAGAGAGAAATATAACAGAATGCTCAAATCAGAAAAGGAGAAATTGCGAGTTTATTATAATAAACAGCATTTCATGTAAAATATCGCGAGTTACATGCTTTCAAGTTTTGAGGGTGCAGGACTGGGCAGTACTTAGGCAGGACTAGACAGTACTTAAGCAGGACTAGGCAGTACTTAAGCAGGACTAGGCAGTACTTAAGCAGGACTAGGCAGTACTTAAGCAGGACTAGGCAGTACTTAAGCAGGACTAGGCAGTACTTGGGCAAACTTATAACACTAACCTGTGCCGTTCCACTTCCGTCAATTCCCCTTCGTCTTCTTTGAGTTTCTCCAAAACGTCCTTTTGCACGACGACTTTTGAATTGTCCAGTAAAAACGACATTTGCTTTTTGTTTAAAAACTGAGCCTTGGAAATATCTAATCCGTCCTCGCCGTATAGGAATTGAATGACGTTTCCGTTGCTATTCCGAACCTATACGGGGTGTTTCAAAATTTAGTTCAAGAATTTAAGGGCATATTCGTTTTCGTTACAAATTTTAATTAAATCGTTTATGCGGCCAAAAAGGGCTAGACCGCTAAATATCTTTCTATAGATTCTTGCAAGGACTCGACATTCTGGATGATGGAAGCTCTGAAAAGTAACGTATGTTCCAATTTGATCGAAATATCTGAAAAACTGCCAGGGCTATAAAGAAAAATATGAAAAAATCTTAAAACTTCGCTCTGTAAATCGGTGAAGAAGCATTTGCAGACACCTGTTTATAGGAAATAAAGTCATATTTTGACCTAAAAAAGTCGCCCTTACAAAAAATCTAATTGTTTTTTTTGTCAGCACTTACTAATAATAAAATATATGTTAATTTTAATTTTTGTAGGCCGTTTTTGTGAAACCCTTTTTTATTTAAAAATGTATGTAATTAAACTTATTTTTGTGTGTAAACAAACCTTTAAACCTCGTAACCCCAGTAACATTTTAGGGCATATTGGGAAGTTGGAAGGTTAAGATAACCAATCATACGTTAAAACATCCCCCGTTTTCCTTCAGAAAATTACTTTGTAGTTTGAGGTTTGAAAATAAGTTTTAAATTGGAACAAATAACCTCAAGAAACGGTCACTATATACACGACATTTTAAAGGTTTTCTTTTAGGATATTTTTCGCATTATTTTCCTCGTATCATGTCTTCAAAGTTGTTTTGACTATAAAGTTAAAAGAGAAGGTAAATTGATGGTAAACTTGACTTGAGATTCTACTCTGAGGTCCCCGCCTTATTTGGGCATTTTTTGGTCAACATTGCTTGTCAAAAGTTTTTAATAATGTCCTGAAGAAATCCCTCAATGTTAAGAACTTTTTTTGGTTTAAAACTGAACTCAAACTTACTTATTTTTGACTTACAGTTATTCCTGAAAGTTAGGGTTTTTTTTGGAATAAGTTTTAGAACAAAAATTTGGTTTTTTGACCAAATAAGTACAACCTAAAAATATGTTCGAACTTTATGGAAAATTATTCTATTTTATTTAACCATATGGAATATTAAGATTTGATTAGGTCAAAACTTCAGTTTTGTTTTTCTTGATGGGAAGAAAGTATTTCTGGTAGAAAACAAGAAAACTCCCCTTTGCGTCACGTGTCCTCTAACGAACTGTCATGATCAGCTGTTTAGATTAATCAATAATCATAACTTTAATATACACAATCGTTTACGCTCGCAAATATCATATGTCAAGTTATGACATTTGGGAGCGTAAACGATTGTGTGTATTTCCATATGATGGAACTTTTTCGAATTGTTTGCTTGCTTAATTGCTCACCGGCGTAAATCCGCCTTTATGTCAACAATCAACATGACAACTGACAACCGATCAATGGGCAGGGGGAGTGCGGGGAACAATTGGCAATGAACCCGAAAAATGGACCGTCCTTGCTGCAAAATTAATAAGAAATTTTGACTTTAACATTGGAAATTTTGTGTTTGAGGGAAAAAAACATGGTTAACACGACTTTTAGGGCATGGTCGCCAAAAAAAGGTAAGGAGCCATGTTTTTTTCTTTTTCAACAAGATTTTATTATTTTTAATGAAAAAAAAATAGGAAATCTTTATGAAAATGATTTGCTTACACTTGTTTCATACCCAAATATTAAATTATAATTACAAATTGGAAATAATATTTAATTAGTGTTTTCCCGAAACATAATTTTGGTGATTTTTTTGTTAAAACTGCATGTTTCGATGGGCGCATAAATTTTATGGAAGTAAAAGTAAACAATTCAACAAAAAAAATTTCGGCGCATGTCAGTTTCCTCCCAATAATAGTTTTAAATAGTAGTTTAAACCCTGATTAACATATAACTATGATTTTTCATCACCATTTTTTATTTCCAAAGTTGTTGTAGGCCATGGATTTAATTTATATTTTTCTCTTTTTTTTTACTTTCATTTTAAAATGTTTTCATCTCCTTCTATTCTGACACGTAGAGGGCGCTTCAGTCACAGACAA
Organism: Oxystoma pomonae; assembly: GCA_963921995.1. Taxonomy (NCBI): domain Eukaryota; kingdom Metazoa; phylum Arthropoda; class Insecta; order Coleoptera; family Brentidae; genus Oxystoma; species Oxystoma pomonae. The sequence goes on along the minus strand of OY998170.1, from coordinate 15,002,788 downwards.
ACAAGAGGGCACTGAGAGGGCATTGTGTACAATAGGACACAAATTAGGTTGAGCATTTATGCAGATGTGTACATATATCCCAAAAGTTGGTGAAAAGTGTCCTCTGGGCAAATTCACCTTCAGGAAAAAAAAATTTAATTACCTATTTTATCCCACCAAATTACCTTGGGTTTTGTCCCCACTTTGGTAAAAAGGCGGGAAATTTCCCTCTTTTTTGACCTCCCAGTTTTTCATAAGAAAAATGGGGAATATTTTACCAATTTTTAACCAAAAATGTTACTTGGGAACATACACAACCATAGATAGCCATGGAAAATGTCGCTGTCACTGTTCAAAAATCAGGGTATACAGATTTTTCAAAAAAAATCCCTGACTTTCCCTGACCTGATTAAAAAAGTCTCAAAAAAGTGATTTTACTCAAACTTTTACTTCACTCATATTAGGTGCGTATTTGTTAACCCCTAACTAACTAAAAATTACAAATATTTGCGAGACAAATGGCCAAGATTTTTGATACTTTGCTTCGGAATAAGTAGAAAGCAAACATAAAATAAAAAAGACAGTGCTACAATATTTTATTCACTAGAGCACTGTGAAAAATCCCCTTAAATTACTCTTATTGGGAAAAATTTCCTGACAATCCCTGAAACATCGAAACTTTCCCTGACCATTTTCAAATTCCCTTACTTTTCCCTCCTCTTACATGGTAAGAAATTGCGACATTTTTTGACGTTTATTGGTACGCGTAGTAGCAATTTACCTCCGATGTAAAACTAGTTTTGCAGAATATCTTTAAAATATTAAAGGAGGGGGCACACTTAACAAAATTTTGGTATGTTGTAGATGTTGAGGTCCTGATCACACCTTAAATTGACCAAAAAAAAATCGTACGACTAATTTCCAAGATGCAGGGGTTTATTTGATAATGCTAATAAATAAATAATATGTAAATAATTAGCACAAAAAATTGGTTTTTGCTGCAATATTGCTTTCCACAAGAGTTTATGCGACTAAAAAATTAACAGGTCAATAACTGATCCACCAAAAAGTCATTTGGTATACCGGGGAACCTTGAGAAGTACCAAAAAGTTATTATTAAAGTATTAATTTATTTTTCTTTTTTGTATGGTACAAAGATAAAATATCAAAATTCAATGAAAAATAATATTTGTATTTGGTACACCATAAGATTTTTTTTTATTACGCAGATATTGTAAGAAGTACATAAATCAATCAGAATTTTAATATTTGCACTAAAAAAGGTTTCTTGTAGTTTCTTGGTGGTCAGATGAGCTTGTTACTAAATAAAAATTAACAGTGTCAGTTCGTATACCGGGGCCACTCAAGAAGTATTAAAGCCTATTAATATGTTACAAAATAGGAAAAAATGCGAGGGAAAATGTCAAAAATTAATAAATAATACTATAAGTTACGCATCATAAGACTTTTATTACGGGGGCATTCTAGGAGGTACACAAATCATTCATTGTTTTAGTTTGTGTGACTAAAGAAAATTTAGTGTCAGTTGGTATTGGACACTTAGGAAGTACTAGCATGAAATAAAATTCTGATTGGTTTTAGAATTTAATTTAGAATACCCCGTAATAAAAAATATTATGTAAAGTATTATTTTTCATTGAATTTTCAAATTTTCTTTTTATTTCGTACCGTTACAAAAAACAAAAACCAATCAATACTTTACTAATAAGTTTTTGGTACTTTTCAAGGGTCCCCGGTATACCAAATGACTCTTAATTTTTATTTAGTTGCATAAACTCTTGCGGAAAGCAATATTGCAGCCAAAACCAATTTTATGTGCTAATATTCAGATTTCGTTTATTTATTAGCACTATCAAATGAACCCCTGTATCTTCGACACTAGTCGTACGATTTTTTTTTTGGTCAATTTAAAGTGTGATCAGGACTTTAAAATCTACATTGTCCCCTCCTTTACAACATGTTATTAAAAAAATTACGCATTTTGTCTTACAATGTTTTTATTTTAAATGAGGCAATAAGTAAAAATCTCCACTATCCAGAATTGTGACGGGCGAGATTTTCTGTCGTTTCTCAAGAATCGCGACCAATCTCAATCAGATTAAGTTAAAAAGAAAATAAGAAGAAAAAAATAGGAATATAATTTTGCTACAAACATTTTTACTAGCCTCTGCTAAAAATCAGGTCAACCCGGTTTAATAGATTTTAAACAGCTGTTAATACAAAACTTCTGATTTAGACGGATACTTTTTACTGAAACAACAACTCACCGTCAGATCATATCCCACATACAAACCCTCTAGATGTTTGATCAGACATCGTTGAAGGTAGCCGCTCCTACTTGTTTTGACAGCCGTGTCAATAAGACCCTCACGCCCCGCCATGCAGTGAAAAAAGAATTCTTGAGGCTGAGAAAAAGTAAATATTTTAGCAATATACTGGTCGCTTGCATTTTGTCGATGACCCTCCAAAAAATGAACTGAACTAAAATAAAGTAGTGCCTAATCTACGTCTACACACAATATTTCATCATAATCGGATGAACGGTTCAGAAGTTATATCCGATGTCATTATAACTCAAATTCCTTGACATCTGTCAGTAAAAAGCGTATTATCTCTGGAACTACTAAGCCTATTTTTATCACACATAGCTAAGAACACTCCCTGAAATCGGTTTACTGGTTCGAGAGGTATAAACAGCGGCGTAGCAACATGACTTGGGGCTTCGAGACAAAGACAACCCCGTCTAATAAATGTATAAATGTAAATTTTAAAAGTAAATAAAATATTACCAAACGTTGGTATTTTTTTTATTGAAAAAAAACAAATATTTATTATACATACTATTAGATATATATTATTATTTATTTTATTTACCGCATTTTTATTGTTAATATTATCTTTGTAGTAATAACAGGATTTTTGGTCCAAATGTTAAACTAATTTATTAAAACTCTTTTATAAAACCAAGCTTTCGAAACGTTTTGTTCCTTCTTCAGAACAACATTAAGAACATCCATAATAATTTGTAAATAGTCAAATGGTACATACCTTATATAAGTTTAATTTAGTTTATCTATTGTTTTGTCTTCATACATTTGTAATTTTGAAGTCCTTTTTATTTTTTGATGACTATAATGATAATTGTATAAATATATAAAATTGTAGAACTTTTAAGATTTAAGATTGTATGAAGAGAAAACAATATATAAAGTATGTACCATTTGACTATTTAAAACAAAATTATTATGTTCTTAATGTTGTTCTGAATGTTATTTCTGTGTTTTAATTTTAGCCCTGAAGGAGAAACAAAGCGTACCGAAAGCTTGGTTTTATAAAAGAGTTTTAATAAATTAGTTTTACATTTGGACCGAAAATCCTGTTATTCCTACAAAGTAAATATCAACGGTCGTTATCCATTCAAGAAATTAATATTATCTGTAACAGTGGCAAGTCTTGAGCGGTCAATAATTTTAAAGTCCCTCGCTTTTTCATTGGCAAATTCTTTTATTAGAGTCGTTAAGTCTATTTCGTAAGCAACTTTCGTTTCAATTAAAAGTAAAGCTAAGATGCTTAATCTAATTTGGTCCATTTGTGATCTTAAGTAATCATTAAATAGTTTTAATTTACTAAACGTCTTCTCAAGAGTTGCCACTGTTAGGGGTAATGTTAAAAACAATAAAAATGGAAATATTTGAACAAAGATACTTTCTATAACTCCGTATTGTTTACTAATTAGTTCAAAAAAATCGCTAGTCGACGTATTAATATTTAAATCGTTTTTTTTACAAGTGTTAAAAGATGATTATATTCAGATACTATAGAAGGCTAATTTCAGAATATTTGTTATAAAAGCGTTTACACTTTTGTAGAATTTCTTCAGTAGAACTTGTAATGGTTCTGGGATCCAAAAAATCAAAATAATTACATACCGTCATTATACCTCTGGTAATTGGGTATGAGAGTTGTGATGTTAGGTTGGGTTAGAGAGGGAAAAAGCGCAGGACTAGTAAAATTAACATCGGGTTTTAGGTAGTTCGCCACTGGGTACAAAACACCCCTTTTTTTTGTATTCGCGTCAGGGGGGGGGGGATAAAATGAAGAAGAACATGTTAAAGAAATGTGTAAAGTTTTACCTGAATTCCCGTCATAAAGCGACCATCGATGAAACCTCCAGCTCTGGGGGCGAATTCGCTTAAAGGAAAACTAGGTAAGGATCTAAAACAATAAACAGAATGTGTTTTATTTGAAGATCATTGCTATATTGTATTAGGCAAAAAGGGAGATCGCCTTAGAACATTGAACTACTAGAAGGAGCTTTTTTCAGACCTACGGCAGGGTGTTTAAGTTCAACATCTTCATCCCATTGTTGTCATGTTAACCTAATACGTTTTCCCCTGTTTTTAATATTATTTAAAATACCTTCAATAATTTTTAGTTCCGTTTAATTAAATGGTCTAGATATAGTAAAAAAAAACCTGTTTCTATAAAAAAAAAACCTAAAAATGTATTCAAGTAGGATGTACAACTATAAAAATAAGAACAAGGTGCTATGGAAATCTCTATTCACACTGAAATTAATGACAAGCCGACAACACAGATTTCCTGCCTTTGTTTACCAAGAATGGCCAAATAAGACGAATTCTAACCTAATATTTAGTTAATATTTTAATTTAACGTACCTGTAAAACGAAATACTGCAGTCCCCGGCTTCTGTTTCAACTTGCATATAATAATACACTTCGGAACCATTTTTCGCCACAAAATATCAAAAAAACACTATTGACAAGTGCTGAAACTGTCACTTTCAATGTTGCCTCGTTTAAAGGAAAAAAAAGAAGATATTTAAGGAAAACACATGTTAAATTTTCAAAAAACGTCGAAAGTTTTAAATAGGTTGTCTATAATATATTGTGTACATTAGCTTTTTCAACATATATCTTAAACCTCATTAATTAATTAATAAATAAGCGTCAAAACTTAATCCAAATTTATTAAGTTTTTTGTTGCATAATTTTGTTATTAAAATTGGCAACACAGATTTCTCCCCTTTCCCCACTGTAGATGTTGCACTCAAACAACCAGTGTAACCAGACAGACCAGACTCATTCTAGTAGTTCAATGTTCTAAGGAGATCGCATAATGTATAAAACAAAAACAGCGCAAAGTAGCAAAAAATACAGCGGCAGATCCGTACATTATAAAAATCGAAGTTGGTAACTAAAGTTAATGTTTTTAATGATAATTTGTCAAGTAAAACTTAACGGTTCTAATTTCTTGCCTACCTTCCAGAAATCATAACAGGCGGTCTTTTTCCCTCCAACTCGATCTGACCCAGCAAACAAGAAATCTGCATAGTATTGACAGTGGAACCTGGTGGAAAAAAGAATGGGAAAATTTATAGATGATTCAACTCTTTCTGGTGTCAGAAACTAATATCGTTTTCGATCTACACAGCTCTCAGATCACTCGCAGTGTTGTCAGGTCTACTATTTTAATAGTAGATCTAATATTGTTTACTACTTTTCTTAAGTGAAAATCTACCATTATACTTTTCTTTGAGTCAAAGTCTACCACAGCAATAGATACCAAAAACAGCTCGATAAACACTCAATATTATGGTGACAAATCGCCGGAGACCATTAGTATAGAGCGAATGCACGGTCAGCGCACGGGTTACCTAGCAGATAGTATAGGAGCAGAGTTCGTTCCAAAATCACAGCTGCTAGAGATGTTTCAAAAGGAACGTGGTTTTTGAACTAAAGCGAGATAGGAAACAATTTATAAAGTTTAGGATGAGTTGAAAGATTAAAATATTTTTTGTGCCAGGGCCATATTATAGATAAAACCTGATAAAAATATTTTCAGTGAGATGACTCAAGGCGGTTAGTCATAATTATTTTTAATCCTAAATAGAGCGTTGCGTTATGATAAACAGATTTTAAACTGAGGTAATATACTTTGAGTGTGCTACCTACCTTTAGCTCCAGACTGCACCATCAGCTGCAAGTTGTTCTGTGGAAATTTACAAACTAGTCCGGCTGGCAGGCAAATCTTGTTGATTTTGTTGGTATAAGAGTCCAGGGACTGTTTGTATTGTCTATCTATGAGCTGGAACAACAAAATTGAACATACAAATTATGTTTTTTTTGTCAGATGTACACTTCCGGCCACATAAAATGCGTACGTCAGAAGTTAGCTGCAGGTCTGTTGAATTTAAGTTTTGCTGTTTTGCTAATTACGTTGCTTATTGTAACTGACTTTGACGTTTTCAAATTACAGGTTAGATATTTTTTTTAATTATTCAACATTTTATTATAAAAACCATTGTGCGAATAAGAAAAAAGTATCAAGAAAAAGAAACTGTTTGGCGAACGGAAAGCAATAACGTAGTCATAGTCAGCGCACCTCTGCAGTATCGGTAAATTTGAGTAATCAGTCTTTGCAGACAACCAAAAATGTTCAAAAAAAAGAAATTATTAAAAAAAAACACACATTGCCCCGTCAGCCTCGTTATTTAAAAAACACTACGTAAATTAAAAAAACCAAGAAAACGTTTCTTCAGTAGCGAGTCATTGCTCCGTCAGCCTCGATATAATGCCAGTCTTCATGGCATGGAATCTGTTAAATTTTGAAATAAATTTGGATTTGAAACAATGATTTCGTCGTAACTTCTGACTATGAGCTCCATTAAGTGGTTGGAATTTCTGGGAACAATATTCATTTGTTAAATGTTACTTGGGCGATGTTGTTTTGCTGGAACCACTGTTTAGAAATGCATGCGGTATGAATAGGCGCCATCGCAAATGGGTGGACTTGGGTCAAGCCAGTTCCTCGCCTTCGTCGAACAGTTCCTTCTTCTTGATACTTACTTCTTATTCTTACAATTGTAGTCTTATTTCGTCCATAATGGGCCGCTACTCTTCGAACCGACCAACCACCGACCAAAAAATTCGTTGTTCGAGCATTTTTAAATATAAGCGTATGACAACAACAGAACTTGACGGTGACATTTTTTGTCAATTTGAAATACCTAAAAGGTTACCGAGTTGCAAGGACCATAATACAGTATATAAAATCGACGTACGCATTTTGTGTGGCCGACATAGTGATCTGCAAAAAAAATGCTGCTTGCTTGCTTCGCTTTCTCGGATTATTTTACAAATTTTAATGTGCAATACTACAACAGTCTTCTAGAATAAGCATCAATACCTTGTATTTTTGACATTTCTGTATACAAAAAAAATATTTTTGTGAAACTATTACTTTTTTACGTGTTTTTCTTTTAGTTGGAATGAGCCACCCCAAGGCAAAATTTCTTTAAAATACATAGCCCCTAATGACAATATATACACTTACTTGAACAAACTTAGGATCGTTTGCGACCATTTCTTCTTTAACTTGGACAATTTCTTCTATTGGCGTGTCCTCAGGTAGATTTAGAACGGTCGTCATTACCTCTTTACCTGTCAAAAGTGTCAAAATTATAATTGTAAAAAAACTGCACGTTTAATATGTCGACCTATGTACACTTGGTTGCAAAAAAAACGCATATCTACATGCATTTTCAGTTATTTAAAAATTTACCTTTCTAATAATTAAGCCTTCCTTATTATTCAAAATTATATTACGAAACGATTCCCGAGTTTGACGAAAGATTAGGTTAACTAATAGAATGGCGGTTTCCATTGATAAAACTGGTGCGCCACCAGTGCACTTTTTCAGTTTTAAAGTTCCATTGGAAAACTAAAAATTTAGGTTTTGCACAAAGTGAAAGTTTTTCCGCACTCAAGAGCTCGTGCCGCACGAAAAACTTTTTCCCGCCTTTTTATTTTAAGTTAAAGCACACTACTCAATCTCAAAGAGTTTTTTACTGGTCTTAAATTACTCTTTTATATACATTGAATCAAGTGTTTGAGTGACACGAGGGTTCTGGTTTGGGTGCAGTTTTTTCATGTTCTATTCGAACTGCACTCATACTGCACTGACGCATTTTTTGACAGCACCAAGCCAGCGTTAATGCACGACGAATGGCGTGCCAATTTTATTTTATTTTAAAATTTGGAACAGGAAAAATGTATGCTTTTTTTATATCTTATGGAAATAACCAATTTTAATAAACCTAGTAACCGACGCGACGGTAGTGGAGACTCTTTTCGCATGAGTTAGGTAAGAAAATTTACAAGAAAAACTCATGGGCCTTTCTTCACTTGAACGAGTAAGCAAAAAACTTTTCAAAATATTTTTAAACCGAAATAATATTAGAAATAGCAAAAATAATAAAAAAATATCTTCTCTGAAGGTTGCAGCCCACAAAAATCTGTTCTTTTGCGAAAGAGGCAGGCTTCCAGAGCTAAACCAACGATAGTGGGCGTGCAACGGGCCCAGCACGGTGACCCGCATACATGGGAATTGTCCCGCCCGCATTTCTCCATTCAATAATCCATATCTTCTCTGATGATGTAAGGTTGCAAAATAATTGTACATAATATTAAGCTACGGAACAGACTAACCCCTCATTTATAAACTCGACTTTACGGTTCCTGTTCGACGTTGGCATATCTTTGTCTCTTTCTCCCTTAGTAAGAAACATAAATACGCCAACATCAATTGTATCAACCTACCTATCTTTCTCAACTTCTTCATGGTCTTTCTCCTCTGCTTATCCGCAACTTTAACTGTCAAAATATCATGAACGCCCAACGTGAATCCGTCGTACTGTAGCATGCACAAAAACAGTTTGGTGAAGGAGCTTAAAAGTTGCAGCGCGCATGTGCCACCGTATAATTCATACATGCAGTGAGCTAGACCGTAAGCCGTCGGGCCATAGTGGGTTTTGTCCAGGATACCGGAAAGGAGCTCACCATTGCGAATTATAACCTAAAAAAGGAATAAAGAACACTTTGAACAATGTCAAAAAACAAGACGACTGTGCTTGATTTGATTCATTTGTGAGTATGTCAGTCTGGCACTTTCGACCAGCGGCAGCGAGTCTATTGTGACTCACTTATGAGATTATGATTGTGATCTCGTCGTTCTCCATACAGAGTCTGCATTCGATGTCTTCGCTTAGACTCATTCTGTGCAATGGTACTATCAGCTTGTAATGTCCGGTTTATAGATCAACCAAAAAAAAAATCTCTTGCCTGGTGAGCTCAATGAGTTTCCCCGCCCTCTTTCTGCAGCGTTCTGTAATGAACACTTTGTAATGTGCCGGCCCTGGCAATTCTCTCCAGTACGGGTGAAACTATTGTCCATCCAGTTTGAGAATACAACGCCCTTGCTTGGTTTAACATTCTGACAATGGTATGGATTTGGAGAAATTTTGGTCATGTGCGAAATGAAGCCCCCGTCCAACTAGAGCGTGTAACGTTTTTTTTGGCAATACCACATGATCAACACTGCAATCTGTAACTGGTAGGACTGTAAGATCTTCGGTACTGGAAGGATTTGCCACAACTGGCAGAGCTTATCAAAGAACTGAGGAGGAAGAAGTCTGGGAAACACATAGAGCTTACCAGGCACTTCCCAGATTGATAGATGATTTGATATAAGCAATCTGCACGCCTCTTCAAGGAGCTAAGCATAATAGCCTCACACTTATCTAAGAAGCAAGCGGCATTTTCTGTATACAATTTTTGACAGTCATTGTTTTACCAGAGATGAGCAACTCGATTGTCAGTGATAGTTGGCAACCACTGACAATTTGTCACTGTCACATTTTTGATTAATAAAGGTACATCATATTGCGGTATAAGACAACTAGGAAATTAATAAAAATAGTCGAATTTGCGAGGTATGTAATGGTAGAATCATGATGAAAAAGGAAATAATTTAGTTAAATACCTGTTAAATTATTTTTAGATGTGCTAAAATACACTTATAGTAGGACACGTTTTTTAGTAAATGTAAAGACTGTGAAGAAGTTTGATTAAAATAAATGAATACCACCCTATATCTTACACACTTTCGTTTTGAACAATTACAATTTTTGCTGTTTTTTGGATAAAAATGCACGACACCACTAAAGATGACAGACAGATGACAAAACAGAAATTTTTATTAAACAATTGCCTTAAATTATTTCCATCTTTCTCTAAAATACTTTTTTATAGCCTGCTGTCTCTCTTCAACAACCTTAAATGTTTTTTCATTTTAACAGAGGAAAGTACTGCCGAAAAACATTTTGTTTTTCGGCAGTACTTTTTTTGAACGCCTATCAGTGAAAACTTGAAAAATTTGAGTGTTTTATTTTAGAAATCGAAAGTTTGAAGAAAGCTTTAAAATATGAGCAAAATCATAATCATCATAAAAATGTTAAAAACGTAGTAAAAATTGCTTAAAGAAAAACGTTACCCCTTAAATTATGCTAAAATATGTTAAGCCTATAAGAATAATTTAATTCAATTCAGTATAGCCATCCAAGGAGAGCCAGACTTTTCTTTTTTTATCGGTATAGATAAAGAGATACGAAAATTCGATAGAAAGGGCTACTCAAAAACAAGGGCTATGGGGCCCAATTCGTGATTCACACGTATTTCAGTCATAGACGGACTATGTTTTAGCAAAAATTTTACGAAAAAAGGGGTAGTTTGGTATCTGAATTCGTAAAAATTGATAATTTTTTTTGGCAAATTTTTGCTAACACGCGATCTGTATACGACTGAAATTCGTGTGAGTCAAGAATTGCGCCCTGGATGGATTCTCAACTTTAAAATTAGTTGTCAAAAGTGAGTTTTAAAAGCCTTTAAAGACAGCGACAGCTCCTTAAAAAGACCAACACCTCTCTCAACTATAAAGCCAGTTAACTCCTTCCTCTTTTGAGCCCTTTACCCCACAGGCCAAACCACAGCCCCCTTCTATAAATTGCAACACTCTCCACAGCTGACTGATCAACATGTCACTGAAGCATATAAATAAAATAATGTTCAAAAAGGAATCTTAATTTGTATAACATTTGAGAAAATTAAAATACAATTACAACCAATCGCTATTATTGCTCTAGCTATTGCAGAAAAAACATCTAACCAGGTAACCCCAAACAATAGTCAACTAACTACCTACTCTACTTGGCGCTTATTGTGGTTCTTTAAAAAAGTACATTTATCTGAAGGTAGCGTCTGTTATCAAATTAAGACGATAAAGTAGCAAGATTTGTTCTTTTTACTGTGTTTTTTTTTGGGTATGTGCTTTCTATTTTTCTTTACTTTTCTGAAAACTACGTCGGTGGTTTAACATGTTTCCAGCATAAGACGGAGTTGCAGGAAACATACTAATCTTCCATGCCAATAGCAACAACTTCTTTCGACCTTCAAGATTCTTGTAAATTCCGAAGTAATTTCTTATGCCCTTAATTTAGGTAGGTACCTGGAAAACACTTCTTGTGCTTCACTCACTTCAAACGATAGTTTATGTTGCGCGCCAAGCATTCGGCGTCGTTGTCTCCGACACCAATGGAGCTATCATAAAGTTATATTATATTGTCACAGAAACAGGACTTAAGAAACTATTACTTTAATCACACACCCATCTAATGCACTTATTTAAATAAAATAGATGCAAGCATAAACCAGAAAGTTTCAAACCCGGTTTATCTTAGTTTTGGCTCCTGCGCTCTTGTGTCCTGCTCCCTTCCATAACCGTCCAAGCACTTTATCTTATTTATCGACGCGCCGCCATGAGCGCCCGTTTATTATTAATTTGGTAGGTGTAGTTTATTATTTTATTCACTGTTTGTACAGATTCATACATTTTGTTCAAAATAAACCGATGAATTTATAACTCGAGCAAACTACATATTGCCTTTTCTCAGCCCAAAAGAGCCCTTTAGTTACAATTCCGGTAACAATATTTCTAAAGTGATTTTGACAATCTGTTTGCCAAAAATAAAAAGGTTGACAAAACAATGATAAAAAGTGTCAGCCTTCGACAGAAGGATCAGGCTTGTAAGTTAAGGGGGCTGTGGTAAAACATGGATTTTCTGTCAGTTTGGGGTCATTATGACCGCTATAGTAGGCTAAAAGGATACTAAATCAAACAGAGTTAACTGGCTTTTTAGTTGAGAAGGTATTGGTCAGACCTCACTTGGGGCCTTAGAAGATTGAACTACTAGAAGGAGTCTGGTCTGTCTGGTTACACTGGTTGTTTGAGTGCAACATCTACAGTGGGGAAAGGGGAGAAAGAAATCTGTGTTGCCAATTTTATTAACAAAATTATGCAACAAAAAACTTATTAAATTTGGATTAAGTTTTGACGCTTATTTATTAATTAATTAATGAGGTTTAAGATATATGTTAAAAAAGCTAATATACACAATATATAATAGTCACAAACTATTTAAAAGTTTCGACGTTTTTTGAAAATTTAACATGTGTTTTCCTTAAACATCTTCTTTGGTAGTCAACGTGGCAACAATGATTTTTTGTTGCTGTTTCTCAATTTTTCCTGGAATGTCATTATTGTTTTGAAAGTGAAAAGTTTGTGGCGAAAAATGGTTCCGAAGTGTATTATTACAAACGCAGGAAATCTGTGTTGCCGGCTTGTCATTAATTTCAGTATGAATAGGGATTTCAATAGCACCTTTTTCTTATTTTTATTTATAGTTATACATCCTACTTGAATACATTTTTAGTTTTTTTTTTATAGAAACATAGATTTTTATTACTATATCTAGACCATTTAATTAAACGGAACTAAAAATTATTGAAGGTATTTTAAATAATATTAAAAACAAGGGAAAACGTATTAGGTTAACATGAGAACAATCGGATGAAGATGTTGAACTCAAACACCCTGCCCTAGGTCTCAAAAAAAGCTCCTTCTAGTAGTTCAATGTTCTAAGCTTGGGGCCATTTAAAACATTGCATTGTGGCCGTACCTCTGCTTCGCTCATAGTTCTATCGTCTTTAAAAGGTGTTCCCCCGGCTACCCATTCTCTAGGAGTGTCAGTTTGCCAAGCTTTTGGAGAAATCTTAGATCCGGCCGTCAAATTGATGAGCTTCTGACCCCTGGGAATGACGTTTATAATCACCGTTGACAGAACTTGTTTTCCCGACCACAATGGCGCCGGTTTCAAGATGGCCGGCGGAAGAATTTCGATGTTGTCAGTTTTATGAGACAGGGCTTGGAATACTAGCTGTTGATAATCTATCCTAAAAGATAAAATCGATTTAGTTTTTAAAGTCTGTTCATAAAGAAGAGAGAGTAATAAAAATGCAAATTTGGATAAATTTTGTACTGAGTGATCAATCACTTTTTCTTCTCTTTTAAAAATTTTCTAATGTACCTCAGGTAAAAATCCTTTATTTTTATATACCTCAGCCTGTTCGACTGGAGAATAAAATAGAACCCAAAACCGGGAACAATAGAAGGCAAGCGAAAAACTATTCTCATTGGCGCCGCAATTGGGGGAAATTTACATTTTAAGTAACGTGGTATATAGGTATTAGTGAAGAAAATCGTTAATATGTGAAAAGTTCTATGAAATTTAATAAAAGAAATTACTTTATTAGAAAAAAATTATAAATTAAACAATAAAAATACATTTTAGGAATAAAAATAATAATATAATATAATATAAAACGGATTGGTGTTTTAACTTTAATTAATAAGCACACCTAAAAGTTAAATTAAGGCTAAACAAATGGTTGGTACATAAAAAAAAAATGTTACGGTTGTCGATTATTATAACTACAAAAATAATTAAAATGAAATGGAGGTAGATACGTTTCTTTAAAACCAGTAAAGAAGAACAGTAAATACTCTCATCATAACTCATTTTCTTCCAAAGAAATAATTAACGGTTCCACAGTTTCTTCGATTAAACAATCAAGTTCCCACATTTTTTCTTCTGCTTTTAAAACATGTTGTACACATTTATGACAATTATCTGGAGTTATTTTTTTAACTGATTCTTGAAAAAGCACCTCCATATCCTTTAATTTATAGGTAGTATTATTCCTTGCTACATACCCTTTCATTTGAGCCCATATTAATTCTATTGGATTAAGTTCACAATAGTAAGGCGGCATATCAGCCATATCATCAACAACTTTCTTATTGAATTTTTCTTTGTGGCTATTTACGAATGACAGTAGTTCTTTTTTACCATATCTGCCTCAAAATTTATGTTTTTTTTCTGTAAGTCACTTACAAACATCAGCTTTTCTCCATGCTGTGGTTGGTACTTTTTCAAGGTTTCTGGAATGGTAACTGGCGTTGACCATTAGTATTACTGAACCAGGAGGTATTAGGTCTAACATTTAAGCCAGTATGGTTTGACGGAAAGACCAAAAGACCTCCTGTTACAAACCCTTTTTCATTGCCAATATGGACAATTATCAAACGTTTTCCCTTTCCTGACGGCGTCTTTATCCCTGTCGACTAACCTTCCATGAATGCCTGTCGGGCACTTTTTACATTTTTGTCTTGCCAGTGTTTGCCAACAAGAAAATATATATTTTTGCCCTCCCTTCGAAATTGCCTAATTTGCCTTAAATATTTTCTTCTCCAGCAAACTATCTCATCACTTTCTATTAAACCCTCCTTTCTGTTATGTTTTTCCCAAGAAAAATTAATTTCTCTTAAAGTTTTCCACAATTTCGTTCTTCCAACATTTGGAAACCCAGCATCTTGTTTTATTGAAGCATAAACTTTATCAACAGTGGGAATTTCCTTTCTAAAATAAAAGGAATGAACTAACCGCCTTAATGAATTTTTTTCATCCTCATCAGATTCTATTGGTTTTCTCCCAGACTTTGATAGCGGTGATTTTAATGATTCTAATTTTCTTTCATGTAGTATTCTATAAATAGTTGATTTTCCAAATTGGGTAAAATTAGAACACTTCGTTACCAACTTATCCACTGTCAATGTTTTATAGTTTTTGGAGTCCACTGAAATTCACCGACTTGGTGACTTCGATTGCATCAGTTTGGTGAAATTGGTGGAGTGATGTCAGCACCGGTGGATGTCAAATGTTCGACCGAAAAAAACTAAGAACGCAATTGACAGATATTAACATACCACAGTTTTTTTAGAAGCTGATTTTTTTTTATTTAAAAAGGAACGATATGGATTGTAGGACATGTCTTTTCGTCGCAAAGTTAAAATTAAATACAGTTCCTTTTCATTAGAGGAACTGGTTTCTTGATCAAAAAACAGAAACAAAAAAACTCAGCTGGTAGTTTTTAAGGTTACATCATCCATCAAACCTAGAGATGTGTGATTCGTCCACTATGATCGAATCACTTGCGAGTATTAAATGATTATTAAATGCTCTATATTGATTGATTTGACTTATACAGTAAAGGAACGGCCACCAACAGGTATATTCCAAATGACTCTTTAGGAATATAGCTGGCGAAAACGGTTACGACGAAGGCTTAATAAATAAGCTGATAAATAGACATTTTTTCCAAAAGACCTTTCGGAATTCCACTTTTTTCAGACAAAAACATACCTCCGACTCTAAATTTGTATCAATTCCTTATAATCCTAATTATACGAAAGGATTACAAAAAGTATTTAATAGGTAATATAGGTTTAAAATTAGTATATAAATCCGGAAACACAATAACAAGTTTACTAGGAAATCCCAAGGATAAAACTACAGTTCTAGAAAAAAGTGGAATTTACGAAATTAGTTGCATGGATTGTGACAAAAAATATGTTGGCCAAACGAGACGCTCTATTCAAACACGTTTTAAAGAACACTTAGCACACTTAAAATACGGAAGAACAGAAAAGTCAAGTGTGGCCGAGCATGCTTTTGAAAACAATCATAGATTCACATTAGATAACCTAAAACTTCTAAAAAGTGTACCAAACAAAAGACTTTTGAATGCATATGAAACTCCACAAATAGCCCAATGAGCATTTTTGTCTATATAAAAGTTACAGCAAATAATATAAAACCTTCATAAAATAACCAAAAGTTATATTATTTAGTGTTGGTGATAATTTTATAACTCTAATATATCTCTTAAATGAGTAAAAAAGACTTGAAAAACAACTGTTCAACACCAGCTTATAAAAATTTATGGTACATAGTAATGGATAGAAAAACAACATATAGATTTTATAAAACTTCCTTATGAGCCCTCAAGTATAGAGATTATTATAAAAAGGTTTTACAACTGTTCTAACAACACTACATAACAAATTAAAGGTTTTTATGGATTTAGAAATATAGATTTTCCATCTTTCTTCCCTTTGCTTGTTATGTATTATTCTTTTTCTTTTTACAATAAAAAAATTTATAAAATGGTGTTTAGCAATCTTCTAAAATAAATAAAAATGAAAGTGAGGTAAGCTGAAGCAGGAATATGAATATTTATATACTAGTCAAATAAAAGCTGTTTTTCAAGTCATCCTACTCTGAAAATCAGCTGCGGTCCCGTGTGTACTGTATAGTTTTCGAATACACTCACGTAAATTTCATGGGCTCCAAAAATACTTGAGAAAACGAGAAAAAAAATATTAATTTAAATATCGGTTTTTTTTTCATAGGCGTTTTTTTCTTTCTGGGACAAATATTGAATTTTGTATGTTGTTCTTAACCCTAACAAGCAATATTTCGATTGAAACACATGTTGAAACCCCATAAATAACGTTTTTATTTAGGCCAAAAACCTATTTTTGTAATCCAAAATGGCGAAAATTTCCGACAATTCTATAAAAAAAACAATACAACTATACCACTGTTTACCTCGTCAACACTATTTTATAACCCTTTTAAAAAATGATGCTACTTGGAACAAAGGGCTACAGATGGCGCAGTGTTGAACACTGATGGTCTGTTTCTGCGAGCCTAACATAGTTACCATTTTTCCTAAATGCATTCCCCGAGAGATCCAGCATACTACACATACCAGGAAAAATACCCGCCTCCACACACTTCAAGCCCGCATAACTATCAGAGGTAACTATCTCAAGAATATAGTTAGATTGCGGGGTCGAAGGGTGTACAGGCGAGTATTTTCCGGGGTGTTCACAATTGCCGCCGACCAGCAGTATCAGCGTATGCGCTCGACGTTTCACGGTGCGTTTTTGCGACCTTAACACGGTTACTATATTGTTCTCTTTTTCTAAAACACGGTTCCCATCTATGCGTTTCTCATTCGTGGGTCCCCCGAATCAAAACACGTATCACGTGGTCTAAGCGAGATTTGCCTATACAAGTTCATGTCGGACCACGTGATGAGTTTTTTGAGTCAGGGTGACTGCGCATGGGAAACGCTGGTGGGAATCGGGTGTAAAATGCATTCGATCCCGATATCTGTCATCATGAAGAAGATTTGGATCTCTTATCTCTCTCAGATTGATGTAATTAAAACAAGATAATAATGGTATGGTATCTCGCAAAAACGTGCCTTTTGATGTCGCAAAAACGCTCCTTTTGAGGTCGCAAAAACGCGCCTTTTGATGTCACAAAATTAACCTTAAAAAATCTTGTTTGTTTTGTTTTTATAATTGCCAAAATAAATTAAAATTGTTTTTTTTTGTTCTAAAAACAGTTGTATTATAATCACTATATAAAGAAATTAATAACAAAATTATAGAAAAAACCTTATGGGCAAAAAAGGTTTATGAATGAGTTCATAAGAATATTACGGACACCAATTTATATAACTATTGTGTGTGAGTTCCCAAGTTTTTATAAATGTCTCTCGAAAATAGGTGGGTTGACAGAAATATTTCAAACACCAATTTATATAACTTTTGTCACTGATGACTTATATTTTTATAAATATGTTGGTGGAAACATTTTTAACACCAATTTATATAACATTTGAACCGATGACTTCAATTTTTATAAAGATGTCCGTGGAAATATTGTTAACGCCAGTTTTATGTTACTTTAGGGTACCATCAATTTAGAGCCTTTAATAAAACAAATATACAAACTCAATTCTTGTAGGAAACTTCTAAATACCCTAGGGTATCAATGGAACCCTCTTTATAATAATTATATAAATATCTGTCACCAGAGGTTTCTGAAAATGCTCATTGGGAGTTTAAATAAAGATAGAGGCCCCATTCCGTTTAGTACACTTTATTCTTTAGTTGAGGGGAGATAGGATTATAAAGCGTGACCAATCACAAATTATTAGTCTTATCTACGCCCACTAAGATAGTATATAAGATAGAGTGTAGGTTAATTTAGTTTATTGTTTATCGTCTCCTGATGATGCTAACGTTGTTAGCGAAACGCGTGTCGAGTGTTAAAAAGTGTAGTTATACAAAAACCGTGAATTACCGTTTCGTTTTTTTTGGGTATAGGTAATACGTTAAGATTCCTTTTATACAATAAAAAATGCTCTGCTTCTTTTCACACCCTAATAGATTTTTTGGTCAGCAGAGTATTTCGTGTTTAGCTGCATCCTGAATAGACTTTTTTTTTGTTCACCATTTTCTTCAATTTAATTTCAAATGATTGATTCCAAAGATTCGATCATTCTAGAAACGAATCACTGATCCATTCGTTCAGTACAAAATGATCGATTTACCCATCATTAATCCAATCTTTCCATCAACCTCTGGGGTCGGTGGACAATAGTGGGCATCGGTGACAACAATCGGTGACTCCATCAGAGATTTAAAAACTCTATTGGTGGACAACATAAATTTTTGCGAACTCTGTTGTTGGCACGGGTGGATTCACCGGTGGAGTTAAAAACTATAAAATCGAAAGTGTTTTTTTTAGTAAAAATAAAGTTTTAAAGTGTAAAGACAACCAGTCAGAATGGAAACCGCTGATATTGTCAGACTTTGTCAATTTTTGACTGTCAAGAAATGGCCAGGGGAAAATTTCGACTTAAAGTGAACCACTCAAGAAAAAATAATGTAGTAAACCAATTTGGTGCTGCGTTTCCCGACCGACCAGAAAATCACACTGTATCTAGGAAGAAACGGTTTAAAAGGAAGAAAATATAATACATAACTCGTTATACTGGTACCAAGATAACTTCGTTTTACTAGTCCTCAAAACGGGGGAGCTTGGAATCTCAAGGATTTGCTAATCGGTTGCATCAAACAAGTTCTTGGAAAGTCCTGATGCCACCTAACGCGTTCTTCTGAATTTCCGATGAATCCGACTAATGCTAACAATGGCCATCGACCCCCGGAGCCGATGAGTGTTAATGATTGATAACCTCAATTTTTATTTATTAAAAAAAAAAAAATAGTAATTTTCGAGAGTAGTGAAAGAAAAATGTTTCCAAATCGTTTAATAAATGGTGCGGTTTCTCAAATAGCCCTAAATTTGTTAAAAGATAACGATTCATCCAGTTCAGGTTACGGACAACTATTTTAGCGCGAGTCGCAATCGGGTTCTTCGTTTTTCAATGGGCCCAGGATGGGCCCATTGAAAAAAATCGCTAGATGGATTTCAGATTAGATTAAAAACTCTCCCTATTAGTGAGTTGTTGGAAGAAGTAGATATACACAATTACTTGAATTAAAATAATATCGTTGCTTGGAAGAATAATTGTTGTACTTAATCCAACACGGAATTATTGATCAAACTGAGAATAAGAATGTTTCTTTTTTCAAGCAACCCTTTCTTTGATTCAAACAGACCAAAAAATCGAACTAAGCTATAACCTAACCTAAACTGTGACATAAAACCTAAATTTAACAACGATGACCTAAGCACTAATATAATAACACCTTAGACTCGCACAGGCTTTAAATATCTAATAGAAAATTGTACTCGTATAAATACTTATTTGTCGGCAGAGTCTATGAGAGAGATGTTGACTTATTTGGATAAAAATTAAACTAAGTTTAAGAGCACAGACTTGTTGTTACAAAACCTAGAAATTCTGTTAACTGAAGGATAAGTATTTATTAGTAGTAGTAGTAGTAGATGGGCGGCCGTAGGCCGCATAACCAACCCTTTCTGCCAGACCCCCCGTGAACCCCCGACTGATGCATGTGCCCCTTAGGATGCAAGTCTTCTTTCTCTAAGAGGACTTAATTTTTGCCTGACACCTCTTTGTCGAGGGCAGGGATCTTTAGATGGTAGCAAGTATACAAGTGATCCAGCTACCGTCCCAGCGGAACTTGGTTAACGGTAGACTTTTCTCCCCAGCAGCCCGCCGTCATATAGGGTGACCCGGAAATCGAGGTTTAGTCCCGGTTTCGCTGGTCGAGGTCGCCGTCGGAGTCTTCAGACGCATTCCTTGAAGTGGTCCTGCTACCCGAAAGTGCTAACGCCTGTTTCTCTGTCGTCTGTCGACTCCAGCTACCAAATCTGTCGGAGTCCAGCCGCGTCCCATAGAGTCCCAGTCTCGGAGAGGTCTCCTTTTTTGGGTCACCGGCTAGTCTCCTCTAGCCAGTTTGGTGGGGTCCTCGGCCGTCCACCTTTGAGTCCCGCAAAGTTGTCGGTGCAGTGTCAACCGTGCCGAATACTTCTACCTCGTTTGTTATTATTCTATGGACAACGTCGACTGCAGAGCAGCTGAGAAGTCATTTTTTCTTGAAATTTATCAACAAGCAAATAGTTTGTCACCAAGTATCAAACAGTTTAAATAAAGACATTTCTTCAAAAAAAATCCCTGGATTTAGCTTAAACGACTCTGTTTTAAGTTAAAAATATGTATTTACGTCAATATAAGTTTTCAGTTAAAATACAACTAACCTGTCCACAAAGCGACCTCTTAAAGACAACCGTACCCCAGCGATAATAAAATCCTGAATCAACCCCGCCAATGGAGTTCCGTCCTTTGGTACCAGGTACTGTTGCGCCACCTTTCGGAAATAAAAAATTAAACAATGAGAAAAAATTGGTGTTATAGTTAGTAACGACGCTATGCTAGCACTTTAGACTTGACTGGTAACCTCGAGGAGAAACTTACTAATATAAAGAGTAGAAAGATCTTCAAATTAGAAGAACAGTTCATAATTTGCGGATGCTTAAGTGCTTATGACCCATTCATAGACTTTAGAAAAACAAAGACGAAGTCATTTAAAACTACCGCTGCCATTGTTCTAAAGGAATTGCCCTTTATTAGTATTGAAGCAATGACAAAAAATTGTCATTCTCATTTACCTCTGCTATGTTATATCCCTCGCTGCGAGCAACTTCGTCCTGGGGAAAATGGGCGTTCATTTCGTCACCATCGAAATCTGCATTGTACGCCTGAAAAAAAAAATACCTTACATATTCGTGAAGAAATAAACCAAGAGGATGAATATTTATTCATGTAATATGAAACGATTCAGACACTGTTTTAAATCTGCAAAAAATGACTCTGGTGCAGACTTAGGCTCGGATCACAATCCAGTTTTGGCCAAAATTAAATTTACCTTCAGGAAAAATCGTGTTGCAAATAACAAACCCAAACTAAACTGAAGAGTCGAATGTAACAAAAGGCTTAAATATATTGATGGTTCACCGAGCCAGATGCAGAACGTATTAAAAAAAGGCAGCGCTCGGTACCATGAAATCAATAGAGAAATAAAAAACAAGATAAAGTCAGCAAAACAACACTAGATAAGACAGCAATGTCAAGAAATAGAAGATCCAGATGCTAAAGATGACACTTTTAATTTACACAACCGTATAAAGGATGCGGCAGGATTATTTAAAAAAAGACAAACTGGAATCCTTGTGGCCAATCCAGGCAAAATCATACCGGATACCAAAGAAAAACTAAAATAATGGTGCATAGAACATCTGTTTAGCGATAATCGATCCGAAAAGTCAGAAGAATTATCAAACCAAGGCATAGATATAACACCAGAGGAAGTACAACCCGCAATATCTTCAGCTAAAAACAGAAAAGCGGAAGGATAAGACGAAGTATACACGGAGTTTTTAAAGCTCATAAAATACGATGGTCAAACTTTTTAACTTGATTTATCGCAGCGGTAAAATTCCTGATGGCTGGCTGAAATCAACCTTTATTAGACTGCCTAAAAAACATTCAGCAAAGAAGTGTAGTGATTACCGCCTGATCAGCTAAAAATTAAAAAAAAGTAGATTGATGCCATGAAACTTTTCTTTTATGGGCGACAAGCAGGTTGGATTTCGTGGAGAATTCGGGAAAAGAGAAACCTTATTTGGTATTCAAGTGTTCGTTCCATATTCTAGGGATCCGTCGGTGACAGCATAATATGCCCATAGACTCTCTTAAAGAAGTTGGTCTGAAAATAAAAGTTGATGGCCAACTGTCCGAAGAAGTCCAAACAAACAGAGGTGTTCACCAAGGTTGGTAATGGAAAATGCATTTCCTCAAATGCGAAGAGGGTCTACTATAGACCGCATAAAACTCAACAACTTAAGATACGCTGACGACACTGTTAAACCGTTGGAAGATCTGCAAGAATTGACGAATCAAATTGTACTAAAACGCTTGCAATTTAGGCTTAACTGTGATGTGGGGAAAACAAAATAGATGGTAACAGGCAAAGAAAACAAAACATTAAAGGCATATTGGAAGTAGGCGGCCAACCAGTCGAACGCCAGGTATGTGGACGCGACCAGCTTAATGATATCCTCCAGTATAAAAGAAAGAAACAAACTCAAAAAGTCAATTTTTTCCCTGCTTAAAAACTAAAAATGTGATCTACCTTTTGGTTGAATTTCTCAGTGTGCTTCTAGGTAACTAAAAACTCTTCTGAAAGCAGAAAATTAAATTTAAAAATGTTATTTTTTCTTCTTGATAATGTCACGGAAAACTATACCCGTTCTCACCTTACAATTGGAATAATGCATTCTCATGGTCTTTTCACCTTTCAATATGCGCGCCCTGTGCGCCATAATCGACGGTTTGTGCAAGGTTGGTTGCCTATTCAGTAGAAGAACGTCGCCGTTTTGCAAATGCCTGTGAACCATTTTCACCCCTTGGAAGCCTTGCTTTTTTCGATTGTGGGGCGTCAACAGAACCTAAAAATATACAAAAATGTTTTTAACTTAAAAAAAAAAAACAAATTAATCAACTTTCCTTTACTTTTTACTGTGAATTTGAATCCTAAAAACAGTTCGTTTAGTTAAACAGATAAACGCACATCAAAAATTAAAAAAAAATTTGCACAACGGAGTCTTCTGGGTATCCCCTACAGACCATTCGCGTGGTTTTAAAAAAAAATATATATCTTGCTTTTATTTAGTTTTTTTTTTAAAATAATCGATCATTTTTACCGTGAATTAAAAATTTTTAGGATACGTAAAATTATGTAAAAAACGAGGTCAAAAACTTAAAATTATGCAAAATTACGTAAATGGTTTCGGGATAATGCTTTAAACTTTCACCGTACGAAATTTGATACAAATTTGACTGACGAACAGTTTTTTAGATTAACCAAATGCAATTCACCCTTAAATTGGAGAATAAGGCGGATTTTGGTGTGCACATCCAAATTTAAGCAAACACCATGAGGGCAGCCATTTTTATGGTAGCTTCCCCTGAAATTCTCCTTTGATTGACCAACCAACTATTTATCTGTGGTTCTGTTGCTGACTTCATTCGCGTCCATTTTGGCTTTTTTTGTGTTGTGCTTCTTATCTAGCGCCTTTGCTAAAAGTGAAAATATAAAAATTTGTTCACTTTAAGTATGCAACCAGCAATATTTTACTAACTGTCAATATTTCGGGTTCTCGAAGAATTCTTAATTTTTTTCTAGTTAATTCGAAAATTCTGGATTGTTCCAGGATAACAAATATTAAATAAATAGGATTGACAGGCTTGGAATGAGAATTAGAACTTGTTAGGAGTGCGTCTTAAAATAAAATAACAAAATAAAACTCTGGTGTTATTATTTATCAATACAAAACATGGTGTCAGGTGTGGGGTATCGTCTGGTATTTGACTTAGTTCTTGTGTCTGTCTTCCAGATATTTTTCTAGTTTTTTGACTTCATCGGTTATTTCTTTTTTCTTCCTTTTAAACTATCCAGAATTTTCAAATTAACTAGAAAAAAAAAATTCTTCGAGAACACAAAATATTGACAGTTACTAAAATATTACTGGTTGCATAATTAAGTAAACAAATTTTTATATTTTAACTTTTAGCGAATGCGCTAGAAAAGAAGCTAACACAGTTTTGGTTTTGGCTACAAAAACGGCTCATATTTTTTTGGTTTTGGTGGGTTTTCTGACTTTTATCTGTTTTTAACCCTTTTTGACTCTCGCGCAGGTTAATCTCGTCCTTCTCTCGATATTTAACAATCAGGCCTCTGGAGGCTGATTCAAGTGGCGGCTATTTTTATAGCGACTCTGTACCGATTGTAAAGCAAACTCTAGCTACTTTTTTCGGATTTCAGTCTTCTGTTTATATATTTTGACTAAATATTTGCTATCTTTAAATAAAAGTATGTGATCAAAATATAAAATAGTTATATTTTCTTTTAGCAGCAATAAACATATCTGAAGTTCCCCTAAAGCAGCTATACAAATGAGTTTGATCACTTTTGACAACAAGTTTGATCTGTGCAGCGTTGCCAGTGTTCCGACTGTCAGAGCGATATTTTTCAAACTCGGTATTTTTAGAGAGAACTCGTCATCTTTTCAGAGGCTTTTTTAGTGCTTGTTTTGAATTAGAGAATTGTCCAAGAGAAATTTTAGGACTTATGAGGCATAATATTAGTAGATTACTATAATATTTTGATTTACAGTATTTTATTTACCAAAAAAGGAGGTAAAGGGTATTCAATCAACTGTACCTTAGTGCGTAATGCTGGTTTTTGAGTTTGGCTTTTAATGAGTCACTGCATTCAGAAACGTCAATATTTTTAAACGCAAAATTTGATTTTTTGTTGTCAAATATTTTCGCGATTAGTTTTTTTTGTGCAAATCTAGGGTAACATTACAGGTAAAGGACCCGGTTAAGAAAGAGTTGTGTTGTGTGAAAAGTGAGAGAAGAAAGAAACTTAAAAAATATTGAAATTAAAAGAGAAGGTTAGTGTCCATTGTTCAAATATCCCACCTACTTTGTTTTTTTTACCTTTATAAACAAAGAAAGCCAGAAGTCAGCAAATATCATCTGGCTCAGTAACCCTATCAATAAAACAACTCACGCTAGCAACCACAAAAGATGTGATGTTGAATCGCCTTCCAGGGGGTTTCTGGGATTTTTTTTCTCTTAGATTACCTTAAAAAGACTCTCTTGTTGCGTAGTGTTCTGGGGATCAATTCGTTTGACAGACCCATCTTCCATTTCCACGCTGACAGCTCCAGGATAGACATTAGGGCCGTTCGATATAAGTGCCCTCAGGTATTCCACATTCCACGGTTTGACGGCAACCTAGAATAGAACAGAGCAGAGGTTTATGTGTGAACATTATAAACTTTTATATAAGAGGAAATAAAATTTTATGTAAAAGGTAAACTTAAAATTATTATATTATGTATGTATAGATTTACCATTGATAGCAGTCCTATATGTTTGAGAGCAATATTTCACTGACAGTATATACAGTGGGTCCCAAAAGTCTGGATTAATAGACTTTTTTTAGAGAACTGCAGGTTTTAAAAAAAAAACCTTATATAGAAATATTTTAGGTAAAAAAACCGTTTAAAAAAATGCATACCCGTTTATAAATGGTGCCCCAGTTTTTTACACTTCAGATGTAACAAATTATGAATCATACTTTTGAGTTTCTTGGTTTCCACAAATTATATTTTAGGGAATTTCTTGGTTTTTAAGTATTTAAGTAATTTTTTCCTTAAAAATTATTATTTTTGGATCAGAGCTTATTCCAAATAGTTATTTGCAAAAACAAGTACATTCCAAAACAGAGTTTTCTTGCCTTTGTTCACTTATGTAAAAAACATTGAAAACCCCTTCTTAAATCTTGGGAGCCCCTGGGACTCCGCCACACAGTAAATATAAAAAAAATTGGACACGCCAGTTAAGGGTTAAAAGCTTTTCAGATATAATAAACACTTTTGGTCTATCTTTTACCTTTTCCAAGATATTCAAGTTTAAATTTGTGTGGATTTATAAACTTTTATATAAGAGGAAATAAAATTTTATGTAAAAGGTAAACTTAAAATTATTATATTATGTATGTTTTATATGTTTATATAGAAATATTTTAGGTAAAAAAACCGTTTAAAAAAATGCATACCCGTTTATAAATGGTGCCCCAGTTTTTTACACTTCAGATGTAACAAATTATGAATCATATTTTTGAGTTTCTTGGTTTCCACAAATTATATTTTAGGGAATTTCTTGGTTTTTAAGTATTTAAGTCATTTTTTCCTTAAAAATTATTATTTTTGGATCAGAGCTTATTCCAAATAGTTATTTGCAAAAACAAGTACATTCCAAAACAGAGTTTTCTTGCCTTTGTTCACTTATGTAAAAAACATTGAAAACCCCTTCTTAAATCTTGGGAGCCCCTGGGACTCCGCCACACAGTAAATATAAAAAAAATTGGACACGCCAGTTAAGGGTTAAAAGCTTTTCAGATATAATAAACACTTTTGGTCCATCTTTTACCTTTTCCAAGATATTCAAGTTTAAATTTGTGTGGATTTTGGTCTTCCATACAAATTTAAACTTGAATATCTTTAAAAGATAGACCCATAGTTTGGTATTTTTCAAAAGCTTATCTTTTAAAGATTCAGAAAATGACATAATATACAGGGTGTTAAATTTAAAAAAAAATCTAAGTCTGTGTGATATTTTGCTTTTGAGATACCCTGTATAAAGGGTTATAATTATTTTTTTAAATGGCTACGTAAATAATCCTATGTAAGATTTACAAAAAAATCTATAGTTCTATCAAAAAATCCATTTTTCCAGACTTTTGGTTAGATACTGTTTATCAATTAATTTCTATAAACATAAATTGTATCCTATGATCTTTCACTTACCGGATATGTCAACCTTTTGGCGAAAAATTCGGGCACTCCCACCTCGCCGATGTCCAGGTTGGGGTCAGGCGTTATGACAGAACGAGCTGCAAAATTAACTCGTTTTCCCATCATGTTTTGTCGTATTATACCTGCTTTTTTCTCGATAATCTAAGATAAAAAAAACACAATAATAATAAACTACCCATAAAAATGTTTATTAGAGTTTATCTCAAAGCTCATTATTTCAATAACATGTACATAAAATATCTTAAAAACTAAGGCCCTGACAAATTTTGATGTTATTACAGATTTTGTTGAAGGGAAATAAGATTTGTATAAATGTATTTTATTTTTCTTGAATACTACTACAGATCTGACAGACTTCAAAATTGGTATAGTTTTTGTTGAAAATGCAATTTTTCATCTAAATGTAAAAACGGTATGTCGCTCTCTGCTACCCTCTTGCCAACCCCCACTCCCATCAACAACTAATCCGCTCATCGCCTGGTTCCAAATAATGTTTGTGCGAAATTTGAGAAAAATCGATTAAGAAGCTTTGAGATATCATGTCCCAGACAGACAGAAAGAGACAAAATTTTGTTTTGGGTCTTTTTTGACAAAATAACTAATTTTTAGCAGAAATAAGAAAGTTAGATGGCGAAAAATGTTTAATTAGTTCATACCTGTTTTAATCCGACTCCGTCCCTAGTGCTCTCATTTTCCTTATTCAGCAATCCATTTATGTTATTCTGTAGCTCCTCCCAACAGTTGTTTAGTTTCTCTATGGGCGTGTTGCCTCGGGCTACTGCGTAAAAATCTTTGGCTTCTTTTGAAATTAAGGCGTTCTCATCACCTTAAAAACGAAACAAAAAACAAATCAATAATTATTATATTGAACCTTATAGTATTGAAGAATATTTAAACTTTTAGCATTCATAAGAACTAACATTTTTAGACATAATTTTAATATTTGTTTGTTACTATTGTTTTATCTGATCTATGTTTTTATTTTATTTTTAATATTTTGTGTGATTTTAAAAGGCGTGTTTATATCAATTTCTTTGGTTTATATTTTGTTTTATTCGTAATTACGGTCTTATTTTAATAATATTCTGTGTTTTAGCAAATTTAAATATACAGCCACTTTTAATTTTATCTGATATTGAACCTTGAATTGATATTATATTATTATATTTTAGTATTGACATACCATATGTATATAGTGTATAACCATTGTATATTTAATATGACAAATAAATTAATCTAATCTAATCTAATATTTATACCTTTTTTCTGTACGACACTAATCAAATGCCCCATAACCAAGGCATTCGTGACGATATTCTTGTAACCGGTTGTCTGAGGATTCTCAACCGCTCTGCCATTGACCACGTTCATGGGTCGGACGTTAGGGGGCGGCACCAGCACCGCTTCCAAGAAAAAAGCGTCTGTCGGTTGCTCTAGGTCGACGTCGTTAAGGACTGGGGCCATCTTTCTGCAAAAATGTCAAAGAATCATTTTTATTGTCAAATAAATTCCCCTCAAAAAATGAAGCAGAACATTTATACAAGGTGATTCATAAGTTGGGAGTTCTTTTTTAACTTCTCGTTGAACTTGTTAAATTAACGATGAAAATAAATATTTTTACAGAGTTTAAAGCATATAACTATGAGATAATTTAATTCCGAAAAAAGCCGTAGCCTAATCAAGTTAGCTTGGAAAAGATGCAATTTACATTTTGAGTTGAAAAATTCATTCAAGGTTATTGAGATCAGCTGTTTAGGCAAGCATGGAAGGGGCAGGTTGTTAATTCGTCTGTTTTGGTATAGATGGCGCCTTGGCCTTGAACATAGCTTGTGCTTCCCTATTATTGTTTAATTAATAAGTTTGAATAAAAAAATAAATTTTAATGTTCTTAAATTATTTCAACCAATCTGTTTGCCGTGCACAGTCGACAATTCGCGCATGTTGAAGCCCATTCTAAATTCTCCGACAGTTTTGGTTCTTCTCAAGTCTCTTTGAATAATATCAGGAAATGGTTACACTTTCTAGAACTACATCATGCAGTTTCTTTAGGGATTATAGATTAAAATTAAAAAGGCTTTTGATCAAATCACTCACAATAAAATTACACAAATAAATCAAGGCAGGAGATAATAATTAATAATGATTATGTAATGACTGAAATTGTCGAAAGATCAAGCAAAATGTATTAAATTCACTTTTTCAAAATGAATTTTCCTAAAAAAATTTTCATTTTACATAAATTTATGTATCTCCTGCTTATCTAATAAGCGCAAACATCAGAGATCGACAGTTTTGTGTGCGCGCAGCTCTTTTAGGAACTGCCGATGCGGGTTTTGGTTCGGCTATAAAGCCAGCGCGCAACGCAGCCCTGATAAGCTTTATTCAGTTCGGGCTATTTTTTCGCTAAGTACGTCGTAATCTGTCAAATAAAAATGGGTTCAAAATAAACTTGTTGACATATTATTAGTGCACGGTAATAGTGCGTTTTTCTTATATCAGATAAAATTAGTGAACAGGGTAATGGATGATCTACTGAATCGCCTGACGCACGAGGGATTCGACGCACAAGCATATGCGGACGACGGTGTAGTGAAAGTGAACGGCCGCTTTCTAGCCACAGTCTGCGAAAGAATACAAAGGGCGGTAAGAATCATGGAAGACTTGTGCAGGCAGAACGGTCTTTCAGTGAATCCTGAAAAGAGCGAGATGATCCTATTCACCAGAAAGAGAAAACTAGAGGGATTCAGAGCTCCCATAATGTACGGCAGACCCCTAAATGTGGTATCACAACTTAAGTATTTGGGGATGACGCTGGACAAGGGACTCAAGTGGAGCAAGCATGTTGCCAGAATAATCGTTAAAGTCCAGGCAACATTGTGGCAGTTGCGCCGAGTCGTCGGTCGAACCTGGGCATTAGCCCGAGGATCCGACACTGGATATACACGGCCATCATAAGACCAAGGATCCAATGCAGATAAGTGGTCTGGTGGCCCGCTGTAGAGAAGTTGACCATATCCAAAAACCTCACGAGCCTACAAGGGCTCTTCTGCAGAGGGATAACCGGCGCAATGAGGACGACCCCCATCCACGCCCTGGAAACAATCTTGGGTCTCCCCTTGCTTCCAACATTGATCAAAAAGGAGGCGATGGCGACGCACCTGCGATTAAGGGACCACGGACTATGGAACGGGAGGAAAGAGAGAGCCATCTGGCGGTCGACGGACTCGTGACGAAAGAGTTGACCCTTCTAAGACTGCCAGTGAAAGCACCGCTTAAACCATGTAAAAGTACAAGGTCACAATACCAGAACGGAATGAGTGGCAAAGGGAAGAATTCCGAACGGAATTAAGCAGAAAGGTGACGGTCTGCTACACGGATGGCTCTAAACTGTCAGCCAGGCAGACAACAGGCACAGGAGTGTACGCGGAAAGACTAGAAGTCCCAGGTTATGAGAGAATACCAGGGAACGAGAAAACGGACAAACTTGCCAGACTAGGGGCCGAAACCCAATATATTGGACCGGAACCTCTTCTGAGAATAACAAGGACAGGTACAGAGTGAGCTCAACAAATGGGCGAACAATGAACTGAAGACGTCCTGGAGGCAACAGTCAAAGTGCAGAGCTATTTCGTGGATGGTCCGAAGTGGGGATTTCCCGCGTAAGGACAGGGAGGTCCGGAGAGAGAGAGTTGCAGCGGAAGTAGGGGCATAGGGGTAAAGAGCGGGGTGACTAGTGAATCCACTGACGAGCCCACGCTAGTCACCCCGGGCGAAACATCATTTAATTGTTTTGGACTTTTGTGTGTTCCTTGTGGGACACTCGTCCAATTTTGAAATTTCGTTCTTTCCTCCCAAGATCTTTTGATCTTTTCTTTTTTAGATTCTTTTCGGTTGATGTAACTGATTTGGAAGTTTTAACTTCTTGTTTTAATTGTCTTAGGAGCATATTCCTATTGGAAAGATTAACACGCCAGGACGAACCCGTATCAGGCGACTTATAATAAGTACCATGCGGAACGATGCCTATTTGTGAGTGTTTCAGAGTTGGAAGTCAGAGTTTGCGATGGTGTTAAATGATGTCTGGATTGAGGGTGACTAGTGAATCCACTGACGAGCCCACGCTAGTCACGCCGGGCGAAACATCATTTAATTGTTTCCCTTTGGACTTTTGTGTGTTCCTTGTGGGACACTCGTCCAATTTTTAAATTTCGTTCTTTCCTCCCAAGATCTTTTGATCTTTTCTTTTTTAGATTATTTTCGGTTGATGTAACTGATTTGGAAGTTTTAACTTCTTGTTTTAATTGTCTTAGGAGCATATTCCTATTGGAAAGATTAACACGCCAGGACGAACCCGTATCAGGCGACTTATAATAAGTACCATGCGGAACGATGCCTATTTGTGAGTGTTTCAGAGTTGGAAGTCAGAGTTTGCGAT
Source organism: Oxystoma pomonae (assembly GCA_963921995.1). NCBI lineage: Eukaryota > Metazoa > Arthropoda > Insecta > Coleoptera > Brentidae > Oxystoma > Oxystoma pomonae. The sequence continues at coordinate 14,971,520 of OY998170.1, read as the reverse complement.
GGTGTTAAATGATGTCTGGATTGAGGGTGACTAGTGAATCCACTGACGAGCCCACGCTAGTCACCCCGGGCGAAACATCATTTAATTGTTTCCCTTTTCGCTTTGGACTTTTGTGTGTTCCTTGTGGGACACTCGTCCAATTTTGAAATTTCGTTCTTTCCTCCCAAGATCTTTTGATCTTTTCTTTTTTAGATTCTTTTCGGTTGATGTAACTGATTTGGAAGTTTTAACTTCTTGTTTTAATTGTCTTAGGAGCATATTCCTATTGGAAAGATTAACACGCCAGGACGAACCTGTATCAGGTGACTTATAATAAGTACCATGCGGAACGATGCCTATTTGTGAGTGTTTCAGAGTTGGAAGTCAGAGTTTGCGATGGTGTTAAATGATGTCTGGATTGAGGGTGACTAGTGAATCCACTGACGAGCCCACGCTAGTCACGCCGGGCGAAACATCATTTAATTGTTTCCCTTTTCGCTTTGGACTTTTGTGTGTTCCTTGTGGGACACTCGTCCAATTTTGAAATTTCGTTCTTTCCTCCCAAGATCTTTTGATCTTTTCTTTTTTAGATTCTTTTCGGTTGATGTAACTGATTTGGAAGTTTTAACTTCTTGTTTTAATTGTCTTAGGAGCATATTCCTATTGGAAAGATTAACACGCCAGGACGAACCCGTATCAGGCGACTTATAATAAGTACCATGCGGAACGATGCCTATTTGTGAGTGTTTCAGAGTTGGAAGTCAGAGTTTGCGATGGTGTTAAATGATGTCTGGATTGAGGGTGACTAGTGAATCCACTGACGAGCCCACGCTAGTCACCCCGGGCGAAACATCATTTAATTGTTTCCCTTTTCGCTTTGGACTTTTGTGTGTTCCTTGTGGGACACTCGTCCAATTTTGAAATTTCGTTCTTTCCTCCCAAGATCTTTTGATCTTTTCTTTTTTAGATTTTTTTCGGTTGATGTAACTGATTTGGAAGTTTTAACTTCTTGTTTTAATTGTCTTAGGAGCATATTCCTATTGGAAAGATTAACACGCCAGGACGAACCCGTATCAGGCGACTTATAATAAGTACCATGCGGAACGATGCCTATTTGTGAGTGTTTCAGAGTTGGAAGTCAGAGTTTGCGATGGTGTTAAATGATGTCTGGATTGAGGGTGACTAGTGAATCCACTGACGAGCCCACGCTAATCACGCCGGGCGAAACATCATTTAATTGTTTCCCTTTGGACTTTTGTGTGTTCCTTGTGGGACACTCGTCCAATTTTTAAATTTCGTTCTTTCCTCCCAAGATCTTTTGATCTTTTCTTTTTTAGATTCTTTTCGATTGATGTAACTGATTTGGAAGTTTTAACTTCTTGTTTTAATTGTCTTAGGAGCATATTCCTATTGGAAAGATTAACACACCAGGACGAACCCATATCAGGCGACTTATAATAAGTACCATGCGGAACGATGCCTATTTGTGAGTGTTTCAGAGTTGGAAGTCAGAGTTTGCGATGGTGTTAAATGATGTCTGGATTGAGGGTGACTAGTGAATCCACTGACGAGCCCACGCTAGTCAACCCGGGCGAAACATCATTTAATTGTTTCCCTTTTCGCTTTGGACTTTGTGTGTTCCTTGTGGGACACTCGTCCAATTTTGAAATTTCGTTCTTTCCTGCCAAGATCTTTTGATCTTTTCTTTTTTAGATTCTTTTCGGTTGATGTAACTGATTTGGAAGTTTTAACTTCTTGTTTTAATTGTGTTAGGAGCATATTCCTATTGGAAAGATTAACACTCCAGGACGAACCCGTATCAGGCGACTTATAATAAGTACCATGCGGAACGATGCCTATTTGTGAGTGTTTCAGAGTTGGAAGTCAAAGTGTGGGATGGTGTTAAATGAAAAACGAAACGAGCGAAAGTTCGTCCTCAAGTAGCCACGTTGAAATTGAAAATGAACTGGTGAACTATTTTGAAGGCGAACTGTTCTAGAATATATATTTTGTTTTGGCAATAATAATAATACACCATATATTTAAACAAAAAAAGAAGTTAAAAAACCTCCAAATCAGTTACTTCAACCGAAAAGAAAGAAAAAAACAAATGATCAAAAGATCTTGGGTGGAAATAACTAAAATTCAAACTTGGATGAGCATCTCACAAGGAACACACAAAGGCCAAAGCAAAAAGAGAACCTGGGTAACCAGCGCGAGCTCATCAGTGGTTTCACCTGTCACCCTCCCCATACATCATTAAACACCATCATACACTTTGATTTCCAACCATGAATCACTCACAAATAGGCATCGTTCCGCATTGGTACTTATCCATTCCATATCCTATTTGTGAGTGATCAAGTTTGGAAATCAAAGTGTATGATGGTGTTTAATGATGTATGGGGAGGGTGACCAGTTCTCTTTTCGCTTTGGTCTTTTGTGTGTTCCTTGTGGGATGCTCATCCAAGTTTGAATTTTCGTTATTTCCACCGAAGATCTTTTGTTTTTTTTTTACACCATATATTTGTTTTAAAATAACATTTACCTGATTATTTCTTCTTCGTTTTCCCAGATTTTTCTCAAATAGTTTTTCGACTGAGCTGGATTGATATAATGTGACTCCATCGACTTGACATGTTCAGACATGACTGACGATTTTGCAGGACTGACTTCGAATCTACAAAAACAAAATAAGTTTCGAACCGCCGCAAAATCGTAAAAATGTATTGTAGTAATATTAAAGATCAGCCAATTAAAGCAGATTAAAAGTGAGAACAGTGTCTATCATTAATGGAAAGTATATAAGCCAAATTGTTGTCACAAATAAAAAATATTAGCAAACCGTATAATGACAGGGTCTTGTGACATTTTTTTACAAAAAAGGGAATTTTTGGGGGAAAATTAGGGATCTGTTGCACATTACAGCTCATGGTAAATTTAATTCTTAAGTTATACTTACTTTTCAGTTTTTCTCACAGTCAAAAGTATTCTATTCTTTAAAACCTGAATTTTCTTTAAATAATTTTTACAGAAAATACAAATTTTTCCTGTTTTCGCCTCTTCCATTAAAACTTTGACCACATCTATTGCATTGATTGATTCGGGATCAATAGTAGATAGATCTCCTCTACTTTCTTCTTTTAACTGTATTTTGTAACAATTTAGACAAGAGTACTTTAGGATCGTTCCAATAACCTAATTTGTAAAAAAAATGTTGCATAATTGTTTACCTGATTGCATACAATCTTCAAAAGAAAAGTATTTTTTTCAACTTTGGAGATTTACATGGTTCAGAAACTTTATAAGTAAGGATTCAGAACTTAATAAAACACTTTATAAGTACTGTGGATGGGCGTAATAGTCATTAGATTAGATAAGTATTTATTTTAAGTATTTTTTATTTGCTTTAATGTTCCTAAAGAATCTACAAACGTAATTCTTATAACAAGAAGGTCATACAACTTACCAATTTCTTTAAATAGACTTAAACCAAATATTAAAAAAATCAAAAACAAAAAAGAAAAGATCTTTATTTTGCGGGGAACCCGGTGGGTTAGAAAAACATATGATTTTAGTTTTTTGTGTGTTGACTGTAAGCTGGTTTTCTAAGGTATATATTTTTAGATTGTTAAGCATTTTTTGAAGACGAATACCTAAAGAGGAGACACAACGAAATGATGGTCAAAACAACACCGAATGAAGTGGACAGAAGCAAAGGTTTTGCACAAGGAGTCACACTGGAAGAAACGAAAATTCCTTGAAGCTGCCTTTATTGGGCAGAATCAGGGTATTTTCAGTAAACCAAGTGTTGAAATTCCAAATATCTGGAAGCCCCTCCTTGGGCGGAGCCAATTCAAAGTGCTTTATTATCGAGTAAGGTAAATTACACAGATAAAGCATGCTATAACTCAATTTCAATTTCAATTTCAAAAATAGCTTTATTGTCTTAAGAAAGAATATCTCATTGACAAAGCAGTCCTAAATCTAATAAGGTTAATTAACAGTCAAGTTAAACTAATAAAAAAAAACATAATAATCGTATAAAGAAACAAAACTAAAAAAAAAACAATAGATATGGCTATAAAGTTAGCTACCAGCTCCCACTAGGAAGATTATTTGTAAGTTTTAAACACTTCGACAAATTAATACATAATAAAACAGATTTTTTAAATCACAAATAAAAACAGCACAATTAAGGCACTACATGAAAAATATTTTGTCAAAAATGTGTAAAAGAAAAAACAATTTACTGTATAAAACCAAATTAAATAATGTTCAAACTGTATCTAAGTGTTAACAGCCAATTAATTCTGTCAAGATACACAGACAACAAGATAAAAGGTAAAACAAAAAAAAAATACAAAAAAAAATTACACACATAAACAAGAGAAGTGAAAAATTAATAATTATTAGAGGACAAACAAATGCAAAAAATGTTCTATGTTATTTCAATGTTCCTTTGGACCGAATAGCGGTAGGAAGTTTGTTAAATATTTTTTTGCTCTCAAAAATTAGTAGACTTAGGAATTGGTTAACAAAGTTGATTTTTGTGGCGCGTAAATCTCTGGGGTTCAGAGCTATGAAAGTTTTGGTAGTTTTTAAACATAAGAGAGACAATTTCCAGAATATATAAAGATGTTAAAGTTATTATTTTTTGGGATTTAAAGTAAGGCTTGCATGACTCTCTTTGGTGAACTTTTACTATAAACCGTTTTTTTTTTTTAAACAAAGATATTTGCTTTCTGAACCCCAAAATGCAATCTCAGATATAAGGTTGGATTCAAAGAGTGTAAAACAAATGGTTCTTGCCAACATGGGACCCAATTCAGCTCTTACCAAACAGAGAAGCATGCAGAATTTCTTGCTTAAGTTTATTATGTGCTCATCAAATGTCAACTGACTATCGATCAAAACCCCCAGAAACTTGGTTACATTCTCTCGAACAAGTGGTTCATCAGCCAATTTGAGATCTGACATATTTCATCTAAATTCTAAATCCAAGGTCTTTTTAATGTTAAATGCAAGTTTATTGACATGACACCATGACTTTATTTTCTGCAGGTCTTGACCTATAATCAGTCTTAGTTCGAGAGGGTCTATATAATCCCACAGTACACAGGTGTCATCAGCAAAAAGTGTAAACAATCCAGAAATTTCTAACTGAACAAGATCATTAATATATATTAAAAAAAGTAAACACTGATCCCTGAGGGACACCATGCGTCACACTTTGAGTTGATGACCTTTCACCGGAGCACAAAACAATCTAACTTCTTTCACTCAAATTTCTTAAACTTTATGGTTGAGTGAGGAATATATTGTAGTTTGCACCTGAAGATGATAAGAGATTGTACTGATCGAAATGTCGTGTATAAATAAAATAGAGACAATACAAGTCTAAAACAGAGAGTTAATTTCAATATCAGATATATTAGGCAAAATTTAGTTGGTTGGAGTATAATAAGGATCATTACAGAAATAACTTTTGTTATTTGTCGTTCATTTCTTATAAAAAACCACCGTAAAGTATATTCTGACAAATTTTATTTTCTATTTTTGGATTATTTTATAAAAAAAATATAAAAAAAATCATTTATAACTTCTTTCTAACAAAAAGAAGTTAAAAAACCTCAGAATCAGTTACTTCAACCAAAAAGAATCTAAAACCAAAAGATCTTGGGTGGAAAAAACAAAAATTCAAACTTGGATCCCACAAGGAACACACACAGGACCAAAGAAATGATTAAATGATGTTTCGCGCTGGGCAACCAGCCACCCTCCCCAAACATCTTGTGGGATACTCATCCAAGTTTGAATTTTTGTTTTTTTTTTCCACCCAAGATCTTTTGATCTTTTGTTTTTAACTTTTTTCTAGTTGTGCATTGTTTTTCAATTTTTTTCGGATGCCGTTTCAGATTTTCCTTCACTTTGCCGTTGCTTAGATAAGAAATTAACTGGGAAATTAAATGTAGCTGAAGTTCTGAACGTTCAGTGAATGACAAGGCCTCTCACATTAAGAGGCTTGATCAAAAATTTTTCTAAAATACCTTAAAATGGCTCTCATAGTGGTTTCGTGAAATTGAAATGTAAATATTACTTGCTTAACTGCAAAATCAATTTACATATTTTGCTATTTATTTGTAGTGTATAAGGACACTAAATCTGCAGCATAAGTTTTAACCACTCGAGTTGCTACTACCGGCGCATAACTCACCCAAACAATAAAACGCTAAATTTAATATAAAACTGTGATGCCCCTCCCAAAAACTGTTCGTGTTTCACCGGTTGCTAGGCCTAAGGTCACTAATATAGTGTTAATTTTAACCTCTAAAATGACTACGAAAAGTCAAGACACCCAAAAAATAGAACGCTACATTCAACATATGAACGTGATGCCCCTCCCCAAAAATTGTTTTTCTTTCACTACGCTAAGGTCACTAAATCTACAATATAAGTTTTATCTTTTGGAATTGCCATAAAGGGTGCAAACAAACAGTAAAACGCTAAATTCAGCATATGACCATGATACCCCCAAAAATTGTTTTTTTTCACCGTTTGCTAGACCTAAGGCCACTAAATCTACAGTATAAGTTTTATCTTTCGGAATTGCTATTAAGGGCGCAAAATGCACCTAAACAGTACAACGCTATATTCAACATATAACCGTGAGGCCCCTCCCCAAAAATCGGTTTTATTTCACCGTCCTCTCGGTCTAAGGTCACTAATCTTACAGTATAAGCTTTATCTTCCGGCAATGCTACTAAGGCCGCAAAATGCACACAAACAGTATAACGCTAAATTCATCATATGACCGTGATGCCCCTCTCCAAAAATTATTTTCTTTCACCGTTTACTAGTTCTAAGGTCACTAAATCTACGGTATAAGTTTTATCTTCCGGAATTGCTACTAAGGGCGCAAAACTCACACAAACAGTAAACCGCTAAATTCATCATATGACCGTGATGCCCCTCCCCAAAAATCGTTTTTCTTGCACCGTTTGCTTGGTCTAAGGTCACTAATCCTACAGTATAAGTTTTATCTTTCGGAATGGCTACTAAGGCCGCAAAGGCACACAAACAGTAAAACGCTAAATTCATCATATGACCGTGATGCCCCTCCCCAAAAATCGTTGTCGTTCACCGTTTACTAGATCTAAGGTCACTAAATCTACGGTATAAGTTTTATCTTCCGAAATTGATACTAAGGGTGCAAAACGCACCTAAACGGTACAACGCTAAATTCAGCATATGACCGTGATGCCCCTCCCCGAAAATCGTTTTTCTTTTACCGTTCGCTCGATCTAAGGTCACTAAATCTACGGTATAAGTTTTATCTTCCGGAATTGATACTAAGGGTGCAAAACGCATCTAAACGGTACAACGCTAAATTCAGCATATGACCATGATGCCCCTCCCCAAAAATCGATTTTCTTTCATCGTTCGCTCGATCTAAGGTCACTAAATCTACGGTATAAATTTTATCTTCCGGAATTGCTACTAAGGCCGCAAAACGCACACAAATAGTAAAACGCTAAATTCATCATATGACCGTGATCCACCTCCCCAAATATCTTGTCGTTCAACCTTTACTAGATTTAAGGTCACTAAATCGACCGTATGAGTTTTATCTTCCGGAATTGATACTAAGGGTGCAAAACGCATCTAAACGGTACAACGCTAAATTCAGCATATGACCGTGATGCCTCTCCCCAAAAATTAGTTTTCTTTTACCGTTCGCTCGGTCTAAGGTCACTAATCCTACAGTATAAGTTTTATCTTCCGGAATTGCTACTAAGGCCGCAAAACGCACACAAATATTAAAACGCTAAAGTCATCATATGACCATGATGCCCCTCCCCAAATATCGTTGTCGTTCACCGTTTACTAGATCTAAGGTCACTAAATCTACGGTATAAATTTTATCTTCCGGAATTGCTACTAAGGCCGCAAAACGCACACAAATAGTAAAACGCTAAATTCATCATATGACCGTGATCCCCCTCCCCAAATATCGTTGTCATTCACCCTTTACTAGATTTAAGGTCACTAAATCGACCGTATGAGTTTTATCTTCCGGAATTGATACTAAGGGTGCAAAACGCATCTAAACGGTACAACGCTAAATTCAGCATATGACCGTGATGCCCCTCCCCAAAAATCGTTTTTCTTTCACCGTTCGCTCGATCTAAGGTCACTAATCCTACAGTATAAGTTTTATCTTCCGGAATTGCTACTAAGGCCGCAAAACGCACACAAATAATAAAACGCTAAATTCATCATATGACCGTGATGCCCCTCCCCAAATATCGTTGTCGTTCACCGTTTACTATATCTAAGGTCACTAATCCTACAGTATAAGTTTTATCTTCCGGAATTGATACTAAGGGTGCAAAACGCATCTAAACGGTACAACGCTAAATTCAGCATATGACCGTGATGCCCCTCCCCAAAAATCGTTTTTCTTTCACCGTTCGCTCGATCTAAGGTCACTAATCCTACAATATAAGTTTTATCTTCCGGAATTGCTACTAAGGCCGCAAAACGCACACAAATAGTAAAACGCTAAATTCATCATATGACCGTGATGCCCCTCCCCAAAAATCGTTTTTCTTTCACCGTTTGCTCGATCTAAGGTCACTAATCCTACAGTATAAGTTTTATCTTCCGGAATTGCTACTAAGGTCGCAAAACGCACACAAATAGTAAAACGCTAAATTCATCATATGACCGTGATGCCCCTCCCCAAATATCGTTGTCGTTCACCCTTTACTAGATCTAAGGTCACTAAATCGACCGTATAAGTTTTATCTTCCGGAATTGATACTAAGGGTGCGAAACGCATCTAAACGGCACGACGCTAAATTCAGCATATGACCGTGATGCCCCTCCCCAAAAATCGTTTTTCTTTCACCGTTCGCTCGATCTAAGGTCACTAATCCTACAGTATAAGTTTTATCTTCCGGAATTGATACTAAGGGTGCAAAACGCATCTAAACGGTACAACGCTAAATTCAGCATATGACCGTGATGCCCCTCCCCAAAAATTAGTTTTCTTTTACCGTTCGCTCGGTCTAAGGTCACTAATCCTACAGTATAAGTTTTATCTTCCGGAATTGCTACTAAGGCCGCAAAACGCACACAAATATTAAAACGCTAAATTCATCATATGACCATGATGCCCCTCCCCAAATATCGTTGTCGTTCACCGTTTACTAGATCTAAGGTCACTAAATCTACGGTATAAATTTTATCTTCCGGAATTGCTACTAAGGCCGCAAAACGCACACAAATAGTAAAACGCTAAATTCATCATATGACCGTGATCCACCTCCCCAAATATCGTTGTCGTTCACCCTTTACTAGATTTAAGATCACTAATCCTACAGTATAAGTTTTATCTTCCGGAATTGATACTAAGGGTGCAAAACGCATCTAAACGGTACAACGCTAAATTCAGCATATGACCGTGATGCCCCTCCCTAAAAATCGTTTTTCTTTCACCGTTCGCTCGATCTAAGGTCACTAATCCTACAGTATAAATTTTATCTTCCGGAATTGCTACTAAGGCCGCAAAACGCACACAAATAATAAAACGCTAAATTCATCATATGACCGTGATGCCCCTCCCCAAATATCGTTGTCGTTCACCGTTTACTAGATCTAAGGTCACTAAAATAAAAAGTTTATTTGTAGATTATGTACAAACTTTAGGTAATTATTAAATTACGATACGGGAATCGACTGATTTATCTTTCTGGGTCTATGTGCATACTACCGATGATTCGTAGAAGGTTTTACCAACATAGCCGCTCCATTAGATAGACTCACTAAAGACCAGGTATAGTCTATTACTAGAATACCGAGTGATTAAGCTTTCAGAAAGTTAAAAGCGCTCCGGTTTTAAGTTATCCTCAACAATAAGGACGATTTATTCTTCTGGACACGGATGCAAGCAATTTTGGTATTAAAGCAGTACTTTGGCAAATCCAGGATGAAGAAGAGAGAGTCATCGAATATATTGGACGCAATTTTTCCAAGCTAAAACGAAATTATTGTGTAACACGAAAGGAACTCCGGCAATAGTAAAATTTCTACCAACATTTCCACAAATATCTATATGGACATAAATTCCTAATAATAACCGCTCATGCGGCACTCAAGTGGCATCTAGGAATTAAACAACCTGAGGCACAGGTAACAAGGTGAATAGAGAAGCTACAGAAATATAACTTTAATGTAAAATACCGATCTGGAAAGATGCATAACAATGCATATGCTCTATCAAGAAGACCTTGCAGAAAGATAGACCAAAAAGAAGGAATTACTTAGGTGCGGAGAACTACTTGTGACACCAATAAAGAATGGGCTTCAGAACAATTTCGATCCGCCCAACTGGAAGATAAGAATATAGTTGAAGCCACAATGGAATTCACTGTGAGTGGATAATGTCAATGGTCTGTTGAAAAATATCTGAGAAAGTACGGATGGAAAATAATTCATCAAAATTAATAGTTTCTAGAAGTAGTTTCTCAAGTACTAGAGGAAGTACACGAGAACTAGAGCTCATCTTGGAATCAACAAGACGTGAAAAGATGGTGCGCGGCAAGTCAAGGACATAAAACTAGATCCAGACCCCAAATGAAACAGTATAATGTTGGGCTGCCTTTTGAATGTAGAGCAACTGATGTTGCTGGGCCATTCCCCGAGACTGAGAAAGGCAATCAATACATCCTTGTTGCCATGCACGACTTCAGTAAGTGGTTAGAAATTTTTGATGTATTGTACTTTGTGTTTAATTTTTTTCTCTCTTTCTTTCTTTTTTTAGTTTTTTCTATAGTTGACTTTTATTATAATTTTAATTTCATTGTTTTGTAAAAAGTAACACCCAAACATTAAATTAAATTAAATAAGATATAGACTAAAGGATCACTGTGAAATTGTTTGTAATTTAAAAAATAATTACCTACCGAAATAAAATATCATAAATATAGGGATTTTCGCAGTTTTCATTTCAATAATATAAACAAATTCTTTCTACTATATATTGGAATCTGATCTTTGAATTTAATGTTTTGAACAAAATGGTAGATTTTTTTAATAATAATTAAATTTTGTTTTTGTTAAGTGTGCACCATTAAAATGCTTACATATAACCAAACCACTAGCCCCATGATTATGATGGCTATAAGAGACGTCCCTTAAGTGATTTCAGAACCAAAAAACCCGCCCGTTGGGAATATTATAAAAATTGTAAAAAAGTAAACAGTAAATAAAATCTGAAAAAAGGGCCTTTTTGGACGAAAAAAATGTTCTACAACCACATGGAATTCACTTACAGTTAGAAATTACAAAAGTCCTTCTTAATAAGTATAAAAATAATAAATTAAACCGAAATTTGATATTTTCTTTTAGTGAAGTAACAGAGCTCGAAGTCAGGAAAGCTTTGATGTCCACAAAAAGTAATGCTACAGGTTCAGATATGTTATCTCCCAAAATTTCCTGATTCTTGGAAGAATGCAATTGTAATTCTACTACCTAAAATATTATCTGAAATACATTTTTGGGAAGGGCACCATGGTCATATGTTAAATTTAGCGTTTTACGGGTTGGGTGCGTTCTGCACCCCTAGTAGAAATTCCGGAAGTTAAAACTTAGAGCGAACGGTTAAAGAAAACTAATTTTTTGGAAGGGCCTTCAGGTGCTTTTTACGCCCTTACTAGCAATTCCGGCAAATAAAAACTTATACTGTAGATTTATTGGCTTTAGGCCCAGCAAACAGTGACAGGAAAACGATTTTTGAAGAGGGTTTTATGTTGAATTCAGTGTTTGGGTGCGTTTCGGGCCCTTAGTAGCGATTCGTGCGAATGAAACTTATACAGTAGATTTAGTGACCTTAAGCCCAGCAAAGAGTGAAAGGAAAACGATTTTTGGGGACAGGCAAAACGGTTATATGTTGAATTTAGCGTTTTACTGTTTTTTTGCGTTTTGCGCCCTTGGCAGTAATTCCGGAAGATAAAACTTATACTGTAGGATTAGTGACCTTAGATCGAGCGAACGATGAAAGAAAAACGATTTTTGGGGAGGGGCATCACGGTCATATGATGAATTTAGTGTTTTACTATTTGTGTGCGTTTTGCGGCCTTAGTAGCAATTCCGGAAGATAAAGCTTATACTGTAAAATTAGTGACCTTAGACCGAGCGAACGGTGAAAGCAAAACGATTTTTGGGGAGGGGCATCACGGTCATATGCTGAATTTAGTGTTGTACCGTTTAGGTGCGTTTTGCACCCTTAGTATCAATTCCGGAAGATAAAATTTATACCGTAGATTTAGTGACCTTAGATCTAGTAAACGGTGAACGACAACGATATTTGGGGAGGGGCATCATGGTCATATGATGAATTTAGCGTTTTACTATTTGTGTGCGTTTTGCGGCCTTAGTAGCAATTCCGGAAGATAAAACTTATACTGTAGGATTAGTGACCTTAGACCGAGCGAACGGTAAAAGAAAACTAATTTTTGGGGAGGGGCATCACGGTCATATGCTGAATTTAGTGTTTTACTATTTGTGTGCGTTTTGCGGCCTTAGTAGCAATTCCGGAAGACAAAACTTATACTGTAGAATTAGTGACCTTAGATATAGTAAACGGTGAACGACAACGATATTTGGGGAGGGGCATCACGGTCATATGATGAATTTAACGTTTTACTGTTTGTGTGCCTTTGCGGCCTCAGTAGCCATTCCAAAAGATAAAACTTATACTGTAGGATTAGTGACCTTAGACCAAGCAAACGGTGAAAGAAAAACGATTTTTGGGGAGGGGCATCACGGTCATATGATGAATTTAGCGGTTTACTGTTTGTGTGAGTTTTGCGCCCTTAGTAGCAATTCCGGAAGATAAAACTTACAGCGTAGATTTAGTGACCTTAGAACTAGTAAACGGTGAAAGAAAATAATTTTTGGGGAGGGGCATCACGGTCATATGATGAATTTAGCGTTATACTGTTTGTGTGCATTTTGCGGCCTTAGTAGCATTTCCGGAAGATAAAGCTTATACTGTAAGATTAGTGACCTTAGACCGAGAGGACGGTGAAATAAAACCGATTTTTGGGGAGGGGCCTCACGGTTATATGTTGAATATAGCGTTGTACTGTTTAGGTGCATTTTGCGCCCTTAGTGGCAATTCCGAAAGATAAAACTTATACTGTAAATTTAGTGGCCTTAGGTCTAGCAAACGGTGAAAAAAAAAAACAATTTTTGGGGGCATCATGGTCATATGCTGAATTTAGCGTTTTACTGTTTGTTTACACCCTTTATGGCAATTCCAAAAGATAAAACTTATATTGTAGATTTAGTGACCTTAGCGTAGTGAAAGATAAACAATTTTTGGGGAGGGCATCACTTTCATATGTTGAATGTAACGTTCTATTTTTTGGGTGTCTTGACTTTTCGTAGTCATTTTATAGGTTAAAATTAACACTATATTAGTGACCTTAGGCCTAGCAACCGGTGAAACACGAACAGTTTTTGGGAGGGGCATCACAGTTTTATATTAAATTTAGCGTTTTATTGTTTGGGTGAGTTATGCGCCGTTAGTAGCAACTCGAGTGGTTAAAACTTATGCTGCAGATTTAGTGTCCTTATACACTACAAATAAATAGCAAAATATGTAAATTGATTTTGCAGTTAAGCAAGTAATATTTACATTTCAAGAGCACGAAACCACTATGAGAGCCATTTTAAGGTATTTTAGAAAAATTTTTGATCAAGCCTCTTAATGTGAGAGGCCTTGTCATTCAATGAACGTTCAGAACTTCAGCTACTTAATTTAAATTATATAAGTTATAAGAAAATTATTAACTAAATTATAAATTTTAGCAAAATTTAATGATATTTACCTTATGAAATATGGGATTAACAACAGGCACTGGCAACTCAATATAAGAAAAATGTCCAGGACAATTTAGCATAGTTTCATTACATGTGCCACATGTCTCGCTTCTGCCACCAGAAGGACCTAGTTTCTTGTCATATAAGCCTCCCTGAACAGGATGACCTAAAGAAATAATAAAATTATTATTTATAATTTGAGATTTGCATAAAGTAATAATACAATATTAATATAAAATTATCAGACAAGCTCTAGTTCATTCAGAAGAACTTGTACTGCTGTTACAGATCACAAAGATTATTATGAATTATAGTATAGTTAATAAAAAAGCTAGTACTCTAACTCTTTTGCTTTTGCGATCATTCCAAAAGTTTGAATTATTTAAAAATAATATTTATAAAATAAGTGTCTATGCAGCTCAAAAAATGATTTTATTTTTTAAATCTTACAGAGGCCAACTGCCTAGAGCTTTTCACCCCTGGCAATCACCATAAAAATAACTGAAAATACCTGGCAAATATTTGGCATTATATTTTGTATTTTTTTTTACCTAAGGCATCAGTTACCAAGGATGTCACCACTGGCTGTACACTTAAACTCTTTACATTTTTTGTAGTAAAAATGGAAAACTTAACACTTTCTGGTTCCAAATGAATCTTCTTCAAGCCTCTATTGATGGCTGAATTCATGGCTTGCTACTAGGTCTCTAACTAAAAATAAATTTGTTTTTATTATTCTGTAGCAGCACCAGCAGACAAGGAACTTTGACATAAGTATTGCAACAAAGCTATGTTTATAAAGGTAAATAAAAATTAAAGTTGATCTTATGCAAGTCTTATGGGCCACAAAATGTAGTAGGTGGCTGCAGCTATCAATTATTATATTGGTAATTATGCAGTATACGGTTTTCTGCCATTTTTGATTTTTTTTGAAAAATTCTTTATGGGGGCACCTTCTAGGGTCCCTAGGACCCCAAATCCGCCTGCGGCCGATTTTTTTTTTTTTTAACGAGAAAAAAGGGTGCCCAGGTGGGGTTGTAAAGTGTTTTTTGAATTGTTTTGGGTTGGTTTGGATTAGGTTGGGTTGGACTGTGTTGGTTTGGTTTGTTTTAGTGACAAAAAAAATTAAAAAAACCAAAAAAAAATAAAAAAAAAACCCAAACGGCGCAGACGGATTTGGGGTCCTAGGGACCCTCGAAGGTGCCCCCATAAAGAATTTTTCAAAAAAAATCAAAAATGGCAGAAAACCATATACTGCATAATTACCATTATATTTTCAAATTGTACTCAATACATATTGAAAAGATTGTTTCCTTTGTTTTTCATAGAGCACGTTCTTTGTTGTCAGAGAGCATGATATATCGATATGAAAGAAAAGAACAAGATGCTTGATTTTTGATATGTATTGAGTACAATATGAAAAGATACTAATTGCAAATGATTGTTGGGGAGAAAGGTGCAGCCTACATGACCCTGTCTTTTTGAGTGAAATACAAAATCACCTAATCCAAAATATAAACTTGGTTTTAGAACATTTTCCTACAGAAGAAAAATTATTATACATTTACAATAAATTATATTATACTTACGTCTCCAAAATTATAAACATCTAATTAAATGTAAAAAAAAAACAAAAACACGAAAAAAACAGGAATATTTTTTGGCAATTTTCTAACCTAAAAAACAAAACAAAGCACGTGCCTCCTTTTCCATAAAAAAAACGCCCATTTTAGTAAAAGCCGACTCAACACCTACTTAAGTAAAAGTCGACTCATAACGCCTACTTTAGTAAAAGCCGTCTCTCAAAAAAACCGGTCATTGGGTTATGTGTACGGAACGAGATCCGAACACCGCTTTGCTTCGTTTGTCTAACTGCTTTTGCGTGCGAGAAAACGCAACTTTGCGCAAAAACAAGTGCGGAAAGTGATACTTTTCCATACGCGATATCAGTTGCCCGAACGACGCGGAGCGGAGTTCGGGCAAGCCGTCAGGGTACAAAATTTTTACTACTTGCGTAAAAACGTCTAGGCAACATTATTTTTCGATTTTTTAGGTATTAATATAGCAAGACTGTTTTTTTTAATTTTCTTTACATTTGAGTTGAAAAATATATCTAAAAGTCGAATTGGACCTAAATAAAAAAAAGTATTTTTTACGCGCGAAAAATTCTCGTGCGGAAAAGGCAGGGTAAATCCATTCCCTCACGGCCTACGGAAAATGCAACTTCCCGCACGCTAGCAGGAAAACATTTTTTTTTGATAAATAAACTACACCTATTTTTAAAACCCATTTATATTTTATTTTAACAAGATTTGTACATTTTTTTTACATTGTATAAAATATATATAGCTGTTTAAATAAAAAAAGCTAAAATAAACTAAAAAAAAATCTTTAAAATGCCCCCCTTGGATTACATAGAAGTGTTAATTATATTATAAAAATTATATCTTAATTAATTAAGAAAATTACTTTTTTACTATACAATTTATTACATATAAAGTTTGTACAATTAGTTAAAAAAACATGTCTATATTAAAATTACATTTCTACAATATGCATAAAAATAATTTCAGATAAAAATTAAGGAAACTAAAAATTATGTACAGAAAAAAATAAATTAAACATTGTCTAATATAAATCGGTTATGATCTCAGATTTATAAAAATTATTCTGAGGTTATGATCGACCAAAATCTTACATTATGACCTTAGAAACAGCTAAACTTTTTGCGAGGTAAGCAGCATAAAAAAAAATTAATTTCAAAATTACCCCACAGAAAAAGCGAGTCAAATAAGAATAACTTTACTATTTCTTTGCGCGTAATGTTTTAAATAATAATTTTCATATAATTGAACCCAAGACCCCCTTCGTAACGCTGAGCTTAGATCTCCTCCCTCACTTTTGAACATTATATGTAGGTAGTAAAAAGGCTATTGGAATCGCAAAGTTTTTTATTTTTCAAAAAAGACCTAAATACAAAATTTTGGGATGGTGTCTGTCTGTCAAAAACCGCTAAACCGCTTCTTATCAAATTTGGCACAAAAATTTTTTGTCACCAGACGCAGAGCTGATTAGTTTTTGATGATGGTGGAGGGTTGGCAAGAGGGTAGGAAGGGGGATTAAATTTTAAAAAAAAATTGTAACTCCCGAATCGTAGCGGCTAGCGACACGCGGTTTTCATATTAAGATAGATAATAATTGCATTTTTACCCAAAAAAAAATAAAAAAATGATGGATGGCTTTACATGCCTGCTGCAACAAGTTAAGCAAAGATTTTTCGGTAAAACCAAGGGCTAATTGACGTTACAGTGGCAACCCGGTTATCAAATTTTAAAACCAGCCTGTCAGGTTGGTTCGGCACTTTGGTTGTAAATGTAACCCCTAAACTTTTGCAAAATTACAGGGATTCTTTTATTGGGTAAAATCAAAGATTTCTTCACAATATTATAAATGAGGTCATTATTTTAGAACCGCTGTCAAAATTTATGTCAACCAGAACCAGGACCAATTCTAAATCGAAAATCCCTAAAACCTACATAATATATGGGTCGTTCTTGAAAAAAGGTAACATTGCATGTAATTGGTTTGTAAATTTAAAACCACTTATCCTTTTGAAAACAAACTAGGAGGATAGTTGGTGTACTCAAAGGCTAACATTATCCAGCAGTAATGAACTCTCCAAGAAATGTCTCCATGGAAGAAAAGTTGTTCGTTCACACCATGTGACATGTCACGTGGTGTGATCTGTAATTTTCAAAGTTAATAGATTCAGATATAACAAAAAGACACTTTAGGATCATAAACTTTATTTAGATACTATGTTGGGAATTTGGAACCTTTGGTTGCACTAAAACAAAATTATGATTGTTTTCCACAAACCAAAACTACACTTTTTTGCACTCGACGCGCGTTTCGCTAACAACGTTAGCATCATCAGGAGACGATAAACAATGAACGTAGATTAATTTAGTTCATTGTTTATCGTCTCCTGATGATGCTAACGTTGTTAGCGAAACGCGCGTCGAGTGCAAAAAAGTGTAGTTTTGGTTTGTGGAAAACAATCATAATTTTGTTTTGTTTTATTTAGATAGATAAAAACTCAAAAATTTAAATCCTAAAAAAATACATCGATATAAGTTTTTTGTCTTCATCAAAAAACAAAAAAAAAACACGTGTAATTGATTTTGGTGTCACTCGTGTGACCACATGCAGTCACAGATTTTTTTTTAAATCTGGCATCACTGCATACAACACCCAACTCATTTACCTGAAAATGGAGAAGCACGGAAGACTCAGTTTAGGAGTGTAACCTGAAATGTGTTACATAATTCAGTTTTTGTGAAAAGTTGGTGGTTTTAAAACAGTATTAACGTTTTGGCCGAGATAAATCTCACACGTGTTTCTTTATATATAAGGAGTAAATGGTAAGATATTTTACTTTAAAAAATGTGATTTAAGTATGAAAAGTAGGCATTTTACTAACATTAAAATACAAAAGTAGTAACTTTTTTATTTTTTTGTTATTTAGACATTTTGCTAAATATGTCACTAGTGTGAACGTCACTGGTGTGATCTTTCAGAATATTTTATTGAAAACACCTGTGAAATTTTTCGCTTGTAATTAAAAAAGCTCAATAAATTTTAGAAAAAAAAATGGCAAAAACTAGAAAGTCTTTGGCAAAAGCACCAGAAACGAAAAAGGAAATAGACAAAAGAGAGAAAAGAAGAAATCAAGTAAGGGCATATTATATATATAGCAACATATTATATTTACTTAAAAAGTGGTAAATATTTTTGTTTTTTTAAAAACTATTACACCAAATGTTACCATTTTTCAAGAACAACCCAGCTATAGAAATTCTTGATTTTGGTAAAATAGGTATAACTGGTGTTAGCTGGCTATCACCTGTGTTAGCAGATTAATTCACAAACTCAAATTGTTATCTCGGTCATATAGCACATTTTAGTCCAACCAAGTACAGCAACATTTAATAATTACCAAAATTCAAAGAACACTAATTTGTTTTTTTTTAAATTACCACTTGAAATGTTACCTTTTTTCAAGAACGACCCATATTTTTTGTAAACACTCCTTTACTTCATATACAACACATTATTTTCTTTAAAGCAGGAACAAGTTTCACATTTTTTTAAATATTTCTTTTCTTGTTTTTGGCTAAAACATCGGATGTTTTTTTACACTTTCACAGACGTTTATGGACCTTAAGGCCTTTCAAATGACATATGACCTTCAACATTTAAAGAGTTTGAGGTGGTAGGAGTAGAGCGCCCAATGCGTTGACTAAGAGTTAATTTAACTCGCTGGTAACCCGCTATTGAGAAACCGTCCCTAAGATACATAAAAAGTTGTCCTCAAGTTCGAGAGATTTTCCATATTTTTTCGAGAAATGTTTTGTTTCGAGGTATTGAGGGTAGTAAGATTTTAAATACTATATTTATTTTATAACATTTTAGGAACGGAAATAATGATTTAATTTTAACTAAGTTTTAAGCAAACAATTTTAATCCATGCTGTTTAACATATTTAAAGTTTCGTGGTCTGCATGAACGTTGTCGTCCTCATCTTCGTCTTCATCTTCCTGAAAGGAAATAGGAATTGTTTTGCTAAATAATTGCCATAAAAATATTCATCTATTTCTTTCCCACTTTATTCTATGTACTTGCACAAGGAGAAAAGATGAACTAAACGAATCGAACTGACCCAAAACATCAATCGCGCAAACAGGCACGAACACCTGCTCGTATTTATCAGCCGTTATCGATTTTACGCGAATTTCTTTACTAGGCCAGTCAAAAAATAATAGTTCAGCAGATTTTTATGCACTTTTATGTACCCTTGTTTTCAAATACATGCATTTTTTCCTATATCCCAAGCTTTGTCTTTTTATTTTTAATTCGGTATTACGATGACGTTATGTCATATTGATAAAATCAAAACTTAAAAGGCTTCTACATCAAAAAAATACAGTTACAGATTTATAGAAGGCGGCTGGTCTATAAGAAGAGCGGCCACTCATTTTGGGGTTGATAAAATGACGATAATAAAATGGAAAAAGCGATGGATTCAAAATAACATAACGGATTAATATAAAACAACAACAAAAATTAGTATTTAGTGGACGCACGATTCTTTTCAATAACACTCTGCAAAATCCTGGGCATTGAAAAACTTAAATTTTGAAAATATTCATGATCTTCTGAGAGCACCTCCAATGCGTGATGAATTGCATCACTTAACTCTTCAGCATTTTGTGGTCTCCAGTTTCTCTGATAATAATAATAAATAAAACTAGCCCCACATATTCACTGAAAAATGTCCAACTCTCTTAATTTTGTTGGTATATTTGGATCAAACCCAGACTTTGGTGACTGAAATACTTTTCATTTGTGAAGACCGCCCTCTCCCAGAAGTCATCATCATGAAGAACATTATTTAATGCAAAAATAACCCTGGCCTGTTATTGTTTTTCCGTTAAAAAATGTTTTTTTGCAGCAATTCGACAGGAAATTTCAGATTTTTTAATTCTTCTGTTAATAGTTGATAAGGAACCTGGGAACATCGTTATATTAGATGCTTTAACGGATGTGGCAAAAGGGTTTTGTTTGAGGTGATCGATAAACATTTCATCTTGTATCTCAGTACTTACAGGCTTTCGTCCTGATCCATGTTTTCTATCCATCGAATTATTTTGTATCCAGCGCTTTTTTCATCGTACTATCGTCATTTTATCAACCTTAAAATGAGTGGCCGCTCTCCTTATAGACCAGCCGTCTTCTATAACTTAAGTGATAATTTGTGCTTTCGTAAATGTTGCAATTTGCGGCATTTTTGACTTTAAAAATGATTGTCAAAATCAGTTTGACCCATACCATCAGCTATTTTAAGCTGGCACGCTGGCGAATGGAATACAGACAATTGGAAAAGTAAATTTTGCGGAATAGGAAGAATTGAGTGCTTTTTTGACCTATTATATAATTTTGCGTGTGCCTTCGGTATACTTACGTCGAATCCAAAACAGTTCTTCATATCATCTGCTGAAGCGGTTTGGTCGATAATAGGTTTTCGATCGTCATCCCCTATCGCTCTGGCTTCCTGAAGCGCTCTGATTACATCCTCGTTCAAATCTGTCAATAATTTAAAAAAAAAAATAAGCGAGATGGGAAACCGAGCTGGAAGCCTTTTATATAACTGGCCACCGGATTTATATGGGCAACTATGAGCCCTACAAATTTTGGGAAAATTTTTCTTATATGAATTGGGGCCCTGCCGTTTTATTAAAAATATCTGTGTGTGACTCAGCCTTCTCAAAGCATACTTATAAGGGCTCTAATTTTTTTTCCAGTTGAATCCATCAGCTAGTCATATTGGTGCGTCCTGCATAAGGGCGTTCTATTAAAAACGACGCACCTGGATTTTTTTGGAAACTAAACCAAATTTATAAAACATTCCAAGCGCGACACATTTGCTCATATTGAAATTTTTGTAGGATGCTCTCTCCAAGAAGAATACAAATTTGGTTGGATTAAGAGACTTTAAGGTTAATTTCGACTTCTTTCGGACTGTAGCTTTTATTAATGTAAATGGAGTTGGATGTAATGTGGTTCTCTGTAAGAGGGTTGATATCATGTCAGCCTGTTGAGAGCCCTTTTTTTGTAATAAATAAATAAAAGAAGTGACCATCACCCCCAGACTTTAAATGAATTTGAAAATCTTTCTTAATTTTTTAATTTCGAAATTTGGGAGAAATGTTGGTCCTGCGTAACATAAATAAGTTAATGGTGTTACCTGAACGAACTCCAGACAATATACTTTCGGCGCCTTCGCCATTCACAACCATAGTTTGTTCTTCCCCGTCCGCTAGTTGAATGACCTCCAAAACGACGTACTGCTGACCGTCAGAGCCCTCTACCGCC
Source organism: Oxystoma pomonae (assembly GCA_963921995.1). Taxonomy (NCBI): domain Eukaryota; kingdom Metazoa; phylum Arthropoda; class Insecta; order Coleoptera; family Brentidae; genus Oxystoma; species Oxystoma pomonae. The sequence goes on along the minus strand of OY998170.1, from coordinate 14,949,713 downwards.
ATCATGTCGATCTCCTCGTCGTCCTCATCTTCGTCTTCGTGCAGGCTGCCCGCTACTTCCACCTTTAATCGATTTTATTAATCAATAAATTGAAAACACGGCCGTAGAGCGGCGTGTAAGTTTATTGGGTGTGAATAACCATATCTAAGCATCGCCGGTCGCGATTATGTTTCGGACGGGTGACCGAAAGGAATCTCTGCTTAATTCACTAATATAAATAATGGTAAATGGTAGGTTTTTTTGGATTTTCCCATAATCTTTAGCAAATGATTTACTGTGTATATCCTCAGCCCAAGGCAATTGACTGTAATAATAATTACCCTAGATAAAAAAAGCATAAAGTCAAGGAAAAAAAAACATTACTAGGCATACTAGAAGTAACTGACCAAGTGGAACGCGTCGATTTGTCGTAAGATGTAATGCAAGCTTTTATACATGGCAGACTTTTCTTATTTATAAACCAATTTGTCTCAACTTTGCGGTGTTTAGGGTCACTCAATTCAGCTGCAGTATAGTTAAATATAGTAAAATGTGTTTCTAAGCTCGCAAAAATTTATTTTAGCCTGTTAAAAGACCCAGATTATTATTTTCGAGTTTTTGGTACAGCTCATCTATTCATATAATAATAAATCTCTTGAATATTTTTTATTTTTGGTGTCCGCTTTTAACCTTTTTCTTCTTCAAGTGCCATGTTCTCTTCGAACCTTGGCTATCACCAGCGCGATCTGTACCCTGTCCACTGCTTTTCGGAAAAGTGTCGTAGTACTAAGACCTTTGTCTAAGATTTCTAAGCCATGATATAGAGCGAAACGGTTTTTAACCCAGGGTTAAACTAACCTTCGGATATTTTAACCATGGGTTTATATCAAAATTATGATTGTTTTCCACAAACCAAAACTACACTTTTATGCACTCGACGCGCGTTTCGCTAACAACGTTAGCATCATCAGGAGACGATAAACATTGTTCCATTCCTGATGATGCTTACGTTGTTAGCGAAACGCGCGTCGAGTGCATAAAAGTGTAGTTTTGGTTTGTGGAAAACAATCATAATTTTGATTTAGTGCAACCAAAGGTTCCAAATTCCCAACATAGATGGGTTTATATATAAAACGATATCTTGTATAAAACTATAAAACAAAGATAGGAATGTAAAAACCGTTTTGCCCTATCCTTAACCTTTTCGATGTTATGGGCCATTTATAAACCAATTTGTCTCAACTTTGCGGTGTTTAAGGTCACTCAATTCAGCTGCAGTATAGTTAAATATAGAACGACTGATCTAGTAAAATGTGTTTCTAAGCTCGCAAAAATTTATTTTAGCCTGTTAAAAGACCCAGGTTATTATTTTCGAGTTTTTGGTACAGCTCATCTATTCATACAATAATAAATCTCTTGAATATTTTTTTATTTTTGGTGTCCGCTTCTAACCTTTTTCTTCTTCAAGTCCCATGTTCTCTTCGAACGTTGGCTATCACCAGCGCGATCTGTACCCTGTCCACTGCTTTTCGGAAAAGTGTCGTAGTACTAAGACCATACCATTGTCTAAGATTTTTAAGCCATGATATCCGTCTAAGACACGAATTTCTTCTGCCTTCAATTTTGCCTTCTATTATCAATTTTAAAAGTTTATATCAGTCAGTGTCAGTGTAATATAAGATACTAAAAACATAACACCGAAGCAAACGAATTCGGAGAGTGGTATTAAGCTCGCGACTACATAACACTGATTTCATTTTGATAAATGATGATCTGGCCTGTTCAATTCTTGCACGAACTTCTTGCATGTTGTCATTGAGAAGGTAACCCAAGGATTTGTATGAATCCACGCGTTCGACTTGCTGCCCATTTACTTCGAAAATGCCTCTGATGTTCTTTTCCTTGGAGATGACCATCCATTTTGTTTTCCCAACATTTAAGTTAAACCCGAATTGCGAACTTTTGGCAGCAATTTGATTCAACAACTCTTGCAGGCCTTCCAGCGTGTCTGCTGTTATGACAGCTTCTAACCATATACCGGGTGTCCCAAGGTGAGTAACCTATTAGAATATTTTGGAAACTATACAATGGAAACTTTTCAAACTTTCTATTCTAACATAAGTTCATGTAAATTATCTCCATGAAATACTTTCATATTTGCAGTGTTGCCATTTGCAGGAAAACTTGGCAACAACTTTCTTATTTTATATTGAACGCCCTGTATATTTGTCCTATACCTATGTTCAACTGTTTTCAAAATATTGACGGGTGAAAATTGACATTTTTCTTTGACAGCCCGTAACATCGAAACAGTTAAGGATAGAGCAAAACGGTTTTTAACCCAGGGTTAAACTAACCTTGGGATATTTTAACCCTGGGTTTATATATAAAACGATATCTTGTATAAAACAAAGATAGGAATGTAAAAACCGTTTTGCCCTATCCTTAACCTTTTCGATGTTATGGGCTGTCAAATTTAAAAAAATGTCAATTTTCACCTGTCAATAATTTAAAAACAGTTGAACATAGGTATAGGACATTATACATAAAATGTACGTAAAATATTTTGTAGAATCAAAAAAATGCAAAAATATACAGGGCGTTCAATTAAAAATAAGAAAGTTGTTGCCAAGTTTCCTGCAAATGGCAACACTGCAAATATGAAAGTACTTCATGTATAGTTTCCAAAATATTGTAATAGGTTATTCACCTGGCACACCCGGTATACCAAAAATACAATTTTTAGAATTTTTGTCTGTTTGTCTTATGTGTCTATTTGTTCCAGCGTCACTCAAAAACTACTGTATCGATATTGATGGAACTTTTACTGCTGGATTACTTGGATTCCTAGGCAGAACATAGGGTTTATGTCATCAAAATCGGTTTACAGGAACAAAAGTGTCATCATTTAAAGCAAGAAAAGTAAGAGAAACGGGTAAAACTGCAGGCCAAGGTGGGGGGTCTTCAGCTAGTTTAAAATAAAACAGTTTTTTGTTTATTTGTTGTCAATTAAGTTAATGAGGATTGATTCTTACCGCTTGACCATCGATCATTTGAATTTTCTTTTGTCTTCCTAGTTTCAGTTCCAAATTTTTCCTCGCGACGTTCGGGTCGGGATCGTGGGCGGCCAAGTGTCTTATCAAGTTGCCTTTGTGTCTAAATGCTCTGGAACATTCGGGACATTCGTGGGTTTTTTCCTAAAAATATTATATACTCTGTTATTGACGTTATGACCGTAAAACCTCTTTAATACATTCCGCCCCTAAAGTGATTTTTTTGAACGGTTCAGAAGTATCTCAAATTCCTTGACATCTGTGTGTAGATTAGAAATCGTATTAACTACTGAGCCTATTTTTATCGGGGGTTAAAAATTATAAAAAAAATAAAAAAAATCAACAAAAATTTTTTTGCACCAATATCAAATTTTTAATTTTGAGAAACCGCCTGCCATGACATCTAACGGTAAATGTTGCCAAATTGTGCTTACCTTAGGAGGGGGTGGGATGTACTCTGGGTTGTGATACAAATTCTGATGTCTTTTTAGTAGCTGCTTCTGTCTAAATGACTGGTCGCAGAATTCACATTCATACGGCTTTTGATCTGAAAGAAAAAGACAAAAACATCATAAATTCGTAAGTTTTTTTAAGCCCTCAAAAAAAAGGAAATACCAAAATAATTCGGCGCAAAAAAATCACCTTTTAATATAGTTTACATGTGGGGTTTACACGCGTTTAGTTTGGTAATTTAAAAATGTTCTCCTTCTATCTGCTACATTAAAGCTTACAGTATATGGTGCTAACTCCTATTGTAGGCTATAAATTTCAAAAATTCAAATACAAATATTTTAAACAGGATCAGTTTATATATAACAAAACCCATCAAACCATATACTTATAAAATTGAGAACAATTTATGCCACTGACATTAGTAGAAATTTAAAAATATCGATATATATATATATTATTTAATTTTTGTCCATTCAAATTCACTCCTGCCTAAGACAATTGTGTTATTTTGCAATACACCAACAAAAAATAATTCTTTTTAGTTATTCATAGTTTAAAAAAAAAAGTATTATTTTTTCTCACCTGTATGAATAAGCATATGCGATTCAAGATGGCGGGCGGATATTGAAGCGTAGGGACAGAGATCACATTTGTAGCATTTTTCTCCCTCGTGGGATTTACTATGAAGCTAGAAAACAAAACTTATTTTAGAACTTTGGATATATTTATCATACAGTATTTTTCAAGTAAGTACAAAAATCGCATTTAAACAGGGAACTGTCCCTCAAACTATCTCTATTGCGCCCCTGTAGTTGTAGATAACGTCATCTCTCTCAAATCAGAAGGCAACTGGCTCTCTTCAAACCGATCTCCCTCTATCTTCAGACTGAACTGAAACAGACAATAGGCGCGTTTCTGCGAGCTTAACATAGTTACTAATATTCTCTTTTTCTAAATGCATTCGTCTGAGAGAGACCCAGCATACCAAGAACATACCGCCTGTACACCCTTCGACCCCGCTGTCTAACTACCTTTTTGAGATAGTTATCCTCCTAGATATGCGGCGTCGAAGGGTGTAAAGGCGAGTATTTTTTGTGATGTGGTAGTATGCTGGATCTCTCTTAGAAGAATGCATTTAGAAAGAGAAAATAATAGTAACTATGTTAAGCTCGCAGAAACGCGCCTAAAGCCTATCTACAGTACGCAAGTGCGAAAGAGCTAAAAGTACAGAACATTGACTCCTTAAAATGCGAATGTGGAGTTTATTACTAACATTTTGGCAAAATTCTTATTTTTGTCTAATTCAGAAACGATTTCTCTATACAACGGTCACTTTGTTTAATCGGCATCTTTTCCCACTTTGATAAAAATTAGGATTTTTTTTTATAGAAAATCCATTTGTTTAATGGTACGGCCATGATAAACCTTAAAATAATTTAGTTAAATATGTGTTAAAATGTTTTTAGAGGTGTTGAAATATTTAAGGTATTGTTATTCGTTAATTTAAAGAGTATAAGAACTTACCTTATTATCATAAAATATATCATTAGTATATACAAATTTATTTAACAAAATCAATGAATAGCAAGCTTTCCCTCAAAAAAGGTAATGGTAACCGTAGATCCGGATTTCGCACTTGTGGTGCTCATCAGTACGGTGCTAAAAATTAGGAGATGAAATGAATAAAACTCCAGAGCTTAGGATATCTGTAAAGATAATTATATCTGTCTCTGTAGAGACGCTTAATTTTTCTTCAAATTGAAGGTATATCTGCCGATTCTGCAATTTGACAGACGGTTTTCTTTTGCATGAATCCTGTGTCACATTTTTTCATCATCATTTCATCTCCTAATTCCTAGCACCGTACTGATGAACACCACAAGTGCGAAATCCGGATCTATGGTTAACATTACATTTTTTGAGGGAAAGCTCGCTATTCATTGATTTTGTTATTTATTCACCCTCGCTATATCCCTTTTTAAATTTATCAAATTTATTTAGTTTAGTATTTTCTGGCAATATTATTGATAAAAACCTTCTTTTTTTATATATTTTCAGGATATCATTCAAATTTATTTTTAAAAAAATCTCCCTAAAATAATTTGATTTGGCAACGCTAATTTTTTTATTCTTCTGTTGTCTTCTGGGCGACCAATTTTAACAGATCTCCATCTTTCTCTAAAATACTTTGCACTTCAATAAATTATCTTCATTTACCTCTAAAATTCTGCCCTCTCTCTCTAAATATTTTTTGATTTTAACACAAAAAAAAAATTGTTTTGGCAGTACTTTTTTTGAACGCTAAAAAAACAGTGAAAACTTATTTTATTCTAGAAATCGAAAGTTTGGAAAGAAAGCTTTAAAATGTGAGCAAAATCATGGCATAAAAATGTGAAAAAATTGGTTAACCAAAAACGTTACCCCTTAAATTATGCTAAAATATTTTAAGCCTTAAATTACCATCATCGCCGTACCATAACACACAGTCACCATTTTTAAATGCCCACCATGATTGGACAATTTACTAGATAGCCCTATACACTTACCTTAAAACTATACCTATCAGGAAAAGATTTGCCACACCGTTTGCATTTTAATGGTTTGTCAGACGTGTGCAATTTTTGAACGTGGATCCTTAGGTCTGTTTTTCGGCCGCACGTGGTTGGACATAGCTCACATTGGAATATGGGCTTGTCTCCAACTGAAAAAAAAATTGGTTCTATGCAAATACGAATTTTTCTAAAAACTAACCCCATTTGCAGGGGGCCGCCGTAGACTAGTGAACAGCGTCTTAGCCTGCAGAAAAGATATCGCAGGATCGGATCTCGGCAAGTACACATTGCTTCACACAACACCGAATGCGACTCGAGACGACGAGCGGCCCCACTTCTCAGCAGCTCTGCAGTCGACGTTGTGCATAGAATAACAACAAACGAGGTAGAAGTAGGCGGCATGGTCGACACTGCACCGAAAACTTTGCGGGACTCAAAGGTGGACGCCCGAGGATCCCACCAACCTGGGTAGAGGAGACTAGTCGGTGACCCAAAAAAAGGAGCCTTGGACCTCTCCGAGATCGAGACTCCATGAGACGCGGCTGGGCTCGACAAAGGGTGACTTGAAAGAAGCAATAGCACTTTCGGGTAGCAGGACCACTCCAAGAAATGCATCTGAAGACTCCGACGGTGACCTCGACCAGTGAAACACGGGACCTCGATTTTCGGGTCAATCTAAAGGACGGCGGGCTGCTGGGGAGAAAAGTCTACCGTTAACCAAGTTCTGCTGGAACATGTAGCAGGACCACTCTTCGGAGGTGGAGTAAAGTCGGCGGTTCACTGTGTATACTTGCTACGCAGTCTAAAGATCCCTGCCCTCGACAAAGAGGTGTCAGGCAACAATTAAGTCCTCTTAGAGAAAGAAAACTGGTGTATGGCAGAAAGGGTCCATTATGCGGCCTGATTGCCAGGCCAATGGCCGCCCATCTACTACTACTAACCCCATTTGCTCGGTCCCAAAATAAGTGATTTTTTAACGACGAAACTGAAGTAAAGTAGTGACTAATCTAATCTAATTTCATTATAATTAGATGAATGGTTCAGAAGTTACTTCTCAAATGCCTTGGCATCTGTGTGTAGACAGCGTGTTATCTCTGGAACTACTTAGCCTATTTTTACCGAACGTATATAAGAACACTCCCGGAAGGATGAGCTCCAAACAGAAAAAACCGCATTGAAACCGGTTCACTGGTTCGGCTACATTAAATTGAAGATTATACTTACCACTATGTATAAGTTTGTGAGCCTTCAAACTATTACTTTGCGTAAATCTTTGCCCGCAAAAGTCACATTCGTAAGGTTTCTCGCCCGTATGGATTCTTAAATGACGTTTCAGCTTAAATGTGTCAGGACTGGCATAGGTACAATGCGGACACTGATACGGTCTCTCTCCTAGAAAACACAATAGTTAATTTTAAATAAAAGAAAGCCTTTTTAAACTTCGTGCGGAACTGTATAAAATAGTGCCGACCTTATTTACCGATAAGTCCCTAATATTAGAGAGTTAATAGACCACTAATTTATCGTCAGCTTATTTGCTTATCGTATTACCGTAAATGACATGCTAAAGAGTTTTTAAACCTCAAACACAAATTATCGTAACCGTATCCTTTTGTCCACATACAATCTGCCAATGTAAAGAGAATAGAAAAGAAAACAAAAATTCCTGTTTTTGCAAATTCACTTTCACAAAAAAAATAAAAACCTAACTAAACAAAAAAACGAATTATCACCTACCAGTTGCAGCTTTTGCACAGAAATAAATCTGATTGGTTGCAAAAAATAACCGAGCGGTTCCCGTTAAGCCTCCGTAAGTACCTTATTTCGATTCGGTTATTTTTGGATACGGGAGAAAAATAACCGTTATTGCATACGGTATCACCAATTTTGATCGTCTATTAACGCTCTATTATTAAAACAAGCTTTTGCCCAGTCAAAGTGTCCAAAAATTTTAGAAGACAAACCCCGTCATCCAACATCTTTTACTAACGTCCCTCTTTCCCGATCGCTAGTTAAACGTATAGGCTTTTTAATTAAGAAAATAACTTTAATTTAAATCGTCTTTATCAGGCCAATTATTTGTTCGAAAATACAAATAATGGAAAAATACTAAAAATAAAAAAAGTATAGAATACTTATACCCAAAGCAAACAAAAACAAATGGCCCTCAGACGAACTTTAGCCTCCTCATTAATAAGAAATTAATGAGGTGTTATTATCACACTTAACCTCACTTTACACTTTCAGATTTAACAAATTACTTTAAGTCCACAAAACCGGCATAAATTTGACAACACTGCTTTGCTGTTTTTGGGCCAATCTTTACCGGACAGATTATTGGAAACGAGAAAACGGAATCTGTTAAAATTTCGCAGGAATGTTTATTTTTGAATTCCTCACAACCGTACCCAGACAGTTTTTTGCTGGACTCTCTCATTTTCGAAATAAAATAAACACGGCTAACAATAGTCAAAAATCTTACCTGGCTTTTTCTTTAGCCTCGTCGATAATACAGAAATCTGTAACAGCAATTTTTGGATTTTTTTGGAAAAAATACACCAAAAATCTTTTGGATACCGTTGTAGATTTTGTCTATTGACTGATAATGAAAAAGATATGGTTTTTTTCTTTGTAAGCAATATTCTGCCAGGAATTCTGAAACGCCAAGGTCACGTAATTTAGTAGGGCCAAGGAAACTGACGTGAGTTCGATTGGAGTATTGGAATTCAGGTTCCGCATAGCAGAGTGATAAAAATAATACGGAAATTTGTTATTTTTTATGTTGAATAATGATTTTTCTTTTGATTCTTTTTAATTTCGACACATTGCAATCCATGAAGCATGAAGTCGAGCATCAAAACCTTTAAAAGAACCATTAATAAATGGTTATGTTCCTAATAAGTTATACTTTTCCTCACATATGGTGTTCGCACCGTGTTCTGAACACTGCACGATTTCACTCGAAATGTTATTAGTGATGCCACCTATTGATGATCTTTCAAAAAAATAGCAAAGCAGTGTTGTCAAATCTATGCCGTTTTTGTGACCTTAAAATTTAATAAATCACGCGGTATTCAACACTAGTATAATTTTTGTTAAAAATTAATTAATTAAAATATTACCTAATATAAAACTATATATTATTAAAGTTTAACTCCCCCCTTCCTATTCTCTTTCCAACACCTTACCCCCATCAAAAGCGAATCTGCTCATCCCCTCGTACCAAAGAATTTTTGCGCCAAGTTTCATTAAAATTGGTAAAGCTACCTTTGAGTTATCATGTCACAGATAGACAAACACACCCAGAAAATTTTGTATATTATATACCCATACTAGATGTCTAAAAAAGAAAGTAACTTTACACGTTTAAGGATAAATTGCTGTTTTCACTAATCCTCACAAAAACCTTCTTTCACATAATTTAAAAAGACACAAAAAAAAAAGAAGAAATATGCCCTTCTTGATGGACTACCCCAGATCTAACAGTAATTTCAGAAAAGTTGACAATTAGACATGATCTGTACCAAAGCAACACAAACCAAACTTGGTAAACATGGTCAATTATGTGTACAGGGATCCAAAATTTGATGGTTTTGGGCATATAATTATGAGATGATATAACGGCCCTGCCCTTGCATTTCCCGAGAAAAATGCGTACCGATAATATCTCTCCCAATCAAGCTAGTATGGAAATAATCTAGAGACGAGGAGTCTACCGGGCAAGCGCTTCGATTACGTCAGTAGTGAAGACAACTGGCAATCATCTGACAGCGAAAATTCAGGTTTATGTTTAATATTTTTGTTTACTTTTGGAAAATTTATTAAAAGAGTGGATAAAACAAGATAAGAAAACAAAAAGCAGGATCTTTGAGGCTTAATTGGCGAGTATTATTTAATTTTTGCATAAAAGTTTGGCATACAAGTGCTCTTGTAGGCATTCCGTGCCCTGGACTTTGTAAGTGATACATTTTATAGGTTAAGGGTCAATTAATGCGTAGTTTATTTTAGAAGGGCAGGTCTAAGATTCAAAAAGAAGACCATGTGCTTCGCATATTTATTTAAATAACGCACGCAATCACAGAAACTACCGCCACAAAAAAAACACGAAAACACAATAACATAAACAAAATGGAAAAAAAACACCTCGTCAAAAATGTAAACTTTTCGACGATGCCGAGTTTTCTCAGGAAGTGGGTTTGGTACTTGGTACGCCAAAACCTCACAAAATCATCGAGCTTTTGACACCCTGTACTTACTTTACATCGATATTATAAACAAATAAATAAACAGTTTGTTAATTAATTCAAAAGTTGTCTCACCTGTGTGACATCGAATATGTCTTTTCAACTTGGACAGCTCCACGCTGGCGTAGTCGCATTCGTGACACTTGTGGGGCTTTTCGTGCGTATGCTTGTAACGAACGTGACGAACCAATTCCCCTATTAAAAACAAAAAAAACATCAACAACCAAATCAAGGAAGGGATTGACTAGAGACCAGAATGTTTGACATATTTTGAAGACACAGAGACGCGACAATCCCATCAAAGTCTCTACACTCTAGCAATGTTTAGAGAGAGAGAGGGGCATCTTATGTCCTTGTTTATTCATAAGCGTCGAAAAATTTAAAAAACGAATTGTTTCCTCTTTTGAAAAATGTTTATTTAATTGTTACATTAAACAGTAATAGTTTAACATATAATTTTCCTATATTTCCGGACATTTTGGATCTAGAATCGAGTGAAGTATTTTTATTAAATGTTTGGGTTGACATTTTGACAAGAAAATAACACACCTATCCAATAAATGTCAGCTTCAGTGACTTTGAAGGGGTTCTCGTGTCTCTTTTTCTGTAACAAGTTATACACTTTGCGACATATAAAACGCATACGCCGATTTTCTATGCAATATGTCCTTTGCGATTTAGTCCTGTTTTGTGGTCAAGTGTCAGAGTTCACTCATTGTCATATTTTATTGTCACAGTCTTGTCCAACGCAAAAATGTCAGCACAGCTATTGGAATTCGATAACTAAATTTTATCAAAATAAGATGGATGTTGGTCTGTTCGTCGGGTCCACTATAGTAAGACTAAAAAGAGAATACAAAGAAAGAACTATACGACGAAAGGAAGGAACTGGCTTGACCAAAGTCAGCACACCCCAACAGGATCAGCAAGTCACTAATTTCCTGGAAGAACACTCATTTTCCACAGCCAGAGAAGCAAAATTAACAGTTCATTTTCCTGGTACGATAAGAACTGCACTAAGACAGATAAAGAAGTCGAGGTTGCAGCTAAAAAGATACGGCTAAGTGAAGAAGAAAAACAAGCCAGATTACTTTTTCGAGACAGGAAAACGAATTTTTAATCCCATCAAGAGCTCATTGCAAAAAACTTATCAAAACTTGCTATTCTTCCACGGAATGCTGACCATTTGATGGAGCTAATAGTTACAGTTTATGAAGAGGTTGTTGAAGAAAATCCAAATTTTTTTAAAAATGTAGCAGTTGATGTGTATTTACCTTTCTTAACCCAGTCTCCCAGTTCTTTCTTCTTTGTATTTTCCTTTTAGTCGCACTACAGTGGACTTGTTTCGTCCATTTTGACCGGCTATTTAACGAAGGGGCCAACCTTCTTCTAGTTCTGCCAAAACTTGACTGAATTTCTTTATTTATAATAAAAATTTTGTTTTAAAAGTGTTTTTTTTTTCGTAACAGCAACCTTAAAACTATAGAACCAGTAAATATCGGTAATAATGCTTTCAGTCTCCTTAACAAAATTGTCTAAAAGCGTTAACCTACAAAAGTTGATAACAATAAGTAAGCAAAATGTTTACTATATAGACATATGCCTAACTTCTGCTGTATGCGTTTTATGTGTCGGGAAGTGTACATACATGGTCTCTAGGATTGGCTCTTGGTTCTGTCTTTAAATTTAGGTAAGAAACTCTTTTCCCAAAATTTTTCTAATTTAAATTAATTTGTAATTTCTTGATAGTTTTGGCTATAAAAAGAGAGGACAGATGACATCGAATTTGAAAAATTTGCAAGACTATATTGTTAATTTGATGCTACTATCACAAACTTTGTTGGCATTTTTGAGTTGTTTTTCAATTTTCACGTTTTATAGTGGTACTGCTGAAGCATTTGCTCAAAATGATGGTAAAACCTACATTTACCAGTTCATGCACACACACACACACCCACCATAACACCCACACACACCCATGGTAACAAAACTAGCATGGCAAGGTAATAAGCAGCAGAATTACGGTCATCCATTCGAAATATAATCACGGCTGATGATAATGATGCTGCACATCCAAGACTTACACGCGGCGCTACTGCCACACTATAAGTATAAAAATTCTCCGTAGAGCAGATTTTTGGTTTGGTTTACTACGCAGACATCAAATATAACTCTCCTCCCCACATTCTAAAACTCCACTTCAATACAATCTTACACATATTTTGTGATCTAAATTAATTTTAATTTTGTGGAAAGTTTTGTATTTTTATCCTTCATTTCTTCGCTTCTTCATAATTTTTTATCCCCTAACCAAATTTTTTTCTTCTCGATTTTAAAACTCCAATTATGTGTAACCAGTACGCACTGAGTTCATCTCTAGCCTCTATGTTTATACAACGTAGAAAAGGACAGAGATATACACTTCCTGATCTGCACTGACCTGATGTGGTAAAAGCAGCTTCACAGTATTTGCACCCATGCGGTTTGGTTCCGGTGTGCGTGTTCACGTGGTTCTGCAACGAAGCTAACGTTTTGAAGCCTCTTTCGCATACACTGCATTTGTGCGGCCTGCAAACAAAAATTAAAAGTTAACGGCCCAACTTTACCTGTAAGGGTTGCACATTCTTTGAAAATACGATTTGTAAAATCTAGACACAAAAAAATTAAGCAGTGTTTTTCTTTGCCTGAACCAATCTCGAAATTTTGTATACCTCCTGCCAAAAGAGCCCATATTCTAGCTCCTGTCAGGGACCCCAGGACCTAAAATATGCATCTTTTTCAGTAGATACCTGATAGAACCTATAATTTTGGTCCAAACCCCATTCTAAAAAAAAAGAAATTTGAAATAAATTACCTTTCTTCTGAATGACTCTTCATATGCCTTGACAACAGATACCTTTTGGCAGTGGTATAGTTACAGTAGTTGCACATGTGCGCTTGCGCGACGCTTTGCGACTTTCTCGGAAAGATTTTGACAATTTTTGACTTGTCATCTTCTTCGTCGGAGATCAAATGAGGAGAGTCGCCTCCCTCCTTGTCGTCAAAGTCGTAAACTGTCGAAAAACCATCAATCAATTCGTTTCAGGTTTGAAGCAAAAAATAACATAATTTGGTGGGACCAAAGAAATGCCCACAGTTTATCAGAATGTGCAAAATCAAACCCATTAAATAAAAGAAAGTTCAATCATAAAATCGTTCATACTAGAACCTGCAATTTGTTAAATCAATTTTTTACCCGAACTTTATTTCTTCAAACCCATTCAATAACAAATTCGAAATTTATAAGACCCGTTTTGAATCCTATTCATTTGTCGTAAGACCCGTTGTTTATCATAAATTTCTGCTAAATTGATTGCGTATTCTCCCATAATACATGAATGGAAGGCGTACATGCAGGTGGCGCGGCGGTGCGGCGTTTCGATGCATTTGTCGATGCTACGCGCGCCTACTTGTACAGGTAGCGTTCAATAGTTTGTGGATAGATGTCACTTGCATTCAAGTTAAGAACAAATTTCTGATAAACAATGGGTCTTACGAATTCCGATTTTGAAAAATAATGGTTTGACAAATTCCTGGTTTGATTAAAAATGGGTTTTACAAACTACGAGTTTGATAATGAATGAGTTTGATGAACAATGGTTCGATTAAAAACAGGTCTTATAAATTTCGAATTTGTTATTCAGTGGGTTTGAAGAAATAAGGTTCGGATAAAAAAGTGGTTTAACAAATTGCAGTTTTTATGGTGAATCGTTCTTACGATGAAAATTTTTATTAAATACGATCTGATAAATTCCTGATTTGACAAACTATAAGCGTTCATCTGATGTGGCGCCAAAAACTTTAATTTATATTTAACATATCCTTTTATTGTACAATGGGGTATAGAAAAAAGCTAAACTATTACGGGTTGCCTTATTAATTAACAATTAGCTGTGTTTCCAGCTCAGACCAAAACAACATGCAAGAAGTCTGTGCAAGAATTGAACAGGCCAGATCATTTTTTATTAAATGAAATCAGTGTTATGTACAGACCCTGTAAATTATTATATGCACAAAGAATATAAGGTTATTTTGTTTGTGGTATATGACATTTATTGAAAAAAAAGAAAACCCCTTCAAAGTCACTGAAACTGACATTTTTTGGTTATGTTATTTCCTTGTAAAAATGACAGAAATGTGTTGGTGTTACAAAGCAAAATTATATAAATAGGCATGCCTCAATTATGGATTCAAAATGTCCGCAAATATAGAACAACAAGATGTCAAAAATTACTTTCTGTTTAATGTAACAGCGATGACAGTCTCTATTCTAGGGACCGTGGGTGACAGTGACATTGAACATGAAGTTATTTTTGATTGATTTTCCGACAATTATGAATAAACAACTCTCTCTCTCTCTCTCTCTCTCTCTCTAAGCAATGCTAGAGTATAGACCGATATTTCCATCGTTTTTAATATACTTGACTTTGATGGGGTTTTTGCGTTTCTCTTTTATCACAATCCGTCATACATACAGGGTCTCTAGTGTTGTGTAGTCGTGATGTTAACACCACTCTTCGAATTCGTATGGTAGAATGCTTATGATATCTTGGAAAGACAGAATACATAACAGAGATATTCTGCTCAGAATAGATAATAAGATTTTGAAGTTTTATTAATCATTAAAAAAGTAAACTTTTGATTTGATAGAATAGAAGGAAAAATTAAAAGCAAGAGATGTCTGTATTGTAGATGAATATATATATAAATCGGTTTTACAACGTTCTACGTCTTCCGATACCCAATCTCCACTCGTCTCTATTGGTCCATAGACCATCGTCTAGGCCTCTGTTTGATATTTCATTATCTATGCCCTCTCTCCAGCTTTTTCTGGGTCTCCCACGCTTTCTTCTTCCAATTGGATTCCACCGTAAGATTTGTTTTGGTAATCTCTCATTTTCCATTCGTTGTACATGTCCGTACCATACTAGTTGTTTCGTTCTGATGTCGTCTACTATTGTACGTTCTCCCGTTTTCATTATTTCTCGTACTCTCTGGTTTGTGACTCTTTCTGTTCTTGATTTTCCAGCTGATCTTCTCCAGAAATCCATTTCAGTCGCACATAACATTTTTTCGGTTCTGTCTTTGATTGGCCAAACTTCTGATCCATACGTTATTACACTTTTAACTATAGTGTTGTATATAAGTTTTTTGTTATTATTTGTTATATTTTGGTCCCACAATATTCCATTTAAAAGGGATATCGCCTTTCTGCCAAGTATGTTTCTCTCTTTTATTGCTTTATCCATTATGCCGTCAGAAGTTATCTTTAAGCCTAGGTATTTGTATTCATCACATGATTGCATTCGCTGTCCTGTATTCAAAACTAGGTCTTGACTTTCTCCTCCAATACACATATACTCCGTTTTTTTAATATTGACTTCAAGTCCCCATTTCGTATATTCTTCTATCAGTTTTCGTGTCATGTATTCTAAATCGTCGTAGTCTTGAGCCACTACTATTTGGTCATCGGCAAAACACAGGGTGTACAAAGTGATTTCTTCCAAAGGGATACCCATGTTTTGGCATTTTCTTTTCCATAGTTTTAGAACTTGTTCGAGATATATTTTGAAGAGGGTTGGAGAAATGCAGCAACCTTGTTTAAGACCTTTATCAACTCTAAAGCCTTTGGTCAGGCGTCGTTTTATTTTAACCTTTGCTTCGCTATTGGTATATAGTTCTTTAATTGCTTTTATGAGCTGTACACTGATATTTGTTTTTTCCAGAGCTTTCCAAAGTAGGTTTAGAGGTATGCTGTCATAAGCTTTTTTTAGATCCACGTACAGCAGATGTAACTCTTGTCCATATGCCAACTTCTTTTCGATAACTTGCGTTATACAAAACAGATGATCCACAGTCGATCTACCTGCTCTAAATCCGGCTTGTTCTTCTGCCTCCATGTCCACATATTCATTCTCAACTTTGTTTCTTATTATTTTTCCGTAAACTCTGTTCAGATGTCCTTTCTTCCTTTTTTGTGTATTGTGGATATATACGAAATTTTCCACTCATCTGGGACCTTAGCTCCGTTTAAATATTTTTGGAACAGATTTCTCAGTCGACAGAATAGCTCTCTTGTGCCGTTTTTAATTAATTCGGCCGGAATATTTCCGGGCTTGTAGATGAATATCATGGTTTAAAATCTTGAAGAATGGTGTATGGTTTTTTAGTACTATGTACAACATTAGACAAAGTGCAAATCGTGTTGATTATGTGCATGGTACAAAACAAAGGGTTCCTCTCTTGTACAGATTCATGCTGCTACCTTTTTTGTTGCATAGGTACAAATTCCCCCCCCCCCTTCCCCCTCTGTTATGTAACGACTCCAGAAGAAGGGAAAAGAGTATGATCTCCCGCTTTGTCTTACTCGTGCAAAATTTCACTTGAAGGGTGTTTTTGGCCCCTTATTTTTCTATCCAAATACAAACATTTTATTAATACAATACAAACATTTCATTTTGCTTTTAAAGATAAATCTTGAATCTAGGGTTCTCTAGTGGTACTTATTTAATTTTTCACAGCAATAAGGATACATTAGAAATAATTGAAAAAAAATTAACATAACTCATTCTTTTCTTAGTTTCTTAGCAAAAAAGACTTCAGCAAATTTTTCATAAAATCAGTCAAATTCAAATACTGGGTTCTCCTTCATGAAAGTATAAATTTTTTAAAAATCCCATCTCTTAAAATCTTAAATTAAACCCTAAAAAAAATACAGGTTAACACAATCACCATTTTCCAAAAATTGTTACCAACACAGCCAAAATATTGGCTGAAGCTATCTTCATTGTGTAAAAATATGAAGGTTTTTTCAAAAATATAAACTTTTATAAAACTTCCGAAAAAATATAAAGAAATATGAAAAATATGAATCTGTTGTGGATATAATTAAAGCTCATAAGGCATATTACATAAAACAACACTTTAAATTTTATTGACACTGACAATCCGATTTAATTGGAGTGAAGAAATAACAGCTACCCTATTATATTAGATTACCTGCCATATCTTGATCCCCATCTGTCTGGTTGCCATCTTTCATTTCATCTTGAACGATTAGGACGTAACTCAGCTCGCCTGTGTTGTTGTCAGCTGGCACGACTGTCACTCTTTGAAATGCACTACCAGAATTGATCAGGATTTGGTTTGGGTCATTTTCCACTGGCAGGGGCTGTAAAAATACAATTTGTCACTCTTTGGGGATAAAAAGAGTGCCTTTTTATCCCTTATTTTTGGGATGAAAGTGTCACTTTTAATCCGGACTCATTTTTTTCTTGTTTTTATTTGTGCTTTTCCCTGACTCATTGAGAGCTTGCAAATGACAACTTACTGTGGTTTCTTCAACCTCATCTTCCTCTGGAGGATCTTGATTGATAATAAACTCTTCGCCATCTGCACTTTGTGATAAACCCGGGACTACTGTTAAAACTGGCTGAGCTGCGCCCTACAAATGGATTTTTTAGTAAGTATAATCTACGAATAGACAATTAGTTATACGAATTTTTTATCTGAATTTAAAAAAATAAGAATCGGGTTTTATAAAGAACACAGCCATTTTCTTATAGAGGAAATATGTTTTGGCTAATTTTTTTATATTTTAATACATTTTAAAAGGGGTCCCAATGAGCAATTTTCGTCATGGGCATTTCGCCCAATCTGTACAAGGTGAGCCATAAATTAGGGGTGGGGAAAACGATGGGTCGGATAAAAATGAACTTAAGTTGTTGCCAATGTCTGTACAAGGTGTTCTTCAGGAGTCCATTCTGTGACGACGTGACTGTAGTCGTGCAGGATAGTACTAATAACTTATGTAGTACTCAAAAAGGTCTCTCTCTCTCAATCCAGGAAAGACAGAGATGATCCTGTTCACAAGAAAGAGGAAAATTAAGGAATTCTGAGCACCCAAGATGTACGGGAGACCCCTGACTTTGGTTTCAGAACTGAAGTACCTAGGGGTCACCCTAAACAAGGGGCTCATCTGGATACCACACGTTGCGAAATTGACCACTAAGGTGCAGGCAACGATGTGGCAACTGCGTCGAGTGGTTGGCCGCACCTGGGGTTTGAGCCCCAGAAACCTCCACTGGATGTACACGGCAGTACTAAGACCAAGGATCCAGTACGGATCCATAGTCTGGTGGCCAGCAGTCGAGAAGGTCACTACTACCCTCAAGCTTAGGAGCCTACAGGGAACCATATGCAGAGGGATAACCGGCGCTATGAGGACGGCACCTATACAGGCACTCGAAACCATTCTGGGACTGCCGCCGCTTCCGATCTGGATCAAAGAAGCGATGGCGACCCACCTCCGGCTGAGAGATACAGGTCAATGGAGAGGAAGAGGGGAAGCTGCGGGGCATCTTAGGATTGCCCAAATCGCCGAGAGAGAAATTCCAATGGCAGCGATCAAAACACAAAGACCAAAAAACCCCTGGAGATTCAACAAGAGGTACAAAGTAGTCATCCCAGACAGGGAACTATGGCAGAGTGAAAACCTCCGCGAACAGTTCGAGGAGAACGCTGTGATTTGCTACACCGACGAGTCCAAACTGTCGGAGAAGCAAACCACAGGATCGGGGGTTTACGTAGGAGACCAGGAGGTTCGAAAGAGCTACCCGCTCGGAGAGCAAGCCACGGTCTTTCAGGCAGAGGTGTATGCCATAATAATGGCTGCAACCATGGAGGAAATAAAGAACGGTACGGAGGAACATGTTTATATATGCTCCGACAGCCAATCGGCCCTAAAGGCACTAAGGGCGCCCAAGATCAACAATACCCTGGTGGAGGAATGTGCGGATGCACTAGAATCCTTGGGAGAGGGCAAACAAGTGACACTTATGTGAGTACCGGGACATATGGGGGTGCCTGGGAACGAGAAGGCCGACGAGCTCGCCAGGATCAGGGCAAGCACCCAGTATGTAGGGCCGGAACCACTCCTAGGAACAACCAAGAGGCAATTGCAAAGTCGACTCAATAAATGGGCCAACGATGCCATGGCGACCGCTTGGAGAGGAGGAACAGGATGCAGACAGACCAGGGACTTCGTGAAGGGCCCGGATGTAGCCAGACAAAAATGGCTTCTGGGGAGATCACGAAGGGACGCTGGTCTGCTGACAGGAATCATAACAGGTCACAACCAACTAAGGAAATTACCCGGATCGCGGTGGAAAATGACTCGACCTGCTGGGCCTGTGGGCGGGCAGAAAAGGCATCTCGACATGTTATAGCGAACTGCGAGGCATACCAGACCCTGGATGAGGAGGACCTGCACACGCTCAAATGGGATAAAATAGTGGACTTTGCAAAAAGAACAGTAAAACCAGAAGAACAGACTGCCAGACCAGTGGTGCAGGCGGCGGATTAGGAGCTGGCTCGGGGTAAGGCAGAAAGGGCCCAGGGAGGCCAACTTGCCAGGCTTCGCGCCGCCCCTTCTCTACTACTACTACTACTACTACTATGTAGAACTCGCGCCACTTGATCAATAAGCAACCTAAGAAATTATTTTAAAGAGAATAACTTACTTCTGAACACAAATAAGATTCAAGTGATTAATTTTCGAAACGATGGGGAGAAAATAAAAATTTACGATATTGAGCTTGCAAGTCTTGACTCGTCGTCTTCCTGGGCATGTTGATAAAAATCTAAATTGGAAAACTTATATTGAAAATCTGGCTAAAAACATGTGTAAATATTGGTATTCATTGAAACTTATTAAGAGATAATATAGGAGTTACGGCATCTCTGTCAGCGTTTTACGCCTATATTCAATATAGAGTTAGATATGCAATTACATTTTGGGGTAACTGACAATGATCTCTATGTATGTGCTGGAGTGTGTGAATTTCATTCTTTCAAACCTAGATCTTTTTTAAGTTAAAACAACGGCATAAGTATGACACAATTAAGAAACAAACATAATCACAAATATAAAATTGCACACTGCACATATATACAGAGAAATGCTACCTATCTATACTGTATTAAAATTTTGACCGTTTAAAAAGTCCCACTTTAGAAAACTTTTTTGTTATTTGTCACAAGAAGATAAATCAAAAAGTAAATGCAACTCTACATGCAGTGTGGCCAAGAGAGATATGTTATATAATTTTTATAGATCTTTTCTTTCTGATCACAAAAATATATAATATGCAGGGTTTATCTTTGGCGGTTCTCGAGTAAAATTAAAAATAATTTGCCATAAGGGCAATGTGTGTGCCAAGGAAAAATAGTTCAGGTGGTTCTTTGTTCAACACATTACTTTACACTGTACATATACGTCATTGATAACAACATCAAAAATGTGCGTCCTTCTGTTTTTAATCACATCTGCAAAAACTATTTTCATCCGACCCATGGTTTTTCTCATAAACAAAGGTAAAGTTTAGTAAAAAACGGCCATTTTCTTAACTTTCTCCTAATAATTGCTCATTGCTAAAACATATTAAAATATTTATTTATTTATTAGCCGAAACACATTCCCCATAAAAAAATGACATGGACTTTGATTTTTAATGAATTTGATATACCTACACAATACAACAAACGTTTTTTACAAAATCAAAGTTTGATATTAAATGGGGCAGTTTTTATGGTTTTTATGAATACATTTGGAAGTTTTTATATGTTTGTTAGTTACCTCTTTAGTTTTTCATGATAAATCTTACTGTTGCTATGTACAACCATTGATTAAAGTAAAAATACAACACTGACTTTTTGACTTGTGTTGTCATTTTAGGTTATATTTTTGGAATATATAAACTTTTTATAAGGAGATGGCTTGTTTATTTTTTAGTAATTCAAAATATAAGGCCACTAAAAATACAAATTACATTTCAAAAAAGGAAAAATGTTATTAACTAAACAAAAGCTATTCGACTAGCTGATTATGATTATTATGAAAAAAGCAAGTCTATGATAATAACCATAATAAATTGATTTTAAGAAGAAGGAACTCTCTCAAAAGGAGGATGAAAAACCTCCATTAAAAATTTAAAATTTTTTGATTGGGGACGAAATTAGAACATAATTATGACATAACTAAATTTCGATTTTCTTGAGGTGGGGTCGCTAGGTTAATGGAGGTGGATGAAAAGACACCGGTTTGAAAAAAGTTACTAGCCCAAAACAATTAAAAGGCCAGATCAAGTTAACGAAATAAATTAAAAAAAAAAAATAACAAAATTAAAAGAAAGCATATTAACGTAAACTTCGGCTGTAAATCAACCATTAATCCTAAATAGAGCGCCATGTCCTCTGGCCGATATCCAGGACCAAACATTTAACGAAAATCTTGCCGCCCAGTCTTCGTTTCTAGCAATAATCATTCATATGGAGTTCTTGGCGGTCGATAAACTAAAAGAGAATAATTTAACGCAAAAATTAATCAAGACTGCTGCTTTTCCTCACTTAGTTTAATTTTTTTTGCTGCAATGCGACACCTTAGTCTCGAACGTTTAAGCCTCCTACCTAATGTTGTTATGGATCCTGGAAGATACAATTTTTACTTTTCTCGCTTTGGAAAACGGATGATTTTCCATAAAATTGATTGCTTCTTGGTCTTCCTCTAGGCTAGTAAATTTCTTGAAATTGGTGCCTTACTTTCGGTGGATAGTTCCCTCCTCTTGAAATCGGTTTTTTGTGTTTACTATCGTAGACTTGCTTCTCCCATAATGAACAGCTACTTGCCGAATAGACCAACCACCATCTAGTTTTGCTAAGATTTGAACTTTATCAAATTTGGAAAGATGCGGCGGTATTTTTTTAAATTTGGATAACACTGACATGCAAAACATGATGTTGTCAGGAGTCTTATTTATTCAATTGTGACAATGTTTTTGCTAACAATTTTTGTAAAAAAAGTTTTATGATTCTGAAGAACTCAGCAGAAAAAGTTATTACTAAGACACCCTTAAGTTTTGGTAAGTTTTCAGCATTTGACATTTTTTTTGTACATTCGTTTTTTTAAGGATGATGCACTTTCCTTATGGCCCATAGCAACAAATAACAAAAATGGCTAAAAATGTTACAAAAGTTTTTGTTTTGAAGCATGTTTGTTAAATACTAAGTGGCAACATAACAATTGAAATTTGCCTTTTGTTAAAAAAGTAATTTCTTGGTCATATGAATTTAATATTTTTTATGTTTGTGATGCCAGTGCAATGCAACCTATATTTTTCTGCTACTTATTCTCAGACTACAATTTGGTTCATAAATATTATTTACATTTTCACAAAAAGTGCAAAAAACTGATTTTAGGGAAAAGCCAGAATACCAAAATGTTTAACTTTGAACGCAGTATCTCAAAACCCACATACCAGATCACTGTGGAGCAATGACAGATTTTTATCAGAACAATGAAACCTACAACATATGCAGTTTTGAGCAAAATCCCACATCCTTTATAAAAGATAGAGCTACAAAAAAAATGTCGACACAGTTGTTAGTTAATAGGTTTTTCCGCCAAGGTCTTCAAATATTGTATAACTCCATGCTCGACTCCATGTGCCAAAGATGTACTTTTTTTGTGATCGCTAAATGTTGCTTGACTTGCCATGGCTCATAGCTCTATCAAAGTCAGTATCTCCCTCTATTAATTTATTTTTTATTACTGTATCATGTTGGTGCATCTGTTCTTAGCTGTTTTAGTCCCTGTGCAGATTCAGATCAACGTAATCAAGGTGTATCTTCAGCGGGAGCGCCAGCAGCAATGGTTGAACCGAGCGTTTATTACAATTTATAACGTGTGACTTAACAGTACCCTTTGAGTTTATAAATTGGGGGGCAATGTTTCAATATTGTGATTTATTTGTTTGAAACCTGCACATACTCCAGACCAAATGAGAGAGATAAATGGCGTGACCGTTGGAGCATTTGTTTATGACTTGTTTCTTTACTTTTTTAAAACAACAAATATAACCTTTCAAAAAAATGTCAAATTCAATCATATTTTGACACTGTTGACAGTCAGTGTTCCCACACTACTATTTAAAATTAAGGAAACCAATGTCGCCAACCCAAATCTCCACAACATGGCGGCGAAAATGGCGGAAGACACGCGGCAGTGATTTTCATGAAAATTTTCCATAGGTATTAGCAATCCAAGGTTTCTACATCCGTGTACTATAAACAACACCGTTCTAAACTAAAAAGCCTGTTAACTCCTACCGCCTCAATGCCCTTTAGCCTACTGTGGCTGCCATTTTTATGATCGAATTGACAAGTAAAACATGGATTTTCTGTCAGTTTGGTGTCAATATGGCACCGATCATAGGCCAAAGGATACTAAAACGAAAATGAGTTAACTGGCTTTTTAGTTGAGAACGGTGTTGCTATAAAAGTTTTAAAAACTAAACAGGCTGCTAACTTCTGCTGTACCAGTTTTATGTGGGGAGAAGTGAACTTCTTTAAAATTCATATAAAATTTAATTTACCTTGGCCTGGTAGTAATAGTGACCTGCTTGATCCACAAAATAGGTTCCTTCTTCTCCGTCGGCGTCAGCTTCAGCGTCATCACCTAGAAAGAGAAAAAAAAATCGATAGATTTTCGTATGTTTTTAACTCAGACAGTGAACCTTGTGCCAAATTTGGTCGGACTTCTCCAGAATTACATGAGCAATATATTTTTTCTCCATGCCAAAATAAATATTACTATCTATTAAAGGCCCTTTTAGGGATGGTTTATTAATAGCAACTTAGGCAATTTAACTTTCAAGTTACAGAGAAAGATGGATGACATATACCAAAGGCCATAAAGAGACAGCTGAGGGCTAACTCGACGGTTAGTGTTTTTAAATGGTACTTTTACTGCAAAAGTTTTATCATAATGTCTGGAACGTCAGTTTTGACACAAAAACATGTCAGGCTTAAAATATCGCAATTTCCTAAATTTAAATTTCTGTGCATGGCAAAAGTTTACTTTAAAAAAATTACAAAGAAAGCGCGCAAAACGTTGATTACAAATTCGGCCACCTCTACTAACTTCAAAGTGATTGATTCCAGCTCCTCAGAAGACAATGCTTTTTCAAGTCCAAAATTGTAAGTAAATTTAAAAATTAGTTTGATGGGCTACGGAGAAAGTGAACAAATCAAAGATAGTAGTTTTTACAACTAGTGGCTAAAATACTTTTTTTCAAGTTAACAAACTGGCCGCTAACTTAAAAGAACTTACAATATTTTAAATTACATTACCAACATTTTCCAGAAATTTTTTATTATGTGAGCAAAACCATTTTTGCAAATATCACTTAGTCCATGCACCATGGATATTGGGATATTATTCCTTATTTTGGACAAGACATAAAACATTAAAAATGTTAATAATTAATTTGGCAAAAATTTAAAATCCTACAGGTTTCCAAAGTGTGCGCCGCGAGAAGAAACCAGGGGCGGTGCCAGGCGCTCCTGATAAGGTAGAATTTGAGTTACATTTGGCAACGCCGGCGCCGCATCCGCTATTAATCGAGCCTCGAGCCCGAGAGAGCAAAGCAAGTTTCTAGAATTTCCAATTACCGTAAGAGGAATTGTAAGCGGTTGAACTGTTATGATAAATAGAAGTAGTAATAGAGAGTTTTAGTAGTGATACAAAGTGTTGTGATTTACGAACTCAGGACACATAAACGTTCCAATATCGGATCGGTTGCTTCGTTTTTTCGTAAAAAGTTAGTCACAAGATGGAAAGATTTTTATTAAATAAGGAAATTGATAGATCGAGACAGTGATCAAGCATCGACAAGTGACGGAGGAGTAAAAAGAAGGAAACATCGCAAATACGACGATAGCTATTTAAACTTTGGTTTTACTTCAGTAGAAGTAAATCACATGAGGAAAGACCGCAGTGTGTGCTCTGTTTGAAAATTCTAGCGGTCGAAAATATGCTCCCAAGTAAGCTAAAACGAAATCTCGAAACCATTCATCATACGATGGTTGGAAAGTCACGCGAATTTTTCACAAGAAAATTGCAGAATGTACAAAAACAAAAGAACGTATTTACTCAACAAACTTCAGTACCTAGCAACGCACTGCTGTCCGCTTTCAAAGTGGCATACGGGGTGGCGAAGTGCAAGAAACCTCACACCATCGCAGAAGAACTTAATTTTACCGGCTGCTGTCGACATGGTTAACATTATGATAGGAGAATCGGTGAGAAAACTAATTTCAAAGGTACCTTTACCTAACAACACTATTAGTCGAAGAATCCATCATATAGCTGAGGATCTTAATGATCAATTAATAGAGAAAATGAAAGGCAAGGAATTTGGTCTGCAAATTGATGAGGCTACTGACAGTAATAACCTTATTTGTTACGTACGCTTCCTGGATGATAATATTATTGTTGAAGACCTTCTTTTCTGCAAAAGTATCGATGAAAGCGGAAAGGCTCAAGACTTGTTTCAAATTTTTGACAAGTTTATAACAGAGAATAATTTAGAGAAATGTATTGGAGTTTGTACTGATGGCGCTCGATCAATTCTGGCCGTTATGGTGGATTGCAAGCACTTATTCGCAGTAAAGCACCGTATGCCATGTGGACCCATTGCATCATTCATAGGGAAGCACTTGCATCGAAGTCGTTGGGCTGTGAATTGAATTTGATTATGGAACGTATCATAGACGTAGTTAACTACATAAAAACTAGGCCGCTAAAAACCAGACTATTCAAAATTCTTTATATGGATATGGGAGCTGAACACACTGCGCTGTTATATTACTCCAGTGCATGATGACTTTCACGTGGAAACGTCTTATCCCTTACATTCGAGCTACATCAAGAAATCCAAATTTCCTGGAAGAGGAAGGTCATGCAAGCTCCAGATACTTTAAGGATCCCGACTTTTTGCTAAAACTAGCATATTTGTGCGATATATTTGACAAACTGAATGCCTTAAATCTGTCTCTCCAAGGCAATAACATGCATATCTTGAAACTATCAGAGAAAATTGCAGCATTTAGGAAAAAACTGCAGTTGTGGATAAAATTAATGAAGATGGCGGTCAAGATTGTTTTCCAGAATTGCATAAATTCTCAGCCTCTAATGAGCTCGTTATCTCTCAAGACTTGCTGTCCCTTTTCACCGAACACCTTTCGAAACCTCGGAATGGTTTGCAAAATACTTTACAGAAGAAAATGTCGAAAAATTTGCATGGATTCAAGATCCTTTCCATGCACAATATCTACCAGAATTTACTTCACTAGAAGAAGAGAATCTTATTGAACTCTCTTGCGACAACAGCCTAAAATCAAAATTCGCTTTTTCTGATTTGGTGGAGTTTTGGGTATTCGTCAAAAATGAATATGCGGCTCTAAGTTTAAAATCTTTGAGGATTCTAATCCCCTTTGCAACATCCTATTTATGCGAAGCTGGATTTTCAGCTGTAGCTGTGATAAAAAGCAAATATTGTTCAAAGATCAACGTGGAGCAAGAAACGAGAGGGGCAGTGTCAAGCCTTATTCCCCGCTTTGAAAAAATATGTGCAGATCACCAAGCTCACCCATCACACTGATTTTTTTTCCTTCAATAATAATATATTCTTGTGTGTTAGTTTAATAATAAACCTATATCAGCGTTAGATTGGAGTTGTTTTCATTCATATGTTTTGTAACTAGTGCCAATATAATAATATACATATGCAATACTTTGTTGGAGACAACTATACAGACCGCTTCAAGCTACTGCGAACATAGGGGGAATCAAGTCCAATTTACTCTCCGTGCCGTACGACCGAGGTGGATTCGAAGCACGCTGCAGTGTTATCTTTTGGAAATTCATTTTGTTTTTATTATTTTGTTTTATTTCTGCCTTGCTCGAGAAACAGATGGGTAAGTTCTTAATTGAAATAATACATTTTTAAAACCAAAAATGGATGTCTACGAAGTTGCCGAAAAAGTGCAGATGGTCAAATGATCAAATCGTCATAACCCAACACACGTTCGATATTGGTCGAGGGAAAATTTGCATTTGTATTTTGA
Organism: Oxystoma pomonae; assembly: GCA_963921995.1. Lineage (NCBI taxonomy): Eukaryota > Metazoa > Arthropoda > Insecta > Coleoptera > Brentidae > Oxystoma > Oxystoma pomonae. The sequence continues at coordinate 14,922,428 of OY998170.1, read as the reverse complement.
CGTAAGAACACAGTATCCCCAAAAACTAAATGTTTGGAGGGTGGTATTATAGGGGAACACGTAATTGGGCCATTTTTTATTAACGGCAATTGCAATTTGAATGGTCCTAGATACTTGGATCTACTGCAGCAGCACATTATTCCAACTGCTAGGCAGTTGTTAGGTGTAAGATTTGGTGAAACATTGTTTCAACAAGATGGTTGTTCCGCTCACAATGTTGGCCTTGTTAGGGAATATCTTGATAATGTATTTCCTAATCGGGTTATAAGTACATGGGGAACTATTTTATGGCCAGCTCGATCTCCCGATCTTGCTCCTAATGACTTCTATCTGTTTTTGAAGAAGCTTTTCAAATTATCACCCCTAACATACTTGGAAACGTTAGAAGGGGTTTTTATAGTAGGCTCGGATATTGTCTAGCCGAGCAAGGAGGACTTTTCGAACATTTGCTTTAATTTTTTTTTGACTGGGAGAATCTTTTTGGTTTTTAGAATGTATTATTTTATTTTGAGAACTTGCTTTTATTTTGTTTCTCCTTATTATTTTCATTGTAACACGTCGTCACTGATAAATCTGAGCAGTTGACAATAAAACGCTCTTATTTATCAGTGACAAAAAATAAGAAAATTACGTTATAAAAATTTGCGTATTTATTGACCAAATTCCGGTTTCATTGACTACGCTCCACACAGCACCGTGGTTAGAGGCGTACTAAATACCAAAGGAAAGTCATGCAAGTGATGATCGCAAGCCTGAGTATTGGTTGCTTCACTGATAGGCGTGCGGTGTCTCTGCATATACGTACACTGGCAAATTAGACTTCTTCCGCCCTATATTCGCAGTAGCTTGAAGCGGTCTGTATGCAATGAGCTTCAGGCTACTGCGAACATAGGGGGAATCAAGTCCAATTTACTCAGAGTCCGTGCTGTACGACCGAGGTGAGGTCGAAGTACGCTGCAGTGTTATCTTTTTGAAATTTATTTTGTTTTTATTATTTTGTTTTATTTCTGCCTTGCTCGAGAAACAGATTGGTAAGTTCTTAAGTGAAATAACACATTTTTAAAACTAAAAATGCATGTCTACGAAGTTGCCGAAAGAGTACAGATAGTCAAATGGTACTATCAAGGCAGACCTTTAGAGACTTATTCAACTTTTTTTGGAGAATTTTGTAAATCGTCCAGAACCTAGTTTATTAACGATTCATAGGTTTGTGCAGAATTTTGAAAAGTTTGATTGTGTAGCGCCAAGAAACCATAAAAAACCCACTGTTTTATTGAATGACGAGCAGGAAGTACGAGATGCGATGATTTTCGCTGCAGTGGAGGAAAATCAAAAGTTAACTAGCCACCAAATTGCCGAAGCAGTTGATACGTCTTCAGCCACTGTCTTACGTGTTCTCAAAAAGAATGGTTATCATTCTTACAAAGCGTCAAAAACGCATCAAATTTTTTCGGAGGACATCTATCGTAGTATGAAATTATTGCGACACAATGATGGAAAGGGCTAATCGTGATGAAAACAACCCAACACACGTTCGATATTGGTCGAGGGAAAATTTGCATTTGTATTTTGACGTAAGAATATAGTATTCCCAAAAAACACGTAATTGGGCCATTTTTTATTGACCGCAATTTGAATGGTCCTAGATACTCGGATCTACTGCAGCAGCATATTATTCCAAATGCTAGGCAGATGTTAGGTGTGAGATTTGGTGAAACATGGTTTCGACAAGATAGTTGTCCCGCTCACAATGTTGGCCTTGTTAGGGAATAGCGACGTATCCGCATCTAGCGAGAACCAAGCACATTAATTGGTCAGAAACTTGTACCACGTTCGAAAAAAGCAGATATATGCTAATCTAAGGTGTTCTTGAACGCGATAGGTGTTGAGATGCGTTAGGTATCACGTATCGTTACGGCACACGTATCGTATCTCAGCACCTATTGCGTTCAGAAACACCTTAAATTAGCATATATCTGCTCTTTTCGAACGTGCTACAAGTTTCTGACCAATCAATGTGCTTGATTCTCGCTAGATGCGGATACGTATACCACGATGAGTTACAAATAGCTTTATGTCTCTAATATCTTGATAATGTATATCCCAACCGGGTTATAAGTACACGGGGAACTGTTTTATAGCCAGCTCGATCACCCGATCTTGCTCCTAATTCTCAGAAAAAACTTCGGATTCGGATTTTTATAATAGGTTCGGATATTGTCTAGCCGAGCAAGGAGGACTTTTCGAACATTTGCTCTATTTTTTTTTTGTCTGGGAGAATCTTTTTGGTTTTTATTATGAGAACTTGCTTTTATTGTTTCTCCTTATTATTTTCATTGTAACACGTTGTTAGTGATAAATCTGAGCAGTTGAAAATAAAACGCTCTAACACAGTGGTTAGAGACGTACTAAACGCAATCGGCGGTGATCACAAGCGTAAGTGTTGGTTGCTTCACTGATAGGTGTGCGGTGTCCCTGCGTGTACGTACACTGACAAATTGGACTTCTTCCCGCCTATGTTCATAGTAGCCTGAAGCGCTGTGTACATATCGCGAGTAGGGGCGCCCTGACAAAATACTGAACCTGTAAGTGCGCCGCAAACTGAAAAAGTTTGGCAACCACTGTCCTACAATATTGTTCGTTCCCATTTTTTTATAACTGCATTTTCTTTTATTAGCTATGAGCCATTCAAATTAGCTTTCGCAAAAAAGTACAAGCTCAACATGTGGCCCGTGGCAATTATCGGCCCAGCGGGTTTCCTAAAAAGCGGACACAGGGTGTATTTTTTTCGGAGCAAGGACGTCATGGATCTTCCTAAGGATTCTGTTTTTACAGGTAAGGCACATACATTTTTGGTTGCGGGTATTTCCAGATATGGCAAAAAACTGACCTCCCCACTTGCGAGATTAAACTTGGGGAACATATGGACAAATTATATGTGTAAGTTATTAAATTAATTAATTAAGCAATTAATTAATAAAAAGCAGATAAATAAGATGAGAAACTTGGTTCGAAACTTTATTTGAAGACAAAAATCACAGGAACCGAATTCGTTGAATCCTAAAAACAAGTCAGGTACTTAAAAGTAAATAATTTGACTAATTTGCCTAGTGGTACCTACGTTTTTTTGGTTAATCTAGCAAGTCATAAAACTAAATTGCTAAGTGTTAATATATACGCACACGAAAAAGGCGACCAGCATAAGATGGAATACGGAAAAACTCAAGACAGAACAAACACAGGAAATATACCAGAAATTAATTATTGGAGAAATAAAAGAACCGCAATGGGGCTACAATGTACAATGACGACTGTAGTAGAGCGACGGAAAGAACTTAACCAACTGCAACATAGAAGAGTATAAACAACAAAGATCTGAAGCACGCAGAATGATATAAAGGAAAAGAGACCACCATCTCAATAAGAGAAATGGAGGAAACAGACCAAACAACAGAATAAAAGAATACTTTCAGGGAATAACAAAGCACAAAACAGGATACCAACCCAGAACCGAAAACTTCATCTGAAGAGGACAACTGATAACCAACGAAAGAGAGAAGCACTTTTGCGCACTACTTAATGAAGAGGTCAATACCGGTACTACACCCATAAACATATTGACAGCTGAAATAGAGATACCAGCCCCAACATATGAAGAAACAGGTAAAGCCATAAAAAAGCTAAAAAACAACAAAGCTTTTGGTAGTGACGGCATACCTGCCGAATGTATAAAATATAATGGAGAAACACTGCATAGGGCATAAGCTCATCCAAAACATTTGGAACACCGAAATGCTACCGGATCCATGGAAGGAAGGCGTGATAGTCCCCATCCATAAAAAAGGAGATAAAAAGAAATGCTCAAATTTTCGTGGAATAACTCTACGAAATACATGCTATAAGGTTCTCTCTAGTATCCTGCAAGAGAGAATTGAACCATATCAGGAGGAAAATAAGGGTTTAGACCTAAAAGGTCCACTATAGATCAGATTTTCACCGTTAGACAAATAATGGAAAAATGCTGGGAATTTGACAGAGAATTTAACCAGATATTTATTGATTTCAAACAGTCATTTGACAGATTATGTAGAGCAACGTTGTAAGAAGCAATGCAGGAACTGGGCTTTCCAAAAAAAGCTGATATCCCTGGTGAAAATGTGTACAGAGGATACAAGGTGCAAGATAAGGATGGGACAGAACTAATATGATTTCTTTGGTATCAACAATGAACTTAAGCACGGTGACTCTTTTCACCAACAGCTAGGTATATTCCACCAGGAAGGACCCAACCTACTACTGGACTTCGCAGATGATGTAGACATAATTGGCAACAGCAGAATTAATCTTAGACTCCTTGCACTACAATATTTCTGCATCAATAACTGATTGCTAAAATAGGAAAAGATAACAAAAAAGAGGTAGAAAGAACCCTTTTTGGCAGGGTAAGCAGTTGCTGGTTGAGGTTGCTTCACTTCCAGTAGTTGGTATGTAGATGTAGGTCCATTGTCACTTTGTTTAGTGTATCAGTTTTCTTGATTAACAAAGGCAATTCAATACTTTTTAAACAAAGCTTACAATATGCTGTATATTTATTGGTTTTCACAGCCTGTAGACACTGCCACTCTGGTGGACTTATGGAAGGACTTATCCAGTCTGAATTAAAAACTGTTTTTTTTTCAACATTTTGGATACTTGTTTTTAAAAAAAATGAAAATTCTCGAAATCTCGCATCGCATAACTGTAACTTTGCACCCCACATCATTTTAAGGTTAGGAATAAATACATTATATGATAAATATTGTCGGATTAGAAAAAACGCCCTCGACTACACTTGAAAGTTGTAATAGAAGATAGAGCGATGTGTGCATAAAACAAGGAGAAATAATACCGGGTGATATTTATTATTTCGAAATGAAAACCAAATATGTTCAATAAACATCATCTGCCACCCTGTTGAGATGTTGAGCTTACATACGAGGCGAGCAGAGAAGAACTCACATATTTTTTACAGAGTTGGTTTAAAAAATAGGTTGAGAGAGAGAAATTCCAGGTTTTGTCTGCCAATTCCCTGACTTTTGTGGATTTTTTGGTCATTCCCTGACTTTTCCAGGTGGCTCTCAAAATTCCCTGACTTTTCGAGATTTTCCAGGTCAGTGGGAACCTTGTATAAGGAAAAAACCCAGAAATGGTATGCATCTAGGGAGAGACATACAGGGATAATGTAACATACTTTACTGTGCAAAATTAAGTATCTAATAATTTTATGGAATACTTTTTTATAAGAACATTTTTAATCCAAATCCAAATGAGCTGTCAATTTTTAAAATCGTAAAAATCAAGCAAACAGCATTAAATTCAATTGATGCAATTTGACAGGAAAAACTGCACAGGCTTCAGATGCATCTTCTTGTAAAAAAAACTCTTCTTACTTATTGGCCAAAGTATGAGATACATAAATATATAAAATTTTTGTGAAACATTTGACCACACAGATTTTTTTGTAGAATTAATTTTAATTTTGCTTGATCACTTCCTAGAGTTTTACTGGTGGACCCGAACACCATTTTACCGGCACTATTTCTAATTTTAGATTTTTCTCTCCTACTAAACATGGAAGTTAGCTTCAGGACAAACCAACTGTTCCGGAAAGGCATAGTAAAAAAACTTACAATAGACAAGCATGTTACAGTGCCAGAATTTTTAATTGAGAATAAGAATCAACTATATAAAGTATCTTTTTTTAATGTCTATTTGAATGCTACACAGGCTAAAGAGATATTTAGGGGGATAAATACTTTATAATTACACTTATATTGATTTTAATTTAATTTAGGTTTTCCTACAGGTTAACCATATTTTATTCCTAAGTCATTTACAGGACGTAAAAAAACATGTAGTCCTTAAATGAGGTAGGTATGTACCCTGTATATTTTAACATTTCAAAATTCTCCTAAAAATCTACAACTCAAAAATACCACATTTGTAAAAACGCACTATTTTATCAACTAGTTAAAAAGTACTATTTTTGAATAAAGTAAAAACACACGATTTTTTTTAATCATCCATGCCACTCAAGAAAATATCTCACTAATAGACAGATATTTAAAAAAGTATTGTAAAAGATGAGTAAAAGACCTTCAAAATATATTTAAAACAACTCATTACTTGACCTACTTTCCCTATATTTAAATTCTAGTGGTAAAAATCTAACTAATTTCCATTAAATAAACTGTTTTTTTTAGTCAAAAAACTTATTTTTTGAGTCAATAAACTTTTTTTAAAGTTGAAAATCTTTTTTCTTTTAGCCAAAAAACTTTTTAACAGTAGAAATTTTCTTTTTCTATAAAAAAATTATTTTCAGTCAAAAAACTTTTTCTTTAAGTCAGAAAACTTTTAATTTCATCCGTTTTTTTAATCAAAAATATATTTTTTACTCCAAAAACTTTCTTTCAGTTAAACAACTTTTTTTTAGTCAAAAAAATTTTTCAGTCAAAAAAATTTCTCTCAATCAAAAACTGTAGATATCATAAAATTATCACATCCTGTGGTGGTACTATAAAAGGGATCTTACATATATAAATCTTCCATTGAATCTGATAGAAAAAAGTTTCATAAGAGGTAGTGATTTAATTTGTTATAGGGTCATTTCAAATCAAAATCGATTTCGATAATTTTTGGTACATTTATTCTACCCAAAAAGAATGAAAAATGACAAATTTAATTTTTTTTTACCTTTACTTTTTTTTAATTAATTTTTGAAAATCCAAACAAACTAACATTTTGCTTAAACATGTACCTAAAGAAATGAAAATATCTCGATAACTACTTACTTAAAAACTTTTTTTTTAATTTTTGACAAACAGCATTTTTTATTTTTTTTCAAAAAAAATCTATTTTGTTTCCTGATATTTCGCCAAACTATTTACAAAATTTCAAGATGGAGACTTGATGAGTTCATAAAAAAAAATTATTTTAAAAATTTTGAAAACAATGCTTCAAAAAAAAATTAGGTTATGTGATACTTTAGCAAAATGGGCTTTAAAATAACTATAAAACAAGGTATTACTCGCTTGCACATTTGGTTAAAATTGACTGTCTTTAGAGGCATTTATCAAAATATGAATATCTTGAGAACTACGCATACTACAAAAGCAAGTGATAGCTTGTTTTAAAGGCCATTTTAATGAAGTGAAATCACATGACCACATTTTTTTTAATTTCAAAATAATTTTCTTCCTCTATCTTGAAATTTTGTAAATAGTTTGGCAAAATAACCAGAAACAAAAATATATTTTTATAAGAAAGAACAGAAAATGCTGTTTTTAAAAAATAAGTTTTTTTTTATTTCAATTTTTTTATAAACAAAAAGTATATTGTGATACATCATTCAAAAGGTGTTTAAAATACCTTTAAAACGAGCTATAAACCAACGTCCAAGTTTAAGTAGATATCGAACGTCTCTTTTTTTTTGGTGATTTCATATGAAATGACCCTATACTTATATATGCCCTGTTTTCACTATGCAACTTTTTCATGCATCAAAATTTCTAATAACAGGTTAAAAGAAGACACAAGCAGATTGTGCCTGCCTTATAGTAAATATTTTTGACATGCATATTTTAAATTACCTGATCCTGTTGGCTGTATAGCAGCAACATCTCCACCAATCTCTTTCTGAAATCCTGCCAGGTATGATTGAATTTCTGTGACATTCTGCTCAGATACGATGTCAGTCTGTTCCAATTTCACATTGACTTCTGTATACTCGCTACTCATGTTGGACAGTTGAACAATATGCCCCAAGATATGATCATTTACTCAGTGATTATGCATGGTAATGAACCATTGATGTAATAAACCTTCAGGTACCTATAATATAAGAAATAAACCAACCTATCCTTGCATGTTTATATCCAGAAACCTTATGCAAATGCAAAACAATTAAAAATGAGGCACATTACATGCATAATGTGTGACAAGCTGCAGGGTCAGTCCATATCAAGTCAACCAGGGTATTTTACCACACCATCTCCGATGTTGATGATTTTTAGTATACATGTTTTTCCTACCAAAAAACTGGAAAATCCAAAATTTCAGACTTTTTTGACCAGTTGTTTATTTTGAATTAATTTTTGAAAATCGAAAAAGTCACTTATTTGTCCTTAACATGTGCGCACAAAATTAGGAATATCCAAAGAACCACTTATAATAGAAAAGTAGGTGAAGGTTCATTTTAAAGCTCTTATAAAGACCTTTCATATGAGAATATTGCATAACATATATTGAAAAAAAAAATAAAAAAAAAATTTTTTGATTTTTTTTTTTGAAAAATTTCAAAAAGGCCATTTTTAATTTTTTTCAAAAAATTATATTATTTTCTTTAAAGTGTTATTAAACTATTCACAAAATTTTGAGATGGACAAATCATGGGTTCAATGTGAAAAAATTTATTAAAAATGTCACATGCATGAAAAATCGCCTATAAATAGACAATGCATTTTGGTAATTAGAAGAATATAATGGGGTTTAAAGCGATATTATAAAAATATTTAACAATATTTTATTTAATAAAAAATTATATCCTACGTTTCATTCTGTATCAGTAATCAGATTAACATTGCCCCCCATTGTAATATTTACTTACAAAACCTCTTTTCCACCGGAGACGTACTATTGGATGTTCCAATTCTTAGGAAAATATGCCTGTATAAACCTGCCAATACTTTTGTGAAATACTGCCTGTTTATTCCTGTTTAACATTAAGGACACACCTCCTTCATTTTATTGGTCTGTTTAGGTACATTGTGGGGATTTGCTGACATGAAAATTCCTGCATAAATTGATTTTAAATTTTTGGCAAGTATCTTCCTGATACAGCTCCAAATAATCGATACATAATAGTTCGACTGAAGGTTTATCAGAAGTCATCTCTGTGTAATTTTAAAAGTTTCAACTATGGGTGAGGCAAGTGGATGGACTAAATATAAAGTAAAGTGCTGTGATCCACTAGAGTTAAAAATCAAGCATTTTGGGAAATTAAGAAATGTGACCAAGTGGATGTGCAGTTACAAAAATGTCAAAATGGAAATGAAAATCTGTGATGGTTGTAGACTAAAGCTTTCAAAGGAGTTTAAGGCATCTGAAGAAGATGAGGCAGGGTAAGTAACAAATAGTATTTTTTAATATAAAATTAATAAACTAAACCAATTGCGTCAAGTACGGAGTGGAAAAATCTCATGGCATTATTTTGCATGGCATTATTTTGCATGGCATTTTGAGAATACAGACATTATGTACAAATTTCTTGGCATTATGTACACATTTTGGGTCAGCTGTTACCCCCTTTTTAAGTTCTTATAAAAAACTAACTTTTTAAATTTTTTTAGACCCAGTCAAGTTCCAGAAAATGATCCAGATTTTCAAGATCCTGCTGAATCATTTACTCTTTTAAACAAGTCATTGGAGCTTCTTGGTGTGTCGCCGATTAAAAGAAAAAATGTATACAAAGAAAAAATTGATATTGTACAGCATACAATTGCGAAAGCATTTACAAAGGAATCAGATTCAACGCTAGTAAAGGAATGCCAGAGTGACGAAAGTGAAATGATTAAGCAGTTAAAGGACAAATTTTTAAAAACCGAAAAGAGGAGTGAGAAAATACTAGTTTTATCATGTTTACCTCAAAGTTGGAGTAGAAAGAAGATTGAAGAAGAATTTGGAGTTTCTCAATATTTGGCCAGAGCTGTAAAACAGTTAGTTAAGGACAATGGGATATTATGTTCTCCTAACCCCAAACCGGGAAAGACCCTTAGTGATAGAGTGGCCCAAATAGTGGTAGATTTTTACCAAAAGGATGACATTAGCAGGACCATGCCAGGTAAAAAAGATTATGTTGTTATCAGAAAATATGGAGCTGAAAAAGAATATGTACAAAAAAAATTAGTCTTAGCTAATTTAAAAGAAATTTATGCATTGTTTAAAACTGAGTACCCCAATGAAAAAATTGGGTTTTCAAAATTTTGTGAACTGCGACCCAAAAACTGTATACTGGCAGGAAAAAGTGGGACTCATACTGTATGTGTATGTACTATACATCAAAATATAAAACTAATGCTCAATGGCTCCAAATTAAATAAGCTATATGATGAAAATAACAGGCCTCTTGCAATATCTTATCATGATTGCCTTTATAAACTAATGTGTAATCCACCTTCAGTGGACTGTTTTTTAAGCAATAGATGCAAGCAATGTCCTGGAGTAGAACAGTTTAAAAATACGTTAATAGAAAAATTTGAGGAAGAATTAATTGATGAGGTCTCATTTAAAAAGTGGGTCTCAGTAGATAGGTGTACTATGGAAACCGTTGTTAAGAAAAGTGATGATTTTGTCCAGGAATTTACTGATGATCTTGTAAAACTTAAATCACATTCTTTTATTGCAAAAATGCAAAAAGATAGATACAATGAAATAAAAATTAACCTTAAACCTGGAGAGTCTTTGATCACTTGCGACTTTGCGGAAAATTATTCCTTTGTTATGCAAGATGAAGTCCAGTCTTATCATTGGAATAACAGCCAGGCAACACTCCACCCTTTTGCCATTTATTTTCTAAGTGATGGTAAACTGCACAACCTGAATTATGTGTTTATTTCGGAAAGCTTGACACATAATACAGTTGCATTTCATTTATTTTTAAAAAAATTAATGCCTGATTTAAAAATAAAATACCAGGACTTAACAAAATTTTTTATTTTTCGGATGGATGTGCTGCGCAGTACAAAAACGAAAAGAATTTTCTGAATATATGCCTGCATAAAAAAGATTTTGGTGTTGAAGCAGAGTGGCATTATTTTGCCACCTCGCATGGCAAAAGTGCCTGCGATGGCTTGGGAGGAACTGTTAAAAGACTTGCTGCCAAAGCCAGTTTGCAGAGGCCCTATGACAATCAAATAATGACACCTCTACAATTGTTTACTTGGTGTGAAGAAAACATATCTGGCATTGATTTTAAATATTGCACAGAAGCAGATTATACAAATCATGAAATAATTTTGAATAAAAGATTTGCGGAAGTCTTAACAATACCGGGGACACAAAAAATTTATGCTGTAATTCCTCTTACAGAAAGCACGGTTTTGGCAAAACAGTTTTCTACATGCTTAGAGGTCGAAACACATAATCTTTTTAAAGGTGGAAGCATTATTTTGCAAAATATCGAGTCAGGGTTTGTCACTGTAGAATATGACAGTGCTTGGTGGCTGGCTTGTGTCTTGGGGAAAAATAATGAGAGCGGAGAACTGAAAGTAAGCTTTCTTCATCCACGAGGACCTGCCTCATCATTTTTTTACCCAACACCTCAAGATATTTTAATTATTAAACCAGAAAGTCTTATAAAAAAAGTTGAACCCAACACTGCTACTGGCAGAACTTACAATGTCAGCAAAAAAGAAATGTCAGATTCATCAGAAATTCTTAAAAGAAAGTTAAAAAAATAAATTTAAGGTATATAGTTAGTCTTAGTGTTTTCTGTCTAATTTTTATCAAGGAAGTAGAAAAGTTTGTTTATTTCTTTTGCAAGTTTAAAATAAAATAATTTGTAGATAAAGCCTCTGGGTATTTTTTAAAACCTGTATCCATCCAACAAATTTATTTATTTTAATATCCAGTGCACTATTGGTGCTCCTAAAATATGTTTATTTTTTTAAATGCATGATTTTTAATGTACTTAATATTTTTGATATTTTTTTTGACATTGAACCCATCATTTCTCCATCATAAAATTTTGTGGATAATAAGTAACACTTTGACCAAAATTATATATTTTTTTCCAAAAAATTAAAAATGGCCTTTTTGAATTTTTCAATTTTTTTTTTCAATTTTTTATTTTCAATTTTTTTTTTTGTTAAAATTATGTTGTGATATTTCATAAAAAAGAGCTTCAAAATGACTTTAAAATGAGCCATTTATTACTTTCCAAGTGTAAGTGGTTCTCGAGATATTGCTAGTTTTGTACATTCTTGTTAAGGTCAAAATGCTGACTTTTTTATTTTGAAAAATTAAAAAAAAAAACTACGAATCAAAAAAATCTAAAAATTTGCATTTTCAACTTTTATGGTAAGAAGAAAATATATACCAAAAATCATCAAAATTGGAATTGGTCGCGTAAAATTTTTGTGATTTTTTGGTTGATTTGATATGGAATGACCCTGCAGTATACCTGTAGCAAAGATATTTATGTGATACATTTGCATCTCCCCTTAAAAATAGCTGTCAGGTTTTGAGCCTAACTTCCCGGGTTGTAAATATTAACCCTTTTGGGAGGCTGATTGATATATTGTTGCCTTAGATGTGAATGGAACTAATTCACATAACACTACTTTTGAGTCAAATAAGATTAAACATTAAAAAATTACAAATAAAAAAGGTAACAAGTAAAAAAGTAAACGAAGGTTAGAGCTTTGTCAACATAAAATTTGGACATTTTTAAAGTAGTTGCTATCATTAACTCAAAATTGAATATTTTGTGGATTTGGACCATTCACATCTAGGGGCGACCATATATGTGGACAATAGCAAATTTGGTCAGCACGATCTGTCCCACACTGCAGATAAAAAATGGTCCAGTCCTTAAAGGATTAAGTGGGCATCTGACTATTAGGTGACTCAGTATCTTTTTCTAGAGACAAATAAAGTACAAGTAAGCTGAAGTCATAGTTAAGGAGAGAAGTAAAGGCAGATTCAAAGTTCCATAATGTAAGCACTATGAGGTACCGATTTCACAAGGAAAATAATACACAATAGCAAAGTTGCATGCTGCACCTAGCACTTACCACTTGCAGAATACTATGAACAGTAGCATACATTTGCTATAGTTAATTTTCCTTGCATCATAATGCCACAAGTTGTTTTCCTCATAATATTAACAACAGTGTTTTTGTAGATTTTTGTTTTTTTTTTGTCTTTAATGGTTACTTTACAGAACTATATATGAATCCACCTTTATGGTTTTATGGATGGTTAAAGCTTAAATAAAGGATCGTTCATACAAGGCATAGTCAGCTATCTCTGTCACTGTTTTTTTTTCTAAACAAGACAGTGACAAATATAGCATTATGACTAAAATTAGAACTAAAACTATGCCTTGTATAAACTAACTGGCTTAACCCTACTGGTTCAACAGGGCAAGTTGTAAGTACCAACTCTAATAAGGATAGTTTGAGTGTGGAAATAGGCCATTGTAATAAAATATGAAATACCTGTAAAATAAAAATAGGTAAACCGGTGCCAATGGCGCCATGACATTTTTGTCACTTTTTTCCCAAAAACTTATATTTATTTTTCAAATTTGAATCAAGTTGCCTGCGAAGAACATTAGGGGGCATCTCCTTCTTAAAAATTTCAAGAAATAATCACCTATGGCGCTGTCATCAGTCCCGGACAAAAATGGTCACGACGTGTTGTTCCTACACGGTGAGAAATTTTACGGTTTTTTGCTTCTTGCAGGCAGCTTTGTGACCTCAATTCCCAATGAGAAGAACCCCAAATTATCCCGAAATACGAGCAAGATCAGGTAACCCGCAAATGATATTCAAAAAAAGAGGAATTTGGGGAATAATTTTTAATATTTTACATACCTTATTAACTCCAAAAATGTCCTGTGAGGGCGTAGTTCACCAAAGCGTTGTTTTACAGAAACACAAGATGGCGTATCGTCTTGTTCTCGTTTGAAAGCCTCTGGGTTTGGATTCTCCTCTAAAACCTCAAGTCGGACCTCTTTGTTCTTTGCTACAAAAAGACAAAGACTTACTGCGTTTCAATATTAGAATCTCATGTCTGTTTAGAGTCTACTAACCAAGGATTTGATACTGCTGCGCAAGTTTTGTTCCACGTTTGGCTTGCGTCAGCTGGCAGAGGGTGTTCGAAAACGGGTCGATTTGTCGATAGCTTATTCATCTCTCCTTGTTGTTTCTAATGTGCGAAACAGAGATCATTGACCGCACATATTGGTAGCTGTCCATTATTCGCAGATTTTGAAACGGGTTCCCTCATAATTTGGCGCCAAGATTTGGGATAATGTGAGTTGCATACCCATCACAACGAGATCTTTATTATTTTGTTTACCAGTGGCGTACTTTTTCTACTGGGATTTTTTTTGGTAGATATGTTTCCTACAATTCCATTTAAATGTCGAGCTATATTACTGTTCATTCCAAATTCTCCGAACCAATTTCAATATGGCTAACATTTAAACACAGAAACTAAATGGAATTGTCAGTGACTCTTTTGGGAAATTACGTTTTTTGTTAACATTACAGCTCATGGAAAAACGGTTTGTTTGTCCTATGGCAACACTTCGTCCCAGGGACGTAGGTACATTTTACGTCCACTTGAGGTCGATACGTCCTGGGACCAATTATAAGAGCGAGACGATGAAATAAAAACCGTTATAAAGTATATCGCAATTTTAGCAGAGTTTTCTATGTATAGGTGGTGGTCTAGTGGTAGAGCATTTGTGTCTCACCCGGGAGGCACGGGTTCAACTCCCAGTGTGTCCAACACTTTTTTTTTAATTACTGGTAAAGTATCCTTGCCTGACCCAAGTCCACTTACGGTCAATTTACCTACCTGGTACGTACATACGACGTAATTAGTACGTACAAAAGTACACATACAGTTTGTACGTAAGTCCAAAAATGTACGTACCATGGACGTCACTTCGTCGCAAAGTTACGTACCAGGTACATACTTGTGCTGTCTGGGCAATCAGCACACAGCTTCTGCAAATGTAAACAAAAATGAGTGACGCCAATAATTGAAATGATCATACTAATAAACTCCATCACACTGTTTTCTTAAATAATATCCGAGATAACATCTGTCTAAAACAAACCAAAAAATGCAAAAAACCTGAAAAACACCCATTCAAATGACAACAACGCATCACGTGGTCTAAGCGAGATTTGCCTGTACATATAGGTTCATGTCGGATCACGTGATGGATTTTTTTAGTCAGGCTGGCCGCCCATGGGAAACGCATAATAACTGGGAACTGGCTTTAAAACAATTTAGCAGATACAGAGGGCGTCAAAAGTGACTTCATTTCTTGATTTTTCGAGAAACAGTGAGCTTTACCCCAAAGAAAGCGTCATTATTAAGAACTCAAAAACAACAACAGTTTGAGGCTATCTGCAATAGGGATAGTTTTCACAACTAGTGGCTATATTAGTGCTTTTTTACAAGCGTTGGTTTAAATAACGAGCGCAGCGACTAAATGAAATAAGAATGGTTTCCATAGCGATGTGTTTTTTGACTCGGTGACGTTCATTGTTGCGACATTTTAATCTGTGACAGATTTTTTCGTAAATACTTGGTGAAAACTGGCGGAAATATCTTTATTTTTAGGCAAGAATAACTAGATTTTTTTCAATATTACTATTTTCCGCTATTTATCTTTAACTTTGGGTAAAAAACGGACAGAAATCTTTTTTTGCACCCATGCAACTATGCTAGGTAGTTGTCGCGGTTTCTTATTTAAGAGAATGAAAAATACTTATACAAAAGTTTGCGTTAGAAACGTGTGCGTTAGAAGTGAGAGAAATGTTACATAAATGAACTACGTCCAAGTTATGACAACTTAAAAACATAGTAAGTACGTACAAAAAAAAGACCTAAAAATAACGTAAAAATACGTTTTTGCTGTACGTACATTTTACGCACACTTTTGTATGTACGTCGTACGTACCTAGTAGGTCCCTGGATGTAAAGACGTAAAATGTACGTCACTGGGACGAATGATGCTGTCTGGGTCTAGGGGTAATAAAATGATTTTGTGCACTTTAGGGAATAAAAGCATACTTTTGATCTCTCATTTGAACGACTAAAGTGGCACTTTTAATCCCTCAGGCATTAAAAGTACAAAAATACATATATATTTTTTCCAAAGACATTCCTTTATGATTTTTTCAAATTTAAGAAAAAATCTAAAAACTGCTTCATATAAAATATATTTTCCAAGATCTTTGTGGGAGGAGCTGGCCTATAGCTCTTCTGCGAGTTTTTCAAACTCCATCTTCAAATTGAATTCTATTTTTTGACTAAATTGACAACTTATTAGTTTGTTACCGTCATACTGGAATTTTTTTCTCAAGCAACGCTTTTTTCACCTCAGGATTAACAGTGCCACTTTAGTCCCTAGTTTGTAATGTACTATTAAATCCCTTAGAGATTTAAAGTTCAACTTTAATTCCTGAAAGGAAGGATTTAAAGTAGCTTTTAATTTTTGACGTATTTGGAGTACCATTAAGTGACATCTATTTTTTTTTTGGTAGGTATCCAAAACTACTTTACTTTTAATGCAATAATAATAATTTATTTTACTTTACAACAACTTTTTACAAATCTTAATGTTGTTTAGCAACATTTTCTAATAAATAAATTTTACAATTTTTATCCTTAGACCAAGCCTTGGTAAAGTAGAAACATATAAGGCCAATAAAATAAGTAACTTACTATATTACAATTTTCATTTTTAAGCATTTTATACTTTTTAAATAAATACAAAAAACATAATAAAAGTTATCCTAGTACCTACAAGAGCTATTATATTATAATACGGTTTTTAATCACAATTATGTACTCAGAAAAAAATAGGATTTTTTTCAAAAATTTGACATGTTAAACTTCGTTCTGCATACAGTGTAGAGCTGATTCTTGAGACAGTTCATCCAAGGAGGAATCTGTAAGAAAAATTAAACAACTTTAATATTAAAATAAGTATTTACGTACCTAAAAATTTTGCTATAAAAACCAAACTGAAATAGCAGTTTTTACAATTACCAGAAACTAAAATAGTGTACTGAAAGAAAAAACTGATGGGTAGAATCAACCAGAATAGGTATATGGTTTGACGTAAACCAAACTATGGTTAAATCAACCATAAAGAAGTTCTTCTTCTATATATTTTTAGATTAAAGCAATGAATTTGTAGTCAGTTCAATTATTTAAAAAAAAAAATTTACCAACAAATATTTAGGTAAATCAAGCCACCTCCCCCCCCCCGAAAGATATTCGAGTTTTGATATGCTTATAATTTTGAACTAATTTCGAACTAATTTTGAACGACTTTTAAAAATTTTGAACCACACTTTCCTGTTTTTTTTTAGCTTGACGTCCGGCTGCACGCCCCATTTTGAATATTAAAAAAACCAGGAAGAAGTTTGATTCAAAATTTTTAAGAGTGGTTCAAAATTATAAGCAGATATAAAAATTCGAATAACTTTCGGGGGGGGGGGGGTGTGGCTTGACGTCAACCTGCACCCCCACCATATTTTCTAAAAAAAACAGGGTTCCTAATGGGTTTTTGGAAAATTTTTTTGGTGATGTTAGGAGTTCGAAATTAATTTTAATTTTTGTGTAGCTTGACGTCCGGCTGCACCCCCATTTTGAATATTAAAAAAACCAGGAAGAAGTGTGGTTCAAAATTTTTAAGAGTGGTTCAAAATTATAAGCATATATAAAAATTCGAATATCTTTCGGGGGGGGGGGGGGGGTGTGGCTTGACGTCAACCTGCACCCCCACCATATTTTCTAAAAAAAACAGGGTTCCTAATGGGTTTTTGGAAAAATTTTTTGGTGATGTTAGGAGTTCGAAATTAATTTTAATTTTTGTGTAGCTTGACGTCCGGCTGCACCCCCATTTTGAATATTAAAAAAACCAGGAAGAAGTGTGGTTCAAAATTTTTAAGAGTGGTTCAAAATTATAAGCATATATAAAAATTCGAATATCTTTCGGGGGGGGGGGGGGGTGTGGCTTGACGTCAACCTGCACCCCCACCATATTTTCTAAAAAAAAAAACAGGGTTCCTAATGGGTTTTTGGAAAATTTTTTTGGTGATGTTAGGAGTTCGAAATTAATTTTAATTTTTGTGTAGCTTGACGTCCGGCTGCACCCCCATTTTGAATATTAAAAAAACCAGGAAGAAGTGTGGTTCAAAATTTTTAAGAGTGGTTCAAAATTATAAGCATATATAAAAACTCGAATATCTTTCGGGGGGGGGGGGGGGTGTGGCTTGACTGACCTAAATATTTCAAGTTAATTTAGGCCAACATTTTTCTTTCAGTGTGTTTATTACATGTACAAAAAATTTAGAGCTTGCGTTTTGTAAAAGTTAACGCATGTGCTTCTAGGTTCCATGAGAAGCCAGCAGCGCATGCGTTTGCAGCCTAATTAAGCATTCAAGCTGGGTTCATACAGAAATAAAATAAGATAAGATAAGATAAAAATAAGATAAGATAACATAAAATAAAAAAAAATTGGACATTCATACAAAAAAATTACATAAAATAAAGAGATCAGTTCCACCCAATCAAAACGCGAATTTTTGTGCATGCGATTGTGAATTTTACTGTCACTATTATTGTCTTCTGTCATTTGTTCGTCGCGATGACGTCACGGTCATGTGCGGAACGCGTTTTCAGATAAAATAAAATAAGAAGATATAGCAGTCCCATAAGGTGAACTCTTATTTTTTATTTTATTTTTTATTTTCTGTTATCTTATCTTATTTTTATTTGTGTATGAACCCAGTTTCAGAACTATGTTGGGAATTTGGAACCTTTGGTTGCACTAAAACAAAATTATGATTGTTTTCCACAAACCAAAACTACACTTTTTTGCACTCGACGCGCGTTTCGCTAACAACGTTAGCATCATCAGGAGACGATAAACAATGAACTAAATTAATCTACGCTCTATCTTATATACAATCCTTTAGTGGGCGGAGATAAGACCAATAAATTGTGATTGATCACGATTTTTAATCCTACCTCCCCTCAACCAAAGAATAAAGTGTACTAAACGGGATAGGTCCTCTATCTTTATTTAAACTATTTCTGGATTTAATGATTTCCATACTTTCATATGCATTCAAAAGTCTTTTGTTTGGTACACTTTTTAGAAGTTTTAGGTTATCTAATGTGAATCTATGATTGTTTTCAAAAGCATGCTCGGCCACACTTGACTTTTCTGTTCTTCCGTATTTTAAGTGTGCTAAGTGTTCTTTAAAACGTGTTTGAATAGAGCGTCTCGTTTGGCCAACATATTTTTTATCACAATCCATGCAACTAATTTCGTAAATTCCACTTTTTTCTAGAACTGTAGTTTTATCCTTGGGATTTCCTAGTAAGCTTCTTATTGTGTTACCGGATTGATATACTAATTTAAGACCGGTGTTATTAAATACTTTCTGTAATCCTTTCGTATAATTAGGATTATACGGAATTGATACAAATTTTGAGTCGCAGGTATCTTTTTGTCTGAAAAAGGTAGAATTCCGAAAGGTCTTTTGAAAAGAATGTCTATTTATCAGCTTATTTATTAAGCCTTCATCGTAACCGTTTTCGCCAGCTATATTCCTAATCCTATTCTTTTCTGCTTCAAATCTTTCTTTGTTTAAACAAAGAAAATTAGATAACCTAAAACTTCTAAAAAGTGTACCAAACAAAAGACTTTTGAATGCATATGAAAGTATGGAAATCATTAAATCCAGAAATAGTTTAAATAAAGATAGAGGACCTATCCCGTTTAGTACACTTTATTCTTTGGTTGAGGGGAGGTAGGATTAAAAATCGTGATCAATCACAATTTATTGGTCTTATCTCCGCCCACTAAAGGATTGTATATAAGATAGAGCGTAGATTAATTTAGTTCATTGTTTATCGTCTCCTGATGATGCTAACGTTGTTAGCGAAACGCGCGTCGAGTGCAAAAAAGTGTAGTTTTGGTTTGTGGAAAACAATCATAATTTTGTTCCAGCTTCAGAAAACAAAAGATAACTACATAATTAAAGCTAATTTAGTACTCCATGGTTTCATATATTTTTTTTATATATAATACAGAAATTATACTACAAATATTATATTCTGATATCGGGAAATTTTCCCGAGGTGTAGTTTTTTTTTGATAAAAGTGATGTAACTCTGTAGTACTAAATGGGTTCTAATGATTTATGTGACTTTTGGTATTAAACCTCTTTTGGTTTGCCCGTCATCATTTGAGCTAGCTGCTAGCTACCGTAGAAGCTAGCAGGCCCTAAAAAGCGAGGTCTAAATTTTTGAAGGCGTTAGGAATATTTAAATAAAACGTTATAATTTAATAAATTGGATATCAAGAATTTTGGGATAACTAAATGAGATAGACTTAAAATCTAAGGCCTATAGGAGAATTTTCCCGAGGAGTAGTTTTTTTGTGGTAAAAATGGATAACTCTGTAGCTCTAAATCGGTCGTAGTAATTCATGTGTCTTGGAGTTAAATTACGTTTCGTTTGCTTACAGCTCTTTGTTTAAAAAACGAGCCATTTTTTTATGGAGTATAAATTTAGCACTTTATATTATTTGAGGTATAATGTTCGTATTATATATTGAAAAAAAATGAAACTATGGAGCACTAATTTTGCTCTAATTATGTAGGTATCTTTTTTTTCTGAATTCTCTTAATTAGGCTGTAATCGCATGCGCTGCTGGCTTTTCACGGCACCTAGCAGCGCATGCGCTAACATTTAACAAGCGCAAGCCCTTAATCTTTTTTCGCAGAGCAAAATTAGCACTAAATTAGCTTTAATTAGTCATATAGGTTCTAATAAAAAAATCGCAAGGTGCTTGTACAGGGTGGGCTAAATTCGCTGGGATTTGGGGGTTTTGGGTACTTTTAGGTAAGATAGCCAAAAAATAGTATACATGTCCTAGGTTCGATTTTCGAGACAAGCTTAAATACGACAAATGCATCTCGATATGTGAAGAGGTTTTTGAGATACGGGGGCTTTTTGAAAAGTCTGCATTTTGGGATGAGGTCTGTAACTTTGTTATTTATGGGAATATTGTTTTTATGTAAAAACTTTTTTGTAGACATTTTGACAAAGAACTCAACCGTCAAACTTAAATTTCCCTAACGCATCTAGTTTCTGAGATATAACCTAAAGTTGGTATTTTTTTAATGGAATGACCTTTTTTATTATTTGATTTTTTAAATCAGCATAAAATTCCCTTTAAAATGATGTATCACACTTTATGTTTTATTTTTTGTATTTTTTTTATATTTTTATTTTTTCGATATTTATTAATTTTTTTATATATTATCTTTTAAACTTTTTTAATGTAATTTTTACTATAAAGTAAAATATATATATTCGTAAAAAGTAATAAAAATAAAAAAAATATAACACAAAGGAAATTTTATGCCGATTTTAAAAATCAAATAAATAAAGAGTCATTCTATAAGAAAAATACCAACTTTGGTTTATATCTCAAAAACTAGATGTGTTAGGAAAAATCCAATTAGAAGGTTAAGTTCTTTTTTTTTATAAATAACGAAGTTATAGACCCCATCCCAAAATGCAGACTTCAAAATGCCCCCGTAGCTCGGAAATGGTAAGTCAAAAATCGAGCCCAGGGCATGCATACTATTTTTTGGCTATCTTGCCTAGAAGTACCCAAAACCCCCAAATCCCAGCGAATTTAGCCCAACCTGTACGTTTTTTTACAACCGTTGATGGTTTAAAAAGAACATAAGCGCAGCAAGTGATTTAAAAACGCGAGCATAAAAAGCACAATTTAGACTCTGTTTTTATTAGTCATTTATGCACCAGGTCAAGAAGTACAGCTTTAATGTTTGCATTGTGTAAATAACAGCCCGAGGCGTTAACCGAGGGCTGGCTGGTACACGATGAAGGCGTTAAAGCAGTTTTTGACCGAGGTAAATACAACATTTTATGCACGATGAGCATGTTTTCATTTTAGTATTTAAAAAATAATAATTTATAATTTTGTAATGACATTCGTCAGTCAAGAATATAAACTTTACTACTAGTAATTTTAGAACTTTAAGGCATGCGGGCAAAAAAGGCGCCCTAGGGCGTTTAAGTTCTACTTCACGCTTGAAAATTCGGGCGTTAAAGTACACTTTTGCGCCCGGTTGTGCATAAATACTTATATCCTTAATAAAAAATCCAAAAACCAAAAAACTAGAGACACGAGAATAGAGCTTTCCCAAAATAGGGAGGCATTTTCCTTGAGAATTAAATTAATAAAATGCGCTGCGGCTGATATCACCTGATTTGTATAAGAAAGCTCACCGAAATAAAAGTGAACCTTTTTAAGATATCTGAAAACTCAAGATTTATAGTTTAATATTATACCAAGACCAAAATTTTTTTACGCCCAATAAAAATTATGCAAATCAAAACCTAAATGGGCAATTTTAATGATTTATTGATCTCAATAAATTAAAAAACCACACTAGGAACAAATAAATCACATGGATCTATACCGAGTTATTTGTACAGTTAGAGACACAATATCTTATATTTTGGGCAACGAAAAAATAATTTTCAACCAGATATCACGGTTTCCAGATTATTTATTTTTTGTTGTTTCTAGTAATTTCCGAAATATTTTGCGTTTTTATATCAATGCTCTGTATCGGTTTTTTAAATTCCAAAAGTTGTGTAATTTATTTGGTGACTACCCGTACCTACCGAATATTAGGAATAATACACACCTGGCTGTGAAAAAATACTATTTTTACTCTGCTGATGAAAGGAATAGGTCAGATGGAGATTTATGTTTCTTCCGAAAGCCGAGTCCTCTCGATTGCTGTGCACTAAAAAAAAAACGTAATAATTAAAAACATTTTATGTAATTTGGATTAGCAGAAAATAGTAGTTTTCACAACTAGTGGCTAAAATAGTACTTTTTTTACAAGCGTTGGTTTAAGTAACGAGCGCAGGGAGGTATTTGAAAACGCGAGTAAAAAAAAGCACAGGACCGGTATTCTCGTAATACGTAACGTTTTGAAGTCGCTAAGCGAAACGAATAGCGAACAGCGCGCTCAGCGGCACGCTGGCCGACGACTTTTCGTATTCTCTCTGCCGAACGCGCTGCCCTGCGAGCAGACAGAATCAAATTCGCTTAGCACATCTTGGCATCATCGAATTTTGCATTTTTATTTCTTGTTAGCCTTGTGACTCCTTTTCTTTTTCTATGTGTAAGAAAGAGGCCATTGTGTGATCGATTTCGAGCCGTATTTCAGAAAGGGTAAATCAAATGTGACTTGTACAAGTGTTGATCCTTTAAAAAATTATTTGATGGTTTGGTTTAGCTCAGTTAAACACGCCCTTTGACCCTGTGATATAAACTCGTAGCACGTTCCCGCCCAGTGTGCGGGAAAAAGTTTACCCCGAGATTTAACCGCACACTTACAAAAAAATTCCGCACTCAGTGCGGAAAAGTTTAAATTTATTCCGGCACTCAGTCAGGGAAAGTGGTGTTTCCGGCACGGTCGTATATTGATATTGATACTTTATTATATAGCATTTATTGTTAAAATGGTTACTTATATATCTAGTAAGTTATACCTTATAATTATAGTAAACATGCGTATTCTACATTTTAAGAAACAGAAAATAAAACTCTAAGGTATTTGTTACCCAAAAAATAACCTAACCAATTCAACAACAAACACAGAATTCATACATCCACAAGAGAAACCTCGCGCGTGGAAAAATTTATATTTTCATGGAAGTGTTGAATTAAAAAAAGAAAATAATAATTTTTAGTACATTTATGAATAAATAAAATGACAAAAGATAAAAAACATAAAAATGGTAATTAATGCGAAAAATGTGATATTTCAAAAAAGTAAAGAAAATACAGACGAAAACACAGAAATAAAGGTAGTTACCTATATTGTTTGCTAATTATTTTTTATATCAATTAAGCTATTTATTTCATGTTTGCTAATTTCATATTTCATGAAAGCTTTTAGTTTATTTTTGAAAGAAAACAATTAATGTGGACAGAAGCCTAACAAACCCAGCTTTTTTTTTGGTACACATCCGATGAAAGATACAAAAAGCACCGCTGACCAATGGCTTTTTTTACCCTTGGTTTTACAGAATTTTGATTGCTTCTATTTCTAGTATTATACGGATGCTCAATTATTTCGATGTCGATTTTGATAAGAAAAGTTTTTGTTGCAATTTTTTGGAAAAAAAAGTTGTCTTACATCAAGCATCAAATAGTAAGGTTGATGTGTACATGTTTGTCACCCGTCCCCAAGCTAATAATAAGAGATTTTTATTTTTCTAATTATTAATAAAAACGCAAACTGAAAAAACTATATTTTCTGCAGCACTCTACAAAGTATTGTAGGGTAGGAAAATCGTACGCGCGAGGGCAAAACAGCTGGCAAATGGTAGGTGTTTCTCAAACGGTCGCCACGCGCTGAGCGCACTTCGTCGACGCCTTGCGTTCAATATACGTGAATACCATTTTTGTTACTTTGGTCACGTGGTATGCGAATATTACGTTATCATACGGTCAGCGAGTACGAAACGCTGAGCGTATTTAGTTACGAGAATACCGGTCCAGTTTAGCCGCAAGTTGTTATTACTATTTTTTTAATACCTTTATCAAAAAATTCATGAAAAACAAAAAAAATACTTTTTTTTAATACCTTCATCAAAAACATGATTTTACTAACTGTCTGCAGATAACTAAAGCATGGATTTTTTGGTTACCGATGCAAAAAAACTTTTTTTTTATCACGGGTGCAAAAAAAGATTTCTGTCCTTTTTTTACCCAAAGTTAAAGAGAAATAGCGGAAAATAGTAATATCGAAAGAATCTGATTATTCTTCCATAAAAATTAAGCCATTTCCGCCAGTTTTCACCAAGTATTTACGAAAAAATCATTTAAAAATATCGTCAAAATATCAAATTGTCAAAGATTAAAATGTCGCAACAATGAACGTCTTCGAGTAAAAAGACACATTGCTATGGAAACGATTGTTATTTCATTTACCAGCCGCCTTGATTTATAGCGTAAAGATGGTGTGTTGCGAAAAGTTCTCTTCGTTTAAGATTTTTTAAAGTATTTTCCTGTTTTTCATGGATTTTGGAAAAAATAGTGTTAACAACTCGCGGCTAAAACTGTGCTTTTTTGTACTCGCGTTTTTAAATACCTCACTGCGCTCGTTATTTAAACCAACGCTTGTAAAAAAACCACTATTTTAGCCACTAGTTGTTAAAACTACTATTAAATATCTCGAACGAAGAGCACTTCTCGTAACACACCATCTTTACACTATAAATCAAGGCGGCTGGTAAATGAAATAACAATGGTTTCTATAGCGATATGTCTTTTTACTCAGTGACCTTCATTGTTGCGACATTTTAATCTTTGACAGTTTATGATAAAAAAAGTTTTTTTTGCATCGGTAACCAAAAAAGCCATGTTTTAGTTATCTGCAGACAGTTACTAAAATCATGTTTTTGATGAAGGTATAAAAAAAATTATTGATAGTTTACCTAAGCAATAACTTTTTTACTTTTATCAAAAACAACCGCACTTTTTTTATTGTCTATAATTTCGCCAATATCTCTTTAATTTTACAGTTTTAAGTTTTAAAAAAATAAATCAACGTCGGCGTCTGTTTCTTTTTTATGTAACCTGTAGTAAGAAAGCACTTACGTTGTGTTTTGGCTTTTCCAGTGTGCATGTGTTTTTTCTGTCTGGCTCTCGAATTTTGAAACCATACTTGCGTCACTCTTTTGCTTAGTCCTGTAATCTAAAGAAAACAAAAAATACTTAATTTCTCGTATGATAAATTCTTTCTTTAGGGGAGTATAACATTCAAGTTAACATTGTAACTATTATTATTATATAATTATTGCAAGCCGCTGTATTTGTGATGTACTAAATAATATTCCAATATTAATAATAAACCAAGTCTTAAATCGTAAAGGTCTATATTATTTAACTTGGTAAAGTATTACTTAAAATAGCCATGGTTTAGTTAACCAAACATTACAGTCTTCTTTGACCCAAGTACAATACTAGAGCTTGCGTTTTTTAAAAGTTAGCGTATGTGCTGCCTTGTTCCGTGAAAAGTCAGCAGCGCATACGATTACAGCCTAATTAACAGCATTCAGAAAAAAAAGACACCTACATAATTAGAGCTAATTTACACATAAATCACTCGACCGATTTAGTGCTACAGCGTTATATCAATTTTTACCCAAAAAAAACTACTCCTCGGGAAAATTATCCTACAGGCATTAGATTTTAAGTCTATCTCATTTAGTTATCCCAAAATTCTTGATATCCAATTTATTAAATTAAAACTATAAGAACTATTTAAATATGTATAGGCACTAATTTCTTAACGCCTTAAAAAATTTAGAGCCCGCTTTTTTTAAAATATAGAGCCTGCGCTGCTAGCTTTAATACCAAAAGTCACATGAATCATTAGAATCCAGTTAGTACTACAAAGTTACATCACTTTTACCAAAAAAACTAGTCCTCGGGAAAATTTCCCTAATATATCAGAATATAATATTTGTAGCATAATTTTTCGTATTATATATTAAAAAAACTATATATGAAATCATGGAGCGCTAAATTAGCTCTAATTATCTAGTTTTCTGAATTCTCTTAATTAGGCTAACGCTAACGCATGCGCTAACTTTTTTTAAAATTACCTCTAATTAGTTATATACCCAAGTAGCCCAAAGACGTCCATAGTATGTCCGCTCAGAACATTCGGACGTCCCTGGGACGTCCATTTTAGAACTTTCGACGTCTTAAGGACCTCTTTAGGACATCTTTCGTTACAAAACCAGATATCCATAAGACGTATTTTCAGTATGTTTTAAGGATGTAGGTTTATGACGTCCCTAGGCACAAATCTGAGATATTTTTGGGACAGTCCCAGGACATTTTTGGTATTGTTTTGGAGATATTTTAAACGATCTAAGACGTATTTAGACAATTTATAATCGGACGTTTTCAGGATATATTTGGGATATTAAACGAATAATTATAATAATAAAAGTGTATGAGTACATTCATATAAACATATTTATAAGGTGAACTTTCCAGAAGTCAAATCATACAAAATATTAAAACTATCTTCCCACTAAGCACAAATGATATATAAATGAAATGAAAATAAGGTTTTTTTCGCAATTCACAGAGAAAGAGTAATCTGAACGTATCCCTCATGAACTAATCCCGATTACTCGCTAAACGATCAAACTCTATTTTTGCATTAAAAAAAGGATATTTAAGCAGACTTCGGTTGTCTATCTGTTTTGAGATTTTCGTAATTTTTTTCAAGAAACTGCGGAAGTCGGCCTAACTATATATATGCCTAAAACTAAAAATTGGCGGAAAACCCCCTTCATAGTGCATAATTACCAAAAAATAAGTCCTAAAGATGTCTTAAAATTTTGATCCTCAAATGGTCCCTAATTGGACGTCCGCTTCGGACCCAGGACATTCGGACCTAAATCGGACGTTCTGAGGACGTCCTGTGCTACTTGGGTAGGTTCTAATAAAAAAATCGCAAGTTGCGCTGGTAGCTTCTTGTACTTTAAAAATATACCTGTGCTATCCTCTCCAAATCCTGTCCATCCGGATTCGAGTCCAATTGAAAATTCGCTTGCAGAACCTGAAGTTGTTCTTCCGTGAAGGTGGTTCGCACCCTTTTCGCCTTGTTCTTGTGGTACCCCTCCGCGTCACATCCATCTGAAATTCGAACAAGCTTTTTTACGTATAATTTAGGAAGAAAAGGCTATTAAAATCACGTAGGTATAATCCAAAGTTTCCTTTTTAGTCGACCATACCAATATGCTATGGGGGACTATTAATATCGTGAAATTTTGACTTCTTTTAATTTTAACAAAAATGAGTTACTAACAGCCATTTGCACCAACATATTTAGGGGTAAGCTAGCATTAGGTAGCACCTAAATCTAGTTTTTTTTGAGGTTAGGGGAGCGCTAGGGGACTAAAAACGCGCCCCTAGATTTAGGGATTACCTAAGGTAGTTTAGGAGAGTTCTAAATACAAACGAAACTCTTCTCTAACCCAGGCCAGCTTATTCTAGGTGACCCCTAAATAACTCAAGAACGCCTTAATCGATTTTAACGAAATTTGGTACAAAAATACTCTATCAGCTGACCATGAACTGATTAACTTTTGGGTAGGGTGGTGGGGGAAAAGGGGGATAAAATATTTAAAAAAAATTGTAACTTTGGAACAAAAGCAAGTAGTGATATACGGTTTTCAGATTTAAGTTTCCATGAATATGGACTACAAAATTCGTCGGAGCTTTAGTTTCCGAATTATTTGAAAAAACGTTAAAATATATTTAAAAAATCATAACTTTAGAAGTAAAGCAGCTATTGAGATGCGGTTTTCAGATTTTGGTTTTCGTAAATATTTCCCAGAAATTTTGTTATAAGGTTCAAATTTTTCAAAGCTACAGTTTTCGAGATATTTTCATTTCCTTTCAACATAAAATAATTGATTGAATAGAGGACCATCCGTGCTTTCTATCGCCAATTTTTTATTTCTCAACCGATTTTCAGACAGGGCCCTTATTCTCGACTAACTGAAAACCCACAGATTTGCTTGCGGTTTCACCCGTTTTTTCTTGCTAATGATCGTAACTTTTGTTCTAGTAAACCGATTTTGATAAAATAAAGTCTTTGTCCTGCCCTGGGCCCAATTCTTGAATTACTCAAGTGTCAGTCGTATACGGTCCACATTTTAGCAAAAAATTGAGGAAAAAAGGGGTAAATTTTCTCTTATCTTGTTATTAATGCACACACAAAATTGAGCTCGTACGGAAATTCTGTAATATTACATTGAATTCGCCGTAAAATTACAATTTTACGGTTGTGATGCGCTTTTTTCGCAAGTTTTGACGTTCGTATGTCATATTCGCTCAGATTTGCATCAATTGCTTCTACCCACTCGTAAATTCGAGCGAACACATCTACTCTCCGCCAAAACTGCAATATTTAAATTTTGGGCCTATTTTAATTAAATATTGTGCATTGTGCATAGGAGTTAGAATTTTTGGGCATCTTTGGTATATGAATTAGTAAAAATTGATTCTTTTTTTGGACAATTTTTTGCTAAAATGTGATTCGTATACGATCAAAAGTCGAGTGATTCGAGAATTGGGCCCCAGGACTCCAAGGAATCCAGTAGTAAAACTTCCATCAAAATCCAGTAGTTTTTGAGCAATGCTAGAACAAACATACAAAGAGAAAAAAATAACCTAATCTAAGGAAGTTTCAAAAAAATTACAGCTATGTATCTGACTACTCTAGTATACCTACCATCAGAACTTGTCGTTCCCCCATCTAGTGTCTCTAAATAGTGTGCCTTGCAGAGCACCCTGTCTTCGTGAAGCGCAAACTCCTCGCCTGTCGACAGCTGCCTGTGAATTGAAAAAAAAGTGATTAAAAAGGCAGGGTGTATAGTTAAAAAAAAAAAATTTGACCTTAGTGTCACACGTCACACCCCTTATACGGAGGACGACCAAAAATATTATAGCACTTAATTAAGTTGGGCATAATTTAGTGTTCCACTAAAAAAAGACCCTGTACCTATTTAAAACAAAAACAAATTGCACATGTTTTAAAGTTTTAAGGGCCGTTTAGCTTTTGGTAGCACATTCTAAACACCGACTAAATTTAAGCTAGGTTAAACAGTGCAATTTTGTCAAGAATGACGATAGATTAGGTCCGTTTCTGCGAGCTTAACATAGTTACTATTGTTCTCTTTTTCTAAATGCATTCATCTGAGAGAGCATACCATGGAAATACCCGCGTGCACACCCTTCTATCTTCTTGAGATACAGTATTTTCCTCCTGAAGTTTATACAGATTCAATTGACGTCAACTGTCACAAAGGATATACCTACGTAGGTACATATTTTGTGTCAACTGTCAGCGCGAATTCACGAATTCGATCTGCCGTTTGGTAATTTTCTTTCTCCCGAAAAAGACAGTTGGGCCAGTGCTGCACAGTTTTCTTTAATTTTACTTTTATCATGTGTGCTGATCTCAGATTAATATAGCTGAGGTGCTCATAATAATATTGTATTAAAATTTCATAAAACTTTTTTGCGCACTTTTCTATTCAAGATAGATAGATAATAGGGATATTTTGGAACGCTTATTTGACACTGCGTAGTGGTTGTGGTAATTACTGCGTCTGCGCAATAGCTAAACGTCATGTTTCATTGTGGTAGTTAACCACTGCCACTGTCGTAAGCTACGGATCCATTTCGTTGAGGTTTTGGTTATTTTTCTGGTTATTTTTAGAGAATTTCGGTTTAATTAATTTTAAAAATAATAAAATATTACAAGGTTCCAACATATAAAACACTTATTTTGTAAAATTAAGCCAATTTTTCTATTTTTTCTCATCTTTAAATTTTTTTACAAGTGACAGTTTTTAATGTGTTCCAAAAACTCTGGTAGTGGTAGTGGTTGTTAAACACTACCACAGCGGCTGTCAAAGTTGTCAAAATTTTAATCGTTCCAAAATATCCCTAATAGCTCAAAGTAGGTTTACTAGTGACAAAATTTCTGTCAGAAAAACCTAATCTAGGGATTTCTGTCAACTTTTAAACTTGATTTTGTTCAAAGAGTCATTAAGGTTAGGTTTTGTCTAAATAAAAATGGAACGGACTGTAGTTACCTCTGACAGTTATGCAGGGTTAAAGAGTGTGCAGGCGGGTATTTTTCCTGGAATGAGTAGTATGCGGATCTCTCTCAGACGAATGCATTTAGAAAAAGACAACATTAGTAACTATGTTAAGCTCGCTGAAACGGACCTATTGTGACTTACCTATGACAGGCGGCGCATGCGAAACAAGCCAAATGGTAAACGTGGTCACGTGCCTTGCGCACCCAATCGGAGGACGCGATGCCTCGCAGACAAACTGAGCACTTGGCGCCGAAACTTCTGAAACAAAGGGAAGGGGTCACTTGGGAAAATCTACTGAGAAATGTCTTTGCTTATACAGTGTGTCCCAAAAGTTTGGAATAATGGATTTTTTGGAAGAACTATGGTTTTTTATATAAACAAATTATATGGGATCATTTTAGGAAAAAAAGGGGTTTCGAAAAATGTATACCTTTTTCTACAGTGTCTTTTTTTAAATTGGACTTCCTGTATATCATCTCATTTTCTGAATACTTAAAAAATAAGCTTTTCAAAAATACCAAACACTTTGAGTCTATAACTTTTATCTTCATGATATTCAAGTTTAAATTTGTGTGTCGAAACTTACCTAAAATGATCCTACATAATTTTTTTTTTTAAACAACCCATAGTTCCCCCAAAAAAAAACATTATTCCAGACTTGGGACATACTGTATAACCGATTATAAAGGCATCCTAATAAATGACCCAGATTTTTTTCCTGCCCTCAGTCCTTCCCTCAGGCCTGCCATAGATTAAAGGTCCTTTACTCTGATGGGACTGCTCTCAGGCTGGGGTGATATGCTGTGGTTGATCAAACGGAAATCATGGTGTATCGTTTAGGATGTTTCTTTTTAGCGTTTATATATATAATCAAAGGACATCGGCGCGCCGAAGGGAGTCTTGGGAGGCTTAAGCCCACTGAAAAAATATCTAAAACTTGAACTAAAACTAAGTAAACTCAATCATAATAAACTACAACTTTTTTTTAAAACTTCCAAATCAGTTACATTAACCGAAAAGAATCTAAAAAAGAGAAGATCAAAAGATCTTGGGAGGAAAGAACGAAAATTCAAAATTGGATGGAAGGAACACACAAAAGACCAAAGCGAAAGAAGAAACAATTAAACGATGTTTCGCCCAGACATCATTTAACACCATTTACATGAATCCGGTGACACGTTTTTTCATCATCATTTCATCCCCTAATTCCTAGCACCGTACTGATGAGCACCACAAGTGCGAAATCCGGATCTACGGTTACCATTACCTTTTTTGAGGGAAAGCTCGCTATTCATTGATTTTTTTAAAATTTTTAATTTGCGCCCATAGCTTTTATTATGCTATAAGAAAGATAAAAAATTATTTTCTACTTTTAAGTGCATCTATTAAAAGCTTGTTCTTTTAAAGTTTTTTTAATAAAAATTTATTTGTGCTCACACTAGTGCGAGTCTACTGTATCATATTGCTCATTTCGTTTTAAGGCCGGTTTCTCAATAGCGGGTTACCAGAGAGTTAAATTAACTCGGGCTATAAATCCCAGTTTTTTGCGGTTTTAAGCCAATGTTTTTTTTAGGTTAACCCTGAGTTAAGGTAACTTACTCTGACCTTGAAGCCCTTGAGTTAATTTTAACCCGCTTTTTAAATATTTTTACAAGGTTATGTTGCTTAAGTTAACGCTAATTCGCTATTGAGAAAACGGCCCTTAGAGTAAAAATGTTAAAGACGTTGAAAACAGTCCAAAGTACCCTCACTCATTTTACTTCCTGCATAATATCTGATAAATATCGCACCCCGCGATCAAAATTCTTGTTGTAGTTTATTTTATCAAGTAATGTGCTAAGATAGTTTTTTAAAAACCCCATAATTCAAAGTCTAAGCGACTTTTCAGAAAAGGGACTTTTTCATCATTCGACACGCAACAATATTTGTATCATAATATATTTTTTAGATATCAGGAGCGTTTTTTCACTTTCAATTTGGGTTTGGCTTTCGAAGGTCATCACAACGAACCGATCGAATAGAATTACACAAACGGTTCGATTGTTTTGTCCGTCTAAAACAAAAAGATATCCATATCAAAGCGCTCGGATCTTAACTTTTATTCCTTTGATTTTTTTCTACCTTTAATGTTTCGATTAGTGCTTGTGCCTAAAAAATGTTGTTGAAAATACTAAAAACTTTGGTAATTGAATACCTCTTTTCAAAGGAAAGTAATTAGTTTTGCTAATTAATACAACTTTGCGCTATTCTTTTACAATAATTTGGTTAAAATTAAAACATGGCGGTAACTAACTTCCGATCCATTTTTGTGCAAAAATTTTTTATTATAATAATAATAACATTTTACCCTATTCTTTCTTAATGATTTGGGGAGAAAACCTTGTGGAAGTTAACTTCGGGCCAACTTTTTGCACCCGTATTCCAAATTTTTTGGTGACCAATAGGGTGGCTGTTTTGCAATTTGCAGATAGTGACTAAACCCGTTATATAGGTATAAAACACTATCAAAAAACATTATCACCTGTTTCTAATTTATTTCTGTCAATATTTAGTTACCTTTGGGTTCAGTTTACCTTACCAGGCAATTTTTAAGACGCCAAAGTCAACTATAGTGATTAGACATCGAGTAAGAAACTTATCAGAAAATATTTATTTTTTGTAACTGTCCGCAAAAACGATGAGTTTTTCGTTACCGATGCAAAAACAATATTTTACTTATGACATTTTAGTAATGCCCCTATCCTAAAACTGTCTAAGGCTCCTGACTCAACTATTGCAGTAAAACGATGACTTGCCAAAATTGTCTGTCGGTATGTCTGTTGCGCTCCGGGACCCCCAAGAAGTTAAGAAGTATGTGTGTGCCTTTGCATAATACCTACAGGGTGATCCATACTAAATACCTTTATGATTAGATCGAGCAAAAGGTCATATGGTTTTTAGTTTTAGCAATAATACTCCACGCATGTTGGTATTTACCATAAAACGCTATTAAATCAGCCAAATGACCCCGATACAGTTGGTTTTGTCAGCAGATTTAAAAAAAAAAACATTTTTTGAGACATATTTTCTTCTAAAGCTAGTTTGTTGCCCTTTTAGATAAAGCAAAAAAAAACGACTACTATTTCTAATAACCTAAGCTTGTTTTTAATAAAAATAAATCGATATTGTGTCAAATATGGCTGCTTATGACGATTTTGCAGTTTTTTGAGCATAACAACGGAATTTTATAACCTATGGTGAAAATCATACCTATTATGGATACAACTGGTCAATACACATACATACCCATATAACTATGAGATACTATAACGGCCCAAGTGTCGCAAAATGTGTAACGAAAATAACTTTGAAAAACAAAGAAGAAAATTCAAAATCGCGGTTGGCTTTGGCACTGTTTGGGACGCCAGTGGGTCTATTCTTGAATCGAGAGAAACTTTGCATAGTCTTAGTCAAGACCAATAGAATTACTTTCGATCAATATCGGACAAAAGTGAGAGAAACCTATTTAAACCGAAGATTTGGACCAATGAGATGCATAGTAGCGAGAAAATTTGACTCCCTGGGAGCAAATTTTCTCTCGATTCAAGAATAGACCCCCAGGCCAAAGGCGAAAAATCTACTGCGCATACACTAACAAAGCCGTGCCAGTGTCGTAGTGACCTTACGATAATTTAACGACAAGGTATTAGGGAATTATGGAAATACGGCTGCACTGGATAGTGCCTACTTAGCGCCGACCTTAACACACGCTGTGCCTGGCTCTAAAAGGTACAAATTATAGAATTATTGAACGCGCCTCTAGCAAAACGGTGACGATACGACTTTATTTCTAACCTACAAATAATGCTGCCTGTTTTCGAAATTCTGTGTTGTTTTTTTTTATATTTTGAGTAATCAAAAGCATGGGTGATGTGTTGGAAGCAGAGGTCTTTGTGGAGGGTGGAGAGAAGGACCATTAGAGTTCTGAAGGGATTTTGTGGAACTACTTCTCGTAGCAAACAAATATTGTCTTCATCGGTAAAACGAAATATTTGAGCCTTGCTTTTTTTAATTTTCTTGTGCTATGTCATCCGATTTCATAAAAATATAACTATTTTGTCCCAATTTTTGCTTTTTTGGCCGTCACAACACAAAAAATTCCCGAAAGTAGGGTTAAGGTAAGAAAAATGGCGAATAGTTGTCAAAAACGTCAAATACGGCTAGACACAGCCAAGATACGGCCCAGTATAATTCCTCCACAAATAAGGGCAGGTCCTAACCTTATTAGTGTCGGCACTAAATATGGTCGTTCTTGCGCATGCGTATCTGTCAACAGCGTCAAAATAGTGCCTGGCCTTATTAGTGCCGGGCCCTAACTGCGTTTCAATAATTCCCTATTAATTTGAGTGACAGTGACTACGACATGACACAAGGTGACCCCTTACACGAGTACGTGGCGCCCAAGTGCCACTTCCTGAGAAAACACGGCATCGCGAAGAGTTTACATTTTTGAGGAGATATGGTTTTGCCATTTTGTTTATGTTATTGTGATGTTTTTGTGTTTTAATGTGGCGGTATTTTCTGTGATTGAGTGCGTTTTTTAAATAAATATGAGAAGCACATGGCCTCTTTTT
Organism: Oxystoma pomonae; assembly: GCA_963921995.1. NCBI lineage: Eukaryota > Metazoa > Arthropoda > Insecta > Coleoptera > Brentidae > Oxystoma > Oxystoma pomonae. Next base: position 14,887,251 of record OY998170.1, on the reverse strand, counting down.
ACATCTTATCTTAGATAAACTACGCATTAATTGACCCGTAACTCACAAAGTGTGTCAGTTACAAAGTCCGGGGCCCAACATGCCTACAAGAGCACTTGTATGCGCAACTTTTTTGCAAAAATTAAATAATAATCACCAATTAAGCCTAAAAGATCCTGCTTTTTGAAACACTTTTTAAATATTTTTTACGGTAGTGTCCACTCTTTTAATAAATTTTCCAAAAGCAAACAAAAACATTAAACATAAGTTGCTTTCACTACTGACGCAAGCGCTTGCCCGGTAGACTCCTCGTCTCTGGGTTATTTCCAGGCTAACTTGATTGAAAGAGTTCTTATTGGTACGCATTTTTCTCGGGAAATGCAAGGGCAGGACCGTTATATCATCTCATAGTTATATGGTTTCACTAAAAGTGCACTATGATTTGAACAAAATTAAATTAAATTTAAAAAGAATTTACCGAAGGTGAATAAATAACAAAAAACAAAAAAAATGGCGAGCTTTCCCTCAAAAGGTAATGATCACCGTAGACCCGTGTTTCGCACTTGTGGTGCTCATCAGTACGGCGCTAGTGATTAATCTGTTTTTTAGGGAAAGCTCGCTATATTTTTGTTTTTTAAAATAAAATTAGTTTTAAAAAAATCGCTTATCACATGAAAAAATTGTGAATTTTGCAAAATTGTCCTGCTTTCCATGTTTAGTCGCCATCTTTTATTTGGTATGAGTTTAACAGATTTCCAATGTAACGGCTTTTAACCAGTGGCGTCAAATTTCCATTAAAACGCAAAAAATAATAATCATAAAAATTACATTCGAAGATGTTTCTCGCTAGGACCTATGTAAAAGATTTTAATTTTTCGTTTATCTATAGGAGAATTAACGAAATGAAAAATGAATAATTTTTTTCGCTAAAACCAACTGTGCCTTCTATATTACAACCCTTGAACAACAACAAAATTTATCGATCCTTGATTTTCTTTGCAAGGGTGCCCGGATTTTTAGAAAAAAGAGAACTGTTTTCACTTAAGCCGGGAAATAATTTTTCTTTTTTTCTTTTATCGCTTTTTTTATTGAAAAAAATCCTTCAGATATTTTGTTAAGAATTTAAAGATGGACAACCGTGTAACCCTCTGGGCACCCTGGCAAAAGATTAATAAGGGAAAAGGCGTTGACAGTGGTAGTTTTTTTTAATATTTAGGAAAAAACAGTTTGTTTTCAAAAGTAATTTTGGTATTAATTTTTTGGATCTGAGTATCCATTACCACAGAATGACCGAACTCTGAGGCTCTTATAATATAATGACGATGGAACACAAGGGTCCACCCTGTATAATATTTATTCACAAGAACAATCGAACTCACGCATGAGAAGAAGTTATTTTATTTAACTCTGGGTCGTGATGGCTGTATGAAAATACAATAAATCATTATTTCTGATATTTTATTATGAAAGGCATATTTTTCATATATACTATCTCGTTTGTAAAAAGTAGATATACTGTTGTGATTGTTAGAAAATTTTATCATGATTGGTAAAAAAAAGAACATACAAAAAACTAGAACACAAAAGCATTTAGTTTGCCACCGGCTACTCCGTTTTCAAATTGCGCACCATATATCCTTAAGGCGCAATTACACAGACGAACATGCTCAAACAAAAGCTCGTGCAAAAGATCTAAAATTTTTTGCGTGAACATTTTTGTGAGCTCTTCTTTGAACATTTTGTTCGGGTAAATTTTTGAGCAAATTATTGCTATCTGTTTTGGAAACATATTTTTAAAGATGAGAATAAATAAAATTTCACATCATTGATCAGTGATCTCAATTCTTTAAAAAAATGGAACACCAACTTTTATTTTAAATTTTTGTGAAAAAAAGCCGACGGCAAGCGAAACATTATTCTTGGCTATCAGTTTCGTCACATGGATTAGGGTTACTTATAATATTTTTTTTCTTAGGGTTTTTCCCGGATTTTTTTGCCCGGTGGTTTTTTGGGGATTTTCTTGCGAGTTTTTTTTTATTTCCAAGGGTTTTTTCCTAAATTCAAAAGACAACCCAGGAAATTTTTTTTCCAAAAAAAACTCAAAAATTACACTTTTAAGCGGTAATCCGCGCCTCACGTTTATCACGGAGTGGTGGGGAGGGGATTTTTTTTTAAACATATTTCTGTTACTTTACTTTACCCTTAGCTTTGATTGTTTAAGTTAGTTTAAGGCCCCAACGGTTGCTTAAAAAAGCAAAAGGTTCATGAAAATGCTGAACTGCCAATTTAATGTAATAATCAAGGTCGATTACTGACACTGAACAAACAATATGCAAAGGAGCAAAATTCCGATTCAGAAGTCTAGTCTATTACTGCTAAATTATATTTTTTTAGACAAGGGTCGGGATCGTAGGGTTGTAAAAGTGGGTAATAAACCGGTATTATTTAGACCGAACGTGCTTTTGTTCATATATTTGAGATTTAATAAAATGTATATAGGTTTTTTAATTTGACTTAATTATTATTGTATTGTGTTTTAAACTAAGAAGTAAAATAAAGAGATATTCTTTTAAACGTAAATTTTTATCATTAGATTTTACAGGCAACAGCAATAAATAAGTGCCAATTATTATTTTTTATTCTCGTTTTTTTACAACCCCAAAAAAGTTACAAGTATACTGGCATATCCCCCATAAAAATCAGGTCAATCGAAGTTGCTTATGAGGTAAAATGTGAATTTCGACATCAAATCATTTTTCCGTCGGAAAGCACTTAATTAAAAATACCTTGTTTTAAAACTTAGTCTTTCTATTTTCAGTTAAGTTCAATGAATTCCCATAAAACTATAAAATTTAAATTTGTAAGAAATTTCTACAACAACATTTCTTCAAACAAATTTGGCTTAACATTCTCTCCAAAATTTCCGTGAGTCTTTTTGTACGAGATTTTGCTCGAACTTTTTTTTGAACATTTTGCTCAAGAGGCTCGTGTAAATATTTGTCGGCATTTCAACATCAAAGGAAAGTTTGTCTGTGTAAATTCGCCTTTATGTTGGCCATTTGGTTTTTTGACTTTATTTCTGTGCAAAAAAATAATAAAAATAATTTTGTTGCACCCCTTAAAGGGGTCCTCCATCAAAAATACCAGTGGAGTTTATTTTGTAGTAGAAGCGATGCACAGTCTAGTGCTTCGTTTTTTGATATCACTTCGAGTAATCGAGATATTCAATTTTGAAAGTTAAGTCCTGCCACTATTTCGTCATCAATACACGCCTTGACAAAATATGACATGCTGCGATACTGACATAAGTTAACAATTACCAGGTTTGTACCCACTACACCAACCAGTCGGCTTTTGGTTGCATCAAGGTTGGCAGCGTTTTTAATTTCAACGTATAAACAGTAGGCGAAATGCGCATTGGCGGTAAACCGCGTTAAAATAAAAACGGTTTACGGGCCGTATAAACTAAGTAATTTACAATATGTCATTGTCGTGTCCATGTGATACTCACTTAAGCTTGATTTATACTGACCGCCCGCCGTCTACGTCTACGTTCGCGTCGGCGCTGGGAAACATCAATATATGGGAACCCTTGACTTCTATTTATACCTTGCGTCGACCCGCCGCTGGCTGCCGCCCGAGATAAGCCAAGTTTATCTTTTTCCGTCTCCCGTCCATAGTCATGCGTAGTCCGACCAATAGAAAAGCATTTTGAGTGGTCACGTGATTTTTATTGTTGTTTTTGTCTTGTTTGTCAAGAATTCTAACCTAACTTACCCATCTTGCTTTGATTGTGTTTTTTTGACGAACTAAATTTTTTAATTTTTAAAATGAGTGATAAGAAGAAAGCCAGCTCAGTGAGCTGTATGAAGAACTAATACTCGAGAAAATATCAACAAAAACGATTATTTCGAGGTTAAAACAACGCGCCGACGCGACGGCAACGGTAGGCGGTGCCAGTATAAATCACCAGTAGACCTGGTGTATGATACCAAAAAAGCCATGTTTTTGATATTTGCGAAAAGTGCGACTAGTGGTAGAGCCATGATGAACCTTAAAACAATTTAGTTAAATACCTGTTAAATTATTTTTAGATGTGCTAAAATACACTTTAGTAGGACACGTTTTTTGGTAAATCTAAAGACTGTGAAGAACTTTGATTGAAAGAAATAATAAAACCTTATGTCTTACACACTTTACGCTTTGAACAATTACAATTTTTGCTGTTTTTGGGTAAAAAATCATAAACACAACAGCACTAAAGATGACAGACAGATGACAAAACAGAAATTTTTAGTAAACAATTGCCCTAAATTATTTCCATCTTTCCCTAAAATAATTTTTTATAGCCCGCTGTGTCTCTTCAACAACCATAAATATTTTTCATTTATGCTCAAGCCATGATGAACCTTAAAACAATTTTCTTAAATACCTATTAAATTTTAACACGTTTTTTGGTAAATTTAAAGACTGTAAAGAACTTTGATTGAAATAAATTAACACCACCTTATGTTTTACACACTTAACACTTTGAAAAATCACAGTTTTTGCTGTTTTTTGGATAACAATTGCAAAATAAAAATCATATGCACGACACCACTCAAGATGACAGACAGATGACATAACAGAAATTTTTAGTAAACAATTGCCTTAACTTATGTCCATCTTTCCCTAAAATACGTATCTCTTCAACAACCTTAAAAATTTTTGCACGTCACTAAATTATCTCTCCATCTACCTCTAAAATTCTGTCCTCTCTCTTTAAATATTTTTCATTTTAACAGAGAGAAAATGTTTTCTGGCAGTACTTTTTTTGAACGCCTAAAAAACAGTGAAAAATTTGAGTGTTTTATTCTAGAAATCGAAACTTTAGAAGGAAACCTTTAAAATGTGAGCAATATAATGGCATAAAAATGTGAAAAACGTAGAAAAAAATTGCTTCATCAAAAACGTTATCCCTTAAATTATGCTTAAATATTTTAAGCCAAATTACCATCATGGCTTGACCATAAAAACAGAGAAAAATTTTTTTTGGCAGTAATTTTTTTGAACGCTTAAAAAACAGTGAAAACTTGAAAAATTGAGTGTTGTATTCTAGAAATTGAAAGTTTGGAAAGAAAGCTTTAAAATGTGTGCAAAATCATGGCATAAAAATGTGGAAAACATAGTAAAAATTGCTTAAACAAAAATGTTACCCCTTAAATTATGCTAAAATATTTTAAGCCTTAAATTACCATCATGGCTTTACCATGAAATAGGGTTTTTTATGGAAAATACGGTAAAAGTAAAACTCTAATATGGGCGGGGTAGAGGCGAGAACCAACCATACGAAAGTATTGTAATGATTTTTTGCCATTCATGCATAGTATGGAGTTTTTTTATTTTGAAGTAGCCTACAAATTTTGCTTTAAATGTAAAATAACAAGTCACGTTTTAAAAGCCTATACTTACCAGAAATTTATATATAAATGAATAAAATTTAAAGTAAAAAATATACCCATATAAAAAACCAAAAATCTCACACCACGTGGGTCAATTGTACGTAAAGTAAAAAATGTTTTAATAACAAGCTTTTATAATAGGCACTAAAATATTTGGATGCCTGAGTTTTGTAAGTGCCAAACTCTATACCAAGTTTGTGATGTATTTTTATTATTATTTACTCCTCTAATAAGGGTTCAATTTTAAAATTTAATTGGCGCCCATGGCTTTTATTATCGTATCAGAAAGCTAAAAAATTATTTTTGACTTTCTAGTGCCTTTTATGAAAGCTTGTTATTAAAAAAAAATTTTAACTTACGTTTATTTTGAAATATTTAGTTACCCATGCATTTCGGAGAATGTATGGTTACCAAATTTGAATTGAATAATTTCATATTTTAATCGAAATTGGACGTAGTTAGATGGTACTCCCCTTTACCCCCTCTTTAACACAAATTCGTAATCTTCTACAGCAAAAATCCCTGTACAGGGTGTACAAAATTCGATGCTTTTGGACAATATTTTTGGAAAAAAGTCTGCATTTTGGGATAGGCCTTGTAACTTTTTTCTTTACGAAAATATGTTCGTAGTGTGCATTGCATTGTATAATTGCATTTTTGTAGAGTTTTTAAACTAAAATTTAATTATCACACATTACACTTTTAATTTTTGAGATATAACACAAAGTTGGTATTTTTCTTATGGAACACCCCAGCTTTTTTACATATTTTGAATGCTTTTTTAATTTCCTTTAAAACAATGTGCCTCTTACAGATATATTGTCATCGGAACTATAAACGCATACCAAAATTTAAAGTTGATCGGATATGTAAAAGTTAGTCAAAATTAGACACAAAGTTGGCAAGCTATTTTTGAACCTCCATTAACCTAGCAACCCCACCCGAAGAAAATCAAAATTTAGTTAAGCCATAATTATGTGCTTTTTATGTGCTAATTTCGTCCCCAATCAAAAAATTTTGTGCTCCTCTGGTTTCTAAGAAAATCGAAAAAGAAAATGGGGTAGCTAGATTAATATTAACTTAAAATTAAAAAAAAAAAACGTAATTTAACATAAAAAATCGATTCTTATTTTAAAATAAAAAATTTTTAGTTTGATTTTTTTTTAAATTCAAGCAAAAACAAACCAATCAAAGAAAAGTAATATTTTTTTATAAATAGGAGGTACAAGTTTCGCTTCAACGCCTATATAATTACCAGAAATTTAAATTTACATAAAATTCTGAATGAATATAATTAAAGTAAAAAAAATATCCAAAAATCTCACACCGCGTGGGTCAATTAAAACTAAAAAAATGTAAAATGTTAATCCACTGAGCATTCTTTACGATTTTACCGATCATTCCCGGTTCCGGACATGCACCAAAATTGAAATTTGGTGTAAAATCGTCGACAGCCGCTGTCGCGAGATCGAGAAATCACTAAATTAGGGGGAATTAGAGCTCTCATTAAAAGATACATGGCCAGATTGCGTAGGCTTCCAATTGCGGTGGCTGTGGCCTGCTGTACTGCCGACAGATTCCAATATTTACTCTTCCCTCTCTTTTTTTATTGGCTCTACCTCTTTATGAGATAATCTTCCAGCTCAAGTGGTATAACCGAGGATTATCTGACTCGAATGGTTTGTTCGGGTTCCGAATTTTAAAACTGTCCTAGAACGTTTTCGAACTGCGCGTGATAGTTGCGCAATCGACGGGACTGTTCTTAACAGTTTACAATTTTTGGACGAACCCGAACGCATTAAATTGCCATAATAATAGAGTGAAGAAGAACAAGAAGAAGCACGTGATGAGATCCAGAGTGTTTTAATTGTGTCTTTTATTTTTAGCATAAAATAAATATTTTACCTACCGAAAATTTTCCATGATTTGGTTCTCATCATATAGTGTTTCTACAAATTGCATTTTAAAAATCTGCCATTGCCCAAAGTGAAATTCTGCAGTTTTTGAAAAAACAGAAATTTAACATCGAACAAGCTGAATTTTTGGGTTAGGCAGGGATTCCTCTTCTTTAGGTCATACCATACAAAACCCTCGACAAAACGTTTATAAAAATACGCGGATAATAAAATAATACAAGACTACACTCTGGCTTTTTATTATTTTTCGTAAAAACCCATTTATTTGGGTATATTTTCAAGGAACAAATTATTTTTTCGGACAAACTTTACATGCGTAAATGAATTTGCGCATACGTCAGAAAATGGTCCTAAACAGTTCCATTTAATTCCGCCCGGCTTCACGGGACTGTACAGAACAGTATTGAACCGGTCCTGGACAAATTTTCGGTAGTAACCCGAACACAAAACTTTTCAGTTCAGAACAGTTGTGGTCGAACCAGAACGCGTTTTTTTAAGCGCGCATGCTCTGGACTGTTTAGAACAGGAAATTTCGACGAACCCGAACAAACCACTCGTCACCTGAGTCCTGAAATATATATATAGGGTGTGCCAAAAAAACGCACTTTTTTAAATGATTATAACTTATCGGAAAATTGTCCGATTTTAATAATATTTAGCTTTTTAGAAAGCCAAAGCTTCAAAATTTATAGGACCAATGTGAAACTTGACATTTCCTAAAATCCAAAATGGCGGACCTTTTTGAAAAATAGTCATTTTTAACCCCCCTAGATATTTTTTTGTGTGCGACACTGTAATAAATCTGAAACATCGGTTACGAAGCCACATCCTTTTAAAAATTCGGACAAGAAATAAGGAAGTTTGCAACTTTTAAATAGACCAGAGTTTACCTGCAAAATCAAGCTTATTAAGAAAAAATCTACTTGTTTAATTAGCAATAACTTTTTCAAAAATTGATCGATTTTAATAAGTTTAAGCTTTTTAAAAGGCAGAAGCACGGCCTACTCCGCTCCATACGGCGTTTTCCTTAATCTCATAAAATATGTAGGCATATGCATTGGATTTTTCTTCCATCCAAATCAGCTGATCCATTACGTCATAATTTCCTCTACTTTAGTTCAAACCGAAATCGCGGAAATGCATTGGTAAATACCAATTAAGAATCATTCCAGACTGAAAATCGCCTTTAGCTTAAATATACGCCTAACCCAGGCCAAACTTGTAAGCAACATCTAAATCTAGCCAGCCATGGAAATAGCAAATACCAAAACAAAAGACATTTGCTTAGCCTTTGTACATGTGCGAAAATTTATCGATCCGAGGGGTTTCCGGCCGGCTTCGCGGTCATAAAATTTTCAATTGAGGCGACGCCATTTTTCTTTTTTATTTGTTTTGACTTCGTGTTATCATTTGCGCGGAGCGTATTTTTGACTGTTAATAATTTAAAAAAAGTAAGCTAAAAGATGGAGAACATCAGTCAACGAAAGAGGTGCGATACCGTCGGAGGTATCGAATGGAGAAGGTCCAGAGGTTTAGCTTTTTTTACATGACAAATACCGAATTCTTTCTGTCAAACAACAACGATCGGCTGCCTTGGTGGCTTCGGGTCTTAGCGGGTGACGTTGACGCGGCGCATGTGAACTAAGCCAAATGAGATAATACAGTGAGAGGGATATAAATGAAAAGAGATCTGAGTCGCAGACGGATATTATGGGTTAGTAAGTACTACAACACTTCAGAAAGGCAGTAGATAATAACCAGCATTCAAAGGGAACACACTGGGACTGAAAGAAAGATGTATGTGAGAATTTGCGTCCCAACTCAAGGTGTTCGCCGTCTTCATGTGATCATGAATATTCAAGGCAAAAGCAGAACCAGGAGCCAGTAATAAAAAGTAAGACGGCTTGTTTCCGAGAGATTCATGGTTACAAGTTCAGGAAACTTCCTTGTCTTTGTCAGTGGAAGACGGTAAAAGGTAGCTGCTTTTAACAGCTTTAGTTTGTCTCTTAGTCGATGGCACAATATAAGAATAAGGCAAGGGGGAAAATAAAGGTAAAAGGAAAATGAAAATTAACTACGTGTTTTTTTTTGTTGGTTATCGATTTGTCCCAGGGAAAATAGAACATATCATCAAAGAAAAAGTGACAAATTTTAAACGAGCGGATGGGGCAAGTTAGGTAAATTTATATTCCCTGGGTAAATTTGATCTCTGGTCCAACTTTACGTATAACCCTACTTTTTTGTGTTGTTTACTTTTTAAAGTTGGTATTTCTTGGCCTTTTTTTGAGTCTTTTCTCTAAAATATCTCATAAATTGATCCACAACAATAAAATACGTCATTTTGAAAATCCGTTGTCAACCCCTTGTGTCAAAAGCAAATTTTCCAAATCAGTAACCAATTCTAAGGAAATTGCGGAGGACAGTTCATGACAACATTGTAGAGCCGCGTTCTGATTCATTCTAAAGCAATATTTAAAATATGGCGGTTTAATAGAGATGTGGTGTTTACCGTGAAAAGATAGTTTCGGCGATTTTTCAGCACTTTATAAGTATAGTAAATAGCAATTGCATAAAACAAAAAAAACAAACAAAAACCCATCGGATCGGTCTGACCTAAGATGGCAAACCGTTCATTAACTATTTCTAGAAGATAAAACAAAACATCATATTAAGTAAACTTTCTCATGTATTTTAAACTGAGGCGTTTTCTCGCGTTGAAATTGTTTAAAATGTTTTTAAAAAGTTCGAAACATTTGTTTTCTCGCGTTGCAACGGTGACGTCAGATCTAAACGGGTTAAAAATATTTTGAAACGGAATCCACTCTAGTTTTAAAACTGACGCGTGCGTAGAAGAAACGTCAAAATTCTACATTGTTGTTTTAACCTCAGATTTTTTTGTTTTTGCGTGAAAATGGATGAACAAAACGTTATATTTAAAAAGTTCGTGGAACGTGAAGGTGAGGTCATCAAAAATCATAAAATCATAAAAATGAAGTCCTGTGTGAGATGCAAAAAACGCCTCAAAAAAATAGACAGAAAAACAAAAAAGTGAGGTTACACTAAACTACGTCAGCGCTTTGAACTACTCATTTTTTCTCGGTTCTAAATGATGACGTCACATCTAAATAGTTTCAAATAATATTTCAAAATAATTTTAACGCGAGAGAACGCCTCTGAACTTCTTAGGCACTATAACTCCTTTGTCAGATTAATGTCTTGTATATATGCTACTTATTAGTTGGGGGGCATATGGACTTCCGTGGGCTTTTTGATGATGATTTTATAAAACCTGTTTTAACCGGTTAGCAAAAGTACTGCAGTCAAAAAGTGAGGTTAGGGCGACAAAATATACTTTTAAATCTTAACGGTTTGACCTACGTTAATGAAATTTGGTACTCATATTGGCCTTCTGGTCAGATTGCATTATAAAATTTAAAAAATAACATTTAGTGCATCTAGGGGCCGGTAGAGTGCGAAATGTGTTTCTAGATTTTTCCCTGTATCTCCCGAACGACTTATCCTGCACACTTGAAACTATGTGGTTTTGTAGTACAACCTATTAGCAATCAGCCTGATATCACAAAAAAATTTTTAGCCTGTGAGCGGAGGGCCCTGAACAGACGTCATTTTTTTGATAATTTCGAAAAAAAAAATCTATTTACGCAAACTTAACTTAAGGACATCGAAAATTTGTATAAATCGGTTACTTATAGACCACTCAATATTTCTCCACCTATAAATAGCCTCAAAAATGTTGCAGCCCAAAAGTGAGGTTAGGTTGACAAAATATTTTTAAATGTTAACGGTTTGACCTACGCTGCTGAAATTTGGTAATCATATTGGGCTTCGCGCCAGATTGTATTATAAAAATTAAAAAAAAAACATTTAGTGCCTCTAGGAGCCGGTAGTGATATTATGCTGATTGGTAATAGTGTGTACTACAAAACTACATAGTTTTAAGTGTGCAGGATAAGTCGTTCAGGAGATACAGGGGAAAAATCTAAAAGCACATTTTGTCCTCTACCGGCCCTTAGATGCACTAAATGTTATTTTTTAAATTATATTATTTAATCTGACCAGAAGGCCAATATGTGTATCAAATTTCATCATCGTAGGTCATACCTTTAAGATTAAAAAAAATATTAGTAACCGATTAAAACAGGTTTCGTAAAATCATCATCAAAAGGCCCATGGAGGCCGAATTTCGACTCTATGCCCCTCGACTATATTGCTATATTCAAAGAAGTTTAACTAAAATAGACCCAACAAGTCATTCATAAATTGCTTTGAAACGCGATCAGTCGTTAGATTTAGGGAAAACCATTTTATGTTCCACTGGCAACGCTGCACCAGACATGCTCCTCCTCACACATGCTCCTACCACCTTACGTTTAGCAGCGGCCAGAAGCGGCTCGTTATTTATAAATGTAAAAAGGTTTGGTCGTTATTTTCAGACTTGTCAAATTTTTTTGGAAATACAATCTTTAATTTTTTTATACTTAATAATTGATACCGAGGGTATGGAGAGGTATTATATTTGTCATTGTGATATAACATAGAAAATATTAATTTTTCAAATGTTCTCCAGATAGTTATCTGCCTAATAAGTGCGGAAAGTGATACTTTTACGCACGGGAGGAGTTCGGGCGGGAAAGACACTTCCGCAAAGGTTAGGTACAATTTTTTTTCTACGAGTGTTTATGATGACTTTCTTGATCAAAATTTAAAAATTTGGTCCATAAAGTACCAAAAAAAAAAATTACGTGCGTTAAACGTTTTTTCACGCACGCTATGACAGTTTTTTATGCACGCCGTGCTTATTTTTTTACGCACGACGTGTGGTAAGTTGAACTTTCCACATTAAAATTGATTATTGATTAGTAGAGTTTTTCACACGCATTTGCGAAGTAGTTTCTTTACCTATTTAATGTCAAGTGTCCTGCAAAACTTTATTAAAAAATTAGCATAGGTAAAAGTATTTTTTTAGCATGGCGTGAATTTTAAGTCTAATTGGAGTTTTTAGATGCATTTATAAACTGGATTAAATTGAAAATGGAAACAAAATTATTTTTTTGGTTTTAATTTTAAAAATACCAAATATATATAACCTTAGGCAGAAGCTTTTTATGCAAGTAGGAAATTGTTGTACTAAAAACGTGTCAAAAGTGCCCTTTTCGCCCTTAACGGCCCTCGTGTGCAGAAAAGTATCACTTTCCGCACTGTTTAGGCAAATTACCAAAAAACCAATGTGGAAAAAATAAGCAAACTCGACTAAAAATAGTGGTATTTCGAAAAAGGATGATACCTATATTATAGGTACTATATGATAGTTTTTCTTTGTATAAAAAAAATGGAATTTATACACTTTACTATAATTTTTATTTAATACATACAAAAGTATCTTTACATTTTTAATAAATACAAAAAAATCTTATGTGGAGTATCTACCTATGTAAATATTATAAATAAAAAGTTGTAACAAATATACATTCTTTATCCTGTGTCAAATCTCAGCAGAAAAAATAATCTGACTACAGATAGTATCAAAACTGTGAATGTATTTATAAATAAATATCATACGCACCTCTTACATTTTTTTGCTACTCATATAGGATATTTAAAAATGTCGCAGCTGGGGTTGGTTTATTATACCAAATATACTGTAATTAATTAAAAGTGCTTACCATATTGTTTTTATCACAAATTCGGAAAAATATCCCAAAAAAACTTATTTCTTTCCTATATTTTTTAATAACTTTTTTTTATTGCAGAACTAGTTGCACGCCTATGGCGGCCTATCACAAGATGGCGTCGAAAAAACATATAATAACAAACCTGTGAAATGTTTGGTTTTCACCTGCAATCTCCAGTTTTCGTCACACTACGCACTTTGTCACATCAGTTTTGCCACAAACACTTAAAAATCTATTGAAAAAATATTAAAAAAACTCTCGATTAATCTGTAAAATATACCAAAACCTCGATTATGCTAAAGCTACAACGCCGTAGAGAAATTATGAATGGAGCAGCGTACAGACGTTTATATGGCTGACCCGCCACAAATGCGAGGTTGTCACATTATTGTAGGTTTTATTCCCGATATATATTGGGAAATAAAAATAATTATTCTTTCGGCCAAAATATCAGGTATTTTATATGATATTTCGATCGAAAAAATGAGGTATATTTCAAGTACCATAACATGTACCTCGACATTATAAATTCTTTATTGATTTAAAATTGTGAAGATTTTAAATTTCTTTATATATTTGAATAATAATAAGGTCTTTCTCCACGTTTAAAAACATTACGTGTAGAGATACAACTTTCAGCGTAATCTGCAATTGTCGCCAAATTGTTTACCTTATGTTTGATCGCAACTGTGGTAAACATTATGTCTCTATTTAAGTTATACCTTTATGCCTATATTACATAATTATAGGAAATAAAATAAGGGATAATTATGGAAACTCGGCAACCGCGGTTTAGATTTCCGGAATTTGCGCCGAGATGTCTGATTTGCCTCAAGATTTTTATGCAGCTTCTATTTTATTTCAATTTCTTTGGGGCATTTATGCCCATGTGCTCTGCGATTTGCTTAAGTAATGAGTAGTAAAGAAATCCATAATTTTTAAGTATTCCCTAAATTTTATTCGTTTGCTCTGGCCAAAAAAAAGTTTTCCATAGCTAGGAATTAAATCTTGTTATAAGTTCAACCACTGGATGGCGCTTACTATTCTTTGCGTCAGTTTTTACATTAAATTTTTCAGCTTCAGTAAGGGTCATTTAAACATATCCAGGGTGGATTCTTTAAACGGAACGGTGCTTCTAGCGGGTTAGAATTTGGTTTTATAAAAAAAATCCAAAAACACGTCAACTGAGATTTTTAATTTTCTTTAATCGTGCTATCTTGGTTTTCTTATTTCGTTTTGTTTAGTTAGTTATGGCAAAAAAAATATTTTTTAAATAGGACACCTTGTATAGTTTGACATTTTTGAATTCTAAAAAAAATTCTCTCTTTTTGATCTTTTTGACAATACCACACACTAATACTCTATATTTTATGGTTTCCAAGATAGAGGCATTTAAACTTGCGTGGAATGGTTGTCTATGCCCTGTTTTATCTGTTTATCGAAGTTTTCCATACAGATTTAGATAAAAATATCGGCATTATCGTAAAAGATAGATCCTACTGTGTGGTATTGCTGAAGAGAGAATTGTTTGCAGATTTCAAAAATTGCAAAATACACAGGGGGTCCTATTTTTAAAAAAAATTGCCATACCTCGTAAACTAAATGACATAGACAAAATCCAAGATAGCACGATTAAAGGAAATTAAAAATCTCAGTTGACGTGTTTTTGGATTTTTTTATTCAACCAAATTCTAACCCGCTAGAAGCACCGTTCCATTAAAAGAATTCATCCTGTATATTGCCCTTAAAATCCCCAATGCTAGAAAGATGCCCTCCAGTGCACATAATCGTAGGGTTCTTAGTATAATTGAAGAGACAGTTGTATTGTTTCTAAAAAATAAACAGTAATATTTAGTTTAATTAAACTAATAAAACAACAAAAAAAACTTGCATAAAAATATGTGACCATAAAAACTTAAAGCCATCATCCATTGGGGCATCATGGAAATTAAATTGAATGTGGGCTTGTCTCTTCATTGACTGGTCCTAATTTGTAAGTCATATAGTCTTACCAGAAACGTCCTCAATCTAACTCCAACTGTTCTTGTATGAGTGGCAAAATATTTCGAACTGTTGGTTTGGTTAGCCGGAAACGTTGAAAAAATCTAAATCTAAATCCTTCTGGCAAAACCATTTTCAATTATATTCAGCTCGTCCAAATCGTCATTTAAAAATTCCATTTTTATTTTTTTTACCGTTTTTGAGTTGACAGAAAATGAGGTTAGAATTCTCTCCTAAGGATGATTTAAGGCTCGATATCTGGCATCTTAAATTTAGGTATTCCTTAGACTACAAAGAAAAGCTGAGCAAACCAAATCAGCGACACCGTTAAGAAATCCTTAGCGCAAAGGAATCCTTAGAGAAATCGCAGAGCAAATGGACATTAACTCCTTACTCGACGCTACGGTCAGAGATCTCTTATCCAACGAGATGCGACAGTCAGCAAGGCGTTTATTTATGCGCATGATCGGGACTGCGGGTCTAAGCTTGATTTATTACTTTTATTAGTCCGAGTAGGCCGAGAGATTTTTGCATTTTGTTGGTGTGCGCTTATTCGTTAGAGTTTTTCTATTTTTGAATCATGCCGGGCACTTGGTGTTATTGCGGCTGTGTGTCAAAAACTGGTATGGGCATCAGTTTTTTCTCTTTTCCTAGAGATACAAAACAGTATAAGGTACACATATTTTTTTAAAGCTCTTTTACATATTTAAATGCCTACTTACTTATAGTAATATATCGTCGTTGACACTCTAAAACCTGCTATGTGCATTTTTATTAATTTTACAGGAACGAGAAAAATTTTTTATTGCTCCGATGGTTTGAAAAACTAATAACAAATACACAAAATAAGTTTTAGGCAACCTAATGAGTACATTAAGGTAAGCAGTTGCAGGTTTTGACTTTACTAAATGCAAATTAATGCAGACATGATTACTTATTTTGTGTTTTCAAGTTATATTTTTTTTCACATTAAATACCTATAGCTTTCAAGACGCCATTATTACTAACAAAAATTCAAATCCATCAATATTTTGGTAATCAGTTGAAATTTTTGACTTTAATAAATGTAAATAATGCCACATTAAATACCATAGCTGTCGAGACGCCATTACTCTGCTGTACCCTTAAAAATTTAAATCCGTAAATATTTTGGTAATCAGTCGAAATTTTTGACTTATTAAACGTAAAATAATTTAGCTTTGATTGTTTTGGTATTTCTAAGTTATATTTTTCTGCTACATTAAAGAATAACAGACATAACTTTTAAAAAGTAATTACCAAAAACCATGAAAATCACAAATTTTTCAAGCGCGTGTATTTTCAAACTAGAACACGTTTTTAATGAAAATTTTGAAAGTTTATGCTTTACGGATGGTGTATCGCAGCAATTATTATTTTTAATGGAAGTGAACGAATTCGAACACCCCTGTAGCAATTTTCCAAAAAATTATCTTAATAAGTTATTTTTTAGATTAAAAGTTTTTTATGCCGTTAAATATAACAACAGAGATATTAAGTCAAATAAAAAAAATAGAAAAATCAGAATTTTATCTCACCTGTAAAAAAATGTATGTTTGGTATTTGTACAATTTATTTAAATTATTTTATATCAAAAAATATTTTTGATTAATATTTAAAAATACTTAATTATCGTTAATTTGTTATTTTCTTTTTAATAATGATAATAATATACCGAATTTAAAAAATTACTTTTTCCCTTCTCCAAGAAATCCGTTTGCTTTTTTATCTACGTATAGCTAATTAATTATTAATACATTAAAAAATTAAACGGTTTTTCGGCTCCGGCTCATGGACTAAATATGATGAGCCAGTCGGAGCGGGTCTAACACTTATTTACAGCGATGGATACGAAATCAAGGTCACGAAAAACGGGACCCCCAACTTCAAAGGTGCCGATGCCGACTCGACTGTCGCATCTCGTTGGATAAGAGATCTCTGCTACGGTGTCATCTATAAACCTAAAGGCGCATTTACACAGACAAACTTTCCTTTGATGTGGAAATGCCGACAAACATTTACACGAGCCTCTTGAGCAAAATGCTCAAAGAAATGTTCGAGCAAAATCTCGTACAAAAAAACACACCAAAATTTTGGAGAGAATATTAAGAAAAATTTGTTTGAAGAAATGTTGGTATAGAAATTTCTTACAAATTTAAATTTTATAGTTTTATTGGAATTCATTGAACTTAACTGAAAATAGAAAGACTAAGTTTTAAAACAAGGTATTTTTTATTAAGTGCTTTCCGACGGAAAAACGATTTGATGTTGAAATTCACATTTTACCTCATAAGCAACTTCGATTGACCTGATTTTTATACTTGTAACTTTTTTGGGGTTGTAGAAAAACGAGAATAAAAAAATAATAATGGCACTTATTTATTGCTGTTGCCTATAAAATGTAATGATAAAAATTTACGTTTAAAAGGATATCTCTTTATTTTACTTCCTAGTTTAAAACACAATACAATAATAATTAAGTCAAATTAAAAAACCTATATACATTTTATTAAATCTCAAATATATGAACAAAAGCACGTTCGGTCTAAATAATACCCGTTTATTACCCACTTTTACAATCCTACCATCCCGACCATTGTCTAAAAAAATATAATTTAGCAGTAATAGACTGGACTTCTGAATCGGAATGTTGCTCCTTTGCATATTGTTTGTTCAGTGTCAGTAATCGACCTTGATTATTACATTAAATTGACAGTAAATATCTATCTTCAGCATTTTCATGAACCTTTTGCTTTTTTAAGCAACCGTTGGGGCCTTAAACTAACTAGGTAAATCTGGTGTGAGGAATTTAAAAAAAAACAATCAAAGCTAAGGGTAAAGTAAAATCACAAAAATATGTTTAAAAAAAATCCCCTCCCCACCACTCCTCATAGTCGTGAGACGCGGATTACCGCTTAAAAGTGCAATTTTTGAGTTTTTTGCCGATATTTGAAAAACTCAAAATTTTTTTGGAAAAGAAAAATTTTCCTGGGTTGTTTTTTGAATTTAGGAAAAAAACCCTTGAAAATAAAAACAAACTCGCAAGAAAATCCCAAAAAAAAATCCGGGCAAAAAAATCAGGGAAAAAAAGTATTATAAGTAACATTAATCCATGTGACAAAACTGATAGCCAAGAATAATGTTTCGCTTGCCGTCGGCTTTTTTTTCACAAAAATTTAAAATAAAAGTTGGTGTTCCATTTTTTTAAAGAATTGAGATCACTGATCACTGATGTAAAATTTTATTTATTCTCATCTTTAAAAATATGTTTCCAAAACAAATAATTTGCTCTAAAATTTACCCGAACAAAATGTTCAAAGAAAAGCTCACAAAAATGTTTACGCAAAAAATTTTAGATCTTTTGCACGAGCTTTTGTTTGAGCATGTTCGTCTGTGTAATTGCGCCTTAACACTCATTCACGAAAAACGGGACCCCCAACTTCAAAGGTGCCGACGCCGACTCGACTGTCGCATCTCGTTGGATCAGAGATCTCTGCTACGGTGTCATCTATAAACCTAAGGCAACAAATTAGTTGTTACACTCTTATCAGTTGCCCAAATATTTTTATGGCGTCAGCATTGCGCGGCAACAGGTGTTTACACTCCGTTGATTGAAGTTTTTATCTACCTATAAGTTTGACACTTTTTCTGTAGTTCATTTCTGTTAAAAATATTTTCCATTATGGGTTTTAATTGAAAATGTATGAGCCAATTTATCTTAGAAATACAGTAATACACTCAGGACAAAACCGGGTGGGACATAATCGTTTGCCACGGAAAACAAATTCAATGACGTAAAAATTTGCGAACCAAAAACTGGTACCTACCCGATTATGTCCCACCCGGTTTTGTGTGTATTACTGCATTTCTAAAACAAATTGCCCCTGGGGTGTGGGCAAAACCGTATTTAGCAATATTTTTTGTTAAGGTCTTTTTTAACCCCAATAAGATTTTTTTTTAATTTCCGCGGTTTATTCTGTAGATAAGTGTTTGTAGTACTTAGTTGCCAACCTGTCGATTATAATTATAAATCAAAATTATTTAGTGAAATAAATTGTTTTTAACTTAGCTATCCGGTTTTGTCTCTCCTTCCCCTACGTAAGAATAAAATTTTGGAGAGACAAAAGCCCCCGGCAAAAGACTATGAAATGTTTACTATATTAAACAGAATACCTACAGACCGACAACCGTGAGAAAAGTATTAAAAAATCAATAATATTTATTTGTTTATGTTGCGAAAAATCTCCACGTAGAACACAACAAAGAACTTACTATTTACCTATGTTTGACTAGACCTCTAACCTTCAACTTATTAATCTGTAAAAAGCAACACAAGTTTTGAACGCATGTCATATTGTTTGATGGAAAGATAAATAATTTTTAAATTAAAAAGGATATATCAGTATTTCAAGCAGATTGGGCAATCACCCCTTACAAATGATTGTTGTTACTGCTGACATCAGAGTTTTTACGCGCTAAAAGTAAACACAAAATATCTTCTAAACTATCCGATTAATTTTGTTATTGGTACATTTGACTCACCTTTCCATGTTAAAATGGTAAAATAGAGAGAATATAAAAAATAACAATATAGTCAAAATATGTCCTGGCGAACAAAAACGACGTGTCTTGGGGTTTTTCAAATTCTCAATGGGCACCCTTCTCAATTACTTTGTTTATACGGGCTTCTTAAATCGCTTTTATAAAGGACGGTTTGAAAATTTTGTCGTATAAACACCACGTTTTAAGCGCCAAAGCGATTTTATTTTAAAGCGATTTGCGAAAGAGGTTTATCGCTTTAACACCTATTTTAGGGTCGGAATAAACACTTAAAAAATGTAAATTCTTCGAACCTTAAGAAATACTCAAATCTATTGTTATCTTGGTTGTTTTATTTGTTTTCTTTTAAGACCGTAGTTACAATCTGGAGAATTGTTTTTAGCAACACTGTACGGGAAAGTAATTTAACTATGTCGACCTGATTTTTTGCAGAATTTTACGTCATTGAATTTGTTTTCCATGGCAACGCGGAGACTTTATTTATGTTTATCCACAGTGGGACACCAGAGATTTTTTAGCACCGGGTCAAAAATTTGGGGTTAAGTTACTTATTTTGACTTTTCGCGTTCTGCGCCGCTAAAAAAACCAAGTAACTGGGCAATATCACCTCCACGGAAGGCCAATCAACTCGATTCAATATGGCCGCGGAAGTCGAGGAACATATAAATCGCGCGAATTTTGCTATAGGGACATTCATAAGTTATGTAAAAAAGTAAAAAGTTTAACCAGGCAGGGAGGGGGGTGTGTAACTGCATTACATCACAATTTGATCCGAAAGATATTTAGAACACGTATTTTTCAGGTTTTTAAATTTAGTGTATAATGTTTGGGAGACGGAAATGCAAAAGATCCAGAATAGGGGAAAAGAGAGTTGAAATTGGGCAAAAAATGGTGGTACATAATTTATGAACGTCCATAACGGTATATTTTAGTTGAATGTCTTTGTGGACGCCCCTAGAGGAATATTTTCTTCCTGGTTTTCTTTTAAACATTTTCTTCCATTTATCTGATTTTCTTCAAAGCTTAATTTTAAATTTGACTGAAAACTAGCCATTTTGCTAAAAAAAATAACAATAGTTAGTTGAAAAGTATTTTGGTAAAGCTGATCGTGCACCAGATAAGGTAAAAGAAAAATAAATATTGGTGAAATGAGGAGTAATGAAAAATTGTCGATTTTTAAAACAGTTCACGAAAAGATTTTCCCAACTAAAAAGTATAAAAAATGGTCGCCCTAGTAGAGTTTGAAATAAAGTAAAGTTCAGGTTTTTCCACAATATGTATAAAACAAATATATACTATTACAAAAACCATTGTCCATGGACTGACACTTTTATTTTGAAATTTGTGCCTAATATCGTCTAATGTGATTGTTCCAATGCTATCTTCTATAGCTTTAGAGAGAGCAGCATTGTCTGATTTCAGTCGCTTTGTATTTCGAGTTTCTCATACATTTTCTTCTTTTGTCAAATATTTAGGGCATCCTGGCAACTTTGATGAGGTAACATCTAAAATTTAATAAGTAAACTTTTCATATCTCTTTCAATAAAACAATGTTGTTCCCTGCAAGCAATTTACATTTGCTTTTGGTCAATGTAACCACTTTTTATGCACATGGGTGCCTCGGTCAGGTTAAATTGTAGACTAAGAAGCATGCCATAAATATAAATACATGTCAACCAAATGTGCAAGTAAGTCAGGGAAAGGGTTTTTTTACAAACTACTATATTTTTGCACACACACACACACACACATACATATTATATTATAGCTCAAAGAGGACATGGTTTGTAAGTTTTGTGCAAAATTATAGGTCTTTAAATAAAATCTTGTAAAATGTATGTAGGATGTAGTTATTTTTTTAAACTTGCTTTTTTTTAATCGTGGTGTTTTCAATGGAACATTCAAAACATCCCCTGTAGCTGTGTAAAAATTTATGGACCCTTCAATATCTTCGGCTTTAAAATGTAGTTAACAAACCTATAAATGAAAAAACAAACCATGGTCAAAATATAAAACACAAATAGGTAGCTAGTTACCAACTTGGAAATTTTAAGAATACCACACTTCGACCGTACCAGGTAAGCCCTTTTGGAAGAGTCACCAAAAGACAGGAAAGTTTATTCATGTGGTACTGAAAAAAACCCTAATAAGTTTGGGCCTTTCTTATCATACTGAGTCCGACACTTTGGCACAACACATGCATGAAGCAGTTTTAATAATGTTTGACAAAAACAATCATAATTTCACTAGGTATTTATACCACAAAACACAGCATTAAAAGAAAACATAACCTCCGTACGCGAGTCTTGACTGAAGGGCACTTCTATAAAAATAGAAACTAATAGTACATAAACCGAAAACATCCAAAAATAACCATTTTCACCTTTTCAAAACACGAAAAACGACCTGGTACAAAATTTAAACAATCAAGTGTCACCTCGATTTTTGGAGCTGAGACGCTTTCCCTTTAGAACGTATTGAACTGGGTGTAATGTTTAAGGTTGTATTTACAGGTGCATTTATAATTGAATTGGAAACACTCCCGCTAGCTGATACCGACAACAGGTTAACTTTAGCGTCAACGGCTAGCAAGAGTTTTTCCAACCTCTAAATGGAGCTTTACTGACCTGTTTTGTTAGTACTCAAGTATCCGTGTGTTTTTGAATCTGATGTTCTAAAATCTATCCTTTGCACTCCAAGAGTTCACTAGTACAATTGCACATAACTATGCCGCAATAATTTAAATGGTTGAATCAAAATAAAAACAAAATTATTTGGGGTTATGGGCGCCGAATGTTTCTATGCGAATTCCTAGTAATCCCTGCGAGCCAGTAAAGTTCTATTGGTTCTTTGATACACTCGGGGTAATGCCCCCGGAGCCCTTTTTCGGTGGGCGACCGCACACGCGGAGTGGTTTCATATTTGTTTTAGAACAATGTTTTTGAAAACACATTTTTGAAAGACAAACATAACCTCGAATGGTTTTCTGTCAGAAAACGTACAAATACTCTTCTGTTCCACTGCGGCCCGATTTAAAGTTTGTTGACAAAACACCTGCAGTTACCATGGAATCGTATAAATTCTGCGGTCTATTGGCCAAATTCAATGAAGTGCGATTGATTGATCGGTTTTCTTTTCCGGAGTGCATAGGCTTTTAGAAAAAAGGAAACTTAGTTTTTATTTTCGCTAAAGCAAGGAAATATAAAAAGGAAAAATGCAATCCAGAGGAAATTGTGAGTATTTCTCTATTTTTTTTTGTAAATCGGGTTTGTTCTAATTCGCAATTATTTTGAGGCTTTTGGGATAGATGACAGCATCAGAGCTTTTATTTTGAAGAAAAAATAATTGAGAATTTTGAAAAATCCTTCAGATATTTTTGTTAAGCATTTAAAAATGATCACCCCTGCAAAATTTCAGCTAATTCTGATGGTTAGTTTTCCCTGGCAAAAGATTAAAAAATTAAAGAACAAGGCGTTGCCAGTTGTACTTTTTTTAACTTAAAATCTGGGGAGAAACTATAGCCTTGGTTTCTCAATAGTGATACGTATCAGGGCTTCAAGTTGAGGGTAAGTTACCTGACCTCAGGGTTAACCTAAAAAAAATATTGGCTTGAAACAGCAAAAACTGGGAATTATACCGGCCCTTACTGAAATTTAAGAAAGGACGTATAAACTCTCGGAGAAAGCGCTTTTATTTAAAACCGTCTTATATAAAAGTTGTTTTAGGTGCGTATAAACGTAGTAAATGGTTTTCTACAAATCCTGGTAAAATTTAAATGAGCCACCTTGTATTTATAATATTAAGGGATTGTCCAAAAACCCACCATAACTGAAATCCCATGCAAATTCAATTGCAGGATCAAAAAATTGAATAAAGTATGTGCATGGATCTTTTATGACTTGGGAGATGGGGCTAGCAATGAAGTTACTAATTTAAAGAACTTCAATAACTATTCTCAGTTGCATTTGTTAATCTCAAAATTACAGCCGAATGACTTTTTAATTCTTTGCTAATCTTTTGAACAATGAGTTCACTCTTGCGGAATTAATAACTTAATTATCGCAAAGCTGGGTGAAGTGACTTTCATACGCATTAAGAGCAACAGTTTCGTTTTGTTTAACTTTAATTTATAACGAAATTTCGAAATGATAATTAAAACTGGTAACTCAATTAAAAATTGAGATTTGTCTGGCGACCATTTCGATGGTACACTGAACCAAAAAAAGGCACCATTTAAAAAAAAAAAAACACATTGAGCCAATGTATTTTGAATATGATTTTTGCTCCGATGTAAAGTTTTATTAATATCATAATCAAGTTTACATAACTTTTATAGCCAAAACGAGTTATTGATTTTATTGCTGCAAGACAGTTTAAAAAAAAAAAATTTTGCAATATAGAGTTTTTTAAGAATGAGTTTAGTAAAAGACTGTTACGTAAATAAATTCAATAATCTTGTTTATGTATTTTGTATGCCCGGTCGTTAACATGTTTTATTTATTTCCTATGCTCTTTTATTATCTCCATAACCTGTACATACTATTAATAACAACTCTCTATAAAATGTCAAGAAACATTTTTCATTAATTTCTTTCGTTTAATAATTTCATTACTGTATATGACAATTTTTATAACTTTTCTGGGATTTTTCTAACAGTTACGTGTTATTGATGTACAAATATCTATAAAAAATTAATAAACACCTGTTATAAATAATATGTACGATATTTTTTTCAGTGTAGTTACATCACAATCGGCAACCTAACGTTACTTTTTTAAGGCCCGGTTGTTCAATGAAGGTTCAAGTGAACTTGGTTTAAGGATTAACCTGGTTCAGCTTTCACCTCTGGTTGTTCAATCAAAATTGGATTTATCTTGGATGGTACTCGAGTAAAAGGAAAAAAACTTTGCCATAAGAGTAATGTGATGAACGAAGAAGAAAATTTCATTTAAGAAAACATGCACTATTAAAAAAAATATAACCAAATCTTGAGTTAAGAAATACTTATCCTTTAATTAACGGAATTTCTAGATTCTGCAACAACGAGTCTATGCTTTTAAACTTATTAAACATACTCTGACGACACATATGTACGAGAACAATTTTCTATTAGATATGTAAAGCTTGTGCGGGAGTTCAACGTGTTATTATATTAGTGGTTAGTTTAGGTTAGGTTATAGTTTAGTTCGATTTGTCGGTATAAGAGTACGACCTGTTTGAATTCTTATTCTTAGCTTGATCAAAAATTGCGTTTGTTCCAAGCAGGTAATCTGGTCGAATAAACGATACTATTTCTTTAATTAATTATTTTTATGGTTGGATTATGAATTAATGAAGTATTACTTGGATTCGCTTTCAATAACTTTTGCTTGCCTTAAGAGGACCCTAAATATCCATCCAAGAAGTTATGCTTGTATCAACATGTGTCTTCTTGGAACCAGTATATATTTTTCTCCGTGAAACATACTGTTTTTTACACCCGCGACGCGAATGCGAAAAAACAGGGGTGTTATAAATTTGACCCCTATGTATATGTGTGTGTTCGTGTGTCTGGTGAACCAGTGAACCGATTTCGATGCGGTTTTTTTCTGTTTGGAGCCTATTCTTCTGAACAGTTCATCCGATTATGATGAAATTTGGCGTGTAGATGTAGATTGGACCACTTTGTTTCAGTTCCGTCAGCTACAAAAAAATGACTTCAGGGGCTGCGCAAATGGGGGTAGTTTAAAACAAATAATTTTACTTGTATAATATTTTTTATGCACGATAATTGTCCGCGGCATGCTCTGGCTAGCTCTGCCAAAAGTCCAAAATTCAGCTTATATAAAGATGATCTACATGATGAAGATATTGGTACATAAATGCGCCAATTCTATATATCTAGTATGTATATAATACAGGGTTCCTAAGCAAATCCTTAGGGGGCCAAGCAGCCGTGTATAAGACGCAGACAAACGGAAAAGCACATTAGATATCGTAAAAAAAAAATATTTTTCGGCTTTTCATTTTGTAACCATTGTCCTTACGCACTGTTTACAGGCTGGGGACTGAGATACATGCAAATGCCTAACCTAAAGCGTTCATACACGGCCGGAGAAATCGACTGAGATATTTCCGTAGAAACTTTATCAAGCAAATAGGACGGGTTGACGCCTTCGAACGTCCAACCCAGGTTTTGCACTTTGATTCGAAATCAAAAAGGAGGAACAGTCAGATATGGGGCCGTGCACAAATTACGTAACGGTGATTTTACCAATTTTTGACCCCCTCCTTATGTAATGTTTTGTAACGGTTTGGCACGCCACTCCCCTAATATTACGTAACGATTTCAAGACCACTACCCCCCCCAAAAAAAAAAAACCTAACTTATTTTCATTCCAAATTTTCTTAGTTTCACATAAATGCAAACGCTGTCGAAAACCCCCCTCCCTCCTACGTAACGTTTTGTAACCCCCCTCCCCCCTATGACCATTACGTAATTTGTGCATGGCCCCTGTAGTCCCAGTGGAGGAGGGCGAGAAAATTGATATTTTTTTCTTAAAAATTATACTCTTTAGACCTATTTCTTTGCGTTCCCGAAATTACGTAATTTTTGAAAAAAAATTGTAAGCGGCACCATTTTTATTTCGTGCTTTGTTTTTCTAACATTTTTGCGTTTGGCTAATTTAATTGAAAAATCCCCCGTTTTAGGAAAACTGATCCCTTCTCTGTTTCTAAATTATTTCGAATAAAAATAGAGTATGACCATGGGGGAAATAATTTTTTTCTACGGTATGACGAAAATTTCGAGAAAGTTGAAGAAAAAAATAAAAAAGTGGCAGAGCTCAAGTTTTTCGTAAAAAAACGTTTTTTGTAAAGAAAAGAAAAGCAAAATAAATCTTTTCACCCCTTTTTGGGTGTTACAAATATTGGCAGAGCCTTATTTTTTGCTGTTACCCTCCCGCTAGTTTTGAAGAATTGGTTCGCTACATGTTTCGAGATCATCTCATAAAACACCTCGAAAATATCAAATGTAGTGTAGGGCCAGCTTTATTTAAAATCAATAATATCGCAAGGAAAAAGCTCTGCAGGAAAAACAGCGCCGTTTATTGATTTCTTTGGCTGCTAGTGCTCTGCATGGTTTGGCCGTTTCCGGATAGATGTCACTAGTAGAACAGAAAGGAAAGAAATTTAATTAAAAGCGAAGATATTTCTTTCTAATGTTAACAACCTCACGATTTTATCGCTCAGTATCGTAAATAATGGACCCTGCCGCCTCCTTTAAGCAAGAAAAAGCTGTGGTTTGGACCTGAAAACATCTAATTTTTAATTAGGTGTGGCCGCCATCTAGCGGAATTTGCAGACATCTTGTCAACGGTTATTATTGCAACTATGATTTATGCTCACAATGAAAGAGTGGCGACAATTTTTTCTCATGAAAGCAGTCCGGAGATAATAACAAACCGGCACCATTGCTCAATATACCTGTTTCTTTTGTGCGCGCAGAACTTTCTATGCCATTTCTGTTTGATTTATTGAAATCCTATCCCTAAGGAAAATCTTAGGAACCCTGTATAATTACTCACTTTGCATAGTCCGCCTTGCAATAAATCGCTCGGTCCCGGATAAAACAAGACGGCTGCCTGTCGAGTTGCAGTTGACAGATGCAACATCGCAAACATCGGGAATGCCAACTACGACCCGAAACTTCTAGGAGAAACTTGTCGCTGATTGGATCACCGCAGGCTGCGCAGAGGCGAAATTCGGTCTGCAAAAAATAAAAGAGTAGGGTTTATTCTAGATAGGTTTTAAAATAAAATCTGTATGAAATGAAATATAAGGTTGGCCGACTTTCCTCTAGAGGGTGCAGCAGAATTATCTCGAAAATTGATCAAAATTTTAAAGAATCCCAAAACACGTCGATTTCGTCTGCAAGAGAGACACATTTTGGCTATATTAGAATTTTGTATGACACACCCCTTTCGAGGGGTGAGTTTCACCACCAGAATTTAAATAGTGAAAATGGTTCTAGTGATATCTTATTTTGAAGGTCTTCAAATGTCTTTACAAAAGTGTTAAAATTTTAAAAATCTAACGATTAGTTTTTACGAAATTAACATTTTATTTTTTAGAAAGATATCATCGATTTTGTTTTCATTAATAGTACATTTTACCATTTAATTTTTTCTTCTAGGATACATTCCTACGGGTGAGGGGGGGGGGAAAGGAAATTAAATTAATTATTTTAACATTTTTATAAAGGAATTTAAAAGACCTTCAAAATAAGATATCACTCGGTCCACTGTCCCTATTTAAATTCTGGTGGTGAACCTCACCGCTTGAAAGGGGTGTGCCCTGCAAAAATTCCAATATAGCCAAATAGTGCCCCCCTTACAAACAAAATCGACGTGTGTTGGGATATTTTAAAATTTTGATCAGTTTTCGAGAAAATTCTGGTGCAAACTTTTAAATGGGACACCCTGTATATTAAATAATGGTATACCTAAGGGAGGTAACTACATACTTTCCAATTGATGTTTAGGGAACATACCAAAACAAGAGTGCGTGGTAATCATTCAAATTCTCTCCGTAATCACCGCACGACCAACTACATAAAGATCAAAGTTCAAAAATGTCTTCTTGTGAGGTACACCTATCAATTCTCAAATGGTAAACGCAAGCAGTCATATTTATCCGTCCATCTTTTTTCACACACATATTTTGATCGTGGCGTCGCGAGTCGTAAAGAAAACAAAATCAGTGATCATCGGATCATCATTAATAAATTGAAACCACCAAAGAAAATTCCCGATAGAAGCCCGAAGAATGTCCTTTTCTTTATCTTGATGATATTCAACGTCCTTTTCTTTATCTTGATGATATTCAAACAACAATGATAAAAACTGATTTTGATTGATTCCTCTTACCGCCATCATATTTGCTGTTCAGAAGTAGTACGGACGCGCAAGATCATTATCTTCTTGATACGGCACCAAGATCATATTTCATAAAGCTTTTATATTCTTGATTCTGTGAATCAAAATGTCTTTTAAGGGTATCGAGTTAAACAAGCTGAAAATATTGTCACAGCTCCGTATTTTGTTAAGAAGCTGTAAATAAAAATATTTTCGATAAAAATAATCAATTAAATGACTTATATGTAAATATCTCCACCAAGGATTTTGTGTAGATTTTAGAAAGTTCAATAATTAAAGAAAATAACTATTTACCCCATACCTAAAAAACTAAGTACTTAGCATTCAGCATTGTTTATAGATTGGTCATTAAACAATCACCGGCGATCCGAAGGCATTTGATTGGGGGGGGGGATACAGGATATTTTTCCAACTAATATTAAAAGCCATTCCCAAGTTACCTGAAACTTTTAGTTTTTTAATTGTTTTGAAGAAATTGGAAATACAAAATATTTTGTAAATTTCCCAACTGAATCTTCATATTTCCCAACTTCAAGGAACTGAAAGTAACATTTGGGGGGGTGGCTTCCCCCCACATTCTCCCCAAGGGATCGCCGGTGTAGTCAATTATGGAAAAAGGTGTTATTCATCTCCTTAACACCCTGTATAGAGGCCTATTAAAACCGTCGAAACTGTAATCCACAAGGAGCGCAGTTGGCCCAAGTGAAATATGATCGGGTTAGACCCCGCTTAAACGCACCGCTTCTCCACAGGTCCACTTTAATTCTGTTGCCTTTTTTAACTCACCCGAACTCACTCTAACTTTAGTTAATTTTTCGCTAACCATCACAGAATAACAAAAAGAATCAGGCATTGGGGATGACTGGACGTGTATTCTTGAGAAAGTCATACGATCCGGTCTTTCTCTCGTTCGATGAAATCTATCGCATGGGATCTATAGTGTAGGGGCATAATAGACACTTAAAGTAAATATTTCAACGCATCGGTATCGGTATACGTAACGCGTTCGAAACAAAGTCAAAATACACTACATTTTTGACTTTTTTATGCGATGTTTCGAACGATGCCCGCTTTCTTGAAGGTTGCGATGACAGAACTGCTTATTGAAATCGTTGCGTATGGTCGTGGCTTCGTAACGATACGTACATCCTTCCGTACGCAACGAGATTCTGTCATCACACCTGTCAAAGCAGGCATCGTTCGAAACATGCCATGAACAAGTCAAAAATGTAGTGTATTTTGACTTTGTTTCGAACGCGTTACGTATACCGATACCGATGCGTTGAAAAATTTACTTTAAGTGTCTAATGTCGATAATTTCTATCCCGTGAGATTTTGCATGAAGGAGTTTTGTGACTATGTGGGATTGATAGCTCTTTAGTCACACAATCAAGTGTTACCGGGTGTTTTGTTCGCATCCGTGTAGAAGAAGTTGATGTGACGTCATCTTTGAAGAGGGCGGCCAAAAAGATACAACTTTCGCAACCGGAGCATGATTATACTCGATTCCATATAACTCGAAAACGGGGATTCCAAAAAATTCACCTTTAAGGTCATCTGACCTTAAATGACCATGAAAATCGCAAAAAACAAGATTTTTACAATTTTCTCTTCAAAAAATCTTAATAATTCGAGGTTTTGTCAGTCCAACTTCAAATGTACCTAAAATTAATTGGCATATATGCCAAATTCGATCCTTAGAGTTTGATGCAGTTTGAAGATTATTGACCTTGAAAAATACCCCAGTAAAATTAACACATTGGCAAAATAACATACTAAAGGGCGCTATTTATCAACTATTAAAGCAAAGAGGACCAAATTTGGTAAGACAGAAAAGAGGGGCAAGTCCAACAATACTGTTAAAAAAAAACTGGTTCAGCTATGACGCGTTTTAATATGGCGTATATATCAAAATCGCAATCTATAACCACATTTTATTTAATCCAATTTTGTAAAAAAGCAAAAATGACAAAAAGCTGCT
The DNA here is from genome assembly GCA_963921995.1 of Oxystoma pomonae. Lineage (NCBI taxonomy): Eukaryota > Metazoa > Arthropoda > Insecta > Coleoptera > Brentidae > Oxystoma > Oxystoma pomonae. Next base: position 14,856,746 of record OY998170.1, on the reverse strand, counting down.
TTTTCATTTGTACATGTTATTTTTAAGGTCAATCAAGGGCATGCATCAACTAAACTTTATTTTACCTTGTCGTTTTTGCTTTTTTACGAAATTATATAAAATAAAATGTGGTTATAGGTCGCCATTTTAATATATCTGCCGCCATTTTGATATATCTGCCGCCATTTTGAAACGCGTCATAGCTAAACCAAATATTTTTTAACAATATTGTTGGACTTGACCTTCTTATCTCTCTTGCCAAATTTGGTCCTCTTCGCTTTAATAGTTGATGAATAGCGCTCTTTAGTATGTTATTTTTACAATATGTTAATTTTACTGGGGTATTTTTTAAGGTCATAAGCTTCAATCTGCATTAAACTCTAAGTTTGAGGTAGATTTGATGTTTGACTGACAAAACCTAGAATTATTAAAATTTTCAAAGTCATTTAAGGTCCGATGACAAATTTTTTGGAATCCTCGTTCTCGAATTATATGGAATCGAGTATAATCATGCCACGGTTGCAAAAGTTGTATTTTTTATTATTTTTCGCCGCCATCTTAAAAGATGACGTCATATCAAGCCCTTCTGCACGGATACGAACAAAACACTCGATAACATTCGATTGTGTGACTAAAGAACCATCAATCTCACATAGTCACAAAACTCCTTCATTCCAAATCCCACGGTCTTACACATGCCCCTTCACTACTATAACCTCCCACGGTCGAAAAGCATTTTGGGAAACAATACATTTCAAGAAAAAACGACGCTGTTCCCCGAATTTGGATCATGCGATCGGGAACGTATGATTTTCATGAGATTCGTATGTTCAAGAATACACGTCCTGGAGATAAATCTTAGATTCACATCATCTTTTAATGGGAAGTCGTTGCCAAAGTGGTCATCGATACATAAGTACACCTCATTCCAAATCCTCCGGACCAATTTCAATATAGCGGCTGATAACTAAACACAGAAGCGAAATGGAACTGTCATTGTCAGTGTCAAAAAACTGGTCTGCAGCAATTTGGAATGGAGTGTACTTGTCCTTTAAAAAAAAATTAAGTTTAACACTCTTGCATCAGAGAAAGAGAAAGATGATCGTAGAAAATAATTCCGAACAGGTCCGGACTTACAAATTAGGCCCAGTGGGCGGTACAAGGTGTCCTGTGGCGACTCTGTGCCGGTCCTCAACATTTGCATATTACGTACCTAGGATCAAGATGTTCAATTTTTTCGGTGTTTAAAATGTTTATCATTCGGGTGTCGTGTGATTTTAATAATTTTATTATGTGGTAAAGATGAGATATCTGGCGTCCCGGTGGGAAGAATCAATTATCGCGCTATTATCTCGAATATCTCAAAATCTGTTTACGATGAGAGAGGGTTTAAAATATTAAAAAAGACATCAGAGAGTCATTATAAGGACATAAGATTGGGGGATGATTTTGTTTTGAAAACTTAATGTATATGACAGTGGCGCACCGAGGAATTGGCTTCGGGTGGGGGGGGGGTTAAGGATAAATAATAAAGAAACTTAATTTGAAGTAAAAATGTGACCATAATTGATACAAGGAAAAAGCAGTGGCGGTCCCAGGGGGGCGAGCGCCCCCCCCCCTTTGCTCCAGAAAAAAGTAGACAACAAAGAAGCTGGTACTAACCCTGAAGTCTTTGGGGAAAAAAACGAGAAATTGCAGAAAGTTCCTTTAAAGACATTCTAGAATCCCTCCACAGTATTTTGGGATAGTTTGACCTGCAATTCGTCACACCAAGAATAAACAAACACATGAGTTACTTACCGCGCAAACTATTGGAAATACAGAACAGCGTTATAGAGTTTCTATTTATAAACAAGTTTTAGACAAAATTATTACGGACATAAAAAAGTATTTTTGATCTGAACATATTCATACCAAATTTTATACAACGTGAAGCAAAAATCAACGCAAAATTAACTAAAGTCGTTTCTAAATGCTATAAACTGTTTGATTAATTCAAAACACAATTTCTTAAACTTTTATTGAGAGAAGTAGGCAAAAGCTTGAATCAAAACATACCTGAAAACGTTTTCGAGGCAATGAACAAGTGTGGCGGAATTTTTTTGTTGATAAGAACATTCTTGGATGTTCGCATCGTCAGAAAGAAGCTTAAAAAACAAAAGATCAAAAGATCTTGGGTGGAAATAACGAAAATTCAAACTTGGATGAGCATCCCACACACAAAAGATCAAAGCGAAAAGAGAAATGATTAAATGATGTTTCGCCCTGGGTAACCAGAGTGGGCTCATCAGTAGTTTCACTGGTCACCCTCCACTATACATCATTAAACACCATCATACACTTTGATTTCCAACCTCGAACCACTCACAAATAGGCATCGTTCCGCACTGGTACTTATCCAAGTTACCTGATACGAATTCGCCTGGCGTGTTAATATTTCCAGTAGGATTATGCTCCTAAGGCAATTAAAACAAAAAAAAAAAGTTAAAAAACCTCCAAATCAGTTACTTCACCGAAAAGAAACTAAGAAACAAGATCTTGGGTGGAAATAACGAAAATTCAAACTTGGATGAGCATCCCACACACAAAAGATCAAAGCGAAAAGAGAAATGATTAAATAATGTTTCGCCCTGGGTAACCAGCGTGGGCTCATCAGTAGTTTCACTGGTCACCCTCCTTCTTCTTCTTCATGCCTCAGAAGATTGAAAACGGGCTTAGCGTTGTTGACATTGAGCGAGTCATTGACCGGTTTGCCCAAAAAGAACCGGAAACTTTTTTTTGAGATAGGCATCTTATGTTTGAGACATGCAATATAAAAGTTAATGTTTCAACTTAAAACGCTTTTCAGCCCTCAAAAAAAAAGCATTTAGCTATTAGGTCTTGTTTCTTATCTATGTTTTATTATACGTAGTTACTCAATCGCGGATTTCAGGAGGATAGGGAGGTAGTTAACCCCCCTATCCTGGCTTTAAATTTTTTATGAAAACATTTGGAAAATCATAAGTAGAGCATAAATTGCGGTTCTATAACACCTTTGATATTTACGGTATTAGTTTAATTTTGTGTTAAAAATGGTATTTGTAGCGTCATTTTCTTAAAAATTTTCGCCTGCTGCGCTTTGAAACCATTGATATATTTAGAATTTTAGTTTAATTTTAAATAAAAAAATGCATTTTTTAGTGCAATTGCATTTTTAATGTAATTTTCTCAAAAATTTTCGGCGCATTTAAATATTTTTTTAAATAAAATATGTATGAAATAAATACCCCCCCCCCCCTAGATTCGAGACCAAATCCGCGCTTGTGGTTACTAAGTTTTGTTTGTATATATTGATATGTTCCTCATAAAAGCTATGCTTTTATTCTACTTTTTTTTTGGTATCGAAACCGCCCCCCCCCACTTGTCAAATGGTGGCTGGGACCGCCACTGGAAAAAGGTGCTTACAAGCGCGGACCTGGGCTCAAATGTAATGGTGGGGGTTAACCATTTAAAATTGTTTATTTATTCAAAATTTCTTGTCAATATTATTTTAAATTTTTTAACATTAAAATGTAATTATTAACTTAAAATTAAACTAAAATCGTAAATATTAATGGGGTTTTGGGAATTTCAGTTGTTTGCCTACCATAAATCGTAGGCAAAATGTTTTGATTACATTAAAAAGACCATTTTGATGGTGATACAAATTGAAAACAAATAAAAAAATTAAACATTTTTATAGCGGTCATGAACGTACGAAAAATTTTGCAATTCATGATTTTTTAAAGATTTTTGTTAAAAATGAAAGTCCAGGGCTCTTGTATTTTATTTCCTATGTAATTTATTTCTGTTGTTATTTGATTGTGGCATTGTGCCAATTGTATAAAACCAGGCTTCTCAAGGAGGGGGGTTACCCCAAACCCCTCTCGGTGCGCCACTGTCTTCAGTCAGCTAGTATAACATAAATCGTTGTCATTATCGTCAGAAAAAGGCCGGTAGGAATGTCCGCGGGATATCTTCGGATAATTTATCAAAATATATCATACACAAACGGTCTTGCACAATAATACTTTTTATTGGTCTTGCATGTGCTGCCACCATCGACCTACAAGTCGGATGGTTGTGTAACGAAGATATCTGGTTTGATACCAAATCTATATAAAGCGCCTGTAAAACACATTTTTGGAAAAATATCTGGTCGACAAATTTTTGTTTTTCTAATAACACAAAGCTGAATAGCATATTGTGGTAGAATGGACCTATCCAAATACGAAAATGATAATAAAAAAGTTGTAACACGTAACGGTTTCTTGTTACATTTATAGTACCACATTATTTTTACACCTCTTACAGCTAAGAAACTGAACACACTATAATTAAGTTTTATTTTTTCCTTTTATGAGGGGTCGTATCTTCTCTGTTCAAGAACTAACAGTAATCACCCGTCATGGCTGGATCCCATCGTCCTTGATAACGGATTTCCATTGTCCTCATATCCTAGTGGAACCTTTCACCCTGCTCGTCACTGACAGCTCCCAAATTTTTAGGAAAAAATGACAGATGAGAATGGAGAAAGTGAATTTTCAATGACATTCGGGCACCAAGCGATTTGTAGGCATCTAAAAGTTCATCGACTAACTGTTGGTAGTTTGCATCCATCTTGTTGCCCAAAAATCCCCTTACTACACTAACAAATGAGTTCCGTGCTCTGAGTTCCTGCCTGGTAAGCTGGTAAGTTGACATCGTCCAGCAATTTTCTGATTTGTAGCCCAATAAAAATGCCTTCCTTTAATTTCGCATCACTTAACTGGAGAAAGACTTGTCTTCGGTATTTGCATCCATCACCGTCTTTATTCTAGCTTTCACAAAGTTTTTCACCAGCCCAAGTTTAATGTGAAGAGGTTCAAACTTAACATTTTGAGATCTCGGTTGAAATTCACTTCTTTCTGGCCAACTTATTGCATAATGCTGATCTACTGCACGACTGTCCCACAAACAAAGAAAACACCAATATTGTGTAAATCCTCCCTGAAGTCCTACTAAAATTCCTATAACTTTTAGATCCCCGATATTTCTGCCATTTATACCTGTTGTAGTTTATTTTATTTAGAAGTGTGCGCATATTTTCATAAGTTTCTTTCATTGTCACTGAATGGGTAACTGGTATAGAGGGTTTTAAATTTCCATTATGCAATAACACAGCTTTTAAACTGTATTTAGACGAGTCTATAAATAAGCGCCACTCACCGGGAGAATGCTCAATACCAAGTTCCTGCATTAAACCATCGATATCAGTACACGCACACAATTAATTTTCCATACTGCAAAAAACGTAGCATTTCTTTTCCTGAAAGTTGTAATTTTGGTTTCTTTGGCTAACAAGTTCCATTCCTTAAGACGGGAACCAAGAAGTTCTGACTGTTGCTTTGATAACCTCAAATCACGTACTAAATCATTTAACTCACTTTGAACAATAAAATGTGGCTCACCAGAACTGAGACCTGGAGTAAAAATAGGGTCGGTACACTGTTCCTCGGAGCTGCCTGATGATGCGTTGTCTCCAATATCTGTCAAAACAATATTTTGCGGATTTAAAGTCGCAATGGGAGTGGTAAATCTGCATTATGAGGAACAGGTCGTATGGCAGGCAATCTTGTGCTTTCCCTTTTTGGAATAACCTTCAGTCTTTGTCAGGTAAAAATAGCAATCGTCAAAATGATTAGTGGGTTCTCGCCATACCATTGGAACTGCAAAATGCATGCTGTTTCTCTTCCCCTTCATCCACTCCACCAATGACACGCTACAACTAACACAGCACACATGGGGAGCCCACTGCTTGTCTTGATCTCCAATTAAATAGCAAATATATTTGAAGTAGGCTTTTTAACATTTTCAGAAAATGGCCTAGCTTGGGATTTCACCATAAATTCTCTACAAATGTTGCAAAATCTGTCAGGAGAAGTTTTGCAATTCCGGCGCGTTTGACTCGACATTTTCTTTCTTAAAAATACTTTTTGAAAAAAATGCTCGTGTCGAAACCATTCAAATTGGTGGAAAAGTGATTGTTGGGAAGAAATACACAGAATTTACTGTGTTGTAAATGGTTTTGAGCATTATTGTTAATAACGTCATTATTGAAAAAGTTTTCAAAAGTTAATATTTCTTTAGATCATGAGAAAATATCTGTAAAACTGCAAAATTTAATTTATTTGTTCATGGGATTTAAGTATCATGGTGATCACATTCCCATTTTAATATTAAATTTTATTAATAGATATCCATCAGATTGATTAGGAAATTAAAAACGAAAGGCCAATAACTCTTAATTAGTTATCTTCTGGTGATCTTCACACCTTGTCCTTTTTTCAACACCTTCCGGTTAAAAATGCGAGGTAAAAATTTATGGACGCTTCCTTTCTCCGTTTTTTTTGCATTATTTAATTAATTACCTTGTATTCTACAATACAAAAAGTTTTTTTACACCTATAAGAACAACACGCGTTGGTCAATTCAATTCTTGGAAAAAAAAGACACAAGTACGAGGAAACAATGGCACTGCTGTGCATTAATTGGCCATATAATACAATTAGGAGGCCCGCTGCGCCCAAAGGCGGGGGGGCCCAATTGAAACATCAATGAAGGCGGCGTCGAAACAAAAGACGACCGCATACGAGAATACGCAGCGCCAACTTTGGATATGAATCAAGATCCCAGATATAACGTGGATATCGGTTATCTGATAAGGTTATTAAACAAAGATATAGCAGATAAAATTAAAGGCTAGAAAGGTAATTACACGGTATAACGTGTTAATTTATATACTTTAGGTGTAAGCAAGAAAAAAAAACTGATGAAAACGAAACAGAGGAGTTTTCACGTATTTAGAGACTGGTTTTGACAAAATCCTCGGATACGTTGATTTTTTATTCGAGAGGGATACTTTTTGGCTTGAAATTTAGGGTAAGTGGGTCGAGTGATACCTTATTTTGAAAATCTATCGATTCGTTTTCTAGATATTCACTTTCAAAATAAGCTCAAATTGTATTATAAAGGTAAATTTATCCTCTGATAAAATGTACTATTAAAAAAAAATGGTCGTATCCCGGGATTTCTGAAAAATAAAATTTTAATTTCCTAAAAAAACGATTTTTGCATTGGTCCATGCAACTTGAAAAGAATATCTTGAAAACTAATCGATCGATTTTTAAAACTTTAACACTTTCGTGAAGGCATTTGAAAGACCTTTAAAACACGATATAACTCGAGCGACTTTTCCCATTGACATTAAATTATATAAAAAAAAACCAGGAAGGAGTGTGGTTCAAAATTTTAAAAAGTGGTTCAAAATTAGTTCAAAATTGGTTCGAAATTATAAGCATATCAAAACTCGAATATCTTTCGGGGGAGGGGGTTGTGGCTTGATTGACCTCAATTTTTCTTGTAAGCGAAATAAATCAAATCACCAACAAACACATCTGACCATAACGCATTTTACTCCTTGTTGGCAATCTTCTACAAAAAAATCGCATCTCTACCAGCCTACGCTATTAAGAGTATAAACTCGTGCACAAAATCACAAAACATCACAAATCAACACCGCATGCTTCACACACAATGGCCAAACAAACCTAAATGGTACCAAAAGCTCTTAAAAAGTCGTTTGCCTTTCAGGCAGATCGAGTAGGCTGATGTTAGGGGATTTCTTTTTGACTTTTTGCCCACCGATAAATCTTTTTGATTCTTTTGTGAAATTTCTGCAGCGATTTTATAAATCGTTTATTCTGTTCAAGACTTCTTGACCATGAGAGGTTGTCCACGTGCTAAAAAGGAATCATTGTGCCATTATGGTACTTACGGTACTGAATTGCCAAACAATAGTAAGTCTGTGTTTGAATGCATATATTTAGTATTTAGATAGATCATATAGGATACCGATAGAACAATGATATTTCATTTGTGCCCAACTATGCAATTTTTCATTCCATTTCAAAACTGATGCGAAACTCATTAAGGTTAATTTATTTCAAACATAATCCAGGTTTGAAATTAACTCTGTGTTTCAGACTTCCATTGTCTATATTTTGTTTATACACGACGTGTCGATCAGTACAATCTCTGATCGTCTTCAGGTGCAAACTACCCAATCCAGGTTCTTCTGTTGTTTTAAGTACCATATGCTCTCTTTAAATTTGTAGTACAGATTTCGATCAAGAAATAAGGCAGTACAAAGTTTTTAAATACCTACGCATTTTTAACCCCCCCCCCCCCCTAGAAAAATCTTTCTGCGCAACAATGTATTTGATCTTAAACATTAGTTACAACGTCATATTCCTTTCAAGCATTATTTAGACGTATTACTTAAAGAATTCGAAATAAGTTACTACGCTGGCGCACCGAGGGGGGGGGTTAGGGCTAACCCCCCCCCCCCCCGAGAAGCCTGATTATGGTCAAATTTTTACTTCAAATTAAGGTTTTTTTATTATTTATCCTTAAATACACTGAAACAAATATCATACATAGTATTTATAACAGGCGTTAATTAATTTTTTATTTTTACATCAATAACACGTAACTGTTACAAAAATCGGAGGAAAGTTATAAAAATTGTCATATACAGTAATAAAATTAATAAACGGAAGTTACGAAATGAATGAAAAATGTTTCTTGACATTTTATAGAGAGTTGTTATTAATAGTATGTACAGGTTATGGAGATAATAGAAGAGGATAATATGAAATAAATAAAACATGTTAACGATTTTAATCAATGCCCTAAATAAATTTAATAAATGATCATTGACTGTCGTTTAAAAGTTGTTATGAAATGTATGGACAAGTTTATGAAAATTATGAACCGGGCATACTAAATACTAAAAAAGGTATGAAATTTATGTACGTAGTAACAGCCTTTTACTAAATTCATTCTTAGGTGTAACTAGAAGCTATGAAAACATGTCTCTTGATCCTTGATTTCATAACAGCCTTCATAAAAATCATTCTTAAGGACTCTTTATATTGTAACAAGTTTTTTTGAAACTGTGTCTTGCAGCAGTAAAATCAATAACTCGTTTTGGCTATAAAATTTATGTAAACTTGATTATGATATTAATAAAACTTATATCGGAGTCAAAATCATATACAAAATACATTGGCTCAATGTATTTTTTTTAGAAAACGGTGCCTTTTTTGTTTTAGTGCAGATCAATAGTTTTCGCAGGAAAACCGAGGCACAGTCTGGTCTACTTAAACATTTAAAACTACTTTATTTTTTGATATTGCAGAGAAAGTTTTTTCTAGGGGGGTCAAAAATGAGTATTTAACACAGTTTTTATAAACTTTGCTTCTTAAAATGTGCAAGTTTATCAAAATTCGTTAATTTTTGGAAAAGTTATGGCCATTCAAACGAGTAGATTTTTTTAATAATAGGGCAAGTTTGTAAATTTACCGATGAGCAAATTCGTCTGTGATTCTTGGTGATATTCATCGGGTCCTCTGGCGGGCGATGAATGTCATTAACGTCATTTAATCAGCTGTTTTTTGTTGTTATTATTTTTTTTCAAATTTTTTGATGTTTTTTTAATAAAGATTGCCGATTTGATAAGAAGTCGCCTTAAAACTATTTTAAAGACTGTTTTCGAGGACTAATGCTGGCTTTATACAGCAAAATAAAATAATTTAATAATAAGAACACCCAATAAAAAACCATGTTTTTGACCAATCACAGTGCTAATTCTTATTTCTTGTTTTATTTTATTCGCTGTATAAACCCAGCATAAGAAGATATAAATAAATCTTCAATTTGGGCTGGTATAAGATATACATAAGTTTTATCCTCGCCATATACTTCTGAAGCCCTACGAGGATTTTTCGTTCGTCTTGTAATACGTTTGATTTTTTCGATAAAGCACTAATTTGTAAATTGTAAACAAAATTAAAAAAATCTAGGCTATAGCTAAATTCTGATTGATTTTTATCGCGTTTTTTTAATTTACGATGGCTCATCGAACTCAATGACATCGGTGAAAAAAATCTGATGAATTTACAAACTCGCCCATACATTCCAAACCTTCTTATGTCTTGACCAATTTTTTTAAATGTTACATCGATGTGCTTGGAAAATATAGTGTTACACAAAAAAAAATATCTAAGGAGCTCAAAAATACCTATTTTTTAAAAGGTCGGCCATCTTGGATTTTTTGAAAATGTCAAATTTGTTTTGTCAAGTTTATTACTTAGCTATTTAAAAAAGTGCGTTTTTAGGTCCACCCTATAAAATGCTAAACGCATACAAACGAAGCACACGAATTCGTTCGTTAATGCATGTAGTCCCAGTTTTCACTGAGCTGACAACCCAGGAATTTGTACGATTCGAAGCGTTCAAAGTCGGTATCATCGTTACAAAAAACGAAATGTCAATGCATACCGAACGTTTTACAAGACACTAAACTGTCCGAAAAACTTGGGTAACAGGTCCAAATACATCATTAGCTTTATGTAACGCAAGAATTATACAAGCCTTTTTTGGACGGGGTTTAACGCCGTGGAGCGGCAATCGACACCAAAACCGAGAAAATAAATAAATTTGACACGGCACGGGATGATAAACTTTATTTTTGTATTTTCCAACTCGATCAGCAAGGTCAATTTTATTTTAAGTTAACGAACTGAATAAAGAAACAACATAACCTTAAAAATTTATTTTAGTTTCTTTGCTATTTTTTTTTGTATTGTAATAATTTGCTTTCAAACCAAAGGTTTCCTTTTCCAGTTCTATGGATTTGCGTATTTGCACTCGATACCAAAATTTTTAAAATTAGAAATAGTTTAAAAGGCTGATTTTGGTGAGGTTTCACTGTTTATAAACTTACTGCGCAAGTCGAGCGATTTACAACAACCTCCTAGAGCACGACGTAAAAAGCGAGTCGTCCGACGATACTAGGGAATTATTGAGATACGGCCGCACTGTTAAGTGCCTACTTAGCGCTGAGCTTAATACAGGCTGTGCCTAGCCCTAAAAGGGGTAAATTATAGAATTATTGAACGCGCCTCTAGTGAAACGGCGACGACACGAATTTATTTCTAACCTGCAAATATATGCTGCCTGTTTTGTGTTGTTTTTTTTCACATTTATCATATTTAAAAGTATTTTTGAATGATTAAAAGCATAGAAGATGTGTTGGAAGCAGTGGTCTGGAATTTGTGATTTTAAATAATATTATGAGATTTTGTTGAACTACCGCTTGTAGCAAACAAATATTGTCTTAAACTTCCAAATCAGTTACATCAACCGAAAAGAATCTAAAAAAGGGAAAATCAAAAGATCTTGGGAGGAAAGAACGAAAATTCAAAACTGGATGAGTGTCCCACAAGAAACACAAAAGACCAAAGCGAAAGGAGAAACAATTAAACAGGGCGAAACATCGTTTAATTGTTTCTCCTTTCGCTTATTGGTCTTTTGTGTGTTTCTTGTGGGACACTCATCCAGTTTTGAATTTTCGTTCTTTCCTCCCAAGATCTTTTGATCTTCCCTTTTTTAAATATTGTCTTCATCGCTAAAACGAAGTCTTTGAGCCTTGCTTTTTTTCATTTTCTTTCGCCATGTCACCCGATTTCATAAAAAAATAATTATTTTTTGCCCAATTTTTGCTTTTATGGCTGTTACAACAGAAAAAACTCCCGAAAGTAGGGTTAAGGTAAAAAAATTGGCGTAATAGTTTGTAAAAACGATACGGCCCAATAAAATTCCTCCACAACTCTCTACACTTAATAGTGTCGGGCCCTAACTGCGTTTCATCAAATCTGAACGCGAGTAAATTTCACCCAGTGTTTGATCTGGACCGGTATTCTCGTAACTAAATACGCTCGGCGTTTCGTACTCGCTGACCGTATGATAACGTAATTTTCGCATACCACGTGACCAAAGTAACAAAAATGGCATTCACGTATATTGAACGCAAGGCGTCGACGAAGTGCGCTCAGCGCGTGGCGACCGTTTGAGAAACACCTACCATTTGGCAGCTGTTTTGCCCTCCGCGCGTACGATTTTCCTACCCTACAATACTTTGTAGAGTGCTGCAGAAAATATAGTAGTTTTTTCAGTTTGCGGTTTTATTAATAATTAGAAAAATAAAAATCGCTTATTAGTAGCTTGGGCACGGGTGACAAACACGAACACATCAACCTTACTATTTGATGCTCGATGTAAGACAACTTTTTTTCCAAAAAATTGCAACAAAAACTTTTCTTATCAAAATCGACATCGAAATAATTGAGCATCCGTATAATACTAGAAATAGAAGCAATCAAAATTCTGTAAAACCAAGGGTAAAAAAAGCCATTGGTCAGCGGTGCTTTTTGTATCTTTCATCGGATGTGTACCAAAAAATATCTGGTTTTGTTAGGCTCCTGCCCACATTAATTGTTTTCTTTCAAAAATAAGTTAAAAGCTTTCATGAAATATGAAATTAGCAAACATGAAATAAATAGCTTAATTGATATAAAAAATAATTAGCAAACAATATAGGTACCTTTATTTCTGTGTTTTCGTCTGTATTTTCTTTACTTTTCTGAAATATCACATTTTTCACATTAATTACCATTTTTATGTTTTTTATCTTTTGTCATTTTATTTATTCATAAATGTACTAAAAATTATTATTTTCTTTTTTTAATTCAACACTTCCATGAGAATATAAATTTTTCCACGCGCGAGGTTTCTCTTGTGGATGTATGAATTCTGTGTTTGTTGTTGAATTGGTTAGGTTATTTTTTGTGTAAAAAAGACCTTAGAGTTTTATTTTCTGTTTCTTAAAATGTAGAATACGCATGTTTACTATAATTATAAGGTATAACTTACTAGATATATAAGTAACTATTGTGAAACCATTTTAACAATAAATGCTATATAATAAAGTATCAATATCAATATACGACCGTGCCGGAAACACCACTTTCCCTGACTGAGTGCCGGAATAAATTTAAACTTTTCCGCACTGAGTGCGGAATTTTTTTGTAAGTGTGCGGTTAAGTCTCGGGGTAAACTTTTTCCCGCACACTGGACGGGAACGTGCTACGAGTTTATATCACAGGGTCAAAGGGCAGGTTTAACTGAGCTAAACTAAACCATCAAGTAATTTTTTAAAGGATCAACACTTGTACAAGTCACATTTGATTTACCCTTTCTGAAATACGGCTCGAAACCGATCACACAATGGCCTCTTTCTTACACATAGAAAAAGAAAAGGAGCGACAAGACTAACAAGAAATAAAAATGCAAAATTCGATGATGCCAAGATGTGCTAAGCGAATTTGATTCTGTCTGCTCGCAGGGCAGCGCGTTCGGCAGAGAGAATACGAAAAGTCGTCGGTCAGCGTGCCGCTGAGCGCGCTGTTCGCTATTCGTTTCGCTTAGCGACTTCAAAACGTTACGTATTACGAGAATACCGGTCCTGAACGCTCTAGCGCGCGCTCGACGACGCCCGACGCTTTAAGTGAACGTACCTCTGGTAGTGCGAGTGTTCGACTCTGCAAGAAATCGCCGCGATTTGAAGCATGTTGTGATTTAGTTTTTGCTATAAAAAACACAGAAATCTTCTTTCCTTTAACCTAACTTTTCAATTTTAAGTCGAGTCGCGGCGATTTCTTGCACGAAAATAGATTAGGTTCTGTTTCGTGCGTCAAGTTGCGATCGATGCATCAAGTTGCACTATATAAACTGTCTCAAGATCACCGTGGGCAACGTTCATTTTATTTCTCAATTTCATCGGTTTAATGTATTTTTTTTTATACCTTCATCAAAAACATGATTTTAGTAACTGTCTGCAGATAACTAAAGCATGGCTTTTTTGGTTACCGATGCAAAAAAACTTTTTTTTGATCACGGGTGCAAAAAAAAGATTTCTGTCCGTTTTTTACCCAAAATTAAAGATAAATAGCGGAAAATAGTAATAATGAAAAAATCTAATTATTCCTGCCTAAAAATTAAGCCATTTCCGCCAGTTTTCACCAAGTATTTACGAAAAAAATAATTTAAAAACATCGTCAAAATATCAAACTGTGAAAGATTAAAATGTCGCAACAATGAACGTCACCGAGCAAATAGCACATCGCTATAGAAACGATTGTTATTTCATTTACCAGCCACCTTGATTAATAGTGTAAAGATGGTGTGTTGCGATAAGTGCTCTTCGTTCGAGAAGGTATTTAAAAAATTTTAAAAAATAGTGTTAACAACTCGCGGCTAAACTGTGCTTTTTTTTACTCGCGTGTTTAAATACCTCGCTGCGCTCGTTATTTAAACCAACGATTGTAAAAAAGCACTATTTTAGCCACTACTTGTTAAAACTACTATTTTATACATACATATTCTACACATTAATAATAGAGACATAAAGCTATTTGTCACTCATCGTATACGTATCCGCATCTAGCGAGAACCAAGCACATTGATTGGTCAGAAACTTGTACCACGTTCGAAAAGAGCAGATATATGCTAATTTAAGGTGTTTCTGAACGCAATAGGTGCTGAGATACGATACGTGTGTCGTAACGATACGTGATACCTAACGCATCTCAACACCTATCGCGTTCAAGAACACCTTAGATTAGCATGTATCTGCTAATGTGCTTGGTTCTCGCTAGATGCGGATACGTATACGGCGATGAGTTACAAATAGCTTTATGTCGCTAATATGTATAAGTATATTCAGGGGCGTCATTCGACATTTCTCTTGGGGGGGGCATACCTAATTTCAAAAATAAAATGTGCGGAAAAAAAACACTTTTTTTATACCTTCATAAAAAATATGATTGTCTGCAGATAACTGAAGCATGGCTTTTTTGGTTACCGATGCAAAAAACTTTTTTTGATCACGGGTGCAAAAAAAGATTTTGGTCCTTTTTTTACCCAAAATTAAAAAGAAATAGAGGAAAATATTAATATTGAAAAAATCTAATTATTCTTGCCTAAAAATTAAGTCATTTCCGCCAGTTTCCACCAATGTGTTTTTATTTGTAAAAGCCAAATTTTGATATTTGTGTGCGAATACTCAGGGGGGGGGCAATTACCCCCCCCCCCCCCAATTGACGCCGCTCGGAAAAAGTTAAACAACTTAGCACTTTCCAAACTCTTGCACTTTTTTTTCAGGAGCTTCCTTGGACTAATATTAGTAAATTTTTCTTCCGGGCACTAAAAATAATTCGACTTGAAATTTTAAAGTTTTTATTGTTTTTACAACTTCTTTTTGCAAATTTTTTTAGTAACAGTAACAGAAATCAAGGCATATGGTGTTTTGGAGGCGCTCTTGAATATTTTTTTCTTTGCACTCACCAAGATAAAATAGACAATAAATCGAGCTTCTGCTTACAATGGCAAGAATGGAATTTCTTATGTCATTTATCATATAAACCTTTCAACTTTCAAGTGGCGGCCCAGAGTATAAAACCACCTTATATTTTTTAAATTCGTATATATATTACTTTGTTCTTATAAAACATTATTATTGTGAATGAAATGATTTATGACACTCGCGGTGGATTTGTTTTGCAGTGAAAGAGTGACTTTTTGATCTTTTTGGTTTCTTTGGGTACCACCATATTATTATTATTATTTCATTCCGTATAGGTACTTTCGGGTTTTCTATAACATATTGTGTAAAAATCTCGGTGTCATCGTCTTTTCATCTGATTTGTGGGTAAAGCTTTTTTAAAAAATTTATGTTACCTCTGAAGAGGGTTCCACACGAGAGGGGGGGGGATTTTAAACAGGTGTTAACTAGAGTTGCCATTCGTTGTGATTTCCGTCCGGGGAGTTCCGTGCGAGTTTTTGAAAATTGTCCGGAATTTCTTCGACAGGCAGCACGGCAATTTTTGTGCCTTGAAAAATTATTTTGAAACCATAAAATATATGATTTTTTACCAAATTTAACTATAAACACACATGTTTAGAATTTTATGATTTTCTTTTGCAGCCGAAACAGTCTAAACAATTCAATCAACAACAAAATATTTTTGTTTGCACAATTGCACAAAAAAACGAAACATATTTGAAGAATTGAGACTGGATCCCACTCCAACCCACTTTTTTTCAATATGTAAACTTTTATGTTCTGCTTATATTGCCAGAAAAATTGCAAAGTTCACAAGCTTTTCTTTAAAACATTTTCAGGAAGTAAAAATTTAAATAAAAATAATTTTTTTAATGTGCTAATTTTGGTTAGGAAAAACCTGGCAAAGTCTGGAAATTGGAAAGGAAAAATCGTTCGGTAATCATATTAGGGCCCAAGTTTTTATTTGACTTTTTTTTGGAGTCTGCCACATGGTTGTAAATAAAATACCTATTGTATACAGACCGCTTCAAGCTACTACGAACATAGGGGGAATCAAGTCCAATTTACTCTCCGTGCCGTACGACCGAGGTGGATTCGAAGCACGCTGCAGTGTTATCTTTTGGAAATTCATTTTGTTTTTATTATTTTGTTTTATTTCTGCCTTGCTCGAGAAACAGATGGGTAAGTTCTTAATTGAAATAATAAATTTTTAAAACTAAAAATGGATGTCTACGAAGTTGCCGAAAAAGTGCAGATGCACACGTTCGATATTGGTCGAGGGAAAATTTGCATTTGTATTTTGACGTAAGAACACAGTATCCCCAAAAACTAAATGTTTGGGGGGGTATTGTAGGGGAACACGTAATTGGGCCATTTTTTATTAACGGCAATTGCAATTTGAATGGTCCTAGATACTTGGATCTACTGCAGCAGCACATTATTCCAACTGCTAGGCAGTTGTTAGGTGTAAGATTTGGTGAAACATGGTTTCAACAAGATGGTTGTTCCGCTCACAATGTTGGCATGGTTAGGGATTATCTTGATAATGTATTTCCTAATCGGGTTATAAGTACACGGGGAACTATTTTATGGCCAGCTCGATCTCCCAATCTTGCTCCTAATGACTTCTATCTGTTTTTGAAGAAGCTTTTCAAATTATCACCCCTAACATGCTTGGAAACGTTAGAAGGGGTTTTTATAGTAGGCTCGGATATTGTCTAGCCGAGCAAGGAGGACTTTTCGAACATTTGCTTTAATTTTTTTTTGACTGGGAGAATCTTTTTGGTTTTTAGAATGTATTATTTTATTTTGAGAACTTGCTTTTATTTTGTTTCTCCTTATTATTTTCATTGTAACACGTCGTCACTGATAAATCTGAGCAGTTGACAATAAAACGCTCTTATTTATCAGTGACAAAAAATAACAAAATTACGTTATAAAAATTTGCGTATTTATTGACCAAATTCCGGTTTCATTGACTACGCTCCACACAGCACCGTGGTTAGAGGCGTACTAAATACAAGGCGAAAGGCGGCGAATGGCGATCGGAAGCCTGAGTGTTGGTTGCTTCACTGATAGGCGTGCGGTGTCTCTGCATGTACGTACACTGGCAAATTAGACCGCTCAACTTATTTTTTGTTTTCATATAGTCACTAGCTAGAGCTTCAAAGGTGTAATTGGAAGGAGCTATATAAACCTTTTTGTTAACATTAACACATATTCGTAACAGATCACCAATTTCTTTGTTTAATTTATATTGAAAATTTGTTTTCGTAAATGCCTCAACTTGGAACCCACGGTTATATATATAGAATGTCATATAATAAAATTATTACTAGAAGTCAAAACTTCCAAATCAGTTACATCAACCGAAAAGAATCTAAAAAAAGAAGATCAAAAGATCTTGGGAGGAAAGAACGAAAACTCAAAATTGGATGAGTGTCCCAAAAGGAACACACAAAAGGACAAAGCGAAAGGAGAAACAATTAAACGATGTTTCGCCCGGGGTGACCAGCGTGGGCTCATCAGTGGATTCACCAGTCACCCTCAATCCAGACATCATTTAACACTATCGCACACTCTGACTTCCAGCTCTGAATCACTCACAAATAGGCATCGTTCCGCATGGTACTTATTATAAGTCACCTGATCTTTTGATCTTCTTTTTTTAGATTCTTTTCGGTTGATGTAACTGATTTGGAAGTTTAACTTCTTGTTTTAATTGTCTTAGGAGCATATTCCTATTGGAAAGATTAACACGCCATGACGAACCCGTATCAGGCGACTTAGAATAAGTACCATGCGGAACGATGCCTATTTGTAAGTGTTTTAGAGTTGGAAGTCAGAGTGTGCGATGGTGTTAAATGATGTCTGGATCGAGGGTGACTGGTGAATCCACTGACGAGCCCACGCTAGTCACCCCGGGCGAAACATCATTTAATTGTTTCCCTTTTCGCTTTGGACTTTTGTGTGTTCCTTGTGGGACACTCGTCCAATTTTGAAATTTCGTTCTTTCCTCCCAAGATCTTTTGATCTTTTCTTTTTTAGATTCTTTTCGGTTGATGTAACTGATTTGGAAGTTTTAACTTTTTGTTTTAATTGTCTTAGGAGCATATTCCTATTGGAAAGATTAACACGCCATGACGAACCCGTATCAGGCGACTTAGAATAAGTACCATGCGGAACGATGCCTATTTGTAAGTGTTTTAGAGTTGGAAGTCAGAGTGTGCGATGGTGTTAAATGATGTCTGGATCGAGGGTGACTGGTGAATCCACTGACGAGCCCACGCTAGTCACCCCGGGCGAAACATCATTTAATTGTTTCCCTTTTCGCTTTGGTCTTTTGTGTGTTCCTTGTGGGACACTCGTCCAATTTTGAAATTTCGTTCTTTCCTCCCAAGATCTTTTGATCTTTTCTTTTTTAGATTCTTTTCGGTTGATGTAACTGATTTGGAAGTTTTAACTTCTTGTTTTAATTGTCTTAGGAGCATATTCCTATTGGAAACATTAACACGCCAGGACGAACCCGTATCAGGCGACTTATAATAAGTACCATGCGGAACGATGCCTATTTGTGAGTGTTTCAGAGTTGGAAGTCACACTGAAAAAAAGTATATCTTGGCTGAAGAGAAATTCTCTTGAATAGGTCCAACCCCCCTGTGTCCTTGATTGAAGATCATTTTTCTCTTGGAACAAGAAAAATTTTCTTGTTGCAAGCAATTTTCGTTTGATTCAAAATAATTATGATCTTCATTCAAAGACACAGGGGGGTTGGACCTATTCAAGAGAATTTCTCTTGACACAAGTAATCCTTTTTTTCAGTGCAGAGTTTGCGATGGTGTTAAATGATGTCTGGATTGAGGGTGACTAGTGAATCCACTGACGAGCCCACGCTAGTCACCCCGGGCGAAACATCATTTAATTGTTTCCCTTTTCGCTTTGGACTTTTGTGTGTTCCTTGTGGGACACTCGTCCAATTTTGAAATTTCGTTCTTTCCTCCCAAGATCTTTTGATCTTCTCTTTTTTAAAATTATTACTGTTATAAACAATAGTTATTTTATTTACAACCGTGTGGTAGACTCCAAAAAAAAGTCAAATAAAAACTTGGGCCCTAATATGATTACCAAACGGTTTTGCGTGCTGTAGTAGTAGTAGTAGTAGTTGTAGATAAAAGAAATGATAAAAAATAAATTACATAAGACAATAAAATTAAACGTAATTATTTAAATACAGTATTAACGTTCAACCCCGCCTCGTACATTTTGAATCTCGAAATCTCGGGTTCTAATAATCCGATCCTTATTTTTAGTGTTTTAAAGGTGAGATATTTCTCTACAACTTTTATTTAAACACTTTTTTGATATTCTTAACCGTTAGTTCAAGAAACTGCAAAATGTAAATTTCAAAAAAACAATTTTTTGTTTTTTGGGCTTCTGACCTCTAAATACTGTTATTTTTGGCCATATCCATGAAAGCAAAAATTTAGTCAGCTAATTAAATTACATTTGCAAAAAAGGAAAATCAAGATCGGTTTGCCCAATCTCCAGATAATTGAATTTAAAAATCCACAGTCTGGCCGCCATTTTGAGCGGCCGCCATGTTTGTAAGCTACTTTCTCATGATTGACCTCCCCGACTTTTTTGCTCCACATGAGCCCAAAAACACGTGGTAAAAGTTTTTTGCAGTCCCGCCAAATTATAATGACTGACAGGTCTGGCACAAGGACTACGAACCACATTTTTATTAAATATTTTATAAAAAATTTAAATTCTCTAGACCTACATATACTACATTTAGATGCTAGTTCCCCCTCTTTCTCTCTTTGAGGCGTTCATAGGGAGTACCATCCAACTACGTTCGATTTTGCTTAAAATACAAAATTAGAAACTTTAAATTTGGTACCGATATGGTATGAGGGACTATTTTCTTAATTTTGTAGTCCATATTCATGGAAACTTAAATCTGAAAACCGTATATCGCTACTTGCTTTTGTTCCAAAGTTATAAGTTTTTTAGATATTTTATCCCCCTTTTCCCCGACCCCCCACCACCTTACCCAAAAGCTAATCAGTTCATGGTCAGCCGATAGAGGATTTTTGTACCAAATTTCGTTAAAATCGATTAAGACGTTCTTGAATTATTGTGTATACAGAAAGACAAAAGACCGACAGAATACTTTTATTTCGTCGATTAAGTTGTTTTGGAACCTCATTTTTGATAAAATTAAGAAAAGTAAAAATTTCACGATTTTAATAGTCCCTCACACCATATTGGTATGGTGGAATAAAAAGGGCTTTTCACAAAAACTGCTTACAAATATTAAAATTGTCATATTTTTTATTCACTGAAACAGTATTTTTGTAAATTACTAGTGACAAAAAAGCAGTTATTGTAAACTTGTGTTTAAAAATCATCAGATTTTTTATAAGGTCGAGATTTTCTGACGGTTTTTGATGAATCGTGTCCTATACATGCCTATACAGGGTTCCTAAGCAAATCCTTAGGGGGCCAAGCAGCCGTGTATAAGACGCAGACAAACGGAAAAGCACATTAGGCAGAAAAGGATGGGCATGGGGCGATGTTGTCACTACATCTTACACGTAGTAAATCCATTCCAGGTTGTTGTTTTCTAATGTTTTCCATTTTCATACCTTTAGGACTGGAATAAAAATTGTTTTTGCTCGACATTAATACCAAACTGATGAAAGATACCGTAAAAAAAAATATTTTTCGGCTTTTCATTTTGTAACCATTGTCCTTACGCACTGTTTAGAGGCTGGGGACTGAGATACATGCAAATGCCTAACCTAAAGCGTTCATACACGGCCGGAGAAATAGACTGAGATATTTCCGTAGAAACTTTATCAAGCAAATAGGACGCCTTCGAACGTCCAAACCGGGTTTTGCACTTTTATTGAAATCAAAAAGGATGAACAGTCAGATGTGGGGCCGTGCACAAATTACGTAACGGTGATTTTACCAATTTTTTGACCCCCTCCCTATGTAATGTTTTGTAACGGTTTGGCACGCCACTCCCCTAATATTACGTAACGATTTCAAGACCACTACCCCCCCCCCAAAAAAAAAATTTTCACTTATTTTCATTCCAAATTTTCTTAGTTTCACACAAATGCAAACGCTGTCGAAAACCCCCCTCACCCCTACGTAACATTTTGTAACCCCCCTCCCCCCTATGACCATTACGTAATTTGTGCACGGCCCCTGTAGTCCCAGTGGAGAAGGGCGAGAAAATTGATATTTTTTTCTTAAAAATTATACTCTTTAGACCTATTTCTTTGCGTTCCCGAAATTACGTAATTTTTGAAAAAAAATTGTAAGCGGCACCTATTTTATTTCGTGCTTTGTTTTTCTAACATTTTTGCGGTCGGATAATTTAATTGAAAAATTTTTGCCTGCGGCGTCCTTTATCTTCTCACTCGAAACCAAGATCCCCCGTTTTAGGAAAACTGATCCCGTCTCTGTTTCTAAATTTTTTCGAATAAAAGTAGAGTATGACCATGGGGGAAATAATTTTTTTCTACGGTATGACGAAAATTTCGAGAAAGTTAAAGAAAAAAATTAAAAAAGTGGCAGAGCTCAAGTTTTTCGTAAAAAAAAACGTTTTTTGTAAAGAATCAGAGCAAAATAAATCTTTTCACCCCTTTTTGGGTGTTACAAATATTGGCAGCCCCTTATTTTTCGCTTTTACCCTCCCGCTAGTTTTGAAGAATGGGTTCGCTACATGTTTCGAGATCATGTCATAAAACACCTCGAAAATATCAAATGTAGTGTAGGGCCAGCTTTATTTAAAATCAATAATATCGCAAGCAAAAAACTCTGCAGGAAAAACAGCGCCGTTTATTGATTTCTTTGGCTGCTAGTGCTAGCTGCATGGTTTGGCCGTTTCTTATATATTATATTTCTTTCTAATGTTAACAACCTTACGAGTTTATCGCTCAGTATCGTAAATAATGGTCCCTGTCCTTTAAGCAAGAAAAAGCTGTGGTTTGGACTTGAAAACATCTAATTTTCCTCGATCATCTCATGGTGTGGCCGCCATCTAGCGGAATTTGCAGACATCTTGTCAACGGTTATTATTGCAACTATGATTTATGCTCACAATGAAAGAGTGGTGACAATTTTTTCTCATGAAAGCAGTCCGGAGATAATAACAAACTGGCACCATTGCTCAATATACCTGTTTCTTTTGTGCGCGCAGAACTTTCTATGCCATTTCTGTTTGATTTATTGAAATCCTATCCCTAAGGAAAATCTTAGGAACCCTGTATATGTTTCCGAAACATATCAAAACACATGAAAACCCGACTTCCCAACTAATCTTGAGATTAACTAGGCTCGACTTATGTGCTTAAACCCAATATTTGAAAAACGTCATCACTTGAGTATTTATAAGCACCCCCCTCTCTGCACACGCCACTGCGCACCCATAATTACAAAAGTGAAATAAAAAAATTGTGACAAGGATGAAAAAAGAAAAGAGTATGAACTCAGAACTATTATTAAAACTAAGACAATTTATATGCTCTCTGACAAAACCAAAAAGTAATCCAACCTTGCATGAACTACTTAAGGTTTTAAAATCGCCATTGTGAACTTTGTGAATTAATAAAAATATACAAACTATATTTCCTTGTCAGTAAAATCCCACAACTACAATCCAAACGCAATTCGATTGAACCAAAACATTTTCAACACTATGAATATTTTTCCGTAACATATCAAAACACTTGAAACCTCGACTTCCCAACTAATCTCGAGATTAACTAAACTCGTCTATAAACTTAAAACCAATATTTGGACAACGTCATAACTTAATCGATTGTTGAATTGTCCAGTGTTGAAGTGTATTTATACGTCTTCATTTTTTACGCCTCTTTTGAATGTTTTTATTAACAGCATTTTATTATGATACGGTCACGACAGACATTTGTAAGGAATGTAAGGCTTTTTTTGTGCATATCATAGAGAAAAAAGGTTCACGGTACTTATTATTAAATGTAAACGTATATGTACCATATACTTTAATGAGAACCATGTCTTATTGCTAATTGCACCGCGCGCTTAAACCTGGTTTAAATTAAATCAGTGTTTGGAATGTGCTTTCAGAATAAATTTAAAACAGCAAATGTCACATTCTAAACGTCGGTTAAATTTAAACTACGATTAACAGTACGGTGCAATTGACCCTTATACCATCGAATCCCCATCACAAGAGACGGAAGTAAAAATACAGCCTGAGAAATTTCACAAAAATGGCCGCCTTATGAAGGTGACAGTTATAAGCCTAAAAGGACATAGGCACAACAATCGAATCGACTTGACATTATTTTTTCTTCTGATGTGTCTTTTCCACTTTCCAATGGTATTTAAATTTTATATATATTAAAATTTTGTTTTCTTAAATTTTTGTTAATAGAAAAAGTAAACTTATATCATTTTTAGATGGGTTTCAAGTCCCCGTGTAAACATGATGTATATTTGCCTGCTTTTTTTATTAGTAACACGGTTAGTAGGATGTTACTCGCTTTTTTAGTCAAAATAAAGTGTTTTCGGCTTTTTTGCATGTTTTTGCTAAAAATATAGTGTTTTGATTTGTTCAGTGCTGTTATACAACCGGAATGACTAGTTTTTTGCCTTTTATAAGTGCTGTGCGGTTACCCTTTTTATTATTAGCGTCAGAGTTAGGGGAATTTTGTCAATACCAACTGATTTAGGCTCATAAATGTCAGGTACATGTAGCGGTCATTTCCTTTATAGGCTATTATCATTCCACCTATTTTTACTCCCGTGTCACAAGATTTTTAAAGGGCTGCGTTCAGAAAGCTCACACTAGTGTGGAGTAAGGCCACTAATAGGCGCCCATAAAGGTCAAAACTGCACATAATTAGTGAGCTTATCACACTACACCGTCACTTGCGTCACCCCAGTCTCGACATGGGCCATGGATGGTGTGCTTGAATGAGGTTATGCTATGAAGAAATTAGGATAATTTTTGAAGGCAGGATTGTTAAGAAATTTGATTTTATTCAATTCAAAGTTTTTGGGTTATAGGACTAATAAGCAAAAAGACACCTTCACTTGGCTAACGTTTCGAATGTATTTTCATTCTTCTTCAGAGAAATTTTTTCTTATAAACTACACCTGAGAACGAGAATCGCATTCATATTCAATTTTTCTAACTAACTCTTTAGAAAATATGATTTTTAATGATTTATTTTTCTAGAGTCTATAGGAATTAAAAAAAACGTCTTCTTTCTTATTTTTTTTAGATTTTCACAAGTGATACCTTATTATTAGTCTAATAAATATATACTTTCCAGAGGGTCTCAAAATATAATAAAAAAAAAGTTTTTAAATATCTGGGGAGAAACTATATGTCCTTAATACAGACGAAAACTTTTTATGGTAAAAGTAAAGCTAGAAAGCAGGGATAGTCCACCATACAAACTATTATTTTATGTTGAAAGGAAGTGAAAATATCTCGAAAACTGTGGCTTTGAAAGTTTTGAACCTTATAATAAAATGTTCGGGTAATATTTACGAAAACCAAAATCTGAAAACCTACTTACTACTACTTACTTCTAAAGTTATGATTTTTTTTGTATATTTTAACGTTTTTTCAAATAACTAGGAAACTAAAGCTCCCACGAATCACCCTACCCAAAAGTTAATCAGTTCATGGTCAGCCGATAGAGGATTTTTGTACCAAAGAACCCTGCACAAATTACAATGGAAATGGCTTTCGGCTAAATGTTATAATTTTTTTATATGTTGTAGTACTCGATCAACAAAGCACAAAAATAAAAAAACGAGATAGAGAGCAGGATTACTTTGTGAGATATGGAGCTTTAAAGTTGACGTGTTTTTAGGATATATTTTTGGACCTGGTACAAGCTTTTTTCCACAAGTTTGTTGATTGCCGCCCAAATAAAATGATTAAAATCTCTGTTTGTCTGGAATGAAACACCCCTTTCACACATATAAAAATGTTTTTATACGGTTTCTTTTGTACCACCAGAAAAGTCACTGATTTGTGAGTTTTAGAAAAGAAAGAAAACGACCGTTTACTAAAAAATGACAATTTTGATTCTCTTTAAAACGAACGGCCAGATTTTAAAAATTTTTACATATGTTATTAATAATAATGCCACTTAGCCAAATAAAAAGATTTTTAGCTTGAGTAGTACCACGAATTTCGAAAATGGTAGGCACCTTTAATGTTTCTTAATATTTTTGAAATATTGGAACTTATAGGTAGGATATACAAACTTTTTATGGACAAATCTAATTCAAAAGTTTAATACTAATATGTTGGTACCAATTAGTACCCACAGGTACCTGTATTTGACCAATCAAATTGCTCGTGTGATATATGCTTTTAGGCTAACTCGGGGTTGCCGGTAACGAATTTTATAACATTTTTCCGATTACTATTACTGTTCTTCTAGGAGAATACGGTAAAGTGCTTTTCCTTCTTAAGTGCGGAAAATGCCGTGTTGCGTAATTTATAAACAGTCCCCTGATATTTTCTGCTTCTTGTTGGCTAGATTGCCATTGCCGCTAAGGTCGGTAGTTTTTAAGATGAAAACTAAGAAAAACAAGTAAAGTTTTGTGGTTAGAAATGATTTTTGTATTTTTAACTTGTGCAAAATTGTATAAAACATTAGAAAAATTATAGTGTAGTGCCTATTAGCTTCACACAGCTAAATCAGTGATGACTGACGACCAGTTATGGCCCACCATGACCAACTTATCAAGCAAAATAATGATAAAAGAGCTCATAAAAAGCAGATTTCTAGGTTTGTTCTTTATTTACCTATATTTATAGTATACTCTTACTTTCAGAATTAAAAATGGGTGGTCGATTTTTCGGTGTATGTGACTCTTGAAGCAGCTTTTATTATTTCCTCCGGATTCAACTCATTTTCTAGATCTGAGTCCATTTTTGTAAACAAAACTTTTGAAACAAATTTAAAACAGCTTTTTTAGAAGTGTCAAAACTGCCCAAAAAAACAAGCTAAAAGCTGTCAACAAGAAGTCATAGCCAACTGGGCCAAAAATGGGACCGGAAAAGGATTAAGGGACCGGAAAATTGAACAGAAAGGTCCTTTCTGGAGAGTGGAAATATTTCGAAAGAACATGCCTTGTAATGTAGAACTTTCCGTATGAAAAGTCGTACGGAAAGTGGTTATTTTCCGGTAGTTTGAAAAAAAAATATATCATGTTCGTTACCGGCAACCCCAAGTTAGCCTAAAAGCATTTACCACACGAGCAATTTGATTGGTCCAATACAGTTACCAATGAATACCTATCGGTACCAACAGATTTGTATCAAACTTGTGAATTGAATTTGTTCAGAAAAAGTTTGTATAACCTACACATATGTTATTTTAAATCACTTCGTATTTCATCAAAATTTCAAAAATATTAAAAGGCTTTAAAGGTACCTACCATTTTTTAAATTAATGGTACCACTTAAGGTCAAAATATTTTTTTAGCTTACTGATATTATTTTTATTAACACATGTAAAAACTATTAAAATCTGGTCGTTTGTTTTTAAAGAAAATGAAAATTGTCATTTTCTAAAAAACAGTGGTTTTCTTTCTTTTTTTAACTTACAAATCAGTGACTTTTCTGTTGGTAACACAGAACCCATGCAGAAACATTTTTACATGGATGGAAAGGGTGTTTCATTTAGAACAAATGAAAAACCAAAAATATAGCCTTAAAACACGTGCTCCGTATCTCGTTTTCTTTATTATTAAAATTATGACATTTAGCCGAAAGCCATTTCCAATGTAATTTGTGCAGGGTCTTTCGTTAAAATCGATTAAGGCGTTCTTGAGTTATCGTGTATACAGACAGACAACAGACCGGCAGACAACTTTTTTTTTTTTCACTGATTAAGGTGTTTTGGAACTTTAGTAACACATTTTTGATAAAATTAAGAAAAGTCAAAATTTCACGATTTTAATAGTCCCCCATACCATATTGGTATGGTGGACTAATAAATGCAATCGAATATAAGCAGAACAAAGTTAAAAATATTCAAAAGAACGAGTTAAATCTCTAGCAAAATACAAAAAGTTTATAATTCACAAAACTACAATAACGATCTGTCATTCATGGTTGAAGAATGAGAATTCTTCACGTGTTATTCTAGAGAGATGAAACGTAGAATCTCATAATGACATAAAGGCATCATATGTTTGTGTTTTTAAATACCTTGGAGAGTTGACGTAGGTGCTAGAAGCCCAGCGTGATGGTCATATTAATTTTAATAAAAATTTATAAGGTGGGTATTGTATAACTTTTTGCAAAACTTACTGATGACGTCGACACACTATTTTGACATGTAAGATGATGTTTTAGCGTTTTTACATTTAATATTTTAGAAAAGTTTCAATTTGCTTTTTATTTGGACCTACTTTCCTGTGTGTTGCAGTGGATTATATTTTTCAATATCTCTTCCAATCTATCTAAAGATTTTCAAACTTTTATTGGTGTGTGCCCTACTATCGAGAGCCAAAAAAACGTCAAACTTCTTTAAAACAGAACCCAAGCTTGAGATTATGTATATAAAATCTTATGCTGCTGCTGGCCTTGCTGCGGTATTTAAATTTTGGCTAGTTACGTATAGTGGAGGTAGTACCTGTACAATTTGGTTCCTGTATCGGTTGATAATAAAATAGGAAAAATGGCCTCAGCATGATAGCTAGGCAGTCATTCTTGTGGAAGATTAGAGGTTTTTGTGATGAATTGATTTTGGAAATGGCTTTTAATCGTTTCAAATTTTTGTTTGGTTTAGTCACAATGTCTATCGTAGATGCTATAGAATATCTGGTGGGTAAATATTAACTATTGCATACAATAGTAGGTATGTGTGATGGAGCATTCATTTAGTAATCGTTTGTATGTCCTTCGATATCATAAGTTTTTATAGAAAGATCAGTATTATAGGGCGAGTTTGTAAATTCACTTCACGCTTTTCGCGTCTTGGTCCGTTGAGTGTTCCTTGTGGGATACCCTTCCAATTTTGAATTTTCCTTGTCGAATCCGTATAAGATGACTTAGATATAACTGGTACAATTGCGGAACAATGCCCATTTGTGAGTGGTTCTAAGTTGGAAATCAGAGTGAACAGTGGTATGGGGAAGGTGCATGACCAGTGGAACCATTGAGGAGCCCACGCTGGTTACCAATATAGAAACGTCGTTTAGTTGTTTCTTTTTTTGCTTTGTTTCTTGTGGGATAGGTAGCCATTAATTTTTTTTTGTTTTCTACCTATGATCTTTTGATCACTCAATCAAAAAGCACTCAACAATATCAAAACAAAAGAAAAACCGTTATTTAACTTGGATTATATGTAATCCATCGCAGATTTAGGTATGAACTCTATTGTTTTGGTACTGGATAGTTTCCATGTTCCATTTGGACAACTGACTAACTGAATTTGCACAAAAAAATAAAATTCCAATTGTTATTGAATTTGAACACAACTTTGTTAACTTCAAATCGGACTTAATTACTTGTTTAATTATTTGTTTATTAGCAGCAAATTCCTTCATGTGTATATGCGGTACTGCTTTGTGGCAAATCACTTAAAAACTGATTTATTCCAAATAAAAAAATAGTTCAGTGCTTTTAGAATCTCCCTTCTTGTAGAATCTATATACAGGGTGTCCCAAAAGTCTTAGTCCCCCCCTATATCTCCAAAAGTTTTGAGACATTGTAACAATTCTTTGTAAACTTCAATAAGAGGCGAAATGAAAAAAATCTAGATGATCGGTATTGCCGTTCCTTTTTCTGGGGCGGCCTGGGGGCGGCATACTAAAAAAAAGTTAAATCGAAACACATATCGAGTGGCACCACATTTTAATGGTCTCCTAAAATGCTTTATCCTAACGTTAATATTATTGACATCTGTCACTGCTGTCAAAAGTTATTGGGATCAATTTGATATATCAAAAAGTCTTAGTCCCTCCCTATATCTCCAAAAGCTCTTGGGATATTGTAACACTACTTTAAGAACTTTAATGAGAGGCAAAATGGAAAAAATTTACAGGGGCGGCATTGCCACCCCTATTTCTGAGGCCGCACTGGGGGCGCCCTACTGAAAAAAATAAAATTAAACGGAAACACATATCGAGTCACACCTCATTTTAAAAGTCTCTGAAAATGCTGCATACCAACATCAATAATATTGACGTCTGTTACTCCCGTCAAAATTTATTTGAAACAATTTAACATATCAAGCAGTATCTTCTTGGTTTTTCCGTTTAATGTGCTGCGTTACTGTCAGAAAAAAGTAAGGACCTACATCTAGTAGGCTGATTCCAAGGCATCATAATAAAATAAAAGAAAATCCTGTCAAACAAATATACGTAAAATTCAAAAATGTTTTTTATTCAAAATGCGTCGTTCGAATGAAGAAAAAGTAGAAATTGTTCTTTTCTATGGTCAGACACGAATTTAAAGTTATGTGAAGAGCGTGGTGCGAAAATTTATAACAACATTTAAAGTATTGGATTCTTCCCGGTCTGGCAGCCCGAAAACGGCAACAGAAGAAATTCAAGGACAAATCCTTGGGACAATGTTCGTGGAACCAAAACAATCGGTAAGAACAGTTGCTCATGACATTGATATTCCCAAATCAATAGTGCACAGGATAATAAAAAGCTCATAAATTTCACCCCTACAAAGTTAGGTTAGTTCAAGAACTAAACGAAGATGATTTCGATCGAAGAGTTCAGTTTACGGAAGAAATGACGAGCTTAATTAACGACGAGCCAGATATTTTGACAAAGATATTCTTTAGCGATGAGGCCTCTTTTTTGGGCTGATGAGACGCACACCCAAAATCAAGAAAAAATTAATGTTTGGACTGGAATTATGGGCGATCGAATAATGGGTCCCTTTTTTTTGAGGGTAACCTCAATGACGATGGGTACCTTAGGCTTCTGGAGGAGCAAATTATTCCTGCTATAAGAGAAATTGAAAACGAAATTGGTGACGTTGGCAGTTGCATATTTCAACAAGATCGGGCACCTCCATATTTTTATCTACCTATTAGACAATTACTTGTCACCCAATTTCATCGCTGGATGGGTCGCCGGGGCACAATTGAATGGCCGGCTCGGTCTCCTGACCTAACTCCTCTTGACTTTTTTTTTGTGGGGCTACATTAAGGAGAGGGTCTACCGGACAAAGCCGAGAGACTTGCAGCAGTTAAGAGAACGAGTAATTCAGATTAGTCGATCTATTACTCCTGAGATGCTGAGAAACGTCCGAGGCGAATTCGAAAATAGACTTTATTTTTGCCAAGAAGTTCAAGGAGGTCACTTTCAGCAGTTTTTGTGATTTAATCAAATTTATTCTACCTAGATTTGTAAAATAAACGTTATGGTGTTGCCTTTACAATAACCCATTATTAATTTTAATGGTTTTAATAACTAGTTTGCGCTGAAGAACTTTTGACGGAAGTGACATACGTCAATCATATCGATGATAGTGTGTGGCATTTCTAAAGACCTTTAAAATGAGGCACGACTCGATATGCGTTTCCAGTTAACTTTTTTTTTAGTAAGCCGCCCCTAGGCCGCCTCAGAAATAAGGGTGGTGATATCACCCCTCTAGATTTTTTTCCATTTCACCTCTCCAAAGTATTTTCATAATACTTCAAAAGCTTTTGGATATATATCAAATTATTCCCAATAACTTTTGACAGGAGTGACAGATGTCAATAATATTGACGCTAGGACGGAGCACTTTAGTAGACCATTAAAATGTGGTGCAACTTGATATGTGTTTCCATTTAATTTTTTTTAGCATGCCGCCCCCAGGCCGCCCCAGAAAAAGGGGCGGCAATACCGCTCCTCTAGATTTTTTCCATTTTGCCTCTTATTGAAGTTCCCAATGTATTGTTACAATATCTCAAAAGGTTTTGGAGATATAAGGGAGGATTAGACTTTTGGGACACCCTGTATATGTAGGTATATCAAATCGCAAATCGTCATAACCATGTCGCATCATGGTGGCAATATGACATTATAGCGTGAAAGCCGTCAGCTGCGTGACCAGATTGGATGGAAGGGCGCGAAACAACAGGGGGCGAAACCCGGGGCGGGATCGGATTTGCGCGATTCAAAAACGACGTATAACGTGATGCTTATAATCTGTGATAATAGATATTAAGGACTTGTAGCAAATAAAATCGAAATTTTAGGAAATCATCAAGACTTATCCCGAATACCTTTACTTACAAGTGCAGTTTTTACTGCTTAAAAAACATCTGATATTTTATATGCTTATACCTAACTAACAATATTAGGTGGTATATGGGTTCCGGCGTGGGTACCCAGCAAACACAAATCGTCGGCATTGAATCGGGCCAATGTCGACAACGTCGGCATTGTGTCGGCATCGGTGACTACACTCTGGCCTGATGTTGGTCAGATTGCGGTTTTCAGTTTTCGGTCATTAATCGGCAACTGACGGAGGTCCACATTACTACAGTCGACTTTATGCCGACACCGCTTTAGGACCGACGATGGTCCGATTGGAACTTTGTTTAATCGGTCGAAAATCGGCAACTGACGTTGGCCTGATTTGCTATAGTCGACTTTATGCCGAAGCCCACTTTATTTACTTTAGGACCAACGACGGTCCGATTGGAACCTTGTTTAATCGGACGAGAATCGGCAACTGACGATGGCCCGATTTACTATAGTCGACATTATGCTAACGCAAACATTATCTGTGTTAGGGCCGATGATGGTCCGATAGGAACTTTGTTTAATCGGACGAGAATCGGCAACTGACGATGGCCCGATTTACTATAGTCGACATTATGCCGACGACCACTTTATCTACTTGGTTTGGTATCTGGATGGTCCGATTACGTCACCTTAAAATTTTTAAACTGCTTAAAAGTTTCTTCCTAGTATGTAGAGATGGCGCTAATGTCACTATGTTCCCTGTACTGTGGAAGATAATATTATATATATATATATAATGAGCAAAGATATTTCAAAACTAGAATGCGGACTTGACAAGATGGTGGTACTACAAGAATCACCTCTTCTGCCACTTAAACCAGCCCGACTGGTTAAGCACCCGCATTATCGAAAATTTGTAGTTTGCCGATGTCGGGCCGCTTTAAGCTACCACTGACGGACCTCCGTCAATCGCCGACGTTGGACCGCTTTAGGAGACCAATGTCGGGCCGAGACCAGCTTGCCGACGTTAGACCGACTAAATTAAGCAGTTATGGGCGGATGGTCGGTACCATGTGATTAAACCATAAGTAAAATTTACCATTGGTCCGATGACGGGCCACAGTCTAACGCTGCATCGGCAAACATACATTGGGCCTACATCGCAAAGCGGACAAAAAATACTGCTGGTCCGATGTCGTAAATCGACGTCATAACGACAAATTCGGCAATCGACATCGGACCGACGAAGGCCCGAGGGAACCGTGTTTGCTGGGTAGCAAAAAAAAAACAAATCTTTACACCGGACTACCACAAGGACATATGTATTCATGTAAGTAATTCGACACTGACACTTTACGAATGCGGTGTCAATGGCAGCATTTTAATATGCTAATCTTAGATAGAGGGTTGAATTGTTAAATTACGTGTCTGCTTAACATGCACGTCACAGTATGGTGTGTAACTCATTTCATGTCAAACAACGCCGATGAAGTTTGATATTTTATATATTAAGCCGTGTTCTCACTACATGCAACTTTTCCATGCAGCAAATTTTCTGAAGAGGTTAAAAGAAGACAATATCTGCTTGTGTCTTCTTTTAACCTGTTATTAACAAATTTAATGCATGGAAAATTTGCATAGTGAGAACAGGGCATTAGATACATAATAGTTTATAGTCAAAGTTTTTGACGAGCGGACTGACGTCATTTTTTTGGATCTCTATATGATACATTGTTTTAGAGAGCGGCAATAAATATGTAAAAATATGTCATGTCGTTGATTGTTTTAACTGTTACTTTAAATTGACAACAACAAATTATTTGACATGCGAACTGTTGACAACAAAGAAATACGTTTATAGCCAATAGCAAACTATTGCACGGAAAACAATACCTGGGTAATTTTTTAACTGAGTTGTGTAACTAAAAATTGTGTAGACTTATTACACAATTGTGTATAAAAAATATTCACAACTGTGTGTAAAATATACAATAAAATGTAATTTTGTTACACAACTTTGCGACCAGGGCCCGTATTCTTGACAGTCGGGGGTTGCAGGGAGTAAAATTCTCCCGGGGAGTGAATTAGGGAGTAGTCAAGCCTTCTCCTAGTCCAATGTAAGAGAACTAAGCCAGTGAGTAGAATAAATCCATGCATAAAACTCGGTATTAATTTTGAATTTTGTACTTTTTTGTCACTCCCTAGTATGGTCCTCGGGAGTGCTCCCTTTCCTTACTTTCAAGAATAAGCATCTTGTACATACACATATTTCTAGTTACAATTTATGCAAAAAAAATTACGATTCTTTTTCTTCTGTAAGGAAACCAAAATGTACGATCGTTTTGTAAAAAGTCGTCGTTTCCCATTTGATTGCACTAATATTTAGTTTTAGTTTCGTTTTTTTCTGCAATGTTGCATTGGACAACGCGAATGTTTTTTTTTATTTGAAGGAATAAAAAATGTATTCACACGCGACTAAGAAACGTATTTTTAAACAGTTTTCAAGTTTATTCTTAAAATCATTTGTGAAACTGTAACAGACGAACTATTACTTTTATTTATTTTAATCGTTTTTATGGGTTACCAAGCCAATGTATTTTGTATATGATTTTTGCTCCGATGTATCAAGTTTACATAAATTTTATAGCCGAAAGGAGTTATTGATTTTACTGCTGCAAGACACAGTTTCAAAAAAAAGTTGTCACAATATAAAGAGTTTTTAAGAATGATTTTTATGAAGGCTGTTATGAAATCAAGGATTAAGAGACATGTTTTCATAGCTTTTAGTTACACCTAAGAATGCATTTAGTAAAAGACTGTTACCTAAATACATTTCATAACCTTGTTTATGTATTTTGTATGCTTGGTTCATAATTTTCACAAACTTGTCCATACATTCCATAACAACTTTTAAACAACAGTCAGTGACCGCCATTTATTAAATTTATTTAGAGCATTGATTAAAATCGTTAACATGTTTTATTTATTTCATATGCTCTTTTATTATCTCCTTAACCTGTACATACTATTAATAACAACTCTATAAAATGTCAAAAAACATTTTTCATTGATTTCGTAACTTTCGTTTATTTATTTTATTTCTGTATATGACAATTTTTATAACTTTCCGCCGATTTTTGTAACAGTTACAAATTAATAAACGACTGTTATAAATACTATGTACGAGATTTTTTTCAGTGTAAATAGGGCAAATTTTGTCAAATTTATCAGAATGCATTAAATTTTATGTAGACCATTCGTTACTATTGGGTACCGATGTCAAACAGAGTTATGTTCGAGAATTACGGAAAATCGTCGTTCTCGATTACAACTACGTTTACATTTGAACGCATAAACCTTTTGGATCCGTTCGATTAAAAAGTTCAATCGCTCAAGTACCTTCACGACATATCCACCTTTTGCGGTTTCGAGGGCGCAAGAACAAAAGCAGAAAACCGTAATTATATAGATAGATAGAAAAAAAACTCTACTTTTAATTTAAAATATTATTTGTGAATTTTGTAATCCGTGTCCAAAGAAAAACTATGAGAATGAAAACTATCACTGGAAATTTTCTACTTTTTTTTTGCAGACCAGTGTTAATAAACGCATCGTGTACATATCGTCGTTCAGTTTCAAAGGAACGATCCTTAGCTTGATGAATATGTCAGATCTATATATGCATAGTCAGTAGTTAATTCTTCACGCGACAAAACATTTGTCATTTCATTCGCTTGTATTGTTTGTAAATTTTTAAACGCTCTTTGAATATACTAACTAACTAAGTAAGTATACTAACGCCTCCTATTTTTTTGGTAACCCACAGAGTGATTCAGCCTTTGCGTGGTCACAGGGATTGTGGAATGATGATTACTTGTGTGGATATGTGCCTGTAAAAGAGATTCTTTTTTTTTCTGTCAGCGATCTGTGTTTGGTTTAAATCGGACAAAAAATAAGTTCAATATGACCGACGCAAGAGACTCACATCTGTCAGTTTTCTGTCACAGTTACCTGTCTTGGAAACGTGTTAAAATTTAGAGAAAGTTTCGCTTAAATCAGATAAGAAATAAAAAATTTAATATGGCGGATCCAAGATGGCAGTGCAATTTTGACGTATAAAATTTTATTCTTAAAAAAAGGCATCAGTTATGGGAAATTCAAAAAAGAAAATAAGATGGTGGTCGGTTTGCAAATAATGTCAGTACAATAATTTAAAAATTGCTAAAAAGTCCACAACTTTGACGTCACTAGTAACAAAAATCTTCTTAGGACGAGTCCTCGAAAATATAAAAAATCAGGCAATTCTACCGAATAGAAATTGCCATTTAAAAAGGGCGATATCCTTTCTCTACCAATTAACTACTTCTTTAATTTAGAAGTTTAATAAATGCGAAAGTGTGTACCTGTGTTTGTTCCTCAACCACGCAAAAACGGCTGATTTGATTTGGATGATATTTGATAAATAACAGCTGTCAATTATTTTTGGATATCGACGGGCGTCTGCTATAGTATGTCATAATTCATCCAAATCGGTACCTATCTTACATATATATCATATGAACAAAATAAACCAACGCAATGTCTCGCATATTATAATACCATAATTTGGTACATAGATATACCAAAAGAATACCGTGGTATATCATGCGGTTAAAACGAAACGCCCGCGATAATCTGTGGATTTACGACCAATAGAATCGCCGGATTTATGGGGATTAAAACGCGACAATCGAAGCCTTTTATCAAAAAAAATACGATATAAATAAAAAAGATCTGAATATTATTTAAGCTCTTTTAAAAACGCGTCCAGACTAATAATTTTCATCGGCCGCGGACAGCGCGAATCTCTTTTGGATGTTCCGCCATGTTTAGTCATTGTGATTTTGACATTATACCATAAATGCATGGTTGCAAAGCAATGAGTATATATTAGACCTATACAACTATGAGATACTATAATGTCCCAAGGGGTGAAAAATGTGTAAGTCATGTGCCAGGCCCAAGGCGAAAAATCAACTGCGCATGCACTAACAAAGCCATGCCAGATAATACAACAAAAGCAACGTTGCCCGATGTATCATGAAGAATAAATTGAAAGGATCTTATGTTACTTTAAGGTCATAGTTACAATCTGGGGAATTGTTTTTAGCAACACTGTATTAACTATGTCGACCTGATTTTTTTGAAAAATTTTACGTCATTGAATTTGTTTTCCATGGCAACGCGGAGACTTTATTTATGTTTATCTACAGTGGGACACCAGAGATTATTTAGCACCGGGTCAAAAATTTGGGGTAAGGTTAATTATTTTGGCCTTTCGCGTTCTATGCCGCTAAAAAACCAAGTAAAATACTAAAATAAAAGAAAAACATTTATTGCAGAATTGCCTGCTAAAAAAACGCTACCCAACTACGTATTAAAGTAACTGGGTGTAATGTTTAAGGTTGCATTTACAGGTGCATTTATAATTGAATTGGAAACACTCCCGCTAGCTGATACCGACAACACGTTAACTTAAAAGCATGCAGATTTAAAAATCGGCTACTGGCGCTAGACGAAATAATCGTATTCTATTTTAAACAGGAGCGTCAACGACTAGCAAGAGTCTTTCCAATCTCTAAATTGAGCTTTACTGACCTGTATTGTTAGTACTCAAGTATCCGTGTGTTTTTGAAACTGAGGTTCTAAAATCTATCCTTTACACTCCAAGATTTCACTTGTACAATTGCACATAACTATGCCGCAATAATTTAAATTAAAAAAAAAGTGG
Source organism: Oxystoma pomonae (assembly GCA_963921995.1). NCBI lineage: Eukaryota > Metazoa > Arthropoda > Insecta > Coleoptera > Brentidae > Oxystoma > Oxystoma pomonae. The sequence goes on along the minus strand of OY998170.1, from coordinate 14,819,454 downwards.
TTGAATGAAAATAAAAACAAAATTATGTGGGGTTATGGGCGCCAAATGTTTCTATGCGAATTCCTAGTAATCCCAGCGAGCCAGTAAAGTTCTCTTGGTTCTTTGATAGACTCGGGGTAATGCCCGCGCAGCGCTAGGCCTTTTTCGGAGGGCGACCGCACACGCGGAGTGGTTTCATATTTGTGTTAGAACAATGTTTTTGAAAACACATTTTTGAAAGATAAACATAACCTCGAATGGTTTTCTGTTCTGTGTGTGCACTCTGGCCAAAGATTAAGAAATTAAAGAACAAGGCGTTACCAGTTGTACTTTTTTTACTTAAAATCTGGGGAAACTATAGCCCTAAATGCACTTTAACTACAATATAATTTCCTTTAACAGCTTTTTTTTGGGGTCGTTTACAAGTAAAATTTATTCGATTTGATGAAGAAACTAGCAGGAAAATGCACAAAAACCACATAAAAAATTTTTGCACGTCAAAAAGTTTACATATTTGACTGGGTGGGGTTTCGCCATTTTGTTTATGTTATTGTGGTGTTTTAAAATTTTGTGTCGTTATTTTCTGTTATCAGTAGTTGTGTGCGTTATTTAAATAAACAATTTTTTGGCCTCTTTTTGCATCTTAGACCTGGCCTCTTAAAATAAATTACGCATTAATTCGCACTTAACCCACAAAATGTCTCACTTACAAATTCCAGGGCACGGAATGCCTATACAAGAGACTTGTATGCCCAACTTTTATACAGGAATTTGAAAAATAAAGTCCAATATAATACCTAGCCATACATTGAGCTCAACTCTATAATTATACTCACCAATCAACCCTCAAAGATCCTGGTTTTTGTTTTCTAGTCTTGTTTTGTACTTCAGAACAACTTTAAATCTAAATGAATCCAATTTTCTATTGATACGAAATTACGGGAAACACTAGACAACACTTTTTAATTTTTTTTTGGGTAGTGTCCACTCTATTCATAAATTTTCCAAAAGCAAACAAAAATATTAAACATAATCTAAATTTTCGCTGTCAATGAATGTCCTTAATCAGCTGTTTTTGGTGTTATTATTTTGTTTTCTAATTTTTTAATGGTTTTTTAATAAAGATTGCCCACTTGATAAGAACTCGCGTTAAAACTATTTGAAAGACAGTTTTCGAGGACTAATGCTGGGTTTATACAACAAAATAAACTAATATAATACTGAGAACACCCAATAAAAAATCGCAGGGATAATTCTTATTTCTTGTTTCATTTCATTTGCCGTATAAATCCAGCATAAGGAGATAAATAAATCTTCAATTTGTGCTGGTAAAGGATGGACATAAGTAGTTTTATCCTCGCCATATCCTCCTGAAGCCATACGAGGATTTTTCGTTCATCTTTCTTGTAATACATTTCTTCGAAACAAATCTCTCAATTGGAAAAAATAAAAAAAATCTAGGCTAAGCTAAATTCTGACTGATTTTTATCGCGTTTCTTTAATTTTTAGTGCCTCATCGAACTCAACGACATAGAATGTCAGATTAACATCATATTTCATTTATCAAAAAACCGATGACAGTCCGTGAAAAAAATCTGATGAATTTACAAACTCGCCCTTGCTTTCACTACTCACGCAATCGACGCGCCTGCCCGGTAGATTCTTCGCCTTTGGATTATTTCCAGGCTAACTTGATTGGGACCGTTATTATCGGTACTCTCGGGAAATGCATCAAGGCCGTTATAGTATCTCATAGTTATGTGGTTTATTCGCTAGCACCGAGCTTAAAACAAGAAACCAACGGGTTTTCGAGATTACGGAGCATAGAACTTGACCCTTAATTTTAATTTGCCAAATAAGCATCTTTTTTAGAAAAATATCTTGTTTTTTGTCTTCTGGGTTTATGTTATGAGCAAAGCCTTTCGTCCCGTGGAAAGTTATCCATTATTTATGGAGATGAGAGCTTAATAAAAAAAATTTGGGTAAATTTATATTACTTTTTCTTTTGTGTTGTTTACTTTTTTTCTCTAAAATATTGAATAAATTGCTCCATTTGAACTTCTAGAGTTGTCCTGCTTCGCGGATTGTATAAAAATTCCACAAAAAGTAAGTATTTGCTGCAAAGAACAGATGAGGTATCAATAATGTCTTTATTTTTAATTCTAAACTCACTGGCACAAAGCAATACCCGTAGGTACATATTTTATGCTCACTGGCTAGGTTTTAAAAAAAAATGTAAGAAAATTATTGCCATGAAAACAACAATAAAATACACCATTTTGGAAAGCCGTTGTCAACTCCTTATGTCAAAGCATAGAAAAAGTGACGTTCCCCAACCGTTAATTTTTTAGATTGGTCGGTTGGGATGTCCATTCCCTATATGGGGCGTTCTTGAAAAAAGGTAACATTTCAAGTGGTAATTTAAAAAAAAACAAATTAGTGTTCTTTGAATTTTGGTAATTATTAAATGTTGCTGTAGTTGGTTGGACTAAAATGTGCTATATGGCCGGGATAACAATTCACTAGTTCTTGAGTTATTTTTGAGTTTGTGAATTCATCTACTAACACAGGTGATATATAGCCAGCTAACAACAGTTATATCTATTCTTCCAATCAAGAATCTTTATAGATGGGTTGTTCTTGAAAACTGGTAACATTTTTTTAAGTTATTATTAGTTGCTATATATGTAATATACCCCTACTTGATTTCTTCTTCCTTTTTCGTTTCTGCATCTTTTGCCAAAGACTTTCAAGTTTTTGCCATCTTTGACATATTTAGCAAAATGTCTAAATAACAAAAAAAAAATAAAAAAGTTTCTACTTTTGTATTTTAATGTTAGTAAAATGCCTCCTTTTCATAGTTAAATCACATTTTTGAAAGTAAATATCTTACCATTTACTCCTTATATTTATAGAAACATGTGTGACATTTATCTCGGCCAAAACGTTAATACTGTTTTAAGACTCCCAAAATTTCACAAAAACTGAATTATGTAACACATTTCAGGTTACATTCCTACTAAACTGTGTCTTCCGTGCTTCTCCATTTTCAGGTAAATGAGTTGGGTGATGTATGCAGTGATGCCAGATTTTAAAAAAAAATCTGTGACTGCATGTGATCACACGAGTGACACACGAGTGTTTTTTGATGGAAGACAAAAAACTTATATCAAGGTTTTTTTTAGGATTTAAATTTTTGAGTTTTTATCTATCTAAATCATTACCTAAATAAATTTTATGATCCTTAAGTGTTTTTTTGTTATATCTGAATCTATTAACTTTGAAAATTACAGATCACACCACGAGACATGTCACATGGTGTAAACAACTTTTCTTCCATGGAGACATTTCTTGGAGAGTTCATTACTGCTGCTACTGAGTACACTAACTATCCTCCTACTTTGTTTTCAAAAAGTGGATTTAAATTTACAAACCAATTACATGCATTGTTACCTTTTTTCAAGAACCCATATGTCATCGCCAAAAGCGATCAAAAATACGCCGTTTAAAATCATAGAGCAGCAAGCTAATCTAAATCCGTTTAAACAACACAATAAAAACCAAAGATTTAGACTTTTTCGGAAGGCTCGTGACACAAACATCTGTTTTTAAAAAATCGCTTTAGTCTTTTACACAAAATCTTCAAAAATCGGCTTACATGCCGAATGGTCCATTCACAAAGGGACCAAAGAGCCAAATCTCGAGGGCCACCTTATAAACATAACAATGAATTAAAAGAATAAAAGTCGAGGACCTCTTGCCACCCATATATTATACCTTTTTGTGAAAATATACAAGCCATTCACGCCCCTTGATTTTAGTCACACAAAAGACCGCAAAAGTGCTAATATTTTTTGAATTTGTACACAATAAATAATCAGAAACGTCGAGTAAGTAAACTGATAATAATATATCATATAAACGCATAAATTAAAACTTTGTTTGAGGATACAAAAATTTAAAAAAAAAATAAAATTTAACCATATAAAACCGCAAACACAATTCACGTATCGACCCTCAAAATCACTAGAGGACTAGCAAAAATTGATATTACACCTATCAAGGGTCAAAAATTTATTTATTTAACATGTTACACACATTGGAAAATGTATACAATTAGTCAAATAGTAGTAAAATGATAATATAAAATATAATAAATTATTTGTTACGCAAAAGATTTTTTAAATCTTAATTTATATAAAAATTTCAATAAAAGACAATTTAATATAACATGACACGAACTAATAAATAAAATATAATTAAAATTCAGGATACAGGTACAGTTTTTTATTGTTATTTATCCACAGGTTTTAATTAAATAAAGTTTAAAAAAGAGAAGATCAAAAGATCTTGGGAGGAAAGAACGAAAATTCAAAATTGGATGAGTGTTCCACAAGGAACAGAACACACAAAAGAACAAAGCGAAAGGAGAAACAATTAAACGATGTTTCGCCCGGGGTGACCAGCGTGGGCTCGTCAGTGGATTCACTAGTCACCCTCAATCCAGACATCATTTAACGCCATCGCACACTCTGACTTCCAACTCTGAATCACTCACAAATAGGCATCGTTCCGCATGTTACTTATTTTAGTCACCTGATATGGGTTCGTCCTGGCGTGTGAATCCTATTGGAGATATTCTTCCGCTTTGGTCTTTTGTGTGTTCCTTCTGGGACACTCATCCAATTTTGAATTTTCGTTCTTTCCTCCCAAGATCTTTTGATCTTCTCTTGTTTAGATTCTTTTCGGTTGATGTAACTGATTTGGAAGTTTAACTTAAATAAAAGTTTATTATGTTTCGGAAAGAAATGGATACCTCTATGATATAGAAAGCTTGATTGATTAAAATATGATTTATTTTAGATTTGAATTTAGTTTTTTACTACGGTAAGTTTTTTACTACGGTGCTGCGGTGAGGAGATTGTTAAATAATTGAACACAGTAATAGTAATAGTTTGACCCAAGTTTGCTCGCTTTAAGGCGGAAGAAGTCAGTTATTAGGTTGTCACTGTGACACGTACAAATTTTTGTTTGACGTCTCTATATTTTAGATTTGTAATTATTCTTACAGTTTTACATTGCAGTCCATGGAATGTAACTATAAAATTTATAAAGAGGTATATTTATATACAGGGTGTTAATTTTAAGGGGACACATTTTGTCTATCCTGAAATTTTTGTTACACGCACCCCCTTCAAGGGGTAAACTTTACCCCTATATTTTGAATAAGGAAAGCGGATCGAGTGATACCTTGTATTGAAGGTATTTTGAATGTCTTTACAATCGCGTAAAAATTTCAAAAACCCATCGGTTCGTTTCTGAGATATTCACTTTTACAGTTGCATGGACCAAAATATTTTTTTTATTTTTTGAGAACTCCCGGGACACGTCGACTTTGTTTTTGTTATTTACAAATATATTTTATTATTGCATTTTTTCTTCTATGGTAAATGAATATCTCAAAAACGAATCTATATATTTTCAAAATTTTTACACGGTTGTGAAGACATTTAAGAGACCTTCAAAACAAGGTATCACTCGACCCACTTTACCTATTCAAAATCTACGGGTAAAGCTTACCCCTCGAAAGGGGGTAGGTGCTAATAAATTTCAACATACAAAAAATCGACGTGTCTGCGGATTTCGTCAAAATCTTGGAAGGGATATTTTCAAATGAACACCCTGTAGATATACTTTTAGAAAAAGGGTATCCCATCACCCATGCATAGATATGTTATCACAGTCATCCTGGTGGTAAAAATAAGACACTTAACATTTGAACACCCCCAAAAACTTAAAGTTTCATTCATTTTCAGCACCAGCCTTGAAATACTTTTTTTGAATAAAAAAGTTTTGTAAAGTTGTAAACCGCCCCCGCCCTACTCCTGTACACCAAATAAATATTAAGAAGCTCAAAATCAAAAAATAAATGACGATTCTTTTTGGCAAGTTATCTAAGAAATCCGAGAACCTTATAGGGCTCACACCCTTGTAAAGTCAATATGTTCAAAAGTGCAAAATAATAGAGTGGGCCTGCACAATGGGTGTCATGTCAAAAAGGGGGCTACATTATTACAAATAAGTCCGGTCGTTATTTACTAACAAGTCCCCTGATGTCATTCTATCCTCTTTTTGCCTTTGCCGAATAGACAAGGAAAGGATGTCAGCGTGTAGTATCGGTAGGTTGAAGGGAATAAGCCCTTAAAATTGGTGTTAAGGTCTGTTCACGGTATACCACATAACATAAAAGACCTTACGCATCATTACACCTCAACGGATTTTAGGGATTTTCTGACAGTTTTTGTTGTTATCTGGGATGAATCGAAACTTCTGATTTGTGTTTCGGGGTGATAAAAATAATACAAATAAAACTTTGAGCCTCGAACACGCAAAAAAATCAAATACTAAGTTCCCTACTAGAGATGTGTGATTCGTGAACGATTCGTTCACTATGATCGAATCATGTTTGCTCGATATGATTCCATCAGTGAAATGAGTCAAATGAACGACGAAGACAGAATGAATCAAACGAGTGAATCAAATCGGAACGGATCAACGACTGACTGACTTTAATTTCAAATGATTGATTCAAAAGATTCGATCAGTTTAGAAACGAATCACTGATCGATTTGTTTAGTACAAAATGATCGATTTACCCATCTCTATTCCCTACAGCAGAGACCCTGTACGTTTGAAATATTTTGATGAAAGAGAGACGCGACAACCCCATCAAAGACCTCCATTAACCTAGCGACCCCACCTTAAGAAAATCAAAATTTAACCACAGCAGAATTATGTGTTAATTTCGTCCCTAATAAAAAAAATTTGTGCTCCTTTGGTTTCTGAGAAAATCTAAAAAGAAAATGGGGTAGCTAGGTTAATATTAACTTCCCAGCAAACACGGTTCCCTCGGGCCTTCGTCGGTCCGATGTCGATTGCCGAATTTGTCGTCATCGGCACGACGTCGATTTACGACATCGGACCAGCAGTATTTTTTGTCCGCTTTGCGATGTAGGCCCAATGTATGTTTGCCGATGCAGCGTTAGACTATGGCCCGTCGTCGGACCAATGGTAAATTTTACTTTTTGCTGACATCGGCATACCGTGCCGTACGATTAAGGTCCGATATGGTTTAACCACATGGTACCGACCATGCGCCCATAACTGTTTAATCTGGTAGGCAAGCTGGTCTTGGCCCGATATCGATAAACTATTAAAGTCCGACATTGGTTTACTAAAGCGGTTCAACGTCGGCGATTGACGGAGGTCCGTCGGTTGTAGCTTAAAGCGGCCCGACATTGGCAAACTACAAAGTTTCGATAATGCTGGTGCTGAACTGCTTAACCAGTCAAATGGTTTAAGTGGCAGAAGAGGTGATCCTTGTAGAGAAGTACCACCATCTTGTCAAGTCCGCATTCTAGTTTTGAAATATCTTTGCTCATTATATATATATAATATTCCACTGTACAGGGAACATAGCGACATTAGCGCCATCTCTACATACTAGGAAAAAACTATTAGGCAGTTTGAAAATTTTAAGGTGACGTAATCGGACCATCGTCGGTTGCCGATACTCGACCAATCAAACAAAGTTCCAATTGGACCATCGTCGGCCCTAAAGCAGATAAGGTTTGCGGTGGCATAATGTCGACTATAGTAAATCGGGCCCTCGTCAGTTGCCGATTCTCGTCCGATTAAACAAAGTTCCAATCGGACCGTCGTCGGTCCTAAAGCAGATAAAGTAGGCGTCGGCATAAAGTCGTCTATAATAAATTGGTCCATCGTCAGTTGCCGATTCTCGACCGATTAAAGAAAGTTTCTATCGGACCATCATCGGCCCTAACGCAGATAATGTTTGCGTTGGCATAATGTCGACTATAGTAAATCGGGCCATCGTCAGTTGCCGGTTCTCGTCCGATTAAACAAAGCTCCAATCGGACCGTCGTCGGCCCTAAAGCAAATAAAGTGGGCTTCGACATAATGTCGACTATAGTAAATCGGGCCATCGTCAGTTGCCGATTTTCAACCGATTAAACAAAGTTCCAATCAGACCATCGTCGGTTCCTAAAGTGGTGTCGGCATAAAGTCGACTGTAGTAATGTGGACCTCCGTCAGTTGCCGATTATTGACCGAAAACTAAAAATCGCAATCTGATCAACATCGGGCCAGAGTGTAGGCCCGATTCAATGCCGACGATTTGTGTTTGCTGGGTTAGCAACCCCACCAAGAAATATGGCGACAAACTAAAAATTTTCAGTTCCAGTCACTTGAAAAGGGCGGGGCGGTTTCGATACGAAAAAAAAACTAGGATAAAAGCATAGCTTTTATGAGAAACATATGAATATATGCAAAATAAATTTAGTAACTACAATCGCGGATTTGACCTCAAATCTAGGGGGGGGGGGATTTTAAGTAGTTTATTTCATACATTTTTTATTTTAAAAAATGTTTAAATGCGCCGAAAATTTTTGAGAAAATTACATTAAAAATGCAATTTTTGAGTTAAATTAAACTAAAATCGTGAGTATCAACTGTATCATAATTAAACTAAAATTGTAAATATATCAATGGTTTCAAAGCGCAGCAGGCGAATATTTTTTAAGAAAATGACACCACAAATGCCACTTAACACAAAATTAAACTCTAATACCGTAAATATCAAACGTGTTATAGTGCGCAATTTATGCCCTACTTTGGAAAAATATCGCCAAACTTGTTCATTGCCTCGAAAATGTTATTAGGTATGTTTTGATTTAATCTTTTGCCTACTTCTGAACAATACTGTTTTCAAATACCTACTGACTTCTCCCAATAGTTCAAGAATTTGTGTTTTGAATTAATCAAACAGTTTATCATATTTAGAAACGGCTAGTCAATTTGGCCTTAATTTTGGCTTCACGTTGTACAAAACTTGGTATGAATATGTTCAGGTCAAAAATACTGTGGAGGGATTATAGAATGTCTTTAAAGCAGAGTTGTCTGCCCAGTGGATAACCGAAAAAGCCCACTGGGTTTTTTTTGTGGTAAAACCCACTTTAAAAAAAAAACACGTAGGGCTCTTTTAAAAGTGGATTTTTTCATTATTAATAAAATAAATAAACGTAAAAAAGGGTTATTATTACCAGTCGTTTGAATCTGATCGGAAGGTTCGATAAACTTTGACGAGTTGCAAATCTTTTTCTAATCCCAAACAATTTTTTATTTTATTATTCCAAATAAGACCATAAGTTCAAAAATGTCTTCAATGGATGCTGCACTAGCTGGGCATTAATGCAAATTATAAAAAAAAACGATTCTGGTTCAGTATTTGCAGACTCTACTTTTATTACTGGATACTAAAACCTCAGTCCATTCTAAAGCACTCTTTCTAGCGCTACTCTTAGGCATTTTCCTTTTAAAAAAATGGTTTAGAGTTAATAACCTCGAAAAAAACAAAAACTTGAATCGTATACTATCATGTCATACTAAGTAAGCAGGTACTTACAGCGTAGTAAATACACAAACTCCAACAATAATTTTCTTAAGGTTTGTTTATATTAAGTATATAAAAAAAAAGCGATGGTCAAACTTAACCAAAACTGCTTTGATTTATTAACACATAAACAATCTGTCGATTTCTGTATTCCACCTATTTTTATGTCGTATTTTATAGTTTATAAAGGATCGCGAGAATAAGTCCTAATTTTAAAGAAGAACTACAATCTGTATATAATTTAAAAAGAAAACCATAAAAACCCCAATAAAACCCATTTGTAAAACAGAAAAAAGCCCAGTGGGTTTGGGTTTTATACAAAAAACACGGGTTTTTTCCAACCCTGCTTTAAAGGAACGTTCTACAATTTCTCGTTTTTCTCCAAAGACTTCAAGGTTACCACCAGCATCTTTGTTGTCTACTTTTTTCTGGAGCAAAAATCAATAAAAAGGATATTAGATTACATCATTTGTAATAACCTAGCATTCGCAAGCTGAAGTATGATTCGAAAGTAAAAATATATTATTACAAAATTATGTGTTCCATGAATATGTGTGAGAGTTATGACATAATTTTAAAACCAATAATTTTTAGTTTGGCGCCATATTTTCTGGTGAGGTTTCTATTTATTGGCATATATCTTTATTTTATTTTAATTTTTTTATAGTTAAAATTGCTAACAATATGTAGAAATAGCAATTTCTATACCGAAAAAAACACGTATTTTAAAAATAGATATTTCTGTGGGTATTATCAGTGTTAATTATTTTTTCTCCCAATATCTAGACTGGTTCTTGTTAAATAAACTTCTTTGAATTTTGGTCGATTTTTTTTATCACAGCCCCTACAAATAGCATAAATTTAGTGACCTTAGATTAGATTAGATTTTATTTGCCATAATAAATATACAACAAAAGTTACATAAATATGGTAAGTCAATAAATTAATATGATGATAAAATTACATATTATTAATAAAACTAACAAATAATAATTTCTATTCAGATTTTGTATATAAAGGTCAGAACATTTTACGTTTTATTTTGTAAGAAGAAATGTGTGTGACATAAAAATAAAAAACAACAAAGGACTTTTAGTATCTATAACAAATTAACATTTAAAATAATAAATAGATGAGTTAAAGTAGGACAAAATTGACTTAAATACATTAAAAACAGAAAACTGACAAAATGACTAAAAATTAGTAAAAGTTTGAAAATACGTGATAAAACTATCAAACATCAACCACGTAGAACGGTAAGGGCGGCTGCACCGCAACAGAAACCAATAGTCAGTAGGATCCCAGTTTCTTAGTGGTGATTACTGCTTAAAAATTCAGCTACAGAATAGGGCTCGATTTTACATAGAAAATCAAAACAATGCTTTTTAAAGTGTTTGAATCTGTCAAGGGTTTGTATTTTTTTTGGTAAATGATTGTACAATTTTAGGGCGGCATAGATAGGCCCTTTTTCTGTCAGCTTTAGTCTGTGGTGAGGATAGATATATAGGTTATTTTGGTTTCGAGTATTATATGTATGATGGGAACGGTATTTTGAGAATATTTCAGGATGTTTTTTTAGGTGCAGTACGCATTCAAAGATGTAAATTCCTGGAACAGTAAGATAGTGATTCTTATTAAAAATACCGCGGCAACTCTCGGATGATCCCATTCCAAAAATTATTCTAAATGCTCTTTTCTGTACCCTAAAAACCTCCTCCAAATGGCTACTGCCCCCCCAAAGTGTAATTCCTAATATTTGAATAAAACATTCCATAGCATATTGATTTTAAAGTGATATTGTTTTTAAAGGTTATACTAGTACTCTAACTGCGTAGCATGCACGACTTAGTTTTTTAGATTCTTTCTAATAGTCATGTTATTTCAAATAAGCATAAAGTAGGTTGGGTATTCGAAGGGAAAAAAAAGTAGTGTATTAACATATTGCTTAGTTCATAGTGATCATGTCTAATGTAAAGTCCTGCCCCCACCCCCGCCTCGAGAGATAAAACGTCATACATATATATATGTACCCTTTTCTTGCAGGGTCCAACCAACGGATAGATGTGCAGATTATGCGACGTAGTTTTCTTATTACTTATAGTAGAGCAATTTAGAAACGTATTAAGTTTTGTCTCTGAGTAGCGTATAATTCTATGTGGGTAACCAACTTTTTCAAAAATGAAGTCTTGATTTTCTTAGAACTTTTTCGATCTTGGTTTACCTCTTACGCATGTAACAAAACCTCAGATCCCCCTCAAAAATTACGTAACGATAGCACCTTTGATCAAGCAAAAATACAAATAAATACAGTATTTTATTAATAGTTTGTCAGGAATACTCAAAACATATATAAAAAAAATCAAACACACAGTTTCTTAATACCAGTTTAACTTAAGCGTTAAATTACTGTAGGTAGAGAATACTCGGGATTCTCTTTGTAGGGTTTTACACATTAAATCTTTCTATCCTAACTTTTTAACCAATGGACCATTTTTTTATGAAACAAACTTTGTTAGGTTTAAAATCAACCAGGATTATTATTTGTTATATTTTATGCAGATATCTTTTGAGGTGTATTTTATTGTATGAAAAATTACTAAATTTAAAAACCGATTTTGGTTAATAATAACTTTTTTACCAAAAAGAACAAGGCTTTTTTCCAGTAATTATTTGATTGTGAATTTTTTTTTGATTAAAGTAACAAGCATGGAAGCTGGATAGTTTTGGATTTTGTCCGACATCTTGGATTTCATAATGGCAGGTCAAAAAATACATACAGATAAAAGCCTCATCGATTACCCGCACAACGCAGGTTATTTGACTAAAATTGGTTTAGAATTTCGAAACCTATTTAAAAAATTATTTTGTACGATTTTTATGGACCACCCGGTATACCAATTGTCGTCATCTTAATTTTGTTTTTTATTTAAGAAAAGCATATTTAAGTACATTCCAATCAAAATACCGAGTTAAAAAATTTTAGTTAAGCTTTATAAATATATCTGTATTTTAGTGCACTCCGTTTCCACGTTACGTCATTTGCGGCATCTTTCCCCCTGCGGCATCTATCCGGACTTTACCCTATATTAAGGTGACCAACTCCCGAACAACAAAATACCGGACTAAAACTTTAAAAAAAAACAAAGTTGGGCAACGCGATTTGTGGAACTGCATAAATTCAACCAATCGCAATCCGCAAATGCATGTGTCCATGCCCCCCCCCCCACCCGTGCGCGGTAAACTGTGAAAACAGCTACAGACGAGCACCGTTGCTATGTGCAGTATTGCAACTGTGAAATACCGGACTATACTGGATCAACGTGAAAAAATACCGGACAATACCGGACGTATTTTTTAAACTGGACAATTCATCAAAGTACCGGACTGTCCGGTCAAATACCGTACGGTTGGTTACCCTACCTATACCAAAGTCTCTACCGTACAACTATCTTCAGAAATCTAACAAGTTGTATAGGGAAGGTCTAAAAAAAACAATATGGCCGATCCAATATAGCCGGTGTAGAGCAAACAAACCGTTTTTCGAGAAGACGTAATGCTAATTTAAATCCAAAAGTTTGGCAAAGTGGAAAATGACGCAGATTAAGCAAAGTGATTTTTTTAGAGAGTAATCCTTTCTGAATCGGGGAAAAACAAGCATTTTGTCAAAATTTTAAAAATAAACTCAAAATTCGCAATTAAACGTGGTCTGTTGAACCCGTGTAATTGCAGATAACGTTGATTAGTCTTCAAGTCGATCTGCCCCGATCTTTAGGAGAGTGCGAGAGAGATAAAAGTATATGACATTTGCTATGTTTTCATGGATATTGAATTCGTTTTCAATATGTTTTGAAAACTTTTTTTTCATGAGTTTTCATGACAGGTTTTCAAATCGATTTTGAATCGATTTGAAAACGGTTTTTAAATTTTGATATTTGGCAGCGGACATATGCCATAGTTGTCAAATATTCATTTTTGAGTTTTGGTATTCTTTTTCTAAATGTATTTTATTCAAAAGATGATGTTGGGCCTTGCCACACATTTTTTTAAAATTTTAATTACTACTCTGCAAGTGGAAGTGAAGAAAGAAATGCTAGACTGGCATATGTGCATAGCACATACACTTTCGAGCCAAATATTTCTTTTATTTTCCATAATTAATTTTTTTAAAGTCTTTAAAAAACAAATCTTTAGTAATTTAAGTAAGGTTAGGTTATTAATCTTGTTTTTCCTATACACTCCACCAAATTTTAGAATGCCGGTTCCACAGTTTCACTTCTATTTCTCTCTCTCTCTCTCAAAAAGAGTGAGAACATTAAAATATAATTTGGCGGCTGTATGGTAATCCGACGCAATAAGCATGTGTAAACTCAATCCCCGTTTTCATGGAAAATCGGTATTTCGATCTCAATACGATCTTGATCCAACCCTAAAAATTTTCAGGGTCGGATCTAGATTGAAATCGGTTTGAATACTGGAAAAACAGGCGTTTTCATGGACGGTATCGGATTGAAATCGTTTTCAGAACGAACTCAATTCCCATGAAAACGTAGCAATTGTCTCTTTAAACTGCGAATTTTGAATTTATTTGTAAAGCGATTTCTGTATAGTATATGTATTTAAAATTTAAAGACGTTATTATATTGATCCCTTAGATTATTGGATTATTTTAAACAATAACATATACGGGCGTTTAGTTTTTACAATGTAAAACAAGATGTAGTTAATGCTCCGAAATGTAAATTTCAACAAATTAACATATAACTGGCGTAACGGATTGATTTCCAAGTAACTAAATCTATTACTTAAAAGGGTGTGTCTTGTGACACTCGAACCCAAATTTAAATTAGAGACAAACTACATATTTATGAACCCGTCAAAATTTTATGAAGTTAAGTCGAGGCTTAGACAAAAGAGTGAATTAAAAAAAAATACAGTAAGAACTGTAAGAAGCTTATTTAGGGCCTAATTGCTCTGCGTTTGCTCCAAGGATTCCTTTGCGCTAAGGATTTCTTATCGGTCTTGAGTAGCTGATTTGGTTTGCTCAGCTTTTCTTTTCAGTCTAAGGAATACCTAAATTTAAGATACCAGATATCGAGCCTTAAATCATCCTTAGGAGAGAAAACTAACCTCATCTTTGACAACTCAAAAACGGTAAAAAAAAATAAAAATGGAATTTTTTAAATGACGATTTGGATGTGTTGGATATAATTGAAAATGGTTTTTTGATAAATTTAGGTTTTTTCAACGTTTCCGGCTAACCAAACCAAATGTGGGCTATTCAATTTAATTTCCATGATGCCCCAATGGATGGTGGCTTCAATTTTTTATGGTAAACTATTTTTATGCAATTTTTTTTGTTGTTTATTATTTTAATTAAAATAGAAATCACTGTTTATTTTTTAGAAACAATACTGTCTCTCCAATTAACCAATTACTGACGACCCTACGATTAAGAGCCACTGGAGGGTATCTTTATAGCATTTGGCGATTTTATGGGCATCATAAGGCGCAATTACACAGACGAACATGCTCAAATAAAAGCTCGTGCAAAATATCTAAAAATTTTTGCGTGAACATTTTTGTGAGCTTTTCTTTGAACATTTTGTTCGGTTAAATTTTTGAGCAAATTATTGCTATCTATTTTGGAAACATATTTTTAAAGATGAGAATAAATAGAATTTCACATCAGTGATCAGTGATCTCAATTCTTTAAAAAAATGGAACACCAACTTTTATTTAAAATTTTTGTGAAAAAAAGCCGACGGCAAGCGAAACATTATTATTGGCTCTACTATCAGTTTTGTCACATGGATTAGGTTTACTTATAATATTTTTTTCTTAGGGTTTTTCCCGGATTTTTTTGCCCGGGGTTTTTTTTGGGATTTTCTTGCGAGTTTTTTTTATTTCCAAGGGTTTTTTTCCTAAAAAAAAACCTAGGAAAATTTTTCTTTTCCAAAAAAATTTTGAGTTTTTCAAATATCAGCAAGGGGAGGGGAGGGAGATTTTTTTTAAACATATTTTTGTAACTTTACTTTACCTTTAGCTTTTATTGTTGTTTTTTAATTCCTCACACCATATTTACCTAGTTAGTTTAAGGTCCCAAGGGTTGCTTAAAAAAGCAAAAGGTTCATGAAAATGCTGAAGATAGATATTTACTGTCAATTTAATGTAATAATCAAGGTCGATTACTGACACTGAACAAACAATATGCAAAGGAGCAACATTCCGATTCAGAAGTCCAGTCTATTACTGCTAAATTATATTTTTTTAGGCAATGGTCGGGATGGTAGGATTGTAAAAGTGGGTAATAAACGGGTATTATTTAGACCGAACGTGCTTTTGTTCATATATTTGAGATTTAATAAAATGTATATAGGTTTTTTAATTTGACTTAATTGTTATTGTATTGTGTTTTAAACTAGGAAGTAAAATAAAGAGATATTCTTTTAAACGTAAATTTTTATCATTACATTTTATAGGCAACAGCAATAAATAAGTGCCATTATTTATTTTTTATTCTCGTTTTTCTACAACCCCAAAAAAGTTACAAGTATACTGGCATATCCCCTATAAAAATCAGGTCAATCGAAGTTGCTTATAAGGTAAAATGTGAATTTCTACATCAAATTGTTTTTCCGTCGGAAAGCACTTAATTAAAAATACCTTGTTTTAAAACTTAGTCTTTCTATTTTCAGTTAAGTTCAATGAATTCCCATAAAACTATAAAATTTAAATTTGTAAGAAATTTCTATACCAACATTTCTCCAAACAAATTTTGCTTAACATTCTCTCCAAAATTTACGTGTTTTTTTGTACGAGATTTTGCTCGAACATTTCTTTGAGCATTTTGCTCAAGAGGCTCGTGTAAATGTTTGTCGGCATTTCCACATCAAAGGAAAGTTTTTCTCTGTAAATGCGCCTATAGATGTCGGCCGAGTTTCAAAATTTGTTAAAAGGACAAGTCGAGCACTGGCTTCTTTGGGATAATATATGTTCAAATGCCCCTTACTGAAGCTGAAAAATTGAATGAATAATTTAGTAATAAATAATAATAACAAATAATGCTTTTATGAGAAGCAGCGCCATCCAGTGGTTGAACTTATAACAAGATTTAATTCCTAGCTATGGAAAACTTTTTTTCTACCAGAGCAAACGAATTAAATTTAGGGAATACTTAAAAATTATGGATTCCTTTACTACTCAGTACTTAAGCTAATTGCAGAGAAAATGGGCATTATTTAACTAAAAAACTGGTGTTTTTTAAATTACTTAGCTACCTTGCTATTTATATATAAAGCAGAAACGGGATAACTTTAAAGTCCCTGGATGCAAAAATTTGTAACAACTGAACTTAGAATCGAACTAAACAAAAAAACTTAAAGAAATTAATAAATCTATCGAACAAGATGCAGAAATAGTCTAGACAGATGTCAAAAGTCACGTTTATGCAAGGTTAAACGAAAAAAAAAAAAGTTTTTGACCAATGATTTCCTGGATTTGAGGAATAAAACGAGCACTAAAAAAGGAACCGCTCAGTAAGTATTGCTATGATGGATTACCAGACAGCCGCCAAATTATATTTTAATGCTCTCACTCTTTTTGAGAGAGAGAGAGAAATAGAAGTGAAACTGTGGAACCGGCATTCTAAAATTTGGTGGAGTGTATAGAAAAAAGAAGATTAATAACATAACTTTACTTAAATAACTAAAGATTTGTTTTTTTAAAGATTTTAAAAAAATTAATTATGGAAAATAAAAGAAATATTTGGCTCGAAAGCGTATGTGCTATGCTCACATGCCAGTTCAGCATTTCTTTCTTCACTTCCACTTGCAAACAGAGTAGTAATTAAAATTAAAAAAAAATGTGTGGCAAGGGCCAACATCATATTTTGAATAAAATATATTTAAAAAAAAAGTACCAAAACTCAAAAATGAATATTTGACAACTATGACATATGTCAGCTGCCAAATATCAAAATTTGAAAACCGTTTTCAAATCGATTTGAAAACCTGTCATGAAAACTCACGAAAAAAAAGTTTTCAAAACATATTGAAAACGAATTCAATATCCATGAAAACATAGCAATTATAACGAAATTAATAGTCAGCAAAACAAGAATGGATAACGGATCAGTACGAAATGGAAGATCTGGATGCTAAACATGACACTTTTAATTTACACAAACGCATAATAGTCGTCCAGCTTAGGTCCTCAATTGTTCATTTTGTGCAGAAAGCATGAAATTTGGCACGCTTATTCTTTGGATAATTCTTTAAAATTTTCGTCGAGGAAATCAATGATGGGATGTATAGGAGCCAAGATGGCGGCGATTAATTCAAAATGGACGTCTATTTTTTCCTTATAATTCGATAGAGAGGAATTGAAAAAAAATGGTTACATTGACGTATGATCTTCATCGTCCTTGAAAAGTGACATTTTGTTTTTTAAAAATGCATTTTGAGTAAGTATAGTAAGCCGCGATATGTTTCTTGTTGTTGTTTTCTAATTGACTTTTAGTAATACCAGGCCAGTCAAAGTAAGATTTAAAAAAAAAGCTACATTATTATCCGTACCTTTTTTAGTTTTTGAGAAAAAAATGTCAAATTTGGTACGATTATTACAAATATGAAGGATAACTATTATTCTAAAAAAATTTTAAATAGGTGGCGCTGTGGATGACGTGGCCCCCAAATTTACGATTTTGAATTTGATAAAAGTTCATATTTTTTTAATAGCTTAGATAAGACATGCATATTTAGTGACTAGTTTTTTACCTTTCATAAGTGCTGTGTCAAAACCCTAAAAAAAGTCAGAAGAATTTAGTCACTAAAACTAATTTAGGCTTACAAATGTCAGGTACATTTATAGGCTTTTATCTTTCCACCTTTTAGGTTAGGGATTTATTCTCTTTGACCTATCATAATCAACAATGCATGTATTTTCTTAAAACCTAACAATGTTTTTATTATTTTTTTCATATCCCTGTCAAAATTACAATTCGAAGGGCACCTTTGTGTTTTGGTCTTTCTTACCCTTAGCAATATAATTTCGTATCTTATTGTGCCTACCCTTTTCCATAGGTAAAAAAATTCATAGGGTAGGTACCTATGCGGAAATTGTTTCTAAGGAGGCTTGAGGTTCCTAAGCCCGCCCCCCATGCGTGCGCCAATGAAAAAATGCATGCATACAAAAAATCCTACCTTCATCTCAGTCGTTTCAATTCTACACCCCTCGACCAAATCTTTATTTCTTGCACAAATGTCCATTAGAACTAAAATATTGCACAAAAAACGCAGTTTTTTAAACTATGACTGAAAAAATCCACCGCGCATTGGTCACTCTATCTGGATAGTAAAAATCATTTATTTTTGTTACACTGCAAAACAAATACAAAAATTATACACTGCAAAACTGTCGAGTTTAGTTTATTTTTCAACAGAATCTGTCATTCTTGGTACACTCGCAACCGCAAAAACTCCAACAGCTTAAACTCGTAAAACTCTATGCACTTTCCCAACAGGCTTAGCATCAAAACTGCTGAGATTTTAAATCTAAACCACAGAATTGTCTCTTACCCCCACCTCCTTGGTCCCCATTGGCGGAGCTATTCAAGCTATAAAATTCTGGAGGAGGAGCTTGGATAAGTGGGATGGCTACGCCTCTTAGTATGACTTTATTCAATGCTTTTAACAGCAAATGTTCTTTATGTTATTCATTATTTTAAACAAAATCTGATGTATTAAATGACAATTTGAACATGTTCTGACAAAGGTCTTAAAGAACTTTACCTAATAAAAGAGTTGTTTTATTAAAATATCTTCAGTTGATGAAGATAATGATCCGCTGTTTAAATAGTGTTTCCCAGATCTGAAAAGAATGGCATGTAGCTTTTATGCGATGCTACAGTGCGATGGTTTGTTTGTTTTTTTTTAAATTTTATAATGCTTGAAATTAAACTCACTTGGCTCAGCCCACTTTTGATGGGGATCAAAGGGAGTTCGCTTTGTTAGTTTTTATAGGAGTTTTATATTTTTAGGAAAAGTTTTACTGCGTTTTTTAGTGGTTTTTGTACTATAATTATTGTAGGTAGTATAGAAATATTTTTTTATTATTTTTGATCATCATTTTCGGTTATCTTTTCTTGATTTGAAAGAAGTCTGCAATTACCATTTTTATTGGCATCACAGTGCAATATAATCTAATTAAGATAGACTGTGATAGCTTTGTTCTTTAATTAATGTTTACAATCCGACAATTTTTGTTTTGTACATTTTTTATTAGTAAGCAAATTTTGTTATGTTAGGTATCGAATAAAAATCCACCGGGACTATACAAAATGTTGCATATTAAAATACATCATTCTAAAGCTTTTTAACGAAATCTTCAAATAAGATACAACGTTGCTGTCAGATAAATAACGTTTTAGGCACCAGCGTATGCAGGGGAGGGGCTTAGGGGCTCAAGCCCCCCCCCCCACGAGCCACTGTAAATCGACTCCTAAAGGTCAAATTTCCTCAAAAAATCGTCAATAAAATGGTAATTTGGTGCTATTCTGTTGCCCCAGCTCCCTGGAGGAACCTCAAGCCAGTGGCGGTCCCAGCCATTTAAAAAGGGGGGGGCGGTTTCGATAAGAAAAAATAGAATAAAAGCATAGTTTTTATGAGGAACATATCAATATATGCAAACAAAACTTAGTAACTACAAGGATTTGGTCTCAAATCCAGGGAGGGGGTACTCAGATTTGACGTCGTTTATTTCATACATTTTTTATTTAAAAAAATGTTTAAGAAAAATTTTGAGAAAATTACATTAAAACTGTAATTTTTGAGTCAAAATAAACTAAAATCGTAAATATCAACGGCATTATAGCGCCGCAGGCGAAAATTTTTTAAAAAATTGCTCTAAAAAATGCGTTTTTTGATTTGAACTTAAACTAAAATTGTAAATATAT
Source organism: Oxystoma pomonae (assembly GCA_963921995.1). Lineage (NCBI taxonomy): Eukaryota > Metazoa > Arthropoda > Insecta > Coleoptera > Brentidae > Oxystoma > Oxystoma pomonae. The sequence continues at coordinate 14,799,052 of OY998170.1, read as the reverse complement.
CAATGGTTTCATAGCGCAACATGCGAAAATTTTTAAGAAAATTACACTACAAATGCTATTTTTAACACAAAATTAAACTAATACCGTAAATATCAAAGTGGTTATAGCGCCGCAATTTATGCCCTACTTTTGATTTTCTAAATGTTTTCATAAAAAATTTAAAGCCAGGGTAGGGGGAGGGTTAACTACCCCCCTATCCTCCTGAAATCCGCGCTTGAGTAACTACGTATAATTTTTTCAGTTATAAAAAACATAGATAACAAACAAACCACAAACAAAACCTATCAGGTATGTTTTGATTTAAGCTTTTGCCTACTTGTGACCAATAATAGAGACATAAAGCTATTTGTAACTCATCGCGGTATACGTATCCGCATGTAGCGAGAACCAAGCACATTGATTGGTCAGAAACTTGTAGCACGTTCGAAAAGAGCAGATATATGCTAATTTAAGGTGTTTCTGATCGCAATAGGTGCTGAGATACGATACGTGTGCCGTAACGATACGTGATACCTAACGCATCTCAACACCTAACGCGTTTAAGAACACCTTAGATTAGCATATATCTGCTCTTTTCGAACGTGCTAAGTTTCTGACCAATCAATGTGCTTGGTTCTCGTTAGATACGGATACGTATACCGCGATGAGTTACAAATAGCTTTATGTCTCTATTGTTAACAAATACTGACTTCTCCCAATAAAAGTTGAAGAATTTGTGTTTTGGATTAATAAAACAGTTTATAGTATTTAGAAACGACTTTAGTTAATTTTGCCTTGATTTTGGCTTCATGTTAAACTTGGTATGAATATGTTCAGGTCAAGAATACTTTTTTATGTCCGAATTGATTTTGTCTAAAACTTGTTTATAAATAGAAACTCTATAATACTGTTCTGTATTTTCAATGGTTTTCGCGGTAAGTTCGTCATGCGTTTGTATATTCCGGATTGAAGGTCAAACTGTCCCAAAATATTGTGTAGGGATTCTAGAATGTATTTAAAGGACATTCTGCAATTTCTCGTTTTTTCTTCTTCAGGGTTATTACCACCAGCATCTTTGTTGTTGTTGTTGTCTACTTTTTTCTGGAGCAAAGGGTGGGGGCGATCACCCCCCCCCCCTGGGACCGCTACTGGGTACAAACGCGCCTTTTTTGAGCGCTGTAAGTTAGACACAGGCCGATTACTTTATAGATTACTCTGTATTATATGAGGGAAAATATCACAATAACCTTGATTTTCCCATGTTTAGAGAGTTGCAAAAAATCAGCGGTTTGAGTTAGATAAGGATTGTTAAAAATTTTACCTTTAAGAGGGTAAAAATGAGGTTTGAAATTTTAAAAGGATTTTCTGTATCTCAAAAACGAAAAGTAACAGAGATCTGAAAATTGGTATACCTAGTCCAATTTTTTGATGAACGGACTGACGTCATTTTTACCTCTGAAACATAATTCTTTGTTGTCAACGTTCGCATGTCAAATAATGTCAGTTTGAAGCATTGAATTATAAACCAGACTGAGAAGGGGCGACAACCTGCGCGAACGGGCCAACCGTGAGCGCGGCCATATTAGACCACAGCAGAGTTAAGAAATTGGTTGACTGAATTTGTCATTGTGGTGCCGTTTGCATTTCAAGTTTAAATCAAACTTAAACAAGGAAATCATGACATTTCGCGCAAATTAACTGAAATTTAGAAATAAAATTGTTATGGTATAGTCAAGTAATTAAAAAAAATGTAAGGTTTGGCAGATTTAATCAACATACCACCCAAAATGTTCATTGAAATATTTTGAATTCGTTTTAAAATTGTAAATGAATCGTTGTTGTTTACATTTGGTAGAAAATTTATTAAAAATATTTTTTTTAATTTTTGGATTAAATAGGCTACTAATTAAAATATTTATGATTTTTTTTGGATGTAGAAAATTGCTGGAAATATTGATAAAAATAAGAACTTTGAAAATTAGGATATTAAACAGATATTAGGGTAACTTTATAGAAATCCGTCAATATGTGCGGAAGTGAGAAAAAAAATTGTTGGCCCTCGGGTGTGAGTAAAAAATATTGTTGTTCAGGCTTCTTTCTTTCTTACATAGGGAGAATAAAAACGGGGAAGCCTAAAAACGGATTCAGAGTTCCATAAGGTAAGCGGTAAGATGCAAGGAAAATAAACTATATCAAATGCATGCTGCTGCTTATAGTATACTTACCACTTATACTTACAGCATACTCGAGCATACTATAAACAGCAGCATGCATATGCTACAGTACCTTGTGCCTTAGCGCTTACCTTAATAAACTCTGAATCTGCCTTTAGATATACCTAGGTATGTAAAGTGCCAACTTATCTCCCCTATGCATGCTTGAGCTCTTGGTAGGACAAGCATTTTTTTAATTTAACCACAACAGAAAATAAAGCAAATCAGATTTTTTTTTTTCTTTTACATTCGAATTGAAAATTCTTTGCTCAAATAGTTAATAAAGTAAAACCTCTTTAAATTCCTTTTCTTTTTTGAGTGGTCTGAGGAGTGGTTCCCAATAAAAGTTTACTTTTATTGTTCCTTTTACTTTCCCATTGGGGAGTAACTTTGCCCACCCAGCGTAAAAATATTTGCTATATTGTTTTTACAGAATTTCTTTTAAAAAATGCGTTTTAATTTAAGAAATTATAATTTATTCCAAAACTTAGGTATTAGCGGTTCCACTGTATTAAACTTTGCTTGGAGAGTAAAATTTGATAGGGTTCCAGAATATAAAGCTATAGGTAACCACCTTAAAAAAACAATCGGCATATATATAGGTATATAAGAAAACAATCGGCATATAAATAGGTATATAAAAAAACTATTTTTTATTATTTAACATTAAATACATACATACATCAAAATCCGGATGCTTGATACTCAATATTAATAACATACCGTCTGTTGCATTTACTTCCACAACATAGGCATTTTCAATACATAATTTCCAATTATTATTCACCCTATAACATTTACATCAATCAAAATACTAGCAAATATTGAAAATGTCTCTAAGAGATTTTTACATTTTGTTTAAACTTTCGGTGTCAGTTATTGTCAGATTCGAAAAAGATACCGGGACAAAAGTTTAATTAGGAATCCTATGTTGCAAGGGCAAACACAACACACGGTATAAGCACACCACAGACATAGAAACCCTCTACATATTTAGTTTTTCTAAATATTTATTGATGGCTAAATAAAATAAGTTTTGTGAGTTTCCTCCTGATATTTTTTATAAGAATGAAACAATGATTTTCCTCAAAGGGGTGTGTTTCCAGAAAATGGTCTTCTAATTTTGGAAATAGATGATTTCCTTCAGGGTAAAACTTCTGGCTAATGCTCAACACAAATATCTTCTGAAACCCAGATTCTGCAGGAATTTTATTTTCAGTTATTGCCATCAGTTTTGTTATAACTTTTTCAACTTCTGAACATATTTTTATGATGGCCTGTGAAGGACGCTGTAATCCTCCTAAAATAATACAAAATTAGTTAAAATTTAACCAATTACTTGTCTTAACAATCATGTATTGTTGACTAAATGTTTAGTCAAAAATGTAGTGTAGAACATTGCTTTAATAACCACATCTTGTAAGTTGCCCTCAATTAAAAGTACCCAATGATATTCCAACTCGCCTTCTCCTTTAGCCAACCTATCTAAAATTTAATGGGTTTGTTGATGCAAGTATATATATACATCAGGCAGACCAACACTTTTTATGTCAAGCTTTGATTACACCTTAAAATAGACACGCCCCCACTTGTGGACAGGTCTTTGTTACTGAAAAATTATATTTTTGAAGAAAATAAAAAAGTTCAAATTTTATGAGAGTGATGGTCTAAAAATCAAAATTTCTACTATACAGCCCCAAAAGCATAATTGTCAAGTACAAACCTCTATTTCTTCTATGTATAAACTTAAAGTTTTGATGTTGTTCATCTATAAATTCAGAGTGTATTCCTTCTAAACAGTGGGCGCACAAATTTCTGTTGTTAATCATTTTCAAAACATACCCAGACATGTAAGCAACTATGTCTTCAGAAATTTCGCTGAGAGGTATGAAGGACTCAGTTGCAACCATAATCTACGCCTTGGATCTTCTTTAGGAAATCTACAAATAAAGACAAAATTTGTATAAATCATTGGCTTGGTGTGCAAACTCATTAAGTCAAAAAACGTCGTTTGATGTAATCCATAATTATTTTTTTAAATTTAATTCAATCAAATAGGAAATCCTAATACATTATTGCTAAAATATAGTAACAAAATAAAATAACACAACTTGTACATACTTTTACACATTTACTACAGACATTCACATATATATACTTACACACACACCCATATATTCATAGATATTTTTAACTTAGTAAGCTAACTATAGAAACTAAGTATATATATTTTTTTAACTTTCTTAAAATTAGTGACATTTTGTATATCTTAAGTAAAATAGTGACATCATGGTAGAGCTAAATTTTGTTTTATTTATTTTTATGGTATTGAATTCTGTATCTTTTAAAATAATTATGTTAAAAACTCACTAAAGGATTCTGGGTCGTTTTTTTAGTTTGTAAATAAAAATCATAGTAAGAAAATAGTCATACTTTAAAGCATATTTAAGCACTAATCTCATTCCCCTGTTAAATAAAATCTCTAAAAAGCCAATTTGCTTTTTAGAAATTAAATATAAAATGGTGGAAAAATAATCAAAATGTGGTTGAACTAGTGCTTTAAATAAAGTTATGCAAGCAAATAAAGTTTGATTTTTTCCTGACCTGCAAACAAAACTTTTTTCTAATTTTTTTCTTTGAAAACAAAACATAAAGTATTGTCAATTTGAAATCCTAGATATTTTATTCCTAGATAAGTGACCTCCAAGGTGACCTCATACCATAAAACATCACTCAATAACTTTTCTAATATTCTTTATAGAAATATTGTTAAGAATATGAGATGAATTTAATCATCTTCTTTAGTTTTTGATATTTAATTTCAGTATTTTTGACATCCAGTAACTTAAAAACTGTAATGTATAACTTTAAAGGTTTTAAAAAGTCTTTTGACACCAAAGATATCAAAAATGACATGTTATAGCCTACTGGGGTGTTCTATTTAAAATATTGAAACTTGTGTGTGTGAAAATATTTCAAAAATTGTACAAAGTTTAAATTTATTTGTTCATTTCAAGGTTCAATTAGTGTTCAAAATATTCTAATATGTCACTCACTTTGGGACACTTGGGATATATTCAGTTTTTTAAAAGAAGTTTTAAATAGAGCAAGATAATAGAGCACTAAATAATAATAACAAAAATTTATTTTCAAGTTGGATATCCTAATACATGGGGAGATAGATAAATAATAATAAGTCAACAGAAAGAAAACTAAACACAAAATAAAAAGAAAATCCACATAAAATAAAATAAACTTACACATATAAATTTATAAATTCATAGCTAAGCAGCAAATATTCAGTTATCAAAATATGTAAACCCACATATGACTTTCAACTGTTAAGACCAAAAGTTACTGTCTTACATGTTATTGATATAATTTGCCATTTTTTTTTAAAGATTCAATAGATACATGTTTTTTTTTTACTTTTACAAATAGAGAATTACTCACTTGAACAGTAAGTATTTGATTTGATTGTTGTATATAATGGTTATTTCATGCTCTTGTTTGGTAGTTATTATGAATATTAAAATTAAAAGTAATCAAGTCATTAAAATATGCAGGCACAAGATTATTTAATATTTTGTAAATAAAAACCATAGAATTAAAAAATAGTGGCCATGATACAAGCATAGCACAGCAAAGCAAATTCTTGATCAGATTATGCACTACAGTTTATCTGAAGCTACAAGAACATGCTCTTATTTTTGTTTAAAAGAAGCACCAAATTTTTAAATTAGCACTTCATTAACGCTCTATCTTTAATATGATTTATAAGTACTTGCAGTTGCTGTCTGCGCTTCCTATTTAAGATGACTTTTCTATCTTTTCTGTTTGGCATTGGCACATCTCAGAAATAACTCCTTCTTCGCAATTACATATGTACTTTAAGGGGAATTTAGAGTGCAATAAGGTAATTGGTATGAGGTATGCAGTATGACATATGCAGTAAGAGATAAAGAAAATAAATTATGGCAAATGTATGCTGTTAATAGTATGCTTACCACTTGCAGCTCAAAGTATACATGAACAGCAGCATGTGTTTGCTATATATAGTTTATTTTCCTTACAGCTTACCTTAAGGCACTCTGAATCCGCCTTAATACTTTCAATTAATGTCACAAGGCAAACAAAAGAACATTAGGTCATGTGAAACATGTTTTATTTTGGAAACCAATTAAGCCTTCAATCAGTTCTCGACTTTTTTACAATGTTTTTCAAATTATTATGTAGTTAAGTTGTCTGTGCTTAGCATCACTGAAACTGCCTAATTAAATAATTTTAAATGTTCAAAGCACACTAAAACAGCTAGGCAGAATCAAAAATATACAAAAACTAATGTCAAATGGCGAGCACAAACAGCACAGCTATATGGCTATAAATCAAGCTTAATGGTTTGCATTAGACTTACATGTGAAATGTTACACCAGTATTTGCATCTTTCCGCTTGCTTGAATAGCAGCCTATGGCTTGACAAGCCATTCTTGTTGCCCTTCTAGCTTCTAGCAGCAAGAAAAACACAAAAATAACTAAAATGTTGTTATCGTGTATAACTGTAAAAGAAAACACACTGGATTAAGTTCACTTTAATCTCACCCTATTAATTTTGACGGACAAGAAATTCTGTGGAAAAAACGAGTGCAAAAATCACGATCGTCTCCAAAAAAACAGCGAAAAAGTGAGGTTATGTCGAAACGTCAACCACAGAAATTTCGACTTTTCGACATCTGGCTGGTTGAGTTCAACCAAATTTTGATAAATGGTGTCCGCTCATGGCGGCGAGCATCTCGTCGCACCAAAATAGGATGCGCACTCGTCGTTGCGCCTTCTCAGTCTGGTTTATAATTCAATGGTTTGAAGTAACACTTGAAAACACTCGTCCTGTAGCTGCAACTAGAACATCTCTTACTTGGCGTATACTTTCCCGTCGACTTCTAAGAGCAAGAAGTCTGAAGGCGCATTTACACAGACAAACTTTCCTTTGATGTTGAAATGCCGACAAACATTTACACGAGCCTCTTGAGCAAAATGTTCGAGCAAAATCGCGTACAAAAAAACAAACGTAAATTTTTGGAGAAAATGTTGAGCAAAATTTGTTTGAAGAAATGTTGGTAATAAAAATTTCTTATGAAGTTAAATTTTATAGTTTTATGGGAATTCATTGACCTTAACTGAAAATAGAAAGACTAAGTTTTAAAACAAGGTATTTTTAATTAAGTGCTTTCCGACGGAAAAACGATTTGATGTCGAAATTCACGTTTTACCTCATAAGCAACTTCGATTGATCTGATTTTTATAGGGGATATGCCAGTATACTTGTAACTTTTTTGGGGTTGTAAAAAAAAACGAGAATCAAAAAAAATGAAAATTGGCACTTATTTATTGCTGTTGCTGGGTTAGGAGAAGGTAAAAACCGTAGACTAGTGAGAGGGGGTTTTGGTCAAATCAACATTGACACACAAAATTACAGCAGTGTTTGACAGCGCTGCGTTCCGACTGTCTAAACCTCTCTATCCCCCCCCCCCCACGGAACAACTAACTACTCTCCAGAACAGTTCTCTAAAAATATCCACTTGCATTTTAAGAAGTAATTACTTCGAAGACATTTCCGTTTTCTTTTTGTAATGAAAGAAAACCAAAAAAGTTAGAGAAAAGAATTAAATGTTATTACCTCCATCATTAACTATTTTAACATTGCATATGACAAAACTGATAGCCAATAATATTGTTTCGCTTGCCGTCGCCTTTTTTTCACAAAAGTTTAAAATAAAAGTTGGTGTTCCATTTTTTTAAAGAATTGAGATCACTGATCACTGATGTAAAATTATATTTATTCTCATCTTTAAAAATATGTTTCCAAAATAGATAGCAATAACTTGCTCAAAAATTTACCCGAACAAGAAAGCTCACAAAAAAGTTCGCGCAAAAAATTTCAGATCTTTTGCACGAGCTTTTATTTGAGCATGTTCGTCTGTGTAATTGCGCCTTAAGAGCAAGAAGTCTGAAGGCGCATTTACACAGACAAACTTTCCTTTGATGTTGAAATGCCGACAAACATTTACACGAGCCTCTTGAGCAAAATGTTCGAGCAAAATCGCGTACAAAAAAACAAACGTAAATTTTTGGAGAGAATGTTGAGCAAAATTTGTTTGAAGAAATGTTGGTAATAAAAATTTCTTATAAAGTTAAATTTTATAGTTTTATGGGAATTCATTGACCTTAACTGAAAATAGAAAGACTAAGTTTTAAAACAAGGTATTTTTAATTAAGTGCTTTCCGACGGAAAAACGATTTGATGTCGAAATTCACGTTTTACCTCATAAGCAACTTCGATTGATCTGATTTTTATAGGGGATATGCCAGTATACTTGTAACTTTTTTGGGGTTGTAAAAAAAACGAGAATCAAAAAAAATAAAAATTGGCACTTATTTATTGCTGTTGCTGGGTTAGGAGAAGGTAAAAACCGTAGACTAGTGAGAGGAAGTTTTGGTCAAATGAACATTGACACACAAAATTACAGCAGTGTTTGACAGCGCTGCGTTCCGACTGTCTAAAGCTCCCTATCCCCCCAGGGAACAACTAACTACTCTCCAGAACAGTTCTCTAAAAATATCCACCTGCATTTTAAAAAGTAATTACTTCGAAGACATTTCCGTTTTCTTTTTGTAATGAAAGAAAACCAAAAAAGTTAAAGAAAAGAATTAAATGTTATTACCTCCATCATTAACTATTTTAACATTGCATATGACAAAACTGATAGCCAATAATAATGTTTCGCTTGCCGTCGCCTTTTCTTCACAAAAGTTTAAAATAAAAGTTGGTGTTCCATTTTTTTAAAGAATTGAGATCACTGATCAATGATGTAAAATTATATTTATTCTCATCTTTAAAAATATTTTTCCAAAATAGATAGCAATAACTTGCTCAAAAATTTACCCGAACAAAATGTTCAAAGAAAAGCTCACAAAAATGTTCGCGCAAAAAATTTCAGATCTTTTGCACGAGCTTTTATTTGAGCATGTTCGTCTGTGTAATTGCGCCTTGAGATGCCGTAAATCACGACCGTGTAATAATCTAGGGCGTCCAGAACACGCGCGACGTCAAGTCTCATCATTGGACCACCTTCTCCAAACTCTTAACAGCCAAACTTTCTCGAAGTCGTTTAAACGATGAAATTGTTGGCGACTGCGCACTCTGGGCATTTTTATTTTTTAAGTAAACTGTAAACAATCCAAAAAGACCAAAAACTACGAGAAAAATTATTTAAAATTTTTAGAAAAGGTCTTTTATGTATTCGTTGATTTTGAAAATGAATAGAAAAAATCTGTGAAAAAAGGAAAGATATTGTGGAGGGATCCAAAAAGACCAAAAACTACGAGAAAAATTATTTAAAATTTTTAGAAAAGGTCTTTTATGTATTCGTTGATTTTGAAAATGAATAGAAAAAATCTGTGAAAAAAGGAAAGATATTGTGGAGGGATCCAAAAAGACCAAACACTACGAGAAAAATTATTTAAAATTTTTAGAAAAGGTCTTTTATGTATTCGTTGATTTTGAAAATGAATAGAAAAAATCTGTGAAAAAAGGAAAGATTAGAAGAAGACAAGAAATTTCTCAAATATTTCTTTTGAGATAAGGTATATTCGATGCTCACCATGGGGATTTCCTAAACAGTAGGAGATACGAAACGGTTTAAAATAGGGCAAAGTTGCGCAATTTGATGCTTTGCTCAAAACTAAAAACCAAAATTACAAATTCCGGATAATTCCGGAGATAGGCGGAAAAAAACGAAATCTTCATTTTTAGTTTTTATTTTTCTGCGCCCTTATTCTTAAAGCTGTCAAAAAACGCTTAAAACTTTCTACAGGCACTTTTTTAAGATCTGCCTAGTGAGAGGTCCGTTTCTGAGACTTGACGTTTCAGTGTGACAGGAACACTGTCAAGTTATTTTTTTCTTATGGACACATCCTTTTTTTCTCCTGCCGTTTGTTTCATAAAGGATGACAGATAACATTTTGCAACCTTATTTTGAAAAGTTACCTGGATTTATTGACCATCATCAGCACAAATTTAATTTTTGCTTTTAACTTACTCGAAATATTTTGTTATAACCAAATAACTTTACCTAATATTTTAAAAGTACGTTTTTTTCTTTGAATTTGGGCTGATGATGGTCAATTATCTCAAAACGTCAGGTACTTGTCAAAATGAGGTTGTAAAATATCTGTCATCCTTTATGAACCAAACGGCAGGAGAAAAAAAGCATGTGTCCATAAGAAAAAATGAACTTCACACTAAAATGTCAAATCTCGAAAATGGACAACTCATTAGGTAGATTTTAAAAAAGTGCCTGTATAAAGTTTTAAGCGTTTTTTGACAGCTTTAAGAATAAGGGAACAGAAAAATAAAAACTAAAAATGAAGATTTCGGTTTTTTCCGCCTATCTCCGGAACTATCCGGAATTTGTACACTTTTACTTTTGAGCAAAGCATCAATTGTGCAACTTTGCCCTAATTTAAACTTTTTCGTATCTCTTACCGTTTAGGTGAGCATCGAATTTCAAACACCCTGTATACAAATAATTTTCATTCAAATAAAATTATCCATATATATAGTGTTGCATTTTTTTTGTTCTCCAATATATATTATTGGTTCAGATTAGGTAGCGACACCTATTGGCGGCAAAGCCGACCGACATCTCAAAAATAGTCAATTCCTGTTTTTTGAGCCGCAGTGGGGATATAGTACAAGTGCAAACTTCTCAGACACATTATTTCCCATAATTTGTTTTGGATCGATGTTCGATGTTCCGATGTTTAAAAAAAAGTATTGATGTTTTAACATCTATGATATTTTATAGACATCGATTTAAAAACATCGATGTTCTTGAAACATCGATGTTTTGTGTCCATCACTATATGGGACTACTCTGGGACCACCACTGACCAGTATAATACTGTTATGTTGTTGATAATGAAAAATGGAATCAATTTAGTTTAAAAATTTCGTGAATTGGACAAATCGAATACATCGATATTTATGTTAAATATCTAATATATAAATACATTTTTACTTAGACTAAACCAAAATTTGTTTCACTCAAATCCAATTTTGATACTACTTGATACAAATAAATTATGACTTTGGTTCAAGAACACGTTTGTTTCAGTCTATTTAAACAAATATTTCTTTGAATCAAATCCATTTTTATTTAACTCAAATAAATTTTTTTATCAGTGTATACACTTAACAGAGAGGACTTTTTACGGTCTCATCAGTTATAACTAAAATGGCATTTAAAAGAGTCTATCGTTCATTGATTAGTGGTAAAATCAAAGGCCGCAGGCTATATGGTGACGCGCAAACGGCGCCATGCAAGACACGTGACACTGCGTAATGTCGTATTCACGTCGAATTAACGTTGCACTTCATGCCTGACTTATCTTTAAAAGGTGTTGGTTTTACGACATCAGCAATCAAACTGTCAATAGATATACGGAATGTTCCACAATTAATGGTACAAATTATTTACAAGATTATTATTTTCTCTAAGCAAGTATGGATATTGGTTATTAAACGGTCTTTCGCCTTTTGTTTCGTGGATACCTCCCCCTCACTCTGGGAATTTCCATCGCATATATTTTTTTGTTATGGTAGGGTGGGTGCGCCGGTTTTCGACCAATTAACGAAAATTTTGACTTTAGAAGCAAAATTTTTGGGCTTCTCGGCCTTTTGAGGCAATAATATGAATACCGACGGATTCTAAATTTAATCGAGATTTCAGAAAAAATATTTTTCTTTTTTTCCGTTATAAAGTTAAGAAGTTAAATAATAAAAACTTAACAAATGTCATTTTTACCCCTTTTCGACCAGCACTTCCCTCGAACCGACCGCCAATATCCCACTTTTCGACTGAGGGGTGTCGAAAATAGACCCGTTTTTGACTAACGAAAAAAACCGAGACTTTGGCCTAGGTCGAAAAACTGGGTATCATTCGACCTTCTTAAATTTATTACATCGTCGACCGTTTAATTTACTACTAAAAACAGTAAATAACCTACCGTTTATTAAAAAAAGCATTTGTTAATTTTACAAGGTTGGTCAAAATTTCTACTTTATACCTAAAAATTTAACAAATAAACTCAAGAAAAATACCTAGGTAGGTAGGTGTTTTATAAAACGTCTTAGGTATAGAGGTACCACATAGCTATAGGTAGATAATTTTAACGAAAAATAAAGTAGGTTATATACGTAACTAAAATACTGATTAGATTCGTATTAAAAACTGTGTTTTTTAAATCAAAACAACCAAAATTTCAACAAAAAACTCCAAAGAGATAATATGTATTTTATAAATAAGTCTTCTAGCCAGGCAGCACAAATAGATTTTTTTTTAATAGTTTTAGTTTTAAGGTACATAACTAATACTTATAGGTTAACAAACGGTACTTATAAGAACTAAAACTGCTTTTTTTTTAAATCTTACAAACCAAAAGTTACACAACCATTATCTATTCTATGCGAGGGGGTATTCACTAGTGTGAAATTTGTGACGCGATTTCGCGTTTAACATATTTTTTCTATGATTTCGCGTGATTTCGCAAAGATTTTTGCGGGATTTCGCGTGATTTCGCAAGGATTTCGCGCGATTTCGCAAAAATTTGCTTTTCGTTGCTGTCTTTTTCTTCTCTTTAGTTCCTTTTTCCTTTTTTGGGGTACCTGAAAAAAAACGTTAATAATATAGTAGATAACGAGGCATCAAGGGAAGAAATTGAAAAAGTTCACCCGAGTATAAAGATTTCTGTGGTTTTTCACAAGTACCGAGACGAGTAGATTATTTTTTCTACTTTAAAATGTAAATTTTTTTTAGAATGGTCATCTTTTGTTGAAGGACAAATTTCTTCTGGATCTCTCCTTTTTTTTTGGGTGCCATCTGACGATCGAAAAATAAACACGCGAGTTTTGCTTTGAAAAAATGTAATCCTTAGGGAAATAAATTAAAAATTTAATCCCTAATTTTTTTTTAAATAGTGTAAACAACTCAGGGGTTTTTTTTAGTCCCTCGACAAATTATAGCCCTCCCGTCGTGGTCGGGCTATAAACTCTTTGTCTCGGGATTAAAAGTACCACTTTAGTCCCTAGGTGTATAATGTACTGTTATCCTTGTCATAATACATAATTTATTCAAAGTTGCTGTGGTCTGAAAACAGGCTAGTTAAATAAAATAATATGGACGAGGACTACTAAAATAGCCTTTAAAATATTAGGGGGCAAGAAACAAGTAATTTCTCGACCAACTAACTCAAAAGTAGTCGAACAATAGGCCGGTTTTTCGACCACCTAAAATTTACCAATTTTAAAGCTTCTTATTTCTTAAACTACGTCAAAAAAGGGTAGTCGGAAACCGGACTTAAGATTCTTCGCAACCAGAAGATCTAATTGTGCTAAAAAGGGAATGCATATCTAAAATATTATGGGCGTGAGAGAGCTCAAAACATAACCGTCATTTTTCCATTTTTATACCATTTGGTGGAAAAACGGATTTTGGATTTTTTCATATTCCGGTTATCCGACTACCTTTATTTTTCAAAAAAAAATACAAATTCACCAAAAAATATGTGTATCTGATTAAAAAAACATGTTTGTATATAAAAAACACAACAAATTATAATAAAATACTAATCTCTATTACTTACCCGCTATTTTCACCGACACTGCACACTAGTAAAAAACTACTAAAATCGAATTTTTCAAATTAGCGTCTACACGTCTCGAGAAAACAGCCTATACTGATGTTATTTTAGGAGGGAGGACTGTCATTTTTATTTGGGTGGTGAAGAGCGCATTGAAGAATGCGTGGAAATGATTCGCGGAAGACATATGGTTCCTGGTTTCTTATTTTTGGGCAAAAACCCTGAAAATAGTCGAAAACCGGCTCTGGTCGGGTAACCGGCGCACCCACCCTATCTATATTATTAATATATTATATATTAATATTAATTATGCTTGTATCTTCATTATTGATTTGGGCCTGCATGGACTGCATATACTTTATTATTACGGTCTAGTAGCTTCTTTTCAAAAAAAAGTAGTTAAAAAACCTCCAAATCAGTTACTTCAACCGAAAAGAAACTAAAAAACAAAAGATCAAGAGATCTTGGATGGAAATAATGAAAATTCAAACCTGGATGAGCATCCCACAAGGAACACACAAAAGACCAAAGCAAAAAGAGAAATGATTAAACGATGTTTCGCCCTGGGTAACCAGCGTGGGCTCATCATACAATTTGATTTCCAACCAACAACACTGGTACTTATCCAAGTTACCTGATACGGATTAGTCCTGGCATGTTAATATTTCCAGTAGGATTATGCTCTTAAGGCAATTAAAAAAAAAAGTAGTTAAAAAACCTCCAAATCAGTTACTTCATCCGAAAAGAAACTAAAAAACAAAAGATCAAGAGATCTTGGGTGGAAATAATGAAAATTCAAACTTGGATGAGCATCCCACAAGGAACACACAATTGCCTTAGGAGCATAATCCTACTGGAAATATTAGCACGCCAGGACGAATCCGTATCAGGTAACTTGGATAAGTACCACTGCGGAAAGATGCCTATATGTGAGTGATTCAAAGTTGGAAATCAAAGTGTATGATAGTGTTTAATGATGTATGGTAGAGGCTGACCAGTGAAACCACTGATGAGCCCTCGCTGATTACCCAGGGCAAAACATCGTTTAATCATTTCTCTTTTTGCTTTGGTCTTTTGTGTGTTCCTTGTGGGATGCTCATCCAAGTTTGAATTTTCATTATTTCCACCCAAGATCTCTTGATCTTTTGTTTTTTAGCTTCTTTTTTGCTGTGTTAATGCTTAATGATCTTCTGGGCGCAGCTAATTTAGCTCAACCAGACTTTATTGTATTAGGAAAATGATCCTTTTTGAAATGATCTTTTTTTGCATCTTAGACCCCCCTCCTAAAATAAGCTACGCATTAAAATACTCACCAATTAAGCCTCAAAGATCCTGCTTTTTGTTTTCTGATCTTGTTTTGTCCATGTTTAAATCTAGGAGCCAAATTTATAGACCTTCTTCAAGTAGGGTTGCCAGCCCTCCCGATTTAGGCGGGGAGTCTCCCGCTTATATAAATTTTCTCCCGCCTCCCGCCTGATGCAAAAAATTTCCCGATTTTTAAATTATGCGAGATGGTTTTTCATTTTTAAATATTCTCCACATGGAAAAAAAATTGCACCAAGAATAATTTTGTGTAAATATTAATTGTCAACAAATTGTTCTGATAAAGTAAATTTTTGGTGTTATTGTTTATAGAATTGTGTAAAAATTTTACACAAATGTGCAAAATAATTCCACACATTTTTCCCAGTGCAGCATTCTTGAACAGTCTCTTATAAGACACAACCTCTTCTTGCATTATAAGTTTGGAACATAGTCTTTTACACTTTTTTTGATCTCGGACTCGTTTTCACATTTTTACCTTAAATAATGGTGAATGCGCTAGCTATTTTAATGAGATCTCACATTTTATTTTTTTTTAAATGGTGAAGCAGAATGTTTAACACTTTGCGTTTGGTCCGGTCGGGGCCAAGTTTTTTTTATTGCAAAACACAAAGTATAAAAGGGTAAAAAAAGCAAGTTGCGCTATTGGTTCTTCTGAAAATCATAATTAAGTAAGATATAAATTTTAAAAACTCTCGCTTTTTAATATAGCAACCCTGTCTTCAAGGCTCCCTTGTTTCTTACCCATGTTAATTCTTATGGCGAAGGAAGGCCCAAGGAATTACTTTCCAGGCCAACTTGATTGGTAGAGTTATTATCGGTACGCATTTTTCTCGGGAAAAGCAAGGGAAGGGCCGTTATATTATCACCAATAGCTGTTTAAACCTGCAAATAACCTACTCCAATGATAGCTTCCACACCCGCCTTAAGGCCACAAAAACGGCAAAGATTTGACAACACTGCTTTGCTGTTTTTGGGCCAATCTTTACCGGGCAGAATATCGGAAACGAGAAAACGGAATTTGTTCAAATAAACACGGCTAACAATAGTCAAAAATCTTATCTGGCTGTTTCTTTAGCCTCGTCGATAATACAGAAATCTGTAACGGCAATTTTTGGATTTTTTTCTTACATATGGTGTGCTAAGGGATTAAACGACACTTTAGTCCGAGGTTTATGTACTATTTAATGCACTTTAGGAAAAGATCTTTGTTAAAATGACGTTATTTCTACGCCAAATGGTTCGTCAACTACAAGAAAAGGTGCTAAGAAGCAAATCTTGGTCAAGAGCAAGTGCTGTTTGGCTTGACTTGCCATAAATTTAATTATAATTTTCCAGGGATTAGGGTTTTTTTTTTAATGAGGGATTTAATTAACTTCTAATCCCTAAGCTGAGAGCGATTAAATTTATTTTTAATCCCTTAGGGATTAAATTTTCTTTGAATCCCTTAGGGATTAAAAGTGACACTTTAGTCCCTAAAAATAGGGATTAAAACTACCTATTTAATCCCTGAAGTGCATAAAATCATTTTTCGCATTTTTAATAGGGTGGGTGCGCCGGTTACCCGACCAGAGCCGGTTTTCGACTATTTTCAGGGTTTTTGCTCAAAAATAAGAAACCAGGAACCATATGTCTTTCGCGAATCATTTCCACGCATTCTTTAATGCGCTCTTCATCACCCAAAAAAAATTGACAGTCCTCCCTCCTAAAATAACATCAGTATAGGCTGTTTTCTCGAGACGTGTAGACGCTAATTTGAAAAATTCGTTTTTAGTAGTTTTTTACTAGTGTGCAGTGTCGGTGAAAATAGCTGGTAAGTTATAGAGATTAGTATTTTATTATAATTTTTTGTGTTTTTTATATACAAACATGTTTTTTTAATCAGATACACATATTTTTTTCGTGAATTTGTATTTTTTTTTTAAATAAAGGTAGTCGGATAACCGGAATATGAAAAAATCCAAAATCCGTTTTTCGACCAAATGGTCGAAAAAGGGAAAAATGACGGTTATGTTTTGAGCTCTCTCACGCCCATAATATTTTAGATATGCATTCCCTTTTTAGCACCATTAGATCTTCTGGTTGCGAAGAATCTTAAGTCCGGTTTCCGACTACCCTTTTTTGACGTAGTTTAAGAAATAAGAAGCTTTAAAATATGGTAAATTTTAGGTGGTCGAAAAACCGCCCTATTGTTCGACTACTTTTGAGTTAAGTGGTCGAGAAATGACCTGTTTCTTGCCCCCTAATATTTAAAAGGCTATTTCACTAGTCGAGAAATAAGTCTGCTCCTCGTCCATATTATTTTATTTGCTATTTTGGTGGTCGAGAAACTAGCCTGTTTTCAGACCACAGCAACTTTGAATAAATTATGTATTATGACAAGAATAACAGTACATTATACACCTAGGGACTAAAGTGGTACTTTTAATCCCGAGACAAAGAGTTTATAGCCCGACCACGACGCGTGTTTGTTTTTCGATTGTCAGAAGGCACCCAAAAAAAAAGGAGAGATCCAGAAGAAATTTGCCCTTCGACAAAAGATGACCATTCTAATGGTAAGCAAATGTGGTTACTTTTTTAAATAAAAAATACGCGTCATAAATTTTGGTTTTCTACAAACCTGTTATTCCAAACACCACTTGTGGTACATTATTGCAGTGGCACCCCTATAAACAGACACTTAAGCAGTTAACAGATTAGATTAAAAAGCAGCAACCCACCCTGTTCCAATTTAAACTGATGAAAATGCATCATAACAACATTAGACTTCCAATTTACATTTTAAAGTAGAAAAAATTATCTACTCGTCTCGGTACTCGTGAAAAACCACAGAAATCTTTATACTCGGGTGAACTTTTTCAATTTCTTCCCTTGATGCCTAGTTATCTACTATATTATTAAAGATTTTTCAGGTACCCCAAAAAAGAAAAAAGGACCTAAAGAGAAGAAAAAGACAACAACGAAAAGAAAATTTTTTCAATACAGCTCAATGCAATTTAAATAAATCGATTTGTACCTGGTTTTTAGATACCTATTAGTACCTATAGGTATTTTTCATTTGGAATTTATTGTTGTTTTAGTTTGCACGGCTTAAAAAACTGTTTTTAGTACCTTTAAGTACTGTTTGCAACCTAACCAGAGCATGAGTTATTTAAGTACCTTATATTTAGAGTTTCTTAAATTAAATTAATCTATGTGCAGTACCTGGTCTATAAAACTTATCATAGAATCGAGGGGGTAACCACTCCGCGAAATCGCGTCACATTTTGTCTGCGAAATGCTTGCTAAATTGCGCGAAATCCTTGCGAAATCACGCGAAATCCCGCAAAAGTCTTTGCGAAATCGCGCGAAATCATAGGAAAAATATGTTAAACGCGAAATCGCGTCACAAATTTCACACTAGTGAATACCCCCTTGCATAGAATAGATAATGGTTGTGTAACTTTTGGTTTGTAAGATTTAAAAAAAAAAAAACAGTTTTAGTTCTTTTAAGTACCGTTTGTTAACCTATAAGTATTAGTTATGTATCTTAAAACTAAAACTATTAAAAAAAAATCTATTTGTGCTGCCTGGCTAGAAGATTTATTTATAAAATACATATTATCTATTTGCAGTTTTTTGTTAAACTTTTGGTTGTTTTAATTTAAAAAACACAGTTTTTAATACGAATCTAATCAGTATTTTAGTTACGTATATAACCTACTTTATTTTTCGTTAAAATTATCTACCTATAGGTATGTGGTACCTCTATACCTAAGACGTTTTATAAAACACCTACCTACCTAGGTATTTTTCTTGAGTTTATTTGTTAAATTTTTAGGTATAAAGTAGAATTTTTTACCAACCTTGTAAAATTAAGAAATGCTTTTTTTAATAAACGGTAGGTTATTTACTGTTTTTAGTAGTAAATAATAAACCGGTTAGGTCGACGATGTCCCAGTTTTTCGACCTATAATTTTGTTAATAAATTTAAGAAGGTCGAATGATCGGTTTTTTCGTTAGTCAAAAACGGGTCTATTTTCGACACCCCTCAGTCGGAAAGTGGGATATTGGCGGTCGGTTCGAGGGAAGTGCTGGTCGAAAAGGGGTAAAAATGACATTTGTTGAGTTTTTATTATTTAACTTCTTAACTTTATAACGGAAAAAATGAAAAATATTTTTTCTGAAATCTCGATTAAATTCAGAATCCATCGGTATCCATATTATTGCCTCAAATGGCCGAGAAGCCCAAAAATTTTGCTTCTAAAATCAAAATTTTCGTTAATTGGTCGAAAACCTTCGCACACACCTATAATCTAAAGTAATTGTTTCCTATTTAAAAAAAATTACATTTAAGAATGCACTGCTGGATACTATTGACATCCATTTCTTTAATTTTTTTATAAAGATCGGGATTATCTGCCCAACGCAACGCATTCTTTTATTTCCAACTCTACGTCGAAAAAGTTTCTCATTCCCACAAAGTGCAATGATAACACTTTGTGTATTGTCAAAAGAAGACACACTTTCCGTATTATAACGTAAAATGTACGTTCAGTGGCTTCATAACGCAAATGCTCAGTCAATTCAACAAAATTCACTCGAATGCCCTTTCTTTTTCAATACGCTTGTCAGCCCCTCAGCCCTTCAAGGGCAAATTAAATTTAGCAAGATTTAAGGATCTTCACATTTGATTTTAATGCAACAATTTTGCACAATAAAAAATTAAATTTTGCACACCAAAAATTAAATTTTGCACACCAAAAATTAAATTTTGCACAACAAAAATTAAATTTTGCACACCAAAAATTAAATTTTGCACACCAAAAAT
This sequence comes from Oxystoma pomonae, assembly GCA_963921995.1. Taxonomy (NCBI): domain Eukaryota; kingdom Metazoa; phylum Arthropoda; class Insecta; order Coleoptera; family Brentidae; genus Oxystoma; species Oxystoma pomonae. The sequence continues at coordinate 14,779,030 of OY998170.1, read as the reverse complement.
TAAATTTTGCACAACAAAAATTAAATTTTGCACACCAAAAATTAAATTTTGCACACCAAAAATTAAATTTTGCACAACAAAAATTAAATTTTGCACACCAAAAATTAAATTTTGCACACCAAAAATTAAATTTTGCACAACAAAAATTAAATTTTGCACACCAAAAATTAAATTTTGCATACCTGCTCTCGAGTAACCCAGACGATATATTTTCAAAATTTTTATGTTATTTCTAAGGTATATTATTTTGCACACCCAATTTTAAATTTTGCATGCCCCCCCAGACACCCTCTGTAGGGTTCTCGAGTAAACAGGTTAGTCCTGCCTCAGACGATGTTTTTTTTTTAAAATTTTATGTCATTCGAATGGTGTTAGTTTGCACAATTTTGCACACCCAATTTCAAATTTTTTCACCCTCCCCTCAGGAACCCTCGGATTGGTTCTCGAATACAGTTCTTGGGAAGTTTGAAAATTGGTCTGCAAATTTGTGCAAAATTGGACTTTTCGAATAATAGAAAACCCTCTCGCAAGTTCCTAGGGGTCTGTAAAGTTTTAAAACATGAACGATCCATATGGATGAATTACAGAATTTACTTTCTGTGTTTTTTTTTATCCTTACACGGTAAAAAACTTTGAGTCAAAACAAGTCGAAACCGAGAATTGAGTAAAAAATTTGCTCAATTACGAGTTAAATTCAATAAATTTTGAGTGAAATATTGTAATTTCAATCTAAATTGAGTTAAATTAACTCAAAATTGAGAATAATTTTTATTCAATTCCCGATGTTGACTTGTTTTGACTCGAATTTTTTTGCCATGTATGCACACATATTGATTAAACAGGCTCAAGGGCGTGTTCAACATAGAGCAGTGGAAATAGAAGCTCAATAGGAGCGAGCCACGTGACTTCCGGGAGACGTCATATTAACAGAGAATTAATAGAGAGAGTCGAAACAAAATATTCGGTTGATTTCATGTGCATGTGCATCATGATGTCGGATTAAATTCTGAAGGCGGTGAGTGTAAGGTGCATGAGAAAGTTGTTGTGTAAAAATCAAACTAAACTATAACCTAACCTAAACTATGACTACAACCCACGGAAGTAAAAATAGGCGGAATGATAATACCCCCTTGAGAAATTTCACAAAAATGACCGCCTTATCTAGGTGACTGTTATGAGCCTAAAAGAACGTAGTCACATCAATCGAATCGACTTGACATTATTGTTTTTCTGATGTATCTTTTCCACAATCAGTAAATGATACTTTTTACCATGATTTTTCGTAATATATTAAAATTTTGTATCTTTAAATTTTTGTTAATAGAAAAAGTACAGTTGTAAACATGATATATATATATATATATTGGCCTGCTTTGTTTTATTAGCCACACACTTGTTTGAACCAAACTAAAAGTTACTAGGATGTTACTGCGTCGTTTTTTTAGTCAAAATAAAGTGTTTTCGACTTTTTTGCATGTTTTTGCTAAAAATAATCGGTGGGATTTACTAAAAAGGTTTAGTCTATTTTAGAACGGTCCTAGGTTTAAGTGAAATTTTTGGATTTAAGCATTTTAAACCAAACCTCCTTGAGTTTTGGACATAGTTTCATTTATAAACAGAAATTTAATAAATTTGTTTATTGAATAATCTTAACACAATCTTTTGTTGGATTTAAGAAGAAAGTTTCAATTTAGAAGAAAAGAAAATTGAAAAATATAAACCCACGCGGGGTTTAAATAGTAAACACTCTGTAGAACAAATTGAAATAGGATTTATATGTCACTCTAATTAAAAGTTACCCTTGATAATTAATTTTTCCAATTAATACTTGATGTCACACAATGATTTAAATGGGCAATAATAAAATAAGGAGTAGATTATTTTTTTATTTATTTAAAAGGTGTTTTTATTTATGAAATGTATTAAAAAACTTAAATGAAAGTTTTTTTACATTTCTCCCAACTAGCAATTTGTCGACGTCTCAACGTTGTGCACCGCGTGCCAACGTTGCGTGGCAACGTTTACTTTTACTCAAACACCACCCACTTTTGCACCAATTTGGTGGATCATTTTTTGATTGAGTCAACGTTGCGATCGCGACTACAGTTGAAGTAATATATAAAATGATAAATACACTATTCGACTACAAATTAAACTATCATATTATTAAAATAAAATGATATTCTATGTCATATATCATGTTTTGCATCATCATAACATGCGAACCAATGCCAAAATATATAAACAGACGGTAGTTTACTGTCAAATGTATAGTTCATAGCTCTAAAAAACAAGTGCGCCCTCGATTCAGATGATTTTATGAAATTAAAAAAAAAATAATGATTTAAAAATCGCTTCGAAAATCCTCTAAAGATGTTGCTTAGGATTCCTAAGAACAAAATACGGATTTTTATATGCAAAAAGATCGTAGTTTATTGTAGAAAAAAGCAAAAAAATAATTTTTATTGTTTGTTTACAAATTAGCATACAATAGTTTTAACAATCGATCATGGCGGCACTTATTAGTTTCTATGACAACCAAAGGAGTCCCGTGTCTCGACTGCTTTAACTACTTAACTGTGTTTTGAACGGATCCCCTAACTTAAAAGACGCGAACACGCCTCAATTTTTACCCAATCGAAATTGCTACACAGTTTGGCTTTCTGCTGCTCATCTAATTTCCATCCTTGTTGTTTACACAGGACCTTCCTCTTTTTTTCCGCCACACTGGGGAATCACCTTCAATGACAGCTGTTACATGTCAAAATATCGAAGAATATTTATACCATTTGTTCCTTTTCATAGTGAAAAATGATCAAACAAAACTAATAGAAACTTTACAAAACACTTGTTAGTTACTTTTACTGAATTAATTGACGTTTGTATGACAGACAGCAGTGCTCCAAAATTGGTTTGTTGAAAACATAACAGAAAAATTGGTTAGATGAAAACAGGCACGCCCGCGTCTCCAACAAACCGGCCAGAAAACGTGGAGTAAATTGATCAATTTTTGGTTTAGCACACACCGGTTTGTAGTCGGGGCCTTCACAACTAAGGAATTACTGTTAGTACAATAGACGGTCATAAATAGTTGTGATGGCGACTGAAGTTGTGATAAACGTTTAGACGTCGTATAATAGTCGACGTTGTCGACCGTCGCCATCATAACTATTCTTTATCTGTAAAACAACGTTTAAAATTAGTGCAATTCTAATTTTTACAACTTGCACAACTAAAAATTGCTAGTTGGGCTGTCACTGTCGAAATGTCAGTTTAAAAATATTACCGCTGCGTTCAATCACAAACAGCGAGTGCGGATCTTTTACCTCTGCTTGCACCTGGACTTGCACCAACCTCTACTGATGAAAGCTACAACTTTAAAATGAGTGAGCTTTGAGTAAGGAAAGTTGCAAATAAATTAATATAGTTCTTTTGGGTTTTTTTGTTTGGTATATTTTTCGTGCATAATCAGTGACCTTCACTTATGTTTGTTTTGCCTCGTAGTGCTCTCATAAATATATTTTTTGTGCTGAAAACGGGTTCAAAATATTGCGCTTTTCTGGACAAAATAGGACGTGTTTTATTGGTTAATGAATAACTTGGGATATTAAATAAGGTAAATTAATCCTTGCAAAAACGGTTACTTAGGCAAATTATAAACAAACCTATTACCAAATGCCACAAAACAATCCTTTCTGGGGGCTATAAATTTAAACCATCCCCCTGAGGTAGTCTAAAAAATCACCAACTTTATAACCTCAAACACAAATAATGAAGTTATTATGTGCCAAATTTTCGGCGTATTTGCCATTTGACATTTTGAAACCTGTAAAAAAAATTAGTTTTAGGGCATTTTCTTCTAAAATATGTTGTATTTTGAGAAAAAAAAGCAGTTTTTCAGTGGTATTTTGTAATAACAATACAAAATAATCAATAACTTTTTGTCTTTTCTGTATGGGTAAGTGTTTTTTGAAAATTGGTTTTAAAATTTAGTACCCCCCACAGGTGTGGGGGGTACTATTTTAGATCTTAGTAAATCTCACTGATAGTGTTTTGATTTGTTCATTGCTGTTATACAACCGGAATTACTAGTTTTTTGCCTTTCATAAGTGCTGTGCGATAACTCTTTTTATTATTAGCCTCAGCGTTAGAAGAATGTTGTCAATACCAACTGATTTAGGCTCACAAATGTCAGGTACATGTAGCGGTAATTTTCTTTATAGGCTATTATCATTCCACCTATTTTTACTTCCGTACTACAACCCACAGTTCACTTTTTGATTGATTTTAAGAAAAAAAATATACTCTTTTCGAAAGTTATATTTTTGTGTAGGTGCCGTCCCTAAATAGTTACTCTGATAAAAATTCAAAATCTTCTATTTACGTCCTACTGTCAAAACCTGTCAAAAATATGTAATTTTTTCCCAAAATGCAAAAAAAAAATATTTTCCAAAAATAAAAATTAGGGCTTATAGAGCATTTCATTTTAGACAAAAAAAGTCAAATAAGCATTTTTGTAGTACTAAAAGAAAAATGAAAAAAAATGTCACATTTTGAATTTTAATGTTGTTAATTAAAAAAAATATATTTTCTGAAAAAGCGATGTGAAACATGAAAGAGAACATATGTTCGCTAAAAAAACGTTACAATATTTTTACGTCACTTATAGTTTCTATATAAAAATAAAATTAGTTGAAGAAAATGCTAAAATCATGTCGATTGTATTGAACGTCTTTGCACCAAGATTTTTCTATAACCCTAAACTTCTAAAAAAAATACAATTATGTGCTAAGTAGGTAGTCTTATTACCTACCAAACGACAGTAAAAAAGTTTTGATTTTCTTATTTTTATTAAGTAAAAATAAGAAATAAACAAATTTCGGCAATGACCGTAATACTGACTACTACATGATTCTTTGTGCTCTGATATTTTTTTTAAATGTTCTATAAGACCCTTCGAACTCACCGGGAATAAGGGGGCAAGATAGAAGCAGGAATAAGGTAAGTACCTTATATAGTCAATATTCTTTGTTATTTTATTTTATATAAAAAGAATTCTTTCAGAGAGCTTCTCTTATTTAATTCCGTCAGAGGTTACCTTTTCAAATCTAGTCGAAACTTTTTAACTGTCGTTTGATAGGTGATAAGAGTAACTATTTAGCAAATACTTGTTTTTTTTTAGAGTTTAGTTTTATAGAAAAATCATTGTGCAAAAAAAATACAATCGACATGATTTTACCATTTTCTTCAACTTATTTTATTTTTGTGTAGAAACTGTAAGTGATAAGTTGTAACGTTTTTTTATCGAAAATATGTTCTCTATCAGGTTCCCCATCGCTTTTTCGGAAAATATATTTTTTTAACTAACAGCAATAAAATTAAAAATGTGACAATTTTTCCATTTTTTAAATATTTAAATTACGTTTAAAAAAAATGGTTAGTACTACTACAAAAATGCTTATGTGACTTTTTTTGTCTAGAATGGAATGCTCTATAAGCCCAAATTTTTAATTTTTTAAAAATATTTTTTTTTTACATTTTGGGAAAAAATGACATATTTTTGACAGGTCGCGATTCTTCAAAAATCTCGCCCTTACAAAAAATATGACGATTTTTAAACAAAAGTTTACACTTAATCATAAAGGTAAGTTAAACGTCTTTGCACTTAATCATAAAGGTATCGTTAAACGTCCTTAAATATAATTCCTTAAATATTTTTATGTGTAAAAAAACCTTTAAAACTTTTAACATACAAAACCATAGATAGCCATGGAATATTTCGCTGTCACTGTTCAGCAAAGTCACACAAATTCTGTCTTTCCAGAAGAATCGTGACCGTTCTGACAGTAGGAATATGGAAGATTTTATTTTTTATTTAGGGACGACATCTACAAAAAAATATACCTTTCGAAAAGAGTATATTTTTTTTCTTAAAATCAATCAAAAAATGAACTGCGCAACCTAAATTAAACTACGACGACCTAACCATTAATAAATTAACACCTTTCGTCTAAGTATATTTATTTGTCGCCAGAGTCTGTGAGAGAGATATTACTTTTTTAAGTTTTAATGCGTTTTTTTTTGGGAGGGATGCTAAGACTTATTTGGACAATAAAATTAAACTACCTACTCATAGACTCACTTAAGTGCGCATATTTTAGCTGTTTTGTCTCATTGCAACATCAGATTTCTCTAAAATATCGAGTAAAATAGTTGCAAAACGTCCACATATTTTTATTTAATATAATTTACTTTTTTATCTACCTTTTATCTTTAAGATCCTGTGCATATGAGATACTCATAAAGGTATAACTTAAATAGAGACATTATGTTTACCACAGTTGCGATCAAACATAAGGTAAACAATTTGGCGACAATGCCAGATTACGCTGAAAGTTGTATCTCTACACGTAATGTTTTTAAAAACATATTATTTTTATAACTTTATCATTTACATGCAATTATGCAAAATTCTCTGGTTTGTTTTTTTAAACATGGAGAAACACCTTATTATTCAAATATATAAAGAAATTTAGGTATAATATATAATTGCATTTAAATTTCCTTGAAATTTAAATGAGGAGGTACATGTTATGGTACTTGAAATATACCTCATTTTTTCGATCGAAATATCATATAAAATACCTGATATTTTGGCCTAAAGAATAATTCTTTTTATTTCCCAATATATATCGGGAATAAAACCTACAACAATGTGACAACCTCGCATTTGTGGCGGGTCAGCCATATGAACGTGTGTACGCTGCTCCATTCATAATTTCTCTACGGCGTTGTAGCTTTAACATAATTCAGGTTTTGGTATATTTTACAGATTAATTTATAATTAATAGATTGATTTTTTTCAATAGATTTTATGTGTTTGTGGCAAAAGTGATGTGACAAAGTGCGTAGTGTGACGAAAACTGGAGATTGCAAGTGAAAACCAAACATTTCACAGGTTTGTTATCATATGTTTTTTCGACGCCATCTTGTGATAGGCCGCCATAGGCGTGCAACTAGAGTTGCAATAAATACAAAATGTAATTAATAAATATAGAAAAGAAATAAGTTTTTTTTGGGATATTTTTGCGCATTTGTAATAAAAACAATATTATTATGGTACGCACTTATAATTAATTACACTATATTTGGTATAATGAACCAACCCCAGCTGCGACATTTTTAAATATCCTATATGAGTAGTAATAAAATGTGTGCGTATGATATTTATTTATAACTACATTCACAGTTTTAAAACTATCTGTAGTCAGCTTATTTTTTCTGCTGAGATTTGTTTATAAATAGTACAAGCGTTCCGGGTATAAATATAAATTTTTAAAACATTATTATGTCAGACATAGGATAAAGAATGTATGTTTTACAACTTTTTATTTATAATATTTACATAGGTAGATACTCCACATAAGATTTTTTTATATTTATTAAAAATGTAAAGATACTTTTGTACGTATTAAATAAAAATTATAGTAGAGTGTATAAATTCCATTTTTTTTACACAACGAAAAACCATCATATAGTACCTATAATATAGGTATCATCCTTTTTCGAAATACCACTATTTTTAGTCGAATTTGCTTATTTTTTCCACATTGGTTTTTTGGTAATTTGCTTAAACAGTGCGGAAAGTGATACTTTTCTGCACACGATGGCCTTTAAGGGCGAAAAAGGCACTTTTGACACGTTTTTTGTACAACAATTTCCTACTTGCTTCTGCCTAAGGTTATACATATTTGGTATTTTTAAAATTAAAACAAAAAAATAATTTTGTTTCCATTTTTAATTTAATCTAGTTTATAAATGCATATAAAAACTCCAATTAGACGTAAAATTTACGCCATGCTAAAAAATACTTTTACCTATGCTAATTTTTTAATAAAGTTTTGCAGGTAACTTGACATTAAATAGGTAAAGAAACTACAAACAAATCCGTCTGAAAAAGTCTACTGTTACATATCAATTTTAATGTGAAAAGTTCAACTTCCCACACGCCGTGCGTAAAAAAATAAGCACCGCGTGCATAAAAAACTGTTATAGCGTGCGTGAAAAAACGTTTAACGCACGCAATTTTTTTTTAAATGGTACTTTATGGACCAAATTTTTAAATTTTGAGTTTGAAATGTGTGTTCTAAAAACTACTTTTTGGTCAAGAAAGTCATCATAAACACTCGTAGAAAAAAAATTGTACCTAACCCTTGCGGAAGTGTCTTTCCCGCCCGAACTCCTCCCGTGCGTAAAAGTATCACTTTCCGCACTAATTAGGCAGATAACTATCTGGAGAACATTTAAAAAATTAATATTTTCTATGTTATATCTTTACATAAATATTTTCACAATGACAAATATAATATTTCTCTATACCCTCGGTATCAATTATTAAGTATTAAAAAATTAAAGATTGTAGGTATTTCCAAAAAAATTTGACAAGTCTGCAAATAACGACCAAACCTTTTTACATTTATAAATAACGAGCTGCTTCTGGCCACGTAAGGTGGTTGGAGCATGTGTGAGGAGGAGCATGTCTGGTGCAGCGTTGCCAGTGGAACATAAAATGGTTTTCCCTAAATCTAACGACTGATCGCGTTTCAAAGCAATTTATGAATGACTTGATGGGTCTATTTTCGTTAAACGTCTTTGGAGATGCTATAATGGCCCAACAGTAATAACTTTTCTGCGTTTTTTCGAGGCTAACTTGATTGGGAGAGTTATGTTTGACATTTTCAGTGAGAGTTACTAAGATCTAAAATAGTACCCCTCAAAGGTCTAAATATTTACACCTGTAGGAGGTATTAAATTTTACAACCAATTTTCAAAAAATACTTACCCACACAGAAAAGACACAAAGTTATTGATTATTTTGTATTGTTATTGCAAAATACCACTGAAAAACTGCTTTTTTTCTCAAAATATACCATATTTTAGGAGCAAATGCAGTAAAATTAACTTTTTTTGACAGGTTTCAAAATGGCAAATGGTGAATACGCCAAAAATTTTGCACATAATAGCTTCCTTATATGTGTTTGAAGTTATAAAGTGATTTTTTAGACCACCTCTGGGGGGTGGTTTAAATTTATAGCCCCCAGAAAGGATTCTTCTTTGGCAATTGGTAATAAGTTCGTTTATAATTTCCCTAAGTAACCGTTTTTACAAGGTTTAATTTACCTTATTTAATATCCCAAGTTGTTCATTAACCAATAAAACACCTCCAATTTTGTCCAGAAAAACGCCATATTTTAAACCCGTTTATGAGGGCACTACAAGGCAAAACAAACATAAGTGAAGGTCACTGATTATGCACGAAAAATACACAAAAAAAACCAAAACAACTATATTAATTTATTTACAAAATGAAATTAAAACATTGAGGTTATCTAAAAGCTCAGTCAAAGGAACTTTCCTTACTCACAGCCCACTCATTTTAAAGCTGTAGCTTTCATCAGTAGAGGTTGGTGCAAGCCAAGGTGCAAGCAGAGGTAAAAGATCCGAACTCGCTGTTTGTGATTGAACGCAACTGAAACTGACATTTCGCCAGTGACAGAAATGTAAACAAAACTTGCATTTAAGTTTTTTAATACATTTAAATTACAAAAACAAATTAATTAACAATCTAAATCGTTGTGTGACATCAAGTATTAATTGGAGAAATTAATTAACAATTACTACAATTAATTTGTTCTACAGAGTGTTTACTATTTAAACTCCGCGTGGGTTCAAATTTTTTAATTTTCTTTTCTTCTAAATTGAAATTTTCTTCTTAAATCCAGAAGATTGTGTTAAGATAATTATTCAATAAACCAAAACTCAAGGACCGTTCTAAAATAGACTAAACCCTTTTAGTAAATCCCACCGTTTAAGTTGGTCATAGGACGTATGCGCAAACATGGAATGGCGCAATATTCTGTCTTCCTTTTATCTGTACAAAAGCAAAGACTTCCGCTCGAATACAGATGTCAAAGTCCAATCTCTGCCGTCTATCGTTGAGCTTTTTCATCAAGGTCACGTCTTTAGCATGTTTAACGTTCAGACATGACGCTAACGTACGTAGTATAGCGTCTGCGGTATGTTGCTATATAACGTGAAGATATGATAATATACGCAGCGAGTTTTGCCGAACCAAAGAAAACAAGATCGAAATACATGGTAATAAAATATAAAAGACAGAGACATCCGAGCCGGAAAATTTCACGTATGCCGCTAGGCACCTATTATCGCTACGGCTTTTTTCTCGGAAAATGCAAGGGCAGGGCCCTTATATTATCTAATAGGGTATTTATAATTTTATGGCTATGAGGACGGCACCTATACAGGCACTCGAAACCATTCTGGGACTGCCGCCGCTTCCGATCTGGATCAGAAAAGAAGCGATGGCTACCCACCTCCGGCTGAGAGATACAGGTCAATGGAGAGGAAGAGGGGAAGCTGCGGGGCATCTTAAGATTGCCCAAATCGCCGAGAGAGAAATTCCAATGGAAGCGATCAAAACACAAAGACCAAAAAACCCCTGGAGATACAACAAGAGGTACAAAGTAGTCATCCAAGACAGGGAACTATGGCGTGAAAACCTCCGCGAACAGTTCGAGGAGAACGCTGTGATTTGCTACACCGCCGGGTCCAAACTGTCGGAGAAGCAAACCAAAGGATCGGGGGTTTACGTAGAAGACCAGGCGGTTCGAAAGAGCTATCCGCTCGGAGAGCAAGCCACGGTCTTTCAGGCAGAGGTGTATGCCATAATAATGGCTGCAACCATGAAGGAAATAAAGAACGGTTCGCAGGAGCATGTTTATATATGCTCCGACAGCCAATCGGCCCTAAGGCACACCCTGGTGGAGGAATGTGCGGATGCACTAGAATCCTTGGGAGAGGGCAAACAAGTGACACTTCATTGCCGGGGAACGAGAAGGCCGACAAGTTCGCCAGGATCGGGGCAAGCACCCAAAGTGTAGGTCCGGAACCACTCCTAGGAACAACCAAGAGGCAATTGCAAAGTCAACTCAATAAATGGGACAACGATGCCATGGGGACCGCTTGGAGAGAAGGAACAGGATGCATACAGACCAGGGACTTCGTGAAGGGCCCGGATGTAGCCAGACAAAAATGGCTTCGGGGGAGATCACGAAGGGACGCTGGTATGCTGACAGGAATCATAACAGGTCACAACCGACTAAGGATGCACATGACCCGGATCGCGGTGGAAAATGACTCGACCTACCGGGCCTGCGGGCGGGCAGAAGAGACAACTCGACATGTTATAGCGAACTGCGAGGCATACCAGAGGACGAGATACCAGGTATTCGGTTCTCCGACCCTGGATGAGGAATACTGGACTTTGCAAAAAAAAACAGTAAAACCAGAAGAACAGACTGCCAGACCAGTGGTGCAGGCGGCGGATTAGGGACAGGCTCGGGGTAAGGCAGAAAGGGTCCAGGGAGGCCTACTTGCCAGGCTTCGCGCCGCCCCTTCTCTACTACTACTACTACTACTATAATTTTATGTAGAGTCGCCTGTGATGCATGTATGGGACACTCTGTAAATATATAAATGGATTATCCCAGGGATGCCCTGCTCGCTCGTCCAGACAAATGCAGTTATATACCAAAAAAGAAAGAATGAAAGAAACGCCGCGTCACGTCGGATAAGAGAAAGTTACTCCAAATCACCCTGAAAAGAAGGTTAGTTTTTATTTTGTCTTTTTTAATACACTCATTCTTGAAAATTTAACTTATTTTACTTACTATATCTCATAATAAGGATAATAATAAATAGGAGTTTGGAATTCAACATTATATGGGAACATTTTTTTTCAGTTTTTTAATTTTCTATCACTCATTAAATAGTAGTTTTTTTTATACCTTCATCAAAAACATGATTTTAGTAACTGTCTGCAGATAACTGCAGTATGGCTTTTTTGGTTGCCAATGGCAAAAAAACTTTAAGCCATTTCCGCCAGTTTTCACCAAGTATTTACAAAGGAATCATTTAAAAACATCGACAAAGATTAAAATGTCGCAACAATGAACGTCACCGAGTAACAAGGCACATCGCTATGGAAACGATTGTTATTTTATTTACCAGCCGCCTTGATTTATAGTGTAAAGATGATGTGTTGCGAGAAGTGCTCTTCGTTCGAGATTTTTAAAAGTATTTTCCTGTCTTTCGTGGATTTTTTGATAAAGGTATTAACAACTCGCGGCTAAACTGTGCTTTTTTTTACTCGCGTTTTTAAATACCTCGCTGCGCTCGTTACTTAAACCAACAAAAAGCACTATTTTATCCACTAGTTGTTAAAACTACTATTTCACAAGTAGTAGCTAAAATAGTGCTTTTGTTTACAAGCGTTTAGCCGCGAGTTGTTAACACACTTTTTTTAATACCTTTATCAAAATATCCAAGAAAAACAGAAAAACAGGAAAATACTTTTAAAAATCTCGAACGAAGAGCTCTTCTCTTTATAATATAAATCAAGGCGGGTGGTAAATGAAGTAACAATGGTTTCCATAGCGATATGCCTTTTTACTCGGTGACGTCATTGTTGCGATATTTTGATCTTGTTTGTTTTTAAATGATTTTTTCGCCAGACGGAAATGGCTTAATTTTTAGACAAGAATAATTAGATTTTTTCAATATTGCTATTTTCCGCTATTTCTCTTTAATTTTGGGTAAAAAACGGACAAAAATCTTTTTTTGCACCCGTGATCAAAAAAAAAAAAAGTTTTTTTGCATCTATAACCAAAAAAGCCATGCTTTAGATCTGCAGACTGTGACTAAAATCATGTTTTTGATGAAGGTATAAAAAAATACTTTTTACACCGTGCGTACTCCATAACTCAATTCAAATAAAATCATATGTTTTTTGCGGATTCATAATGCTATTTTTTCGGGGTTTTCCGCCACTCAATAAGTTAAGGATTATTTTTTAATTTAATTTTTAATATTAATAAACATTAATAAAAATTTTTCGTTTGTCAGTAGTTTTGAAATAAAAAATAAGTAATGCCTACACACTCGCAAATCCTAAGTAAGTAGGTACTTATCTGACGTTTCGGAAGAAATTCTGCTGTCGTTATCAAAGAAATTATTCTTTCAAAACTTTTTTAGATTTTTTAAAAATAGCTGTCTGTTTTATGATAAAATTTCCTTAACTTAGTGGCGAAAAACCCAAAACAGTAGTTTCAGCAACTCAGTTTAACTCAACTCGTATCCTGTTTGTAAAAAGACATGGACTGTGCCAAAGTGACCCGGGGTCGACTCAAGGGAAAAAACGACCACCCCCACTGTCCCTCCCCAGGGCGAGTTCACACTTCATCGCATCCGTTTTTCCGCCTTTGTGAACCCTATTTAATTCAATCGAATTACGACTGAGGAATTTTCAGTGTTTGCTCGCGTAATTGGCGTTGCACGTGTTTCTCTAGTCCCTATTTTGCTCTATTGTTACTTGCGTAACTTTGTTTTAGATTTGTAAGATTGTTGTTGCGCGCGGACGGATAGAACTGATCTGATTAAATGGAGAATTTTGGGGAAAGCGGGGTGCACGCACAAGCTTTACAACCTCAAAATAGACCGATAATGTTTATAGATTCTCTCGACAATAAATGAGCGATTCATATTGGTGCTGCATGAACCAGGGTAATTGCCTTTAATAAAGTAAGTTTTCAAGTGGAACCCAATATTTTATTATTCGATGATTATTTAAAGTAAAAAAGGCAGCGATCCATGAAATCAATAGAGAAATAAAAAACAAGATTAGGTCATCAAAACAAGACTGGATAACACAACAATGTCAAGAAACAGAAAATCTAGATGCTAAACATGACACTTTCAATTTACACAAACGCATAAAGGAAGCAGCCGGCTTATTTAATAAAAAACAAGCTAAAGTCCTTGTGGACAATCGGGGTAAAATAATACCGGATACCAAAGAAAAACTAAATGAATGGTGTAGCTACATAGAACATCTCTTTACTGATAACCGATCCGAACAGCCAGAAGAATTCTCAAACCAAGGCATATATAAAACACCAGAGCGTTGTATGAACAGCTTAACCTGTTCATACAACGACCAGAGGAAGTACAACATGCAATATCTTCACTCTTCAGCTAAAAACAGAAAAGCGGTAGGGCAAGACGAAGTATACACTGAGGTATTAAAACTAATGAATAAAAAACGAAGATTCTGTAAAAACGCTGGTCAAAACTTTTAACTTGATTTATGGCGGCGGTAAATTCCCGGCCTAAAAAACAGTGTAGTGATTACCGTTTAATCAGCCTAATGACCCAAATGGTAATAATATTTCTAAAGATTATTCTTTATGGGCGACACGCAGTTTGGATTTCGTGGTGAGTTTGGGACAAGAGAGGCCCTGTTTGGCATTCAAGTCTTAGTTCAACGGTCTAGGGATGTGTTGGTGTCAGTATATGACTGTTTCATAGATAATGAGAAAGCGTTTGATCGAGTCCAACACGAAAAACTTATAGAATCGCTAAAAGAAGTTGGTTTAGATGACCGAGATCTAATCTATACTGGAATCAGACTGCTCAAATAAAGGTTGATGGTCCGATGTCCGAAGAGGTCCAAATAAGAAGAGGTGTGCGCCAAGGTTGTATATTGTCTTCGCTGTTGATTAATATCTATAGTAATAAAATAGTTAATGCACTTCATAACTGCGAAGAGGGTCTGACCATAAACGGCATAAAAATCAACAACCTACGATATGCTGACGACACTGTCATAATAGCAGACATGCTGGAAGACCTGCAAGAGTCGTTGAATCAAATTGCTGCCAAAAGTTCGCAATTCGGGCTTGGAAAAACAAAATCGATGGTCATATCCAAAAAAAAGAACATCAGAGGCGTGTTAGAAATAAATGGGCAGCAAGTCGAACGCGTGGATTCATACAAATACTTGGGTTGCGTCTCAATGAGAACTGGGACAACGTGCAAGAAGTTCGTGCAAGAATTGAACAGGCTAGATCATCCCCCACAAACAATGCCGTCATGGCAAAGTGCCTTACAAATATTGGCATCTATTGGCAATGAGAATTTGACGCACGGCAATCTGTGCGTTATAAATACCTTAAACACTCCTGTGTGAGCCACCGGCCGAGCGACGGCAACGAATACGTTTAAAATGATGGCAAATACACATTTAGCATGGTTTAAATGTAGAGGAGCACTGCATACCAAATACCGGCATTGCAGGCAATATTGGCAAAAAATGTATGGGGTGATTCACCATATTTTTCCCACTACATAGCTCATTTATTATTAGAGATAGAAAAATAGTTTAAATACAAAAGTTGATTAGTTCTTCACAAATTTTAAGAAAATTCAATAAAAAATTTTCAAAATGTCAAATTTAGACATTAACTTTCTTATATTTTTTTAAATTTCGGTAGATCTTGTAGGGTTTATCTTAAGCAGTTGCTCTTAAGTCAATGTTTTTCTTGAAAAATATACAGGGTGTTCCATTTGAAATAAGAAAATTGATGTCGAAATTTGATATTTTGAAAAGGTTAAATTTTCTTAAAATTTGTGAAAAACTAAGCAACTTTTGCATTATTTTTTTTTTCTTTAGGAATAAATGAGTTATGTAGTTGGGAAAATATGGTGAATCACCCTTACCACTAAGTGCCAAACCCACGCAAAAATTAAAAGTTTAAAAGTGCACCTCCTTGATTGGTCGGCTCAATAGGGATACAGATGCAAATTCCGATACCACTGATAATTGGCTTTTTCTTCCTATTTAAAGTATTTATGCATAAATAAAAATAAAAATTGTAATGAGTGTGGATTAAAAATAAAATAATGCACATAATTTACGAATGCACATTTATTTTATGTTATCCTTAAACGAACAAAAATTCCTAGAAAAACCAATATGTAATAAATGTTACTATAAACAAACACTTATATTTATATCCTAACATGAAGACAGGAATGGAAACCATATGAATAATATTTGTCGTCTTGGTCATGCTAAAGATAGAGGAAAATTCTTTCATAAATTGATTTAAATATTTATTAAGAGGAGGTTTTCCATACAACAGTAAATTGCAACAGGGAAAATTTTATTTAGAATCTCTTTGATTGTGAATCAAAAAAATAAGGTTTGCTTCAGTTGCTTTATATAAAAATTCCTTGGCCAAAAATTTAAAAACTTAGTACTTCCTTCTTCTTGTTATAAGATAAGATGAAGATTTTGTTTTAGGAAAAAGTAACCCTTTTTGCTTAAAAAGTGACAAAATATCGGTTTCTCAAAAAAAAAACTTTAATCTAGTTGTTTTATTGGCAAATTTATGTTAAAATAAAAAAATAGTACCACAGACGAGTTTTTTCAAATTTTAAAAAAGATACAGATAGAAGAAGATACAGAAGATATTAACTAAAGACAGCTCGGTTTCACAAGAAATTTAAGGGTCATCATTCTCTGGGTCAGCAAGAGAAATTTCAGTGTTAAAAAATGACTTGGACGTAGACTGAATTGATGAATCTTTAGATGGCTCGATCCAACACTTCAACTAAAAAGCCAGTTAACTCTTTTTTGATATAGTATCCTTTAGCCTACTATAGAGGCCATAGTGACACCAAACTGAGAGAAAATTCATGTTTTACCTGTCAATTTGGTTATAAAAATGGTGGCAACAGTAAGCTAAATGGCACTGAAGGCTGAACACAGGTAGGAGTTAACTGGCTTTTAAGTTGAGAATGGTTTTGCTCGATTATAAAAGAAATTTGTAAATTATTAGTGTCAGTATCGCTTAAGCATTGTAGATCATGATGTGACCTTTGATTTTCTTGTAAAGTGGCGTCTAGATCACGATTTAATGCTGGGTTCATACAGGCAAATCAAAATAAAAATTAAAAAAAAAATAATAATTAAAATTAAAATAAAAGTTGCTTATGGGGAACAGTGTAGGCATTTATACAGCATAAATAAAAAGATGAGTAACTTTTATCTTAAAACGGATTTGAGCATGCCCCTTTGACACACATAACCTCACTTTCATTTGTTTTTGTAATTTAAATGGGGGTTTTTTGCAGTTTTTGGTTTGTTTTTAACAGATATTAGTAAGGAAATCAGCATGATGGAGTTTAGTTTAATTATTTCAACTATTGGTGTCATTCACTTTTGTATACATGTGCAGAAGCTGTGTGTTGTTCGGTTCAAAGTTATTATTTTTTATTTTAATTTTTATATGCCTGTATAAAACCAGCAAAAATGACGATTTTTGGTCGCTTTACTGGTAGTTCTGAACATTTTTAAGTCCACTCTAGGCCGACCATATTTAAGAACAAAAGAATATGAGTACTTACGCAGTATCGGCTTCCACATCCATGGTGACTTGAAACTCAAACTAAATTTAAGCCAACTTTAAAAGAAAACTTGCAAAACACAAAAAGGAACCCACATAGGAAGAATCCGCAGAATATTATTAAAATGGCGTCGGCAAGTACGTCAAGTTGTCAACCGCACGACAGATGTCAATCGCGCGGGAAATTTAAAAAATGCGGCGTTCAAAAGGCACGATATCTGGCAATGCGTTTGAAAGGAACGATTGTGTTGCACTTGGTATGTAAAACACGTTTTTCAGTTATTGGCAAAATAACATAAATTTGCCAATACATCAGCACTAGTAAATAATCATTGGCAAAATAGCGCAATTTTGCCAATAATACTACTGTAGTAAATAACCAATGGCATTCACTTGCCAATATTGCCAATAAAGCAAATACACCTTACCACCTTTCATTGTTTGTGGGGTCTTTTATCAAAATAAAATCAGTGTTTTGTAGTCGCGATCTTAATATCACTCTTCGAATTCGTGTGCTTCGATGTTATGTTTTTAGCATCTTATATGAGGCCATGTGCAAAAATTCGAAATATGGTGTTATCGTAGAATACTACCCAACTAGCAATTTGTCGACGTCTCAACGTTGTGCACCGCGTGCCAACGTTGCGTCGCAACGTTTACTTTTACTCAAACACCACCCACTTTTGCACCAATTTGGTGGATGATTTTTTGGTTGAGTCAACGTCGCGATCGCGACTACAGTTGAAGGAATAGTTCAATGGGTTTTGGAGTACAATTATTTGTTCAAAATATTGTTCATTACGTAAAATGATAATTAAACTATTCGACTACAAATTAAACTATTTCTAACACCATAATATTATTAAAATAAAATGATATTCTATGTCATATATCATGTTTTGCATCATCAAAACATGCGAACCAATGCCAAAATATATAAACAGACGATAGTTTACTGTCAAATGTGCAGGTCGTAGCTTTAAAAAACAAGCGCGCCCTCGATTAAGATGATTTTATGAAACTAAAAAAAAAATCATGACTTAAAAGTCGCTTCGAAAAACCTCTGAAGGTGTTGCTTAGGATTCCTAAGAACAAAATACGAATTTTTACATGCAAAAAGATCGTAGTTTATTGTAGAGAAAGGTAAAAAAATTTTTTTATGTTTGTTTACATATTAGCATACAGTGGTTTTTACAATCAATCATGGCGGCACTTATTAGTTTCTATGACAACCAAAGGAGTCCCGTATCTCGACCGCTGTAACTACTTAACTTTGTTTTGAACTAATCCCCTAACTTAAAAGACGCGAACACGCCTCAATTTTTACCCAATCGAAATTGCTCCACAGTTTGGCTTTCTGCTGCTCACTTAATTTCCGTCCTTGTTGTTTACACAGGACCTTCCTTTTTCTTTTCCGCCACACAGAAGATGACACATTTTGATCCAGTATATCAGCTAAATGCTAGGCTAAAGCCTTCTGCGACGATAAAATATCGAAGAATATTTATACAATTTGTTCCTTTTCATAGCGCAAAATGTTGAAACAAAACTAATAGAAACTCTACAAAATACTTTTGACGTTTGTATGACAGACAGCAGTGCTCCAAAATTGGTTTGTTGCAAACGTAACAGAAAACTTGGTTAGATGAAAACAGGCGTGCCCGCGTCTCCAACAAACGGGCCAGAAAACGTGGGGCAAATTGATTAATTTTCGGTTTAGCACACACCGATTTGCAGTCGGCGCCTTCACAACTAAGGAATTACTGTTAGTAAAATAGACGGTCATAAATAGTTGTGATGGTGACTGAAGTTGTGATAAACGTTTAGGCGTCGTATAATAGTCGAAGTTGTCGACGGTCGCCATGATAACTATTCTTTATCCGTAAAACAACGTTTAAAATTAGTGCAACTCTAATTTTTACAACTTGCACAACTAAAAATTGCTAGTTGGGTAAGGATATCTTGGATGGACAGAGTAACTAATGTGGATATTTTGCTTAGAATAAATAAAGATCTTGAAGTTTTATTTACCATCAAAAAACAAAAACTTAAATATTTTGGTCATATTTTGAGAAATGACAAATATAAACTTTTAACATTGATTATAGAAGGCAAAATTGAAGGCAGAAGAGGCTCGGATCGTAGACGGATATCATGGCTTTAAAAATCTTTTACAGTTGGCTTTGTATGGTTTTAGTACTACGACACTTTTCCGAAAAGCAGTGGACAGGGTACAGATCGCGCTGATGATAGCCAACGTTCGAAGAAGAAGAAAATATAGACGATGGAAGTCCGAATTCTCTGGACAAATTTCAATATGGCGGCTGACATTTTCCGAATATTTTAGCCAGCGTTTCTATTTCTTTTTGTTTTGTTCTTCTTTAATTATGTATTATAAAGGGCTTTGTTGTTGGCTGCAAATTGGAGCCACGTCCCTATAAAAAACCCGAAAACAAATTTGGAAGAAAGATAATTTGCTACGTTGCCAAGCTTACGGCAGGGAAGACTCGAAGTAAGTTGTCATATTGTATTAATTTACCCTTTACATTCTTTAACCACCCCCTACCCCCAAATTTCTTCATAATATTGTATTGTCATCGGACCTACATTACAAAAATGAATTGCAAGATTTGATAGACAGTTAGACAGCCAGAAACTGTGAAGTTAAATAAAATCGTTTGATAAAAAAAATCCCCGTATCATCTTCCAAATTGGCAACGCCGCAATCCAGGGCCTACGGCGCTCTAGAGATTGAAATTTGACGCATACTCAATAGCGATTCGGATGGATTGTGGTTCTGCTCATTTAAGAATCGGGCATATTATTTTCTATCATTTTGTGGGTCGAATATTTTTCGTTTCTAGACAATTATTTTCGATAATTTTGTAATTCTGATATATTAAGGCTCGGGACAATTATAATCGGTTAAATTATATTCGTGTCTTTTAAGGGTCGATTAATCTATTATTTTCTCGGTGTTTACTTTCCTTCATATTTCATTTCGGACGTTTTATTTTCTGTTCAATTGTGTTTCGGTTTTTTGTGGGTTCAAAGATGTTGACTTTAGCCTTTAAAAAAAAACAGAATGATCTACAAACCCTTTAAAAGCTAAGAAATTAAAAAATAAAAAAAAAAAGTTTCTAAAATACAGGTAGGTGTCCAAACTTGTTTGGTTTTAAAAGGTTCGAGAACTGGGAGCTGGGAGAAAAAGCGGGAAATAGACATTTTAACATATTTCCCAGTTCATTGTGATCCAGAAAGAATATTTTGAAAAAAATTACAGGTTAAGGAGGTTTAAGCAGATAAAAAAAGTCCCCCCCCACAAACCCTGCGTACGCCACTGATAAATTAATGGTTTTTAATAGTGTTATCATTATTATACTCCGCAACTTTGCCTGCGGTTTTGCCCGTTTTTCCCCCTCTTACTTGAAACGGGCATAAATTTTGTTCCCATAAACCGATTTTGATGAAATAAGGCCTGCCCAGGACTCCAAGGAATCCAGTAGTGAATCCGGTTAGTAGTTTTTGCGTGATGCTAAGACAAACACTCAAACAGACAAACAAACAAACAGACAACAATTCTATACATTTTTTTTCTTTTTTTTATACTGGGACTTTTCCATCCACAGGATCAATGCCCAGTGTTGCCAAAGTGAGAGCCAAGTGTAAATTTTTTTGGGACAAACACAAAATATCCATGCACCTAGCCGGGATTCCAACTCGGAACCTTCCGTGCGGCAGGCAGATACGCTGCCCACTGCGCAGATGATAGTTGGAGTACTTTTCTGTTATAGCAAAAGATATTCAAAGTGGTTTAAGAAAAAAACCACCAGGTTTTTTAAAATGCATAAAATTGTAAGGCATCCGCCATCTTGGATTGTCATAAAATGCTATTTTTTTGATATTTAGAAAAAGAGTTAGCATCTGTAAACTGCCCTTGTCAACAAAATTGGCAAAAAGATAACGAAATCCGGTTCACTTAAATTCAGTTTTAGTTTTTATTTCATGCGAAAAGTTGGTATACGAAAAAACCCGTAGTTTTTTTATTTCTTAATCGAATTTATCAAATGATACATCGGTTTACAGACACTAGATAGAAGTTTTTTGTAGTTGCAAAAAAATTATACAAAGTGTCTAAAAAAAACCCAACGGTTTTTTAAGATGCTTAAAACTTCAAAGCCCTGTTCTCACTATGCAACTTTTCCATGCAACAAATTTTCTAATAACATGTTAAAAGAAGACACAATCTGCTTGTGTCTTCTTTTAACCTATTATTAGAAAATTTGATGCACTGAAAAGTTGCATAGTGAGAAAAGGGCATAAAACATCCGCAATTTTGAATTTTTGATAAATGTAATTTTTTCTTACATTTGAAAAAAGTATGTTTCATTACCTGTCCAAAACTCTTTTTTGCGTTAAAATCCGACAATAAATAAAAAATTGGTAGTTAAAACAAAACATTCCGGTTTTAAATTTTTTGTGGTCCACCCTATATATTGGTAAGTATTGATTGATGATTGTTAGTTAGTGAATTAAGTGAACTTTGGTGTACTTATGATTTCGGCCCACCCAACCTTTATGTACAACGTTCAAGGACCAACATTGGAAAATTTTGCCCTATTAATCGGATTTGTAACTCATACACATACAATGATTTGCAAGACCAATTTGACATATTTAAATGCAGTGAGAAAACAATGAAAAACTTTATTCTCTAACTACCTGATTTTATTTATATAAATCCCAACTAGCAATTTGTCGACGTCTCATCGTTGTGCACCGCGTGCCAACGTTGCGTCGCAACGTTTATTTTTACTCAAACACCACCCACTTTTGCACCAATTTGGTGGATGATTTTTTAGTTGAGTCAACGTCGCGAACGCGACTACAGTTGAAGTAATAGTTCAATGGGTTTTGGAGTACAATTATTTGTTCAAAATATTATTCATTACGTAAAATGATAAATACACTATTCGACTACCAATTAAACTATTTCTAACACCATAATATTATTAAAATAAAATGATATTCTATGTCATATATCATGTTTTGCATCATCATAACATGCGAACCAATGCCAAAATATATAAACGGACGGTAGTTTACTGTCAAATGTACAGTTCGTAGCTCTAAAAAACAAGCGCGCCCTCGATTAAGATGATTTTATGAAATTAAAAAAAAAATCATGATTTAAAAATCGCTTCGAAAATCCTCTAAAGATGTTGCTTAGGATTCCTAAGAACAAAATACGGATTTTTATATGCAAAAATATCTTAGTTTATTGTAGAAAAAATCAAAAAAATAATTTTTAATGTTTGCCTACAAATTAGCATACAATGGTTTTAACAATCAATCATGGCGGCACTTATTAGTTTTTATGACAACCAAAGGAGTCCCGTGTCTCGACTGCTTTAACTACTTAACTGTGTTTTGAACGGATCCCCTAACTTAAAGACGCGAACATGCCTCAATTTTTACCCAATCGAAATTGCTCCACAGTTTGGCTTTCTGCTGCTCACTTAATTTCCGTCCTTGTTGTTTAGACAGGACCTTCCTCTTTTTTTCCGACACACTGGGGAATCACCTTCAATGACAACGGTCACATGTCAAAATATCGAAGAATATTTATACCATTTGTTCCTTTTCATAGTGCAAAATGTTCAAACAAAACTAATAGAAACTTTACAAAACACTTCTTAGTTATTTTTACTGAATTAATTGACGTTTGTATGACAGACAGCAGTGCTCCAGAATTGGCTTGTTGCAAACATAACAGAAAAATTGGTTAGATGAAAACAGGCGCGCCCGCGTCTCCAACAAACCGGCCAGAAAACGTGGAGTAAATTGATCAATTTTTGGTTTAGCACACACCGGTTTGTAGTCGGCGCCTTCACAACTAAGGAATTACTGTTATTACAATAGACGGTCATAAATAGTTGTGATGGAGACGGAAGTTTTGATAAACGTTTAGGCGTCGTATAATAGTCGACGTTGTCGACCGTCGCCATGATAACTATTCTTTATCTGTAAAACAACGTTTAAAATTAGTGCAATTCTAATTTTTACAACTTGCACAACTAAAAATTGCTAGTTGGGATGACTCTCATTTTATTTTATTTTAATTTATTTATTGTATTTTTTGTACTATGTGTGTGTCATGGTGAATTAGTGTGTGTGAATACTTATTTTGTTACCTTACCCTGACAGTTTTTACTATGTAATTATTAAGTAGGTATGGCAAGATTATTTTAAATTTATTAGTGACTTACTTTACTCTAATGTGTAAGTAAAAAATATCTCTTTGTAATTAAGTTTGCTTTTTGCCCCCCACTCTATAATTGGAACTTGTTCTGGTGAGTGCGTTGTTAAATAAATAAAATAAATAAGTATGTATGAAATTGTATCTTACAGTAGCTATAGTGGTAAACCCACTTTGAGCCTTTTATTGTAAAACTTTACAGGCACAGCCAAGGCTTGAAGAACAACTCCACAATAAACTTTACAAAAGCTTTTGTAATTAAATTTCGAGAAACTTTAGATTTTCCTGCCGTACACAGCACATCCACATTTTATTGAATTATTTCCTCCATATCGAATTACTTCTGCCAAACACAGAAACTTATTAATAGCACGGATACGTATAGAACCGTATATTTTCCACTATATATGCAACCGTTTTGTATAAATAAGCGAATATCTCTGAATTTAAGCGACCTGTTAAAAAGCTAACTTTATCGTCTGAAAGCAGTTTCGGGGTACATGACACGATTTCTATAATTTCATGCTGCAGGTGTCAGTTGACTGTCAAATTTTATTCAAGTTTAAAACGTTGTGCTGGCGAACTCGTTGAATAGGCATAGGAACGGCGTATAACGAAATCGTTGAAATCCGGAGTCATTTCTAACGAGCGCGAAACGATACCGGAATATTTCAATGTTTCCAGCATATAAATCAGAGGGGAATAGCACGATTTTCGAAGAATGCGCGTCCGAATTTTAGCAAACACCATGAGTGTCGCCATTTTGATGATAGCTTGCCTTGAATTTGTCCTTCGATCAGCGGCGTGCGGTGAAATTTCAGGTTATTCAAGAAACCCCCCTCCCCCCCCCCCCCGAAAGATGTTCCCGTTTTATACCATACCAATATGGTATGGGGGACTATTAAATTCGTTAAGGCCACAAAAACGGCATAAATTTGACAACACTGCTTTGCTAATTTTTTGAGTGAGATCGTGCAGTGTTTAGAACACGCTGCGAACACCATATGTGAGGCCTTCCATTAGCAGATTTTCCGCGCGCATTTCAAGTTATGTTGAAGGTGCCAATAGTTCTGTCACTGTTTCATTCACTGACAGACAAGGTGAAATTTCAAAATCCGCGCGGGAAAAAAGCTTATGGAAGTCCTGCCTCAGACGAGTGGCCCGTGGCTATACGGATTTTTGGACAGGTAATGAAACATACTTTTTTCAAATATAAGAAAAAATTACATTTATCAAAAATTCAAAATGGCGGATATTTTATGCCCTTTTCTCACTATGCAACTTCTCAATGCATCAAATTTTCTAATAATAGATTAAAAGAAGACACAAGCAGATTGTGTCTTCTTTTAACATGTTATTAGAAAATTTTATTGCAGCTACAAAAAACTTCTATGTATTGTCTGTAAACCGATGTATCATTTGATCAATTCGATTAAGAAATAAAAAAACTACGGGTGTTTTCGTATACCAACTTTTCGCATAAAATAAAATCTAAAACTGAATTTAAGTGAACCGGATTTCGTTATCTTTTTGCCAATTTTGTTGACAAGGACAGTTTACAGATGCTAACAATAAGGCTTATTTTACTAAATGTCAAAAAAATAGCATTTTATGACAATGACTTTTCTTAATTTTATCAAAAATGAGTTTCCAAAACACATTAATCGACGAAACAAAAAGTGCTCTATCGGCTGACCATGAACTACTTAACTTTTGGGTAGGGTGGTGGGGGCTTGAAGGGGGGAAAAGAGGGATAAAATATTTTAAAAAATTGTAACTTTGGAACAAAAGCAAGTAGAGATATACGGTTTTCAGATTTAAGTTTCCATAAATATGGACTACAAATTTTTTAATAAATCCAAATTCGTGGGACCTTTAGTTTCCGAGTTATTTGGAAAAACGTTAAAATATAATGGGGATATTTTGGAACGCTTAAAATTTTGACAACTTTGACAGCCGCTGTGGTAGTGTTTAACAACCACTACCACTATCACGCATCGATTTGACCAGAGTTTTTGGAACACATTAAAAACTGTCACTTTTAAAAAAATTTAGAGATCAGAAAAAATTAAAAAATTTGGCTTAATTTTATAAAATAAGTGTTTTATATGTTGGAACCTGTTAACATTTTATAATTTTAAAAATTAACCACAACGAAATGGATTGGTAGCTTACGGCAGTGGTAGTGGTTAACTATCACAAGGGAATGGCTTGTAGCTATTGCGCAGACGCAGTAATTACCACAACCACTACGAAGTGTCAAATAAGCGTTCCAAAATATCCCTATTAAAAAAAATCATAACTTTATAAGTAAAGCAGCTATTGATATGCGGTGTTCAGATTTTGGTTTCTTAAATATTACTACAGTTTTCGAGATATTTTCATTTCCTTTCAACATAAAATAATTGATTGTATGGTGGACTATCCGTGCTTTCTAGTACCAATTTTTTTTGTTTGTTTTGCGTTTTTATTTAAATTTCTATTTATCTGTTTTTTGGATGTTTTTGATTTTTTTTTTAGTTAAACACGAGTTGGTTGTCAAGACTGTTTCTTATGTAAATTATGCTGCCGGTTTATAAAATTATGATGGATGTAAGAACGTAAAACGTCCGATAAAAAAATTAACAGCTGTTTGCACTGTAAAAAAATGGTCGCCCAAGAATGTTCAAGCAGGTGAAAAGGGTTATCTATTCTCCTCTCCTGTATCTATGGTTTCCAGCAGCCAGGATTTTCAGTCGAATACTGAATTTTATTCAATTTGTGGCAAATATGCAGTATCTACCTACAGAGGAATGGGGTCGTTTTATTCTGTATTCTATGCCATATTCTCATCCCGTATTCGGTACCTATATACAGGGTTCCTAAGATTTTCCTTAGAGATAGGATTTCAATAAATCAAACAGAAATGGCATAGAAAGTTCTGCGCGCACAAAAGAAACAGGTATATTGAGCAATGATGCCAGTTTGTTATTATCTCCGGACTGCTTTCATGAGAAAAAATTGTCGCCACTCTTTCATTGCATAAATCATAGTTGCAATAATAACCGTTGACAAGATGTCTGCAAATTCCGCTAGATGGCGGCCACACCATGAGATGATCGAGGAAAATTAGATGTTTTCAGGTCCAAACCACAGCTTTTTCTTGCTTAAAGGAGGCGGCAGGGTCCATTATTTACGATACTGAGCGATAAACTCGTGAAGTTGTTAACATTAGAAAGAAATATCTTCGCTTTTAATTAAATTTCTTTCCATTCTGTTCTACTAGTGACATCTATCCGGAAACGGCCAAACCATGCAGAGCACTAGCAGCCAAAGAAATCAATAAACGGCGCTGTTTTTCCTGCAGAGCTTTTTGCTTGCGATATTATTGATTTTAAATAAAGCTGGCCCTACACTACATTTGATATTTTCGAGGTGTTTTATGACATGATCTCGAAACATGTAGCCAACCAATTCTTCAAAACTAGCGGGAGGGTAAAAGCAAAAAATAAGGGGCTGCCAATATTTGTAACACCCAAAAAGGGGTGAAAAGATTTATTTTGCTCTGTTTCTTTACAAAGAACGTTTTTTTTTACGAAAAACTTGAGCTCTGCCACTTTTTTAATTTTTTTCTTTAACTTTCTCGAAATTTTCGTCATACCGTAGAAAAAAATTATTTCCCCCATGGTCATACTCTACTTTTATTCGAAAAAATTTAGAAACAGAGACGGGATCAGTTTTCCTAAAACGGGGGATCTTGGTTTCGAGTGAGAAGATAAAGGGCGCCGCAGGCAAAATTTTTTCAATTAAATTAGCCGAACGCAAAAATATTAGAAAAACAAAGCACGAAATAAAAATGGCGCCGCTTACAATTTTTTTTCAAAAATTACGTAATTTCGGGAACGCAAAGAAATAGGTCTAAAGAGTATAATTTTTAAGAAAAAAATATCAATTTTCTCGCGCTCCTCTACTGGGACTACAGGGGCCGTGCACAAATTACGTAATGGTCATAGGGGGAGGGGGGTTACAAAACGTTACGTAGGAGGGAGGGGGGTTTTCGACAGCGTTTGCATTTGTGTGAAACTAAGAAAATTTGGAATGAAAATAAGTGAAAAGTTTTTTTTTTTTTTGGGGGGGGGGGGGGGGGTAGTGGTCTTGAAATCGTTACGTAATATCAGGGGAGTGGCGTGCCAAGTGCCAAACCGTTACAAAACATTACATAGGGAGGGGGTCAAAAATTGGTAAAATCACCGTTACGTAATTTGTGCACGGCCCGACATCTGACTGTTCCTCCTTTTTCATTTCGAATCAAAGTGCAAAACCCGGGTTGGACGTTCGAAGGCGTCAACCCGTCCTATTTGCTTGATAAAGTTTCTACGGAAATATCTCAGTCGATTTCTCCGGCCGTGTATGAACGCTTTAGGTTAGGCATTTGCATTTATCTCAGTCCCCAGCCTGTAAACAGTGCGAAAGGACAATGGTTACAAAATTAAAAGCCGAAAAATATTTTTTTTACGATATCTTTAATCAGTTTGGTATTAAAGTCGACCAAAAACAATTTTTATTCCAGTCCTAAAGGTATGAAAATGGAAAACATTAGAAAACAACAACCTGGAATGGATTTACTACGTGTAAGATGTAGTGAAAACATCGCCCCATGCAAATCCTTTTCTACCTAATGTGCTTTTCCGTTTGTCTGCGTCTTATACACGGCTGCTTGGCCCCCTAATGATTTGCTTAGGAACCCTGTATAAAACAAAATATTAGAACTGAACAGACATTTAGATAAAATAAATATTTTAACGTATGTGTTTTTTTTCAAAAAAAACTTATGCAAGATCATTTCAGGTAAAAAAAGCGGTTAAAAAAAAAAATGTTTTCCCTTTTATACAGGGTGTCCCAAAAATAAAATATGATACAGAGTCAGATCTATTAAGTAAGATAACATTTAATCTGCAGATTCACCACCATAATACTAGAAATAGGGAAAATTTGTCCTAAGAGTCTCTCACGAGAGATCACAAAATTCTACATTTTTTAAAGGGCTCACTGCTTATTACGATTTACCGGTTGTAATTAAAAATATTGAATCTATTAACTCTTTTAAAAACAATCGTAAAAAACACGTATTTCAGCAAAGGAATATTTGAAAAAGTGACTTTCATGTTGTTAAAATCATTGTTTGTTTGTTGACTCTGTTTGTATATTTGTTTGTTTGTTCAGTTATTTTTAGTAGGTACCTATTTCTTTTTTACCTATTATTCGATGTAGTTTTAAAAGTTTTAAATTACGTACGATCTAGTATTATAGAGTTATATTGTAATAATTTTTTGACTTTGTAAAACTTTTTGGTTATTGTAAATTAGTCTTGACTAAATATACAAACCTTTCATTTTTAAATTGGACACCCTGTATATTATCTCATTTTCTGAATCTTTAAAAAATAAGCTTTTCAAAAATTCTAAACACTTTGTATCTTTTATCTTCTCGAAGATATTCAAGTTTAAATTTGTGTGGAGCATCGATGTACTAACTAGGTCGATGGTGTGGAGAGATAGGAAAATAAGTATCATAGGTAGTAGTAGTAGTAGTAGTAGCATTAATAGAGACCTTTTGCACCTTCCTATAAAAAATCGCCGTTAGGTGACTTTATCGCTTAATAACGTATTGTGACGTAACTAACGTCACGTTATTTTTAAAGACAGCATTTTTAGTTTTTGAACGCCGCCTTTGGTTTGTTTATGGCCGACTTTATACGGTATTTATTATTATAAAGATTTACAAAAAGAATTGTACAATAAAATTTTTCATTTAGAATATCTTATTCTTGCGTTTTTTACGGTGAATTTTAATCATTATTACTGAAAAAAACTGAAAAACACGACAGAGAAAAGAGACTTTTAAAAACGTTTCACTATCGGCAACTATATCAATTATAAGGGATACGGTATTCTCCCGCAGGTAACGTCAAACTTTATCGGTTAGTAAGGGATTCCGTTATTACCTCGTAACTGCGCATGCCCGAAATAAGCGATAAAGTAAAAAGGCATCAAAATTACAGGTGCAAAAGGTCTCTGAATTGGGTAGTTAATTTCGATTTCCGATTTCCCGTCTTTATGTACCCTGGTACCGCATTGGTTGGTATAGTGGGTATATACCTGGTCTATCAACCAGGAGATCCGGGTTCGATCCCCGGGGCAGTCGGTAGTCTACTTGGACTTTTTCTTAGAAAATTAAATAATTTTGTGAGATTAAGGGAAACGTCGCGCGCCGTATAGAGCGGAGTAGGCCGTGTTAGCTAGAAGGCAGGCTCGTAAAGGACGTTAAGAGGACGGTATCGTTTGATTAGATCAGTGAATTGCCCCCCCCCCACAGTGAAAAAAAAAAAAATATATGGCACTAAAATGCACTAATTATGCACCAATATGCACCACCATTAAAACCTTTTGCACCACTTTCATCGAGAAACTACAGCGACTTTTATGTGGGGGGGGGGCAAATGAACGCGCCCCCCCCCCAGTGGTATTTTTGAACAAAAATATATTGCACCATGCTGCACTATTTATGCACCATCAATAAAACTTTTTGCATCCCTTTCCCAGAGTAGTTACAGGTGATTTTTGAAGTTAACCCTCTCATTGATATTTTTAAAGAAAAACATATTGCACCAGACTGGACTATTTATGCACCAATATGCACCACCAATAAGACTTTTTGGACCCCCCTTAAAAAAGGCATACATTTTGAATACTAAATATATAACGCGTATCCCAAGGTGAGTGACCTATTAGAATATTTTGGAAACTATACACTGGAAACTTTTCAAACTTTCTATTCTAACATAAGTCGATGTAATACTATATATATATAAAATACTCTCATATTCGCAATGCTACCATTTGCAGGAAACTTGCCAACAACTTTCTTAAAAACAAAAGATCAAAAGATCTTGGGTGCAAATAACCAAAATTCAAACCTGAATGAGCATCCCACAAGGAACACAGTGAAAAGAGAAATGATTAAACGATGTTTTGGTCTGGGTAACCCAGCGTGAGCTCGTCAGTGGTTCCACTGGTCGCCCTCCCGATACATCATTAGACACCATCATACACTTTGATTTCCAACTTTGAATCACTCACAAATAGGCATCTTTCTTATTTTAAATTGAACACCCAGTACATTTTTGCATTTTTGGATTCTACAAAATATTTTAGGTACATTTTATGTATAATGTCCTATACCTATGTTCAACTGTTTTTAAAATATTGGCAGGTGAACATTGACATTTTTTAACTTTGACAGCACGTAACATCGAATCGGTTAAGGATATCGTTTTATACTATTTTTAACCCAGCCCAACTAGCAATTTGTCGACGTCTCAACGTTGTGCACCGCGTGCCAACGTTGCGTCGCAACGTTTACTTTTACTCAAACACCACCCACTTTTGCACCAATTTGGTGGATGATTTTTTGGTTGAGTCAACGTCGCGATCGCGACTACAGTTGAAGTAATAGTTCAATGGGTTTTGGAGTACAATTATTTGTTCAAAATATTATTCATTACGTAAAATGATAAATACACTATTCGACTACAAATTCATCATATATCATGTTTTGCATCATCATAACATGCGAACCAATGCCAAAATATATAAACAGACGGTAGTTTACTGTCAAATGTACAGTTCGTAGCTTTAAAAAAGAAGCGCGCCCTCGATTAAGATGATTTTCTGAAATAAAAAAAAAATCATGATTTAAAAATCGCTTTGAAAATCCTCTAAAGATGTTGCTTAGGATCCCTAAGAACAAAATACGGATTTTTATATGCAAAAAGATCTTAGTTTATTGTAGAAAAAAGCAAAAAATTAATTTTTAATGTTTGCTTACAAATTAGCATACAATGGTTTTAACAATCAATCATGGCGGCACTTATTAGTTTCTATGACAACCAAAGGAGTCCCGTGTCTCTACTGCTTTAACTACTTAACTGTGTTTTGAACGGATTCCCTAACTTAAAGACGCGAACATGCCTCAATTTTTATCCAATCGAAATTGCTCCACAGTTTGGCTTTCTGCTGCTCACTTAATTTCCGTCCTTGTTGTTTACACAGGACCTTCCTCTTTTTTTCCCACACACTGGGGAATCGCCTTCAATGACAGCTGTCACATGTCAAAATATCGAAGAATATTTATACCATTTGTTCCTTTTCATAGTGCAAAATGTTCAAACAAAACTAATAGAAACTTTACAAAACACTTCTTAGTTATTTTTACTGAATTAATTGACGTTTGTATGACAGACAGCAGTGCTCCAAAATTGGCTTGTTGCAAACATAAAAGAAAAATTAGTTAGATGAAAACAGGCGCGCCCACGTCTCCAACAAACCGGCCAGAAAACGTGGAGTAAATTGATCAATTTTTGGTTTAGCACACACCGGTTTGTAGTCGGCGCCTTCACAACTAAGGAATTACTGTTAGTACAATAGACGGTCATAAATAGTTGTGATGGCGACTGAAGTTGTGATAAACGTTTAGGCGTCGTATAATAGTCGACGTTGTCGACCGTCGCCATGATAACTATTCTTTATCTGTAAAACAACGTTTAAAATTAGTGCAATTCTAATTTTTACAACTTGCACAACTAAAAATTGCTAGTTGGGAGGGTTAAACTAACCTTGGGATATTTTAACTCTGGGTTTAGATATAAAACGATAGCTTGTGAAAAACCAAGATAGGAATGTAAAAACCCTCTTGCTCTATCCGTAACCGTTTCGATGTTACGGGCTATCAAATTTAAAAAATGTCAATTTTCACCTGTCAATATTTTAAAAACAGTTGAACATAGGATAGGATATTATAAATAAAATGTACCTAAAATATTTTGTACAATCCAAAAATGCAAAAATATACAGGGTGTTCAATTTAAAATAGGAAAGTTGTTGCCGAGTTTTTCTGCAAATGGCAACACGGCAAATATGAAAGCATTTCATAAAGATAGGTTACAAGGACTTATATTAGAATAAGAAGTTTGAAAAGTTTCCATTGTATAGTTTCCAAAATATCCTAATAGGTTACTCACCTTGGGACACCCGGTATATATACAGACAGAGGGTACACATGAGACTCATTAAAAAAATTTGTTGGTTTTCTTTATAGTTAGTTTTATTATATATTATAAATGTTTGTAATAATAAAACTTTTTTGTTGTCGAAAAAAAAATATCGACTAGAACAAGGGGCTCCTCGGGGGGAACCCTAAAAAATTTTGCAGGGGGGCCTTAGAAAAATCTGACACGCTTCTGGTCAGGTAAAAAGTCCATTGTAATCAGTAAAAAAACTGTCAAAACTAGTGCCGACTTTAGAACAAGAACCTCGCGAAAATCGCATAAGAGAATGTTCATTTCATGTAGGTTAAGTTGAACGAGATTGAAGTCGCATATTATAGAATTTTACACCCTGTATCCCAATTAGTATAGTGGAAGTCTACTTAAAATGCCATCCAATTATAACAGATATCCAAATTTATTCACTGCCTACATGCTACACGCATATAGACAGCGAGAGAGTGATAATACGCTTTGCATATCGTTTATTTAGCCACAAAACGTGCTACTTTAAATGCCTTTGATGTGCAGAGAATTTTCGATTTGCTTTTCATCCATATTTATCTTTTTTTTTTGGTTAATTTATGCTGCACGAAGACAATGCAGAAGATGCCGAAAACGTTTCTGATCCAATACAGGGCGATGATGACCACGCCGAGCTTGCCGAATATGACGGCGAATTCGCCCATATCAAAGTATGTAAAAGTATGGAAGATATCAAAAAAAGGTGGAGATGAATGGTACAATTTTTTTTTCTCCTTCCAATTACCCTCAAAAATTTTTTTAACTACAAATTTGGATTCAGCGGGTCCACAATCCTTAGAATTGATGTATCGCATGCATATTCTTCTCTTTTGATTTTTCACCCACGACCGCAATCTTGAATATTTCAAAATGGTGGATGATGCCCAAAAGTCATTCATTAGTTTAATAACGGGGTTGAGCAGAGCTGTCGAAATCTGCAACAAAACTTGAGTAAAGTTTTCATTAAGTCTCCACATAAAAAGCCTATGTTATTAGTTCGATTTGTTTCATAAAATCAATCCTCCCTCCGTTGGGGTACCCCCCAAAATAAAAATAATACCGGATTTGGATTTAGGCGACTCAAAGACGACTAAAATGATATGCCACACACCTTTTGTTCAGATATATTTTTCTGTAGTTTTTTCACTTAAAAAATGCCGCCTTCTTGGATTTTTCAAAATGTCCAAGCAATCTTAAAAAAAGAGCATCTTGGCTAACAAAATCAGAAAAAAAATTTCTTTTGCCATTCATTTCCCACTTGGGGCAAAAATCGTGGTTTGGCAACCAGACTATAAGGGCGGGCTTCAAAATATCATATCTTTTACAAGGTCAAATGTAACGCATCAAGCATCTGCCCACTTGGAAAATCTTACTCATCATTTTGTTAAAAATTGCAAACTACCCCCCAACTTTGGCGCGCCGTAGAGCGAAAACTATGAGTCGGAGCGAAAAAATGGATAAAGCCAAAGTTCTGCACAATTTTGTTCTCTACCTATTTTATTTGAACTTTTTTTTATAGCACCTACCCCAACGGTGCTATTTTCCTCCAAGCGCCGCGATCTCTAATTTCATTTCTTTCCGACCTTTTGCAAATAGAACCAAGAGCGTAGATACGATTTTGACTTGGGGGGGGGGGATAGGTACCACAGAACAGACAGAAAATATGCAAAATAGGTATTTTTCGTATTTTTCATGCGCGAGAGTAACAAGTACGCATACCAGTTTGGGGGACATTACCCCCTTGCCCCCCCTTATCTACGCCCTTGAATAGAACCACTTATTTTGTACCCAACGCTTGGCATAATCTTTTAGTACAAGATTTTTAGGTGTAAAACTTGTGGTATAAGCTACTATTTTTATGTGAAAGTAAACTACCGTAATAACTTATAATTAAATTACTTCTTATTTACACTATAAGGGCGGCTCATTTCGCTAGTTGCTACAAATAAATAAAGGGTGGTGCACTAAGTCCTCGTATTTGCCTGTGGCGGGAACAGCATTTTATTCGGTAATGATTGCCAAAGGAACATGTGTAAGGCCGTGTAATTGTAATCCTGTAAACTCGCAAGTCTCAAATCCTTTACGCGCATCTGTCACGATTCTCATTCGATTTTCATTGAGGGTTATATATAGGGTGGACCATAGGTTAAGGACCTACAATAGATACGACAGTTACGTGTAAACGGTTCGGAACTATTTCGAGTTTGGCGAGTCTGCGCAGATATGCACGCGACCAATAACCATACTTTTATATTGATTTTTCTTTTTTAATTTGTAATACGACCACTAGATGACTCACGGTTAAATACGCGATAACCGTACTATCGATTTTTTATTAGTTTCTAATATGACCACTAGATGGTGCTCGCTTAAATTTTCGCTTTTTTTAAGGACCCTGCACAAATTACATTGAAAATGGCTGTCGGCTAAATGTCATAAATTTTTTATATTTTGTAGTACTCGATCAACAAAGCACAAAAATAAATAAAACGAGATAGGGAGCAGGATTACTTTCTGAGATATATAGCTTTAAAGTTGACGTGTTTTTAGGCTATATTTTTGGACATGGTACAAGTTTTTTTTTCACAACTTTGTTGATTACCGCCGGTTGGTTGGTGGTACCAAATGACCCATATAAGAACATTTTTACTTGGATGGAAAGGGTGTTTCATTCAGGACAAATACAGAAACGAATTATTTTATTTTGGCCGTAATCAACAAAGTTGTGAAAAAAAAAATTAGAACATGTCCAAAGATATAGCCTTAAAACACGTCAACTTTAAAGCTCCATATCTCAGAAAGTAATCCTGCTCCGTATCTCGGTTTTTTTATTTTTTGTGCTTTGTTTATTGAGTACTACAACATATAAAAAAATTATGACATTTAGCCAATAGCCATTTCCAATGTAATTTGTGTAGGGTTCTTTCTTTGCAAGCAATTTGCGTTTAGTTTTTAGACTAGACACAAAACAAAATTTTTACTTATGTTAAGTTAAAATAAAAAAGCATATTTTTAAGAAATAAATACAAATTACCCATAATAATGCACTTGTAGTACAAAACCTCTGGTTGTTTTATTATAAAAGATTATGGCATATTTCAAAACATGTTAGTTTATATTTTTCACAATAAAGAAAATATTACAATATGATCTTGTCTGTGCTTTTTTAAATATTAAATAATTTTCTTTAAAATGTTTATATCTTGTTTTTAGTACATAAAAAACAATAAATGCCACTCTTTTGTATTCCAAACTAAATTTTTGAAACAGAAAAAAATAATTTTAATCTCAAAAAAATTTTAGTGTATATGTGGGGCAATTTATGGTAAACCCACACATTAGAAAAAGTCTTGGTGTAAACAATATTAATACCCCTGGTTTGGAATACACAAGTGTCGCATTTTCTAACTTATTATTGATATCCACAAAAATTAGCCGTTTATTTACACACACGTAAAATCTGTTCATCAGCACTTAGTTTATTCGCGTTTAACGGCTTCACTATACTTCTGAAAAATTACAGGATTGCCTTTGGGGAAACGATGTCTCCCCGTTTTTTTATTGGGATCATGGCACGGTCTCCGCAGCTTTGAATACAACACACTCTAACTCTTTGTTTCTCAGCCATTGTAATCGACGGATAAAATCACAATTTTTTGAACAGGAATATTCACAAAATCACTTTTTAAAAACCTTGGCAAACCTCAGTTTTCAAAATGGAACTCATAAGTTATGAGTCATAATCGACATTCTGTCACTCTTGTCATAATGTGCCCTCTGACGGACAACCCTAGAAGGGGCAAGAGGAGGAGCTGCAGATTTCTAGAAAGAATATTGCCAACCTAAATATTATTATGTTGGCAGTTCCTTTGCACGCGGAAACATAAGCGCACTTTTCGCGAAAAATAATTATTGGCGGGAAGGGTGAAGTGACGGATCTATAGTTCCTTAATCTATGGGGTGGACCACAAAAATCCAGACTGTTTTGTTTTAACTGCTAATTTTTTATTTATTGTCGGACTTTAACAAACAAAAGAGTTTTGGAAACGTAATTAATTGGAGTTTTTGCAAGTATGTCAAAAAATGGCATTTATCAAAAATTCTAAATGGCGAATGTCCAAAAGTTTTAAAAAACTTCTTCTAGTGTCTGTAAACTAAATTCTAGTAAGAAATAAAAAAAACTATGGGTTTTTTCGTATACCAAATTCTTGCACAAAATAAAAACTTATAATAACGTAAGTTAACCGAATTTCGTTACCTTTTCGCCAATTTTGTTGACAAGAACACTACAGATGCTAACAATAAGGCGTCTTTTTGTAGATGTTCAAAAAGGAAATTTTGTAACAACCCAAAAGAAGAAGATTTTTTCTATAACAGAAAATTACGAACTACTTCTGTTAACCCATGTAGCATTTGTTGAAATCTATCAAGAAATAAGAAAAATATTGAGATTCTAGTGTAACACCTCCTTTGCATATTATAAAAACTTTACGTTAATTTTTTATTTGATGCATAAAACGTGTTACACTGGAATCCCTATATTTTTCTTATTTCTTAAAAGATTTTAACAAATGA
Organism: Oxystoma pomonae; assembly: GCA_963921995.1. Lineage (NCBI taxonomy): Eukaryota > Metazoa > Arthropoda > Insecta > Coleoptera > Brentidae > Oxystoma > Oxystoma pomonae. The sequence goes on along the minus strand of OY998170.1, from coordinate 14,741,763 downwards.
TACATGGGTTAACAAACAATAGTTGGTACTTTTCTTTTATAGCAAAAAAATATAGAAAATATTTTTTAAAAAAGCCAACGGGTTTTTTAAAATGCATAAAATTTTAATTGTCATAAAATGTCATTTTTGACTTTTATTGTGAGTATCTGCAGAATCTCTTTGTCAACAAAATTGGCGAAAAGATAACGAAATCCGGTTAACTTACATTATTACCAGTTTTTATTTTATGCAAGAAGTTGGGAGACGAAAAAAAACATATTTTTTTTATTTCTTAATGGAATTTATCAAATGATACATCGGTTTACAGACAATAGATAGAAGTTTTTTGTAGTTGCAAAAAAAATAAACAAAGTCTCTCAAAAAAAACCCAACCGCCATTTTTAATTTTTGATAAATGTAAATTCTTGACATATTTGCAAAAAGTCTATTTTATTACCTTTCCAAAACTCTTTTTAGCGTTAAAATCCGACAATAAATAAAAAATTGACAGTTAAAACAAAACAGGCCGGTTTTTTGTGGTGCACCCTATATTATGTATGTTGAGGTTTTTGCTTTATTGTGGGCGGTGCGCGGTGGCATAAATTACACAGATTTTAATTCGTTTGAAAGGTCGTGCGTAAAAATAGACTTTTTCGATTGTTTATGACTGTAATAGAGCCAAAATACTTTTAAAAAAATTTTCTTAGGTCGTAAGTCAAAAATAGGACTACAATATTTTAGTGCCATTTATCGCATAGACACGTATTTGAGAATTTTAGTTTGACATTGTTTTTAACTAATAATTCGGGTTTTCATAATCTACCATATCTAATTAACTTATAGCAAAGATATATGAAATAAACTTCATATATCTTTGCTCATAGCTAATTAAAATAATGACAAATTGAACTAATCACTTAATTGATTATTTAAAAATGAAAATAAGCACACTTTTAACCTGGCTCCCAATGTTCATGGGCATAACACTAGAGGTAGCGGAATGATCCGTATGGATAAAAACACTCAAAATCAAAATATACAAAATCGCCCAAATATGCGGGGAGTGTGACTTTTAACAAAAAAGATAAATTAAAAGAGTTTCTTTTAGAAAAAACTCTATATTCTCTGAAAGAATTTTTTAGAAAATTAATAACTAATGTGTTCAAAAGAACCATTGGTACACGTTTTCTTTTCTTAAGGTATTATAAAGATCGAATTTTAATGTTATTACTTGTTGTTTTATGAAAAATTGTATGTAGCAGCTTAACTTGTGGAAACGTTATGAATTTGGTAGTTAATGATTTTAATTTTCGTGTTTTATGTTTTATATATTGTTCTTTTTCTAATGGATTTTTTTAAATTAATCTATATGATGACGAATATCATGCTATATAACAGTTTTATAGAAAACATTACTTTACAAAATAAAGGAAAAATTTAGCGCCCTACTAAATTTACAGAAAAGATTTGTGGCGTAGAGGGCAAAAGGTAAAGGAATAAATCGGGAAAAAGTTTTTCCTCGACCAGGATTTGAACCCGGGACCCCTAGAGTACCAGTCTAATGCTCTACCAACTGAGCTACCGAGGAACTGGTGTTTTTTGACTGGCTATTCGGAAATCCTTTCGTCCGATTTATTTGTTAGTAGTGGGGAGATCTTTTAAACCTACTGCGGCTTTAAAAACCTAGAGGTGTTAGAAATACAAGGAGGTACACTATCGGCATCATAAAAGTGGTACGTAATAAACATAGGTATTTTTTAAATTGTATGGTTAACTACCGGATTATATTTTGTGACAGACTGGTACTAAAATATGAAAATATTCACATCTAAGATTGCTTTCAAAAATAATTTTTATATTACAATAAGACGCTAACGCATAAAACAACTGTAACAAAAAAAAACACAACTGTAACGAAAATTTTAAAACAACGGAAACAAATTATTAGGTATATAAATTTTAATATCTAGGCATTGCGCCATTCACCTTAATAATACCGTTTAACCTTCTTCACCAACCACTTCTTCATAAGCATTGAGTATTAACTGGACCAAGTGATGTTGATTTCCCGGCACAATATTAAAGCTTTCCATCTTTTTTGAAATTAAACCTCAGATATTTCCATAGGATTGGCGTCTGGGGTTTTCGCAGGCCAAGGAAGAACTTCAATATTTTGCTCCCGAAACCAAGTTTGGAAAATTCTGGCCGTATGAGCAGGGCAGTTGTCTTGTTGAAAAATAAACTGGTCTTGATAAAGTTTTGTGACGGCTGAAAGCATGGTGTTCTCTAAAATGTCCACGTAAAGCTGTGCTGTGAGCCTTCCATTGATTCGAAATAGAGCACCATGACCTCTAGCAGAAATCCAACCCCACATATTTACCGAAAATCTTCCAGCGCGATCTCATAGCGCGTTCTTGGTGGACGATACACTCGAAATTGTTTTCTGTCACTGCAGGACAGGACAACTTTTTCATCGGAAAATATTACCCTTACATTAAAAAGAGACAAGATACCCGATGCGTATGGAGACTTTGGCTATATTATTATCTGAGAAATCTTGGGACCTAATTTTCGAAGCCGCGAGACGAATCGATCACTCAACAGCCAAAGCACATCAAATGCATACCCACAGTTCAAGAATGACCGCAGGAAAACAGACGCTCGCTCTGCCATTCACCTGTTCATTTAGGCATGTTTTCGACACTGCGTCACACCCTTCATATTTCCGTCGCTTTCCCTCTCTAACTTTTAGAATGATATGGAATTTTTTCCAACTCATTCTTTTGGTTTTGTTGGGTGATTGCAAATTTTGTAAATAAACAGTGGTTATTATTTGCCAAGGAGGTTTCGTTGGACCGAAGATATTACCTTTCGCCAAAACTCTAGAGAGTAATTAAGGGCAAAAAGTAACCTGGCCTGTTTTTTTTTTCATTCGTAACTTTAATTTTTTTAGCAGCTACACGACATCTTAAATTAGAGCCTTTTCTTACGCGATTTCGTGCCACTCTTACACATCCTGGATATTGGGTTAATCTCTCTGCCTGGGCAACAGATGCAAAAGGGTTTTCTTCCATAAAAGCGATAAGGTCGATATTGTTCATCAGTTGAAACTTTCAATAAATCAGTCCCTTGTTTTCTCTCTATTGTCTGATCTTCCCATCGTTTTTTAATTTTTATAATCGTGGTTTTACTGCGTCCATAATGTCTAGCCACGTCCCTAATTGACTATCCTAGTTGTAGTTTTGCCAGGAGTTGGGCTTTATCAAATAAAGAAATTTGTGGAGGCATTTTTTATTTATTTGTCAGACTGAAATACAGAATGACATACTTTGACAGTGACAAATACAATAATGGGTGACTTTGTTTGTAAAAATAGACCGAGGTATTACAACAAAAAGTATTGTGTACCACTTTTATGATGCCGATAGTGTACATACAACTAATAATCGTGAATGTGTACCTTCTTGTCTTTATAACATGTCTAGGTTTTTAACTTCCCACTACTAACAAATAAATCGGACGAAAGGATTTCCGAATAGCCAGTCAAAAAATCCCAGTTCCTCGGTAGCTCAGTTGGTAGAGCATTAAACTAGTATTCTAAAGGTCTCGGGTTCAAATCCTGATCGAGGAAAACTTTTTCCCGATTTATTCCCTTACCCTTTGCCTCTACGCCACAAATCTTTTCTGTAAAATTACTTTACTTTACTTTACTCTCCTACTGTTTAGGAAATCCCCATAGAATTTGGAACACTCTGTGTACCCTGTCCTCTACATCTTACTCGTGCAGAGAAAAGCTGAGGATAGATGACCGAAATTTGTACTTTGCTACTGACTATACTCTTAAGCACGGATGATTTTTATCTATACCCAATAGGCTGCGGCAACTGCAGTCCATTCCATTTTTATTTAGACAAAAACTTCAATAACCCATTGAACAAAACCAGGTTTGAAAGTTGACCGAAATACAAACGCCCTAGATTGTTGTTGTTGTGAAATATGAAGTTTTCAGGTTAAGTTCTTTCTGGCAGAAATTTTAGAGGAGAGAGTGTTTACATTTTTGCCATGGAAGACTTGTGAAAATAATAATAAAAAAAATTACAATTGTGCCACCAGTAAACCTAAGTTTGTGCTTTTTGACACGGATATGTTATATACTTATGAACTTAATAGGGAATTATTGAAACGCAGTTAGGGCCCGGCACTAATAAGGCCAGGCACTATTTTGACGCTGTTGACAGATACGCATGCGCAAGAACGACCACATTTAGTGCCGACACTAATAAGGTTAGAACCTGCCCTTATTTGTGCAGGAATTATACTGGGCCGCATCTTGGCTGTGTCTAGCCGTATTTGGCGTTTTTGACAACTATTCGCCATTTTTTTTTACCTTAACCCTACTTTCGGGAATTTTTTGTGTTGTGACGGCCAAAAAAGCAACAATTGGGACAAAATAGTTATATTTTTATGAAATCGCAAGGCAAGGCAAGGCTCAAATACTTTGTTTTAGCGATGAAGACAATATTTGTTTGCTACGAGAAGTAGTTCAACAAAATCCCTTTAGAACTCTAAATGGTCCTTCTCTCCACCCTCCACAAAGACCTCTGCTTCTAACACATCACCCATGCTTTTGATCACTCAAAATAAAAAAAAAACAACACAGAATTTTGAAAACAGGCAGCACATATTTGTAGGTTAGAAATAAAGTCGTATCGTCACCGTTTTGCTAGAGGCGCGTTCAATAATTCTATAATTTGCACCTTTTAGAGCCAGGCACAGCCTGGGTTAAGGTCGGCGCTAAATAGGCACTATCCAGTGCGGCCGTATTTCAATAATTCCCTAATACACACGGCATTGCAATGCACCCGTGAAAATTTTTGTAAGCAAGATTAATCGTCTAAATACAGGAGGCTATGAAAATTTTTGGAATTTCAGCCGTTTTAGGCATGCGCCATGCCCTTCACTGCGATGGCATATGAATATCACGTTTCATGTTGAAAGTAGTGTTTACTTCTCAAAAACCAAGCACTTTTCGATTTTTTACGTAAAAATATGTGCCGCCTAAAATAAAAATGTAATCTTATGGCGTTTTTCTCTGTATAAATAACTTTATTTTGCATAAATGCCTGCCATAAACATAGTAAAATTAAAAACCGAAAAAAAAACCACTTTCGGAATCAAAAATAAAAAAAAAATGGCGTCAGGAATAACATCAATCCAACGCACTTGCGCAAAACGGCCGAATATTTTTATTTTCATGGCCTACTTGACCATGATATGTTGCTAATAAAATTGCCACTTCGATCATGGGATGAAAACCTTATATTCTTGAGCGATGATCCGATTTTACGGATCTCATGAAAATCATACGTTCCCGATCGCATGGTCCGAAACCGGGGAACAGCGTCAAATCTAGTGACACTTGCGCAATAAAGAGTTTTTTTTAATGTATTGCTCTCATGCGATACATCCCATCGCACGAGAGAAAGTCCGGATCGCATGACTTTCAAGAAAATATATTCAGGGCGTGTATACCTAGTAAGTTATAAGCACAGACCTAAAAACCATAGACCCTGAATCCCATTCATAAATTCTTATTTGTTTTGCCCCCAAGCTAGCCTGTGTGCCAAAAAAGGACAGAATGATTTTCAGAACGTTGCTCGGCAACACTGCGGTAAAACATGTATATGTTTGTAAACGTATGTCCTAGATACATCCATTTGTTTTACATACTCTACCAGTAGCGGCGAAAAATTAATAAATATGTAAAAAAATGGGTTAATTTCACAAAAGCAGTAATTTGTAGTTTTCACAACTAGCGGTTAAAAGAGCGTTTTTTTTACGAGCGTTGATTTAAATTAACGAGCGCAGCGAGTGATTTAAAAAAACGAGTTTTTTTGCATCGGTAACCATGCTTTTGTAATTTACTGGCACTTACAAAAATCGTCTTTTCGATGAAGTTATAAAAACACATCCCCTTTCTTGTCACCCTTTCAAAAACCCGCCACCAATTTAATTGTGTTATGTTGTTAAATATTTTTTTAAGTGCTAATGGTGAGTAAAAGCGATTAAGGTAGGTGATAATTTTAATAATTATTGTAAAATTTGCTGGTGCAATACCAACAAAAAAATAAAAATTAGAAGATAACTTTAATACAAGGTTGAGGGCAACAGTTGTTTAATATAGTCTTTTCTATCAACTGAAGGAAAAAGGTAAAACGTGATGTTTAAATTAAACCCCTGATGAAATCTACTAAATCACTTGCATAATTATAAGTTTTAATATGTCATATAAAATATGTTAAGATAAAAGTAAAAATACAATAAAATACCTACTCTTCTTTTAAGACTAATATTCAATTAAAGTTTTGAGAATTAAAATATTTTACTATACTTAACAATTTCGTTTTACCCATTGTTATTTTACATAGGTGAGGTACACAGAACTTGAAACCCGTAGGTCTGTGGTCAGCATTGAATTATAAACCAGACTGAGAAGGCGCAACGACGAGTGCGCATCCTATTTTGGTGCGACGAGATGCTCGCCGCCATGAGCGGACACCATTGATCAAAATTTGGCTGAACTCAACCAACCAGATGTCGAAAAGTCGAAATTTCTGTGGTTGACGTTTCGACATAACCTCACTTTTTCGCTGTTTTTTTGGAGACGATCGTGATTTTTGCACTCGTTTTTTCCACAGAATTTTTTGTCCGTCGAATTAATAGGGTGAGATTAAAGTGAACTTAATCCAGTGTGTTTTCTTTTAAAGTTATAGACGATACCAACATTTTAGTTATTTTTGTGTTTTTCTTGCTGCTAGAAGCTAGAAAGGCAACAAGAATGGCTTGTCAAGCCATAGCCTGCTATTCAAGCAAGCGGAAAGGTGCAAATACTGGTGTAACATTTCACATGTAAGTCTAATGTAAACCATTTAGCTTGATTTATAGCCATATAGCTGTTGCTGTGCTCGCCATTTGACATTAGTTTTTGTATATTTTTGATTCTGCCTAGCTGTTTTAGTGCGCTTTGAACATTTAAAATTATTTAATTAGGCAGTTTCAGTGATACTAAGCACAGACAACTTAACTACATTATAATTTGAAAAACATTGTAAAAAAGTCGAGAACTGATTGAAAGCTTAATTGGTTTCCAAAATAAAACATGTTTCACATGACCTAATGTTCTTTTGTTTGCTTTGTGACATTAATTGAAAGTATTAAGGCGGATTCAGAGTGCCTTAAGGTAAGCTGTAAGGAAAATAAACTATATATAGCAAACACATGCTGCTGTTCATAGTATACTTTAAGCTGCAAGTGGTAAGCATACTATTAACAGCATACATTTGCCATAGTTTATTTTCTTTATCTCTTACTGCATATGTCATACTGCATACCTCATACCAATTACCTTATTGCACTCTAAATTCCCCTTAAAGTACATATGTAATTGCGAAGAAGGAGTTATTTCTGAGATGTGCCAATGGCAAACAGAAAAGATAGAAAAGTCACCTTAAACAGGAAGCGCAGACAGCAACTGCAAGTACTTATAAATCATATTAAAGATAGAGTGTTAATGAAGTGCTAATTTAAAAATTTGGTGCTTCTTTTAAACAAAAATAAGAGCATGTTCTTGTAGCTTCAGATAAACTGTAGTGCATAATCTGATCAAGAATTTGCTTTGCTTTGCTGTGCTATACTTGTATCATGGCCACTATTTTTTAAGTCTATGGTTTTTATTTAAAAAATGTTAAATAATCTTGTGCCTGCATATTTTAATGACTTGATTACTTTTAATTTGAATATTCATAACTAACAAACAAGAGCATGAAATAACCATTATATACAACAATCAAATCAAATACTTACTGTTCAAGTGAGTAATTCTCTATTTGTAAAAGTAAAAAAAAAAAACAGTTTATCTATTGAATCTTTTAAAAAAATTGGCAAATTATATCAATAACATGTAAGACAGTAATTTTTGGTCTTAACAGTTGAAAATCATATGTGGCTTTAAATATTTTCATAACTGAATATTTGCTGCTTAGCTATTAATTTATAAATTTATATTAAGTTTATTTTATTTTATGTGGATTTTCTTTTTATTTTGTGTTTAGTTTTCTTTCTGTTGACTTATTATTATTTATCTATCTCCAGGATATCCAACTTGAAAATAAATTTTTGTTATTATTATTTAGTGCTCTATTATCTCGCTCTATTTAAAACTTCTTTAAAAAAAAACAGAATATATCCCAAGTGTCCCAAAGTGAGTGACATATTAGAATATTTTGAACACTAATAGAACCTTGAATTGAACAAATAAATTTAAACTTTGTACAATTTTTTAAATATTTTCACACACACAAGTTTCAATATTTTAAATAGAACACCCCAGTAGGCTATAACATGTCATTTTTGATATCTTTGGTGCCAAAAGACTTTTTAAAACCTTTAAAGTTATACATTACAGTTTTTAAGTTACTGGATGTCAAAAATACTGAAATTAAATATCAAAAACTAAAGAAGATGATTAAATTCATCTCATATTCTTAACAATATTTCTATAAAGAATATTAGAAAAGATATTGAGTGATGTTTTATGGTAAGAGGTCACCTTGGAGGTCACTTATCTAGGAATAAAATATCTAGGATTTCAAATTGACAACACTTTATGTTTTGTTTTCAAAGAAAAAAATTAGAAAAAAGTTTTTGTTTGCAGGTCAGCAAAAAATCAAACTTTATTTGCTTGCATAACTTTATTTAAAGCACTAGTTCAACCACATTTTGATTATTGTTCCACCATTTTATATTTAATTTCTTTCTTTCTTCTAAAAAGCAAATTGGCTTTTTAGAGGTTTTATTTAACAGGGGAATGAGATTAGTGCTTAAATATGGTTTAAAGTATGACTCTATTTTCTTACTATGATTTTTATTTACAAACTAAAAAACGACCCAGAATCCTTTAGTGAGTTTTTAACATAATTATTTTAAAAGATACAGAATTCAATACCATAAAAATAAATAAAACAAAATTTAGCTCTACTAAGTATATATGTGAATGTCTGTAGTAAATGTGTGAAAGTATGTACAAGTTGTGTTATTTTATTTTGTTACTATATTTTAGCAACAATGTATTAGGATTTCCTATTTGATGGAATTAAATTTAAAAAAATAATTATGGATTACATCAAACGACGTTTTTTGAATTAATGATTTTGCACACCAAGCCAATGATTTATACAAATTTTGTCTTTATTTGTAGATTTCCTAAAGAAGATCCAAGGCGTAGATTATGGTTGCAACTGAGTCCTTCATACCTCTCAGCAAAATTTCTGAAGACATAGTTGCTTACATGTCTGGGTATGTTTTGAAAATGATTAACAACAGAAATTTGTGCGGCCACTGTTTAGAAGGAATACACTCTGAATTTATAGATGAACAACATCAAAACTTCAAGTTTATACATAGAAGAAATAAAGGTTTGTACTTGACAATTATGCTTTTGGGGCTGTATAGTAGAAATTTTGATTTTTAGACCATCACACTCATAAAATTTGAACTTTTTTATTTTCTTCAAAAATATAATTTTTCAGTAACAAAGACCTGTCCACAAGTGGGGATGTGTCTATTTTAAGGTGTAATCGAAGCTTGACATAAAAAGTGTTGGTCTGCCTGATGTATATATATATACTTGCATCAACAAACCCATTACATTTTAGATAGGTTGGCTAAAGGAGAGGGCGAGTTGGAATATCATTGGGTACTTTTAATTGAGGGCAACTTACAAGATGTGGTTATTAAAGCAATGTTCTACACTACATTTTTGACTAAACATTTAGTCAACAATACATGATTGTTAAGACAAGCAATTGGTTAAATTTTAACTAATTTTGTATTATTTTAGGAGGATTGCAGCATCCTTCACAGGCCATCATAAAAATATGTTCAGAAGTTGAAAAAGTTATAAGAAAACTGATGGCAATAACTGAAAATAAAATTCCTGCAGAATCTGGGTTTCAGAAGATATTTGTGTTGAGCATTAGCCAGATATTTTACCCTGAAGGAAATCATCTATTTCCAAAATTAGAAGACCTTTTTTCTGGAAACACACCCCTTTGAGGAAAATCATTGTTTCATTCTTATAAAAAATATCAGGAGGAAACTCACAAAACTTATTTTATTTAGCCATCAATAAATATTTAGAAAAACTAAATATGACTAAAACTTTTGTCGTATCTTTTTCGAATCTGACAATGACTGACACTGAAAGTTTAAACAAAATGTAAAAATCTCTTAGAGACGTTTTCCATATTTGCTAGTATTTTGATTGATGTAAATGTTATAGTGTGAATAATAATTGGAAATTATGTATTGAAAATGCCTATGTTGTGGAAGTAAATGCAACAGACAGTATGTTATTAATATTGAGTATCAAGCATCCGGATTTTGATGTATATGTATGTATAATATATTTTGTATGTATTTAATGTTAAATAATAAAAAATCGTTTTTTTATATACCTATATATATGCCGATTGTTTTCTTATATAGCTATATATATGCCGATTGTTTTTTTAGGGTGGTTACCTATAGCTTTATATTCTGGAACCCTATCAAATTTTACTCTTCAAGCAAAGTTTAATACAGTGGAACCGCTAATACCTAAGTTTTGGAATAAATTATAATTTCTTAAATTAAAACGCATTTTTAAAAAGAAATTCTGTAAAAACAATATAGCAAATATTTTTACGCTGGGTGGGCAAAGTTACTCCCCAATGGGAAAGTTAAAGGAACGATAAAAGTAAACTTTTATTGGGAACCACTCCTCGGACCACTCAAAAAAGAAGAGGAATTTAAAGAGGTTTTACTGTATTAACTATTTGAGCAAAGAATTTTCAATTCGAATGTAAAAGAAAGAAAAAATCTGATTTGCTTTATTTTCTGTTGTGGTTAAATTAAAAAAATGCTTGTCCTAAAAAGAACTCAAGCATGCATAGGGAAGATAAGTTGGCACTTTACATATCTAGGTATATCCAAAGGCAGATTCAGAGTTTATTAAGGTAAGCGCTAAGGCACTGTAGCATATGCATGCTGCTGTTTATAGTATGCTCGAGTATGCTGTAAGTATAAGTGGTAAGTATACTATAAGCAGCAGCATGCATTTGATATAGTTTATTTTCCTTGCATCTTACCGCTTACCTTATGGAACTCTGAATCCGTTTTTAGGCTTCCCTGTTTTTATTCTCCCTATGTAAGAAAGAAAGAAGCTTGAACGACAATATTTTTGGTAATTATGCAGTATACGGTTTTCTGCCATTCTTGATTTTTTTTGAAAAATTCTTTATGGGGGCACCTTCCAGGGTCCCTGGGACCCCAAATCCGTCTGCGCCCGTTGGTTTTTTTTCTTGATTTTTTTTGTTTTTTTTTTAATTTTTTTTCACTAAAACAACCCAAACCAACACAGTCCAACCCAACCTAATTCAAACCAACCCAAAACAATCAAAAAAACACATTACAACCCCCCCTGGGCACCCCTTTTTCTCGAAAAAAAAAAAATCGGGCGCAGGCGGATTTGGGGTCCTAGGGACCCTAGAAGGTGCCCCCATAAAGAATTTTTCAAAAAAAATCAAAAATGGCAGAAAACCGTATACTGCATAATTACCATATTTTTTACTCACACCCGAGGGCCAACAATTTTTTTCTGACTTCCGCACATATTTACGGATTTCTATAAAGTTACCCTAATATCTGTTTAATATCCTAATTTTCAAAGTTCTTATTTTTATCAATATTTCCAGCAATTTTCTCCATCCAAAAAAAATCATAAATGTTTTAATTAGTAGCCTATTTAATCCAAAAGTAAAAAAAAATGTTTTTAACAAATTTTCTACCAAATGTAAACAACAACGATTCATTTACAATTTTAAAACGAATTCAAAATATTTCAATGAACATTTTGGGTGGTATGTTGATTAAATCTGCCAAACCTTACATTTTTTTTAATTACTTGACTATACCATAACAATTTTATTTCTAAATTTCAGTTAATTTGCGCGAAATGTCATGATTTCCTTGTTTAAATTTGATTTAAACTTGAAATGCAAACGGCGCCACAATGACAAATTCAGTCAACCAATTTCTTAACTCTGCTGTGGTCTAATATGGCCGCGCTCACGGTTGGCCCGTTCGCGCAGGTTGTCGCCCCTTCTCAGTCTGGTTTATAATTCAATGGTGGTCAGGTACCTGCTTTTCTAAATTTAGGACTAAAATACCAAAATACCAGAATAAACAGACAATAAAACATAATAATATTTTGATATATTATTTTTGCCTTTGTTAAGAAATTATAGCCTTGAGCACACCTGCACAGAGGGTAAATAGGGTGCTGCATATTAAAAAAAAAACAGCGTAATTATGCAGTATACAGTTTTCTGCCATTTTTGTTTTTTTATGAAAAATTCTTTATGGGGGCACCTACTAGAGGGTCCCTAGGACCCCAAATCCGCCGGCGCCGGTTGTTTTTTTTTATGTTTTTTGCAAGGGGTTATCTACCCCTTCAAAATATGTACACCTACTGCCAAAATTATAGGGATTTATTGTCAGTATTTCCCAATACTGCCAGTACTGCCAGGTACTGCAATAGTGCGAGTGCTGCCAAATAATGCCAGTACTGCCAAAAATTTGTACACCTAACACGATGCACTCCCGCACCATCCTATAGTTTTTAACTTTACAAGTTTATAAAAAAAAAACAAAAACCACACAAAACGTTTCGAAATCAGAAATATTTGGACATCGTCGGTATGCAACGCTGCAAAACATATAATGAATGCAAACCACCAGGTAGTACGCAGAAGACGACAAGGTATTGCTACTTGCCAGTTCTTGTTTAGGGATTGTTGGGAGTATTAGAAAAAATATGGGCTTTTTATTTTTATGAGTTTATTTTTTTATCTTTTGTTTTGTAATTATAGTTTTTAAATAAATAAACATTGTTTACATGATATTTTTGAATGTAGCTGCTTATAGTGGTAAAAAAGCACCAAGATTTTCATGAAATTTCAGAAGCAACAAGAAAGTGACCTCAAGTTGGCAACAAGGCTTCATCCTACTATTCTCTCATAATTTGGGGAACACGAGCTTATATACTACATATATGTAATCATTTTCACATCGCATACTGGCTTAGATACATTGTATCTTTTTTTCTCCTGCACCTTGAGGAAAAGATATTGTAAAAAGTGCGAGTTAGGATGACTACAAATATTTTTTTGAATTTATATAAAGAGAAAGAGAACACCTATTTCCGGCGATACGTTTTGCGAGATACATTGTTATTGTAGGAGCCAGGGCATTAGCATAGCATTCAGGGTCTAATGGTGTAGGTCTGTGGTTATAAGTATATCGGCAAACAATTTGAAATGTTACGTTTATAAATCTCCAAAATTTTAGATTAAAAACTGTTCCAAAAAGATTGTACAAAAAATTCATAACAATATACTATAGTATCAACACACATGATAAAAGTAAGAATAAAAAAAATAATGCGGTACTCGCCCAACTGTAACCAACTGTCTCATTAGGCAGAAACAAAATTACCAAACATCAGATCGAAAATTCTCGTTGACAGTTAAATCTGTATACATTTCGGGTGGAAAGTACTGTACGAGCGCAGTCAAATAGTAAAATTCATTCTAGCCACTTTTTCATATCTCTGCCACCAAAATGCTTATTACAACCTTGTTAAAATAAAGAAACGGTACAAAAATGCGGTGTTCGTTCTTTCGTGCTTCTATTTGAGCTCGGGGCTAATGGCCAATAAATAAATATTAATAAATAAAAGTGGAGAAAACAATCCGTCGACAGAAGTAAATGATTTGCTTGGTTTTTGGATACATCAGGATTGCTGGCAACGAGAAAGAAATATTTAGATAGGTAAAGGTTGGTTAAAGATAATCAGAATATAAGGTAGGTAGGTATCATCGATGTATAGTACGACCATAGATCTAAGAGACTCATTATAAATGCTAATCCCTTACCCTAATAATCACCTATTGTTCGGGGTGTGAAAGTAAATAAAAAAAAGGTACAGGTGCGGATTTAAAAATGAATAATTATTTCTTAATAAGTACACGTTTTTGGCCGAATTAAAATTTATCAACTTTATGACTAATTACGAGGCGTTATAACATTAGGGTTTGATTACGTTACAAATTAATTTTTTTTAAATAACTAGGAAAGGCTTAAGATACCAAGCTGATTTGTAGTTTTGAAAATAAATCAGAGTTGGTGTTTGGTTACAAAAGAAGTTATTTGTTGTTAATTGTGATTGTATAAGAAATGTTTCGTCCGTGGGAGGAACAACTGGGTACGTCACGTGGAGATATGAAGAATAATGGCGTTACAAGAGAAATAAGTGATAAAAAACAAAGTTAAAGGCGATATTTTGTCACTTAATACAAAAAAAGTGATATTTGACATTTATACCACCCTTCTTGAACGTGGGTTATCAAAATTTGGTGCAGTGAAGGAAGCGGCAGCTTTAACACGAAGATCGGTAAAAATAGTGTGGCGTGTAGTAAATAAACCGATAGTTAGGAGAAGAAAAAGGAAGGATTCTAATACTTCTAAGAAATGGGACATGGGTGATGTGTATATCATTCGTAGAAAAATATATCAAATGTATAGGGAACAAATGATTCCTACTTTACAAACATTAATTCAAAGATTAAAAAAGATGATACAGGAAGTGTTGCCGTGAGACACTGAGAAAAAGTATTTTAAAAAAAGGTTTTAAAATAAAAAAAAAATAAACGGCAAGTGATTATGGAATCGGCCCGTTTAAAAAAATCGAGGATGGAATATTTATTTGCAATACACGAGTATAGAGAAAGTAATAGGGATATTGTTTATCTCGACGAAACTTGGTTAGACACCCATGAAATTCCAGATAAAGGTTGGGTAGATTCGTCTGGTCACTGCACAACTAAAGCTCCATCAAATAAAGGAAAGCGTATCACAATAATTCATGCTGGAACAAAAAATGGGTTTATACCAAATGCGTTGGCCTTATCAGCCAAAGATATAAAGGATTGCCATACTGACTAGCATGAAGATAGCACAGCGGAATTATTTGAAGACTGGTTCAAGAATAAACTGTTACCCAATATACCTCCAAATAGTGTAATTGTGATGGATAATGCGAGCTACCACAGCAGTACAGTACAGTGACACAAAACTTACCATTCAGAACTACATGTTAGAAAATAATATGTTTTTTGAGGATAGCTACACCAAAAAACAATTGCTTGAAATAATTAAAGCATTTTCAGTACAAAAACAATACTATTGTGATACTTTGGCGGAAGAAATGGGCTATACAGTGATTGAACACATATGGCATGAGCTAAAAGCAGCGGTTAAAAGAAATAATGTTCCGCCAACTTTAAATTCTTCTGTGGTAACTTAGATCGGCGAAACAGAATACTTTTAAGTAAAACCTGGGAAAATTGCGTCGCTCATGTTCACAAAATAGAAAAATCATATGTAAATATAGATCTGCTACCCAGATAAAAAATTATCATAGACTTTAATGACGATAGTGACAGTGAAACTGATTTAAGTTAAAATTTGTTAATTTTTTTACTATCCCGTATTTTTTTGTACTCTATATGTATGTACTTGTTAAACTCAATTTTATAAATTTTACTTATGTTTGTGTTTTTTATTCTATGAGCAAATATATTTTGTAGGTGTAGGATGTTTCTATTAGATTAAAATAATTTTTTCATTTAAAAAAGAAAGTGTCAATAAAACATATTATCTTCTTCACCTTTAAGGTGATCCGTGGTAGAAATTCACTGATCTATTACAACACTAAGTGCGTCCCTGCTTTCATTCGAACACCCGCTGAGTCGCAATAAATGCTTATCGGTCATGAATAATAATGAGTCTCCTATGCCCAATTGCTCTGCGTTTGCTCTAAGGATTCCTTTACGCTAAGGATCTCTTAACGGTCCTAAGTAGCTGATTTGGTTTGCTCAGCTTTTCTTTTTAGTCTAAGGAATACCCAAATTTAAGATGCCAGATATCGAGCCTTAAATCATCCTTAGGAGAGAATTCTAACCTCAAACGGTCGAAAACGGCGGTCAAAAAAATAAAAATGGATTTTTTAAATGACGGTTTGAATGTGCTGAAGATAATTGAAAATGGTTTTGCCAGAGGGGTCTAAATTTAGATTTAGATTTTTGCAACGTTTCCAAATAACCAAACCAACAGTTTGAAATATTTTGCAACCCATACAAGACCAGTTGGAGTTCGATGGAGGACGTTTTGGGTAAGACTATATGACTTACAAATTAGGACCAGTTAATGCAGAGACAAGCCCACAATGGATGATTGCTTCAAGTTTTTACGGTCACATATTTTTATGCAAGTTTTGTTGTTGTTTATTAATATAATTAAAATAAATATCACTGTTTATTTTTAAGAAACAATACAACTGTCTCTTCAATTAACTAATTATACTGAGAACCCCACGATTATGTGTCACTGGAGGGCATCTTTCTAGCATTGTGGATTTTAAGGTCAATATACCGGGTGTCCCAATTAGAATATTTTGGAAACTATACAATGGAAACTTTTCAACCAACTATGTTTATGAAATACTCTCATATTTGCAGTTTTGCCATTTGCAGGAAAACTTGGCCACAATTTTTTTATTTTAAATTGAACACCCTGTATATTTTTGCATTTTTGGATTCTACAAAATATTTTAGGTACATTTTATGTGTAATGTCCTATACCTATGTTCAACTATTTTTAAAATATTCAGTGAAAATTGACATTTTTTAACTTTGAGAGCCGTAACATCGAAACGGTTAAGGATAGAGCAAAACGGCTTTTACATTCCTATCTTGGTTTTTCACAAGCTATCGTTTTATACTATTATCAACCCAGGGTTAAACTAACCTTGGGATACTTTAACCCTGCATATAGATATAAAACGATAGCTTGTGAAAAATCAAGATGGGATTGTAAAAACCGTTTTGCTCTATCCTTAACTGTTTCGATGTTACGGGATGTCAAAGTTAAAAAATGTCAATTTTCACCTGTCAATATTTTAAAAACAGTTGAACATATGTATAGGATATTGTACATAAAATGTAACTACAATATTTTGTACAATCCAAAAATGCAAAAATATACAGGGTATTCAATTTAAAATAACAAAGTTGTTGCCAAGTTTTCCTGCAAATGGCAACACTGCAAATATGAAAGTATTTCATGAAGATAGTTTACATGGACTTATGTTAGAATGGAAAGTTAGAAAAGTTTCCATTGTATAGTTTCCAAAATATTCTAATAGGTTACTCACCTTGGGACAGCCGATATATGTTTCAATGACGCTTACTGAAGCTGAAAAAATGTATGTAGAAACTGACTCAAAGAATAATTAATAATAAATAATAATTATAATAATAATAATAAATAATAACAACAAATAATGGTTTTATGACAAGCAGCGCCATCCAGTGGTTGAACTTATAACAAGATTTAATTCCTAGCTATGGAAAACTTTATTTTGAACAGAGCAAACGAATAAAATTTAGGGAATACTTAAAAATTATGGATTTCTTTACTACTCATTACTTAAGCAAATCGCAGAGCAAATGGGCACTAGTTCCATGGTCAGACTATACTTATGTCGATGGTAGGTATATACTTTTACTGTTCTCCCTGCTGTCCTGTAAATGAAGAATGTCCGACCCTGTAAGTGGTGTTCTCGTCCATGTCTGATGATTTTTTTTGGGCTATAGCCGTAGCAGCAAAACGGGAAAAACATGAGAAAAGCGGGTATTTGACTCAATAGGGCGGTCTAACAAACTGTGAAAGTCAGCCATTAATCACGTGATGGCCATTTAAAAATGGTGGCTGTAGGGTAAACAAAGCGATTTTCCATAAGTCGTAATGTTATTAAAAATAAAAGTTTTGGGAAAGTGGAAAAAGATTCAGATTAAACAAAATGACTATTTTATACAGTAATCCTTTCTGAATCGGGGAGAAATGAGCATTTGCCGAAATGTTGGAAATCAACTCAAAATTTGCAGTTTATCTCTCTCGCACTTGCACAGTGTGGATAGGCATTGTTTCTCTCAGGTCAGCCTGAAGATCGGGCCAGATCGGCTTGAAGAGATACAGTTGCGCTATCTGATTTGAGAGAGATGACGTTATCTGAAATTACAAAGGTGAGTTTATTGTTAAAATTTTGACAAAACGCTTGTTTTTCCCCGATTTTTCCGCTTTGCTAAAACTTTTGATTTAAGTTAGCATTATGTCTTATTTGTGTGTTTGGTCCAGCATCACGCAAAAACTACAAAAAGGATTTTAATAACAGTTTCACTATACTGGATTCATTTGAGTCTTGGTTAGCACATAGGCTTTATTTTATAAAAATCGGTTAACGGTAACTAGAATTAGGTCATTTATAGCGTGGTGAGTTGAGGGGTTGGATGCAGGTGAAGGAAGCTACAACACGAACGAAGCTAGTTTTATATAATTTTTGTAAATTTTCGTTGCTGATAGTTTAATTTTGTAAAATCTAAACTTTTATTTAGTCTGTAAGGCGAAGAAACAGACTTCTATCCTTGGGCGTATGAGAGCTGTCAACCAGGGCTGTTGATTTAAAGGCACTTAAAATATTACTGGAAGCTGAACCTGTGCAACCCACTCTTGTTCTTCTGTTGGTTTTAAACCTGTAATATATTTAAGTAAAAATCGATAGGTAGGAATTTTCATTTCATTTCTTTGATGAATTACTCCTAATTCAATCAAAACAGTATGAAATATACATCTATATAACTACACATGCATACAAACAAGTAGGTAGTGAAACACCAGATGTGTCTGTATAATATATACGAACCAATGATGTATATGTGGAACAGAACCCATAAACTGCCATAACCCATCACTTTTACACGGTCAATCACCCTGTAGTTAATGCTCTAATCAATCAAGTATATACCAAACTCATAATCGTTTCCTACTTTTTCTTCGTGATGGATGCGGTTGCTTCGTTATAACCGTGACTGCATACCGTAAGAAATTTCTAAATCTGCCATCACTGTGTCAAACAATATATTGGGACACTGGGTGTTATATATGGATAACCCATATAACAATGAGATACTATAACGGCCTTGCGCTTGCATTTTCCGAGAAAAAAGTCGTAGCGATAATAACTCTCCCAATCAAGTTAGCCTGGAAAAAATGCAGAGCCAAAAACTTCTGGACTACTTTTTGTATACATTTTTTATATTATATAGTTTTGTGTTTCAGTTTTTTCCCATTCTGTAATTGGATCTGTATCTGCTGAATGGTGGAAAATAAAATATCCTGTGTTTGAAATTAACTCTGTGTTTCGGATCTCTGATCGTCTTCAGGTGCAAACTAGTAGTTTGTTAATTTCATAATTTCATAAAATATCCTGATTCGTTAGTGTGTAGAGCTAAATTAAAAAAAAAGTAATGCTCTTTGGATTGTTGGAATTTAATTATCAATTTTTTTCATTTCTAGACCAGGCGCCTTCATAAAATCAAAATGGTAATTTTGTGGCATATTCCATTTCCCATATTTCATTCAACTGAAACATATATTTTTAACTGTTCTTTTGGCCAACTCTTAGAGTAACTATAAGGGCGGCGCCATAGATATAATCAATGGATATAAAAATAATGGGCAGAAAAAGCACTAAATACCTAAAAAACTATATATTTACTTGAAGAAAAAGTTACAATGAAATCTCCAGACGACATTTTTTTATTGCAAGATTGTTTAGCACAAGAAGGTACAGAAACTGGAATCTCTGAGTGAATTTCTAAATGAGGAAAAAGATCTTTTGCAAGTACCGGTTGTCTCATTATATTTTGAACCCCCTGTTAACTTGTTTAATACGAGAGATAAAAAAAAACAATAAAAGCCAGTTTTATAATTTTTTGAGTGGTTTTAGATTTACCTGCTAAATAAAGCTAATATACACATTAACAGTGAGATATATTATTATATATATATTTACACCTGTGGGGGTACTAAATTTTAAAACCAATTTTTAAAAAACACTTACCCATGTAGAAAAGACACAAAGTTATTGATTATTTTGTATTGTTATTGCAAAATACCACTGAAAAACTGTTTTTTTTCTCAAAATACACCATATTTTAAAAGAAAATGTCCTAAAACTAATTTTCTTTGACAGATTTCAAAATGGAAAATGGTGAATAAGCCAAAAATTTGGCACATAATAGCTTCATTAGTTGTTTTTGAGGTTATAAAGTTGGTGATTTTTTAGACCACCTCAGGGGGGTGGTTTAAATTTATAGCCCCCAGAAAGGATTGTTTTGGGGCATTTGGTAATAAGTTCATTTACAATTTCCCTAAGTAACCGCTTTTACAAGGATTAGTTTACCTTATTTAATATCCCAAGTTGTTCATTACCCAATAAAACATCTCCTATTTTGTTCAGAAAAACGCGATATTTTAAACCCGTTTTCAGCACGAAAAATATATTTATGAGGGCACTACGAGGCAAAACAAAAATAAGTGAAGGTCACTGATTATGCACGAAAAATATACCAAACAAAAAAACCCACAACAACTATATTAATTTATTTACAAACTAAAAGTAAAACAATGAGGTTATATAAAAGCTCAGTCAAAAAACTTTCCTTACTCAAAGCCCACTCATTTAAAAGCTGTAGCTTTCATCAGTAGAGGTTGGTGCAACCCCGCGTGGGTTTAAATTTTTTATTTTCTTTTCTTCTAAATTTAAACTTGCTTCTTAAATCCAACAAAAGATTGTGTTAAGATGATTATTCAATAAACTAATTTATTAAAATTCTTCTTATAAATCAAATTATGTCCAAAAGTCAAGGATGGTTGGTTCAAAATGCTTAAAACCAAAAATTTCACTTAAACTTAGGACCGTTCTAAAATAGACTAAACCCTTTTAGTAAATCCCACCACAAGTTTCTATTTTTAAATAGAAAACCCTAAACAGTAAAAGCTTTCTTTACAGACAGGTTTATAAGCGGACCACTCTCAAAATCGGACAATATTTTTGGAACCAAATTATCAATGCCCATATAAAATACCCTCTCATAAACGACCAGCTCCCATAAGCCTACAAAAAAGTCAAAACCGTCGAGGTCCGCTCATGGAAGTTTCCACTGAATTATTGCTTTTTGAAATCGGCCTTTTATTTCTGATTTTAAAAATAATTAACACGTTATTTCTGTCCGTAGTGGTTTATAAGAAATTTGCCACTACCACACTTTTCAGAAGATAGCACTATAACTACTTAAAGAAGAAGCAGATCAATCTCCTTTTTGATAAAAAACAGGAGTTTTTGTAGTTTTTTGCCAAGGCAACAAGTTTTTTCTGTGCGTCAACTTAATCTAAGGTCCATACAACCTGTTCGGTCCTTTGGACCATCCTGTAAGGTGATCTATTTAATTAAAAAGTCAAAATGCAATAACTCTTCCGCAGCCTCTATGTTGGTTTTCCGAAGCTTAAAGATCTTTTAAGTGCCCATTACTTTGTTATGCATTTTTATTGGCCTATTAACGGTTCGGGAAAAACATTAATATGGAGATTTGATTGGGATTTGGTTACTTTTTAAAATCTTAATCAATTTGCTGGGATATAGTTTTTGGTTTTCTTGGTTCAGCAGGCAATTTACATCGTTTGCCCTTTAGAATAGAGTTTCTTTTTTTACCTAAGATCTCGACATTACAAAAGACTCCTTAGATAGAGCTTTAAAGTAGACGAGATCCAATGGGTTTTTTTTTTCTTTTAATATTTAGTATTATTGAACCTTATTCATATGGAGGATAGTAACAGTTTCTTTTACGAGTTTTTACGGCCGCCGTAGCGCAGTGCCGGGATGGCGATTCAAGTGGCGGCTATTTTTTATAACGACCCGATTTTCCGGTATCTAGGGGTGAACGCTGGCAACATCGCATCTTGTGTGGTTTGTAAGGTCACCTCATCTCTCGATAAATTTTGACTTCCACAGTTGACTTCTGTCATTTTTGTTTACTTTTTCCGTTCGTAAAGTTGTTTCTTTTTATAAAAGTGCCGTTTTTCAGTTTAATGCATTAAAAAAAGACTGGGAATTTAAATTTTATTATCCAAGATTCAGAGCTTTTGCGCTTCCCGAATATGTATTTTGAGACCCACCTTCTCCACAGAGTACGAAATTCAATGCCGGTAATCATTTGCAAACCAAAAAGAAGAGAAACTTGACCAAATTTTACAACAACAGCCTTAAAAAGAAGGTAAGCATATAGTTCAAAAGACGGATTTTGGCATTTGCAAAAAATTTCATTTTAGGATTTACCAATATTACCATTATAGCAGTTGTCTATCTTTTTTTCAAGTGTTTTACACCCATAGTCGCAAAAAACTGTTTTTACGAGAAGGGTAACAAAATTGATATGAGGTTTATTTTGGTAATTATGCAGTATACGGTTTTTTGCCAGTTTTGATTTTTTATGACAAATTATTTATGGGGGCACCTACTAGGGTCCCTAGGACCCCAAATCCGTCTGCGCCGCTTGATTTTTTTTTTCAATTTTTTTTGTGTTTTTTTGTATTTTTTCTCTCTAAAACATTCCAATCCAACATAGCCCAACCCAACCTATTCCAAGCCAAACCCAAAACAATCAAAAAAATACATTACAACGGCGCAGGCGGATTTGGGGTCCTAGGGACCCTAGTAGGTAACTCTATAAAGAATTTTTTATAAAAAATCAAAAATGGCAGAAAACCGTATACTGCATAATTACCGAAAACCCTATACGTTACCGGTTTAATAAATAATAATTATAATTTGCAGCATGCATGTTCATCCTTACCTCTTTATGGGTTATTTCTCTGAAATCCAGCAGGCGTTTTCTGGCTTGTTTTTATAGATTCTTTCTTTTTTAACTTATCACTAGTTATTAGATGTTAACTCTAGGTAAGTTTGTTTTTTTAAGCACTCCACACGTTGAGTATAAATTAGACTTAAGTTTTTATCTTTTTTCTTTCAATTTTCACTATTTACATTGAGGCATTTTTATTTACCTCTTGATACAGCAAAAGTTAACATCGAACTTCTGATGAGAATATTTTTAAAAAGCCGCGCAGAGAAAAATGAAAACTAACAAAATAAATAACAACTTTTGAGGTTATATTTCAAATTGAAGTCAGCCACAGTTAGTTTACTGTGAAGTCAGCAAAGCGAGCCGAGACGACGGTGTTCTTACCAGCGATATATATTGTGGTATATATAATTGGTTGCCTATCCTTGGCAATGATTTTTAGTAAATATTATAATTTAAATCAAAATATTATACTATTCTATTGGTATTATGCCTCATAAGTCCTAAAATATCCCTCAATTTTTTTTTCTCATAAGTTGTAAGGCGTAAAATGCCTGCAAAAAGATAACGATTTTCAAACCGACCTCTCTTTGGGTCGGAGCACTGGCAACAGTGCATCAGCAAATTTGTTCTTAAAAATTCGATGGCACGTTTGTATAGTTGCTTTAAGAAAACTTTAGAAATGTTTATTGGTGCTAAAACAAAGACAAAGGTTGTTTTATCACATTTCGATAGCATACTTGCATTGAAAGATCACAAAACTCATAAAAAAATCAATTTATATTTATTTCAAGTCCTAAGTAGGTAACTAAAGTAAACTTCAGTTTCCTTTTACAACCGTACGTGTAAACTCGGTTTGAAAGTCGGGTCGCTATTTAAAATAGCCGGCACTTGAATCGGGGTCCGGGTTCGAATCGTCACGAAATTTTTTATACGTTTAAGGCTATAGTTTCTCCCCAAATTTTAAGTAAAAAAAAGTACAACTCGCAACGCCTTGTTCTTTAATTTTTTAATCTTTTGCCAGAATGCACAGGGAAAACTAAAAATTAGAATTAGCTGAAATTTTGCCGGGGTGATCATTTTTAAATTCCTAACAAAAATATCTGAAGGATTTTTCAAAATTCTCAATTATTTTTTCTTCAAAATAAAAGCTCTGGTGATGTCATCTATCCCAAAAGCTTCAAAATAATTGTAGTTTATAACAAACCCGATTTAGAAAAAAAAATAGAGAAATACTCACAATTTCCTCTGGATTACATTTTTCTTTTTTATATTTCCTTGCTTTAGCGAAAATAAAAACTAAGTTTCCTTTATTCTAAAAGCCTGTGCACTCCGGAGAAGAAAACCGATCAATCACACTTCATTGAATTTGGGAGACACACGCATTTCAAGTGTTGCCCGATAGATCGCAGAATTTATACGATTCCATGGTTAGTGCAGGTGTTTTGTCAACAAAAAGGATTTTCGATTTAAGTATTGGTCCTGGTTCTGGTTGACATTATTTTGACATAAATTTTGACAGCGGTTCTAAAATAATGACGTCATTTAAAATATTATTAAGATATCTTTGATTTTACTCAAAAAGACTATCTATAATTTTGCAAAATTTTAGGGGTTATGTTTACAACCAAAGGGCCGAACAACCTCCCAGGCTGGTTTTAAAATTTCATAACCGGGTTGCAACTGTGACGTCATTGTTTTAAAACGAAAGGACCGGTTGCGGTTCTGGTTCAACCAGAACCAGGACCAATTGTAAAACGAAAATCCTTAAACTTTAAATCGGGCCGCAGTGGGACAGAAGAGTATTTTTACGTTTTCTGACAGAAAACCATTCGAGGTTATGTTTATCTTTCAAAAATGTGTTTTCAAAAACATTGTTCTGAAACAAATATGAAACCACTCCGCGTGTGCGGTCGCCCGCCGAAAAAGGCCAGCGCTGCCCTGCGCATCTATCAAAGAACCAAGAGAACTTTACTGGCTCGCTGGGATTACTAGGAATTTGCATGAAACTTTCGGCGCCCATAACCCCAGATAACTTTGTTTTTATTTTGATTCAACCATTTTTTTTTAAATTTAAATTATTGCGGCATAGTTATGTGCAAGTGTACCAGTAAAATCTTGGAGCGTAAAGGATAGATTTTATAACCTCAGTTTCAAAAACACACGGATACTTGAGTACTAACAAAACAGGTCAATAAAGCTCCATTTAGAGGTTGGAAAGACTTTTGCTAGTCGTTGGCGCTCCTGTTTAAAATAGAATACGATTGTTTCCTCTAGCGCCAGTAGCCGATTTTAAAATGCATCTTTAAGTTAATCTGTTGTCGGTATCAGCTAGCGGGAGTGTTTCTAATTCAATTATAAATGCACCTGTAAATGCAACCTTAAACATTACACCCAGTTACTTTAATACGTATAGTTGGGTAGCGTTTTTTTAGCAGGTAATTCTGCAATAAATGGTTTGCTTTTATTTCAGTATTTTACTTGGTTTTTTAGCGGCGTAGAACGCGAAAAGTTAAAATAAGTAACCTAAAACCTAACCCCAAATTTTTGAACCGGTGCTAAAAAATATGGTGTCCCACTGTGGATAAACATAAATAAAGTCTCCGCTTTGCCATGAAAAACAAATTCAATGACGTATAATTTGCAAACAAATCAGATGGACATAGTTAAATTGATTTCCCGTACAGTGTTGCTAAACACAATTCCCCAGATTGTAACTACTACGACCTTAAGGTCAGTGTTGCGAGGAACATGATAATTATCAGAATCTATGATAATTTTGGGTGAACAACAAATTCTCACATAAAACGCCATTGATTCTTATAATTAACGGAAACAGTGAATATACGGGTTCCTAAGCAAATTCTTAGGGGGCCAAGCAGCCGTGTATAAGACGCAGACAAACGGAAAAGCACATTAGGCAGAAAAGGATGGGCATGGGGCGATGTTCTCACTACATCTTACACGTAGTAAATCCATTCCAGGTTGTTGTTTTCTAATGTTTTCCATTTTCATACCTTTAGGACTGGAATAAAAATTGTTTTTGCTTGACTTTAATACCAAACTGATAAAAGATATCGTAAAAAAAAAATATTTTTCGGCTTTTAATTTTGTAACCATTATCCTTACACACTGTTTACAGGCTGGGGACTGAGATACATGCAAATGCCTAACCTAAAGCGTTCATACACGGCCGGAGAAATCTACTGAGATATTTCCGTAGAAACTTTATCAAGCAAATAGGACGGGTTGACGCCTTCGAACGTCCAACCCGGGTTTTGCACTTTAATTCGAGATAAAAAAGGAGGAACAGTCAGATGTGGGGCCGTGCACAAATTACGTAACGGTGATTTTACCAATTTTTGACCCCCTCCCTATGTAATGTTTTGTAACGGTTTGACACGCCACTCCCCTAATATTACGTAACGATTTCAAGACCACTACCCCCCCCCAAAAAAAAAAACTTTTCACTTATTTTCATTCCAAATTTTCTTAGTTTCACACAAATGCAAACGCTGTCGAAAACCCCCCTCCGCCCTACGTAACGTTTTGTAACCCCCCTCCCCCCTATGACCATTATGTAATTTGTGCACGGCCCCTGTAGTCCCAGTGGAGGAGGGGGAGAAAATTGAGATTTTTTCTTAAAAATTATACTCTTTAGACCTATTTTCTTGCGTTCCCGAAAAATTTTTGAAAAAAAATTGTAAGCGGCGCCATTTTTATTTCGTGCTTTGTTTTTCTAACATTTTTGCGTTCGGCTAATTTAATCTTCTCACTCGAAACCAAGATCCCCCGTTTTAGGAAAACTGATCCCGTCTCTGTTTCTAAATTTTTTCGAATGAAAGTAGAGTATGACCATGGGGGAAATAATTTTTTTCTACGGTATGACGAAAATTTCGAGAAAGTTGAAGAAAAAAATAAAAAAAGTGGCAGAGCTCAAGTTTTTCGTAAAAAAAACGTTTTTTGTAAAGAAACAGAGCAAAATAAATCTTTTCACCCCTTTTTGGGTGTTACAAATATTGGCAGCCCCTTATTTTTCGCTTTTACCCTCCCGCTAGTTTTGAAGAATTGGTTCGCTACATGTTTCGAGATCATGCCATAAAACACCTCGAAAATATCAAATGTAGTGTAGGGCCAGCTTTATTTAAAATCAATAATATCACAAGCAAAAAGCTCTGCAGGAAAAACAGGGCCGTTTATTGATTTCTTTGGCTGCTAGTGCTAGCTGCATGGTTTGGCCGTTTCCGGATAGATGTCACTAGTAGAACAGAATGGAAAGAAATTTAATTAAAAGCGAAGATATTTCTTTCTAATGTTAACAACCTCACGAGTTTATCGCTCAGTATCGTAAATAATGGACCCTGCCGCCTCCTTTAAGCAAGAAAAAGCTGTGGTTTGGACCTGAAAACATCTAATTTTTAATTAGATTAGATGTTCGCCATCTAGCGGAATTTGCAAACATCTTGTCAACGGTTATTATTGCAACTATGATTTATGCTCACAATGAAAGAGTGGCGACAATTTTTTCTAATGAAAGCAGTCCGGAGATAATAACAAACTGGCACCATTGCTCAATATACCTGTTTCTTTTGTGCGCGCAGAACTTTCTATGCCATTTCTGTTTGATTTATTGAAATCCTATCCCTAAGGAAAATCTTAGGAACCCGTATAATTGAGATATAAAGAACGCGTCGCGTCGTTTTTCGATCGATCACAGAAGGATGGCTCTTCTTTACTTATGTGTTTGGATCGGCGCGCGGCGGTGAAAAATGAATGAATATTGAATACGAATTCGGTGGATCCACGACATATAAATCGTTGCTATTTTAAGCGCCTTGTAAAATCTATAAATTCATGTTTTTAAGGCTCATAAAAACCTGATAGTTTACTATATAGTATATATTTATTATAAAAAAGGCGCCAAAAATTATTTTATATAAACGTTTAACAAGAAATTCCGCTTAATCGATAGTATATCAAAACCTCGAAACTCAAAATTAAGACCACAACCAATGCAATAGGTATTAAAACCCAATACGGGTACCTAATTTCAAGTTTCAATGCAAAACTCGCAAATAAAATACCAATACTAAAGTTTTTAAACGAACGAGTACTCGAATAACGGATCCGAAGTAAAGAGTATCGAATCCAAAAGTAACGAATCGGTACGAGTACTCAAAAGTAGTGATGTGTGATTCGTGAACGATTCGTTCACTATGATCGAATCACTTGCGAGTATTGAGTGATCGAATCATGTTTGCTCGATACGATTCAATCAGTCAAATGAGTCAAATGACCGACGAAGACAGAATGAATCAAATCGGAACGGATCAACGACTGTGGCGATACACTGAATCAGTTGGAAATAGGTCGATCGTTTCGTTCCTTTGATTCGAATTTCTGCGAGATTGTTTGGTCAGCAGAGTATGTCGTATTTATCTGCATCCTGCAGACCTTTTTTTTGTCACCATTTTCTTTAATTTCAAATGATTGATTCAAAAGATTCGATCACTCTAGAAACGAATCACTGATCGATTCGTTTAGTACAAAATAATCGATTTATCCATCTCTACTCAAAAGTAACCGAATCTCCCAGCTCTACGAAAGATTTATTCGCTCTGACGGGAGACTAGAATGACGATCAGAATGTTTCAGTTGGTAAATAAACAAAAGATGACAAAAAGGACGAGAAACATGCTTTCCAGCGCCATCTGTCAGGTAATAAAATAACTAAAGGATCACTTTATCAATGCATCAGAGGTGCGCCTTTAGGACTTTCATTCTTAGTGTACGGTGGCAAATAATGAATGGCAAAAAATAGTTTGTTTGTTCTCAAAACCTTGCTATTTTCATTTAATTGAAAGGCCCAATACGTGGGATTGAGCTCCAGAAATTGGTCGTAAGACTCATTTATATTGTCCCCCGCCACGGAAATCTTTAGTAAAAGGCGAAAGATTTATTCGCTCTGACGGGAAACCAGAGTGCCGAACAGAATGTTTCACTTAGAAGATAAACAAAAAATGACGAAAAGGACGAGAAACATCCTTAGCAGCGCCATCTGTCAAGTAATAAATTAACTTAACGATCACTTTATCATTGCATCAGAGGTGCCTTTTGGGACTTTCATTCAGTGTATAGTGGCAAATAATGAATGGCAAAAAAAAATGTATATGTTGTCAAAACCTTACTATTATCATTTAATTGAAATGCCCAATCCGTGGGATTGAGCTCCAGAAATTGGTCGCAAGACTCATTTATATTATCCCCCGCCACGGAAATCTTTAGTAAAAGGCGAAAGATTTATTCGCTCTGACGGGAAACCAGAGTGACGAACAGAATGTTTCACTTGGCAGTTAAACAAAACATAACGAAAAGGATAAGAAACATGCTTAGCAGCGCTACCTGTCAAGTAATAAATTAACGTAACGATCACTTTTATCATTGCAACCTTACTATTTTCATTTAATTGAAAGGCCCAATACGTGGGATTGAGCTCCAGAAATTGGTCGTAAGACTCATTTATATTGTCCCCCGCCACGGAAATCTTTAGTAAAAGGCGAAAGATTTATTCGCTCTGACGGGAAACCAGAGTGCCGAACAGAATGTTTCACTTAGCAGATAAACAAAAAATGACGAAAAGGACGAGAAACATCCTTAGCAGCGCCATCTGTCAAGTAATAAATTAACTTAACGATCACTTTATCATTGCATCAGAGGTGCCTTTTGGGACTTTCATTCAGTGTATAGTGGCAAATAATGAATGGCAAAAAATAGTGTATATGTTGTCAAAACCTTACTATTTTCATTTAATTGAAAGGCCCAATCCGTGGGATTGAGCTCCAGAAATTGGTCGTAAGACTCATTTATATTGTCCCCCGCCACGGAAATCTTTAGTAAAAGGCGAAAGATTTATTCGCTCTGACGGGAAACCAGAGTGCCGAACAGAATGTTTCACTTAGCAGATAAACAAAAAATGACGAAAAGGACGAGAAACATCCTTAGCAGCGCCATCTGTCAAGTAATAAATTAACTTAACGATCACTTTATCATTGCATCAGAGGTGCCTTTTGGGACTTTCATTCAGTGTATAGTGGCAAATAATGAATGGCAAAAAAAAATGTATATGTTGTCAAAACCTTACTATTATCATTTAATTGAAATGCCCAATCCGTGGGATTGAGCTCCAGAAATTGGTCGCAAGACTCATTTATATTATCCCCCGCCACGGAAATCTTTAGTAAAAGGCGAAAGATTTATTCGCTCTGACGGGAAACCAGAGTGACGAACAGAATGTTTCACTTGGCAGATAAACAAAACATGACGAAAAGGATAAGAAACATGCTTAGCAGCGCTACCT
This sequence comes from Oxystoma pomonae, assembly GCA_963921995.1. Taxonomy (NCBI): domain Eukaryota; kingdom Metazoa; phylum Arthropoda; class Insecta; order Coleoptera; family Brentidae; genus Oxystoma; species Oxystoma pomonae. Next base: position 14,711,508 of record OY998170.1, on the reverse strand, counting down.
GTCAAGTAATAAATTAACGTAACGATCACTTTTATCATTGCATCAGAGGTGCCTTTTTGGGACTTTCATTCACTGTCTAGTGGCAAATAATGAATGGCAAAAAATAGTGTATATGTTGTCAAAACCTTACTATTTTCATTTAATTGAAAGGCCCAATACGTGGGATTGAGCTCCAGAAATTGGTCGTAAGACGCATTTATATTGTCCCCCGCCCCGGAAATCTTTAGTAAAAGGCGAAAGATTTATTCGCTCTGACGGAAAACCAGAGTGACGAACAGAATGTTTCACTTGGCAGATAAACAAAACATGACGAAAAGGATAAGAAACATGCTTAGTTGCGCCACCTGTCAAGTAATAAATTAACTTAATGATCACTTTATCAATGCATCAGAGGTGCCTTTTGGGACTTTCATTCAGTGTATAGTGGCAAATAATAGTGTATATGTTGTCAAAACCTTACTATTTTCATTTAATTGAAAGGCCCAATCCGTGGGATTGAGCTCCAGAAATTGGTCGTAAGACTCATTTATATTGTCCCCCGCCACGGAAATCTTTAGTAAAAGGCGAAAGATTTATTCGCTCTGACGGGAAACCAGAGAGCCGAACATAATGTTTCACTTGGCAGATAAACAAAAAATGACGAAAAGGACGAGAAACATCCTTAGCAGCGCCATCTGTCAAGTAATAAATTAACTTAACGATCACTTTATCATTGCATCAGAGGTGCCTTTTGGGACTTTCATTCAGTGTATAGTGGCAAATAATGAATGGCAAAAAAAATGTATATGTTGTCAAAACCTTACTATTTTCATTTAATCGAAATGCCCAATCCGTGGGATTGAGCTCCAGAAATTGGTCGTAAGACTCATTTATATTATCCCCCGCCACGGAAATCTTTAGTAAAAGGCGAAAGATTTATTCGCTCTGACGGGAAACCAGAGTGACGAACAGAATGTTTCACTTGGCAGATAAACAAAACATGACGAAAAGGATAAGAAATATGCTTACCAGCGCCATCTGTCAAGTAATAAATTAACTTAATGATCACTTTATCATTGCATCAGAGGTGCCTTTTTGGGACTTTCATTCACTGTATAGTGACAAATAATGAATGGCAAAAAATAGTGTATATGTTGTCGAAACCTTACTATTTTCATTTAATTGAAAGGCCCAATCCGTGGGATTGAGCTCCAGAAATTGGTCGTAAGACTCATTTATATTGTCCCCCGCCACGGAAATCTTTAGTAAAAGGCGAAAGATTTATTCGCTCTGACGGGAAACCAGAGTGACGAACAGAATGTTTCACTTGGCAGATAAACAGAACATGACGAAAAGGATAAGAAACATGCTTAGCAGCGCCATCTTTCAAGTAATAAATTAACTTAACGATCACTTTATCATTGCATCAGTGGTGCCTTTTGGGACTTTCATTCACTGTATAGTGGCAAATAATGAATGGCAAAAAATAGTGTATATGTTGTCAAAACCTTACTATTTTCATTTAATTGAAAGGCCCAATCCGTGGGATTGAGCTCCAGAAATTGGTCGTAAGACTCATTTATATTGTCCCCCGCCACGGAAATCTTTAGTAAAAGGCGAAAGATTTATTCGCTCTGACGGGAAACCAGAGTGACGAACAGAATGTTTCACTTGGCAGATAAACAAAACATGACGAAAAGGATAAGAAACATGATTAGTAGCGCCACCTGTCAAGTAATAAATTAACTTAATGATCACTTTATCATTGCATCAGAGGTGCCTTTTTGGGACTTTCATTCAGTGTATAGTGGCAAATAATGAATGGCAAAAAATAGTGTATATGTTGTCAAAACCTTACTATTTTCATTTAATTGAAAGGCCCAATACGTGGGATTGAGCTCCAGAAATTGGTCGTAAGACTCATTTATATTGTCCCCCGCCACGGAAATCTTTAGTAAAAGGCGAAAGATTTATTCGCTCTGACGGGAAACCAGAGTGACGAACAGAATGTTTCACTTGGCAGATAAACAGAATATGACGAAAAGGACAAGAAACATGCTTAGCAGCGCCATCTTTCAAGTAATAAATTAACTAAACGATTACTTTACTAATGCATCAGAGGTGCCTTTGGGACTACACTCTTAGTTTACAGTGGCAAATAATGAATGGCAACAAATAGTATGTATTGTTCTCAAAACTTACTATTTTCATTTAATTGAAAGGCCCAATTCATGGGATTGAGCTCTAGAAATTGGTCGTGTCGTAAGGCTGCAGGCTACAGAGAACCTAGCAGTGGAGGTAGCTTAATTCTATAGGATTTTTTTAGAATAGTGAAAAGACGCGCGTACGCGACACGCGGGCAGACTTTCTGCTGTGACTCGGTTTGAGTCAAGGCGCATTTGTTATGGGCTTGATATTTAAAATAATTGTTAACATTTTTAATACAATCTAAAGGAATTGTTTACTATTTAAAAAATTACATTTAAAAAGATGATGTTTTTCTAGGTGAAACATCGCTTCCATGGACCGCACGCAGCTGCTTTTGTTTTATTTTTTTGAAAAAGTTTCGCTGTGGTATAATAGCTAAATTTGGTGGGTATCAGGTACACATGTATAATTAAGGATACACCTGACAATATATCCCTAATTTTAATTATTAGTTACACAACGCAGTATTCAATTTGTAATTCCATCCATCATGGAATGTGATTGATTAAACAGTTTATTGCTCGATACCAGAATAATATGTAGTTAGGTAAACCATTATTGTGTACATCATCAAGTATATATACTGTTAGTAGGTGATAAATATACAAACTGTAACCAATAGTATGTCAGTAAGTATATACTTTTCTTACAACTACCTACTTTTCCCAAAAAATACGAATAAAAAACAGAGCTTTAATTGGGCGAACGCAAACAAAATGGATTATATCTCCCTCAGAGCTGACGCCCCTGTGCATGCATAGAACACAAACTCAAGTTTCGAATGCAGGTGCACCTAAAATAATTGCTACCTTAGATAAAAAAATGAATAAAGCAATTTAAGTAACAAAAAGGTGGACGATTCTGCGGTTTTCGCAAGGGTTAACATAAATCAACACACCGCCCTTTTACCAAGGGTCAAATTCGTATAATAATTTAATTATACAAGAGGTTGCCTGCGCTACGCGCGCCGATAATCACATAACTATATCAATTGATGCCTAATAACATGCGGGGGTGGCGCCCTCTATATTCGGAGGCATGATTACACGGGACCTTGATCGACGCTATTGTCGCGCCAGGCATTGTCCCCTAGGGGCGGCAAATTACACCCTCTTTGCGTCGGGACGCCACAGCCGCCAGGGTTGCCGGACGTCTCTGGTACAATATATATCAATTAAGCCCTGGTTCAAATGAGCACAGGATAATTAAGCGCAGAACAATTAAGCGCTGAGATATTGAGAGCGCGGGACTACTGAGCACTGGGGACAATTGAGTACTGTTCACAAAATTGTGTATTTTGACGAAATTACATTGTATTTTATATATTACACACAGATGTGTGTATTTTATACACAGCACAAGGGATGCCCTCGGTTTATCAGAATCTGCAAAATCAGACCCGTTAAACAAAAGAAAGTTCAATTATAAAATCATTTACTATAGAAACAGCAATTCGTTAAAGCAATTTTTTATCCGAACCTTATTTCTTCAAACCCATTCAATAACAAATTTGAAATTTATAATACCCCTTAAATTAGGTTTTTTTAATTATTTATCCTTAACCCCCCCCCCCCCGAACTCAATTCCTGGCCACGAGCCATGGGCGCTATTTTACCATAAAATTGTGTCTTTTTAACTTGTTACCCGGAATTATATGTTAAATTTACTCAAATTTACTTTTATACAGAGCACAGATCGACATTTAACCAAGGGCATGTCAAACACTCCCGCCGCGGGGGGGCCCATGGCATATTGAAAAGTAAAAAAAAAGAATATAATATATAAAACAAATACACACACAAATACCTTATATCTTTATAGTTAGTTTTATTATATATTATAAATATTTGTAATAATAAAATATAGGGAAAATATCAGGATTTCACATTAAAAATGTCCTCCGCATTAACTTTGTTATTGTCGACAAAAAATCGAGTAGAACAGGGGGGTAACCTAAAAAAACTTTGCGGGGGGAATCAGAAAAATCTGACACTCTTCTGCATTTAACGAAAGAACAAAAGATTTTGTATCTATCATACATATATCTACATACTGTAAAGTATACTGAAGGGTTTAATATAGGGGTGGAGCGATATACCTATTAGCTCAAATATACGTCCTTCCAGCAAGTACCTCTACTTTCTCTCCTATTTATCTCCCTTTATCACTCTATTATCTCGTTTGGCTTGGTAACGCTGTTCTGCACATGCGTCGCGCCACCGTCATTTGACGGTAAAAATACAAAAAGCCTGGATTTTTTTTATTTTTACGCAGCAGCATCTTTTACAACAAATGAAAACACGGAATCAAAACAAGTAAACAACAAAAATGGCGTCGCCTCGATTTGGGACGCATGACTTAGCACGCGAAGCCGCCCGATATTAACCGAAACCCCTCGAGCCTCGGATAGATAAATTTTTGCGCGTGTGCAAAAGGACGGAGCTAAGCAAATGTCTTTTGTTTTGGTATTTCTATGGCTTGATACCATTTTTATTAAATTTTATTTTTATTTGAAAATGGTCAAAACTCCTAAAGTTTTTAAATAGCTTATCGAATAGCGGCAGAATAGCTCGGAAAATAAAAGAGGCGTTGGACGTTGATGCTCGTAAGGAATGCAAAAGTGAAACCCCCATTTAAATATTTAAAATAGTAAATGTGGCAACGTGGCTATCAATTGAGCAATCCAGCAAAATCCCAGTGCTTGCCGCCCTCCTGCGGGATCCTGAAAGAGGGAAAAGGCGGGCTGTTGTGACAGACCTGATTCCTGTAATTTGCTTATCACCAATCGCGGGGAAATTCTCTCTCGTTCAATCGAGTACACACGTCCGCGAAATAAATGCAAACCTTTTGAAGGGCCAAGAAAGTAAACAATTTAACTTTTTATCGTGCATTTTTGTCATTCCTATTTCAAGAAACACAAAAATAAGCAACCGAATAATTTAATGTGTCATTTTGGCCCCGAATCAGCCCTTTGGGAAAGCTTAAGTAGGTACAACAGGGGATAAACATACTCCAGTGAAGAACAATCTAGTGGTCGCGTCGTGGAAATTGCCAGATTCGCACCCTTACAATAAATGATTCAAATATAACAAAATAATGTGTAATTTATTTTGATTTTGACTGTGCCGACCAAGGGTCACTGGCTTGTTGAGAAAAATATAGAGAGGACTAATATGATTTTCTTCCTTTATACATGTCGGGGGCACAACCAAATAAAGTTGAAAAAGTTTTCAACAGGGAAAATTTGACCAAATAAAAACACTTGTCAAAAAATATACAAATTGTACCATTTTTTGCGTCAATTAATGTCAAAATCTTCTGATGGTGCTGATTCTGGTTTTTGTAGGATGTTATTCTGTTTTTGTAGGATGTGATTTTGGTTTTTGTAGGATGTGATTCTGGATTTTGCAGGATGTGACCACTGATCTATATAAATTATGGATTGGTGATACAGCAGTTAAGTTGCTTTCCGCAACGTTGCGTTTACGTTTGACAAAACTAATGTTTTTTGTTTGGTGGGATTAAGGTGTTCCTTTTTCCACTTTTTAAACGTCAGCAATTCTTATTGGGCTCCTTTAATCAAAATGTCTCGAATAAAAATCTTCTAAAGAGCAGGACGGCGACGAGTCTTGAACCATTTTGGTCACAGGCGCTGCTCTTGTAAAATTGAAAACAAAAAATTCTAACCAAAAAATTTACCAGCCACCACAACTCCAACGACTTTGAGAGCTGGTGGAAATAATCAACGCTAGAGTACGTCCGCAAATTTAAAGTTTTCGTCGGGAGATGTTTCTGTTCTTTACCAATAGCATAATTCTCGGACATACCTTTTTTTGACATCGGCACCAATAATAATAAAGGCTGATATACATAAAATTTTTGCGTTATACCCACGTAAACGATTAAAATAACTAAAAGTATCACATCCAACGCAACGTTGCGGAAAAAAACGCAACTATGATCTAAAAGTGTACGACCGAGGAACCGAACCGAGGGACGTTTTTCAAGAGAATTTTTCTACAAGTGACTTATTCTACTGGTTTTGAACAAAAGAACTAAAAAGTTTGGCCACTCTTCGGACGTCTCGTCACTACTTTTGAGCGCCTTTAGGTTTGTTTTATTTTTTGTTATAGGACACACTAAGAAATATTTTTTACCATAAGCACAATCTTGGATCTATGACAGGAAAGCCGAAAATAGCTGTCAAAGTTTGACATATAATATCCAAAATCAGGCAAACCATGGCCGATTTTGATTAACAAGGTGTCAATTCCTACTAAGTTGAGCAATATGGATCCAAAAATGCTAACCATTTTGACATCTGTCAATTCCTATCAAATTGACGGCACCTTTTTTTTAGTTTTTGATATTTGGTGACATGTGATATAATCTTTTATACTTTTATCGGAACCCTGAGTCCGAAAATTGAATTAAAAGTGACAGCTGTGGGGAAATGTCATTTGTTCTAACTAACGAAAGTGTCCAATTTGGTTTTTATATAATATACAAATAGTTTATTAGCAATAAATACAAGTGACATTCTATTCTATTTACAAGTGACAGATTTTGACATTGACAACTCTGAGTCCAAAAATTGAATTAAAAGTGACAGCTGTGGAGACCTGTCATTTATTTTATATAAAAAACAGTGTTCAATTTAGCTCTTTTTTTTTATTTTAAAACAGTTTATTAATAAATGATACAACTAACAATCAATTCACAAGTGACATTTTTTGAAAGTTGTCAAATCCTGAAAATATGATAAAAGCGCTTTTTTAATTTTAACAAACAACTTTTACTTCACTTCACTTCACTGGCACTGTACTATAAATTGAACAGCTTATTAAGTTTTAAAAAAATGACAGGTTCCACAGCTGTCACTTTTTTTTTTCAATTTTTGAACTCAGGGTTCCGACAAAAGTATAAAAGGTTATATCACATGTCACAAAATAGCAAAAACTAAAAAAAATAGGTGCCGTCATTTTGACAGGAATTGACAGCTGTCAAAAGGGATAGCATTTTTAGATTCAGCTTGCTCAACTTAGTAGGAATTGATATTTTGTTAATCAAAATCCGTCATGGTTTGCCTGCTTTTGGATATTACATGTCAAACTTTGACAGCTATTTTCGGCTCCCCTGTCATAGATCCAAGGTTGTGCCCATGGTAAAAAATGTTTCTTAGTGTATAACATACTTACACCGTATCTCATAGTTATATGCTTACAAATATCACGGGGAAAAATTTTCCATTTAAATACTGCGTGGTACACACTGACAATGACATTTACATTTGGCTTCCGTGTTTAATTGTGTACCTGCCTGCTTGATGTCGGGGTTAACGCCGCGACTTTCAAGCAGGAGATGCCGGGTTCAAGCCCCGGGTCTTTGTAAGATTAAGGTAAAACGCAGTATGGAGCGGAGTAGGCCGAGTTAGCTAGAAGGCAGGCTAATTCGATTCCATACCGTCCCTCGGAGAGGACGGTCCCGTGTGATCCATATGTTGATAGTGGAGCACGTTAAAGATCCCTAGCCCCGACAAAGGGGTTTAGGCTAAATTAAATCCTTCTAGGAAAACAAAACTGCCTTCCTAGGGGGTGATCATCAGACCGGTTTGATGAGTCGGGTAAGAGGGGAACCCAGGGAAAATAAGCGTAAAAGGTATCTTAGGCCCTACCCCTCTATTCACGCCGGTATCCAGGCCGGATGGGATCGGATATCACGTGGAGGCGGACTTAGATACACAATCCCTAATTCGGTAGACTACGAAAGTAGTTGATGACCCTACGGGACTCAAAAAAGTGACGATAATCAAATGAGAAGAGAGAGAGACTGTTTAATTGTCAGCCTCCATATTGAAATTGGTCCGGAGAATTTGGAATGAGGTGTATGTTAAGCTCGCAGAAACGGACCTTTATTGCTCGAAATCAGTGGTTTCAAACCACTTCACTTCTCTCAATCGATCGATCAGATCCTACGTTACCCATCAGAAGCGGCACCAAGATCGATATGGGTGGTGCACATCAGCCTCTTCAGGCAAAGGCTCTCGAGTTTCAGCTACTTGTATTGCCTCGAATCTTTTGATAAAAAGTATACTGTGGAGCCTCGTTAACAATAAAACCGCCCAAAGTCTAGGGATTGCGGCCTCCGCAAAAAGGCTTCTGATTTAAATGTAACCAACTTTATGAGCTTTGCCCGGATTATTTACGAGACAGATTGATTGTTTCTCATTTTAATAAGCCCTAGGCGGGCCGCGCTAACCGCAACTGCAACTATACCTGAGCTTTTTTAATTACTGTTGCGTTGTGTGTTTATGAGATGTTGTAAATAAAACGGCTTGGAGCTGGAAAAGACGCGGTGGCAGAAAAGGAATGTAATCTCCTATACTATCTACCTACAAATTGCAGTAAAAAACTCGCAATTTGGACTTAACTTGAATGTTGGAAAAACAAAATGGATGGTCATATCCAAGGAGAAAGATATTAGGGGCATGTTAGAAATAAATGACGAATAAGTCGAATGCATCGATTCGTACAAATCATATATAGGTAACTTTAGAAAACAAAGGAAAAAACCTACTGCGCATGCCTCACGCGGTCTACTCGCTCCTAAAAGAATTTTTGGCTCTGCATTTTTTCCAGGCTAACTTGATTGGGAGAGTTATTAGGAACCTTTTGCACCTCTTTTGAAAAATCCCCGTTAGGTGACTTTATCGATTAATAGGCACTTATTGGGCGTACATTTTCGCGTTCCCTTCTTAAGGAAAATTGACATTTGACATCTGAGCATGCGTGTGACCTGCGTTGTTATTAAGGGAACCGTAATGAAATACGCTGTTCCCTTATTTCGGTAAAGTTACCATAGGTCCCTTATCTTTAAATATAACCTCAATTAGCACGGATAATAGTGATGGTTGGTTTGTTTCTCGACACGACTTTTCAATATTCTTTGCAGTTTTAGTTTAACCATACTTAACCATACTATAAAAGAAGTGTACTTTTCCTTATTCCTAACCTAAAATTTCTAACCTTGTAGGGATTTTCCCTGATAAATTCTCGCAAAAGAATTATATCGTCAGTGTAGGTTCCTTCAATTTATTCATTATTTTTTCACATAAATTTTAAAAATCCAAAAGACTGTTTTTGTTAAAAATAATGAATAAATTGAAGAAACCTACACTGACGATATAATTCTTTTGTTTATAAACAAAAACAGTCTTTTGGATTTTTAAAGAAAACTGTCTTTTGGATTTTTAAAATTTATGTGAAAAAATAATGAATAAATTGGAGAAACCTACCCAGTAAACATGCTTGCTACGGGAAAAGTACGGCTCAGTGAAGGACACTCCGGGAGATAATTGGGCCACACTTTGCTAGTAAAAGCCTTTTGGTTGATACGTTGATACCAGGTGAACTATTTTTACAACTTCCTGCACAGAAAGCGCATTATTGTCGAAACGTCCCGAAAAAACCCGACAGCTAAACTTGCTGTATTATAGCCAAAAATGTTATTTTCTGTTTTTACAACTTTATTGCTCCAATTTGGTTTTTATTGGTGTCAGGACTGATTTAAAAAAGCTACAAAGTTTGCAAAGCAAAGTTTAATAAACACTTTTGCTTTTAATACCAGTATGGTCATCAAAATGAGTTGCACTTACATTATGAAAGCAAAAAGCATTAAAAAAACTAAGCAAGCTAATTTACAACTAAAAAGGTGGTGACAAAACGTTTTCACAGCTTTACTTTGGTCATAAATTCTAATGTGTAAAATGTGTGTCACTTGGGATCAATTGTTTGGCATGAATGGACGGTCTGACAGAAAATACCGGCGTCCCGGACCGGCATCTTTATTGGCCAAGTTCCCATATACACATTGTTAAAAGGCCATTTCTATCCTAATGCTGGGCTTGTATTAGACTGTCACTTTTTTTTTAAACGATGGCCTATTGTAGTTGCATTGACCTTCTCACGGATTGTGCTATTGATGGTCTATATATCAGGCATGCCGGCAGAAAATCCCGAGGTCCCGGACCGGCATCTTTATTGGCCCGAGGGGACATTTCCGTACTTTTTTTGAACCGGGATCCCATAAAAATATTGTTAAAAGGCCATTACTATGTCTGTCCATGATCCTGCAACAAGCCAACCCTGAGCCGTAGTAAATTGCTTAATGGGTACAAGGTTGATGTTCAGCTACACTGACGATATAATTCTTTTGCGAGAATTTATCAGGGAAAATCCCTACAAGGTTAGAAATTTTAGGTTAGGAATAAGGAAAAGTACACTTTTTTATAGTATGGTTAAGGTTCAATCTAAATAAAATACGGTTTCCCCTTATTATGGTAAAACCTCTTGGTGTAACGCCCAATAAGTCCCTAATATCGCGTTGTGACGTAGCTAAGGTCACGTTATTCTTAAGGCAGCATTTTTAGTTTTTGCACGCCGCCTTTGAATGTATTTCGAAATTGTTATAAAATAATGGCGTTGAATTAAATGTCTCTAAAATACTTTATTTAATTACTGCTTTTTCTCTTCAAAATCCTTAAATAGGTATTTTTGAACAGAGAAAAAAGTATTTTTAGCAGTACGTTTTTTAAACACTAAAAAACCACTGAAAAAAGTAAGTTTTTTATTCTACGAATCGGCATTTTGGAAAGAAAACTATAAAATGTGGCTGAAATGATGGATGGCTTAAAAATGTAAAACACCTAAGAAAAAATTTGATAAACAAAAACGTTACTAATTAAATTATGCTAAAATATTTTAGGCCTTAAATTATACACTTAAAGTAAATATTTCAACGCATCGGTATCGGTATACGTATCGCGTTCGAAATAAAGCCAAAATACACTACATTTTTGACTTGTTTATGCGATGTTTCGGACGATGCCCGCTTGTTTGAAAGGTGCGATGACAGAACTGCTAACAGCAATCGATGCGTGCGTTGGGATGGACGTAATGATGCGTTCATCACTCCGTACGCATCGATTGCTGTCAGCTTTTGTGTCATCGCACTCGTCAAAAAAGCGGGCATCGTTCGAAACATGGCATGAGCAAGTCAAAAATGTAGTGTATTTAGGCTTTATTTCGAACGCGATACGTATACCGATACCGATGCGTTGAAATATTTACTTTAGGTGTCTATTATCATCATGGCCGTACCAAAAACCGAAGTAAAAAATCATTAAAAACGTAGACAGGGTGATCTAAAATTCCTAGAAAGATTTTAACTAGAGGTAGCGTCTGTTATCCTGGTTATCCTCAACAAGTATTAGTCAAATATTTATTTTAACTTATTGCTTTCAAAGATGCATTTAAAAATTGTTCATATTTTCTGAGAAGCACCGTTTAATCTAGGTATTATTTTCTAAACACCAGCAATATAAATTGTTCAAAACAAAACTTTGACAACTACCAAAATTTTTGACAAAGCCAAGTAACTTCAAATTTAGAGGAGAAAGAATATGAAAATTTTCAAAAGAATATTCAGTTAATTTTTCTTGGATAAATGATATCTAACCACTATTAAAATTTTTCTAAGGAATTTTGAATCACCTTGTATATACCCAATTAGAAACTAAAGTTCAAAGTTTGAAATAAAAGTTATCTAAAGTTGGGTTTATACCAAGCGCGGATCTGTCAATAAACCCAGGGGGGGGGGTAATCAGATTTCGAGATATCAGTTTATCTTAAATGTGTGAATAAGAATATACTCGTTAAATGCGCCGCAGGCGAAAATTTTGATAAAATTACACTAAAAATTATATTTTTTAATCCTTTCAATTAATATTGTGGACATTAATAGTTTTATCTAGCGCCGCAGGCGAAAAATTTTGCGATTTGTGTTGGCGATTCTTTAAAATTTTCGATTTTAGTTATGTTATTTGCTACAATTTTGAGTCCTGGGGGTAATTAACCCCCCTACCCCCCCCCCCCCGAAATCCGCGATTGGTTTATACAGTCAAAGAAAAATAAAAATAACTTTGAACTAATCAGCACACATTTTCTGCTCATGCAAACGAATTGAGTGAGTGACAACCATAAGTCTAGGGAGAGTTTAGTTTGTTTGTTTTGAAAAGTAAACATCAAGACAGGGTGCAAATTGAGTTAACTTTTGTTTGTATTTCGAATTTTCTCGGTTGTGGGCTTTTAGTATCGTATTGATTCTGACTAAAACTAGAAACTTCAAAACATTTTTTCTTGTGCAAGATCTTTCGATTAGTCGGCAAGCATGTATGAATTTTTTTTCATATTTTTCATATTTACATATAGAGCCGATTTTATGAAATGGACCTGATATGTTTTGTTTTTTAGACCAAAAAGAGTACATAGGTACCTAATTCCAAAAACAAGATGGTTAATTTTTAAAATAATACTTATAATTAACAGAGGCAATCACCGCTTTTTAAAAGAAGTGGGAAGGGGGTTAGTTAGTGGGATAAGTGTGTACAAAAAAATACCTATATTTTAAAATCAAAGGGGCAGACGAACTCTTGATTTTAAATTTTTTTCCAAAATTAAGCCTGAAATACGCCGCAGGCGAAAATTTTGATAAAATTATGCAAAATTAATGCGTTTTTACACGTTTTTAAAGTTGATGAAAAAATTTCCTTAAAACTAGACTAAAATTGTAACAATCAATGATTTCTTTAAAAATTTTCATCCTTTCAACCTTTTTTTGTAAAATATTATTAGGTAAGCTGCCAAGGGTTGGGGTGCAATTTTTGACTAAAAATCATGTTAAAATGACAAAAACTGTTTAAAACTAATCTAAAAGTGTAAGAAATCAATGACGTCGCCGCAGGCAATTTTTTTTAGAATTAGGGCCAAAAATTCTTCAAAAAAATGTCAATCGCTTGTTTTTTTTTTTTGCGAAATATTAAAAAACTGGTTTAGCTGACCTGCCCCTGTTACCAACACTCTAATAAATAATATTAGTAGAGCTACAATATGATATAGAAAATGTAGGTGGAGGGGCGGTGATCAGATTTCGTGTTCTTTGTTTACTTATAAAACTTGGCAAAATCATGTTTTGAATTTCGCAACTGGCGAAAATATTGTTAAAAGTGCAATTTTTTAAGAAGATTTCAAAATTAAGCTAAAATTGTAAATCAAAGTGATATAATAGCACCGCAATCAAAAATTTTTGCAAGTGTAGAAGAGAACATCCTGTGCCTTGTATGTTGTGATATCAAAATCTCCAAATGAAGTACAAAAAAATGTTGTTTTCCAACAAGGACAAATAAAATAAAATAAATAATACTCCGGGCCTGAAATTTTAATAATTTGACTACGACAATTCCGAAAACGGATAACGAATAATATTTTAAAAGTATATTATATTTTAGTATATTTATATTTTATAAAAATAAATTAAAAAATATTAATCCGGCTCTGTACCAGCCTGTTTTTTGCTTCAATAGGGTAGGTGTTGATTTATGTATGCCTAAATTAGTTTTAACCTAAAAAGACGTTTTTAGTAATTTAAAAAGTGATATTGTTTGTAACCCTAATATCTCAGGATTGGAATTTGGATTTTTATTTTTTTTTATATAAAAAACTGAGACTTAACACGTTAAATACAATCTAAGAGTAATATAGCACCATCCTTTAGCTTTTATGTGGTAATACCAGATTTTGCAAATTGCAGTATACAGGGTCTTGTTTTTAACAAAAATATATAATACTAAATTTTTTTAGTCCGGACCTGGAATTTTTTTTTACATTGGTAGAAGTGGCTTTTGGGGCTCCTTATGTGTACCAAATTTAAAGTAAATACGTTTATGGGTTTCCGAGTTATGTCCGTTTTTATTTTTGCAATATTTTCATAAATCACACTGTATATTTGACAAAAAGACTAAAAAAAAAATTAGCATTGGATATGAGTTGCCCCTGGCCTGTAATACTTACCATTAAAATATTTGCATTTCGTCGTGAATCACCCTGTATAATAATCCATCGGTAATTATAAAAAAATACCCTACCAAATAGTAACTGAAGGTATACAAAAATTGAATAAAAAAAAATTTAACTCTGGAAATAGAGACAAAAGAGAGAGTTTTGTGCGAGTTGCAAAAATGAGTGGTCTGCATTTAAATTGCTGATCAGTTTATCCGGTTGAAAAGTTCCGGCCTTTTGTTGAACGAGGGGACGCTCTCTTTCAACTCTGCTTTAGTCTTTTTGTATTTTTTCAATTTCTAGGTTTTTGCACAGTGTCACCCATAGAGTTCTGGGGCCCTCTTCTTGGCACCTGTGCCCCTGAGTGTGAGCAGATTACTCACTTCTCACGTGGTTTGAACTAGAGGCCCTCTATACATTTGACAGTTATTGTTTTACCAGAGGTGAGCAACTCATATTGCCCTCTCTTTCTATTTTTTTCATATTTGCATGTAAAACGGATTTTATGAAATGGACTGATGTTTTGTTGTCTCTTTTTGTAATTTCCCCAGACAGTTTTTGAAAGATTGATTTTTTTTGGTTAGTAAAATATGTCAAGCTTTGACAAAAAAAACCAAAACAACCAGTAAATACACACGGTAGATATTAAAAATTTAAATAAATAGGTAAAATATAAACCCAAGTAACATTTATTTTCATTATCATCAATACCTTCTGGCAACTACTTAATAAATCAAAAAGTTGTATTAGGTTCTCTTTAAAACCTTTTCAGGACTCTTATAAATCCCTTATACGTCTTAAGTATCAGTTTTTATAAAGGGATACATTACTACTTTCACATGAGTTTTAGTTTTAAAAAATATCTTTAAAAACATTTTCTAACCCTTTATAAAATCTCAAGCCAAATACAAGTAGTTTTCAAATGCGTCCAATTTGACCCCGCCCCTTATTGATTTAACCATATTAATATATATGGTATTTGCTTTCCTTCTTTAAACTTACAATGCATGCATTTTTTTATAATTTCATCTTTGTCTAAGTAAAATGTTTACAGAAATGACGAACCTTTTGATGGATATTAATTTCGACAAATATTTATAGGTTATATTATTATAATATTTTATTGATGTTTATATCGATTCTCTACGAGAAATCCTATAAGCCACGTCATCTTGATCGTGTAGAATTTATTTCTGCCTTCTAAAAACATGAGCGCTTGAAAAAAACCGTAATTTAAAGAATTTTTAACCAAATTTATGGAGAAAAAAGTAAGGTTAGTTTTCTTAAAGTCGAACGATTAATAAACCAACTATTATTACATAACTTATTATACTGTTTGGAATTTAAAGTCAAAAATACAAATTTTTAGAATTATGAAACATTTTAGGAAAATGGCTGCCAGTCAGATATTTTACGTCAAGTTTTATAAGGATAATTAGAATCCCAAGAAGTTGTAATTTTCATTATACTGGTCTCCCTCGATAGTAATTAATTATTTGGTAAACTGTAGTCCTAGTGGCCACTTAGCCATTTTAACTAACCAAAATGTTTTCTTTGATATTTGACAGCATCTTCCGTCATTGTCAGTGCGCGCGGATAATTTTGCCAGAAAAATTTGTTTTTTTAAAAATAAAAATGTATGGCTTTAAAATCATGCACACGCGCGAACAACAGAAAAATAAACGAACAATAGTGCGACATGCGTGGGAAAACAACGGAATTCTATATCATGGCCCCCGCCATCTCGGCAGACGAAATTAATATATATACGTCTTAATATATATATATATATATATAAAAGCTTATGCAGCTCTGGACACCAACAGTTTTGTAGTGATTATCTTTCAAAAGTTTTTATTTCCATCTTATAAAACTTAAATGAATTTAAACCAAAAGTTTTATAAGAAGAGTTTTTAAAATGTTTTGCTAACTATTTTATAAAACTTGAACCACTTTAAGCTAAAAGTTTTATAAGAAATGTCGTCAAAAAGTTTTGATTGCTAAATTATAAAAAAACCAAAAGTTTTATAGGGAGGCTTTTTAAAATGTTTTGTTTGCTATATTATAAAGACAAAAGTTTTATAAATATAGTAATAAGAATATTCTGATTGCTAATTTTGGAAGAATAATGCTCGTCTGGTTTATTTTATATTTTTATTACTCTTTTTCTTACAAGAAAATATGGAAACATAATGTGTTATTTATTAAAGAAGTACATGCGTATGTTTGTATAGTCTAATTTTTTGATGAGCGAACTGGCGTCATTTTTGCCTCTGAAAACGTATTTCTTTGTTGTCAACAGTTCGCATATCAAAAAGTTTGTTGTTGTCTAAAACAATGTATCAAATAGAGATCCAAAAAAATGACGTAAGTCGGCTCATCAAAAAATTAGACTATACCTTCTGCTTGTAGCTCACTTACCAGGCAAATTCGGCTATTTTTATTAATTTTCCAGCTTAGTATAGGTATGCATGTTTTCTTTTTAGTTTTCCTGAGTTTCTTTCTTCGTTGGACAAAGGAACAATACAAATTCGTCGAGGCACATTTTTTTACAGTTTTTGATACAGCAAAATTTCATTTTTAAACCTGACGTTTCTTAATAAAAAATCTGACAGTGACAAAGTTATTTATTGTCAGGGGTTACCAACCATCATTGCCAACACACAATTTCAAACATTTCCTTAACAACTCTCAAATCAAGTTCCTCACATCAACACCGTTCTCAAGTAAAAAGCCAGTTAACTCATTTTCGTTTAAGTATCCTTTGACCTATGAACGGTGCCATATTGACACCAAACTGACAGAAAATCCATGTTTTACTTGTCAATTTGGTTATAAAAATGGCAGCCACAGTAGGCTAAAGGACACTGAGGCGGTAGGAGTTAACTGGCTTTTTAGTTGAGTACGGTGTTGCTCACATTTGGTAAAACAATAACTGTCAAAAATCGTATACAGTGCCTCTAGACAGCCCTATTCTTCAGAAAGTGTTCTTATGATATGTTCGACGAAAATAGACTTAGTAGACTATCCAGAGATAATAAGCTTCCGACACACAGATGTCGAAAAAATATAATCGGTTGTAACTTTTCAACCGGTCCATTACCCTCTCCACATAGGCCGATCAGCTCTTATCGTTTTAGTGTCCTTTCCACCTTCGCCGCCATTTTGACAGAAAACTAATGGATTATCTGTCACTTTTGAGTGAAAATGGCGGCGAAGGTGGATAAAAGGACACTAAATCGGTATGAGTTGATCGGCCTATCTGGAGAGGGTACTGACCGGTCATCCGATGATGAAATTTTTTGTGTAGATTAAGCACTAGTTTATTTGAGTCTCTCTCAAAGACCTTCAAAGTTATACCTTTATGGTCTCTCTAGTTTAAAAAAATCACTTCAGGAGCGGAGAAAATGAGAGTAGTTTTAAGTAGTATATAGCCATGGCTGTAGGAGGTATTTTTTAATTTTGCTTGTTTGAAGTGGGGTCAATTTTTTAAAAATGTTTTTATATCATTTACCTACTCGCGTGCGTTAAACTGCACTTTAACAGTGGTGTAGCCAGGGGGGGCTTTGGGGGTTAACCCCCCTCCCTCAGAGGCCTAAAAAATAGCTACTCTCTAAGCCAATCATGTACTTAAAAATGTTTTCTTCTTCTTTTTTCCAAAAAAGTTTCAGCTGCGGTGCTATTTCCTTTTATACCAGAAAATCACCATTACTTTTTACAAAATTTTCGCCTGCGGCGCTTTTCCCATCTTTTCTTTTTTAATTATAGCCTGTTCAACTGCTCAACCCCCCCCCCCCCGAGCCAGATTCTGGCTACGCCACTGATTTTACAACACTCTTTTGGATGTGGAAGATTGTACTTTACCGCATACTGTGCGGTAAAGTTAACGTTATGGCACCTTACAACAACTATGCGGTAAAATGACTACGTTTATTTCAGAAAATTAAAATACAGATTTCATATTTCAATTTTGGGAATTTTTAAGGCTTATAGCAAAAATCTTGTACCTAACACATGCGTAAAGTGTCTTTAACGCCCTTGCCGCCTTGTCCAAACTCGCTTCGCTTCGTTCGAACTGCCGTCGCGTGCGGCAAAGTATCACTTTCCGCACTAGTTATATAAATTACCATTAAAAATGCTCTTGTAGAGACTTTACCACCGTGCGGTGTCTCAATTATCGCCCCGTTTCGGCTTATTTTCAGACTTCCCGCCGCTTTTTGATGCCACAGCGCGTTTCATTAAATTTTTGGTAAAAGCAAAAGCAAAAATAAGTCCGGTCATCGTATTTTCCGTGGGTTTGGAGCATATACACACATAGTAAGACATGGATATGTATATAGAATGGATATTTGTCGGCGTGTTTAACTCCATTGGATGTTCAAATGATGTTCTTTCAATGGACATACATGAACATACAAAACTAATTTTTTATACCATTCATAATCATACATGAAACATACCTCCAATGGACATCCAGTAAGGTATATGTACATTGACTGATGGAGCTGCAACGGACAACTAAGTGTGATAAATAATAACCTCTGATGGATTTTCAATGGAAGTACTTTTGCTATGTGTGTAATTATTAGTTATATAAAGGCTATATAAAGGCCCAGGATGCGAGGAAATCATAGCGGCAACGGTCAAAATTTGGATTAACAGAATGAGAAATAAATTCCCAATGTCCATAGTGGAGTTAAATATAAATAAAAAGAGAGTTTTACCAACAGAAAACTGTTGGATTTTTCGTTTTCTCCACCAGTTCTGGTTTCAGACACAGTCCATCCACCAGTCGGGCTTTCTACTATGACGAATCCATAGCAAAAAAACGAACTTTATAAAATACAACGGAGTACCACAAGAATACATACTGGGTGCGACTTGGAGACTAGACGCAGACACGTGTTTAACTCTTGTTAGAGATCATCAGTGCGACATAAGTTTTTATAGTCGAATAATATGAACGATCAAATCAACAAGTCATGGACAAATGTTCGGCAAAACATTAGTTAACAGAATGAGAAATAAATTCCCAATAGCCATAGTGGAGTTAAATATAAATAAAAAGAGAGTTTTACCAACAGAAAACTGTTGGATTTTCGCCTTCTCCACCAGTTCTACCACTGACTGGTTTTAGACACAGTCCATCCACCAGTCGGGCTTTCTAATGTGACGAATCGATAGCAAAGTTCGTTTTTTTGCTATCGATTAGTCATAGTAGAAAGCTTGAATGGTGGATGGACTGTGTCCGAAACCACTCAGTGGTAGAACTGGTGGGGAAGGCGAAAAATCCAACAGTTTTCTGTTGGTAAAACTCTCTTTTTATTTTTTATTTAAAATCTAGATTGCCATGACATGACCAATGGAATAGTGACGGTTCGATCTGAGCCTGCGCGAATTTCCAACGTCGAATCACATCATTTCTCGTTCATTAATCCATTGGTCCCGGCCAACTTAATTGATATTTCGCAGGGGCTTCCGCTACACTTTTTATCATATAGGGAAACACACGGGCATGCAGCGTCTTTATACAGGGTTCCTAAGCAAATCCTTAGGGGGCCAAGCAGCCGTGTATAAGACGCAGACAAACGGAAAAGCACATTAGGCAGAAAAGGATGGGCATGGGGCGATGTTGTCACTACATCTTACACGTAGTAAATCCATTCCAGGTTGTTGTTTTCTAATGTTTTCCATTTTCATACCTTTAGGACTGGAATAAAAATTGTTTTTGCTCGACTTTAATACCAAACTGATGAAAGGTATCGTAAAAAAAATATTTTTCGGCTTTTCATTTTGTAACCATTGTCCTTACGCACTGTTTACAGGCTGGGGACTGAGATACATGCAAATGCCTAACCTAAAGCGTTCATACACGGCCGGAGAAATCGACTGAGATATTTCCGTAGAAACTTTATCAAGCAAATAGGACGGGTTGACGCCTTCGAACGTCCAACCCGGGTTTTGCACTTTGATTCGAAATAAAAAAGGAGGAACAGTCAGATGTGGGGCCGTGCACAAATTACGTAACGGTGATTTTACCAATTTTTGACCCCCTCCCTATGTAATGTTTTGTAACGGTTTGGCACGCCACTCCCCTAATATTACGTAACGATTTGAAGACCACTATCCCCCCCCCAAAAAAAAAACTTTTCACTTATTTTCATTCCAAATTTTCTTGGTTTCACACAAATGCAAGCGCTGTCGAAAACCCCCCTCCCCCCTACGTAACGTTTTGTAACCCCCTCCCTCCTATGACTATTACGTAATTTGTGCATGGCCCCTGTAGTCCCAGTGGAGGAGGGCGAGTAAATTGATATTTTTTTCTTAAAAATTATATTCTTTAGACCTATTTCTTTGCGTTCCCGAAATTACGTAATTTTTGAAAAAAATTGTAAGCGGCGCCATTTTTATTTCGTGCTTTGTTTTTCTAACATTTTTGCGTTCGGCTAATTTAATTGAAAAATTTTCGGCGCCCTTTATCTTCTCACTCGAAACCAAGATCCCCCGTTTTAGGAAAACTGATCCCGTCTCTGTTTCTAAATTTTTTCGAATAAAAGTAGAGTATGACCATGGGAGAAATAATTTTTTTCTACGGTATGACGAAAATTTCGAGAAAGTTGAAGAAAAAAATAAAAAAAGTGGCAGAGCTCAAGTTTTTCGTAAAAAAAACGTTTTTTGTAAAGGAACAGAGCAAAATAAATCTTTTCACCCCTTTTTGGGTGTTACGAATATTGGCAGACCCTTATTTTTCGCTTTTACCCTCCCGCTAGTTTTGAAGAATTGGTTCGCTACATGTTTCGAGATCATGTCATAAAACACCTCGAAAATATCAAATGTAGTGTAGGGCCAGCTTTATTTAAAATCAATAACATCGCAAGCAAAAAGCTCTGCAGGAAAAACAGCGCCGTTTATTGATTTCTTTGGCTGCTGGTGCTAGCTGCATGGTTTGGCCGTTTCCGGATAGATGTCACTAGTAGAACAGAATGGAAAGAAATTTAATTAAAAGCGAAGATATTTGTTTCTAATGTTAACAACCTCACGAGTTTATCGCTCAGTATCGTAAATAATGGACCCTGCCGCCTCCTTTAAGCAAGAAAAAGCTGTGGTTTGGACCTGAAAACATCTAAATTCATCTCATGGTGTGGCCGCCATCTAGCGGAATTTGCAGACATCTTGTCAACGGTTATTATTGCAACTATGATTTATGCTCACAATGAAAGAGTGGCGACCATTTTTTTTCTCATGAAAGCAGTCCAGAGATAATAACAAACTGGCACCATTGCTCAATATACCTGTTTCTTTTGTGCGCGCAGAACTTTCTATGCCATTTCTGTTTGATTTATTGAAATCCTATCCCTAAGGAAAATCTTAGGAACCTTGTATAATCCCATAGTTATATGGCTTGGAGGCTCGGCCTTCTCGCTCCAGAGCCACTCAATATCGAGTTGTTAAGAGTGCATTTTGCCCAAAATTCAAAAATAAAATGGTAACCTATCTGAGACTACAGACTATGAATTTTGAATATATTTTGTTTCGTAAACTAAAGGCGGATTTACGTTGGTAAGCAAGCAAGCAAGTCGAAAAAGTTCATCTTATGGGAACACACACAATCGTTTACGCTCGCAAATGTCATATGTCAAGCAGAAGTACAATTTCCCATGTACTACTGTCAATTTCCTGCTTGCTTAATTGCTTGCTTTGCCAGCGTCTTAAGTAGGTATATCATAAAATCATAAAAGTATAACTTAACCAGAGACATTATGTTTACCACAGTTGCGATCAGACATGAGGTAAACAATTTGGCGACGATGTCAGATTGCGCTGAAAGTTGTATCTCTATAAAAACAAACACAATTATGCAAATTCTTTTATTCACAAATATAAATAAATTTCCTTGAATCTTTACAATTTTAAATTAATAAAGAATTTATTATGTGTAGGTACATGTTATGGTACTTGAAATATACTTCATTTTCGGTCGAAATATCGGATAAAATACCTGATATTTTGGCCGAAAGAACAATTATTTTTATTTCCCAATATGTATCGGGAATAAAACCTAGAACAATGACAACCTCGAATTTGTGGCAGGTCAGCCATATAACCATGTGTACACTGCTCCATTCATAATTTCTCGTCGGCGTTGTAGCTTTAAAATAATCGAGGTTTTGGTATATTTTACAGATAATTGGACAGTTTTTAATATTTTTTCAATGGATTTTTAAGTGTTTGTGGCAAAAGTGATATGACAAAGTGCGTGGTGTGACGAAAACTGGAGATTGCAGGTGAAAACCAAACATTTCACAAGTTAGTTATTATATGTTTTTCCGACGCCATCTTGTCATAGGCCGCCGTAGGCGTGCAACTAGTGTTGCAATGAATACAAAATTTAATTAATAAACATAGAAAAGAAATAAGTTTTTTTTGGGATATTTTTGCGTTTTTCTGATAACAACAATATGGTAATAAGCCCTTATAATTAATTATGCTATATTTGGTATAATCAACCAACCCCAGCTGCGACATTTTTAAATATCCTACATGAGTAGCAAAAAAATGTAAGAGGTGCGTATAATATTTATTTATAACTACGTTCACAGTTTTAATATCTGTAGTCAGCTCATTTTTTCTGCCGAGATTTGTTTATAAACAGTTCAAGCGTATTTTTGTTACAACTTTTATTTAAAATATTTACATAGGTAGATACCTCACATAAGATTTCTTTGTATTCATTAAAAATGTAAAGATACTTTTGTACGTATTAAATCAAAATTATAGTAGAGTGTATAAATTCCATTTATATTTTAATATAATAATATAGGTATACTTTTACAAAATACCAATTATTTTTAATCAAATTTGCTTATTTTTTCCACATTTGTTTTTGCATTTTACTTCCCTCGCTAAGGGAAGTAATGTTTTTGTACTATAGTAATTTTCCTAAACAGTGCGGAAAGTGATATTTATCGGCGCGCGATGGCCGTTAAGGGCGAAAAAGGCACTTTTGGCACGTTTTTAGTACAAAAATTTCCTACGTGCATAAAAAGCTTCTTCCTAAGGTTATATATATTTGGTATTTTTGAAGTTAAAACGAAATCATTTTGTTTTGTTTTAAGTTTTAATTTCATCTAGTCTATAAATGCATCTAAAAAATCCAATTAGACTTAAAATTCACGCCGTGCTAAAAAAATACATTTACCTATAAATTTCAGGCACTTTTTTGTGTCACTCTACATTAAATAGGTAAAAAATAGTACATTATAAACCTGGGGAGTAAAATGGTACATTTAATCCCGAGGCAAAAAGTCGGGCTATAATTTGTCGAGGGAGTAAGCATCACTTTACTCCTGAGGTTTATATACTATTTTATGCACTTTAGAATAAGCAGAAAAGTAAAAAAAATAACTATATTTTTTATTTATTTTTCAAAAAATCGCACTCTGTAGACAAACCGCCACATGTAGCTTCGCTCTGTCTTTATGTCAAACGATAACATACAGTATGCCGAAACGCAGAAACATATGTGTCGCTATGTCAATAAATTTTACTTTATTTCCCTAGGGAATAAATTACCCACTTTATTCTCGCAAAAGCGGGATTAAATGGGTACATTTATTCCCGGAAGTGCATAAACTATTTTTTTAATGTTTTTTGCATGGCGTGCGGGAAATGCAACTTCCCACACGCCGTGCGTAAAAAAAATAACCACGACGTGCATAAAAAACTCCTAGCGTGCGTGAAAAAACTTTTAACGCCCGCATTTTTTAATGGTACTTATAAATACTCGTAGAGAAAATGTAACTCTTGCTGAAGTGCCTTTCCGCACTAGTTAACCAACTAACTGTCTGGAGAAAATTTAAAAAATTGATAATTAATTAAATTTCTGTGTTATTTCTTTACATAATGACAAATATAATACCTCTCCATACTTCGGTATCAATTTTATTAAGTATAAAAAAATTAAAGATTGTATTTCCAAAAATATTTGACAAGTCGGAAAATAAAGACCAAACCTTTTTACATTTATAAATAACGAGCCGCTTCTGGCCGCTGTTAAACGTAACGTGTTATTGCCTGGTCCAGCGTTGCCAGTGGAAGATAAAATGGTTTTCCCTAAATCTAACGACTGATCGCGTTTCAAAGTAATTTATGAATGACTTGATGGGTCTATTTTAGTTGAATGTCTTTGCATAAAATGAATTTTTGGAATAATTATAACTTACGAATTTCCAAATAACTGAGCTGTAATCATATGTTGTGTTCGACTTTTTGTTAAGAGCCTGATTTTTGGGATTTGGACACTCAGCAAACATGGTTCCCTCGGGCCTTCGTCGGCTCGATGTCGATTGCCGAATTTGTCGTCATCGGCAGGACGTCGATTTACGGCATCGGACCAACAGTATTTTTTATCCACTTTGCGATGTAGGCCCAATGTATGTTTGCCGATGCAGCGTTAGAATGTGGCCCGTCGTCGGACCAATGGTAAATTTTACTTTTTGCTGATATCGGCATACCGTCGCCGTACGATTAAGGTCCGATATGGTTTAAACACATGGTACCGACCATCCGCCCATAACTGCTTAATTTGGTCGGTCTAACGTAGGCAAGCTGGTCTCGGTCCGACATCGGTAAACTATTCAAATCCGACATTGGTTTCCTAAAGCGGTCCAACGTCGGCGATTGACGGAGGTCCGTCGGTGGTAGCTTAAAGCGGCCCGACATTGGCGAACTACAAAGTTTCGATAATGCGGGTGCATAACCAGTCAGGCTGGTTTAAGTGGTAGAAGAGGGGATTCTTGTAGAGAAGTACCACCATCTTGTCAAGTCCGCATTCTAGTTTTGAAATATCTTTGCTCATTATACAGACCGCTTCAAGCTACTGCGAACATAGGGGGAATCAAGTCCAATTTACTCTCCGTGCCGTACGACCGAGGTGGATTCGAAGCACGCTGCAGTGTTATCTTTTGGAAATTCATTTTGTTTTTATTATTTTGTTTTATTTCTGCCTTGCTCGAGAAACAGATGGGTAAGTTCTTAATTGAAATAATACATTTTTAAAACTAAAAATGGATGTCTACGAAGTTGCCGAAAAAGTGCAGATGGTCAAATGATCAAATCGTCATAACCGAACACACGTTCGATATTGGTCGAGGGAAAATTTGCATTTGTATTTTGACGTAAGAACACAGTATCCCCAAAAACTAAATGTTTGGGGGGGAAGGTATTGTAGGGGAACACGTAATTGGGCCATTTTTTATTAACGGCAATTGCAATTTGAATGGTCCTGGATACTTGGATCTACTGCAGCAGCACATTATTCCAACTGCTAGGCAGTTGTTAGGTGTAAGATTTGGTGAAACATGGTTTCAACAAGATGGTTGTTCTGCTCACAATGTTGGCCTTGTTAGGGAATATCTTGATAATGTATTTCCTAATCGGGTTATAAGTACACGGGGAACTATTTTATGGCCAGCTTGATCTCCCGATCTTGCTCCTAATGACTTCTATCTGTTTTTGAAGAAGCTTTTCAAATTATCACCCCTAACATGCTTGGAAACGTTGGAAGGGGTTTTTATAGTAGGCTCGGATATTGTCTAGCCGAGCAAGGAGGACTTTTCGAACATTTGCTTTAATTTTTTTTTGACTGGGAGAATCTTTTTGGTTTTTAGAATGTATTATTTTATTTTGAGAACTTGCTTTTATTTTGTTTCTCCTTATTATTTTCATTGTAACACGTCGTCACTGATAAATCTGAGCAGTTGACAATAAAACGCTCTTATTTATCAG
Source organism: Oxystoma pomonae (assembly GCA_963921995.1). NCBI lineage: Eukaryota > Metazoa > Arthropoda > Insecta > Coleoptera > Brentidae > Oxystoma > Oxystoma pomonae. The sequence continues at coordinate 14,685,640 of OY998170.1, read as the reverse complement.
TGACAAAAAATAAGAAAATTACGTTATAAAAATTTGCGTATTTATTGACCAAATTCCGGTTTCATTGACTACGCTCGACACAGCACCGTGGTTAGAGGCGTACTAAATACAAGGCGAACGGCGGCGAACGGCAGCGAATGGCGATCGGAAGCCTGAGTGTTGGTTGCTTCACTGATAGGCGTGCGGTGTCTCTGCATGTACGTACACTGGCAAATTAGACTTCTTTCGCCCTATGTTCGCAGTAGCTTGAAGCGGTCTGTATATATATAATATTATCTTCCACTGTACAGGGAACATAGTAATCGTACCATGTGTCGGCATAAAGTCGACTAATGTGGTAGTAATGTGGACCTCCGTCAGTTGCCGATTATTGGCCGATAACTGAAAATCGTAATCTGACCAACATCGGGCCAGAGTGTAGTCGCCGATGCCGACACACTGCCGACGTTGTCGACATTGGCCCGATTCAATGCCGATGATTTGTGTTTGCTGGAGCATCCTCTGTTAAGTAGGTACGACTCAATTCATACATGCTGCCAAATTCGTTGAATACACATTATTTTAATTCAAAGGGCTCTCGGATAAAAAAAGGGGATAATTTTTTCCTTTGCCATCAAAAGCTGAGAGAAAAAATTTATTCCTAGTGTAAAAATTCGCTAATTAGAAACTAAATCTTATCATGAAAAAACCAGCTAAGAAAAAGGAAGAAACTAGAATGCAGTGGCGTACACAGAAATCGGCTCTGGGGGAGGTTTAATCAAAATCAACTACCTACCGATTGCCAATTTTTTTTAATTTCCATAAATTTTTACACGTGGCTCCTAAGTAGGAGATAAAGGCTCTTGAACTAAAAGAAGGAAGGAAGAAAGTTTGTAGTCTGAGCACAGCGAGGCCCTGGTTCGGATCATCATCGCCCCCCCCCCCATTCTGCACTCGTTCCATTTTTACTTTTTTAAGATATATTCAGAAAAAAAATCAGACGGTTTTGCTTGACTATACGACAGAGTATACGTAATTGTTACTAGATTGTATTTTTATTTTTCTTACTTACAGTCGTCCGGCTTAAGTCCCAGATAGCAATCAACTGTTCATTTTGTGCAGAAAGCATCAAATTTGGCACACCTGTTCTCTAGACAATTCTTAAAATTTTGGCCGAGGAAACCCAGTAAACAATTTACTACGGCTCACTGTTGGCCTGTTGCAGAATCTTGGACATGGTCATACTTATGGCCTTTTGACAATATGTTTATGGGATCCCGGTCCAAAAAAACTACGGAAATGTCCCCTCGGGCCAATATAGATGCCGGTCCGGGACCCCGGCATTTTTGCCGGCATGCCTGACATAGACCATCAATATCCCAATCCGTTAGGCCGTCAATGCAACTATAATAGGTCATCGTTATAAAAAAAAGTGACAGCCTAATGCACGTCCAGCATTAGGCTAGAAATTACCTTTTGACATTATGTATAAGGGACCTCGGTCCAAAAAACTTACGCCGTTCTGGGACCCCGGCATTTTCTTCCAGCATGCTTGACATAGACCATATCCCAATCCGTGAGACCGTCCATTCATGCCAAACAATTGATGGTACACAGTACTAAGACGGGCGATTTGATCATTCCATCTTGCATTATGATTTAACACTGTACAGGGTAAATCGTGCGACAAGCATAAAAACTAAAAAAGTGGAAAGGGTAAAGAAGCAAAGTGGTACCTAGTCCTTTTAAAAGCAGATTATTAAAAATATGAAGAAAATCCTCCTTTCTAAAAATAAAAGTACGGCAACAAAACACTTCGATTTTACCTCTTTTAAGAGCTCAACAGTTGTTACCTATAATTTTGAGTTGTGTTATATAGCCAATCGTCCAATAGCAATTTTAAATAAAAAGTAATAACAGCTGGGAAACTAACGTCGGGCCAGCATATGCCCTTGGTCTTTAAGTTGCTATATAAATATATGTCAGAAAATGGTTACAGGCCTTTTGTCTACTGCCCGGTCAAAAAAATGTCCAAATGTTACTCAGTGGGCCAACAATAGACTTTCTACAAACTTCGGGGGAGTGACTGCAGGTCATTATACGGCCTTTGCTTAAAAAATGTGCCTGGGTATTACATGGTATCAACCAAAAGGCTTTTACTAGCAAAGTGTGGACCAACCATTTAAAAAAAAAATTATACGTTCGCCATCAAAACAAGATTATACTCGAATCCATATAATTCGATGGAGAAATTGAAAAAAAAATGGTTACATTGACGTATGACCTTTATCGTCCTTGAAAAATGACATTTTATTTTAAAAAAATGTATTTTGAGAACTTTTTTTTGATAGAGAGGTCTTTTGTCGTAATTTTATAATTTAGAAAGAACATCAAAATAACTTAAGTTGATAGGAAATTGTAATATCTGTAGCTGATAAATATAATTAGCAAGTTTAATTACCAGTGGCGTAGCCAGAAATCGACTCTGGTGGGGGTTTCATCATCATTTAATAAAAATGAAGTACCTATCTATGGCAAAATTTTTAAAAAAGGAGAGGGGCGGTTTAATAGGTGTTGAGTTAAAGTATACGAAACAAAAAACTTATTTTTAAAAGCAAGTCTCTCTAGTCTTATTTGCAGATTTTTGTCAAAATTAACCCTTAAATGCGCCGCAGGCAAAAATTTTGAAAAAATTACACTAAAATGCTATTTTTTACGAGTTTCAAATTTTGTTGAGAAAAAAATTGCTTAAAATTAAACAAAAATGTAACAATATTCAATATTGGTATAGCGCCGCAGGCGCAAATTTTGACAAAAAAATAAGAACATTTTTAAGAATTTTGATCTCTTAGGTTTTCTGTAAAATATTTGTGAAAAGGTAGATTGGGTTAGATGCCAAAAAGGGATGGGTTAATTGCGGTGATGGTAACCTAATTCCAAATTCGCCGGACCAATTTCAATATGTCGGATGACAATTAAACATAGAAGCTAAATGGAACTGTCATTGTCAAAAAACTGGTCCGCAGCAATTTGGAATGAATTGTTGATTTGTTGCCAAATCATAAATACGCCGCAGATGAAAATTTTAAGAAACATTATACTTACTAAGAATGCCATTTAGTACACATTTTTAAGGCTAGTGAATTGTAACAATTAATAAGTGACGTCATAGCACCGTAGGGCAAAATTTTCAAAACTTAAGACATCGCAGCAAACACACGTCACCCTGCCAAAAAAACCACTTCAAAACTCTTAAAAACTGATCAAGTCTTGATGAGATTTTAAGAGATTTTATTGGTTTGAAGAGACTTTACCTGGCAAAAATGTATGCCACATAAAAACTGACAGATTCTTATGATTTTTCATAAAAATCGTTTTCAAATAATTTTTGACTATTGAAAACTCACAACAGATCCTAAAAAAAAATAAAATAAATTTCATTATGTTATACCAGACACATGAGGTTTAGCAAGCAAGATTCCTATTAGACTTTACAAGGTTTTACAAGTCTAAACAGAAGGAACGTTTTTAAAAGATTTTACAAGTTTTCATGAGAAATAGGGTAAAGGGTTGTGAAGATTTGACAAGATTATATCAGTAGCATACCTCTAAACCTACTTTGGAAAGCTCTGGAAAAAACAAATATCAGTGTACAGCTCATAAAAGCAATTAAAGAACTATATACCAATAGCGAAGCAAAGGTTAAAATAAAACGACGCCTGACCAAAGGCTTTAGAGTTGATAAAGGTCTTAAACAAGGTTGCTGCATTTCTCCAACCCTCTTCAAAATATATCTCGAACAAGTTCTAAAACTATGGAAAAGAAAATGCCAAAACATGGGTATCCCTTTGGAAGAAATCACTTTGTACACCCTGTGTTTTGCCGATGACCAAATAGTAGTGGCTCAAGACTACGACGATTTAGAATACATGACACGAAAACTGATAGAAGAATATACGAAATGGGGACTTGAAGTCAATATTAAAAAAACGGAGTATATGTGTATTGGAGGAGAAAGTCAAGACCTAGTTTTGAATACAGGACAGCGAATGCAATCATGTGATGAATACAAATACCTAGGCTTAAAGATAACTTCTGACGGCATAATGAATAAAGCAATAAAAGAGAGAAACATACTTGGCAGAAAGGCGATATCCCTTTTAAATGGAATATTGTGGGACCAAAATATAACAAATAATAACAAAAAACTTATATACAACACTATAGTTAAAAGTGTAATAACGTATGGATCAGAAGTTTGGCCAATCAAAGACAGAACCGAAAAAATGTTATGTGCGACTGAAATGGATTTCTGGAGAAGATCAGCGGGAAAATCAAGAACAGAAAGAGTCACAAACCAGAGAGTACGAGAAATAATGAAAACGGGAGAACGTACAATAGTAGACGACATCAGAACGAAACAACTAGTATGGTACGGACATGTACAACGAATGGAAAATGAGAGATTACCAAAACAAATCTTACGGTGGAATCCAATTGGAAGAAGAAAGCGTGGGAGACCCAGAAAAAGCTGGAGAGAGGGCATAGATAATGAAATATCAAACAGAGGCCTAGACGATGGTCTTTGGGCCAATAGAGACGAGTGGAGATTGGGTATCGGAAGACGTAGAACGTTGTAAAACCGATTTATATATATATCAGTAGTAAAGTCTAGAAAATAGACAAGCGCTAACCAGATTTAACAAGCAAAAGATAATTTAAAAGATTTTATGAGTACGTATAAACATAAATTAAAAAGAATATATATAATAATGATTTAATGTAAACTTGTCAAAACCAGTGAAATCTTATCAACTTGTTTCTCTTAAAATCTGCTTAAAACTGCAAAAAACATGTGGATTTTCTCATGTAATCTTATGAAATCTGATGGAGGGTAGGTCTTTTAAAAACTGCTGAAAACATGGGCAATCGCATGAAATCTTGTGAAATCTTATTACCTTTTTTTTATATTTGTTAAAATCTTTTTTTTATATTTGTTAAAATCTGCTTAAAACTTTTGAAAACATGTAAACCTGTCAAAACCATTAAAACTTTATCAACTTGTAAAAGTGGTGTTTCATAAACCGCATTAAATACCGACCAGAACTCCTGAATTCTCATTAGTTTTTTTTACGAGTTTTGACGCGGTATTTTTGGCAGGGCACAAACCGGAGTAAAGGGTCAAAAAAGTGGGGGAGATATAGCTCTCCCTGGGGCCCTTGATCATGATTAATTTATTGTAGATTGGGTTAGTCTTCCGGGGGGGGGGGGGGTTAACCCCCAAAACCTCCCCCTGGCTACGCCACTGTAATAACAAATCGCGAGATTCATTTTAAAATTACTAAATTTCAGATGAAAAGTTATAAAAGATTGGACTTTATTTTTCTGTTGCTCATAAATCATTTTGTATAGACTAGGATAGTATTATCCCAAAAATACGTATCTTTAAAACTAATTTCTGTTCAAAACAATGTGTTTTTTTAAATAATACTAATTACCATTTGAACCAACGTATTTCAAACTAACTACCATTCGAACCAATGTTTTTCGAACTAAAATTTTGAACAAATGGTTTTCGAAAAACGTGTTTTTGATCAAAATTCGGGTGCTTCTATTGTTTTTTTTATCAAAAAAGAAAAACAACCGAAAACAACCATTTTGCTAATTTAGTATTTATAAATTATAATTTGAGATAATATAATAATCGGTATCGTGGGGAGCGGAAGCGAGGCGCAAAGACCTTTTGCTTTGCCCGAAGTTCTCTCTCGAAGTCTTTGATTGTCGACTCCGGGGGAGGTCCCTGGAGTTTCCGGGCCTGATTGACGCAGATCAGAGAATACAAACAACAGGCAGAATTTAAAGACGGTGCAATATACAGGGTGTGCTGTTTTCTGTGACAGTCAGGTGTCTTGGAAACGTTTTATAATTTAGAGAAAGTTTAATTGAAATCAGATAAGCAATAAAAAAGTTTAATATGGCGGATCCAAGATGTCAGTGCAATTTTGACGTTTAAAATTTTATTTTTAAAAAAGACGAAATCGACGACTTTGACGTCACTTTTCGGGTACTTCTGGGAGGGGTAGAGTTGGCGCAATGAAACAAAAATCTTCTTAGGACGAGTACTACAACATATACAAAAAACAGGCAATTCTACCGAATATTTCATACAGTGGTCAGTATTAGGAATCACGACATCTTTCATTTCTATACATAAGTCGTGAAATACCTTGTATATAGGGTGTGCTGTCAGTTTTTGGTTAAACTTTCTGCGAGCATTTTATTTATTATGATCGAGAAACTGACGGCTCGCCATTTTTATACTATAAATCAAGGTCGATGGTTTCCATGGTGACCTTACATTGTAGCCCATTTTAATATCTGACAGCTTGTTATTTTTTCGTATTTTTTAAAAAAACATGGTTTGGGGACCCTGATGACTAAACTATTTAATTTCTTTAACTCATTTACGAAGTAGAAAGTATCCTGATATTTTTCAGTTCCTGTTCTTTTTGAAAACTTATAAAATCCCCTATTTAGCTGCTTTCCTTTCTTCTTCGAAAAGATTTTTTCCAATAATAACTTCCACTGTTTCCAGACAAATCCGTTCCACTCCACCCCTTTCCAGTTTCCCCTCCCTTTTTTCATCCGGGATGCTTTCTGATTTCCCAAAGTTATTCTCGTTCGCTACTGCTCGCGTAACCATGGAAACCCCAAAAATGGAAAGGGATATATATATACAAGGTATTTCAAAATTCATGTTGAACAAAATGGTTGATATGTCAATTTAATCAAAAAGCGATAAAATAGTATATATATTACACATGTGGTGTAGAAAGTGAAAAATTTCACACGAGAGTGTGCAAAAACACATGAGTGTTAGAAAGTCACTTTCTCATGAGTTATGTAAGTTATTTTTCCTACGAACACTTAGGATTTACTTAAATTTCTGTAATTATTGATATTTTGTTTTTTACAAAATGTGTTGAAAATACTTTTCCGCACATGTGTGGAAATAGTTATTTTCCTAAAAAGTGCGAGAAGTGCGGTATATTTCCGCACACAAAAGCAGTTAGAGGAACGACGCGAAGCGGAGTTCGGATAAGCTTTAAGTGCGGGAATGACGATTCTCGCACGTGTTAGGAACAAAATTTTTTTCTACAATTCAAAATCGATTTGAAAGCGGTTTTCAAATTTTGATATTTGGCAGCTGACATATGTCATAGTTGTCAAATATTAATTTTTGAGTTTTGGTACTTTTTTTTAAAAATGTATTTTATTCAAAAGATGATGTTGGCCCTTGCCACACATTTTTTTTAAATTTTAATTACTACTCTGTTTGCAAGTGGAAGTCAAGAAAGAAATGCTGGACTGGCATATGTGCATAGCACATACACTTTCGAGACAAATATTTCTTTTATTTTCCATAATTATTTTTTTTTAAGTTTTTAAAAAAACAAATCTTTAGTTATTTAAGTAAGGTTAAGTTATTAATCTTCTTTTTTCCATACACTCCACCAAATTGTAGAATGCCGGTTCCACAGTTTCACTTCTATTTTTCTCTCTCTCTCTCTCAAAAAGAGTGAGAACAATAAAATATAATTTGGCGGCTGTCTGGTAATCCGACGCAATACGCATGTGTTAACTCAACCACGTTTTCATGGAAAATCTGTATTTCGATGTCAATACGATCTTGATCCAACCCTAAAAATTTTCAGGGTCGGATCTAGATTGAAATCGATTTGAATACTCGAAAAACGTGCATTTTCATGGAGGGGATTGGATTGAAATCGTTTTCAGAACGAACTCAATTCCCATGAAAACGTAGCAATTATCAAGTAGTTTACCTAACTAGTGCCGAAAGTGCCACTTTTCTGCACGCGATTGCAGATGGCCGAACGACGCGTTAGCGGAGTTCGGCCAGCAAGTGCGGAAAAGGCACTTTACGCGCGAGTTAGGTACAATATTTTTTCTACTTGCTTGACTTAAGTATTAAATTAACTCAATAAAAGGAATTTTAAAAATGTTACTCTTTATTTATCGTGAACTTAAATGTTTACCTAACAAAAAAGAAATTTTTTTAAATAATAGCAATATATTTATTTTTGGTTTAGTGCGGAAAAGTACCATAAAGTTAACTTTGTGTGCATTTTCCGCACGCAAAACAGTGCGGAAAAGTAGAAAAAGTACTTTACTTTTTCTGAGGAACCAAACTGTGTGAAATTGATCATTTTCGTCTGTGGTCGTTTTTTACACGCTGATAACATTCAACTTGTATTTGTAAACTTTTTTAACATATTTGCAACGTTTGGTGGAATGACGTCAAAAACGTTGCGGAAAAACGCAACTTTTATGAAGATTGGCAGTGGGGAACAAATGTTAAATTTTGACCTTCTTTCTGTCAAAGGAGGCAGAATTTATTATGACCGAGAGATATGCATGCAATATTTTATGCACGATATCATAGGCGTTTTCTTGCGTTGAAATTTTTTTGAAATATTATTTGAAACTATTTAGATGTGACGTCATCATTTAGAACCGAGAAAAAATGAGTAGTTCAAAACGCTGACATAGTTTAGTGTAACCTCACTTTTTTTTTCGTTTTTCTGTTTATTTTTTTTGGTGTTTAATCAACTACTGGTTTATCTAATAAAACCTTCGAGTGTACGGCCCGTTTTAGTAGCATGGATGGCAAGCAATTGAAGCTACATGGATAGTGAAGTTTTTTTATTTACTGATCTTTTAAGACCAGAAAATCATATAAGACCACAGGGATACCATGAAGAATGGCTAACAAGATATCTAGAATACGATTTTTCATACATTTTCACGCAAAAACAAAAAAAAATCGGTTAAAACAAGAATGCAGAATTTTGACGTATCTTCTACGAACGCGTCAGTTTTGAAACTAGAGTGGATTCCGTTTCAAAATATTTTTAACCCGTTTCGATGTGACGTCACCGTTGCAACGCGAGAAAACAAATGTTTCAAACTTTTTAAAAACATTTTAAACAATTTCAACGCGAGAAAACGCCTTATATGTTTGTACTACGAGATTTAAAAAAAGAAAATTAAATAATTTTTTTGAAAAATCACACGAATGGTCTGTGGGGATACCAGAAGCCTCCGCGGTGCAAAATTTTGTTAATTTCTGATGTGCGCTTTATCTGTTTAACTAAACGAACTATTTTTAGGATTCAAATTATTAAAACGTGAACATTTTCTAGCTCCCTCAAGTGAGGTTTGGTCGGGATACAATCTGGTCTCAATTCTAAAATTGAAACAAGTTGAGTGAGTTACTGCAAAACTTTGAAGTTCTGATTTCTTAAAAATATCTCACACTAAATTAAAATTGTTGTTGCACAGAAAACAAGTAAAAAACCCACTGAATATGAATTTATTAATTTTTTGCAGAGAACCGGCTTGTCCGGCACTGCTGTAGCCCATTCATTTTTTATTATTATAGACCCACAGGGTGAGAGGACCGAGGAGGTAACCACCCCAGAAAAATTTGTACATGTATTCCCAAAACTACTGCTGGTCAAAATTACACGTATTTTCAAAGGTGGTTGCCCCCTCGGAGGCAATAAAAACGAATATTATTTAATTATTTTATTAAATTACAAACTTACAGGAAATAATAAACGAATTGAGACTGGAATCTAACATCCTTCACAACAATTTATGGACAAAAATGATTACAAATCTATCAAGTGTTACTTTTTAAAATGATCGCCTATTTTTTTAAAAATAAGGATATAAAAAATGTTTAGCTGACTACTTCCGAAATTTCAAAGTGAATAATCACAAATCAAATCCCTACTGCAACCACTGCAAATTATCGCAGATTCTACAAGTTTTTTTCGTAAAAAATTTGGTTTATTCAATTGCCATGGTCATTTTTTTTTTCTGGAAATAGTCATTTATAAACACTTTTTATTATTTTCACTTCTTAAGTCGAAGGAACAAAGTTTCTAATAATATTTTTTACCAAACTGCCTTAGTGACATTACTGTGATCATTTAACAAAAGAATAACCCAATACAACTGACAACTTTGAAATTCAAGAATTTTTGCCATTTTTTTTTGTTTTTTCTATTTAATAGAAAACATTTCTTATTAAAATTTAGAATATATTCATCCAATCTACCTTAAAGTAATTAATTTTCATTGGCTAGCTGTTTCTTGTTTAAAGTTTTCTTTTTCCTTCTTTAAAATTTTCGTCTCCCAAGAGATTCTCATTAAAAAAAGAAACCCAGTAAGAACAGACAGTGACTTTTACGAATTAATTAGAAATAAATAAAATAGAAATTCCGAAATTTCACATTTTATTTGAAGTTTAAAAATGTCACTCTTTCTAAAAAAAACGTATGACCTTTACAAGACGGGCAGAATTAAATTTTGAAAACAGTCTCTGAGAAATCTTGAGAAAAGCAATATAGAAGCTAAAACCTAATCAAAAATAATAAATAATATACAATCTGAGGTCTAATATATTACCTATACACATAATATCTGTCTTAAATATAAAATAATAATTAAATTAATAATAATATACATAAGATTTGAAAATATTAATTACCTACTTAATACTTTAATTCTATCATTAAATTTGTGAATTTTAAGAATGCACGCACGCACGCACGCACTAAAAACGCAACAACTTGCGTTTTGTTTATTACTTGAGATCTCTGTTTAAAAATATATTGCCAAAATTTCACAATAACAGTAATTGCTCGACAAAATGTATTTATAATATTTTATAGTCTGGAAGCTAAGCCTTGGAACCATTTTAATTCTTCAAATGGGGTTTTTGGACCGTATATACAGTTTGTTACACTTCATTTCAGATTTATGACATCATGATATAATTGAACGTAGGAGCATGCTTAAAATTATTATTTTTTTGGGAAAGGTTTAAAAAGTAATTGATAATTTTTTCGACACATTGTTGTTTTTTTTTAGTTTTGTAAAAATAGTAAGTTAAGTAAAATATGTCATTCACATTCACAAAAAATATTTTCAAACATTCATCTTTTATTTCTATCTAATCTTTTTAATTGTTTCAATGAAAACACAACACTTTTCGTTATTTCAAGCAGTCTAAAACATTATTTTGAACACTATGATGCTATCGTTATTAACCACAAATTTAACCATAACAGTAAAGTAATCCCTAGGGTCACTGCATCCTGAAGCGGCCAGACTTCAGAATGCAGCGACCCTAACTACTACCTGCTCAATCTTGACGAAAAAAGTTCTGCTAGAAGCTTCAGCGCACATAACTATCATATACACGGTGAATTAAACTACCATCGAAACGATATAAAAAAATCTGAGATGGTACAATTAAAAATAATTATACCATTGGGTCTAGATTGATTACGGTTAAAGATACTTGCTAACCGAAAAGTTTTGTATAAAAATAAATAAATATGCTTATCCTCCAGACTAATACAATATTTTTTTTTAGGAAATAAATAGTCAAATATTGTTTTAAATAATTTAAAAATGCGGAATTACAACTGAAAACATTAAAATTACAATTAAAAAAAAAAACAAGGTACGACTAGTACTCTTTGCCTGCAGTCTATAATAGTTATCCTCCTAACAGGTGCGAAAAGTAAAACTTTATCGCACGCAAACGAAACGAGTGCGAAAAAGACACTTTATGCAAGTGTTAAGAACATACTTTTTCTCTACGAGCCTGGAAAACCTTAGGGATTTACGTTCCCGCACCCATTTTTTTATACAGCAAGAGTTTAGTGTATAAATTATGATAAGATAGGAAATCCCCCAACATTTTTTGCTAAGATATGCGTTTTTCATCCTTTATATATATTTTGGAGGCCCTGTGATGCAATGGGTAACCCCACTATTTTGACATGTATAATGTAGAATACCAGTTGCGAACATAGGAGGAATCAAGTCCAATTTACTCTCTGTGCCGTACGATCATATCTTTATGCGTACGACTGAGGTGGATTCGAAGCAGGCTGTAGTGTTATCTTTTGGAAATTTATTTTGTTTTATTTCTGCCTTGCTCGAGAAACAGATTGGTAAGTTCTTAAGTGAAATAATACATTTTTAAAACTAAAAATGGATGTTTACGAAGTTGCCGAATAAGTACAGATAGTCAAATGGTACTATCAAGGCAGACCATTGAGACTTATTCAAGAACTTTTTTTGGAGAATTTTGTAAATCGCCCAGAACCTAGTTTATCAACGATTCATAGGTTTGTGCAGAATTTTGAAAAGTTTGGTTGTGTAGTGCCAAGAAACCATAAAAAACACACTGTTTTGAACGACGAGCAGGAAGTACGAGGTGTTATGATTTGCACTACAGTGGAGGAAAATCGAAAGTTGATACGTCTTCAGCCACTGTCTTACGTGTTCTCAAAAAGAATGGTAATCATTCTTACAAAGCGTCAAAAACGCATCAAATTTTTCCCGAGGACAACCATCGTTGTATGGAATTGTGCTGAAAACTTTCTGAGATCTATTCTTTTCACAGATGAAAGCACTTTTCCATTATTGAATCGTCATAACTTAACACACGTTCGATATTAGTCGAGGTAAAATTTGCATTTGTATTTTTTTTTTAATGTTTGGGGGGTATTGTAAGGGAACACGTAATTGGGCCATTTTTTATTTACGGCAATTTGAATGGTCCTAGATACTTGGATCTACTGCAGCAGCATATTATGGTTTCAACAAGATGGTTGTCCGACTCACAATGTTGGCCTTGTTAGGGAATATCTCGATAATGAATTTTCTAATCGGGTTATAAGTACACGAGGAACTATTTTATGGCCACCTCGATCACCCGATCTTGCTCCTAATGGCTTCTATCTGTGGAGTTATATCAAAAATAAAGTTTACGGCCATGAAAGGGCTAATAATTTGGAAGATTAAAATTGAAGAAGCTTTTCAAATTATCACCCCTAACATGCTTGGAAACGTTAGAAGGGTTTTTTATAATAGGATCGGATATTGTCTATCTGAGCAAGGAGGACTTTTCGAACATTTGCTCTAAATTTTTTTTGACTGGGAGAATCTTTTTGGTTTTTAGAATGTATTATTTTATTTTGAGAACTTGCTTTTATTTTGTTTCTCCTTATTATTTTCATTGTAACACGTTGTTAGTGATAAATCTGAGCAGTTGAAAATAAAACGCTCTAATTTATCAGTGACAAGAAACAAAAAAATTACGTTATAAAAATTTGCGTATTTATTGACCAAATTCCGGTTTCATTTACTACGCTATACATAGCACCGTGGTTAAAGTCGTACTAAATACAAGCCGCGAACGGCGGCGAACGGAAGCCTGAGTGTTGGTTGCTCCCATCGATGTACTAAGTTGTTCCACTGATAGTTGTGCGGTGTCCCTGCATGTGCGTACACTGGCAAATTGGACTTCTTCCGGCCTATGTTCGCAGTAGCATGAAGCGGTCTGTATATGTATAAAATTGATAAACCGAAAACAAAAAGTTTGCTCAACAATCTTTTGTATCAGAAAAAGTTACGATCAAGAGATTGGGGGTGGGAAAGCCTACCTGTGCCCTTATTCTCGAACTCGACTCAAATTCTTTCGCTGCTATGCTTCTCATTGGTCCAAATCTTCGGCTTAAATCGGTTTTTCTTACTTTTTCCCGATATTGATAGAAAGTAATCCTAATGGTCTCGACTAAGAGTTACTTTCGATCAACATCGGGCAAAAGTGAGAGAAACCGATTTAAACCGACGATTTGGACCAATGAGATGCATAGTCACAAGAGAATTTGACTCCCTGGGAGCAGAATTTCTATCATTTGAAGAATGGGGGCTCTGCTGTCGTTCTCGATTAAGCGATGGCATCCCAAGAACTCACTGAATTACCGAAGTAAATAACTAATTACGAAAGCGTTCAGTGACTGGTCCGAAAGGACGCAGTTATGCAGGCAGCGTCCGGACGGGGTAACGACTGATATATTATGAACTTTATGAACTTGTTTTTAAAAAAAATGAACTTTTTATAAACTCTTTTCTAATGTTACGAACTAAACATTGAACTTTTGATAAGGTATTCATTATTTATTAGAAAATTTTTACAACATTAGATAACCCTTAAAAAACTTTGCACTTAAATACCTAAGAAAAGAAAGTAACTCCATTTTTCTAAAATATAATATATAACCGCTGCTAAACCACTTATCCTTTGGCTAATTTCTCGACAGGTCAAAATTCTCTGGTCAAAATTTAATCTCCCTGTGCCTGGAACCCTGATACCTCACTGTGAAATAATTCCAGAACGATCCAATAATCCTTTCTTTCCTCCTGTCTTTAAGTTTGTCGACTAGTTTCGACCTTATTGGGGCTCCTAAGGTCAACGTAGTTTCCAGAAATATTCGAGTTGATAGAGAATTCTGGAACCCCACGTTGTCCTGAGGAGACCAAATAAGGTCGAAATTGGTCGACAAATTGGGAGACAGAAAAGATTCTTGGATTGTTCTGAACATTTTTTAGATTTGTTTAACAGTAAGGTATCAGGTATTAAATTGTGACCAGAACGCGACCAAAGTGCTGTTTGTAATTTAATACCTGTCGATGCATTAGCCAGGGGAGTAGTTGTTCCACAGTCGTCTGATTCTAATGGAGGGAATATCAAACCTCAATCTCTATGAATCTACTTCGTTTTGACTTAATTTTTAAGTAACCCAACAGGTCAGAGTTTTTCTCGTTGAACTTTTTTCCACATGTTTTGTTTCTTTTTCAGAAAATTATTTTTCTTTTAGCAGATCTTTGGCTACCTGTGCAGCAGTCGCCTTAACGAAGTCATTATTTTTAAGGGCCAGCTTAAACCGCTCTTCTGCTACATTTAACTTTTTATATATCTGTTAGAAACAAAATGATCCTAATAAAAAAACAATAAAAATAATTTAAAAAAAGTCATTTGTGGGAAGTCTGAAAAAATTAACTTTTTATGAACTTTTGCGCTTTTTAAAGAAAATATGAACTTTTTATGAACCTAGTCCAGACGCTGCGAAGTAAATAACTAATCGAAAAAGCGTTCAGTGACTGGTCCGAAAGGGCGCAGTTATGCAGACTTTAAGCAGGAATGGGTCAACACCGGGTCAAGGGATACTCAAAGGGATTCACCTAACAATTAAGAGTGTAAGCAAGTCAAAAAGCAAGGGTAGCAAGTGTCACTCCTTAGCTTTATTTTACTGTGACAATATTACCTATTTACCATAATTTATACCATGACTTCTTGCTCAAGCATCATAAAATAGGTGCTAGAAAGTGAAAGTTTCGACAAGCTCGTAAAAAAACCTAAAATTATAAATAAATTGGTTATAAATGATTTATGACTTTAACGTAATGCACAAGTTGAAAATGTCTCAAATTTAAACACTGTTCAGTTTGAGTTACCTACCCAAAGGAACAAGATTTTTTTTCTCTTTTGAGACATGTAAATTGCAAAAACAAGGCTATGATTTAAAAAAAATTGTAGCAATCTGCCATTTTTTTAAAAATAAAATTTTGTTCGTCATTATATTAAAGTTAAAAATTACATCAAGGGTGCGTTCATGTAGAAACCCCAAACGCCCGGAGGTCCACTTTTCCGTGAGAGTTGCATTCGAGATGACATTCGGGCCGGTCTCCGGTTTCATCCGAGCTCGGAGACGGAGAACGTTAAGTTGTATATTTTGTGCGACGATTTTTAATTTTAATTCATGCTCGACATTATCGCCAACACGAGCATAAAATGCTGCTCTATTTCTCAGAAGGACTTAAGAGAGGACCAACGACGTAGCAAAAACTGCATTGTCCCAGGGTCTCTAGAATAAACACGGTCTAGTAATTTTTTTGCTCCGCCCACCTGATGACGAGACAAAGATATCACCCCGCTTTCTTTATTGATTTTTTTTGATGGGTGACATTAGGGGTTACATTATTTTTGCATAAATTTTTGTAATAAAAATTTGTTTATCATTTCTTTTCTTCTCGCCCTAAATAAATACCCTTTGATATTACTTATATTATTTTTGTCATAGGTAGGTGATTCTACAAAAGTAGGAAAAACAGCGTTCCTCTAGATTTTGAGCAGACTAAATGATATTGATAAAAAAATTTTTAAGTATAATCTTGAAAAGTTGTTCTGCTATTATGTCTAACATATATTTTTTAATATTTTTTTCGCAAATATGTGAAAGTATATATACCCTTAAAATCATCACCATGGACTGTCACCCGACCTGTTTTGTGGTATAAAACATGATTCTGTTCAACGTAATATATAAAATATAACTCTTTCTGTTATGCGACTATTAAACGAAATCAAGATTAATTCACCTACTCGGATTCACTTTTGTTTAACTATTTTATTAAGTCTGAAATTTCGAGTTGAAGCAGTGTCACCAGCTTAACCGTCATATCCATGGACATCCGTGTTTTTCTTATAAAAAAAAGTAATGCTGGCAACGTCGCCCGCAATCTTCGAGTGAGATGATCGAGCGGTCTCAGTTCACATTCTGACGCAAAGAAGTATGGTTGTGATGTGGGACTATCTGTGAAATTCGGTTTTCATGTAGGATTACATGTGCGTATTTTTATAACACTTTCCTCTAAAAAAATCGTTTCATTTTTTTGTTCAGGCTGCTGCAATTAGTGTCTAGTAATTTGTAGCGTTAATAAAATATTATTTTATTAACAAGTTTTTGAGGAAAACTGAAAAGTCACAATTTGTCATCTCCATGGACATCATCACCACGGTCCTGCGGTGTCCATGGTAATGATTTAGTGTCCATAGAGTTCATTTTTAACTCTAATTATGTTCTTTTTACTAAAAAAAATAACTTATGAATTTTTGAATTTAACAATGGCAAAAACTTCCCAAATTGCAAAAAGGCGCCAACAGAAAAGGGAATGTGAAGCTGTACAAACTAGCAAAAAGTAGAGAAAGAGAGAGGTACCAGAAATTCTTGGAAAGAAGCTTCTCGTCGATACAGGGACAATAAGAAACGCAAAAACAAAGAGGCACTTCAGTTACAGAATGATCTCGAAGTCCATGAAATGGATACACCTAGATCATCGATGTTAAGAACATAGTGTGAAAGAAAGAAAAAATACTTAGAAAGAGATCAAAGAAGAAAATTTTGTATTTGTTTGGCCAGAAGTAAAGGATGGAGAGGTTGTGATCCAGGAAAATATTACAAAAGTATTACCAGTGCCAAAATCATTAAGGCGAGGCAAATATTGTTTCGCAGACAAGAAATTTGCGGGCTTTACGGGTTTTCATTTTGGATATTACTATATAAGTTTACATTTCATTGTTCATATATTATTTTTATTATCTTAGTTATTTTGCAAAATAAATAATACATTCCAATACTATCACAGGTTTTTTACTAATATACACACATAGAATCATGCTGTTTTTAAGGATGTAGTTGTGGGATGTCTTCGTGGACATGACGTCATTACCGTGAAATAAGAGTTTCTTTTTTCGTAGATAAATGTTCGAAAAGGACGTAACGATCTCGGTACTTGGTATATGTTCTAAAGTTTATATGGAAGAACATGACGTATGAAGTAATTTTGTATTATTATTATTACGTAATATTTTGTATTATTCGGAAAATTGTATTACATTTTTTTTTATTTCGTGCCTACTTCTGTACAATCACCCAGGTAGCTGAATTTATGCGTGTTTTTCGTAAAAAGTCTCATCATTAAATAATGAAAAAGCCAAAAAAACAGGGCACCTTATAGAGGAGTTTTAAATTTGCAAAAAATTTTATTGCATATAGTATGCACAACAAGTCTTTTCTTCTAAATAACAAAATAATTCCTCTCCCAAAAATGCCTGGCAAAAATCAAGTACAAAATAAAATAGCTTTCAAAACGGTAAAAATAACAACTACATAACCTAACTTCTGAACTACGAGGACGAACTAACTCCAACTCATCCGATGAGTTTCTTGACGGAATCGATTACCAACTAATAATCTTAATTTGTATTTGGTGAAAGATCAACGCATGCAGGCCAAAAATAATTATATTTACTTATACACAAAAAGTTATAATAAGATACAATCGTTTAAACAAAAAAAAAAAGAAGAATCCGAAAAGTTAATTTAATTTGTCAAGCCTTCATACAATTTTTAAATGGCGAACAAAAATCACCTGCTATCTTTGTGTCCTCATCAGGTTGAATAGTGGGGCAAAATTACTAGATCGTATCTATTCTAGGAACCGTGGCATTGCCCTTCCCCCATATCAGCTAAAAGCACTGCATCCAACCCTCTGTATACTTTTGCATCAAGAAACAAACAATTATTTTTTACTAAAAAATGTCAGGTTCTTCCGTTCGAGACAAACCGCAAAAACCCGTGCGTTCTGGTCATGACGTCACTACGCCTTCTTCGTACTATCGGGTTTCTACGCGAACGCACTCGAAAATTCACTTTATATATATATATTGCTTTTTTTCGCTTACTTTTTAAAGTGTCAAAATAAATTTTACGAATATTACCTAAATATTTCCTACACAATGATGTTTTGACACAATTTTTATTTAATTATTTTAGTTTGATTGGACCCAATCTGCCAGAAAAAGGCTTATTTTTGCGAAATAACTATTGTTCTATTTTTCTAACGGATCGCATATCTCTTAAGGTGTACACCATTAGAAAAGGAAAATGCAAGTAAATATAGAAAGTCGCCAAAAATTAGCCTCAAAACAAGTGTGGAGAAAATATAGTAAGTCAGGAATTACCATTTGTCCAACGGCACTAAGATATATTTTGTACTTGAAATAAAACTACAGAGTAGTACAAGTAGAAACTAAAAAAAGGTGCCTAAAAAAATTATAATATTTTATTTACCAAAATAGGCAGAACTTTCAAATTTCTCATACTTACGATGGTTCATAAAAAAGAATCTTTTAACATTTTTTTAACGAGACACCCTTTTTCTAATTTGAATAGGGATTTTCTTTCTGATTCCAAAACCGGTTTTTAAATAAAATGGCAAAATCATCTCCATAAGAGCAAAAAAAAGCAAGAAAAAAAATGATATGTGTTTGTATTCAGTAATTCTTTGTCTAACTCATTGTTCTTAGTCAAAAGTTTTTGTTATTTTATTTAAAAACCGAAGTCACATCTTAGGTATTTTTAAAATTTGACAAAATATACAAGGTGTCCTATTAAAAAAAGTTACTTCGGCGCCCTAGCTCTGCCTCCTTTTTAAGTATGTCAAATTTGACTTTTCTGGCTATTGGTTTAGAAGATATTTACGTTTTGGACACCCTGTGTAATATGTTAAATATTTAGAACTTTCATGATAGAATCGGAATAATTCCTTGAGGGATACCTGTATAGAAAAGGAAGTCGAATATTTTGACAATTACTACGTTTATAGGCGCCTAAAACCGGTTTTATATAAGGACGGTTTTAATAAAAAATCTTTTTCTCCCAGAGTTTATATAAAAAAATAAAACTACTAAGTTAATAATAAATCGGTAAAATCGGGGTCGGGTATTTCTTTAGGTTAAAAGCAATGCGTTTATACTTTTTTGAAAACAGTTTAAGTCCTTATATAAAAGAGCTTTAAGAGGTCCCTATGTAAAACTGATATTACGCTTTTATAAAAGAAAATATTTTAACACAAACAACAGTAAAAATAATAATTAGTAATAAATCTGGCTATAGAAAATAATCTGTTTTGTTATTTGTACATTTTTATTGTGAATTAATACATAAAAAATCTTACAACCAGTTTTTAAGGAAAAAAAATCTGCTTGTAAAATTTCTAAAGTAGCAATAATTAGAGAACACATTCTTGTGCTGTATGACATTTCTTAACAAATAGAAAATTAAGTACAACCACGAAAAAGTATGCACCATACAAAAATGCAACAAAATTAAACAATTTGTGTTTTATGGGGGAAAAACAAACTATACATTAACAAAATTACAAAAATTAAAAATTAAGTTTTACCCCAATAAACCAGCATTCGCTATGCGATCCATAACATTACATAGACCAAAAGACTGGGAACGTGTGTCCAGTCTTTTAGCAATTGTTTAATTTTTCTATGAGAAAAAAACTGCCAAATGGCACCTTAACAACGGGTAGATAATATTTAGCTTGGCTTAAAAATTTCATTTCCATTTCAAAAAAATCGCAAGAACAGCATAAATTTAAAGACATTTTTATCCTATTTTCCATCAGAAATTGTAAGACCATTATTTGTTAACAGAATCGTTTAATTAGAATCAGAATAAAAAATTTATCTTCCTCCAGGTCATATGGATCAGTTACATATGCAACCTTTTTATGTGTCTGTCCCAACGAGGTCACGGGGTTACTTTGATCATACCCACAGGCCACAGAAAAGCAGAACCCTTGTCTATCGGCACCGTTAGGTTGCGCGATGTATTTCCGTTACTACGTTTATACGCGCCTTAAGCCGGTTTTATATAAGGAAAGTTTTAAATGAAATCGCTTTCTGCAAGGGTTTATAGGTCCTTCATTAAATGTCAGTTTAAAACAAAAATAAATCTCACATAAAAGCGCTTTAATAGGCCTGTATAAACAAAGTAACTGAAACTGAAACCACAACCATCCTGATCCAACCGCACCCCGATCCTTAGATCTTTATGGCCTCGTTAACATTTTTTTCGGTAAGATCTATTTCTTTAAACTTTACCTTAATTCTATAAAACAGAGGACACATTTAACTGACCTACATCTCCTCAAGAATCATGATTGTTTCATTCTGTTACATTACAATTTTGTTAAAAAAACGTTCTTACAAAGAATGGATCCAACAAACTTCGATTCTCATGCAAAACGGGTTTGAAGAATAACAGTGAACTGTTCTTACAAAAAGTGTTATTACATTTAACTTCTGATTTTAAAAATTCTGACAAACCATGGGTTCCCAGTCAGTTAATCATCTGACCATAAATCACTCCTGTCGAAGACCAATTAAAAAAAAACTATAAAATGACAGTGGAGCAAGCGAGTAAGAGAGAGAGCACTTAATGTCTGTTGACAGCTATCAAACGATTAGTAGGGTAATTACTAGCGTCTACTACTATACTAACTTGTTCTTTTGGGGGAGGTAAAGGCACACCACCGGTGGGTGACATTGCAGGATTTGACAGATCCTCGTAACCCGAATCCGAACTGCTGTCACTGTACAGTTTCGATATGGCCTTGTCAGTTATCACTGGCACTTGCGCAAGACTAGGGGTCATGTCCATAACCTAAAAATAAATAATGAATGTAGCCACTGTCCGGAAGAGTCCGAATAAGAAGAGGTGTTGGCCAAGGTTTCACGTTGTCTCCGCTGTTGTTTAATATTCTAGTCATAACTACCATAAACAAAGTTACCGAGTTTTCGCCGAAATGCTAGGATGAAAAAACGCATTCAGAATCATTGGGCCACTTTCTCGCCTTTCACTTAAGTTCTAAGTGCCACCTATCTTACAATCTGTCCTTTTTCCACTGTTTTTTAAAAAGAGACAGCAAGCACTTAAATCTAAGTTATAACTTAATCCAAAGTGAGAAAGTGGGCCATTCAGTCATTTACCTCTTCAAAGCCTCCCTAGAAAGTGTCCCTATACAAAGTTTTTTTAGTGTGTTTTCTTTTATAAAAAAAATGTTGAGTAGATATTTTTTTTTTTCTGTCAGTGACCTTAGCTCAGAAAATGTCGAAATTCATAATTTTTGGAGTCAAATAGACATCAGACTTGGATGAACTTTGAATGGAAGGCACATTTTGTAAAAACTAAGTCTTTCCAATTTCCACCGATCCAAATGTTTGAATATTTCCAATGCGAGGTCGGTGAGCGTTCAAAAGCACTTAAAAAAGAAAAAGCTATTATTGATCATTTTAGGTTGACGTCACACAATTTCCTAGTTATGTTCTCTCAAATGTGTATACTTTTCGAAGATTGTAAGTTGGAAAAAACTTATCTTTTTTTGAAAACTTACCTCAACGTTCGATGCCACCTCTAAATTAGACGACACTTCCATCTCGAACACCGGCTCGTTCGCCAACTTGACCAATTCGACAACACTGTCTCGTTTGTTGTCGCACTCGACCAACGTTGCCAAACGGACGGAGCACGGCTTCAAACTGCTGGGATCTATCATCATCTCGCCGCCGAGGCCTCGGTTTATTGTACCGCAGCATGTCGACTCTCTAAAACGATGAAATCAATCAAAATTTCTGAAAACCAAAGCCCCACAGGATCTCAAATTCAATGAAATAGAAACACTTAGAAAGCAAAATTGATTTCCTTGACTGGGGGCCCAGTCTTTTAGAAAAAAGGAAACCTACACTGAGAAAAATTCTTAGCAGTAATTATGCCTGGCGCTTATTTAGCCAAACAATCTTGTAGGAACAAAAAAGTTTTTTGCTAAACTAACAAAGTAAGACTTTTTTGCTAGTCTAACTGATTTTTGAGTTGGTTTAGTTACTGAAAATTCTTGTTGTTTTGGAGCTTCTTTTTACTTCTAATAACAACAAAATTTTCCTCAGTGTAGTTCTTTTTACTCAGGCAGGGAAAAATAATTAAAAAAATCGGGTTTCAAATCTGCAAGAAAAATGTTATCACAATAAATTTTTGTTACAAAATTTTGAAAAATCCGTCAGATATTTCTGTTCTCAAAATCCTAAGGAGCGAGAATAAACAAACCCTAATATCGTTAAAAAGGCCAGACGGGAGCTGGACCGCCTCATGCAAGGAGTCAATACGACACCTGCTCGAGGTTCACTTCCCGGGAGAGGGCGGTGAAAGTTCAGCCCCTACAAGTCCCCAGGGCCTGACGGCATATTCCCGGCGCTCCTGCAAAAAGGCCAAGAGATACTCGTTCCTTTTGTAAAGAGAATCTTTAGGGCCAGCATAGCGATGGGATATGTACCGTGGAAAAAAGCCACCGTCGTCTTTATTCCGAAGGCCGGAAAGAACGACTACACGGCGGCCAAATCCTTTAGACCCTTAAGTCTAACATCTTTTATGATGAAAGCATTGGAAAGAATGATGGACAGACACCTACTAGGAGGAGTCCTAACCAATCAACCTTTCCACAGAAACCAACATGCATACATAGAGGGAAGGTCTACCGACATGGCCCTACACGCAGTAGTGCATAAGGCAGAGAAAGCCCTTCAATTCAAACAGTACGCCCTGGCAGTATTCTTTGATGTCGAAGGAGCTTTCAACAAGGCGAAAGTGCAGGTAATAACAACAGCGCTGCAGAGAAGGGGAGCCGAGTCTCCTACCTCCGATTGGGTAAAATCTGCACTAACAGGGAGAAAGATCCAGGCCAATCTAGGGGAATCCAGGGTTAACATAGGGGCAACGGGAGCCTGCCCACAAGGTAGCCACTTATCCCCACACCTGTGGTGTCTGATCATGGATACTCTCCTACAACGCCTAACAGAGGAAGGATTCGACGCCCACGCATACGCCGACGACGGTGTCGTGGAGGTGGCGGGCCACCACCTAAACACCGTCTGTAA
The DNA here is from genome assembly GCA_963921995.1 of Oxystoma pomonae. Lineage (NCBI taxonomy): Eukaryota > Metazoa > Arthropoda > Insecta > Coleoptera > Brentidae > Oxystoma > Oxystoma pomonae. The sequence continues at coordinate 14,662,143 of OY998170.1, read as the reverse complement.
CAGAATGCAAAGGGCGGTACGAATCATAAGAGACTGGTGTCAACAAAACGGTCTCTCTGTCAATCCAGGAAAGACAGAGATGATACTGTTCACAAGAAAGAGGAAAATGGAGGGATTCACAGCACCCAAGATGTACGGGAGACCCCTGACTTTAGTTTCAGAACTGAAGTACCTAGGGGTCACCCTAGACAAGGGGCTCACCTGGACACCACACGTTGCGAAATTGACCAATAAGGTGCAGGCAACGATGTGGCAACTGCGTCGAGTGGTTGGCCGCACCTGGGGTTTGAGCCCCAGAAACCTCTACTGGATGTACACGGCAGTACTAAGACCAAGGATCCAGTACGGATCCATAGTCTGGTGGCCAGCAGTGGAGAAGGTCACTACTACCCTCAAGCTTAGGAGCCTACAGGGAACCATATGCAGAGGGATAACCGGCGCTATGAGGACGGCACCTATACAGGCACTCGAAACCATTCTGGAACTGCCGCCGCTTCCGATCTGGATCAGAAAAGAATCGATTGCGACCCACCTCCGGCTGAGAGATACAGGTCAATGGAGGGGAAGCTGCGGGGCATCTTACGATTGCCCAAATCGCCGAGAGAGAAATTCCAATGGCAGCGACCAAAACACAAAGACCAAAAAACCCCTGGAGATTCAACAAGAGGTACAAAGTAGTCATCCCAGACAGGGAACTATGGCAGAGTGAAAACCTCCGCGAACAGTTCGAGGAGAACGCCGTGATTTGCTACACTGACGGGTCCAAACTGTCGGAGAAGCAAACCACAGGATCGGGGGTTTACGTAGAAGACCTGGAGGTTCGAAAGAGCTACCCGCTCGGAGAGCAAGTCACGGTCTTTCAGGCAGTGGAGGAATGTGCGGATGTACTAGAATCCTTCGGAGAGGCCGGCGAGCTCGACAGGATCGGGGCAAGCACCCAGTATGTAGAGCCGGAACCACTCCTAGGAACAACCAAGAGGCAATTGCAAAGTACTCAATAAATGGGCCAAAGAGGAGGAACAGAATTCATATGTAGCCAGACAAAAATGGCTTCAGGGGAGATCACTAAGGAACGTTGGTCTGCTGACAGGAATCATAACAGGTCACAACCGACTAAGGAACCACATGACCCGGATCGCGGTGGAAAATGACTCGACCTGCTGGGTCTGCGGTCGGGCAGAAGAGACATCTCGACATGTTATAGCGAACTGTGAGGCATACCAGAGGAGGAGATACCAGGTATTTGGTTCCCCGACCCTGGATGAGGAGGACCTGCACACGTTCAAATGGGATAAAATACTGGACTTTGCAAAAAGAACAGTAAAACCAGATGAGCAGACTGCCAGACCAGTGGTGCAGGCGGCGGATTAGGGGCAGGCTCGAGGTAAGGCAGAAAGGGCCCAGGGAGGCCTACTTGCCAGGCTTCGCGCCGCTCCTTCTCTACTACTACTACTACTCTGTTAAGAATTGAGAACGTTGGCAAAGTTATGTTAAAACACGTTGTCAGTTGTAGCTGAGAAACTATGGCCCTAAATCCAATGCTTACTTCTTCCAATATTCTGGGTCCAAAGTGATACAGCTCATGGGTCCGGCAACTCTTTTTTTCGGTAACTGTTTATACCTTCGATTTCGGAGAGATACGCCGTCTTCACTGTCACTAACACCCGGACTTCCCGTACGACTGGAACCTAAAAAAAAAACAGGTAAACCATTCGATTAATGTGTGCACGTAAAGCTAGATGCACATGCTTTTTTCTTTCACAAAATTCATCAGAAAACATCCGACAAGTATCGTCACGTCTACACGTAGGCACCACCTACGTATCAGGAACTTAAAACTGCCTGAAATCAACTGTGTTTCGGACTTCCATTGTCTATATTTTATTTATACACGACGTTTAGATCAGTACAATCTCTGATCGAAACGTTGTGTATAAATAGAATATGGACAATGGAAGTCCGAAACACAGAGTTAATTTCAAACACATCATTGTCTCAAACTTTCATTGAAACTGCCTAATGTTAAGCTGGATTACTACTAAAAAATACCCACCCATGCTTGGACCTTCCTCCATAAAGAAATCCACGTCAGCCATATCTAGATCTAAAAGGAAAATACTGCTTTTAACAAACATGTTAAAAAGGGTTGCCATTAAACAATAAGTAAGTCTTTTAGAATATTAATATCTAACTTTTTTAAGGAGGTTTGCACCAACAACTACCCTGATTTGTAATTATCAGCGTAATTAACAATTAATGCGTTTATACCCGCCCAAAATCGATTTTTATAAGGATGGTTTCAAATAAAATCACTTTCTCAGAGGGTTTATATGTTCTTAATTAATATCAGTATTAAAAAGAAAACAAATCTAAATTAACAACAGATTTTTTTTTTTTGTAAAAATAGCCTAACCCAGCAAGGCAGTAAAGCGTTTGTCAAGTTTTTATAAAGCGGACAAACCGCTTCTTTAATCACTTTAAAATAAAATCGATTTAGCGTTTTAATTGTGTCATATGACAAAATTTTCTACCCGTCCTTACATCAAAGTGATTTAAGAGGCTCACATATGCATATAAACAAAATGATATGCGGTACTTAAACAGCCTTGTTTTTAGTTTAATAAAATTCAAAGTACGCCATTTTGATTGGAAATTGTTAGTTTGGTGGTGCCGACAACAATCAACAAAATTAAAATTCCAGTAGAAAATTTCAACTCTTTTAAGATTTTCTGTAGTGAATTTTAGGTTAAAATCAACGTAAAATCTTACCATCACCATCTGACAAAGCAGGACTGTATTCCCTCTCAAAGTGCTTCTTCCTTCTAATTTTTTCCATTTTTTCTTCATTGTGTGTTGCCTTGGCTTTCTTCACTTTGTATTTCGTGAAAGACTTCATTCCCGGGCCTGCACGTGCGTCTACCACCTGAAAAAAAAAGATTTTTAAAAATTGAAAACTTGACTTTAGATTAAAACATCCCATGTGACAAACTTTTTTTTGTGTCAAAATCATTGTACTTCTTACAAAAAATCTTATGGCATTTTTCATTCCAAATTTATTTATATATTAATATATTTGGATGCTCTTAGTAATTGATTACATTTCCAAGAAGATTCCTCCATGATAATCATCAAAAAATTAATTCTTTCAAATCTTCCTTACGGCATGCCACAGTCATCTAAGTTTCGCCCTATCATATCCCATACGTATTCGATAGCCGACAAGTAAGGCGATCTTGCTGGCCATTCCTCTATGCCAAGTTCATGTAAGAAGTCCATTGTTTCGCGAGCAATATGCGGTCTGGCATTATCTTGTTGAACGATCGCATTTGGGATAGTTTGGAGGTAGGAATGTAAAACTGGCTGGCAGCACTTCATCTTCATCTAGCGGTGATCTGCTTACTAAACATATAGCACCCTATACCATGATACTTTGCTGTCTTGCTGTATCATGTCAAACAGCAAAGTCTACATTTCGTCTCTCACCTCGAAATCGCCTAACACTCATGCATCCATCATGGCCGCCTAAACAAAACCTGGATTCGTCGCTGAAGCTTATGGTATTCCATTCGTCATTCCAGTTTTGCCGAGCTCTGCACTACTCCAAGCCGCGAGCCTTATGTTGTGGGGTCAAAGGTATCACCAAAAGCGGAAGGTAAGCCCTCAGCCCCATACCAAGCAATCTTCGATTAACTGTCATCCTTGAAAACACTCGTTTTGTAGCTGCAACTAGAGCATCTCTTACTTGGCGTATAAATAAAATAAATAAATAAATAAGGGCGTCCAGAACCCATCATTGGACCACCTCCAAACTCTTAACACTCTTGATGGATTGGCATTAACCCTTCTTGAAATTTGCCATAAACCAAAACCAGCTTCTTTCATGCCCACGAGGCGTCCTTTGTCAAAGTCGTTTAAATGATGAAATTGTTGGCGACCGCGAACTCTTGGCATTTTTATTTTTTAAGTAAACTGTAAGCCATCCAAAAAGACCAAAAACTATTTTTCAGAAAAGGTCTTTTATGTGTTGGTTGTTTTTGAAAATGAATAGACAAAATCTATGAAAAAAGGAAAGATATATATACATGGTGTTGCATTTTTTGTTGTTCTCCAGTATATGTCAAAATTATCAAATTTCATCTCATATGGCAAATTTGACATCAACTTTCTTGTTTTAAATAGAACCCACTGTTTATTTTTTAATTTTAAAAAATTAATGTATAACATGTACATGCTATGGTAAGCGCTTCTTGAGATATGAAACTTATTGTTTCTAAGGACATGTTTTAATGATTTGCATACAAAAAGTCATATTTATTTACTTTGTAATGTTATACATTTTTTAAATCAGTAAAAGTAACAGAATTTAAAAATACAATAATATACAAGGTGTTCTATTTAAAATAAGAAAGTTGATTTTAAAATTTCACATATGCAATGACATTTGACAATTTTGACATACATAATAGTGTACTATAAGTTATGCAACTTTTGTTAAATACTATTTTTTGTAAAATGCATAACAGAGAAAAAAAAGGGGGGGGGGTCACATTTATAATTGATGACCGTATACCATACAAAGTATTTGGTACTTATCAAGGATCACCAGTATACCAAAAGATTTTTTGGTGTATTTTTAATTTTTATATAATCGCAAAAACTCTTCTGGCAAGCAATATTTTAACAAAAGTCTAATTTTTGTGCTAATATTCACATTTCGTTTGTTTATTAGTACTATTTAATAAACCCCTGTAGCTTGGAACCAAGTCGTGCGTCAATTTAAGGTTTGATCTGGATATCTAGAACGAACCAAAATTTAGTTCAAACTGAGCTTTTAATATTTTTATTGTGTAATTTATATTAAACTTTGACTTTCTTCTTTTTAATACATGTCAGTGTTTTTTGTTAATTTTTTACCATTCTTACCGCTTTGTTTTTGGGATACCAAAGTTGCATTTTAGTGAAGCTGATCATTCTTGATTTTTTTCCGAAAATTAGAATGGGAAAATGCAGGAAAATTCTTTAAAAAATATCTGACAATTTCTGGCAGGTTCAACCTTTATTTACCAATAAACTGTCAAATGCAAGATTGTTTTCATAGGTAACTATGATAAAAAAGAAAACTGGTGAGTAGTTTGTTAAAAAAATATTATAGTCCGTGAGTTAAAAAGCAAAAAAATAGCGATTTATTAAAAAAAAAATTTGCAGTTCAGGGACTAAAAACGCATTTTAGTCCTTCATTTAATTTTAGTTTTTAAGTAGTAAAAAAAAGTATGGGGACTAAAATAAAATTCTATGGAGTAAAATTCAATTCAGTGAAAAAATTGCAAATTTTAAGAAATCGATTGAAAACGATGGTGTTTGATATGTGCAAAAATGTTGATACTTTTCTAAAATATGTAACGCGTTACTTACATGCTGCCAATTTCGGTCAGATCCTGCGGGAAGTTTTTTCCACCTTTTGACAAGCAGGACGCAAGCATTGCATATTTCTCCCTGTCTTGGTGTGACCAATTTGAAACATTCTAGGAAGTCTTCTTCGTATTTTTTACTGTCCGTAAATCTAGAACTAAACAAAAGAGAATCTATATTATTAGTATTTATCATCACAAATAAGTAGTCAGTTAGCAACACCATGAGCGATATTAGCGACATAAAGCTATTTGTAACTCATCTCCGTATACGTATCCGCATCTAGCGAGAACCAAGCACATTAATTGGTCAGAAACTTGAACCACGTTCGAAAAGAGCAGATATATGCTAATCTAAGGTGTTCTTGAACGCGATAGGTGTTGAGATGCGTTAGGTATCACGTATCGTTACGACATACGTATCGTATCTCAGCACCTATTGCGTTCAGAAACACCTTACATTAGCATATATCTGATCTTTTCGAACGTGGTACAAGTTTCTGACCAATCAATGTGCTTGGTTCTCGCTAGATGCGGATACGTATACCGTGATGAGTTACAAATAGCTTTATGTCTCTATTTACTGAGCACTATAGTTGAAGGGAAGTTTGTTTTGAAGGCTGACATATACATGGGTATCTAAAAATTGATTTTAAGCTGAACCATACTGCATTCGGTAAGATATATTTGCTTGGAAGGACGTCAAAATGCACTGGAATGAGACGCATAAGGCCTTTTTTCTTAAAACAGCCCAAATAATCCGTAAAAATTAATAAAGTCTGCGTAAACAACAAATCTCAAAATGAACAAAGTGAAAAATGATAAAGAAAATAATAAAATATAGTTCAAAATGTTTGTTACCTAGTTAAGAAGGGAAGGGGGAGGGTCGAAATTAAAATTTGGCAAAATTGCTGTTAGAATTGTTTACTGATATACAAAAGGCTTTTTTTTTATTTAAGAAGGTAGCGTTCTCGTCCAAACGTCAGCGAGCTAAACGTCAGTTAAGTTTGTATTGACAGTTTCTAATTATTCTTCGGTAAAAATATATGGATACAAAAATTCAATTTCGTTTCTCATTGGTGTGTGTGTATGGATATTTTTCCTATTATGGACCTCCGCAAATTTAGGGATAGAAAAAATCTGATGGTAATTTAAGGCCTAAAATATTTTAGCTTAATTTAAGAGGAAACGTTTTTGTTTATCGGATTTGTTGTAGGTTTTTCACATTTTTAACCCAAATTTTAGTCACATTTTAAAGTATTCTTTCCAAAATGCCGATTTGTAAAAAAAAACTAATTTTTTTCACTGTTTTTTTTAATGGATGAGATGCGTACTTACCTACTAGACTTAGCCTTACAAATGCAACAGCCCGTCGATGAGCGGTAAACCTTAGGTCTATGGAACGAAAACATGATGGGGATGAGAAAATTTATCAGCTACACTAACGGAATCTGAAACGAAAAAAAAACCTTTACCTACTTTCGTGCGGTAAAGTGCACATTACCGCATTCATTTTCGTGCGGAAAGTAGTACTTTACTACTACCGCACTCAGTGCGGTAAAGTTAACGTTATGGCACTTTATGACTACGTGACAACGTTTATTTCACAAAATTAAAATACAGATATTATATTTTTTTTTGGGAATTGTCTTTACCGCCCTTGCCGGCTTGACCGAACTAGCTTCGAGTCGTTCGTGCAACTACAGTCGCGTCCGGAAAAGGATCACCTAATCCCGTGCGGTAAAGTGTACCTTACTGCACTTGTTCGGGTGCGGAAAGTTGTACTTTACCGCACGTTGGTCGCGATTCTTCAAACACCGTCAGAAAATCTCACAATTTAGTTTCTTAATACTGTTCCAGTAAATAAAAAATATCGCTTCCCTAGTATTAGAATGTTATACTAAGCCAGCGATATGTCAATTTTAATTTTTGTAGGCTGTTTTTGTCAAAAACTCTTTTTTCTTTGAAAATTTATTTTATTAAGCTTATTTTTGGGTGTAAACAAACCCTAAGGAGCTAAGATCACTGACGTAAAAAAAAAGAATCTCTACTCTTAAGAAATTTCAAGACCCTGAATAGCATGTCACTCAAAAAATAAGATTCAAAATTCCCTAGAAATATTTGAACAGTGGTTAGATATCAATAATCTAAGAAAAGTTACGTGTGATTATTTTGTTCAAATTTCATATTTTTTCTCTCTGAACTTAGGAGTAAAATTTTCGTATTTTTTTGAGAATCGCCTTTAAAATAATTTACCAAGCAAGTCTACGGGTGCTAAGAGTGACGTAGGGTTTTTGTCAAGCATTTTGAAGTTGTCAAAGTTTTGTTTTTAAAAATTGATGTTTCTACCACGTAGTAAAGGAAAATATTAACAATTTTTAAATGCAAATATTACTAATTTTTGTTCGGAACAACAAATTCTACCTATACAGTTAAAGTCTTTATAGGGAGTTTTGAAGCACCCTGTATACCTGTTTAATATTGATGGTTTTAGATTGGCTGCCGAGTCACCAAAAACTGTGTCTAAATTTCCTCCATCCACATGGTACGGCAAGTGTTGAACCCTTAATAAGTGGACCAACGAAAACTTGTACCATAGGTGTCATAAATAATTAAAACGTACTTTTGAAATTTGTTCACACCTGGTTAATTGACAGACATAGTAATATAGGGCTATCTTGGACAATAGTACTAGTATTTAAAACGTTAAAATCATCTGTATAAAAACACTTTTTTTATGGTCAAGACAAAGAAAAAAATCGTTGAGCAGATAATTTTTTTAGTTCCTTAAAAAATTTTAAATTGAAAGTTCCATAACTTTGTTTTTTCTTTGAAAAAATTACATTTTTAAAGAAATATTTTAATTTTCCAAAATGACTCCCAGGCTATTTCAAATCAAGAAACGATTTTTTTCAGAATTACCCCAAGTACGCGGAATCCTGGTAATTTAACAAATATAAGTTTTTTTTTAAATTAAAAACATAATGCCTGACAGTTTCATTTAAAAAAAAACCCTAAAAAAGCCAAATTCGTATGATCCTCGCCCAATTTTCGCAAAGTTAATGCTCTTAAATTATAAAATATGTTTATAATTTGATAAAATTATTACAAATCCACTCATTTCGGAGAATCTTAAACATTCACATTATTTTTATCTTTCTTAAATACAATTATAAACATTCTCAGCATCTAAATATAAAATTTCCTTGTGTCTTTTTTTTGTAAAAATCCTCAAAATGTGTTTAATGAATATTTACAATTATAATTTTTGTGAATCTTTTCTCACCATGTCAGTTTCAAACCTTTTAAACAGAAACTGATTTTGTTTTAAATAATAATTCACAAATATTTTGAATTAATTGTGAATTTGAGGTTTTTGGGTGTTTTTTACCTTTTAAAAAATCATGTCAGTACAAAATATACTCACCATGAAACCAAACCAAGTCAATATCTATTCTTTAACCACTATTTATTTTTTAATAGGTACTCGCCTTCTACAGGTAAACAAAAAACTTTATAAAAAAATAATATAAAATGCAACAATCTTCAAGTTAGTCAATCTTTTAAAATTATTACAATTGAATGTTTTATCTATCAGATTGCAAGAAAATTCAATATCTCAGAGTTCAGAAACCTTTTAAACAGAACACTTGCAGTAAGTTAAGCGTTTGTAAAAAAAATAAAACTGGCAAAAAACTTTCAACAAACTTTTTTAACTTGTTAATATCACTGATACTTAAAAATTAATTAATTAGAACTGATTCGATCGATTTATAAAAAAAAAACTAGGCAATCATAAGTATTGTCATTGAACTTGAAAGTCACACCTTTTTAATACGAAATACCAAAACTGCACTCACAAAAAACAATGAGAAAAACAAGTCTATTTTTAAAAAGCTAATGTTAGGCCTGTTTATCTTGATATTTTGTCAAAACATTTTATAAATTAAAGCAACTTTTCTGGTGGGTTAATTTGATTTTTTGTATTGCCTGGTTATATAAATAATTAAATAAAGTAACCATAATAACACCATTTAAAAATAATGCAAAAAATCGCGAGTAAAAATATATAATAGTTTTTATTTTCACCCGAAAAAATTAATAATGTATGCATTTTATTTGCTATTATAGATTTTCATACTATACTAATAACACAGAATTTTACTTATTTAAAAAAAATTGCGTATTTTGGAATATCGCTACCTGCGCAATATTTTATTTCTAATGCCAAGGTTAAATAATGCCAATGCATAAACTTGTTGTCGTAGGTCAACAATGGGGAATGGGGTATACGCATCAAAAAAATAGTAGTTTTTACAACTAGTGGCTAAAATAGTATTTTTTTACAATTACAATTTTTCAAAAAAGCACCGTTTAGCCACAAGTTCTTTTAATACCTACACCCCCGACTGGCGGTTTTTTCTTTCTCTAAAGACTGGTTCATGCTTAAATTCCTTTTGCTTTTCCATAAATTTTTCCTTTAACTTTAACCTTTTCTTTTTTCTTAAGAAAAAAATTGGTTCATACTAAAATTCGTTTTCCTTAACTTTTACGTCTCTAAAGTTGACACTAAAGACAGACGCATGCGCTATTTTTGCCTGTTGTTTACAAAATTTGGAGTTCTTTTTATCCCAACAATGTGGAAACTGTTTAATATCTAGTTTTGCAATAACGGCTGCTTAAATGAATGAATGTAGAAGTGCGGGCAGGACAATTCCGATGAGGAAGGTTTTTTTTTGTGATGCCTCATCCACGCTGTCCTGGATTTAAGCCAAGGCCCCCACACCCGTCCCCGATCAGAGAAGTCGAGAGCGAGCCAGAGTTGGGTTCACCTAAGGGCTCCCTATCTCCGGCACACCGATCCCAAAGAGCTGCGTTCCAGGGGGGTACGGTATGACGTTCTCCAACAGGATTTAGTCACCGACTTATTCAGTCGGGTTCGCCCCCTCGACTTGGATGCATCTGTGAGAATTACACAACATAAATTGGTGGACACATTTATCAGGGTTCCCAAAATAACTGCCAGACAAACAGAAGTTACCAGATTTCTGCAACGCTGCCAAATTTCAGAGCGGCCCAGCTTAGCAAACCTCAGAAACGATTGGTGCAAACCAAAATCAGTTTTGCCTTACATTTAGGTTCCTTAATTGTACTTTCCTATTTATGTTACTTTTTCGAGAAAAATAACAAATACAGTACTTTTCGAATATGGTGTTATTGAAAAATGTGTATGAACCCCATCAGACACTATAGATAAATTTAAGCGACAATTATCGGTTTAAATTGGTTTTGATTGATTGATTGATCCGTTTGTGAGTGTGTCATTATGGCACTGTCCACTGCGACCACTATTGGGTCTATTGTGGTTCACTTTTAACATTTTTTGTTGCGACAGAATATTCAGCCCCTTAAAGAGGCTCGCAACTTGCTTTCCGTCGATCTGTGGTTTACCGAAGATACGTTGGCGCTGACGTGCACTGGCCGGACATTCACACAGCACATGTCTGGCCGTCTCATCATACTCCATACGGAGCCTACATTCGGTTTCCTCACTTAGTGTAATGGTACTTTCAGCCTGCAGTGTCCGGTGTATAGATCAACCATTGTCCGGCTGCCCTGCCTGGTGAGCTCAATGAGTTTCCCGGCCCTCTTCCTGCAGGGTTCTGTAATGAACTCTTTGGAATGTGCCAGTCCCGGCAATTCTCTCCAGTATTTTTCACATTTTTATGCCATGATATTGCTCACATTTTAAAGCTTCTTTCGATTTCTATAATAAAACACTCAAATTTTTCAAGTTTTCACTGTTTTTTAAGCGTTCAAAAAAAAGTACTGCGAAAAAACATTTTTTTTTTCTGTTTAAATGAAAAATATAGAGAGAGGGCAGAATTTTAGAGGTAGATGGCGAGATAATTTAGAGACTTGCAAAAATTTTTAAGGTTGTTAAAGAGAGACAGCAGGTTATAAAAAAATATTTTAGAGAAAGGTGGACATAATTTAAGGCAAGTGTTTACTAAAAATTTCTGTTAGTAGTGTCGTGCATACGATTTTTATTTTGCAATTTTTATCCAAAAAACAGCAAAAATTGTAATTTTTCAAAGTGTAAAGTATGAACAATGGTTCGACTAAAAACGGGTCTGTTAAATTTCGAATTTGTTATTGAATGGGTTTGATGAAATAAGGTTCGGATAAAAAATTGGTGGTGAATCGTTCTTACGATTATTTTTTTTATTAAATACGGTCTGATAAACCATAGGCGTTCCCTGATACGGGTTCGTCCTGGCGTGTTAATCTTTCCAATAGGGTTACGCTCCTAAGGCGATTAAAAACATCGCCATTTGAGCGTAACCCTATTGGAAAGATTAACACGCCAGGACTAACCCGTATCAGGTGACTTAGATAAGTGCCAGTGCGGAACGATGCCTATTTGTGAGAGAAGTTGGAAATCAAAGTGTATGATGGTGTTCAATGATGTTTGGGGAGGGTGACCGGTGGAACCACTGATGAGCCCGCAGTGGTTGCGCAGGGCGCTTTGGTCCTTTGTGTGTTCCTTGTTTGTTTTTCCACCCAAGATCTTTTGGTCTTTTGTTTTTGTTATAATTTTCTCACTAGGCAAAGTGGAACATCCTGTATATCAACCGATTTTATCTTGAAAACAACATTTAAAGCCATTTTACATATAAATTAATGACAGAACCAGATAAACTTGACCTTCGATAACATTATTTTACGATCGAGTATCAAAAGACAAAATCAGCAAACGTTAATAAACAGACAGACAGGGAATTTTATGAATTTGGTGATGTGAAAATTATGTATTATATATATATATTATAGTAATTAATGTGGATAATTTTATATGCATGCATAATGCATGATTTGTCAAATATTTTTTCCCAAGCACCTTGACGTCAAGCTGCACCCCTCACTCTTAAACCTAAATAAATCGTTATCTTTCGAAAAAATGCTTTTATCCCCAGAATTTTAGATAAAAAAGTGCAAAAAAAGGTTTTACGAAATCTTTATAACAATTTTATCAGCATACATGATACAAATAAAATAAAAGAAAACAAGGGGGCACTGGCCCAACTGTCTCTTTAGGGAGAAACAAAATTGCCAAACGTCAGATCGAAAATTTTCACGTGGAAAATACTATAGTTTGATGGAGGCTCTGTGCCACAAGACCCTTAACACCCCACTGTCAAAAAAATTAAGACAAACATTATCTTAAAAAAGAGAAGATCAAAAGATCTTGGGAGGAAAGAACGAAAATTCAAAATCGCATGAGTGTCCCACTAGGAACACACAAAAGACCAAAGCGAAAGAAGAAACAATTAAACGATGTTTCGCCCGGTGTGACCAGCGTGGGTTCGTCAGTGGATTCACTAGTCACCCTCAATCCAGACATCATTTAACACCATCGCACACTCTGACTTCCAACTCTGAATCACTTACAAATAGGCATCGTTCCGCATGGTACTTATTATAAGTTTATCAGGTGAAATTTTAGTAAAACAAATGTGTAGTTTTAAAGTTCTTATGTAAATTCAGAGATTTTTTGAAAGGCCAGCGCAAAAGGTTGGAGCCATCGCCCCAACACAGTTTCTTGTATCCCACGCCTGTTGTAAAAAGTTTGTAAAGAATGTTACACAACAATGAAACACAAATCGTCGGGCCAATGTCGACAACGTCGGCAGTGTGTCGGGATCGGCGACTACACGCTGGCCCGATGTTGGACAAATTGCGATTTTCAGTTTTCGGTCAATAATCGGCAACTGACAAAGGTCCACATTACTACAGTCGACTTTATGCCGACACTACTTTAGGACCGACGATGGTCTGATTGGAACTTTGTTTAATCGGTCGAGAATCGGCAACTGACAATGACCCGATTTACTATAGTCGACTTTATGCCGACGCCCACTTTATCTGCTTTAGGGCCAATGATGGTCCGATTGGAACTTTTTTTAATCGGTCGAGAATCGACAACTGACGATGGTCTGATTTACTATAGTCGATTTTATGCCGACGCATCCCCTTTGAGGGGTAAACCTTACCCCTATATTTTGAATAGGGAAAGTGGGTCGAATGTCTTGACAATCGTGTAAAAATTTCGCAAATCTATAGATTAGTTTTTGAGATATTCACTTTCACAGTTGCATGGAGAAATGCATTTTTTTTCTTGAGAAATGACATGTCGACTTTGCTTTTGTTAATAGTAAAAATTTTGAGAAAACATGTATTTTAATTTTAAAATCCATTGAAATCCTGACGTCCCTAAAGTTAGCAGTACAAAGTCAACAGTGCAAAGATTTTATGATTGAAAAAATTAGTGCTAATAAAGTCCTAATTAAATGCCAAGTCACAAAATTTTGTGCTCTTGTAGTTTCCGAGATACGACCTGCACTGCTAGCTACCCGTTAAAGATAGCAGTGCACCATGTCCAGAAAAGTAGTAGAGTAGTCTAAATAATCCAAATAATTAAATGCTGCCGTTTAAATTTAAAAAAAATTGTATTTTTTACTTTTTTCTGCATATTTTTTAAAATTAACGTGGTGCACTGCTAACTTTAGTTCGTAGGGTCATACACATATTTGAGTTGTCGGGAAAGAAGACCTTAGTGTAGTAATTAAATTCAAAGTAACCAAATTTTGTGCTCTTATAGTTTCCGAGATATGCAGTGCACCAAGTTAATTTTAAAAAATTTGCAGAAAAGTCAAAACTATAGAATTTTTTTTGTTCAAATGCCAGCATTTAATTTTCTGGACCATTCAGACCACCCTAACACTTTTCTGGACCATTCTATCATGATGCACTGCTATCTTTAACGGGTAGCTAGCAGTGCAGGCCATATCTCGGAAACTACAATAGCACAAAATTTGGTTACTTGGCATTTAATTAGCACCTAAATAGCACTAATTTATTCCAATATCAAAAACACCACAAACGTCTTCGTTCATGAGAACTCAAATATGTGTATGACCTAAAATTAGCAGTGCACCAAGTAAATTTTAAAAAATATGCAGAAAAAAGTAAAAAATATAGAATTTCCTTATTGATATGGCAGCATTTAATTTTCAGGACCATTTAGACCAGTCTCCCACTTTTCGAGTCCATTCTAGCATGGTGCACTTCTATCTTTTAAAAAAAGAAACTACAAGAGCAAAAAATTTTGTGACTTGGCATTTAATTAGCAGTTAAGTAGAACTAATTTTTCCAATCATAAAATCTTTGCACTGCTAACTTGGACGTGAAATCCTGTCAAAATCAATCGAAATCTGGTTACATATTGAAAGAAACATTAAAAATATGTAGGAAAAACTGAAAAAGTAGATGAATATGTAAGGGAGTGAAATACTTTGTTCAAATATGTAAATATGTTTCGAGTATGAAGAGAATGGGTCTAAGCAAAGAAACCGAACCTGGGCACCTGGAGTATCTCTTTCTCAAAAACTTACAAATCCGTTCCATTTTATTTAGACAAAACCTAACCTCAATGACTCACTGAACAAAACCAAGTTTTTAGGTTAGGTTTTTTCTGACAGAAATTTTGGCAGAGAGTATTTGTTTACATTTTTCCTATGGAAGACTCGTGAAAATAAAATTTCTTAAAAATACATTAACACACATTCGTTTTATTTTTCATTGTTTGCACTTTTTGGCACTGACATGTTATCAAAATCTATAGTATGTATAGACAAGGCTGGAAATGTGGACAAAAATTTTCATGAGTTCATGAAGGTGATGCTTTTATCCCTAAAATTATAGATAAAAAAAGTGTGCAAAATAGTAGTCTTCACAACTAGTGGCTAAAATAAGTGCTTTTTTTACCAGTGTTGGTTCGTCAGTAAAAAAAGGACAGTTTAGCCGCGAGTTATGAAAACTTTTTTTTATAACTTCAACAAATAATCTGCAGATAACTAAAGCATGGCTTTTTTGGTTACCGATATAAAATTTTTTTTTATCACGGGTGCAAAAAAGATTTCCGTCCGTTTTTTACCCAGAATTAAAGAGAAATAGCGGAAAATAGTAATATTCTTGCCTAAAAATTAAGCCATTTCCGCCAGCTTTTACCAAGTATTTACGAAAAAATCATTTAAAAACATCGTAAAAATATTAAACTGTCAAATATTAAATGTCGCAGCAATGAACGTCTCCGAGTAAAAAGACACATTGCCATGGCAACCATTGTTATTTCATTTACCAGCCGCCTTGATTTATAGTGTAAAGATGGTCTGTTTTGCGAGAAGTGCTCTTCGTTCGAGATTTTAGTATTTTCTTGGATTTTTTGATAAAGATGTGTTCACAACTGGTGGCTAAACTGTGCTTTTTTTCTACTCGCGTTTTTAAATACCTCGCTGCGCTCGTTATTTAAACCGACGCTTCTAAAAAAAGCACTATTTTAGCCACTAGTTGTGAACACTATTTTTTTAATACCTTTATCAAAAAATCCAAGATTTTTACGATGTTTTTAAATGATTTTTTCGTAAATACTTGGTAAAAACTGGCGGAAATGGCTGAATTTTTAATTTAAGAATAATTAGATTTTTTGAATATTACTTTTTTCCGTTATTTCTCTTTAATTTTGGGTAAAAAACGAACAGAAATCTTTTTTTGCACCCGTGATCAAAAAAAAAGTTTTTTTGCATCGGTAACCAAAAAAGCCATGCTTTAGGTATCTGCAGACAGTTACTAAAATCATGTTTTTGATGAAGTCATAAAAAAAAAGTTCTATGAAATTTTGGTAACAATATTATCAGCACGCATGATAAAAGTAAAATTAAAGAAAACTATGAAGCAATGGTCCAACTATGACCAACTGTCTTTTCAGGGAGAAACAAAATTACCAAATGTCAGATCGCAAATTCTCGCTGACAGTTGACGTCAATTCAACCTGTATAAACTTCAGGTGGAAAATACCGTAGATACCATCGACGTATTTGTATCAATGGCAGATACACAGGATCTCATGCAAGTCCGTAGGATTCAAAACAATACCAGTTCTAAATCCCAATAACACGGACTCGTTGTTTTTAACAAGTTGCTGCGCTTAACTCTATAAATAGCATTTCATACTTACAAAACAGCATATATTTTGTGGTGGGAGCGTTTATTTATATGGTTGTAGTGTCGTATCACATATTAAATAAACACACAGATACTCATTTTGAAAGGAAACATTGTTTATAACTGTTTCTTAGGATAACTTTTTTTCTAATAGCTGCAGCAGGATCACATATTACCTTAATCAGGCCATGACATAAAAATATGATGAGTATATTTATTAAATAAAGAGTTGATTGGTAGGGTTTTATTATAATAAAATGTTACAATTTCTTTAATAATTCAATTTGAAATTTCTTGAAACCGGTTACACACAGACCTAAACTATATGTTATTTTTAGAAAGCTAATTTTTGTGGAATTCGAATATGAAAAAAATTTACAGGGTGTTCCATATGAACAAACATAACTTGTTTATACACCGTATACAGACCGCTTCAAGCTACTGCGAACATAGGGCGGAAGAAGTCTAATTTGCCAGTGTACGTACATGCAGAGACACCGCACGCCTATCAGTGAAGCAACCAACACTCAGGCTTCCGATCGCCATTCGCTGCCGTTTGCCGCCTTTCGCCTTGTATTTAGTACGCCTCTAACCACGGTGCTGTGTGGAGCGTAGTCAATGAAACCGGAATTTGGTCAATAAATACGCAAATTTTTATAACGTAATTTTCTTATTTTTTGTCACTGATAAATAAGAGCGTTTTATTGTCAACTGCTCAGATTTATCAGTGACGACGTGTTACAATGAAAATAATAAGGAGAAACAAAATAAAAGCAAGTTCTCAAAATAAAATAATACATTCTAAAAACCAAAAAGATTCTCCCAGTCAAAAAAAAATTAAAGCAAATGTTCGAAATGTCCTCCTTGCTCGGCTAGACAATATCCGAGCCTACTATAAAAACCCCTTCTAACGTTTCCAAGCATGTTAGGGGTGATAATTTGAAAAGCTTCTTCAAAAACAGATAGAAGTCATTAGGAGCAAGATCGGGAGATCGAGCTGGCCATAAAATAGTTCCCCGTGTACTTATAACCCGATTAGGAAATACATTATCAAGATATTCCCTAACAAGGCCAACATTGTGAGCGGAACAACCATCTTGTTGAAACCATGTTTCACCAAATCTTACACCTAACAACTGCCTAGCAGTTGGAATAATGTGCTGCTGCAGTAGATCCAAGTATCTAGGACCATTCAAATTGCAATTGCCGTTAATAAAAAATGGCCCAATTACGTGTTCCCCTACAATACCCCCCACAAACATTTAGTTTTTGGGGATACTGTGTTCTTACGTCAAAATACAAATGCAAATTTTCCCTCGACCAATATCGAACGTGTGTTGGGTTATGACGATTTGACCATTTGACCATCTGCACTTTTTCGGCAACTTCGTAGACATCCATTTTTAGTTTTAAAATACCCATCTGTTTCTCGAGCAAGGCAGAAATAAAACAAAATAATAAAAACAAAATGAATTTCCAAAAGATAACACTGCAGCGTGCTTCGAATCCACCTCGGTCGTACGGCACGGAGAGTAAATTGGACTTGATTCCCCCTATGTTCGTAGTAGCTTGAAGCGGTCTGTATACTATTTGAACTAATGATTTTTATAGGTCTCTCTCAGGGAACAGTTAGTTATAATCGATCACCCTTACACTCTGAATCCTAACCGGAGTACTCGCGCAGAGAGTGATTATCAAAAAATGACATTTTAACCTCACTTTTTTATTTATTTATTTCAGTTTCAATATTTTTGAAACTTATCCTATCTATATCTTCACTCATAATTTTTGCCTTTTATTGAGCCACATTTAAAGTCAACTTTCTGCCCGCTTATTTTTCAAAAAACATGCCATAAACGTTTAAAAATAAAACTCCTCGATCCGTTAAGATTGACGGGGCAAGAAAAAGCGATCTCGACGGGAGCGTGTAATAAATGATTATTATCATTTATTATTATCGCAAATTAAAATCAAAAAAGTTTGGTTATGTTGAAAATCAGGGTTCCCGCCCAAATTTACCTGTCAATTTTTTATTTTCTTTGTTAGTCATTTTGTTTTAGTTTAGGAAAATGGTCGATACAAGAGAGTTAAATATCCAGTTATTCTGTGGCCATACCCAACGCAACTGAAACTTGCGATTGGTCAATGATGCCTGTAAACATTGATACGAGATTGTTGTTGTTTTTAATCGTTCTCTTATATTTGTTTTGTTGTTATACTTAAAGATGTTAAAAGTACATGCGAATAAAATATTATTTTTATGGATTTATATTCATACTATACAAAAAAAACTATAAATAAAAAACTGTCATAAAGTCCCAATGTTTTTTTTGCTGTATTTTCAAATAGGTACCCTTAGAAAAATGGGGAACAACCATGGTTCAGCAAACTTTTAAAGTAGATGTTCTAAAGGATTTTTTTTTAATTTCAACACATTTCCAAAGATAGGATTGAAAAAATCTCTAAAATAACCTTGACCTAATTTAAATTCTGGTGAGGCGCGTCCTTCGAAAATTCCAATAATGTCAAAGTGTCCCCCTCAAATAAAGTCTACGTGTTTCGAGATTTTTTTCTAAAACGCCTTTGTTTTGCTTTCATTGAAACACTCCTGTGTATACAGGGCGTTCCAAATTCGAGGCTCACCATGGGTATCTCCTAAACGGTAGGAGATACGAAAAGGTTTAAATTAGGGCAAAGTTGCGCAATTTGACGCTTTGCACAAAACCAAAAGAAAAGTTTGATAGGCGGAAAAAACCGAAATCTTAATTTTTCTGCGCCCTTATTCTTAAAGCTGTCAAAAAACGCTTAAAACTTTCTACAGGCACTCTTTTAAGATCTACCTAATGAGAGGTCCGTTTTCGAGATGACATTTCAGTGTGACAGGAGCACTGTCAAGTTCATTTTTTCTTATGGACACATGCTTTTTTCTCCTGCCATTTGGAAGGATGACAGATATTTTACAACCTCATTTTGACAAGTACCTGACGTTTTGAGTTGATTGATCATCATCAGCCCAAATTCAAAGTTTTAAAAACAAAGAAAAAAACGTATTTCCAAAATATTAGGTCAAGTTATTTGGTTATAATAAAATGTCAAAAAAACTGTCGCGTTTTCAAAATATCTTGAGTATAAGTTAAAAGCAAAAATTAAATTTGGGCCGATGATGGTCAATAAACCCGAAACGTCAGGTGACTTGTCAAAATAAGCTTTCAAAATGTTATGTCATCCTTTATGAATCAAACGGCAGGAGAAAAAAAAGTATGTATCCATAAGAAAAAATGAACATGACAGTGCTCCTGCCACACTTAAATGTCAGTCCCAAAAACGGACCTCTCAATAGGTAGATCCTAAAAAAGTGCCTGTAGAAAGTTTTAAGCGTTTTTTGACAGCTTTAAGAATAAGAGCGCAGAAAAATAAAAACTAAAAATGAAGATTTCGGTTTTTTCCGTCTATCTCCGGAACTATCCGGAATTTTTAATTTTTTTTGTAGTTTTGAGCAAAACATCAAATTGCGCAACTTTGCTCTAATTTAAATCTTTTCGTATCTCCTACCGTTTAGGAGATCCCCTTGGTGAGTATCGAATTTGAAACATTAACTGTATATTAAACACAATATTTATGCCTCACACTGATTTTTAATTAAAAGAAAAAAAAAACGATTTTTTTAGACTCTCAGCTTATTCTTAGCGTATATTTTTAGCTTTTAAATTTGGACCAGAAAAAAATAAAAACTGCTGTATGTTATTTTAAGTATACTGCAGAAATACACACAGTCCCCCAAAGTGGTACATCTCATAAAACAACATTATAAACCAAACCAACCAAAACCTACTTATTTATTAATAAATAACATGTACCCGACCATTTTTTTAAAACAGTTAAACAAGTTATTGAGGTCAAAAAAACAAATCAACGTTTCCTACTTGAAGCTGTTTTGCTGGGTATCGGTTTGGTATTTTTATTCAAAACTTGTTAAAACTACTCCAAGCTGAGATCGTTAAGATCAGAGGAAAAATAATTATAACAAGGGTCATTTCAAATAAAATCAACCAGAGGTTTGGCAAACCATCTCCCCGATTTCGATAATTTTTGGTACATTTATTCTACCCATAAAAGGAATGAAAAATCTCAAATTAAATTCTTTTTTATCCATGACTTTTTTTTAAAATTAATTCCTGAAAACCAAAACAAAGTACCATTTTAGGACAGTGGTTTATAGCTCGTTTTAAAGGTATTTTAAATATTATATAATTAATGATGTATCACATGATGTACTTTTTCTTTCAAAAAAAATTGGAAAACAGTATTTTTGATTTTTTTTTTAAATATTTTGTTTCTGGATATTTTGCCAAACTATTAACAAAATTTCAAGATGGAGACTTGAAGGATTCATCAAAAAAAATTATTTTAAAAATTTTTAGGATAATTTTTCAAAAAAAATTAGGTTATGTGATACTTTATCAAAATAGGCTTTAAAATACCTATAAAACAAGGTATTACTACGGTATACAGTTCTCTTTTTGTGCACCTGCATAATTGGTTAAAATTTACTGTCTTTAAAAGCATTTATAAAAATATGAGATTCTTGAGAACCATACATACTACAAAAACATGACCTTATTTTTTTTGAAAAAAAAAATCCAAATTTTTAATTTTTTTTTTTTTTTATGAACCCATCAAGTCTACATCTTGAAATTTTGTAAATAGTTTGGCGAAATACCCAGAAACAAAATATATAAAAAAATGCTGTTTTCCAAAAAATTTTTTTAATTGCATTTTTTTTTTAAACATAAAGCATATTTAGGTATTTAAAATACCTTTAAAACGAGCTATAAACCACTGTCCAAGTTTAAGGTGTTATCGGGAAATTGGTAGTTTTTGTGATTTTCAAGAATTAATTTAAAAAAACTAATGGTCAAAAAAATTTCAAATTTAGGATTTTTCGTCCCCTTTATCGGTAGAATAAATGCACCAAAAATTATCGAAATTGGGGAGATTATGGTGATGGTCTGTCAAAACCTCCCTTTTTTTTTTTTGGTTGATTTCATATGAAATTACCCTACCTATAATTGTTATAAAGATTTCATAAAACTTTTTTGCACACTTTTTTATCTATAATGAACGCATCAATTGAAAATGTTTGTCCACATTTCCAGTACAGTTGGTCTAGAGAGGGGTTTTAAGAAAAAAAATATATAATCTTTAAAACATACACTTTTGTTTTTGATACATCGCCAACTACTATTTACCCTAAAAGGTAAAATCCCCTATGTAGCCCTTTTCTGGGGGGCTATTTTTGAAAAATATTCTGGGAACCTTAAATAGCAACCCCCTATTTTGACTTCATTTTTGAATTCTCGCTGAAATTCTCTTTCCAATGGTACCCCATATCATAAGGTTTACTTTACTAATTTTCGAGATATTGGCTTTCAAAATGTCAAAAATTCAATTTTCAAAGGCCCATATCTTAGAAACTAAACAAAATATCTCTATTGTGTTTATTATCGATTTTAGTGTTTTTTTACGAGGAAATTAAAAATGACAACAGTTTGACAATCTGACCTTCAATTTCATATTTTTGGAATAATATCGTCAAAATCATTGAAAACCAATAAACTGTAAATAGGAATGTGCAAACATCAAACTATTGTCATTTTTTATTTGCTCATATCAAACCCTCAAAATCGATAATAAACACAATAGATATTTTGTTTAGTTTATAAGAGATGGGCCTTTAAAAATTGAATTTTTGACATTTTGAAAGCCAATATCTCGAAAATTAGTAAAGCAATCCTTATGATATGAGGTACCATTTGAAAGATAATTTCAGCGGGAATTGAAATATGAAGTCAAAATAGGGGGTTACTATTTAAGGTTTTTAGAATATTTTCCAAAAATAGCCCCCCAGAAAAGGGCTACATAGGGGATTTTACTTTTTACGGTAAATAGTAGTTGGCGATGGATCAAAAACAAAAATCAATGTTTTAAAGATTATATATTTTTTTTCTTAAAACCCCTCTCTATACCAACTGTACCAGCCCTGTCTAGCCAAAAATAACGGTACATTTTGTTATAACATGTCAGTGTCAAAAAGTGCAAACAAGTCTTCCATGGAAAAAATGTAAACAAATACTCCTTCCGCCAAAATTTCTGTCAGAAAAAACCTAACCTGAAAACTTCAAATTTGACAACAACAACTTTCTGTCAACTGGTTTTGTTCCATGGGTCATTGAGATTAGAGCCATTTATTAGCGGATAACCAATTTTGACCCCAGCATATTAGTAGAGGATATTGTTTTAGAAATATCATAAGGGATGGCATTTCTTTGGCCTGTTTATATACTCATATTTTTAAGGCTGTTTATGTTAATTTGTGGGATCGGACTGTGTGTTGGACTAGGCTAGACTTCAGAACTGCTGGACAGAGTATGTGATAATAAACGCGGCTTTATTATTATTATGAAAAACTTTAAAAACACGATAATGGTTATTAGTATTTTGATGGAGGGGGTAATGACATATGACCGCTAATAAATGGCTTAGGTTTTGTCCAAATAAAAATGGACCGGACTGCATATAGCATTTTTATTTAAAAATTGAAGACAATTTTGGTTAATTAGACGCGAGAAAAACAAACGTGATTTTTCTTAAATATTTCGGGGTCAAGCCGCCACACCGCGCGCAGACAACCTAAAATGGGGGCGAGGAAAGTGCAGCAGCAAGTCAAGGTGGCCCTGCGTCGTGCATGCCTATCGCACAGAAAAGCGTGTTTTACGTTTGGTAATACGTGCTATCGATCGCGCGAGCAACAAGATATTTGTCTATTTTCGGGCTGTTGACCCTTAAAGGAGAAGAATGTAGTTTTCCCGCGCGTTTTAATTGATTTGACAAAAGCTGGATCAGGGTGGGTTTATGGTAAAGCCATGATGACCCTTAAAATAATTTAGTTATGCTCAAGCCATGATGGTCATTTAAGGCTTAAAATATTTTATCATAATTTAATTAATTATTATTATATTATTATTATAATTTTCACATTTTTATACCATGAGTTTGCTCACATTTTAAAGCTTTCTTTCCAAACTTTCGATTTCTAATAAAACAGTCCAATTTTTCAAGTTTTCACTGATTTTTTAGCGTTCGAAAAGGTACTTCCAAAAACCATTTTTTCTCTGTTAAAGTGAAAAATATTTAGAGAGAGAGGGCAGAATTTTAGAGGTAGATGGAGACATAATTTAGTAAAGTGCAAAAATATTTAAGGTTGTTGAAGAGAGATAGCAGGCTATAAAAAAAAGTATTTTAGAGAAAGATGAAAATAATTTAAGGAAATTGTTTAATAAAAATGTCTGTCATCTTGAGTGGTTTCATGCATATGATTTTTATTTTGCCCTTTTTATACAAAAAACCAGTTAAAATTGTAATTTTTCAAATCATAGTGTGTGAGACATAAGGTGATATTAATTTATTTCCATCAAAGTTCTTTACAGTCTTTCAATTTACCAAAAAACGTGTCCTACTATAAGTTTAAGCTCATCTAAAAATCATTTAACCGGTATTTAACTAAATTATTTTAAGGGTCATCATGGCTTTACCATTAAATACCTGTTAAATGATTTTTTGATGTGCTTAATTACTTATGGTAGGACACGTTTTTTGCTAAATTTAAAGACTGTAAAGAACTTTGATTGAAAGAAATTAATACCACCTTAAGTCTCACACATTTTATGCTTTGAAATTACAATTTTTGCTGCTTTTTGTATAAAAATGGCAAAATAAAAATCATATGCATGACACCACTCAAGATGACAGACAGACGACATAACAGAAATTTTTATTAAACAATTGCCTTAAATTATTTTCATCTTTCTCTAAAATACTTTTTTATAGCCTCCTGTCTCTTCAACAACCTTAAATATTTTTGCATATCACTGAAATATCTCTCCACCTACCTCTAAAATTCTGCCCCCTCTCTCTAAATATTTTTCATTTTAACAGAAAAAAAGGTTTTTTGCCAGTACTTTTTTTGAACGCTAAAAAAACAGTGAAAACTGGAAAAATTTAAGTGTTTTATTCTAGAAATCGAAAGTTTGGAAAGAAAGCTTTAAAATGTGTGCAAAATCATGGCATAAAAATGTGAAAAACATAGTAAAAATTGCTTAATCAAAAAAGGTACCCCTTAAATTATGCTAAAATATTTTAAGCCTTAAATTACCATCATGGCTTTACCATTATATTCAGACCAGTTCGTAAATTCATCAGATTTTTTTCGTCATGAGTTTGATGAGCCATCGAAAATTAAAAATAAACGCGATAAAGATCAGTCAGAATTTAGCTATAGCCTATATTTTTTTTTTGATTTTTTTCTAGTTGAGATATTTGTGCCTTTTCGAAAAAATCCTATATATTACAATAAAGATGAACGAAAAATATTCATAGGGTTTCAGTATGATATGGCGAAGATAAAACTTATGTCCATCGTCTTATGCCAGCCCAAATTGAAGTTTTATTTATCTCCTTATGCTGGATTTATACAGCAAATAAAATAAAACATGAAATAAGAATTAGCCCTGCGACTGGTTAAACATGATCATGTGATAACAAATATGGTTTTTTATTGGCTGTTCTTATTCTTATATTATTTTATTTTGCTGTATAAACCCAGCATTAGTCCTTGAAAACTGTCTTTCAAAGTTTTAACGCGACTTCTTATCAACTTGGCAAACATTATTAAAAAGATATAAAAAAAATTTAAAAACAAAATAAAAACACCAAAAAACAGCTGATTCAATGACATTAGTGACATTCATCAGGAAGGCTCAGCGGCCCCCAGAAACAGTGAACATCAATACCATCAGTTGGTGAATTGGTGGAATCAATTGGGTAATTTAAGAAACTGATGAATGGATGAATGTCACCAAGAATCAGATGAATTTACAAATTTACAAACTCAATTGTTTTCCTTGGTGAATTTACAAACTTGCCCTTTGTGATGTTGTCGGGGTACCAATTATGATCCTTGTCAAATTATATTATTAAAAAAACTATTTCAAAAAATAACAGGATATGAGGACCTCTGTTCAAGGCTAAAAAATATTAGTCTCGATATTAGTACCAAAAAATTACTACTTATGTTCGTTCAAAATTCTTTTTTTGTTTATTTTTTTTTCTTTCTTTGAACAAAATATGTATCTCGATTTTTTTTTGTTAATATTATGCATGCTACAAAAATCTTTATCAACAATTTGCCACCTTACTAAATATGTATGTCATGTTATTAAAATTATGGTACATGAGGTCATAGCCACCTTAGCGGTCATATTATATTTTTAAAATCACAAAAAATAAAGAAGGTATTTAAAATAAGAAAGCTGGTGTCAAAGTTTGACATTTGTAACGGCATTTGACATACATATTCTTAAGGATCGCAAAAAGTTATATAACTTTTTGGTCTAAAATTTTATGGAAGTAAAAAACAAATTATGATTAAATGAAAATTAATTAATTCAAAAAACCTACTTAGTTAATAAACAAATTAGAACCAATGTGATAATAAAGCAAAAAAGTAATTTAGGTTTAGGTGAAAAAAAAAAACATAAATTATATTAAAAAGCAATTTTTATGACCCAGACAGTCTACGAAAAACATTTTACCCATTGACATACAGGTGTTCTAAAATTGGCGTATCTACAGTGTTCCTACAGAGTTCATGGAATTCCCTGACTTTTCCCGGTGATGAATGGATGAATGTCACCAAGAATCAGATGAAAAAAGCAGTTTTTAAATCAACAAACCTTCGGGACAAAACTCAATCCAGTACAATCCAGGACATTAAATTAACATTAAATTTTCCAGTGTCCCAAAAACTGGAACTTGTCCCAACCAATCCGGTATGGTTGGTCACCTTGATGTAGAGGTTAGTTTGATTGATAGATACCATTGGTCTAACAAGCAAAGCGAGCAATTGATAATAAGTTGCATTTATTTATGTACTATTTAGTGTTTATTTTAACTGTTTTTATTTTCCTCATAGGAAACTGTTAAGCTTTGCAATACAATTTGCAGTATTATAAATAACATTCAGTTTAATTGAATGACATGCAAAAATACTTGTTTTACTTCTTGGATTTTTTTTCTGTGTCAAGATCATTTTTCCTTATGCAATTTTGTCCAAATTTTGGGTAATTACAGTTGGAGAAAGTGATCTTTTTGCAAAAATTATGAAAAATAAAAAATATAATATGCCAAGAGAAAGCCAAACAGAACATAATTAATCTTTTCTATTTTGCAATATTTTATATGTAGATACCAAGGGGAGACCTTATTTTTAAATAGAACACCCTATATACTTTTCAATGTTAAGAATTCTGTTAAAAATGCTTTCCAACAATACTACCCGCTGAAGGGTTTGATTCATCTGTTTATGAGGTATTTACAGTTAATGTTGAGAACATGAATTAATAATTTTGACCTATTAATATCCTGGTGATTACAACTCAGGTAAACGGATAATAGATTCTACGAGCCAAGCTGTCTTTCTTGTAAAAACTGATAGAAAAAAATCTGTACTTGACAAGATTTCTCTAGATTTTTACAATTAAGTTTGTTTCACACACTGCATAGAAAACATAAAACCTGAGAAAACATTGTAAAATCTTGTCAAACTTTTCTAAGATTTTGTGCAGTTTTTTCTGGCAGGGAATGCACATTGCCATACTGCCAAACAAAATTGTGATGATCTATCAGCTTATTAAGGAACTTTTGCCTAAACATTGAAATGTATTAAAGTACACTTTCTATTTTTCTTGAATTTTTGATGTCAAGATCATGTGCAAGGTTTTAAGGTCAATTGGCACCAAATTTTTCGCCAAAATATTGGCAGGACTACCTTGAAAGCCAATGAATAACATGTGGAAGAATTAAAACAATTAATTTTGGGTGAAAGCGAGAAAAATGGACAGAGCGTACGTGCCGCCTAGACACCTTGACATGGGAATCTATTGGGACACAATGGACGTTGCGAAATAAAAGATGTCGAGTCGTTTTTCACAAATATTCCTTTTTCTACAACTGTAAAAATTTCTCATAACCAAGAGGAACAAATGAGAGATCAGTAAAAAATAAAATAATTCCAGTGGTGACCTTATTAAAGGAATTTTGTGGGCAAATTAATGAACGCTTCGGCAATGGTGAACAGAGGACGCCATAGTTTTCGGCCCTTTTCTAAGTGAACTACCTCAAATTTCCCGGTGACAACGGTTGCATGGTAATCTAGACACTCTAATTACTCAAATACAGTGGAAATTATTAATAAATGCTGCGTATATTTCGGAAAAAAGTAAAAAATTCAGAAGCACTTACCAGTTCAGTACAACACAGATGACGGCGAAATCACAGATAAGTCGATTGCGCATTATTCTGCGCACCGTTGAGCGCTTGTCATATGCTTTCAAATGCATTTTATTTTCTAATAATATTTTTCCTCATTATAACGGATAGCAAACTTATGGGTATTGTTTTTATCTCGAATAATATCAAAGAAAAAACATGTTGAATTCGGCAAATCAGACATTATCACATATTTTAAGTCAAATCATTTGATTAGTTTGTCAAGAAAAGCGCCCAAATCCCATCCAATAACACTGAACATCTCTCACTCTTTTTAACACAAAGTGAGACCCTGGTTTTAAAGAGAGAGAAGCGACTTTGGGCAAATGTGACGCGTTTCCGGTTCGTCTGCGAAATTTAAAAAAAAAATAAAGTACTGGTGTTAGAACAAAATAAGAAAAAGTAGACCTTTGTAAAGCATTCATTTATTAATAAAATCAAGGGAATTGCGGATTTTTAATTTAAATTAAATAATTTTTTTAAACTTGCATTTCTTCTGGTGGTGCATATGGGAAGTTTTATAGGCCTGCCTACAAGGTACGAAGCGATACGATCCGGCATTGCCACGTTGTTAGCAAATTTTTTTTTTTAATTCGACGGGGGAAAAGCAAAGAAAGATTTTCCTTTAACATCTTTGGGGAAAAGGTGCCGTACTCGAAAATATCCAAGATAGAATAGAATAGAATAGAATTTTTTTCTTTATCTAGAAATCTCCTATATATCCGTCGCTCAAAACCTCCCCACCTCTTTTCAAATAATTAAATTAAATTATGGAAGCGAAGGGAGTACTCGCCAAGGGAGTCCTTGTCCTCTTCACTCTTGTGTACTCATAACTCCACCTCACTTTCTCACTCAAATTTCGGGGAGTACTTACAAACAAAGAGTACCCGCACAGGCGTCACGTGAAATAGCTGGTTTGACGTCAACCTAAAATAAGCACTTCTGGAGAAACGTCAAAAATACAAGCCACTATAGTCCAATTTTTTCATGAGTGGCCTGACGTCACTTTTGTTTCTGAAAACGTATTTCTTGTAGATTTTATTTTAATTTAATGGTCTAATAATTACAGTATAGAGACACGCACAACTTCTTGAAAGTAATTGTGTGTCTAGTATATATTTGTTTGATATTACTTTTTTTCTGAAATAAATGAAATTTTTATTTATTAAATTTTATTCGACGACTATAAAATACATTTTGTGCCGAAGGAGCCCTTAAGGCATGAGAAAGCCTCAAGGCTCGACTATAAATTCCACCTTTATTTAGCTATTATCACGCGCGTTCAACACAAAGCCAAAAGACACTGCATTTTTGACTTGATTAAGCCATGTTTTCGCGAACGACCACCGATTTTATGGTGGATGCGATAATAAAGTACTTTTTTATACAATGGTAGAACATTTGTCGACTTCACTCGTTGCGTACCTTTGGAAGGACGTAACGTTACGACCACAGCAACGCACGCATTGATCGCAGTCAACTGTTCGGTCCTAGTTTCCACCATAAAATTGATCCTTGTTTTTTGAAACACGTTTACCCTTCGTTATCACTATAAATTTTCTAATAACAGTTGAAGAGAAGACACAACATGAATTGTCTTCTTTTAACCTGTTATTAGAAAACTTGAAGCATGGAAAAGTAGCATAGTAAGAACAGGGCATTAGGTGTAGTCTAATTTTTTGATGAGCGGGCTGACGTCATTTTTTTGGATCCTATTTGCTACATTGTTTTAGACAGCGACAATAAATATGTAAAAAAAGTCATGTCGTTGTTTGTTTCAATTGTTACTTCAAAATGACAACAACACATTGTAGAAATACGTTTTCAGAGGCAAAAATGATGTCATTTCGCTCATCAAAAAATTGGACTATAAGTATACGGATGCGTTTAAAAAATAGCCAAAAGTACCTGGTACCAGAAAACTGAGATTTTGACCAATTAGGTGCGTTTTGGTAAGAAAAATGCTACCCGGGAGCACTCACTTCCCTGAAATTGCAGAATACAGGCCCAGTCAACACCACGGTCCCTTCTAGAGACCGTGAGTCAACACCACTCCAAGATTTTTTGCTCAATCCGGCAACCACGGTGTGCATTACTTTAGGCTATTTCCCGAAACAGGTGATTACCGTCAAATGATGTTAATAAACTATAAACGTCAGAAACAATACATTTGTCCCATTGATCTATTATTTGAAAAAAATGGCAAATAATTCGAGTGGCACCAAAAATTTTAAGGTGGTTTTACTAGGGGAAGGCTGTGTCGGCAAAACTAGCCTGGTGTTACGTTATGTCGAGGATAAGTTCAATAATAATCACATTAGCACTGTACAGGTAATAACCCTAAATTTAGGGCGGATTTATAAACAATTTATGTTGATTTATGGCTTTAAAAATGTAAGTATGCTGAATAGCTAGGATAATTATTTGGCATACAGTTTTGGAAAGAAAGAAATAAAAAGGGGGAAACAGCTTGTGGCATTACTCAATATTACCATAATAATTTAACATTACAACAAAATTTACATAGCATTATTTAATACAATTTTGGGGGTAGGTGTTACTGCCTCAAGAAAAACTTACAGTAATTATGCAGTAGGTATACGGTTTTCTGCCATTTTTGACTTTTTACAAAAAATTCTTTATGGGGGCACCTACTAGGGTCCTTGGGACCCCAAATCCGCCGGCGCAGGTTATTTTTTTTTAATTTTCTTTTCACTAAAACCACCCAATCTAACACAGCCCAACAAAACCTAACCCAACCAAAAACGACTTTTCTCTTAAAAAAAGTAGCTGCCTCTAAAAATAATTTTTCATAAAAAATTAAAAATGGCAGGAAACTGTATACCGCATAATTACCAAGCTTACTACACTTACAAACATGTTTTTTTTTTGGCAGGGGGCAGTTTATTAGGTTACCCAATAGATAATTTTTTTCACAGGCTTCATTCCTCAATAAAAAAATTAACTTAGATGGAAAAAGAATAAACCTGGCTATATGGGACACTGCCGGACAAGAGAAGTTCCATGCATTGGGTCCTATTTATTACAGATCTTCAAATGGTGCTGTATTAGGTAAAATATCAAGAGTTCTGACAGGGTTGTAAGCGAAGAGAAAATCTGGAATAAAATCTGGAAACAATTAAAATATAAGCCATAATAAAATTTTTATAATAAAATAAACAGGAAATAAAAAAAAAATTATTATAATGTCAAGAGAGAAAATGATTAATATCATAGTTAAGTTTACTTATTTTCAGTTTATGATGTAACTGACGAAGATTCATTTCAAAAAGTGAAAAGTTGGGTAAAAGAACTGAAGAAAATGTTAGGAAATGATATATGTTTGGTCATAGCTGGCAATAAAATCGACCTAGAAAAGGACAGGCATGTTTCAAAGGAGGACGCAGAAAGGTGGGTAAAAAGATGTTTTGTACTTCTGCAACTAAAAAGCTTTCTTAGGTCTATAGTCTTTAAAAAAAAATGGTCAGATTCAGAGGTACTTTTTTCTCAAGACTTTTCTACCCATAATGATTAGGTTTACGGTTCTTTAGTGGTAGTACAAAAATAAATAAGTACCACTATAGACAAATTGGGTGGGCAGATTCTCTGCACATCCGATTCAAAGAATTTGCAAAGATTATACTCTTCAATAAGCTAGCTTTTATGCTTTAACTTCTTACCTTATAGCTAACTGAGGATAACTTTTAAATAATCATAAAAAAAATAATGCCACTAAACACTGAAACTATTTTTTTAAAAATATTATAGCTATGCAAGTAAAGTGGGTGCAGTCCACTTTGAAAGTTCAGCCAAGCTGAACCAAAATGTAGAAGAGATGTTTTTGGAACTAACCAAAAAAATGCTCACAAAATGCGAAGAAAAGGAGGCCAGTAATACTCTTACGAGGCAAAATTCGACAAGAAGAAATGTGGTGAGTAAATTCCATAATGTTTGTGTGTTTCATTGGTTCCTTGTAAAATTTTCATAAAGAGGGCGATGTAAGTAGTATTAGAATTAGGGGGGGCTCTCGGCCCGGCGACTAGGCTCTACGCGAGCCCTTTTCGCCATCCCCCAGAGCTTCCCCCCCCATGCTCCCACTCCACCACAGTCGAACCTTCCTGTCCTTTGGATAAAGGTCAGGATATCCGATCATTTTAGCGTTGGAAGGTGTTCCGGCTCGAACACTTTCTCTCCGAAGATTCCCTCTCTAGGCTGGACACCTTACAAGATAGTGGTGTGAGGATTCATCCTCCTCCCAGCACTCTCCGCAAGTTGAGTCCCGCACTACCTTCATCCTTGCTAGGTGCTTTGTGTCCAGTGAAGACTCCTATTAGTGGTCCTATCTCTGTTCGTTTCCTGCGCAGTAACCAGTCCCTTCTTGTTTTGCTGAAGCCCTGGTTGGCTTCCCTGGCGTCCCCTGTGTGTTGCCACTCCTGATTTAGTCTTGTGTGTGTTGGGTTGGGGCGATGTAAAAAAAGTTGTTTGTTTAAACCTGAAGGAGGAACTGTTAATAAGGCTTTTAATTATTTAGAAGACTATACTGACTATGCAGTATACTAAACCTTATTGTAGTTCTTTTGTTAATATATTTTTTCAATTAGGTTGTGGTAGATGATGAAGAATTAGAAGAAAACTTAAGGAGTAGCAAATCGTGTTGCGGTTCTGCCGGTGCGTGAGCTAGGTATTTATTTGTTGCTTAAGTTTAAATAGTTTTTAATGTTTAAAAAAGTGGATTTTTTAAAAACTAAAGGAAAGTGAACATTTTCATTTCTGATCGAGATAAAAGTTTTGATTTTTTTTTGTTCACGCTACAGATGAAAAGTTAAGTGAAATTTATTTAATCAAGCTATTAGATTTTAGGAGAATTACGACATCATTTTTATTTCTAGATATAGCCTTTAAAAGAAATGGAATTTACAAACGCCCAGTTACCAGAATTCAAACCTAGCAAGTTCATGGGATAGCTGGAGATTGTTTGAGTAATTAATGAGAAAATTATGCATTTCTGATTCACTTAAAAAGAATTCCATAGTTTTTAAACTTTCCACTAGATATTTCCTAAAATGCTTTAACAATTTCCATTTTTTATTATCATATTCTATTTAATTAAGTATAATATTGTGATATACTTATACTGTATACTTAAGGTACATATTTAATGTACATGGTGAGCCATTTAATTAAATTTTCCTCCGACTAACTGTTTTGTTATTGATAAAGGTAAACTAAAAACTTCTGTCAAATTTGAGACACAACCTATGACCACAGAAAAACACGGGAAACGTTTATAATGATAAGTGACCCACCATAGATAGTGAAGCTGAATTCTAACTGTACTTAATGTTACCTATTTAATTTAACTTGTTTTAACGTAACTTACGGGAAACTGGGATGTTCATATAGGGTCAGTCCATATCAAGTCAACCAGGGTATTTTACCACACCATCTCCGATGTTGATGATTTTTCCAAAGAACCACTTATAATAGAAAAGTAGGTGAAGGTTCATTTTAAAGCTCTTATAAAGACCTTTCATATGAGAATATTGCATAACATATATTGAAAAAAAAATAAAAAAAAAATTTTTTGATTTTTTTTTTTGAAAAATTTCAAAAAGGCCATTTTTAATTTTTTTCAAAAAATTATATTATTTTCTTTAAAGTGTTATTAAACTATTCACAAAATTTTGAGATGGACAAATCATGGGTTCAATGTGAAAAAATTTATTAAAAATGTCACATGCATGAAAAATCGCCTATAAATAGACAATGCATTTTGGTAATTAGAAGAATATAATGGTGTTTAAAGCGATATTATAAAAATATTTAACAATATTTTATTTAATAAAAAATTATATCCTACGTTTCATTCTGTATCAGTAATCAGATTAACATTGCCCTCCATTGTAATATTTACTTACAAAACCTCTTTTCCACCGGAGACGTACTATTGGATGTTCCAATTCTTAGGAAAATATGCCTGTATAAACCTGCCAATACTTTTGTGAAATACTGCCTGTTTATTCCTGTTTAACATTAAGGACACACCTCCTTCATTTTATTGGTCTGTTTAGGTACATTGTGGGGATTTGCTGACATGAAAATTCCTGCATAAATTGATTTTAAATTTTTGGCAAGTATCTTCCTGATACAGCTCCAAATAATCGATACATAATAGTTCGACTGAAGGTTTATCAGAAGTCATCTCTGTGTAATTTTAAAAGTTTCAACTATGGGTGAGGCAAGTGGATGGACTAAATATAAAGTAAAGTGCTGTGATCCACTAGAGTTAAAAATCAAGCATTTTGGGAAATTAAGAAATGTGACCAAGTGGATGTGCAGTTACAAAAATGTCAAAATGGGAATGAAAATCTGTGATGGTTGTAGACTAAAGCTTTCAAAGGAGTTTAAGGCATCTGAAGAAGATGAGGCAGGGTAAGTAACAAATAGTATTTTTTAATATAAAATTAATAAACTAAACCAATTGCGTCAAGTACGGAGTGGAAAAATCTCATGGCATTATTTTGCATGGCATTATTTTGCATGGCATTTTGAGAATACAGACATTATGTACACATTTCTTGGCATTATGTACACATTTTGGGTCAGCTGTTACCCCCTTTTTAAGTTCTTATAAAAAACTAACTTTTTAAATTTTTTTAGACCCAGTCAAGTTCCAGAAAATGATCCAGATTTTCAAGATCCTGCTGAATCATTTACTTTTTTAAACAAGTCATTGGAGCTTCTTGGTGTGTCACCGATTAAAAGAAAAAATGTATACAAAGAAAAAATTGATATTGTACAGCATACAATTGCGAAAGCATTTACAAAGGAATCAGATTCAACGCTAGTAAAGGAATGCCAGAGTGACGAAAGTGAAATGATTAAGCAGTTAAAGGACAAATTTTTAAAAACCGAAAAGAGGAGTGAGAAAATACTAGTTTTATCATGTTTACCTCAAAGTTGGAGTAGAAAGAAGATTGAAGAAGAATTTGGAGTTTCTCAATATTTGGCCAGAGCTGTAAAACAGTTAGTTAAGGACAATGGGATATTATGTTCTCCTAACCCCAAACCGGGAAAGACCCTTAGTGATAGAGTGGCGCAAATAGTGGTAGATTTTTACCAAAGGGATGACATTAGCAGGACCATGCCAGGTAAAAAAGATTATGTTGTTATCAGAAAATATGGAGCTGAAAAAGAATATGTACAAAAAAAATTAGTCTTAGCTAATTTAAAAGAAATTTATGCATTGTTTAAAACTGAGTACCCCAATGAAAAAATTGGGTTTTCAAAATTTTGTGAACTGCGACCCAAAAACTGTATACTGGCAGGAAAAAGTGGGACTCATACTGTATGTGTATGTACTATACATCAAAATATAAAACTAATGCTCAATGGCTCCAAATTAAATAAGCTATATGATGAAAATAACAGGCCTGTGTAAGTAATGTGTAATCCACCTTCAGTGGACTGTTTTTTAAGCAATAGATGCAAGCAATGTCCTGGAGTAGAACAGTTTAAAAATACGTTAATAGAAAAATTTGAGGAAGAATTAATTGATGAGGTCTCATTTAAAAAGTGGGTCTCAGTAGATAGGTGTACTATGGAAACCGTTGTTAAGAAAAGTGATGATTTTGTCCAGGAATTTACTGATGATCTTGTAAAACTTAAATCACATTCTTTTATTGCAAAAATGCAAAAAGATAGATACAATGAAATAAAAATTAACCTTAAACCTGGAGAGTCTTTGATCACTTGCGACTTTGCGGAAAATTATTCCTTTGTTATGCAAGATGAAGTCCAGTCTTATCATTGGAATAACAGCCAGGCAACCCTCCACCCTTTTGCCATTTATTTTCTAAGTGATGGTAAACTGCACAACCTGAATTATGTGTTTATTTCGGAAAGCTTGACACATAATACAATTGCATTTCATTTATTTTTAAAAAAATTAATGCCTGATTTAAAAATCAAAATACCAGGACTTAACAAAATTTTTTATTTTTCGGATGGATGTGCTGCGCAGTACAAAAACAAAAAGAATTTTCTGAATATATGCCTGCATAAAAAAGATTTTGGTGTTGAAGCAGAGTGGCATTATTTTGCCACCTCGCATGGCAAAAGTGCCTGCGATGGCTTGGGAGGAACTGTTAAAAGACTTGCTGCCAAAGCCAGTTTGCAGAGGCCCTATGACAATCAAATAATGACACCTCTACAATTGTTTACTTGGTGTGAAGAAAACATATCTGGCATTGATTTTAAATATTGCACAGAAGCAGATTATACAAATCATGAAATAATTTTGAATAAAAGATTTGCGGAAGTCTTAACAATACCGGGGACACAAAAAATTCATGCTGTAATTCCTCTTACAGAAAGCACGTTTTTGGCAAAACAGTTTTCTACATGCTTAGAGGTCGAAACACATAATCTTTTTAAAGGTGGAAGCATTATTTTGCAAAATATCGAGTCAGGGTTTGTCACTGTAGAATATGACAGTGCTTGGTGGCTGGCTTGTGTCTTGGGGAAAAATAATGAGAGCGGAGAACTGAAATTAAGCTTTCTTCATCCACGAGGACCTGCCTCATCATTTTTTTACCCAACACCTCAAGATATTTTAATTATTAAACCAGAAAGTCTTTTAAAAAAAGTTGAACCCAACACTGCTACTGGCAGAACTTACAATGTCAGCAAAAAAGAAATGTCAGATTCATCAGAAATTCTTAAAAGAAAGTTAAAAAAATAAATTTAAGGTATATAGTTAGTCTTAGTGTTTTCTGTCTAATTTTTATCAACGAAGTAGAAAAGTTTGTTTATTTCTTTTGCGAGTTTAAAATAAAATAATTTGTAGATAAAGCCTCTGGTTATTTTTTAAAACCTGTATCCATCCAACAAATTTATTTATTTTAATATCCAGTGCACTATTGGTGCTCCTAAAATATGTTTATTTTTTTAAATGCATGATTTTTAATGTACTTAATATTTTTGATATTTTTTTTGACATTGAACCCATCATTTCTCCATCATAAAATTTTGTGGATAATTAAGTAACACTTTGACCAAAATTATATATTTTTTTCAAAAAAATAAAAAATGGCCTTTTTGAATTTTTCAATTTTTTTTTTGTTAAAATTATGTTGTGATATTTCATAAAAAAGAGCTTCAAAATGACTTTAAAATGAGCCATTTATTACTTTCCTAGTGTAAGTGGTTCTCGAGATATTGCTAGTTTTGTACATTCTTGTTAAGGTCAAAATGCTGACTTTTTTATTTTGAAAAATTAAAAAAAAAACTACGAATCAAAAAAATCTAAAAATTTGCATTTTCAACTTTTATGGTAAGAAGAAAATATATACCAAAAATCATCAAAATTGGAATTGGTCGCGTAAAATTTTTGTGATTTTTTGGTTGATTTGATATGGAATGACCCTATACTGGTGTTCTTACCCATGTGCAATATTTGCAACCTGTTTTTTGCCGTTATTTGAATTTGTTCACAAATTGTGCAAAATCGGCGACCATTATTACTGCGGCAGCTCTTAAATTAAGTTTAAATATGCTAGTTATTAAATTAAACTTGTAAATTTAATAGATACACCAAAATAAAAATAAAAACAGGCCACCAATTTTTCAGTGTTTTGTTTATTGTATGTGTATGCGATTTGTTGAAAAATAATTTTCTTATTGGATGTGCGCACACTCCCATTTTCTATAGCCAAAATACCGTAGAGTGGGGCTATTTCAGACTTTTTGCACTGTTTTGATTATATCTCGGAAACACCTGCAAATTATTTTTCTCTAAAAACTAATTTTGATAGCTCGTCCCATGGGTATTACATTGCATAAAAGAAAGATGGGCCGCCTAAGGTGGGGATATTTTGGAACTGTGGAAATACAACGAATTACATTTTATAAGCGCTTTTAGAGTTATTTGGACGAGAAAAATGTATGTTTTTTGGGTTTGTTCAAAACATTCTTGTTTTTAGGCAGAAAATTATGTTTTTAAGAAAAAATAGACTATAAATATATGAACATATTTGAAAGCTTCTATTTGAAAACAGTAGAGAAACAAATATAAACTTTAAATTTTGCAAAATAAAAAACATTGGGTATCAGGGACTCACTAAACCCCAAACTAATTGTCTTGTCTAAAATTGCCCCACTTTACGAAATGGTCAGTGGAATTTTTGTTAATGGCAGTAGATGAACGATACGACATACATATACACACCAACACATGTAACAATTTGCTAGCATGGTTATAAGAACATTCAGTGACTTAAGTACCAGTGAAGAAAGGAAAGATTGACCCTTATATTTTTTAATCAATTTTTTTACAGGTTTTTGCACATTTGCCACAATTCAAGGAGCTGCATGCAGCCCTTGCAATGCTTGCCGGCGGACTGATACGAGTCCCCACGATAACACCTAAGAAAATTGCCTCTCTCAATCGGCAAGTTTTTGCAGTATTGTTACCTTTATCTGAAAAAGCACGATATCCAAAATAACCCCTCGTTTCTAAAATAGCCCCATTTTACGGTATTCAATAGAAAGGTTATAAAATAAAACAGTAAAATCATAATACAAGTCTCAAAAGTTTATTAAATAATTCTATAAAATCACTATTCACAATATTTAGGATAGCCTCTAACAAAAAGTTTTGAAACAAATTTACACAAAAAATGACATAAAACATTCAAAAATAATAAACAAAGCTAGAAGCAAGGCACGAGTTTTGACAAAAAAAGAAATTAAAAAACATCAAATTATTTGATTTTACTAAAACAAATTAGTGCAAGAAAATTTGAACAGGACAATGCAGTGCAAAATATAAAAATTAGAACAATGAAACAAAAATAAATGTTAGCACCATTATTGTTTAGAAAACTATCTAAATTTTTAACTAATTATTGTATTCGGCGTGGACATATTTCTGCCATAACACAACCAGTATTACCTATCTTTTACTCATTTATCTAAATGTTGTTTTTATATGGGGTATATTATCAACAAAAACTTGCATTTTTGCAAATAGTCTGGTGGCAGCTTTATAAATACATCAACTAGCATGTAACAATTGTTAAGCAATTTGTCATTTTTAAATTTTGTTTCCACTGTTTTTTTTTAGACCTTTTCTTTAATTGGTTTTGGGGATATCACATCTAAAAAAAGATGTCAACCAACAGACTCATAAAATACATATTCTTACCTTTTGTTAATCCGAAAATTCAATCAAACACTGCCACCGCACTATGTACATTTCTCGGACTTAACCAGAACTGTATTTTACACACATTCAATTTAAAGAAAAATTCTTGGCTACAATATTACGGTGGTGATATATACTCGTACCTTAATCTAAAATTTTTTGTAGATACAACTTTTGAATTTGACATCAATTTAAGCTTTTCCAATGAAAAATGAAGACGTTATTTGAATCTCATTTTTTAATGGCATCGTTACATTAAAGATTAAAGCGTTTAGAAAAGTTGCACTAAATTTATGAGCAATTTTGGAGGTTGAAGGAAAAAACGTGTTTAGAAAAATAAAAAACAGGTCCTGTAGATGGAAGCCTCTCTCTTTTCTTACGAGGCTATGTGTCTGTCCCACTGGGCAGAAATTAAACGGTTTTCTCCAACACCTTTTTGACTTAGGCAGCATAAATGATTGAGGGTAATTCCACGAAAAAAAAATCATAATTTTTACAAGATGAGAGATTTAGTATTGTAAATAACATTTTACAATTCTAAATCCTGACTTTTATATCTCCGAAAAAGTTTATTTTACACCAGAAAAATTGAGTGAATCCTTGCTAACCCGACTAAAAAAAACTTACTATTTTCATTATATAAGAAACCTTGTATGACTATCTTCGCGTAGTATTAAGTTAAAAACTCTTGTCAAAAAGGGCATTACTAGGTGCTTTAACAAGTACACTTGGAGGGGTCATCGTGGAAGTAACCTTTACAAAAAAAAAACGTTTTAAAAACGAGTAAATCAAAAATTATTACCAAAAAAAAACTAATATTTTGACACTCTTTTAGAGCGCTAAAAGCAATAAAACTGCCAAAAACTGTGAATAGGTATCTAAATTTACAAAAAAGGCTAACTATGTAAAAATATAAATAAAAAAATGTGATATTTTTAATTTAAATAAAACCTAGTTAAAAACACTAATTGTTGACCAACAATTATCCTAGAAAATTGTTGGCTTATTTATTTGAGTAAAAAAAATCCAAATTATAATTTAGAAGTAACTATTTTAACAGACTGGCATTATCACACAATAAAAAAATAATAAAATAAAAATGCTTAAAAATTAAATGTAGCAGGCTAGAGTATGTAAAAAAATTGAGTTTGAAATACATATAACTAAGAAAGCACGAAAAATAGAAAAATGTTTACATTTCCCATAAACGCTGGTTTTTTAGTTCAGTGTTTTATAGTAAATTGTTTTTAGAAAAAAAAATTAATGCTAAATTAAGCGAGATATGACAGTATCACATAGTCTTACAATTTATTAATTTTTACAATAAAAATTTTGGGGTTATAAATTTCTTCCTACTTTTTCAAGCAGACGTTTTTTACATTTTTTGTTCAAAAACAATCAACAACGATTTCAATAAATAATTAAAAACATTAATTAATACTCAATTATTATTGTACAAAAAGCTAAATTTTTCACTAAAAACTAATGAATAAATAGAAATGATCCAAAAGAAATGACGTCTTTAAATAAAATGCCTAATATGTAATTAGCAAAAGAGAAAATGAGAATTTTATTTTTGTGAAATTTTTAATAAAAACCTAAGGTACTAGGATTATGTCATCTTATTTAGTAAGGTCGCCAAACTTCATAAATGAACAATCTTTAAAAAATGCCTTAAATGGTTTACAGTTTTTATAAAGTTTTTGGATAGTTTATTTTTGGAAGTTCTTTGGTTTGAATAATTTTGCGAAATTTATATTGTAATTTTCTTTTGCACTAAACTTTTTTATTATTATTATTAGTACCTTTTATTTAGGGAACAAATATTAAAAAAACGGTCCATTCTATGCGTGAGTGAGACCCACTTTGCTTATTGTAGTAAGATAGTATAGTGCTTAAATAGTGGTAGTTTTTTATGAAAATAGGTCCAACTCTTAATGAAGGGAGGGGAGAGGGGCGGTTT
Source organism: Oxystoma pomonae (assembly GCA_963921995.1). Taxonomy (NCBI): domain Eukaryota; kingdom Metazoa; phylum Arthropoda; class Insecta; order Coleoptera; family Brentidae; genus Oxystoma; species Oxystoma pomonae. The sequence continues at coordinate 14,621,117 of OY998170.1, read as the reverse complement.
AATAGGTGTTGAGTTAGTATATGAAACAGACATACTTATAGAAAATATTTGTGGCGTAGAGTGCAAAGGGGGAGGGAATCACAAATCTTTTCTGTAAATTTATTAGGGCGCTAAATTTTCCCTCCATTTTGTAAATATGTTTGGCTAAAAATACTTATTTTTAAACGCGTTTTCAATGTTGTTAACAAACAAATTGCTGTAAATTAAACAAAAGTGTAATAATATTTAATATTGGAATAGCGCCGCAGGCGAAAATTTTGACAAAACAAACAATTATTTAAAAATTTTGATCTTTTAGAGAATCATAAATGCGCCGCAGATGAAAATTTTAAGAAACATTATGCTAAGAATGCCATTTATTACACGTTTGAAATTTTTTTTATTATTATTAATATTAAACGCAAAAACACGCACGAAGAACTGCTCGGTATGGCATCGGCCGTTATCGATTTACTTCGATTCTTTACAAGGCCAGTCAAGAAATACTAGTTGTTAATAATAGACCAGTAGATTTTATGCACCTCTATGTACTTTTTTGTTATTACTAAAATATTTTACTACAAGCAAAATGGAGTCACGCGTGGAATGATCGAAAAACGTTTTTTATATTTTTATTAAAATCTTCACAAAAAATCAGGAAACAAAATAATAAAGAAAGAACAAAAAATAGCGATTAAAAACATAGAATAAATAAACATAAACACCTACCGACGCTATTTTGACAGCTTGCTTATGACCCGGATTAGCGCTCCATTTTCGTCCTTTAATCTCTGGTTTTCCGATTTTAAATTTTCCAGATTCTGAAACAAAAAACGGTTTAAATAGTAGTTATTTACATACAAATAGAGGAAAGTGGCAATTTTTCCCCCCGCGACCAGGCGGAAAGCACTTTTGTCCAGAGGAATGTATCTGATTTTTACTACTACCACTTGATTTTAGTAACTGTCTGCAGATAACTAAAGCATGGATTTTTTGGTTATCGATACAAAAAAACTTTTTTTTGATCACGGGTGCCAAAAAAGATTTCTGTCCGTTTTTTACTCAAAATTAAAGAGAAATAGCGGAATATAGTAATATTGAAAAAATGTAATTATTCTTGCCTAAAAATTAAGTAATTTCCGCCAGTTTTCACCAAGTATTTACTAGAAAATCATTTATTTAAAAACATCGTCAAAATATCAAACTGTCAAAAATGTCGCAACCAGGAACGTCACCGAGGAAAAAGGCACATCGCTATGGAAACCGCATTGTCATTTCATTTACCAGCCGCCTTGATTTTCAGTGTAAACATGGTGTGTTGCGAGACGTGCTCTTCGTTCGAGATTTTAAAAGTATTTTCCTGTTTCTCTTGGATTTTTTGATAAAGATATTAAAAAAATAGTGTTAACAACTCGCGGCTAAACTGTGCTTTTTTTAATCGCGTTTTTAAATACCTCGCTGCGCTCGTTATTTAAATCAACGCTTGTAAAAAAAGCACTATTTTAGCCACTAGTTGTTAAAACTACTATTTTTTAACAAAACAAATCTGATAAAATGATGAACACTATAGTCAACAAAACTTCCTAGTTAGTTTGTTAGCGGGTCGAAAATCATGGTAGTAGAAAAAATATTATAATGTACAGGGTGACCGTTTATAAAGTTCCACTTGGGAAAACTTTTTTGTTATTTGTCACAAGAAGATTAATCAAAAAGTGAATGATTTATGAAATTAGGTAGATTTCCGTTATATTTTTAGTTTTTTCCTTAATCACAATCAATACACGGAGTGGGCATAAGGTTCTGTTTTTTTTTTAATGGAATACTTTCTTTCTGATTCCAAAAATATATGTAGGGTTTATCTTTGGCGGTTCTCGAGTAACATCAAAAATAATGTGCCATAAGGGCAATGTGTGTGCCAAGGAAACAGTTTAGGTGGTTCTTTGTTCAACACATTACTCTTAAGGCAACGTTTTTGTGAATTTGTTCATTGACCGTTCAACGCAATGGTAACAGAAAAAAATCTATGGAAATTTTAAAAAATATACAGGGTGTTACATTAAAAAAAGGACCTCATGGCCATCCTGCGTGTAACGGGTGATTTTTTAAAAAAGTGAAACTGTATAGAAATCTACATAATTTCATGAGTAATTCACTTTTTTGTTTATCTTTTTGTGACGAATAATAAAAAAGTTGTCCCAGGTGGAACTTTATAAACAGTCACCCTGTACAGTGGCCACTAATAAATTGTGTCCCTTTTGACAGACCGAAAATTATTATGTCAAGATTTATTTACCAAAATCTTGATATTTTGACTTATCTGTCATTTAAGAGGGGCAGAATGTACTAGTTCCAACTGTACATTGGTAACAAAACTATGCTGTCAAACAAAAAACAAAAAGCGCAACAATATTTTCTTCAATATAATTAATAAAAAAAACAAAACAAATCAATTAGAAATATAATTAATGGAAACCCCTACTTTTTAGTTTTTATAAAAAATAAATATAAATAAAATTTTATATTATTAGTGCGGTTAAAAACTCGCGATTTCCATTTTTGCTGGCAGAAAACTTCTAAGGCAAAGAATTTTCGTACACAGCTAAAGTAGACTCGCGGCGCATTTTTAATGATGAGTTAAAATCAATCACCCCTCTCTGGTTCCAGAGGCGCAGGCAAAAGATCATTTTTAGAAAATTAGCATGACACGCTTCAATGTACATCATCTCTGTGTCAACATTTGACATCCTACAAAGTTCTTTTATAGTGGGACGTAGCTGAGTATTTCTTCTGCAGGTCAAAATAAAAAATTGAAAAAAAATATTGCCACTTTTTTTTACATATTTCGAATAAATTATATATAATATTTCTACGACTCTTAGTTTGAATATTTAAAAAATATCTAGAACGTTTTGTGAATCCTATGAAACCACAATTTTAGTTCAGGCCCGCCCCATAAAGCTGAAATAATTTTTTGAAAATCGATCTTATCCGTTTTTAAGGAAATTTCGATTTTGGTAGTTGACTGACAATTTTCATGATAGTTCGTAGAAATCCACACATAGGAAAATAATTTTTATTTTATGATATTCAGCAAAAACCAACCTTTCCAAAAAGTTTAAATTGAATCATAGTCATGATCAATTTTGAAGAGCGTTTATCAAAAATCATGGAACAGTGAAAATACTAAAAATTGCACCTTTTGACATGATATTGCCTAAAAGGTTCTGTCACAATTTTGTTCAGTTCTTATCCATGTACTCGAACACAGCGTGCAGGCAACCTTCGTGTCGGCTTTATGGATAAGAAATGAACAAAATTGTGACAGAACCGTTTAGAGAATATCACGTAGATTATTTTGGTGCAGTTTTAACAAAATTATCCTCTCTGTAATTTTGCAATATGCAAAAGAGTGAAAAATGGATGAATTTTTCAAAAGGTGCAATTTTCAGTATTTTCATTGTTCCATGATTTTTGATAAACGCTCTTCAAAATTGATTTTTTGGAAAGGTTGGTTTCTGCCGAATGTCATAAAATAAAAATTATTTTCCTGTGTGCGGATTTCTACGAAACGAAAAATCATGGAAATTGTCAGTCAACTACCAAAATCGAAATTTCCTTAAAAAACGGCTAAGATCAATTTTCAAAAAATTATTTCAGCTTTATGGGGCGGCCCTGAACTAAAATTGTGGTTTATAGGATTCACAAAACGTTCTAGATATTTTTTAAATATTCAAACTCAGAATCGTACAAATACGCAAGGCAAAAAAGTGACAATATTTTTTTTATTTTGGTCTGCGGAAGAAATACTCAGCTAAGTCCCACAAATATTTTTCTTACACCGACGAGTAGATAGATTTCTTGACTCTCGATTGAGCTGTAAAAGAACTTTGTAGGATGTCAAATGTTGACACACGGATGATGTACATTGTAGCGTGTCATGCTAATTTTCTAAAAATGATCTTTTGCCTGCGTCTCTGGATCCAGAGGGGGGTGATTGATTTTAACTATCATTAAAATGCGCCAGAGTCTACTTTAGCTCTGTACGAAATATCTTTGCCCTAGAAGTTTTCTGCCAGTAAAAATGGAAATCACGAGTTTTTTACCGCACTATATAAACGACGTTAAAAATTATTCTCTCCCACCGCTATCAAGACTTCAAAAATGTTTGAACGATCAATAAATGCTCTCAAACATTGGTTAAAATTTAAAAATACTAAAAAGTAACTAAGTAGAGCTTTATAGATAGAATCAGTCATTCAAAAAAGTTGAAAAATCCACAACACTCATGAGGCACATATGTTAGAAGAAAAAACAGTTAAAAACAAACCAACTCCAATGGAAGACGAGAAAGTAAAGAAGCGTGTTTAAAAAAGTATGAAAATATTGGCAACAGCGCAAAATAAATGAATGAATGATCTGTAATAAACAAAAAAAAACAAATTTGACCGTTGAAATGGTGTTATCCTGTCGACCAATGAAGAGTTAAATACAAATGCCTTTACAAAGGTAAAAAAGTGAAGAGCATTCCAAAAATTTACGATTTTTTAATCAATTACAACACAAAAATTTCAAAAAACCTCTGCAATGGGTAGAAAAAGACTTTTTTATTAATTTAATTTTTAGAAAAAAAAAGAAAAATACCAGGATATGTTTGAGTTATACCTAGAGTCCACCCTTTAATACCAGAAAAAACTTTTTAATTTGTAATTTTTTAAAATTAGAACAAAAAAAAACAAGTACTTTCTTTAAAATCGCGACATTTTTTTTTGTACAAAATTTCGTTTTTTTTTTCTTATGATTTCTAAAAGGACTTTTGACCCCCAAAGTGAGCACTTTTCACACTGGAGTAGAAAAACATAGATAACACCATTTCCTTTTTTGGCCAGGCAAGGCGGGGTATGTTACAAGACGACGGCGACAAAAAACGAAGCTCGATGATTTTTCGTTGCAACTTTACCTACTATTATTATTTTTTCGGAGAGTTGGTAAGTTTGTTGATGACGCGCGTCAAAGATCTGTTGTCCGCTTTTAATCTCTCGTTCTCAGCTTTCAATTTTTGCAATTGCTAGAAAAATTATCGGGTTAGTGTAAACACTCTTTACCAGTCGTAAACTTACTCTAAGAAATATATTAGTAACAAGTAAAATGATTTTTTTTTGAAAACCCCGACAACCCTGCGAATTTTTCTAAAAACTACCCCCATTTGCTCCGCCCCTGAAGTGATTTTTTTTTACCTGACGGAACTGAAATAAACTAGTGCCTAACCTACAACCTACAACTACACACCATCAAATCCAAGCCAAGCATTTATCTCACTTCCAACTAAATCTGACGTAATGCGACGTTATTTAAAGTCAAAATTTAAGTCACTACTTCGTTATTTTAGTTGTCCGGCTTAGGTCCCCAATTGTTCATTTTGTGCAAAAGAAAGCATGAAATTTGTCACACCTCTTCTTTAAAATTTTGGTCGAGGAAATCGATGATCGGATGAATAGGAGCCAAGATGGTGACGCGGCGATTTTTTCAAAATGGACGTTCTCTTTTTTAATGTAACCATTTTTTTTTTCAATTCCTCTCTATCAAATTATATGGATTGGAGTATAAACTTGTTTTTATGGCGAACCTACAACAACAACCTATACATCTGATCATCGATTTCCTCGACCAAAATTTTAAAGAATTGTCTAAAGAATAAGTGTGCCTATTTGGGACTTAAGCCAGATGACTATTTGGTAAACGACGTTGCTTTTATATCCAAACCAACGTTATTAGGCGTAAAGTCAATGTATTGAACGACCTGTCGACGTCGAATACTGTGACGTAACTTTCTACCGATTTCCCAACGTCGGGCTCACGTTGCTCTCTATCGTATACTTAACGTTCCACTGTTCGACCTAATTTTCGTTGGGTTTTCCAACCTACTTTGATATTAATGTCTTAACCTTACTTTTTAATGTTATTTTTTTCTTTGAAATTTTATTATGCTTAATAAACGTAAATTGAGACATTTGTCGACTTTCTACTTCTAAAGAAAGCAATAATTCTTCTCTTCAGAGGTTGAGGGGCCATCATTGCAGAGATTATTACTATGGTTTATCTAGGGCCACACGATGTCGTCGCACAATGCGATTGCGCATGGTTATATTCTTCCAATAAAAATCAAACAGTTAAATTTTAAGAAATTCTAAAAACACTTTTTTAGTTGCCTATTTAAATTTTTAAAGATAACACAACAGTGGTAGTTGTGTAGCCAAAGTTATGGCTTCGTTTACATTTTTTTAGGTTAACGAGGTTAAATAAATGACGTCATCAACATTTTGTTTTGCAGACAGTTTCATGCTTGGTCATGGATTGAAGTTGACGGTAGATACCGTGCTTTCCAAAATGGTAATAGGATTGTCTAACATATGTTGGTAGCAAATATTTTTACTTTCGATGTAAAAAAAATCCAACCAATAGAGCAGCCCAGAAAGTCAACGCCAAAAAGAAACAAGCGAACCAGCAAACATCTAGGAGATAAAATGCAGACTATATTATAGTGGAGGAAAAGAAAAAAATACGTATTTACAAAAGGATAAAATTTTTTAAAAATAAATAAAAATCTACCTTTAGTTCTTCTTCCATTTCGCTTAGTTTTCTTTCCATTGCTCTTCTTTCTCTTTTTTCTAATTCCGATAACGAATTTTTGCTAGTCTAAAATAAAAACAAATTTGAGAATAAAATGACAAAATGCAACATACCTTATATACAATGAGCTTCAGGCTACTGCGAACATAGGGGGAATCAAGTCCAATTTACTCTTCGTGCCGTACGACCGAGGTGGATTCGAAGCACGCTGCAGTGTTATCTTTTGGAAATTTATTTTGTTTTATTTTTGCCTTGCTCTAGAAACAGATTGGTAACTTCTTAAGTGAAATAATAAATTTTTAAAACTAAAAATGGATGCCTACGAAGTTGCCGAAAAAGTGCAGATGGTCAAATGATACTATCAAGGCAGACTATTGAGACTTATTCAAGAAATTTTTTTGGAGAATTTTTAAAAGTTGGTTGTGTAGCACCAAGAAACCATAAAAAACCCACTGTTTTGAATGACGAGCAGGAAGTACGAGATGTGATGATTTGTGCTGCAGTGGAGGAAAATCGAAAGTTAACTAGCCACCAAATTGCCGAAGCAGTTGATACGTCTTCAGCCACTGTCTTACGTGTTCTCAAAAAGAATGGTTATCATTCTTACAAAACGTCAAAAACGCATCAAATTTTTCCGAAGGACAACTATCGTCATATAGAATTTTGCGAAACAATGATGAAAAGGGCTAATCGTGATGAACACTTTCTGAGATCTATTCTTTTCACCGATGAAAGACCTTTTCCATTATTGAATCGTCATAACCCAACACACGTTCGATATTGGTCGAGGGAAAATTTTCATTTGTATTTTGACGTAAGAACACAGTATCCCCAAAAACTACATGTTTGGGGGGGGGGGTATTGTACGGGAACACGTAATTGGGCCATTTTTTATTGACGGCAATTTGAATGGTCCTAGATACTTGGATGTAGAGCAGCATATTATTTCAACTGCTAGGTTTCAAGAAGATGGTTGTCCCGCTCACAATGTTGGCCTTGTTAGGGAATATCTTGATAATGTATTTCCTAATCGGGTTATAAGTACACGGGGAACTATTTTATGGCCAGCTCGATCACCTGATCTTGCTCCTAATGACTTTTATCTGTGGAGTTATATCAAAAATAAAGTTTCCGGGCATGAAAGGGCTAATAATTTGCAAGAACGTCAGATTGAAATTGAAGAAGCTTTTCAAATTATCACCCCTAACATGCTTGGAAACGTTAGAAGAGGTTTTTATAATAGGCTCGGATATTGCCTAGCCGAGCAAGGACTTTTCGAACATTTTCTCTGATTTTTTTTTTTTGACTGGGAGAATCTTTTTGGTTTTTAGAATGTATTATTTTATTTTGAGAGCTTGCTTTTATTTTGTTTCTCCTTATTATTTTTATTGTAACACGTTGTTAGAGATAAATCTGAGCAGTTGAAAATAAAACGCTCTAATTTATCAGTGACAAAAAACAAGAAAATTACCTTAAAAAAATTTGGGTATTTATTGGCCAAATTCCGGTTGCAGTGACTACGCACCACATGGCACCGTAGTTAGCGGCGTAGTAAACGCAAGCCACGAACGGTGATCGCAAGCCTGAATGTTGGTTGCTCCACTGATAGGTGTGCGGTGTCCCTGCATGTACGTACACTGGCAAATTCGACTTCTTCCGGCCTATGTTCGCAGTAGCCTGAAGCGCTCTGTATTACATGTGGAGGTGTTTCGTTATTGTCGAGGAAGAAAAGGAACATACAAAATTTCCTAACTTACTTTGGGCCCAATTGCAACAGCACCGAAATTTCTGACAAAAGCATCCAATAAGTGCCTTTTTTAACACTATTACCTCCCCCCTTTAAATCCACACTTGAATGAATATGGGTACAAATTAGCTAAGAGGATGTCGGAGGACGTCGAGAAATTCTGCAACTTATTGAGAGCAGACAACCTTAGCCAAGTAAATAATATTCTGTAATTAAGAACTAAAGAATGTATTTAAATAAGTAGATTAAAATAAACCATTCAGGGTGAATGAAACAGTCATATCTGCCAACCAGCAGACAATATCAAGATGTGATTTCTCGCAAACGAGTCTATTTGTCAAAATATCGCTTGCGGATGAACCTGAACAAAATATGAAAGTTGGCCAACAAACAAACATCACTATTTGCCAAAAATCAAAGGCCCACGTCGCGGGAAGTTTATGAGTTTTGGAACGAGAGGAGAAAATTGAAACATCTGTCTAAATTAACTTGTTTCTAATGTAAGTAAATCTCACCCACTACAATATTAATTATTATATAACATGAAAAATTAGCAACTATGACCAAATCACGAAGAAAACCTAAATCAACGCCCAAACAAAAAACTGGACTAAATTTCTCTTTTCACTTTTTTATTTGTTATTAGATTTTAATTTCTAAAAGTTGTTGAAGATCTAAAAGAATGTTTTTGCAATGTCAAAATGTGACATTTAGAAAAAACAAGACGACCATTGTCCATGCATTGATCTCTATTATATGTTTTAATAGCGGCCAAAAGAAAACGAGATATCAGCGACTAAAAACTGTTTAGAAATAAGAATGTTTTGTGTATTTAATGTCATGGGCATAAATTTAAAAGTTTTATTTGACGTTGTTTCTTTAGTATTTTTTCTTGCTTAGAAATACTTAGTTATAAAACCTAGAGTGTCTGTATGCAATTTGACAGATTTGATTCAACTCGCAATTGCATACACCCAGTAGTTCAAATCAAAGCAGCGCCAACTGATATTTAAATACAGAAATTAAACAAAGACCCGCCTCATGGGTCATCAAATAAAATTACTTACAACAACGTTAATTTTTTCTAAGGTCTGCTTGGTATCCCTCAGCTCTTCATTGGATTTTTTCAAGAGGTCTTGTAGCCTCTCGTTTTCCGTGAGCTGCTCTTCGTACAATTTTTTGTAGTCTATCTCGCCGTTTTCGTTTCTAATATCCGCCGTACTGCTCACTCTCGATCTCCTTCCTTCTGAACCGCTCTGTAAAATAATGATATTCATAAGAAACTGACGCGTGACTCCTATCAAATCAAAGTAAACAAGTGGCCTGAGTGTGCAAGTGGCAGGCACAGTGGCGTAGCAACGGGGGGGGAGGTTTGGGGGACAAACCTCCCCCCCCCGAAACTTACTACTAACATTGCAAAAGATGTCGTTTGTTGACTTTGGAGCTGTATGTTTAGGACACTTTTATACCTATTCCCCCCGAAAATTTTTCTTACTACGCCACTGGGTAGGCAACATGCTAAAAGCCACTATCACGTCATTAACCACTTGTTGAGGGCAAACAAAGCAATTTGCTATAAGACGTAGTGCTAACTTGACTCAAAATTTTTGCAATGTGGAAAAGGATCCAAAGTGACTCTTTCGTAGGAACGTACGGGGACTCACCCTCGCACCCCGTGCGTTAGGGATGAAATTACCCCTTAAAGGTAAAATTTTTCAGTTTTTTGCTAAAATCTAATTTGAGGTATAACAAGTGTAGGTAAGTTACCTCCTTTAATCTTAAATCAACCCTAAAAAAAAAAACAATTCTTTTAGATATAGTTGTTTGCCAAATTTGAAGCTGTTTTAATATGATATAAATTTAATTTCATGTACCTTTTATTTTTTTTTAAGCAACTCCCACCGCTGAATTAGGCACCTACCACGAATAACTGGGTAACTCCGGTGTCGGGAATTTAAAAAAAAATTAAGTGAAATAGCAAAATGTTTTTCGGGTGTTTTTTTGTATTTAATGCCCACAAAAAATGTAACCACAATTTTTTTAACAACTGTTATATTTTTGAGATATTGGCAAAAAAAATTTACCTTTAAGGAGTGATTTTTGCGCGAATAATATTAAAAATAACAAAATATTACCAGGTTTAAGCCTATGCTATTTTGTAAACTAAAGCCCAATTTTGTATTTTTCTCATCTCTAATAGTTTTCACAACTAGTGGTTAAATAGTGCTTTTTTTACAAGCGTTGGTTTAAATAACGAGCGCAGCGAGGTATTTAGAAACGCGAATAAAAAAAAAGCACAGTTTAGCACAATTTTGTATTTTTTCATCTCTAAAAATGTTTAGAAGTGTTAAATGTGTTCTAAAACCTCTAATAGAATCGCCGCCTGGTAGTGGTTGATAAACACTACCATAACGGCTGTCAAAGTTGACAAAATTTTAGGCGAGCCAAAATATCCCTAATGATAAACTGAAAATTCGCTCTTGTCTATTTTAGATCACATTGTCTCTCTCGTAGAGCAGTTATCTTCATTACTTCAGTACTCATTTATTACTTCATTACTCATTTATTACTTCATTACTCATTTATTACTTCATTACTCATTTATTACCTCATCTCTTATTGATTTGCCGACTTTTAGGCCGAAGTGAGAGACAAAATGTTTATCCACAGTACACAAGTGCGAGAGAGCTAAAAGTATAGTAACCCTTATTTTTATCTGATTCAGAAAGAATCACTCCACAAAATAGTTACTTTGTTGTGTTTGTGTGTGTTAATTCAGATCATTTGTATTACTTAATATAAATATGTACATAAATTTCTGAATTTCAGCTGACTATTTCTGAGCAAAACTAATATTTTCTGAAATAAACTACGGAATGGTGTAGTGCGTTTTATGCAAAATTGTTTTGTTTGCCTCCATAAGTTGTTGTGCTTGTGACAGTTCGTTGGACTCTCCTATAACAGTTTTTAGGTTATCTGTAAAAAAGAAAAACACAAAAAATACACTATACTAAAGTCAAATCCAAAAATGAATCAACTTATTCCTCTACTGGATTTTTCTTCAGTCTAAACCTAGTTTAAATTCAAATACGATTAAATTTAAAGAAGTTTTAACATTGAGGTGAAATTAGTAATTAAACTCGAAAATTGTGCTTACAATATAACCCTCAGAATTCAGCGAAGTCAAACTAATCGACCTGGATCCCATATTACTACTTGCCAGCGAACCTCGGCTTCTTGAAAGCGCCCTCTCGCCGTAGCTATTGTTTCTTGCGAGGTCTCTGCGCGCCCTTCGTGCCGCATCGCCCTTTTAAAAGTGACATTTCTTATTTTAGATTAGAGTTAAAGAGTTTGAATTTACGTAAAAAAACAACCACAAGAGTTTTTTGTACTTTAGTGCAAAATTAACTGAATTTCCTAGGGCGACGCCGTTTCGTCCTTCTTAGGGCCTCATCAGCTAGGTGCAGAGATAAAAGAGAAATAAAGGGATCTGGAACAAAAAATATAAAACAAAATTATGATTGTTTTCCACAAACCAAAACTACACTTGTTTGCACTCGACGCGCGTTTCGCTAACAACGTTAGCATCATCAGGAGACGATAAACAATAAACTAAATTAATCTACGCTCTATCTTATATACAATCCTTTAGTGGGCGGAGATAAGACTAATAATTTCTGATTGATCACGATTTTTAATCCTATCTCCCCTCAACCAAAGAATAAAGTATACTAAACGGGATGGGTCCTCTATCTTTATTTAAACTATTTCTGGATTTAATGATTTCCATACTTTCATATGCATTCAAAAGTCTTTTGTTTGGTACACTTTGTAGAAGTTTTAGGTTATCTAATGTGAATCTATGATTGTTTTGAAAAGCATGCTCGGCCACACTTGACTTTTCTGTTCTTCCGTATTTTAAGTGTGCTAAGTGTTTTTTAAAACGTGTTTGAATAGAGCGTCTCGTTTGGCCAACATATTTTTTGTCACAATCCATGCAACTAATTTCATAAATTCCACTTTTTTCTAGAACTGTAGTTTTATCCTTGGAATTTCCTAGTAAGCTTCTTATTGTGTTACCGGATTGATATACTAATTTACGACCGGTGTTATTAATAAATTAGTATATCAATCCGGTAACACAATAAGAAGCTTACTAGGAAATCCCAAGGATAAAACTACAGTTCTAGAAAAAAGTGGAGTTTACGAAATTAGTTGCATGGATTGTGACAAAAAATATGTTGGCCAAACGAGACGCTCTATTCAAACACGTTTTAAAGAACACTTAGTACACTTAAAATACGGAAGAACAGAAAAGTCAAGTGTGGCCGAGCATGCTTTTGAAAACAATCATATATTCACATTAGATAACCTAAAACTTCTAAAAAGTGTACCAAACAAAAGACTTTTGAATGCATATGAAAGTATGGAAATCATTAAATCCAGAAATAGTTTAAATAAAGATAGAGGACCCATCCCGTTTAGTACACTTTATTCTTTGGTTGAGGGGATCATATCGTGATCAATCACAAATTATTAGTCTTATCTCCGCCCACTAAAGGATTGTATATAAGATAGAGCGTAGATTAATTTAGTTTATTGTTTATCGTCTCCTGATGATGCTAACGTTGTTAGCGAAACGCGCGTCGAGTGCAAAAAAGTGTAGTTTTGGTTTGTGGAAAACAATCATAATTTTGTTTTAGTGCAACCAAAGGTTCCAAATTCCTAACATACAAAAAATATACATCAGAAAAACGTCAGATTTTTGACTTTTCATTCACTTTGCACTGAAGTACAACAAACTCTTGTTTTTTCATTTATGTAAAAGATGGATATTTAAAAAATATATCAGTATTTTATTTTATCTTACGTTTTTAGGAAAAATGGGCGATTCGAAGGAAAAAAATTAATCTAATATAGTTAACTCTTTAACTCTAACCTTCGTATACGAGTCTCTATTGTTTTCGTATGATTTGGAATAGTTTGGCGTCAAAACGTTAATATTCGACAGCCCTTTGGCGGGAATCGTTAGACTGGCGTACCCGGAACCCGTAGATCCTCGGTACCCGTTGGGGAAATACGGACTTTGATAGCTATAAAAAAAATTGAGAATGATCAAGATTCAAGTATTTCTAATGTTAAGTTGAATTAACACCCCTTGCGTTAAGAGTAAACTACAGTTTCGAAATTCCGTCGTTTTTAATTTTACTTTTTCACAACGTTTCTAATGCGTATGTATCTGCAATCGTCATCAGGTGAATTCTAACGGAACCTAAGACTTTTTAATCTTGAACTAGAATGTATTCAGTGAACCGTCAAGTTTACATTTGTTTGTTTCCACTGTTTCGGAATTGAAATCTGTTACCTCCGAAAAGTATGTGTTTAAAAATATCCTTGATGGTTACGCTTTGTTGAGAAATACGTTCTGGCTCCTCAGAATGAATGCTGTTTCTTTGAATTTCAGCTTGAACAGATTTTCCTCCTTGGCGACGATCTTGGCTGTTTTCCATTCCATATGATGTTGATCTTCCCAGCAATGTTGAGCTATTTTCGATCCACAAAGAAGAAGTTAAAAAAAAAACCTCCAAATCAGTTACTTCAACCGAAAAGAAAGTAAAAAACAAAAGATCAGCGTGGGCTCATCAGTAGTTTCACTGGTCACCCTCCACTATACATCATTAAACACCATCATACACTTAGATTTCCAATCTTAAACCACTCACAAATAGGCATCGTTCCGCACTGGTACTTACTTATCCAAGTTACCTAATACGAATTCGTCCTGGCGTGTTAATATTTCCAGTAGGATTATGCTCCTAAGGCAATTAAAACAAAGAAGAAGTTTAAAAAAACCTCCAAATCAGTTACTTCAACCGAAAAGAAACTAAAAAACAAAAGATCTTGGGTGGAAATAACGAAAATTCAAACTTGGATGAGTATTCCACAAGGAACACACAAAAGATCAAAGCGAAAAGAGAAATGAATAAACGATGTTTCGCCCTGGGTACCCAGCAGGCTGAGCTTGAATTTTCGTTATTTCCACCCAAGATCTTTTGATCTTTTGTTTTTTAGTTTCTTTTCGGTTGAAGTAACTGATTTGGAGTTTTTTTTAACTTCTTCTTTGTTTTAATTGCCTTAGAAGCATAATCCTACTGGAAATATTAACACGCCAGGACGAATTCGTATTAGGTAACTTGGATAAGTAAGTACCAGTGCGGAACGATGCCTATTTGTGAGTGGTTCAAGGTTGGAAATCTAAGTGTATGATGGTGTTTAATGATGTATAGTGGAGGGTGACCAGTGAAACTACTGATGAGCCCACGCTGGTTACCCAGGGCGAAACATCGTTTATTCATTTATCTTTTCGCTTTTGATCTTTTGTGTGTTCCTTGTGGAATACTCATCCAAGTTTGAATTTTCGTTATTTCCACCCAAGATCTTTTGATCTTTTGTTTTTTAGTTTCTTTTCGGTTGAAGTAACTGATTTGGAGGTTTTTTTTTTTAACTTCTTCTTTGTTTTAATTGCCTTAGGAGCATAATCCTACTGGAAATATTAACACGCCAGGACGAATTCGTATTAGGTAACTTGGGTAAGTAAGTACCAGTGCGGAACGATGCCTATTCGTGAGTGGTTCAAGGTTGGAAAAATTGGAAGTGTATGATGGTGTTTAATGATGTATAGTGGAGGGTGACCAGTGAAACTACTGATGAGCCCACGCTGGTTACCCAGGGCGAAACATCGTTTATTCATTTCTCTTTTCGCTTTGATCTTTTGTGTGTTCCTTGTGGAATACTCATCCAAGTTTGAATTTTCGTTATTTCCACCCAAGATCTTTTGTTTTTTATTTTCGATCCAGTTGTGTCCCCTTGTCAGGTTTTGCGTTTGTGTTCTGCAAGGCGAACTTCCATGGGACGAATGATTTCTCCGATGTAGATATCCTCACATTCGCATGGTACCTGGTAGAAGCAGTTTTTGGTGTCGTGCCAACATTGCTGGGAACATCAACATCACATGTAATGTAAAGGGGCAAAGATGGTCGTTAAGGAGGAAAATCTATTCAAACGGAAATTCAAAGAAACAGCGTTCATCCAGAGGAACCAGAAATCAACTCTGGCGGAATATGACAATATTTTGAAAACAACCATTAACACAGTGACAAAATGTAATTTAAACTTAAAATCTTATCCGTGTCAGCTTTTCTCGGTTCAGTTTGTGATACTTCCGATTTACTAAAAGCAATTCCTCCCCAATATGTCGTGTCTAAAAATGATTCAGATTTTGAAGACTGTTTAAATGAGTGGGCCAGTCTTTGTAAACAGACTTCTTCAAATTTATAACCATAGAGAAAATAATAGCTATGCGAGAGTGATCGATACTGTGTTATACTTAACTTTGTTTGACGGCGACACGAGCGCAGCCGGTGGCTACAGAAAAAAAATAAAATACATATATTCTTTCGGTTAATTTTTTACAGACACTTATTTAATAATAAAAAGATATGAAAAAACTTAACAGGCGCCGTTGTTCCATACTTTTTAGTGTTAAAAAAGCAATGCATTCGCGAAAGGTTTTAGCTCTATACAAACTTTAACCAACTTTGTACTGTTTCATGCAGCTAAAAAACTTTCTTTAGCTTATAAAAAGTTTTTTGGACCCTTTAAGAATCTTAAATAGGAGGAGGGGGTTATAACTATGTTGAGGAATATTATAAAATATTAAATGTAACCAAATTTTATTGTTATTTTTTCTTATTAATTGGGAAAAAGTCCCAGTTTAAAAGTCTTACAGATTTTACAAATGTTTTAACCTATATGTCTTTTTTTTTTGTTGTATTTTAACCTATTATCTTCTTGTTTAACTCTGTATAATTCATCACAATATTTTCTTCAGGGATTTGGTTTGCAAAAATCTGAACCTCAATTTTCGGCACTCTCTAAATAGTCACATGCTCTCTCGCTTTATTGGTAGTGATCCAGCCTGATTTGAACGGCATATTAGAATTTATAATAAGTTGTTAATCCACTATATAGCTAATCCCATAAACTCGCGCGATTTTCAACCAAAACTGACTAAAATAACTCACTTTTGAAAATCTAAAAAACCGACAGGTACAAAATTAAATTGTGTGAAATATATTTCGACATTGAAAAATGTTCTGTCTCTCTTCTATGATCATATACAGGGTTCCTAAGATTTTCCTTAGGGATAGGATTTCAATAAATCAAACAGAAATGGCATAGAAAGTTCTGCGCCCACAAAAGAAACAGATATATTGAGCAATGGTGCCAGTTTGTTATTATCTCCGGACTGCTTTCATGATAAAAAATTGTCGCCACTCTTTCATTGTGAGCATAAATCATAGTTGCAATAATAACCGTTGACAAGATGTCTGCAAATTCCGCTAGATGGCGGCCACACCATGAGATTTGAACATCTAATCTAATTAAAAATTAGATGTTTTCAGGTCCAAACCACAGCTTTTTCTTGCTTAAAGGAGGCGGCAGGGTCCATTATTTACGATACTAAGCGATAAACTCGTGAGGTTGTTAAAATTAGAAAGAAATATATTCGCTTTTAATTAAATTTCTTTCCATTCTGTTCTACTAGTGACATCTATCCGGAAACGGCCAAACCATGCAGCTAACACTAGCAGCCAAAGAAATAAAAAAATGGCGCTATTTTTCCTGCAGAGCTTTTTGCTTGCGATATTATTGATTTTAAATAAAGCTGGCCCTACACTACATTTGATATTTTCGAGGTTTTTATAACATGATCTCGAAACATGTAGCGAAAATTCTTCAAAACTAGCGGGAGGGTAAAAGCGAAAAATAAGGGGCTGCCAATATTTGTAACACCCAAAAAGGGGTGAAAAGATTTATTTTGCTCTGTTTCTTTACAAAAAACGTTTTTTTTACGAAAAACTTGAGCTCTGCCACTTTTTTTATTTTTTTCTTCAACTTTATCGAAATTTTCGTCATACCGTAGAAAAAAATTATTTCCCCCATGGTCATACTCTACTTTTATTCGAAAAAGAAACAGAGACGGGATCAGTTTTCCTAAAACGGGGAATCTTGGTTTCGAGTGAGAAGATAAAGGGCGCCGCAGGCAAAAATTTTTCAATTAAATTAGCCGAACGCAAAAATGTTAGAAAAACAAAGCACAAAATAAAAATGGCGCCGCTTACAATTTTTTTTCAAAAATTACGTAATTTCGGGAACGCAAAGAAATAGGTCTAAAGAGTATAATTTTTAAGAAAAAAATATCAATTTTCTCGCTCTCCTCCACTGGGACTACAGGGGCCGTGCACAAATTACGTAATGGTCATAGGGGGGAGGGTGGTTACAAAACGTTACTTAGGGGGGAGGGGGGTTTTCGACAGCGTTTGCATTTGTGTGAAACTAAGAAAATTTGGAATGAAAATAAGTGAAGTTTTTTTTTGGGGGGGGGGGGTAGTGGTCTTGAAATCGTTACGTAATATTAGGGGAGTGGCGTGCTAAACCGTTACAAAACATTACATAGGGAGGGGGTCAAAAATTGGTAAAATCACCGTTACGTAATGTGTGCACGGCCCCACATCTGACTGTTCCTCCTTTTTGATTTCGAATCAAAGTGCAAAACCCGGGTTGGACGTTCGAAGGCGTCAACCCGTCCTATTTGGTTGATAAAGTTTCTACGGAAATATCTCAGTCGATTTCTCCGGCCGTGTATGAACGCTTTAGGTTAGGCATTTGCATGTATCTCAGTCCCCAGCCTGTAAACAGTGCGTAAGGACAATGGTTACAAATTAAAAGGTATGAAAATGGAAAACATTAGAAAACAACAACCTGGAATGGATTTACTACGTGTAAGATGTAGTGACAACATCGCTCTATGCCCATCCTTTTCTGCCTAATGTGCTTTTCCGTTTGTCTGCGTTTTATACACGGCTGCTTGGCCCCCTAAGGATTTGCTTAGGAACCCTGTAGAAAGAGATGGACGGGGCAAGGACGGTGTTTACTTAACATAAGCAATACTTTCACTCTCCGCCGCAATGCACTATGCGGGCTGTGGATCGGACGAGGATGTTCAATGTTCTACCATCGACGCACGATTTTCAATTTACCTTTACTGTTATTTTAGAATTTTAATAAAACCACATTCTGAACAAAGCGTCACCATAAAGGATATTTGGAAACACATACTTTTCGGAGGTAACAGATTTCAATTGCGTAACAGCGGAACCAATCAAGTGTAAACCTCATCGTTCACTGAACAAATGCTAGACTTTTAGTTTTCGTTAGTATTCACCTGATGACGATTGCAGATACATAAGCACTCGATAGTGGAAATTCGAAACTCTAGTTTAATCTCAAGTTCAACATTGTGTATCACCTTCAAACAACACCCCTTGAGTTGATTGATTCATTTGTGAATGTGCCAGTCTGTCACTTTCCTCTGCGACTATTTTGTCCTGGCTGGTGAGCTCAATGAGCTTCCTTTACGACCATCTTAACACGATTTTAATGGCTCATTTACAGTCCTAGGATAATAATAAAGCTTAGACGTAAAGCAAGGTTTTTTTTCTTAAAATTTTGGTCAGGTACTAAAATTATATTGGATTTATTTACGTCTAATAAATATTTATTGTCTTAAAAATATAGAAAAATAATTCAGATTTCTGCGTCAATTAGTGCTCTTATAAAATAAAGTTTCATCGCTTGTCACGCCATCTTGTGGTTTACGTCTAAGCTTTATTATTATCCTAGAACCGTAAATGAGCCTTTAAAATCGTGTTGAAATGGTCATAAAATTAGTATTATTCGTTGGTCGAAGGTAAACTACTATTAAAAGCTAAAACAGGCCCAAAAAAAAAAATAAAAACCTTGATCCATAATTGCTGCCGTACGCGCTCAAACTCGAGTACGGGCTGCTCGAAATGGAACTGCTCGAATAGGGAGAGCTATAATTCGAGCCATAAAATCCCATACTGCGAGGCCTGCTACTGTAGGAGGTCGTCGGAGTCCTCGAGGCCGATGAGGACCGATGCCGCGAGGTCGACACCGGTTGTTTGCTCCGCGAGGAGTGGTAGGACATGTTTGCACAGTTTTTTTTTACTTTGAATAAACGGTAATAGGTTTTTTTTTTAAGTTTTGCTTTAGAATCTAAAAGACATAGGAAGAAAAAATGTTTTTTACTTTTGATAGATTTACTTTAAACACTCCAGATACAAATTTTGTACGATTTAGTTTCCGCCAATATATATAAAAAAACTGGGTAAGTGTGACTATGAACATCTTGGATATTTAGAAAAAGTCAAATTTGGAACTGAATAACAAACGTCTCATATTTTGTCTCTCTAAAAATCAATTTAAAAAAAATCGAACAATCATATCAAAAGTTAAGTAAATTAAAAAAGTCCATGACTTTGTAACAATTTTGATTCTTTAGATCTTGGTAAGTTAGGTAAGTGTGACTATAAACATCTTGGATGTTTAGAAAATGTCAAATGTTGAACTGAATAACATAAGTCTCATATTTTGTCTCTCCAAAAATCAATGTTTTTAAAAAATCGAACAATCATATCAAAAGTTAAGTAAATTAAAAAAGTCCATGACTTTGTAACAATTTTGATTCTTTAGATCTTGGTAAGTTAGGTAAGTGTGACTATAAACATCTTGGATGTTTAGAAATTGTCAAATGTTGAACTGAATAACATAAGTCTCATATTTTGTCTCTCCAAAAATCAATGTTTTTAAAAAATCGAACAATCATGTCAAAAGTAACAGTAAATTCAAAAAGTGAATAACTTTGTAACAATTTTGTTTCTTTGGATGTTAGGTAAGGTAAGTGTGACTATAAACATGTTGGATGTTTAGGAAATGTCCAATTTTGAACTGAATAACAAAAGTCTCATATTTTGTCTCCCCAAAAATCATTTATTTTTATATCGATCAATCCTGTCAAAAGTTAGAGCAAATTCAAAAAGTGCATGATTTTGTAACAATTTTGATTCTTTGGATGTTAGTCTCCAAAAATATATATTTTTTTTTAAATCGAACAATCATGTCAAAGTTATAGTTAATTCAAAAAGTGAATGATTTTGTAACAATTTTGATTCTTTGGATGTTAGTCTCCAAAAATATATATTTTTTTTAAATCGAACAATCATGTCAAAGTTATAGTAAATTAAAAAAGTCCATGACTTTGTAACAATTTTGATTCTTTAGATCTTTGTAAGTTAGGTAAGTGTGACTATAAACATCTTGGATGTTTAGAAAATGTCAAATGTTGAACTGAATAACATAAGTCTCATATTTTGTCTCTCCAAAAATCAATGTTTTTAAAAAATCGAACAATCATATCAAAAGTTAAGTAAATTAAAAAAGTCCATGACTTTGTAACAATTTTGATTCTTTAGATGTTGGTAAGTTAGGTAAGTGTGACTATAAACATCTTGGATGTTTAGAAAATGTCAAATGTTGAACTGAATAACATAAGTCTCATATTTTGTCTCTCCAAAAATCAATGTTTTTAAAAAATCGAACAATCATATCAAAAGTTAAGTAAATTAAAAAAGTCCAGGACTTTGTAACAATTTTGATTCTTTAGATCTTGGTAAGTTAGGTAAGTGTGACTATAAACATCTTGGATGTTTAGAAAATGTCAAATGTTGAACTGAATAACATAAGTCTCATATTTTGTCTCTCTAAAAATCAATTTAAAAAAAATCGAACAATCATATCAAAAGTTAAGTAAATTAAAAAAGTCCATGACTTTGTAACAATTTTGATTCTTTAGATCTTGGTAAGTTAGGTAAGTGTGACTATAAACATCTTGGATGTTTAGAAAATGTCAAATGTTGAACTGAATAACATAAGTCTCATATTTTGTCTCTCCAAAAATCAATGTTTTTAAAAAATCGAACAATCATATCAAAAGTTAAGTAAATTAAAAAAGTCCATGACTTTGTAACAATTTTGATTCTTTAGATCTTGGTAAGTTAGGTAAGTGTGACTATAAACATCTTGGATGTTTAGAAAATGTCAAATGTTGAACTGAATAACATAAGTCTCATATTTTGTCTCTCCAAAAATCAATGTTTTTAAAAAATCGAACAATCATATCAAAAGTTAAGTAAATTAAAAAAGTCCAGGACTTTGTAACAATTTTGATTCTTTAGATCTTGGTAAGTTAGGTAAGTGTGACTATAAACATCTTGGATGTTTAGAAAATGTCAAATGTTGAACTGAATAACATAAGTCTCATATTTTGTCTCTCCAAAAATCAATGTTATTAAAAAATTGAACAATCATGTCAAAAGTAACAGTAAATTCAAAAAGTGAATAACTTTGTAACAATTTTGTTTCTTTGGATGTTAGGTAAGGTAAGTGTGACTATAAACATGTTGGATGTTTAGGAAATGTCCAATTTTGAACTGAATAACAAAAGTCTCATATTTTGTCTCCCCAAAAATCATTTATTTTTATATCGATCAATCCTGTCAAAAGTTAGAGCAAATTCAAAAAGTGCATGATTTTGTAACAATTTTGATTCTTTGGATGTTAGTCTCCAAAAATATATATTTTTTTTAAATCGAACAATCATGTCAAAGTTATAGTTAATTCAAAAAGTGAATGATTTTGTAACAATTTTGATTCTTTGGATGTTAGTCTCCAAAAATATATATTTTTTTTAAATCGAACAATCATGTCAAAGTTATAGTAAATTAAAAAAGTCCATGACTTTGTAACAATTTTGATTCTTTAGATGTTGGTAAGTTAGGTAAGTGTGACTATAAACATCTTGGATGTTTAGAAAATGTCAAATGTTGAACTGAATAACATAAGTCTCATATTTTGTCTCTCCAAAAATCAATGTTTTTAAAAAATCGAACAATCATGTCAAAAGTAACAGTAAATTCAAAAAGTGAATAACTTTGTAACAATTTTGTGTCTTTGGATGTTAGGTAAGGTAAGTGTGACTATAAACATGTTGGATGTTTAGGAAATGTCCAATTTTGAACTGAATAACAAAAGTCTCATATTTTGTCTCCCCAAAAATCATTTATTTTTATATCGATCAATCCTGTCAAAAGTTAGAGCAAATTCAAAAAGTGCATGATTTTGTAACAATTTTGATTCTTTGGATGTTAGTCTCCAAAAATATATATTTTTTTTAAATCGAACAATCATGTCAAAGTTATAGTTAATTCAAAAAGTGAATGATTTTGTAACAATTTTGATTCTTTGGATGTTAGTCTCCAAAAATATATATTTTTTTTAAATCGAACAATCATGTCAAAGTTATAGTAAATTAAAAAAGTCCATGACTTTGTAACAATTTTGATTCTTTAGATCTTGGTAAGTTAGGTAAGTGTGACTATAAACATCTTGGATGTTTAGAAAATGTCAAATGTTGAACTGAATAACATAAGTCTCATATTTTGTCTCTCCAAAAATCAATGTTTTTAAAAAATCGAACAATCATATCAAAAGTTAAGTAAATTAAAAAAGTCCATGACTTTGTAACAATTTTGATTCTTTAGATCTTGGTAAGTTAGGTAAGTGTGACTATAAACATCTTGGATGTTTAGAAAATGTCAAATGTTGAACTGAATAACATAAGTCTCATATTTTGTCTCTCCAAAAATCAATGTTATTAAAAAATCGAACAATCATGTCAAAAGTAACAGTAAATTCAAAAAGTGAATAACTTTGTAACAATTTTGTTTCTTTGGATGTTAGGTAAGGTAAGTGTGACTATAAACATGTTGGATGTTTAGGAAATGTCCAATTTTGAACTGAATAACAAAAGTCTCATATTTTGTCTCCCCAAAAATCATTTATTTTTATATCGATCAATCCTGTCAAAAGTTAGAGCAAATTCAAAAAGTGCATGATTTTGTAACAATTTTGATTCTTTATATAAAAAAATTTTTTTTCTATAAAATTTTGAACTGAATAACAAAAGTCATATTTTGTCTCTCCAAAAATCATTTATTTTTAAATCGAACAATCACGTCAAAAGTTATAGTAAATTCAAAAAGTGCATAATTTTTTAAAAATTTTGATTTTTTGGATGTTGGAGTCGGGAAATCCAGAGCCCAATGTCACCAGGAAAGAAGAAGAATTTCAAATTTAAGTCAAAAAAATCATAACTAAAAAGCTTAGATTTATGCCCAGAAAGAATAGGGCCTCGCAACTCACTATCGTATGTATATTTAAAGGTATCCGCTATCTTGAATGACCCAAGTTTTATTTTTGTCTCTATCCACTAATTTTTTCTCTAATTTGTGATTCTTTTTCAAAACACTCATAATCCTAAAGTATATCACTTTTTAATTTCTTAACCGATTTAATTAAGTAGTATAATACCTCAATACACGCAGAAAGAAGGGGCTTTCGTCATGAAGACTTTAGAGTTTGTTCTTCGATTTTTTTTTTTAAAGCGGAATGTTTTGGACTATTTTTAAGCTGCTCATAATATTTAGTCGGCTCGCTCTATTATTTTTATTTCAATTCAATTTCACCCTGAAAGGTTTTTCTTCTGTTTTCAAAATAAAGACACCGTCTGAACCTATTTTTAACACTAAACGATTGAAAACCAAATTTCACGGTCAATTGTTGCGTAAAATTGTCCACCTTGATCTTTTCGATATTCCACTACGAGCGAAACCTGATGGAACACTAAATTGCGAAATATTAGAGACTTATCGATCCATAAAGTCGCACTATTTTTGACAGTTTCGCAAGCAATTAATACATATTGTTAGGTACTTTACCCACCACTATGAAATTACTGTAACAAATCCTCGCATTTTTCATGTAAATCCCCCTTCCCCCCTTGTAACACTTTATAAAACTTCTACCCCCCTCCCTCCATTTTGTTGCGTTACGTGATTTATGGATGGCCCGTAAGTTGGTTACATAACGTTTTTATTACTATTTCTGACTTTGTTGTTATCTAAACATGCTTATATCATACCATCTATAAAGTTGACATAATTTTGCCAGAACCGAGCCCCAAAAACTTTGGCAGTTTTGTCATAAAATGCAGTCTTGATAAGAATAACTGTGTTTTCTTTCTTATACACTCAGAAAACCATACCAAGTGTCTACTTAGCTTTTTTTGTTAGTGTTAGTTAGTTTCTAGTAGCCCCAAGTGATAGCTGCAAGTAAAACCTAGAGCCGAGTTTGTTAACCCTTAGTGATTTATTTACCAATATGCGACAAGTCACTCAACTTTCCCTTCACTTAAGGTTAGTGAATTTTTTTACTAGTTTGTTAACCCTTAGTAATTTATCTACTTACCAATATATGACAAGTCACTTAACTTTCCCTTCACTTACGGTTAGTGAATTTTTCTAGTAAGCACAAGTGAAGTCAAATATTGAAAAATTATGCGGAAAAATATATTCATCCCAATAATAATGCATGCCTATAATGATTTGTCAACGTATTGACATCATAAGAATTCGATAATGCCATTTACAACGATCATTGTTCATTCAAAGTCATATTTCCCGGCTTTTCCAATTTTCTCGAAAAGTACAAATTATTTTCTAAATAGAGTCCCTTTAAAACATGTCTAGTCGAGCTTAAAAAAAAGTACGTAAAACTTTTATAAACTTTAAGGAATTTTTTAAAATCAAAATATTGCAAAGTAGCAAAATATTATTAAAGGGCTTGAAAAACAAAAGCTTAGTCTTTTATAAAATAGTAATATTAGCGCGGGACAATGCGGGCCAATCAACTTTTGATCTATACGAAATATACTCGGAAAAATAGGTTTTTTAATTGAAAATTTTACATTTGTAACATAACGGGAAAATAACTGCCAAAAGAAAATAAGTATATATTAACTAACAATATTTTTATGATTTACTTACCCCCAGACACGTTATTTAGTTTGAAGAAACTCAGCGTCTCGCAACAGACAAAATAATATTTGTTGCAAGGCAATAATAGAACAAAAAAGGGTCGCTAGCGATAGGGAGGTACCTCCCCTTGTAAATTAGGGTGGGTAAAAAACAAAATTATAAAATATTGTTTTTCGGGTTTTGACCACGTTTTTAGCCATTTTCGCCTGTGTGTGCTATTGAGAAACCGATCCTATATCTGTATAAGCTTCGGGTGGAAATTACTGTATGTAGAACGTTGTTTAACCTTCGTGAGGCACTGTCAAAAATAGTGCCGGCTTCATTAAAGTCATGCTAGGCCAACTTTATATTCCGATAAGTCCCTAATGACAAGTTTATTATAGGTTTTAAGATCGTTTACTTTGTTTATTTTAGGCGAATATCGCCTACTAAAAATACAGTTAAAACTTAACAGATGTGTTTTCGAGAAATTAAAATTTAACTTTGTAGCAAATCAACATTACCCCAGTGGCGGAAACAGGGGGGCGATTAAGAGAAGTTTCCTAAAAGTTTTAAAATTCCCTACAAAACTTAGCATTTTTGTTCATAATTAGCCAACTACTTTTAAGGTATTCAATCCCCCCCACTCCTCTGAAAAAAAATTAACTGTCGGGACGTGCGACTGCTTTGGTTTAACTGATTGAAATTATTTTTTAAAAGGGGCTAAAACATAAAAAAAGGAAATCCTGCTCTGCTGCAGCAACCAATCAATAGTAACTTGCAGGATAATACAACGTTGCCGATAATTTTAAAAAGACCAAGTTTTTATTTATAGCAAAAAAACTAAAACATTTTTCAACCCTGGTGGCTTTTTTACAAGCGTGGTTTTAAAGAACGGAAGTAGCTAGGTACTAATAAAATAAGGGGGTTTGAAACCATCACCCACAAAAATACGGGTTGTGGTGTATCAAACTAAAGGAAATAGGGTCTGGAATCTGAACCAGTGTTTTGTTAAAGTAATAATTTAGTGACTAGAGACTCTTTTTCTCGAAGTTCAAAATAAATACTCTCTGGAATTTACGTGTGCGCACACTTGCAAAGATTTCTTTATTATAAAACCATCACCAAAATATGAGGTATATAAGGGTTTTTGGGGACAAAAATTGTGAATTTTCTCCCCCACCTTGCTCGATTTTGCTCAAAATTGCATTCCTTGTACACCAAAACTTGTTCACAGAAAAAAAAGTTATGACCTTTTAAAAAGCAAAAAGTATTCATAAAAATTTTGGAAAAACTAAAAACAAAATAATAAAAAAATAAACACAATAAAGAAATCTATACATGAAAATTTGTATGTATCGCTACAGCAGGAACGAATATGTAACTACAGACAGACAGCTTATTATAAAAGATTTATAGGCTCTCTACTACAGGAAAATTTAATTTTTACTATGGGCAACATCGCTCAAGGCAGTCTAGAATCTTCCCACGTGGTGGTAGGTGTGTTGTGAAATAACAAACGTTAAACGTTTAGAAATTATGTGATTTGGATTAAATGTGTCATAAAAACCTACACAGTATACGATTGCAACAAAACCTAAAATAACAGATATTGAAATGGAGCATTAATAAAATAAATGAACTTTTAACTGATTCAAATTATCTGTGCAGTTGACGACTCTGGGTAGGTAGGACAAGGTTAGGTTCATTTAACTGAATTATATAACTTATGAATATAACAGATAATAAAATAAAAACACCATATTGGATAAGTATTTAAAAAAAAGGTTTGATTTATAAACAAAGAAAGTCACGAAAATCAGTTTTTCAGATAAAAAAAATTCTTAAAATGTAGAAAAAATGTAGGTAATTATGCAGTATACGGTTTTCTGCCATTTTTGATTTTTTTTGAAAAATTCTTTATGGGGGCACCTTCTAGGGTCCCTAGGACCCCAAATCCGCCTGCGCCCGATTTTTTTTTTTTTTTTAACGAGAAAAAAGGGTGCCCAGGGGGGTTGTAAAGTGTTTTTTTAATTGTTTTGGGTTGGTTTGGATTAGGTTGGGTTGGACTGTGTTGGTTTGGTTTGTTTTAGTGAAAAAAAATTATAAAAAAAACAAAAAAATTAAAAAAAAAACCAACCGGCGCAGACGGATTTGGGGTCCTAGGGACCCTAGAAGGTGCCCCCATAAAGAATTTTTCAAAAAAAATCAAAAATGGCAGAAAACCGTATACTGCATAATTACCAAAATGTATTTTGTGTTAATTTGGATCGTCCCAAAAGGTCGATTCCTCCCAAATATTTCCAAAACCAAAGAAGTCTATGTCTCTTTTGGTTTTGGGGATATCAGGAGGGACTGTAATGCCTTAAGTATTCATAATTGGTATAGTAATTGCAATAGTCGTAATTTTAGTCATAACACACACTCTGTCACTGTCCTACTAGCACGAAAGATAGTGACAGAGCGTCCGTTATAACAAAAATTAGGACTATTGCAATCATTATACCAATTAAGAACAATACAAAAAAATTAACTTTTGAGACACAAAAAACTATATTAATAATAAAAAGCCACCGTACCAAAAAATATACAATTGTATATTTCTAACCCCGTAAATAACACTCCCGTACCTAAAGCATTTTTTTTAAATTTCAAGTATCAACATTCTGTTGAAGTTTACCATTACTATAAATTAGCTCATACCTGTCAAAAAAACCGCGTCAAATCTCTTAGAAAGGTTTGACGAGATTTTATAATGTTTTATCAGGTTTGATATGTTTTCTATGCGGCATGTGAAACAAACTCGTAATAACCAAGGCAAATCTCAGAAAGTACAAATTTTTTCTTTGAGTTTTTACGAGCAAAACTCCTATAATCTTATAAAACCCTATAAAACAGCATAAAAACTTACCAACTTTCATGAGACCCTATGCGGTTTTTACCAGGGATCAGATATATCTCGCGACATTCTTAAAGTGATTTTTCTTAGGATATTGGGACAAGCTTTTTATAATGTGGCAAAAACTAAAAAAGCATACACATTGATGAATCTTGTGTCAGCTTAGAATGGCATGGCAGCTTTACCCAACTTTCCATATTGATAATTCATAACTTTAATTCACAGTGCATAATCACAATTTTAGTATTAATACTTACATAATTTAACAGCACCTGTTTATTCAAGAGTTCATAAGCATAGAACATAAATTTTCAC
Source organism: Oxystoma pomonae (assembly GCA_963921995.1). Taxonomy (NCBI): domain Eukaryota; kingdom Metazoa; phylum Arthropoda; class Insecta; order Coleoptera; family Brentidae; genus Oxystoma; species Oxystoma pomonae. The sequence continues at coordinate 14,592,712 of OY998170.1, read as the reverse complement.
AATTGATATTTATCAGAAAAAAGAAGAACAAAAGAAAATGTCTTTCTTTACCTAAAAACTATATTTTTTTGTTGATTTGGGGAAGAACTACGAAAGTGGAAAAAATAAAAATTAAGGCGGTAGGCCTAAATTTCTACTCTCTAATATAAGCTGATATCAATCACCCCTATGCGTTGCATTAAGCATTTGAGATTTTTGCATATTAATAGTTAAAATTAATCAACTTTAAAATTATGCAATGTGCTTATGAATTGTGAATTAGAACTATGAAACTTGGGTAAAAAAAAATTGTGCTTAGGAGGGGAGGGGGGGGGTTAATCCACCCTCCCACCCCGAGCAGCCTGGTTACAATTGGCACAATCAAATAACAGCAGTAATAAAATATATAGGGAATAAAATACAAGAGCCTGGACTTTCATTTTTAACAGATATCTTTAAAAAATCATAAATTGACATTTTAAGTGTCATTTTCGCAAAAATTTTCGCCTGCTGCGCATTTTTACAAACAAAATAAGGGTGAATAAACAACCGAAATTCCCAAAACCCCATCAGTATTTACGATTTTAGTTTAATTTTAAAGATATCAAATTTTGGTGACCGGTAAAAAAATTGGTTAACACCCCCCCCCCCTACATTTGATTCCAGGTCCGCGCGTGTAATGCCCTGGTTTCTTGTATCAATTATGGTCACATTTTTACTTCAAATGATGTTTTTTGTATTATTTATCCTTAACCCCCCCCCTTCGCCCGAAGTCAATTCCTGGGTGCGCCACTGTGAAAAGTTGGGTAAACCCGCCATAATGGAACGTTTTAAACTCGATTTGAGTTTTTGACATATTTTTTTATCAAATTTCGAAAATTAGAAAACTAAGATAAAATTTTGGTTATAAACTGTTAAGTCCAGTCTGGTTAAAACTTTCACTCGTTTTCGATACGATCTGCGTTTTCACAACAACTAAATTCCAATACGATCCCAGAAGAAGGCGTATTGAACTTGGGCAGGGCCAAAGAAAAAAGAACTTTTCCATTCGCGTTTTCAAGATAGTTTTGAAAGTGAATCGTATTGAAAACGCATTCAGTTGTACATGAAAACATAGTAATTGTTACCCTAGTAACCGACATATATACAATTATATAAAGGTTCATGAGGGAGGAGTTTTTAATTACTTCTAGTGCTACTTGGGTGTTAAGTCATCAATAATACATAAAAGATATGTTTTAAAAAAATAGCTAAACGAAATAATGTTCAAATAACTCCAGCAATGTAAAAAGATTATTTGAAACGCACATGGGACCAAAGAAGAAAACAAAAAAATATGGGTAAAATAATTTTTAAAAAGAAAATGATCAAAACCGCACAAAATTCCTGTTCTTCTTGCTAACTATACACTTAAGCAACAAACAAAAACTATTTTTTTTTTCAAACAAAAAATAACAAAATATTTTTCTCAATTTTTTCAAAACGTTTAAAAAATCAAAAAGTTAAATTTCACACTGCGCGTTACATTTTCACAAAATCACCGAAAAATCAAAAAATAAAACTTTTCCTTTCGCCAGATAGCGTCGCGACTATGCCAAATAACGCACTGAATAGAAAGTTATTTCAAACCCGTGATCTTTTCACTAAACTTATTCTACGTATTCTGTAAATAGTCGAACTCGCGGACCGCCTTTAACCTGTGTTTTCGGTCAGGACGCGTGCTAAAAAATAGAGGTTGCACCTCGAAACGTACAGGGTGAGGCAAGAAAAAGGTTAAAATTAAAGTCACTAAATCACCGGAAATAAATATTACAGGAAACTACTCAAGGATAACGATAACAAACCGCTTAATTAATAATAATGGGGCAGTGCACCGCCCCCCCCCCTTCAACGAATCTCAATTTGGATATAGTAAAAATCATGTACTAATTTAGCCCCCTTTTAAAAAAATTTGTACTTAATGGATAACGGAGTTATTCGCACTTAAAGGGGGGGGGGGAGAGGGGTTGTGGCTCGACGCTAAGATGCACCCCCCATGCTTAGGAGATCGATTTAACTTAACTAATTTTGTCCCCTTCTAGAAAATTGCCTACTCTCAAAATAACTTCATTTTTTTTTGTTTTTATGGAGTGTGTAGCTTGATATCAAGGCACACTCCCCTCTGCTTAAGAAATACATTTGAAAAAAAGCAATTATACCATAATTTGCTACGAATTATGTACTAATTTCTCTCAAACTGCAAATGCCTGGGCATTGAAAAAGTTAAATTTTGAGAATATTCACGATCTTCTGAGAGCACGTCCTGATAAATAATTTTGACAAGTCGGCCCCATATATTTTCTATTGGGTTGAGATCAGGGCTGTTGGATGGTCAAAGAAGAGTTTCAATATTATTGTTTTCAAACCACAGGCGAACAACATTAGCCGTGTGCACGAGACAGTTGTCCTGCTGGTAAACGAAGTCGTTGTTTTCGTAAAACATCTGTACAGATGGCAACATAACATCCTCAAGAATCTCAACATATCTTTGACTGCTGAATCATCCTTCGATTTGCCAAAACATACCCAAACCTCTAGCGCTAAACAAGCCCCACATATTCACTGAAAAATGTCCAGCTTTCTTAATTTGGTTGGTGTATTTTGCATCAAAACTAGAATTTGGTGGACGATACACTAAAATTCTTTTCATCTGGGAAGTAATCATCATGAAGAATATTATTTAATGCAAAAATAATCCTGGCGTGTTTTTGTTCTTCTTTTAAAAAAGGTTTTTTTGCAGAAACTTGACAGGAAATTTCGCATTTTTTAATCCTTCTGTTAATAGTTGATAAGGAATCTGGGAACATGTTACATTAGATGCTTCAACAGACGTGGCAAAAGGATTTTTTCTGAGGTGTACCATAAGCCTTTCATCTTGTATCTCAGAACTTACAGGCTTTCGTCCTGATCCATGTTTTCTATTCATCGAATTATTCTGTATCCAGCGCTCTTTCCACCGTACTATCATTTTATCAACCCCAAAATGAGTGGCCGTCTTCTATAACTCAAGTGATAATTTGAGCTTTCGTAAAAAAATCATTTTAAACTGGTGAATCGTGAGCAGCAAAACCTTCTCCACATAGGCCAATCAACTACCGCAGGGCTTTTAGCGATTTTGAGGCTCAAAAAAGGGAAAAAGGGACATTTGTTCTCCAAAAAAGAGACTTTAAGGGACTTTTTTTCAAAGAAAATCTCCTACCAAAATGCCGGTTGAGAGATGTTTTTAAAAAAAGTTGACTTGTTTTTTTGTGCTTTTTTTCAAACACCTCTTGGATGGGGTATGGCTTTCTATTTGTTAATAAATGTTTTTATTTCTAAACACAGCACTAGGCAAAAAGGTACAAAAAAAGGAACATCTTGTTCAATGTTTTGAAAACTAAACTAAAATAGGAACAAACAGCTGAATTACTAACAATCCAACGAGAAAAAAATTACTCAAGTGATAAGTTTTTATTAACTAAGTCGGTTCATGGAGGCTGAATTTTTAACATGCAGGCGCAAATCTAGCCCATTTCCCTCCAGTAGAAACAGACGACTGTTAAACAACTACTCTCCTGGCTAATACCCCGACGGGCATTGAATTACAAACAGTACATCTGCCGAGTTCTGGTCACAGATTAATCTCTGTGCGCACAGAACCCTTACACCCCACTATGAAGCAAATCCAAAAATGTTCACGACGATCCAAGAATCTTCATTTTCCTTGTTTTCCAGTTTGCCGACTATAGTTTCTGCATGATGGGCGTCATCAGGACAACGTAAGTTTGTAATTCAATGCCCGTCGAGGTATCAGCCAGGGCAGTAGTTGTTTTTAAAATCAATTGAAGCCTTTATTTTCATAAAAGCTTCAATCAATTGAGTTTTTACATCATTGGGGAAAATTTGATGAAAAAATACCCTTTTTCACAAAAAAAGGGACTTAAGTGACAAAATCCCAAAAAAAGGGAATTTAAGGGACTTTACAAAAAAAAGGGACTTTAAGGAAAAAAGGGAGTCCACTAAAAGCCCTGCTACCGTTTTAGTGTTCTTTTCTCGGCCTTCGCCGCCATATTGACAGAAAACTAATGGATTTGCTGTCACTTTTGAGTGAAAATGGCGGCGAAGGTGGAATGGAGAGGGTACTAAAATAAGAGTACATAAAAAAAGTACTGGTCAAAAAAATCTAAAAAATTGGGTTTCTGAATAAAACAACTGTACCAAAAATCGTCAAAATCGGAGGGGGTCAAAACGAAAAGTACCCTTTTTTTTGGTTGATTTGACATGGTTTGACCCGTATTTCTTCCTAAATTTAACCTCTTTTTTGTAGGGATCATTCCTCAATTATTCGTAATCTTAAGCATATTTGCTACACTCACCCTGTATCACCAAAGGCACCTGTTATCTGTCATTCGAAGTGTCAAAACTGACACGATTTTGACAGATATTTTACAACTGCGTTTTCAACTGAACCCACAAAAAGGATCAGTTTTTATCAGAGCCATGTCTTCAGATGGTGACAAAATAATATCAACTGATTTTGAGGTGTTCGGAAGGGTGCAAGGAGTATTTTTTAGAAAGGTAAGGACCAAAGCTTACAAACAAAAGAAATAATGTTAATTTTAAGTTTTCCAAACTAATGATAAAGCCATGATGGTAACTTAAGGCTTAAAATATTTTAAGGGGTACCGTTTTTGTTTAAGCAATTTTTACTATACACGTTTACACTATAAATCAAGGCGGCTGGTAAATGAAATAACAACGGTTTCCATAGCGATGTGCCTTTTTTCTCGGTGACGTTCATTGTGGTGAGATTTTAATCTTTGAAAGTTTTGATATTTGGACGATGTTTTTAAATGATTTTTTCGTCAATACTTGACAAAAACTGCCGGAAATGGCTTAATTTTTAGGCAAGAATAATTAGATTTTTTCAATATTACTATTTTCTGCTATTTATCTTTAATTTTGGGTAAAAAACGGACAGAAATATTTTTTTGCACCCGTGATCAAAAAAAGTTTTTTGCATCGGTAACCAAAAAAGCCTTAATTATCTGCAGACAGTTACTAAAATCATGTTTTTGATAAAGGTTAAAATGATAAATATTTAAGGGCATTGGAGAGAGACAGCAGGCTATAAAAAAGTATTTTAGAAAAGAGGAAATAATTTAAGGCAATTGTTTAATATTTGTGGTATTAATTTCTTTCAATCAAAGTTTTTTACAGTCTTTAAATTTACCAAAAAACGTGTTCTACTATAAGTGTATTTTAGCACATCTAAAAATAATTTAACAAGTATTCAACTAAATTAGGCACTAAATTTAATATCAATATGGTGGACATTTAACACAGAAACCAATTAGAACTGTAGTCATTGTCAAAAAGTGAATTCGATGGTGAAACCAGTTACAGACTCTTTTTCTCTGTCAGTTACCTTAGTGACGTTCCTTCATCAGAACTGGGTGAACTTTGCCGGCTCAGAGCCCCTTTTTTTAGTTTATTTGACAAAAAATAAAAAAGTGATCCGAGCCGTGTCTTAAAGCGCATTTACACAGACAAACTTTCCTTTGATGTTGAAATGCCGACAAACATTTACACGAGCCTCTTGAGCAAAATGTTCAAAGAAATGTTCGAGCAAAATCGCGTACAAAAAAACACACGTCAATTTTGGAGAGAATGTTGAGCAAAATTTGTTTGAAGAAATGTTGGTAATAAAAATTTTTTACAAATTTAAATTTTATAGTTTTATGGGAATTCATTGACCTTAACTGAAAATAGAAAGACTAAGTTTTCACGTTTTACCTCATAAGCAACTTCGATTGATCTGATTTTTATAGGGGATATGCCAGTATACTTGTAACTTTTTTGGGGTTGTAAAAAAAACGAGAATCAAAAAAAAATAAAAATTGGCACTTATTTATTGCTGTTGCTGGGTTAGGAGAAGGTAAAAACCGTAGACTAGTGAGAGGAAGTTTTGGTCAAATGAACATTGACACACAAAATTACAGCAGTGTTTGACAGCGCTGCGTTCCGACTGTCTAAAGCTCCCTATCCCCCCAGGGAACAACTAACTACTCTCCAGAACAGTTCTCTAAAAATATCCACCTGCTTTTTAAAAAGTAATTACTTCGAAGACATTTCCGTTTTCTTTTTGTAATGAAAGAAAACCAAAAAAGTTAAAGAAAAGAATTAAATGTTATTACCTCCATCATTAACTATTTTAACATTGCGTATGACAAACTGAATAATAATGTTTCGCTTGCCGTCGCCTTTTTTTTACAAAAGTTTAAAATAAAAGTTGGTGTTCCATTTTTTTAAAGAATTGAGATCACTGATCAATGATGTAAAATTATATTTATTCTCATCTTTAAAAATATTTTTCCAAAATAGATAGCAATAACATGCTCAAAAATTTACCCGAACAAAATGTTCAAAGAAAAGCTCACAAAAATGTTCGCGCAAAAAATTTCAGATCTTTTGCACGAGCTTTTATTTGAGCATGTTCGTCTGTGTAATTGCGCCTTTAGTTTTTACAAAACGTGCCTTCCTTACAAAGTTCAGCCTGAGTTAAGGTCACTGACAGAAAAAAATAATCTCTACTTTTAAAGTCAAACAATTGAACAAAAAAACAGCCTTTAGAGAAATAGGTCCTGCCACCCCTTTCTATCAAAGATTTTTGCATTTTTAGTACACGGAAAAACAAGCCAAATCTCTAGGACTCCGCGGCTGGTGTATGAACACAGACAGCGGGACGGTGCAAGGGGTGATGGAGGGCAACCCCTCTAAAGTCAACGAGATGAAAGAGTGGCTCAGAAAAACGGGAAGTCCTCAATCCAGGATTGATAAGGCCGTTTTCCCCAATGAACGCAGCATTGACAAGTATACTTTTCAGTCGTTTTCTGTCAAACGTCAGTAAAATAAAGATTTAAATTTTGGATTTATTTTTCTTTGCTGACAATTTTTGTCACTGTTCAAAAAAATCTACCACCGAATTTTCGAATGGCAACAAGCAAGAGTCTTTTGTTCATACGTCAGTTTATTTCCAGCCAATAAGCTTAACTCTGCGTCATTTTAATTACTTTTTTTTAGACTTATTATTAGAGACTTATCGGTACAGCATTTTACCACTTACATTGGAATCAATTCAAAGTCACAAAGAATATACCTACGAACTACGCGTAGGTGCATATTTTGTGTTCAAAGTCAACTTCGAATTTACTTAAACTGTTTGCCATCAGTTGCAAACTTTTTATAAATTTGTAGGTTGGAAGATTGAATTTTTGGGCAGATCAACTCTGATATTGATTATGGTGCTTAAAATGTTCAATTAGAACCACAGACCTAAAAACCATAGACCCCGAATCCCATTCATAAATTCTTATTTGTTTTGCCCCCAAGCTAGCCAGTGTGCCAAAAAAGGACAGAATGATTTTCAGAACGTTGCTCGGCAACACTGCGATAAAACATGTATATGTTTGTAGCCGTATGTCCTAGATACATCCATTTGTTTTACATACTCTACCAGTAGCGGCGAAAAATTAATAAATATGTAAAAAAATGGGTTAATTTCACAAAAGCAGTAATTTGTAGTTTCCACAACTAGCGGTTAAAAGAGCGTTTTTTTTTACGAGCGTTGATTTAAATTAACGAGCGCAGCGAGTGATTTAAAAAAAACGAGTTTTTTTTGCATCGGTAACCATGCTTTTCTAATTTACTGCCACTTACTTCACACACGTCTTTTGGATGAAGTTATAAAAATCCACCCCGCAGTATACGGTTTTCTGCCATTTTTGATTTTTTATGAAAAAGTCCCTAGGACCCCAAATCCGCCGGCGCCGGTTGTTTTTTTTTTTATTTTTAAATTTTTTTTTTACTAAAATAACCCAATCCAACACAGCCCAACTCAACCTAACCCAACCCAACACAAAACAATAAAAAAATACATTACACCCTTTTTTCTCTTCTTCAAACCAATCCCATCGTTACATTTTCATGATGACAAAAGAAATTTAATTTTCCGTGCCCTGATTATGACTTTATAAAAAGTCGAAACGTCGGAATTGGAAACCAGGACTATCGGGTGTTTTTTGTTGACCCCATCCAACCTATCCCTTCAAATAATATGAAAGTTACTACGTTTATACGCGCCTAAAACCGGTTTTACATAGGGACGGTTTTAAATAACATCGCTTTCTTCGAGTGTTTATGCGTCCTTCATTAAGTGTCAGTTTAAAAAGAAAACAAATAAAACAACTAACTTAACAACAGACTTTTCGGTAAAACTAGTTTTGAGTATTTCTTTAAGTTGGAAGCAATGCGCTGTTCACAGTTCACTTTTTGATTGATTTTGAGAAAAAAATATACTCTTTTCGAAAGTTTTATAGAGCATTTGATTTTTTCCTATAAATCTAAACTTCTAAAAAAATACAATTATGTGTTAAGTAGGTAGTCTTATTACCTATCTAACGACAGTAAAAAAGTTTTGACTTTCTTATGTTTATTAAGTAAAAATAAGAAATAACCAAATTTCTGCAAGATAAGAAAAATAATTTTTTGAATCACCGTAATATTCACTAGTACATGATGCTTTGTGCTCTGATATTTTTTTAAAATTTTCTATAAGACCCTTTGAACTCACCGGGATTAAGGGGGCAAGATGGAAGCAGGAATAAGGGAAGTACCTTATATAGTCAATATTTGTTTCAAATCTAGTCGAAACTTTTTTACTGTCGTTTGATAGGTGATAAGAGTAACTATTTAGCAAATAATTATTTTTTCTTAGAGTTTTATAGAAAAATCTTGGAGCAAAAAAGTTCAATACAATCGACATGATTTTACCATTTTTTTCAATTTATTTTGTTTTTGTATAGAAACTATACGTGATGAAAAAAAAAACGTTTTTTTTTATCGAAAATATATTCTCTCTCAGGTTACAGCATTAAAATTGAAAATGTGACAATTTTTCCATTTTTTAAATATTTAAATTACGTTTATAAAAATGGTTAGTACTACCAAAATGCTTATGTGACTTTTTTTTCTAGAATGGAATGCTCTATAAGCCCAAATTTTTTATTTGGTTCTGACAGTAGGACGCATATGGAAGATTTTAATTTTTATTAGAATAACTATTTGGGGACGTCATCTACACAAAAATACACCTTCGAAAAGAGTATATTTTTTTTCTTAAAGTCAATCAAAAAGTGAACTGTGTTTTTTTTTTTAAAGTGACAAAATATATTATATATATATATTAGGATTACATTATTAATTTTTAATAATAACTCATTTGACAAAAATGTGAACAATATATAATGCATTAAAATGAATAAACAAACAAAAATTAATAATATGATATTATGTAGTTTATTTTGTTCAAAATTTAAAGATAGTTTATTTTAAGTAATTTAACGCATTAAAAGCAAATTCAACAGTTTCGGACAAAAAGTTGCAGATTTCGTATAATTTGAGTTATTTTTTGTGCCACCTACACACGCGTAATAATTTTCTGGCTTTCGCGTTTTATTCTTGCTCAATTTATTTTTCGACACGAGCAGTGGAGTAACAGTTCAATATTGTCAAAACAATAGGGACATTGTGGATCAGTAAAATGCGTCTCAAAATAACAGTGGCGGATCCAGAAAGTGTGCCCCCCACTAGGGGCGAGATAGAGACAAGATTACAGAAGATCAGTGTACAGGGTGTTCAAAATTCGATGGTTTTAGGGGGTTTAGGGTATTTCCAGAGGAGATGGAAAACACTGATGGTGAAAACCGCATCTTGATATATAAAAAAAACTATTCTGGGCGCGAGTAGATGACGTCAGGCATGCTCAGTAGATTTTTCGCATTGGGCGTTGCCCATAGCCAACCCTGATTTTTACATTACTTTCTTTGTTTTTCAAAGTTTTTATTGTTACACATTTGGCGACACTTGGGTCATTATATACTGGAGAACAAAAAAAAAATGCAACACCAGAAAGGGTAAATATTTTTAAAGTAATTTATTTATACAGGGTTCCTAAGCAAATCCTTAGGGGGCCAAGCAGCCGTGTATAAGACGCAGACAAACGGAAAAGCACATTAGGCAGAAAAGGATGGGCATGGGGCGATGTTGTCACTACATCTTACACGTAGGAAATCCATTCCAGGTTGTTGTTTTCTAATGTTTTCCATTTTCATACCTTTAGGACTGGAATAAAAATTGTTTTTGCTCGACTTTAATACCAAACTGATGAAAGATCGTAAAAAAAAATATTTTTCGGCTTTTCATTTTGTAACCATTGTCCTTACGCACTGTTTACAGGCTGGGGACTAAGATACATGTAAATGCCTAACCTAAAGCGTTCATACACGGCCGGCGAAATCGACTGAGATATTTCCGTAGAAACTTTATCAAGCAAATAGGACGGGTTGACGCCTTCGAACGTCCAACCCGGGTTTTGCACTTTGATTCGAATCAAAAAGGAGGAACAGTCAGATGTGGGGCCGTGCACAAATTACGTAACGGTGATTTTACGGTTTGGCACGCCACTCCCCTAATATTACGTAACGATTTCAAGACCACTACCCCCCCCCCAAAAAAAAACTTTTCACTTATTTTCATTCCAAGTTTTCTTAGTTTCACACAAATGCAAACGCTGTCGAAAACCCCCCTCCCCCCTACGTAACGTTTTGTAACCCCTCCCTCCTCCTCCTCCCTATGACCATTACGTAATTTGTGCACGGCCCCTGTAGTCCCAGTGGAGGAGGGCGAGAAAATTGATATTTTTTTCTTAAAAATTATACTCTTTATACCTATTTCTTTGCGTTCCCGAAATTACGTAATTTTTGAAAAAAAATTGTAAGCGGCGCCATTTTTATTTCGTGCTTTGTTTTTCTAACATTTTTGCGTTCGGCTAATTTAATTGAAAAATTTTTGCCTGCGGCGCCCTCTATCTTCTCACTCGAAACCCCCGTTTTAGGAAAACTGATCCCGTCTCTGTTTCTAAATTTTTTCGAATAAAAGTAGAGTATGACCATGGGGGAAATAATTTTTTTCTACGGTATGACGAAAATTTCGAGAAAGTTGAAGAAAAAAATAAAAAAAGTGGCAGAGCTCAAGTTTTTCATAAAAAGAAACGTTTTTTGTAAAGAAACAGAGCAAAATAAATCTTTTCACCCATTTTGGGTGTTACAAATATTGGCAGCCCCTTATTTTTCGCTTTTACCCTCCCGCTAGTTTTGAAGAATTGGTTCGCTACATGTTTCGAGATCATGTCATAAAACACCTCGAAAATATCAAATGTAGTGTAGGACCAGCTTTATTTAAAATCAATAATATCGCAAGCAAAAAGCTCTGCAGGAAAAACAGCGCCGTTTATTGATTTCTTTGGCTGCTAGTGCTAGCTGCATGGTTTGGCCGTTTCCGGATAGATGTCACTAGTAGAACAGAATGGAAAGAAATTTAATTAAAAGCGAAGATATTTCTTTCTAATGTTAACAACCTCACGAGTTTATCGCTCAGTATCGTAAATAATGGACCCTGCCGCCTCTTTTAAGCAAGAAAAAGCTGTGGTTTGGACCTGAAAACATCTAGTTTTTCCTCAATCATCTCATGGTGTGGCCGCCATCTAGCGGAATTTGCAGACATCTTGTCAACGGTTATTATTGCAACTATGATTTATGCTCACAATGAAAGAGTGGCGACAATTTTTTCTCATGAAAGCAGTCCGGAGATAATAACAAACTGGCACCATTGCTCAATATACCTGTTTCTTTTGTGCGCGCAGAACTTTCTATGCCATTTCTGTTCGATTTATTGAAATCCTATCCCTAAGGAAAATCTTAGGAACCCTGTATATTAATACATTAGGAGGCTCTTAATAATTGATTACTTTTCCAAGAAGATTCGTCCATGATAATCATCAAAAAATTAATAATGAGAGGCTCCTCCATGGTTATTTATGCACTCGTTTGTTCTATTGGGCATTGACAAAATAAGATGACCTATATCATATTGAGGAACACTCGTCCAAATCCTCCTTACGGCATGCCAGAGTTCATCTAAGTTTCCAGGGGGACGTGGTAATCGACTAAGATTGCGCCCTATTATATCCCCTACGTGTTCGATAGGCGACAAGTCAGGCGATCTTGCTGGCCATTCCAAAGTCTTTATGCCAAGTTCATGTAAGAAGTACATTGTTTCACGAGCAATATGCGGTCTGGCATTATCTTGTTAAAAGATCGTATTTGGGATAGTTCTTAGGTAGGGAAGTAAAACTGGCTGCAACACTTCATCGATATATCGCCGAGCAGTCAGATTGCTGTTAATGAGGACTAGAGGTGATCTGCTTTCTAAACATATAGCAACCCCTTACCATGATACTTTGCTCTCTTGCTGTATCACGTTCAACAGCAAAGTCTACATTTCGTTTCTTGCCTCGAAGCCGCCAACCTTCATGCGTCCATCATGGCCGGCTAAACAAAAACTGGATTCGTCGCTGAAGCTTATGGTATTCCATTCGTCATTCCAGTTTTGCTGAGCTCTGCACCACTCCAAGCGGCGAGCCTTATGTTGTGGGGTCAAAGGTAGCACCAAAAGCGGACGGTAAGCCTTCAGGCCCATACCAAGCAATCTTCGATTAACTGTCATCCTTGAAAACACTCGTCCTGTAGCTGCAACTAGAACATCTCTTACTTGATGTATACTATCACGTCGATTTCTGAGAGCAAGAAGTCTGAGATGCCGTAAATCACGACCTTGACCACCTTCTCCAACCCAACCCTGTTGATGGATTGGCATTAACCCTTCTTGCAATTTCCCGTAAACCAAAACCAGCCTCTTTCATGCCCACGATGCGTCCCTTCTCGAAGTCTTCAGCCCCATACCTAGCAATCTTCTGTTAACTGTCATCCTTGAAAACACTCGTCCTATAGCTGCAAACAGAACATCTCTTACTTGGCGTATACTGTCCCGTCGATTTCTGAGAGCAAGAAGTCTGAGATGCCGTAAATCACGAACTTGTAATAATCTAGGGCGTCCAGAACCCGCACGACGTCTACAAGTCTCATCATTGGACCACCTTCTGTAAACTCTTCTTGCAATTTCCCGTAAACCAAAACCTTTCTCGAAGGCATTTTTATTTTTTAAGTTAACTGTAAGCAATCCAAAAAGACCAAAAACTACTACAAAAATGGTTTAAAATTTTCAGATGAAAATGAATAGAAAAAATCTTTGAAAAAAAGAAAGATTAGAAGACCAAAAATTTATTAAATATTTCTTTTGAGATAGGGTATACACACAAATAATTTTCATTCAAATAATTATCATGTTATTGCATTTTTTTGTACTCCAGTATAGTATCTCATAGTTACAGTATTTTCCACTCGAAGTTTATACAGATTTAATTGACATCAACTGTCAGCGAGAATATTCGATCAGACGTTAAACACCTTAATCGACGAAAAAAAAAAGTTGTCTGTCGGTCTGTTGACTGTTTGTATACACGATAACTCAAGCACGCCTTAATCGATTTTAACGAAATTTGGTGAAAAATCCTCTATCGGCTGACCATGAACTGATTAACTTTTGGATAGGGTGGTGGGAGGTTGAAGGGGGGAAAAGGGGGATAAAATATTTAAAAAAATTGTGACTTTGGAACAAAAGCAAGTAGCGTTATACGATTTTCAGATTTAAGTTTCCATGAATATGGACTACAAATTTTGTTATAAGTCCAAATTCGTGGGAGCTTTAGTTTCCGAGTTATTTGAAAAAAACGTTAAAATATATTAAACAAATCACAACTTTAGAAGTAAATCAGCTATTGATATGCGGTTTTCAGATTTTAGTTTTCGTAATTATTACCCAAAAATTTTGTTATAAGGTTCAAATCTTTCAAAGCTACAGTTTTCGAGATACTTTTATTTCCTTTCAACATAAAATAATTGACTGTATGGTGGACTATCCGTGCTTTCTAGCACCAATTTTTAATCTATAATTTTAGGGATAAAATCATCACCTTCATGAACGCATCAATTTAAAATGTTTGTCCACATTTCCAGCCTTGTCTAGACAAAAACGACGATACATTTTGTTATACATGTCAACTAGGTTTACTGGTGGCAGTCAGGTATTTTCATAAAGGTATAACTTAGTTCTTTGGGTATTTTTAAATAATTTTATTTTTGCTAGTCTTCCATAGCCAAAATGTAAACAAATACTCTTTCCGCCAAAATATCTGTCAGAAAAAACCTAAACTAAAAACAAATGTCACGTTTGGTTTCTGTCAACTTTCATTGAGTCATTGAGGTTAGGTTTTGTCTAAATAAAAATGCAACGGACTGTCTATGATATCGGTTCTGGCAATTCTCTCCAGTACTGGCCAAACTTATTGTCCATCCAATCAGTTAAAACACACAAAACATTCCATTTTTTGTCTTGGGGTCTTGCATACTTCTAATTATTTATTTTAAGCCTTTGGTGTTCCAAAAATAGGACAGTCCAAACCGTTTTTAACTTTATTTTTAGACATGCATAATCAGCAACACCACATTGGCTGTTAAAAAAACCTACACAAATTTAAGCAAGAAAAAATTCTGGCAGTTTTTGGACAAATAGCCCGGGTGCTGACGTACACTGTGTACATTATTTCTTGGATAAGAGCCAGACCAATATTTTCAAGGTGCAACAAAAACAAAACGTTTGTTTCCAGAGACGTCCATTGACTCAGAACGGGAAAATTTACAACGCAAAAGCGTTTAAGACTTGACAAATTGGCCAAAAAATAGAAAATTGTACAGTCAAGTAATTGTAAACAAGAGGTTTTTAAACGATAGAGAACAAATGGGGGAACGCTGGAATGATAAGAGTTCTGAGGCCTACAAACTCTTCACCTCGGGATAAAAAGTACCACTTTAGTCCCTAGGTATATAATGCACTATTATTTTGCGACACAGGATGCATTCAGCAAGCAATCATTATTTAGTTCCCCTCATTTTAGAGGTGCCCGTTCTATTTTCGTCATAATTAAAATTTATATGCCCCTTTAGATTTAATCCGCTTTAAAAATAAAACGCAACCAACGCAGCATTAGATAACTTAAATGCACGTAGAAAATAGACAGATATTAACCATGAAAAAAAATTAACCTAAGGGACCATCATAAGGAGTCCAAATATTTTCAATGCTACATTTTGTAGCCTTTTTGTAGCTATTTTGTTACGGTTAAATTAATTTTGTAGCTGTAGCTGTTTTTGAGAAAACGCGACCGTTGAGGGGCCACCTCATAACTTCAATTCTGCTAATAAACCTAGAAAGTTCAAATAAACACTACATTTTGTAGATCAGCTTGTTCAAGGGGATCACATATTAAAAAACCTTTTTGTTTTGAAAATATTCCTAGGGTTGGGTTGGGAAAAATGTATAACATAATACATTTGGCCTATTAATTTTACCCATTAAAATAAAATAAATATTTCGTAAACGGCAACAGCTACAAAATGTTTTAATACTGTGCTCGATTCAACAACCAATAAAAAGGGGGGGTCCCCTGGTGAATAAGAAAAATATATCACATAGTACATTTGGCCTATATATTTAAAGAAAAAAAAAACAGGTTTTTTAATTTAAAAAAATCTAGGAATATTTTGAAAACTTTTAATATGTGATTCCCTTGAACAAGCTGAGCTACAAAATGTGTGTTGATTTGAACTTTCTAGGTTTATTAGCAGAATTGAAGTTATATTCCTATGGTTGGGTTGGTAAAAATATATAACATAGTACATTTGGCCTATTTATTTTGCCCATTAAAATAAAATATTTCGTAAACAGCAACAGCTACAAAATGTTTTAATAAGTCAGATGAAAGCTAAAACTGTGCTCGATTCAAAAACCAATAAAATGGGGGGTCCCCTGGTGAATAAGAAAAATATATCACATAGTACATTTGGTCTATATATTTAAAGAAAAAAAACAGGTTTTTTTTAATTAAAAAAAATCTAGGAATATTTTGAAAACTTTTAATATGTGGTTCCTTGGAAATTCCTTTAGCAGAACTGAAGTTATGACTCCTCAGCTTAACGGGTAAGAAGGAGGGGTCGCGTTTTCTCGAAAAAGGCTACAGCTACAAAACTAATTTAAACGTAAGAAAATATCTACAAAAAGGCTACAAAATGTAGCATTGAATATATTTGGGCCCTTAATGATGGTCCCCCAGATTAACCATCGTAAACAATTAGGTCTTTGAACAAAAGTTAAAAACTGACTTGTGTTTCTTTACAAGAAAACTAATACTCTGTATATAAAATACACCTAAAGATCACCTATAAGTTAAACGCATCTAAAATAACATTTTTGTTATTTTAAGTGGACCGTTAGCATTCCAATCCAGAAAACAACTAATAAATCTTAGTAAAAAGTGCAATATGGTTTATTTCAAACTCAACGACTGATCAAACTCTTATCCCACTCAGTTTAAATAAATAAAATTTACCAAATAATAATACACAAAAATTATATTTAGTTTTTTTTCTGTAGTAATATAGTGGCGCACCGAGAGGGGGGGGGGTTGGGCTTAAGCCCCCTTCCCCGAGAAACCTGGTTATATACAATTGGCACAATCAAATAACAGCAGAAATAAAATATATAGGGAATAAAATCCAAGAGCCTGGACAAAAATCTTTAAAAAATCATAAATTGCAAAAAATTTTCGCTTGCGGCGCTATAACACCTTTCATTTTTACCATTTCGTTAGTTTATGACCGCTATAAAAATGTTTGACTTTTTATTTGTTTTAAATTTTTGCCTGCGATTTGTTGTTAAAAATGGCATTTTAAGAGTCATTTTCGCAAACATTTTTACGATTTTAGTTTAATTTTAAGTAAAAATTTGCATTTTAAGTGTTATTTTCTCCAAAAAATTTGCCTGCGGCATAATATGGTTAACACACAGGTCCAAGCTTGTAAGCACATTTTTATTTCAAATTAAGTTTTTTTTTGTATGAAAGTTTGAGACAATGATTATGATTATTTATACACGACGTTTCGATCAGTACAATCTCCGATCGTCTTCAGGTGCAAACTACAATCTATTCCTAAGGCTACGTACTTATATACTATGGGAACTCACTCAATCGTGAAGTTTAAGAAGTTGGCTCCGCCCAAGGAGGGGTTTCCAAATATTTGGAATTTCAACACTTGGTTTACTGAAAACACCCTGATTCTGTCCGATAAAGGCAGCTTCAAGAAATTTTCGTTTCTTCCAGTGTGACTCCTTGTGCAAAACCTTTACTTCTGTCCACTTCATTCGGTGTTGTTTTGACCATGCGTGTTCGGCGATTCCTGATTTCGTTGTTTCACCTCTTTGGGTATTCGTCTGATGTTCTTTAAGCCTAACAGATAGTGGTCTTTTTGTTTCACCTATGCATGATTCACCAGACTCACAAGGAACTCACAAGCCTTCGAATTGTCTTGTGTGTCTGTGTCCTTTACCGATAAAGGAATTGCTAGATATTATTAGACAGAGACTAGTTGATGACGAATCCCTTCGTGAACGTACAAGTCTGCCGCTGGAGGGAGTGATGGAGTTGTTGGAGTGCTGTCTACAAAACTCTTATTTTCAGGTGAACGATAGGTTTTATGCTCAGAATGATGGTGTTCATCGCTTTCGCCAGTGGTGGCTAATATTTACATGGAGTGGTTCCAATCACACGCGGTTGACACCGCAACATATAAACTCAAACTCTGGCTAGAGATGTTGATGATACTTTTATTGTCTGGACCGGGAATAACCAACAACCTTTAGAATTTCTTCACCACCTAAATAACATAAGACCCACCATTAAATTCACAATGGAGTTGGAGCAAAATTGTCAAATTCAAACGAGTAGAAAGCGACATCAGAACAACAGTCTATCGTAAACCCACTTACACAGGACAATATTTAAATCAAGGTTCAAATCATTCTGCTACAACCAAACGAGGCATAATAAGAACTTTGTATAATAGAGCGTTCAAATTTGTAACAATTCTCATGACTTGGAAATCGAAATAAGAAACATAAAGAAGGATCTGCAGCAGAATGGTTACTGCCTTAAACTTATAACAGATAGTATTTCTAAATTTTAGCAAACAGGACAGAGTTTTCAAGACCAAAACCAGGCAAATGCATCCCTCACAATTCCATACATTAAAGGAGTATCAGAGAAAATTCGAGCAACTTTAATATTAAAACAGCTTTTAAATGTAATAATACAATTCGAAGCCTTTTTAGTAAAACAAAACCGGAGAACAAATAAAATAAGGAATGCATTTACCAAGTTCCTTGTGAGTGTGGTGAATCATATATAGGTGAAACAAAAAGACGACTATCTGTTAGGCTTAAAGAACATCAGACGAATACCCAGAGGTGAAACAACGAAATCAGGAATCGCCGAACATGCATGGTCAAAACAACACCGAGTGAAGTGGACAGAACGTTTTGCACAAGGAGTCACACTGGAAGAAACGAAAATTCCTTGAAGCTGCCTTTATTGGGCAGAATCAGGGTGTTTTCAGTAAACCAAGTGTTGAAATTTCAAATATTTGGAAGCCCCTCCTTGGGCGAGCCAACTTCTTAAACTTCACGGTTGAGTGAGTTCCCATAGTATATAAGTACGTAGCCTTAGAAATAGATTGTAGTTTGCACCTGAAGACGATCAGAGATTGTACTGATCGAAACGTCGTGTATAAATAAAATATAGACAATGGAAGTCCGAAACACAGAGTTCATATCAAGTTTTTTTTTTATTATTTATCCTTAACCCCCCCCCCCCCCGCGAAAGTTTATTGCTTTAAAAATTGGTGCTTATTTACCGACTATTCCTACACAGACAGACATAAACAAAATTATAAATTATCAGTTTTTGAGGGGTGAAAATCACCCTTTTGAACTGGTCTGCATGAAAATCGGCTTAGACACCATTCTTGCCCAATTTTATGTAAAACGACCTCCTGACTCCAAATATGGCCCTTGTTTTCCCTCTATCACCCCCCGTTTCTAGGGAAGATTCCCCTACCTATTTTTAGGATTATTTTGGCTTTTACATTATTATAGGTTGGGTCAAAAAATTTGTCACACTTTGAATCCAAGATGGCGAAGAGCTTTAAAAAATTGATAAATTTCACCGCCCTCCCCTGCGAAAAATTTGTGTGTGACCCTGGACTTGATTTTTGTCAATGAAGCAAAAGCCCCATACTTTCTTCGCCTACCGAGGTATCACTTATCTAAATTTTAAAAGTATTTAGACCAAAAATTGTGATGTCATCAGCAGGAATGGTGCTTGAGAATTTTTTTTTGCACACCAGTGTAAATCACATTTATACGATGTTTTCATCAATTTTACAAGGAACGAAAGTACAGGTTCATATACGAAAGCAGTTTAGTTTAAATGCAGCGTCACGTGATACGTTGTTCGAGTCAGTTTTCAATAATTCCCTATTGAAAAAAAATATTTAGTTTAAATGTAAATTTAATATGGCCACCCAAAAATAAACATATTATAATGTGCGAGTCAAATCGTTAAAATCGTATTATGAGTGTACATTTTCGCCCCGATAATTAGCGGCCACCGAATGGACAAGTGCCAAAAACGTGGACGTTTGAAAACAATAAAATCAGTGTGCTAAAAATTAGAAAATTACAAAATTATATTGAAAAATTTTATCATTAAATTGAGCGCCCACGGTTTATGAGAATATACAAAATCAAACTCGCAAAATACAAAAAAGTTCAAACATAATCGCTGTTAAAACAACAATTCGGTAAACAAGCTTTTTTATCTGACCTCCCAAGTAACATTTGGACGTCAAACTACGTCCTCTACTCGTTGATACTCATACACATACATACATACAGGATACATACAGGATTTAGGCTCAATCGAGGCACAGCTGACATGATCTTCAGTGCCAGACAAATGCAAGAGAAATCTAGAGAACAAAATCGTCCTCTCTTCATGGCCTTCATAGATCTAGTCAAAGCATTTGATTCGGTCAACAGAGAAGCTCTTTGGAAAATACTGGCAAAAGCTGGATGCTCTCAAAAATATATTCAAATTCTTAGACTACTACACGACAATATGAATGCAACAGTCCTGAGCAGCGATGGACCAGGAGAGTCATTCCAGATTACGACAGGCGTTAAACAAGGGTGTGTTATTGCGCCCACCCTATTCTCTATATTTTTAGGTGCCATGCTTCACCTTGTTGAGGAACATCTACCGCCGGGAGTGGAAATTCTATATAGATTCGACGGTGGCCTACTTAACCTAGGCAGACTGCGAGCAAAAACTAAGGTCTCGACAACCTCGGTAATCGAACTGCAGTACGCCGATGACAACGTCGTAATGGCCGATACAGAGGAAGGTCTAAAACTGGTAATCAACGCATTTAACCAAGCCTACAAAAGCATTGGCCTAGAGGTCAATCTTGCCAAAACGCAAATTCTTCACCAACCAGAACCAGGTACGAATCCCCAAGCTACAAATATTTTCATAAATGGCCATCCTCTGCAGAACGTGGAACATTACCCATACCTTGGGAGCCACCTATCATCAAATGCAACTATTGACGCAGAAACACAGCATCGCCTAAAATGTGCTAGCGCAGCGTTCGGACGGCTTTCGGAGAGAGTCTTCAACAATCACGACATCAATGCGGAGACCAAGCTTCGTGTCTACAACACAGTTATAATACCAACTCTAACATACGGATGCGAAACGTGGACCACCTACAGAAGGCATATCAAACGACTAGAAAAATATCACCAAAGTTGGACTGGTCACATTATCCGCATGCCTGAAACACGTCTCCCAAAGCAGATATTTTATGGACAACTGAAGGAGGGAAAGAGAAAACAAGGAGGTCAACAAAAAAGGTACAAGGACGTTCTCAAAGGCAATATGATGAAGGGTCACATCGATATAAACAACTTCGAGACCACGGCAAACGATAGGGCTACATGGCGCCGAACAGTCCATGAGGAACACAAACTTTTGAAGGGCAACCACGTAGACTAGAAACGGAAAAGAGAGAACGTAGAAAGGAGCGACAAAATGGAAGAATGGATGACCAACAACAACCGGCTGCTGCCGGAGACTGGGTGTGCCAGGACTGTGAAAGGGTGTGCGGCTCGAGAATTGGCTTACATAGCCATCAAAAAACGCACAACAGATAGCGACGATACAGAATAGAGGCAAATCATACTCGGTATCGAGTGATTGCCTATGATGATGATGATGATGATGATGATACTCATACGACCCCAATCTGACCTAAATGGGGAATACAGATTCGGGTCGGCTCGACGTCGCTAATTGTAAATCAATGGTTTATTAGTTTACCTATGACGACGTGATAATACGTCCGCTAGCTTACGTAATTTTATATTATTTAATTGATTACTTAATGTGGTACTTGTTTAGTAAATTTTAGGAGAAATATATATTAACGAATTATAACTGACAAAAAATAAATGGCCACCTTTTTATATAATAACAATAAAAGTTATGTTATTAAAAAAGGACACTTTACCGAGTAATCTAGAGCGAAATATTTCTGCGAGGGTCACTTTATTGACAAAGTTGGTCAAAATGGGGCGAAAAATAACTCCCACCCCTTCCAAATTAGCACAAAATAGCAAAAAGAAAATTTTTTTAAAAAATATATATTTTTTAAAGCACTATTTCGCTTGTAATTGATACTAAAATCACTCAAGAATAATACTAAACGCATCTTTAAGGCATTATTAAGTCTCTTTCTTTTCAATAAAAACAAGAAAAAAATTGTTGTCAATAATGGCTGCCCAAGCTTGCAACTCCAAACTGGCGAATTTGGTCTGGTATAGTACTTTTACACACAATTTGGACAAGGACACCGATTTGTAACCCTAATTTTATCCAAATCTAACCAGCGAACGTTAAACTACGTAATATGTGCGAACGTTCGGAATCCTCTTCCATTCTTCGTTGGTCATGTAACCAAAACTGACTTAAAAGAAGAATGACAGTTCAGGTGAACATAACCTAGAAAAATATTTTCCGTTTTTCCTTGTTTTTTCCTTAAAAACATGGATTATTTTAAAATTGTATTTATTAAAGCACTGACTGAGCTCGAACCTGTCCCGCAGACATGCGAGGAGGATAACAATTGTTGGTTCCCCATCGAAAAAAGCGACATTGAACAATATCAGTGTGACACCACTAATGCTGCAGATAAAGTGGACAACAAATTGTGCAATTTGATGTCCCAGATGCAAAATTGTAGGATAAGTATCTTTCTTTTTCTTCGTTCTTTTTTCGGTAGGTATCCAAATAAAGGCCCTGAAATGCGACGTCGATTAAGGTAACAAGGTCGACGTTGTTTCGTGGTCGATTTAGGTATAGGCGTTAAAACAGTCGGCTTTGAAACATAAACTGACGTAAATCCGTCTGGGCAAATATTTGTACATGTTACGTTGCCTATTTTGACGTCGTTTAAGGTTCGCATATGCGTACCTGACTACGTACACGTCGGATTTTATTACAAAACACGTTTGTCGTTTGACTTGCTACAACTTTATTTTGTACCTAATACGACGTCGCTTTATGACAGATTAGGTTGGGAGACGGATAAATGCTGTTCAAACCCATTCAGTATTAAACCTGAAATTTGTAAAATCCACTTTTTATCGAATCATTATTCATCAACTCCATTCGGTGGCAGCCAGCAACGTATCCAGCCCGAACTTCTGGTTATTGTCTAGGGTATAAGTCCACATTTTGTTGGCCGGTCCAACTAAAAAACCACAAACTTTTGCTGCGATTGTTAGCATGCCGCTTTCCGTAAAAGTCAAAGTGAAACTGGAATGCAATCGGCTTATAAAAAAGTGTATTGTTTTTATAATTGGGCCATCTAACAGAATGCAAATTATTTATGGAGGGGGCTTTCGACAAATAATGTAAAATAATGCAAAAAATGACACCGCATTTGAAAATTTTATAAAAATAAAAGTACTATAAAGTGGGCCAGAAGATGCACCGCGTTGCCGCAGGCGAAGTTTTTTTTAAAAGTAATGGACAGTTGGTTTCAACAAAATATTAGAAAGTGCAGCACAAGTTACACCGCAGGCAAAATTTTATCGCAAAAAATGCATCTTGTTTGTCCATTATTCAATAAAAATGTTACGGTGGGATTTACTAGAAGGGTTTAGTCTATTTTTTAGACCGGTTCTAAGTTTAAGTGAAATTTTTGATTTTAAGCATTTTAAACCAACCCTCCTTGAAGAATTTTAATAAATTTGTTTATTGAATAATCATCTTAACACAATCTTTTGTTGGATGGAATGGAATTGAGAAAAAAATAAAATAAAAAAATTTAAACCCACGAGGGGTTTTTCCCGCCATTTTATTTTTAAAGAACGAGTAACAATAAGGCAACAACTACAACAGAATTAAGTTCTAGCAGGTCGCAGGACCCAATAACCCCTCCTTCTTCTGTGTCTGCATGGAAAGATATGCAATATAGTTTATTAGTCACATCTAGAGTCTGTTTATGCTACCACGCCTAAGCTCTTATGTATTATGCATTCACCTAATATTTCTAGCAACAATAAAAGGAAAAATATAGGTTCCATTCAAACTGCACCGGTGCACTTTTTAACAGCACCGGACGAGTGTTAGTGCACAACTGGCTGTGCACCGGTGATGCACTCAATTTTACCAAAGGAATACGCTATTATTGGCGGAATGTCAGTTTCAAAATATTATCTGCGTTCAAATCTAAAACAGCGAGTTCAGATCTGTAACCTCTGCTTGCACCAACCCCTACTGATGAAAGCTACAGTTTTAAAAATGAGTGGGCTTTGAGTAAGGAAAGTTTTCTTGACTGAGCTTTTAGATAACCTCAATGTTTCAATTTCAGTTTGTAAATAAATTAATATAGTTGTTTTGGGTTTTTTTGTTTGGTGTATTTTTCGTGCATAATCAGGGACCTTCACTTATGTTTTTTTTTGCCTCGTAGTGCCCTCATAAATATATTTTTTAGCTGAAAATGGGTTCAAAATATGACGTTTTTCTGGACAAAATTGGAGGTGTTTTATTGGTTAATGAACAACTTGGGATATTAAATAAGGTAAATTAATTCTTTAAAAACGGTTACTAGGGATATTATGAACGAACTTATTACCAATTGCCACAAAACAATCCTTTCTGGGGGCTATAAATTTAAACCACCCCCCAGAGGTGGTCTAAAAAAATCACCAACTTTATAACCTCAAACACATATAGTAAAGCTATAATGTGCCAAAATTTTGGCGTATTCACCATTTGCCATTTTAAAACCTGTCAAAAAAAATTAGTTTTAGGGTATTTTCTTCTAAAATATGGTATATTTTGACAAAAAAGCAGTTTTTCAGTGGTATTTACAAAATAATCAATTCTTTGTGTGTGTCTTTTCTCACAGGTGTAAATATTTAGACCTGTGGGGGGTACTATTTTAGATCTTAGTAAAGCGATGTGATTTTTAATCCAATACCTGGGGTATTGGGGGGAGGGAGTATACGCCGGTGGTGGCAGTGTTCCTTGTCTTACTCATGCAAAATTTTGCTTGCATACAGAAATTTTTCAAACATTTTAGTCTCATTTTGAAGGTTGAATTTAGGATTCTCTAGCGGTACTCTCTGCAATTTTTGTCTAGTCTTGCAGACATCAGCAGGCAAAATACGCCATATGAGTATTTCTTTAGCAATGGCATAGCCAGAAATCGAATCTGCGGGAGGGGTTTCATCATTTAATAAAATCAACTATAGCAAATTTTTAAAAGTTAGGTAGCTGCCTATTGCTTGAGCTCTTGAACTGAAGGGAGTGGAGAGGGGCAGTTTAATAGGTGTTGAGTTAGTGTATACGAAACACAAAAACTTATTTTTGAAAGCAAGTCTCATCTAGTCTCATTTGCAGATTTGTTTTAAAATTAATCCTTAAATGCGCCGCAGGCAAAAATTTTGAAAAAGTTACCCGAAACTGCTATTTTTTATGCGTTTAAATTGTTTAAAATTAAACAAAATTGTAACAATATTTAATATTGGTATAGCGCCGCAGGCGAAAACGTTGACAAAAAAAAACAAAAAATTCTATAAAAATTTCGATCTCTTAGGTTTTTTGTAAAATATTTTTGGAAAAGAAGATTGGGTTAGATGCCAAGAAGGGGTGGGGGTGGTATATATATATAGATTTGTTGCCAAATCATAAATGGGCGGTAGATGAAAATTTTAAGAAAAATTATACTATAATAATGCCATTTATTACACGTTTTGAATGCTGGTGAGAAAAATTCCGTAGAATTAAACTAAAATTGTTGGTAAAATTAATGACGTCACAAACCGGAGTAAAGGGTCAAAAAAGTGGCCGAGTTTTAGCTCTCGCTGGGGCCCTTGATCATGATTTAACCCCCAAAACCGCCCCTGGCTACGCCACTGTCTTTAGGTTGAAAGAAATTAGCTAAAGCGTTTTTAAAGTGTTCATAACGACCCTAAAATGGGTTTTTAAGCGACAAACCGTTTTCGTAAATCGCTTTAAAATAAAATCGATTTATTGCTTATAAATCGGGTATAAACAAAGTAATAGTCTCTCTCGTACAGCAGATCTTCATTCAATTGCCGATATACACTTCCAGACACATAAAACGCATACACCAGAAGTTAGGCACATGTCTATGTATTAAAAATTTTGCTTGCTTTTTGTACGTTAACGCTTTTAGACAACATAAACAAATTTTGTTAAGGAGACTGAAAGCATTTTTACCTATATGTACTGGTTCTATAGTTTTAAACTTGCTGTTACGAAATAAAAAAAAATATATAAAACACTTTTAAAACAAAATTTTTATTATAAATAAAGCAATTCAATCAAATTTTGGCAGAACTAGAAGAAGGTTGGCCCCTTCGTCAAATAGCAGGTCAAAATGGATCAAACAAGTCCACTATAGTGTGACTAAAAGGAAATTACAAAGAAGAAAGAACTGGAAGGGTTTGGTTTAAGAAAGGTCAATACACATAAACAGGATGAGTTTTATAAACAACAAAATATTAAAAAACAAATAGAAATAAAAAACATATCGATAAACAACAATCAAAAATATTAACTTCAGTATCTGGTCATTGCACCATTTGCTTGAATAATTTTTTCTAAAGGCCTTGGCATGGAGTCTGCTGCCAAATTTCAAATACATTTGGATTTTCTTCAACGATCTCTGCATAAACTCTAACTATTAGCTCCATCAAATGGTTAGCATTTGTCGTAGGCTTTGCCTTTCCCTTATACTTTTATTGGGTCACCTTATGAAAGTATGAAGTATTGGTTTGAGTGAAGGCTGAAAGTTTTGTGTCAGTCGACCTTGTCAAAGACTGAAGCTGTTCGTTACTACTTTTAATGGACTCCAATACCCCACTATCCTCAATAATGAGACACGCTGATTCTCAGTCCCTTGCTCCTCTACGAGGATTCCCAAAGAAGGAGTCTTCACGACGACATTTTGATACCTTTTTTGCAATGAGTTCCCATACGTTCTCGATGCGATTAAACATTTCTTCATCGGTAAAAGCTACCTGACGTCAAAATTCATTTTTCTGACTCGAAAAAGTAATCTGGCTTGCTTTTTTTCTTTACTTAGCCGTATCTTTTTAGCTGCAAAACGACATCTCAGCCTCGACTTCTTTATTCGTCTTAGTGCAATTCTTACCGTAGCAGGAAAATGAACTGTTCATTTTGCTTCTATGGCCGTGGAAAATGGGCGTACTTCCAGGAAATTAGTGACTTGCTGATTCTGTTGGGGTGTGCTGACTTTGGTCAAGCCAGTTCCTTCCTTTTGTCGTACAGATCCTTCTTCTTTGTATTTTCTTTTTAGTCTTACTATAGTGGACTTGTCTGGTCCATAATGATCGGCATTTATAAATTTAGTCATCGAATTCCGATAGCTGTAATGGAATTTTTGAGTTGGACAAGACCGTGACAACAAAACATGACAATGAGTGAACTCTGACCCTTTGACTATTTGCCACAGACTTAAAAACCATTAGACCCTGAATCCCATTCATAAATTCTTATTTGTTTTGCCCCCAAGCTAGCCTGTGTGCCAAAAAAGGACAGAATGATTTTCAGAACGTTGCTCGGCAACACTGCGGTAAAACATGTATATGTTTGTAGACGTACGTCCTAGATACATTCATTTGTTTTACATACTCTACCAGTAGCGGCGAAAAATTAATAAATATGTAAAAAATGGGTTAATTTCACAAAAGCAGCAATTTGTAGTTTTCACAATTAGCGGTTAAAAGAGCGTTTTTTTTACGAGCGTTGATTTAAATTAACGAGCGCAGCGAGTGATTAAAAAAAACGAGTTTTTTTGCATCGGTAACCATGCTTTTGTAATTTACTGGCACTTACAAAAATCGTCTTTTGGATGAAGTTATTTTTTTAAGTGTTAATGGTGAGTAAAAGCGATTAAGGTAGGTGATAATTTTAATAATTATTGTAAAATTTGCTGGTGCAATACCAACAAAAAAATAAAAATTAGAAGATAACTTTAATACAAGGTTGAGGGCAACAGTTGTTTAATATAGTCTTTTCTATCAACTGAACTTAAATTAAAACCCTGATGAAATATACTAAATCACTTGCATAATTATAAGTTTTAATATGTCATATAAAATATGTTAAGATAAAAGTAAAAGTATAATAAAATACCCACTCTTTTTTTAAAACTAATATTCAATTAAAGCTTTGAGAATTAAAATATTTTACTATACTTAACAATTTCGTTTTACCCATTGTTATTTTACATAGGTGAGGTACACAGAACTTGAAACCCTTAGGTCTGTGGTCAGGTACCTGCTTTTCTAAATTTAGGACCAAAATACCAGAAGAAACAGATAATAAAACATAATAATATTTTGATGGTATATATTATTTTTGCCTTTGTTAAGAAATTATAGCCTTGAGCACACCTGCACAGAGGGTAAACAGGGTGCTGCATATTAAGTCCTAGGGACCCTAGTAGGTGCCTCTATAAAGAATTTTTCATAATAAATCAAAAATAGTAAAAAACCATATACTTCATAATTACCAAAAACAGTAATACCAAAAATTGAAAATAGGTAAAGGACGACACTGATCGGTAATTATCACAACAAAACTACTGCTGATTTTGACATTTACCTTTGAAACGAAATCCCTTGATTTGGGTGTTCCAATCGTTTAAACACGATGCACTCCCGCACCATCCTATAGTTTTTAACTTCACAAGTTTATAAAAAAATACAAAAACCACACAAAACGTTTCGAAATCAGAAATATTTGGACACGGTCGGTATGCAACGCTGCAAAACATATAGAAGACGGCAAGGTATTGCGACTTGCCAGTTCTTGTTTAGGGATTGTTGGGAGTATTGGAAAAAATATGGGCTTTTTATTTTTTATGAGTTTATTTTTAACTTTTGTTTTGTAATTATAGTTTTTAAATAAATAAACATTGTTTACATGATATTTTTGAATGTAGCTGCTTATAGTGGTAAAAAAGCACCAAGATTTTCATGAAATTTCAGAACCAACAAGAAAGTGACCTCAAGTTGGCAACAAGGCTTCATCCTACTATTCTCTCATCATTTGGGGAAGACGAGCTTATATACTACATATATGTAATCATTTTCACATCGCATACTGGCTCAGATACATTGTATTGTAAGATATTGTATAAAGTGCGAGTTAGGATGACTACAAATATTTTTTTTAATTGATATAAAGAGAAAGAAAACACCTAATTCCGGCGATACGTTTTGCGAGATACATTGTTATTGTAGGAGCCAGGGCATTAGCATAGCATTCAGGGTCTAATGGTGTAGGTCTGTGCTATTTGCTAATATTCCATAAATATTTTTATGTGTAAACAAACCTTTAAAACTTTTAACATACAAAACCATAGATAGCCATGGAATATTTCGCTGTCACTGTTCAGAAAAGTCACACAAATTCTGTCTTTCCTTTTACATGGTGAGAATTTTCGACGTCTATTGGTACGCGTAGTAACAATTTAGCTCCGCCATAAACTAGTCCTGCAGAATATCTTTAAAATATTAAATTTACAAAATGTTAATAAAAAAATGACGCAGTTTTTCTTACAATGTTAGGATAAATATGAAGGTTGCTGTGTTTTCATTTTAATTGAGGCGATAAGTAAAAATCGCAACTTTCCAGAATTCTGACAGGTGAGATTTTCTGTCGTTTCTGACGAATGGCGACCTTTGTGACAGATCAGGTTGCTAAATCATTGCTGAATCGTAAAGGACACTCGGCGTATGCGTTTACGTGTCGTGTATATTCAAGCTGAAGTGAGAGAGACAATTACTAGGTTTACACAAGCTGAAGTGAGATAGATAATTACTAGGTTTACACGCGCCTAAAATCGTGTTACATATAGAAAAATAAATAAGACAACTAACTTTATAACCGATTTTTCCATCAAACCAGAGTTGAGTATTTCTTTAGTTTGGAAGCACTGTGCTAAAGCGTTTTTAAAGTGTGGTTTTAAAGCGATAAACCATTTTCTTAAATTAATTATACAGGGTTCCTAAGATTTTCCTTAGGGATAGGATTTCAATAAATTAAACAGAAATGGCATAGAAAGTTCTGCGCGCACAAAAGAAACAGGTATATTGAGCAATGGTGCCAGTTTGTTATTATCTCCGGACTGCTTTCATGAGAAAAAATTGTCGCCACTCTTTCATTGTGAGCATAAATCATAGTTGCAATAATAACCGTTGACAAGATGTCTCCAAATTCCGCTAGATGGCGGCCACACCATGAGATGATCGAGGAAAAACTAATTAAAATTTAGATGTTTTCAGGTCCAAACCACAGCTTTTTCTTACTTAAAGGAGGCGGCAGGGTCCATTATTAAATTAAATATCTTCGCTTTTAATTAAATTTCTTTCCATTCTGTTCTACTAGTGACATCTATCCGGAAACGGCCAAACCATGCAGCTAGCACTAGCAGCCAAAGAAATCAATATAAACGGCGCTGTTTTTCCTGCAGAGCTTTTTGCTTGCGATATTATTGATTTTAAATAAAGCTGGTCCTACACTACATTTGATATTTTCGAGGTGTTTTATGACATGATCTCGAAACATGTAGCGAACCAATTCTTCAAAACTAGCGGGAGGGTAAAAGCGAAAAATAAGGGGCTGCCAATATTTGTAACACCCAAAAAGGGGTGAAAATATTTATTTTGCTCTGTTTCTTTACAAAAAACGTTTTTTTTTACGAAAAACTTGAGCTCTGCCACTTTTTTTATTTTTTTCTTCAACTTTCTCGAAATTTTCATCATACCGTAGAAAAAAATTATTTCCCCCATGGTAATACTCTACTTTTATTCGAAAAAATTTAGAAACAGAGACGGGATCAGTTTTCCTAAAACGGGGGATCTTGGTTTCGAGTGAGAAGATAAAGGGCGTCTCAGGCAAAAATTTTTCAATTAAATTATCCGAACGCAAAAATGTTAGAAAAACAAAGCACAAAATAAAAATGGCGCCGCTTACAATTTTTGTTCAAAAATTACGTAATTTCGGGAACGCAAAGAAATAGGTCTAAGGAGCATAATTTTTAAGAAAAAAATATCAATTTTCTCGCCCTCCTCCACTGGGACTACAGGGGCCGTGCACAAATTACGTAATGGTTATAGGGGGAAGGGGGGTTACAAAACGTTACGTAGGGGGGAGGGGGGTTTTCGACAGCGTTTGCATTTGTGTGAAACTAAGAAAATTTGGAATGAAAATAAGTGGGGGAGGGGTAGTGGTCTTGAAATCGTTACGTAATATTAGGGGAGTGGCGTGCCAAACCGTTACAAAACATTACATGGGGAGGGGGTCAAAAATTGGTAAAATCACCGTTACGTAATTTGTGCACGGCCCCACATCTGACTGTTCCTCCTTTTTGATTTCGAATCAAAGTGCAAAACCCGGGTTGGACGTTCGAAGGCGTCAACCCGTCGTATTTGCTTGATAAAGTTTCTACGGAAATATCTCAGTCGATTTCTCCGGTCGTGTATGACCGCTTTAGGTTAGGCATTTGCATGTATCTCAGTCCCCAGCCTGTAAACAGTGCGTAAGGACAATGGTTACAAAATGAAAAGCCGAAAAATATTTTTTTTTACGATATCTTTCATCAGTTTGGTATTAAAGTCGAGCAAAAAAATTTTTATTCCAGTCCTAAAGGTATGAAAATGGAAAACATTAGAAAACAACAACCTGGAATGGATTTACTACGTGTAAGATGTAGTGACAACATCGCCCCATGCCCATCCTTTTCTACCTAATGTGCTTTTCCGTTTGTCTGCGTCTTATACACGGCTGCTTGGCCCCCTAAGGATTTGCTTAGGAACTTTGTATTACACCCGTTTAAACTGAGAATTTTGAGGTTCTGGTTAAGATTTTAGCAAAATGCTCATTTTTGTCCGATTCAGAAAGGATTACTTTGAAAAATAGTCACTTTGTTTAAGATGAATTATTTTACACATTGCAAAAATTTTAATTTAGGTTAGACGTAATCGTTTTGTTTACCGTTCATCAGTTGGGTTTTGCGCAAATCATGGAATTTTACACAAAAAGTTACTAAACCGTATAATTTTTTATTACTTAACTGAGTTCTTAACATATTTCTAATGGAACGTTGTCAATTATAAGTAGAGTAATCTTCCACAAACAACGCAAGTAGCAATATGGGAACATTTAAATCTAGTTAAGCTCAGTTTGTTGGCTTTCTGAGAGTATTGTAAGCACAATAATAGATATTCAATCGAGTGTAAAAAATTACTTACCTCTTGATTATTTATTTGCGAGCTGTCATTATCGCCTCCAGCTGCGGGGTCTTTCTCCTGATCTAATTCCTGTAAAAAATTATAAAACAAAATAATTTTTTCTATATTTTTTTAACTTGGTTCAATTTTTGTTTAAGTTTGTATTTTTTAATTTTTAGTGGCGTAATAATTCACAATTCATAATGCCTATAGATTTTTTTTTAGATTGTTGTGAAAGTGGTGGGGAGGGGAAGCAGACTTTTTAAACAAAACTGGCCCAAATTGAACCTCCTGAATCCTTTTAAAAAAAAAGTATTATGAAAATCGATTAAGCCGTTAGGAAGTTATTAATTTTTTTCAGTTTTGTTGTAATAGTGTTGCATTTTCAGTCCTTAATAAAAGAATAATTGTGAAAATCATTTAAGCCATTTGGAAATAGTACATTATATACCTAGGGACTAAAGTGGTACTTTTTATCCCGAGGCGAAATGTTTGTAGCCCGATCGGAGGGAGGGCTACAATTCCCTAAGGGATAAAAATACACTTTGGTCACATGGTGTATATACTATTTTTTGCACTTTTGGGCACCGTTTTTATTACTTTTTTTTTCAAAAAATGTGACAACCAAACTACCATTCTTTCTGACGTTGCAAGGGTGTAGCCAAGGTACTAGAAAACAAATGGTAAGATACAAACAAAGCCTATAGCTGTCAAGATTTTTGCAAGTGTATCCAAAAGTGGAAAAAATGGACATCGACGAAGCTGCCGCAGAGGCAATGAAAGCGCTGCTGCTCGCCAAATCAGAAAAAATATACGAAAAATAGTACAACCATTTCCTTCATTGGTGTCAATCTCAAGATGTTGCTGATGGAACCCAGGAAAAAGTGCTACTGGCATATTTCTCAAGGCACCTCAAGGCTTCAACAATTTGATCTCATTATTTAATCATTAAATCGAAGCTGATTGCGGAAAAGTTAATTTATATAGCCTGATAATAAGGAGCGGGACCAAAATATTTTAGTCCCGGGGAAGTACCATTTTAGCCCCTGTAGTAGTAAAATACGTTTTTAGTCCCAGAAATGCAAAAAGAAATTTACTTACATCTGGATTTTCAAAATTCACAACACCGGTCGATCGTCTTTTTGGCCTCCTTCTCCTTTGGATAGCCGCTTGAGTTGCTAAGGTGGCTTGAGCATTTCTTGCGTCGTTTTCTTTGTTTTCTTGCTCTAAAAAATCAGATTTTATGTTAGATCTGTCAGTTTTTCGTCTCCCTTAAACTAACAGATAAGGCTTAGCCATAACTCTATTCATCAGTTATTCCATATCAGCATTCCCTAGGGGGTAACCACTGTTGGCAATCATGTCACAAATCTTATCCTTTCGCAGTCTCTTGCAGCTCCTGCAACTACCTAAACCTCACCAAACTTTGGCTTGCAATCCCTCGGCAGTCCCCTGCAATTACTGACAATTTAACAAAATTGGCAATCATGTCAAAATTTCTGAATTAGTGGTTACCCCCTCGAGCATTCCACTCCATTTTTATTTAGACAAGACATAACCTCAATCACCCACAGAACAAAAACCAGATTTTTAAGTTGTCAAAATCAAACGACTTTGGTAATCGGCATTAAAACCACACTGCTAGTAACCCCTCATTTTACGCTTTCATATGAATCAAATGCACCAGAGTGAAACAACATGATGCCGGTTAAGGAGGCTATGATATTCGTTTTTGTTTGTATACCGAACATAACAAAGAAAACGTGATGAAATACTTAACATGTCTGAGAGAGACGGAGAGACTCAGACTGGTGAGCGAAGTCACCCAAAAAAGAATGAATCGAAAATCATTTTAGACATATCAAAATGCAGCACCGGCTTTTAATTTTCACGTATTTTTATATACAGAGCTACGACTTTTAATTTTTTCTTTTTTGTATATATATATATTTGTTTTATTACTTATATTTTTTTTCTGTTACCATCGTACTTACTTTTTTGACCTACTTTTTACAAAATAAGAAAATATAAAAAAAATATAAAAAGTAATGAGAATATAAAAATACAAAAATAAAACACAAAGGGTGATACATCAATTTAAGGGAAATTTTAAGTTGATTTTAAAATCTAAGAATCTCACCTCTGTCCTCTAATGACTTGGGTCGCCTCAAAGGCAGCGTTATAGTAGTAGTTTCCGCCGTGTCGATAGGTGGCGCTGACGCCGGCCTGGTGCTGCTCCCTGTTGTAGTCGTGGTGGTGGTCGAGTTCAATCGCCTAATGTACGATGGCGTGTGAGGCGGCTCCGGTTTCGAAGCGTCCTCCAACTTGAACTGTTTGGGGGGAAAAGGGGGCGGTCATATGTCAGATATGTCTTTTTTCCTAACGTCAATTTATCTTTACAGTGTTTTACTGCAATCCACATGCCATATTTTAAATAAAAACAATCCAGTATTTGATAATTTAAGCGTAATTGATCACTCCAAGTCGCGCGAGTTTTTTTACATATCGTGTGGGGCAAACCATTATCAAAAAGGAATAAGTTGAAAATTACCACTGTTCCCACACACAAACAAATAAACACGTTTGATAGAACATAACATGAATTTTTGAGAGAGCAACAAGTAAAATTTAAAAAATTTTAAACCCACGACAACTTCCGCTAATTATTCTAAAAAGTACTGTCATTGCTTTGCCCCCCAAACTGAAATAAAGTAGTGGATATTATCTCTAACTATTTAGCACATTTTTATGGAACCTATCTAAGATCACTATCCAAAGTATAGGCTCACTGGTTCGAGAGCTACATACTTAACTTATTTTTTGACATTCGCGTCGAGATTTAAAAACTGGATAATATCGAAGAAAGACTGTTTTTCTTTATCTAGAACCCCCTACCGCTGCATAAATACCTTGATTTGATTTGTCTCAACAGCAAGTTTAAGTCTTGAAATCTCTGACACTGCATCTTCTTAGCTTATTGTATCTCTTGCTGTGTGCCTTCCTAATCTAAGAGGTTTGACGACCTCGCGAGGAGCAGAAGCCCCTTTATTTATTTTTAATTTTTTTTTTGTTTTTTTTTAAATATTTCAACGGCAGAGCCACTTTACAAAATATTTTATAATAAAATTTTAAATTAAAAATTAACAAGATGCAGACATTAAATTATTACTAGGTAACTAAAATAACAAATTAATAGAAGTAGTACCGATAATTAACAACGAAATAATGCACAACAAAAGCTCACAAAAATCACAAAATTTTTATCACAAAAATGAAATCAGTTTTGTAGTATCTTCCTAATTTTAGTACGAGGATTACCAGAGAATGGGTCAAGCTCATGATTATTCTAGAATCTTAAAGTGCGTGTAAGGGGGGAAAAATAACCATAATTGCTACGATGGAAAGCGATGCGAAACATTGGGGAATTATTTCTTCTTTGAATGGTATTAAATTCAATTGACTGAAGAACAGAAGGGCAAAAGTATACCCCATTAAGGATCTTATAGAAGGTTAAGGCATCAGCACAAATCCTTCTGTTCTCCAAGCTATCAATATTAAAAATATTGGTGATTATAGTATAGTCTATTTCGAAGTAGTTTACAATATTGATATTAGCTCTAAATGGTAAAGTTCACAGAAACCTTTTTTGAACAGATTCCAATTTATTTATGTGACATGCATAGTATGGAGACCATATGACCGAGGCATACACCCACAACGAACGAACTAGAGAACAATAAAGCGTTTTTAAACAATCAGGTGACAATTGATCCGTATTACGAGTGATAAAACCAAGGTTTCGCGTACTCCTGTTTATAATGTCATTAATATGAGGCAAGAAGGTCAGTTTACTATCAAATAGAACACCCAGGTCCCTAACAGTGTTTACTCTTTTTAAAGTGGTTTCATTTATAGAATATTGACTTTCTATCAAGTTGTTCAATCTACCAAAAGATATACACATACTTTTTTTTTACATTTAACTCGAGACCATTACCAACACACCATAAACTAACATTGTCAAGATCTCTTTGCAGCATAAGGGTATCCAGGTAAGACTCAATAATTCTATAAAGTTTGAAATCGTCGGCAAATGCCAAGTGGGACGAGTCCACAATTACATCACTAAGATCTCTAATGAATAAATTAAAAAAGACAGGGCCAATATGCGATCCTTGTGGAACACCAGACAGCATCTCAATTTCACCAGAGATATACTTGCCGACCCGAACCAACTGAGTCCTGCCAGTTAAAAGACTGTGGGAAAAATTTACTATAGTCTCACCCAATCCCATAGCCCCAAGTTTACTAACCATATGCCTATGACTCACTCTGTCAAACGCCTTTGAGAAGTCAGTGTAGACACTGTCCACCTGCTTAGACCCCTTAAAGGCACTCAACAGATCCGTCTGGTAGGTGAGAAGATTGGTAACTGTCGACCTACCACGAGCAAACCCATGTTGATTGTCACCTAGAATTTTTTTACAGTGCCAGGAAAAATGATCACAAAAAAGCATATCAAACAACTTAGGAATGACCGACTGAATACTAATACCTCGGTAGTTATTCATATCACATCTATCCCCGTTTTTATGTATTGGTGTTAAAAAGCTTACTTTCCAATAATCAGGGAAAACTCCGGTTGATAAGGCTAAATTAAATAAAAAATGCAGGGGTTTACTCAAAGTACAGACACAGTTTTTCAGCAATACAGATGGAATGCCATCAGGTCCATGGGAAAATTTATTAGGTTTCTCTGGCAGTTAGCTTCTCTGAAGGGGTCGTCCTCCAGGAGGTTTTGTGTTCTGCAGAAGGTTAGTGCCGGACATTCAAATATGATGTGAGCGGCAGATTCGTCATTCTCATGACATAGTCTGCAGGTGGGTTCGTTTCTATAGATTCCCATCCTATGTAGGTGTTCTCTCAGTGCGCAGCGACCGGTTAGTGGCCCCGTTACTTGTCTGATTTCTTTCCTATTCAGTTTAAGGATTTCACAGGTGAATGGTGTTGAAGGGGACGCCACCATTCTTTTGCTGTGGTTTTGTCCCGATATTGAATGCCAGTGGTTTCGGTGTTCTTCGCGCACCCATCGCTTGATATAGCCACGTATCGAGGTTTTTGGTATTCCAAATACAGGTTCAGGTCCTATCTATGGTCTTTCTGATCCTCTTCGTGCTAAAGAATCCGCGTGTTCATTGCCTGCTACCCCTGTGTGCCCCGGCACCCACACAAGGGTGACTCGATTGTGTTTCGCTAGGGTTAGGAGGGTTTGAAGGCAGTTCTCCACTAATTTTGAGCGAATTTGTTGGCATGCCAGAGCTTTAATAGCTGCTTGGCTGTCTGAGAAGATTGTTATATCTTTGTGGAGATATCTTCTTCTCAGGTTTTCCCTCAGACAAGTCTTTATGATATGTATTTTAGCTTGGAATATGTGGTATGTTTTCCCAGAGATGCAAACCAATTTGATCTTGGGGCTAGGTCATATACTCCCGCTCCTGATCCACTGTCCATCTTGGATCCGTCGCTATACTATACCAATTTTCCTGACTGGACTAGTGATTTCTCCGTCTTGTTTTCCCAGGATAGCTGGGTCTTAAACGGCTTGTTCGTGTTGCATAAATACCTTACCTATATTTGCTCAGATAGTAGGGCTGCACTGTCTGCTATCAGGTTGGACAGGACATTCATACCTTAGCTACATTGGTTTCTTAGACAAATAGCTTTGTTTGCCCCACACGCGTCACGTGAAACAGGTGTGACGTCAACTCAAAATTATCAATTACTGTCTATGTTACATAATCTTCCTGACTTTTTGTGGCTAAGCCGAAAAATTGATTGTAACTCAGTAATAATGCCAACCAATCATAAATAAGCCATAGTTTATATTCAGAAAAATAATTTAAATAAAGATAATACACAAAGCAAAACTAAATAATAGGCAACTAATAATGTCATTATTTTTAGAAAAAAAAGCGTCACAAAATAATATCAGACAAAGGTTAAATTTCATCACAGTCAATTTTTAAACTTTAATACTTAATAAATTAAAAATATACACACCTAAAAATATTTTTTGTCAAAAGAGATAATTTTAAAAACATTGGTAAGTCACTTCCGTATGCTTACAATAATGACTGAGGAAATTCAACTTTAAAAGGGAATAAATCGTTTTTTTTTTTACATTAAACCCTTTATCACAATGTGTTTAACTCAAACCAATGCCAATGTTCTAAAATTTCCTTAAATTTTCGTGCAAAAATATTCCTGGGTTTAAGCACTTTCCATTAAAAAATTAAATTTCTACAAAACAAATTAGTTAAGTTAAACACTACAAAAAGCTGTATAATAATATACAAAGCAAAAAAATACAAATCAAAAGCAGTTTTTTACAGTCGAATAAAAGTACACAAGCAAGAAAAAAATAATATTCTGCATGGGATGCTTTACTAAGTACAGGCTTAGACTAAGGAAGGGTATTGCATAGAAGAAAATCTGAAAATAAGGAGAAAAAAGTCCCAATTGGTAAGAATCATACACTTAAAGAACAATAGAGACGAAAACAAACATGTGTCAATTGACGCCATTGGCATTATTGTTGGCATCATTTCAATTACATTACATTACATTTGAGTGGCTTTGCTTCATCTCTGTTTTTTTAAGTCTATGGTAAAAATACTTTAAAAACTTTTGCCAAAAATATATCAATTTCCATTTCTTTCATGCAATCATAATATTATGTAAGCGTCACGAACATGGTTTTTTTCATGCATAAAGCAACGAAAATAACATTTGAGCAGGGATACATCTTTATGGCAGTTTTAGGCAACAAAATCCAAAGTTCCCCCAAGCAAGTGTCTAAAAATTCGAATCCTAAAATAAAAGGAAGGGAAAATTTTTTGGCCCTAATAAATTTACAAAAAATATTTGTGGCGTAGAGGGCAAACGGTAAGGGAATAAATCGAAAAAAAATTTCCTCGACCAGGATTTGAACCCGGGACCTCTAGAATACCAGTCTAATGCTCTACCAACTGAGCTATCGAGGACGTAGGGTTTTGACTGACTATTCGGAAATCCTTTCGTCCGATTCATTTGTTAGTATTGGGGATATCTTAGAAGCCTACTGCGGCTTTAAAAACCTAGAGGTGTTATAAATACAAGGAGGTACACATTCACGATTATTAGTTGTACGAACAAATCTTTTCTGTACATTTATAAGGGCGCTAAAATTTTCCTTTCAATTTATAAATATATTTGGCTAAAATTATTAGTTGTACATTTGCCACGTGACACCTCAAATAAAACGCTATATGTCGTGTATCGTTGGTTTGTCTTTATAACATCTCTAGGTTTTTAAAGCCGCAGTAGGCTTCAAAGATCTCACCAGCACTAACAAATGAATCGGAAGAAAAGATTTCCGAATAGCCAGTCAAAACCCCATGTCCTCGATAGCTCAGTTGCTATCAGAGGTCCCTGGTTCAAATCCTGGTCGAGGAAAAACTTTTTTCCGATTTATTCCCGCACCCTTTGCCCTCTACGCCACAATTTTATTTTTATTTTCGAGAGCACTATTACACAAAGGTAGGAAAAATATTATGTTTAAAAAGTTTTCAAGTGGAAATATTCATTTTTGATATTTAATACATACTAGTTTTTTGTGCTAAAAAACGAATTAAAAATAGATTTAGTTTTACTCTATTTAAAAATTATTGAATAAGTGACTTTTTTCTAAATCTACAGCAAAACGTCTCCTTGTTATCCCCTTCCCCCTGCATGAAACAAAATTACTTAATACAAAATGATTCTCTTTCAAAATTCCTTTTTGAAATTATTGTATTATTATTATTATTATTATTAACTATCTTTTAAACTGACTGGCAAATGGTTTATTCCTTCGAAATTTTGTACGTATTTATAATAGTAATAAATTGTTTATTTCCCAACAAACCTTAAGGATTATTACAGGGAAGTAACAAAAAATATTATAAAAATAAAGTAAAAAAGCAAACCTAGCGGTTAATATAGTTATATCAGCACAAAAAAAAAATAAATAAATATTTAAAAGTCGAGAAAAAATTATTTTTTTTTAATTTAATTTTTTTTTTTGATAAGTTGAAATAAAGTTTAATTTCAATTATATGTTTTTTGCACGTTTCTTAAATAGATGTAAATGGTGTATTTGTTTTAATGATTGTTATACATGCTTATTCCATCATATACTAAAGATTTTTTTCCCAGTATTATTGTTAAATTGTATTGGTTGAAGTTGATTATTTTGTCTAGTAAAAACGTTATTTTTTTTTGAATTTTGATATTTAAATATATTTGGTCAGAGAATATTGCGTGAATAAATATACTTATTTTAAGATTATATAAGCCAGTCAAGTACAGATAACCAAGGGGACGGTATAAATTAATAGTGGGCTCGAGATAAAAGTTTATGAATACATTTTATAATTTTGTTTTGCAATTTCATCAATGGCTTTAGAATGGTTTTATTAGCAGAGCTCAGATTGAAATTAAGTATTGGATCTTTGAATAAAAAAATACATACTAAATGTTTCTTAAATACTTTTAGAGATATATAGTATCTTAGTTTAGATTCTTATGTTCTTTCCAAGTTAAATTTTCATCAATGTATAGTCCCAAAAACCGAGTCAAACTTTTATATTTAATTTGTTTTTGTTTTTTCTAAAACTGTAAAAAAATGTATCCTTACTCAGAAAAACCTCCCTTCCACCTACCTTACTGCTGCCGTCCACCTTCAACCTCCACGACGGCCGTCGCTCGTGCAACGACGCCAAGTTGGGCTGAGCGTCGGCACCTTCCGGAGGTTCTTTCGAGGCGAGCGACTCTTGGGACCGTGTTAGGACCGTTGGGGTGCCGGTCGTGATGGTGGCCGTCACGCTCACCGCGATGTTACTAGAGTCGCCGTTAGTACCGGGCTGTTAAATGGTTAGGATATGTAACGTTATGTTGGATGGTTTGCGGCATGTAGCTATTAGCTTATATATACGCCCTCCAATGCTTTCAGCATGCACAAGTTGTAAACAAGATTCAAAGGCAGTTGATGGTTGTTGTTTGACAAAAAGAATTCGGATTTTGCCATGTATTTGTTTACTTTTCCCAAAAATACTGGATTTTTGTATTTTTTCGAAGAAAAAAATATATACTGGAGAACAAAAAAAAATGCAACACCAGAAAGGACAAATATTTTTAAAGTAATTTATTTATATATTAATACGTTAGGAGGCTCTTAGTAATTGATTACATTTCCAAGAAGATTTTCCTCAAAACTCAAAAAATTAATAACTCCATGGTTATTTATACACTCGTTTGTTCTATTGGGCATTGACAAAATAAGATGGTCTATATCATATTGAGAAACACTCATCTAAATCCTCCTTACGGCATGCCGGAGTTCATCATTCCAGGAGGACGTGTTAATCGACGAAGATTGCGCCCTATCATATCCCATATGTGTTCGATAGGCGACAAGTCAGGCGATCTTGCTGGCCATTCCAAAGTCTCTATGCCAAGTCCATTGTTTCACGAGCAATATGCGGTCTGGCATTATCTTGTTGAAAGATCGCATTTGGGATAGTTTGTAGGCAGGGATGTAAAACTGGCTGCAGCACTCCATCGACATATCGCCGAGCAGTCAGATTGCCGTTGATTGAGGACTAGAGGTGATCGTGAGCTTCCTAAACATATAGCACCCCATACCATGATACTTTGCTGTCTTGTTGTATTATGTTCAACAGCAAAGAATACATTTCGTCTCTTACCTCGAAATCGTCTAACCCTCATGCGTCCATAATGGCCGCCTAAACAAAATCTGGATTCGTCGCTGAAGCTTATGGTATTGAATTCGTCATTCCAGTTTTGCCGAGCCCTGCACCACTCCAAGCGGCGAACCTTATGTTGTGGGGTCAAAGGTAGCACCAAAAGCGGACGTTGAGCCCTCAGCCCCATACCAAGCAATCTTCGATTAACTGCCATCCTTGAAAACACTCGTCCTGTGTGCTGCAACTAGAACATCTCTTACTTGGCGTATACTATCCCGTCGATTTCTGAGAGCAAGAAGTCTGAGATGCCGTAAATCACGACCTTGTAATAATCTAGGGCGTCCAGAACCCATCATTGGACCACCTTCTCCAAACTCTTAACACTGTTGTTGGATTGGCATTAACCCTTCCCCAATGAGCATTTTCAGAAACTTCTGGTGACAGATATTTCTATAAAAATTATAGAGGGTTCCATTGATACCCTAGGGTATTTAGAAGTTTCCTACAAGAATTGAGTTTGTATATTTGTTTTATTAAAGACTCTAAATTGATGGTACCCTAAAGTAACATAAAACTGGCGTTAACAATATTTCCACGGACATCTTTATAAAAATTAAAGTCATCGGTAACAAATGTTATATAAATTGGTGTTAACAAAGTTTCCACCAACATATTTATAAAAATATCAGTGACAAAAGTTATATAAATTGGTGTTTGAAATCTTTCTGTCAACCCTATAAAACCGTAAGTAACTATCAATTAAAGATATATAATAGATTGGTTTTTAAAATGTTGCTATCAACCCACTTATAAAACTTAATTAACCAACAACAAATTTATATAAGATAAGATTAAAAATATTTCGATAGACACTTATAAAAACTTGGGAACTCACACACAATAGTTATATAAATTGGTGTCTGTAATATTCTTATGAACTTATTCATAAACCTTTTTTGCCCATAAGGTTTTTTCTATAATGTTGTTATTAATTTCTTTATATAGTGATTATAATACAACTGTTTTTAGAACAAAAAAACAATTTTAATTTATTTTGGCAATTATAATAACAAAACAAACAAGATTTTTTAAGGTTAATATGGTGACATCAAAAGGCGCGTTTTTGCGACATAAAAAGGAGCGTTTTTGCGACATCAAAAGGCGCGTTTCTGCGAGATACCATACCATTATTATCTTGTTTTAATTACATCAATCTGAGAGAGATAAGAGATCCAAATCTTCTTGAGATAGTTGCCGATGACAGATATCGGGATCGAATGCATTTTACATCTGATTCCCACCAGCGTTTCCCATGCGCAGTCACCCTGACTCAAAAAACTCATCACGTGGTCCGACATGAACTTGTATAGGCAAATCTCGCTTAGACCACGTGATACGTGTTTTGATTCGGGGGACCCACGAATGAGAAACGCATAGATGGGAACCGTGTTTTAGAAAAAGAGAACAATATAGTAACCGTGTTAAGGTCGCAAAAACGCACCGTGAAACGTCGAGCGCATACGCTGATACTGTTGGTCGACGGCAAATGTGAATACCCCGGAAAATACTCGCCTGTACACCCTTCGACCCCGCAATCTAACTTGAGATAGTTACCTCTGACAGTTATGCGGCCTTGAAGTGTGTGGAGGCGGGTATTTTTCCTGGTATGTGTAGTATGCTGGATCTCTCGAGGAATGCGTTTAGGAAAAGAGAACAATGGTAACTATGTTAAGCTCGCAGAAACGGAACAGTGGTATAGTTGTATTGTTTTTTTATAGAATTGTCGGAAATTTTCGCCATTTTGGATTACAAAAATAGGTTTTTGACCTAAATAAAAGCGTTATTTATGGGGTTTCAACATGTGTTTCAATCGAAATATTGCTTGTTAGGATTAAGAACAACATACAAAATTCAATATTTGTCCCAGAAAGAAAAAAACGCGTATGAAAAAAAAACTGATATTTAAATGAATATTTTTTTTCCGTTTTCTCAAGTATTTTTGGAGCTCATGAAATTTACGTGAGTGTATTCGAAAACTATACAGTACACACGGGACCGCAGCTGATTTTCAGAGTAGGATGACTTGAAAAACAGCTTTTATTTGACTATAGTATATAAATATTCATATTCCTGCTTCAGCTTATCTCACTTTCATTTTTATTCATTTTAGAAGATTGCTAAACACCATTTTATAAATTTTTTATTGTAAAAAGAAAAAGAATAATACATAACAAGCAAAGGGAAGAAAGATGTTGTTGGCTACTATCGACGCACCAAACTGTCAAGTTAATATTTGAAATATATATCAGTCAAAGTCAGTCAGTTGTATGACAACAGACAGATATTTTAAAAAAGAATCGAAAAAAGTGTTTGAAAAGGATAAAATTCTTTGATAACGGCAGTAGAATTTCTGCCGAAACGTCAGATAAGTACTTAGATTCTAGTTAGGATTTGCGTGTGTGTAGGCAAATTTTTTATCTTATTTAAACACCACTGACAAACGAACAATTTTTTTTTTCTTTAGGAATTTACGCAATTTAACATATTTTTGAAAAAATTTCCTTAACTTAGTGGCGAAAAACCCAAAAAAAGTAGTTTCGAGATTATGAATCCGCCACAAACATATAGATTTTATTTATAAAATTATCACCAACACTAAATAATATAACTTTTAGTTATTTTATGAAGGTTTTATATTATTTGCTGTAACTTTTATATAGACAAAAATGCTCATTGGGTCTTGCAATTTCGCATAAACCAAAACCAACCTCTTTCATGCCCACGATGCGTCCTTTCTCGAAGTCGTTTAAATTATGAAATTGTTGGCGACCGCGAACTCTTGGCATTTTTATTTTTTTAAGTAAACTGTAAGCAATTCAAAAAGACAAAAAACTACGAGA
The DNA here is from genome assembly GCA_963921995.1 of Oxystoma pomonae. Taxonomy (NCBI): domain Eukaryota; kingdom Metazoa; phylum Arthropoda; class Insecta; order Coleoptera; family Brentidae; genus Oxystoma; species Oxystoma pomonae. The sequence continues at coordinate 14,548,203 of OY998170.1, read as the reverse complement.
AAAATGATTTAAAATTTTCAGAAAAGGTCTTTTATGTGTTGGTTCTTTTTGAAAATGTATAGAAAAAATCTGTGAAAAAAGGAAAGATTAGAAGACAAAAAATTTATCAAATATTTCTTTTGAGACAAGGTATACATAGAAATAATTTTCATTCAAAGAATTACCCATATACATGGTGTTGCATTTTTTTTTATCTCCAGTAAATATGTAAATGGTGTATTTGTTTTAATGATACGGGGGGGAGCTTGTTATATATGTTTATTCCATCATATATTAAAGATTTTTTCCCAGTATTAATGTTAAACCGTATTGTTTGAAGTTGATTATTTTGTCTAGTAAAATTGTTATTTTGTTGAATTTTAATATTTGAATATTTTTGATCAGAGAACACTTATTTTATAATTTTGTTTTGCAATTTCATCAATGGATTTAAAATGGTTTTATTAGCAGAGCCCCAGATTGAAATTAAGTATAGGATTTTTGAATAAAAAATGCATAGTAAAAGTTTTTTAAATAATTTAGAGGAATATAATATCTTAGTTTATACATAATTCCTATTAAAGGTGATACATTTTCTCGGAGATGATTAATAAGTTCTTTCCAACTTAAATTTTAATCAATGAATAATCCGAAAAACCGAGTACATTTTTTATATTTAATTTGTTTTTGTCTGAAAATAATTGGTTCATGATTTTCATTTTGAATGTTGTTTTTTTATGAACATGTATGATGATTTATTAAAATTAATAGTCAACTTATTTTTCTATAATGTTTAAATCATTTTGAATGTTTTGTTTTATTTCTCTTAATGTGTTTGCAAAATAAATAATAGTTGTATCCTCCGCGAATAATTTAATTTTGCCATTTAATTTTAATTTCCCAATTGAATTAATGTATTTTAAAAATAAAATTGGCGCAAGAACTGATCCTTGAGGGACACCACATTTGATTTCTTTTAATGAGCTTCGCTAACTATTAATTTTGACAAATTGATATCTGTTTTCTAAATAATTTTTAAACCATGCGAAAATAATACCCCTAATTCCATATTTGTATAATTTATTTCATAATATATTGTGATTGACAGTGTCAAATGCCTTTCGCAAATCTAGAGATAATATGCAGCATTTCTTGTTTTTGTCAACGTTCAGTTAAATGTCTGTTATTACATTTAATGCTGCTGTTTCTGTATCTCTAGATTCTCTAAAACCATATTGACACTCACACAATACATTATTTTGATCGAGAAAAGCTTCCAATTTTCTACGCATAATTTTTTCGAAAATTTTTGATAAAGTTGGTAATTAACAGTGAAAAATACCCGCAGCACAAATGAACAACAAAAATGGCGTCGCCTCGATTGAAGACGTATGATTTAGGCCGCAAAGCCGGCCGAAACCCCTCGGATCGATAAATTTTCGCGCATGTGCAAAAGGCCGGAACTAAGCCAACGTCTTCTGTTTTGGTATTTCCAAGGCTGGCTAGATTATAGATATTGCTTACAAGTTTGGTCTGGGAAAGGCGTATATTTAAGCTAATAAGTATATGGTTTACAGGCATAGATATTGAAGAGGAATAGGAAATTTGTTCGCCATTAACTAAGCCAACCAACCTTCATCTGTGGTTCTGATTTCACTTGCGTTCATTTTGACTTGATTTGGTTACAAAACCGACTTAATATTTGTTTTGTGTTTTTCTTTACCGTTTATTACTTTTTTGGAGTTTTAAGGTCTAAAATATTTTAATATGTTTCGGTTTATCGGATTTTTTCTTAGTTTCAGATAATTCAGGCCTAAAAAAGGTCGCGGAAAACAGGGGTTACAGTTTAAATTAGTCACAGAAAAACTGTTTTTTGACTACAGTAGATCTTATGGGTTAGTGTGTGCCTTTATAAAGTAAGGAGCATAACTTAAATTTGGTACCAACAGATCCACTATAGACAACAGCACCCCCTTTATTTTAAACCATCACCACAGTCAGTTTTCTGGAAACAACTTAGTCTATTTTGATTCGGATTAAATGAGTGCTTTTAGGACATTGAACCGTAAGAAATCTTTTAAGCGGATTTTATAAAGGCAGTCGAGTTTGACGTTCCTACTTCATGACGTCCGTAGTTGGCATTAATCATTGGTCCATTCAAGAATAAATATAAATAAAATATACGAGGAAAAGACACAACCTTAAATTAAATTAATTAAATTAAATCGTGGAAATGTCAAAAAAATGGTGACTCGGTAATGCACTTTCGTGTACAGGGTGATCGGTTATAAGTGTTCCCTGAGATAACTTTTTTTCTAATAGCCGCAGAAGTACCAAGCAAAAACTGGGTGAAAGGCATTTTGAAGCATTATTTTTTAAGGCAATTTATGGCATTCTGGGGCATTTTTAATGGAAAAATCGGGTAAAAAATGCCTTTTGGTGTATACAAAACGACGACCGAGCCACCCCTCGTGTAAACTGTAAGAACTGCGAAAGCGAACCTAGTTTAAAAATTGAGATACACATTTCAATAAGAAAATCTTCGACTTGTGAATGGCACCCGCCAACTGCGTTTATCAATCCCGTGTCAATGTTACAAAACACCTTTTTGTTTCATAAAAAAAAACTTACCGCCTCGTTATTGTTATTATTATTATTATTAGGTTGGTTTTTCATCTTAACCAGCTGTTCGGCAGATTTAATTTCTTCCAATGTCACACCCTGTGTAGATCTTCTCGTTTCGCGTACTTTCTTGGCGTGCGCCTTACGTTGAGTCTCACTTTCTTCGTCTCTTACTGGCGGTACGAAAGATCTAGAAGAAAAAACGGGCAAATTTAACGAATTTGCGTCAGAATGGCGGGAATATCGACATATTAGACACTTAAAATTAAATATTTCAATTTGTATACCTATCGCGATGACAGAATGGCATAAACAAGTCAAAAACATATGGTTTTGATTTGAACGTTGAATGGCGATGCGTTAAAATATTTACTTTAAATGTCTATTAACGGGATTACAGGAGATGGGAAGTGACACCAATATAGGGTAACTTCGAAGTTGAGTCATTAATTTTAACAGCATATATAACACAAACAACATTATTTTTTATATACCATTATGCTGAATACTCAAAATTAACGAAAATAGAGCCCTTTGAAGTTTTGGATACGGGCCTGAGCTTTTCTAAATTTTGCGCCACAGTAAGCTGGATTTGCCTTCTTGCCGCGGCGAGAAGTAGTAAACTTAAACCCGACTCCTACCGGACGAACCAGCCAGTCATGAGCTAGTGAACATGGTGATTTTGTATAAGCCTTGCAAAAGGGCCCTTTCCCAATAGAGTTCATCCACTCAACAACAAGTTTTGGAATTAGTTCATGAAGATCCGACCACAAGCACGCGAATAATGTCTGGAAAACATTGAAAGAAAACCAATTTCGCCCATTTCACATCCAAAAAGTCCAATCACTGCTACCTTGTCGATGGCTTTTAGATCAACACCAAAACGAGGAACATTTTTTGCAAAATTTGCTAATAAGTGACGAAGCTACTTTTACTCAAAACGGAATAACTAATTCCCACAACTCTCATGTTTGGGCGGTTTAAAACCCACACGAAGTAAAAGAACATCATTTTCAACAACAATTTTAACCAATAAACATGTGGGCAGGAATCGTAAATGGCATTTTAGTAGGGCCCATTGAGTTACCCAACCGCTTGAACGATGAAAAATATCTTCATTTTTCGCAAAACGTTTTGCCCGGACTTCTTGAAGATGTGCCTTTAAATGTTAGGCAAAATATGTGGTGTTTGCAATATGGTGCTCCCCCATATTTTCATAATCGTTGGGTGGGACGTGGTGGTTTTGCGCCATCGCCGCCAAGGTCTCCAGGATGGAATCCTCTAGATTTTTGTCTGTGGGGATGGATGAAATCGCTAGTCTACAAAACACCAGGGTGCTTATTCTTGACGGGTAGGGAGTAGAAAAGGCGAGAGAAGTAGGCGGGGTTTACTAAAAATTTGGCGACACTGTATTCTTGAAAAAAAGTTAGAGAGGGAGCTGCTGCCCAGAGAGCAGCCATGTTCTCTTAGTAAGACCCACTAGTAGAGGCCGATCCCCGGGTTTTATAACCGAATTGTTATATTGATTTTGTCTGTTTTTTTCTGAGTAAAAGCGTAATCATACAAAGGTAAAATGAATGTTGATATGGTAGTGGAAGATGCAGTGGAACAACTAGGGGTTCCAAGGGATGCTTTGGACAAAATAAATACCTTTGATTTAACAGAACATAAATATGTCCGATTACTCGGATATTTCTTTCCATAAAATACTGCTTGCTACATACGCAGTGGAGGGAGCTGTAAGTTGCACCACTCATCATCAACAAACCTAACCTAACCATACGTGAATGTAGCAGAGAAAGTTCCCCTGTACAGATTCGGTCTAGCGTAGACAAATTCTATAAGCAGATCTTTTTGTTGGCTCGATAAAGGCCTGGATTTGTCCACGTTTTCTTTTGCAACTAAAAAATAACAACAAACGAAAAACAGCTTGTGTATATTGAGAAAAATTTTTGGTGGTTTGGTAGGTCAAAATGTGTTGCGTTTTGATTGTTCGCACAAACCGGCAACAGTGTTCCCAGGGACTCGATTGACCCGCCCACTCCCCATATCTCAAGAATGCGGATATTTTCTCCCGGGGACCTTGAGCTAGGGATCAATCCCCGGGAGCTCCCGGGGATTCTCCCATCTCTCACTTTCAAGAATAACCACCCAGTAAATACACATGATACACATTCGTAATAAACCTGTTGTGTTGCTTTGTGTCGAATTGTGGCTGAGGCGCGCGGCTTTGGATTGAACAAAACGGGGATCACGTGCAACATTCTTTGTAAACAGCGGGTGTCGACAGGACCGTACTAAATTTTTTTTTGGTGTCTAAAAAAATGTAAGTATTTTTTAAATTTATTTTGTATTTTTTCACAGAGCGGCTCATAAGGAATATGTGGTTTTAAAAAATGACTCCACTTCGAAGTCACTCTGTATAAACAAAGCTATCTAACAAAACGGTCCTCTTCATCCTGTTTGACTTGAATTCATAGAAATTTTTTTTTTATACCTTCGTCTAAAACAAGATTTTAGTAACTGTGTGCAGATAACTAAAGGGTGGCTTTTTTGGTTACCGATACAAAATAGTTATTTACTTAACAAATGCGGAAAAGACACTTTTCGTACGTATCAGGTACCAAATTTTTCCTACTTATATTAAATTTAAAAAAAAAATGCGAGCGGAAAAAAAAATTCCCGCACCCCGTGCGCGAAAGACACAGGGTAAATCTATTCCCGCACGGCGTGCAGGAAATGCAACTTCCCGAACGCAAATGCGTGCTTAAAGTTCACTTTTACGCACGCTAGTAGGAATTTTTTTTTTTTTGATCACGAGTGCAAAAAAAGATTTCTGTCCGTTTTTTACCCAAAATTAAAGAGAAATAGCGGTAATATTGAAAAAATCTAATTAGGCTTGTCTAAAAATTAAGCCATTTCCGCCAGTTTTCACCAAGTATTTACGAAAAAATCATTTAAAAACATCGTCAAAATATCAAACTGTCAAAGATTAAAATGTCGCAACAATGAACGTCACCACCAAGTAAAAAGGCACATCGCTATGGAAACCATTGTTATTTCATTTACCAGCCGCCTTGATTTATAGTGTAAAGATGGTGTGTTGCGAGAAGTGCTCTTCGTTCGAGATTTTTAAAAGTATTTTCCTGTTTTTCTTGCATTTTTTGATAAAGGTATTAAAAAAAATAGTGTTAACAACTCGCGGCTAAACTGTGCTTTCTTTACTTGCGTTTTTAAATACCTCGCTGTGCTCGTTATTTAAACCAACGCTTGTAAACAAAAGCACTATTTTAGCCACTAGTTTATGCCTTTTCGGCTAAAATAATGTTTTTTTTACAACACAATTTTATTATACCTTTATCAAAAAATCCTAAAAAAACCTAAAATACTACAAAAAAAAGGTAAGAATAACTAGATTTTATTATTTTTACCATTTTCCGCTATTCTTATTCAAATTTGGGCAAATAATTATTGGACTTGACTTGACTTGTTTTGTTTATGGCTTTGTCCCTGCTGAGAGACAATTCGCCAGATAATTATTAGATATTTTTTTTGGCAAAAGCCATGGTTTGAGTTTTTGCGGATCATCGTATTTTTGATAAAGGTATAAAAAAAATATGTGAAAATGTTTTCCCTATTGGCGGAAAGACAAAAGAAAAAGAGAAAACCCATGCGAATAGGTTAAATCACACTAGAAAATAGAAAAACAAATGCTGGCGTTAAAACAACAGTGGAACCACTGCAAAACACTAAAAAGATGTACACACACAAACCTTTTACCGTTATAAAATAGCCTTTATTGACGTTTATAGAAAATACTGCTTTTTGTAAGTTACATTTTAGTTCCAAAAATCTGGAAGATAATAAGAAGCTTTGGTTTCATGACGCCATATCGCTGCCTGAGAATTCTAATTCTAAAGCAGCGAATATGTCGAGTTAAAAAAGTAATACAAGAAACAGGTGATTCCATATTTCTTTTATGCCAATTTGATGTAATTCAAGTCGGTTTACTGTGTTTCCAGTGAAACCCAACTGTCGAAGCAATCATTTTTTGGGACTGGACCCTTAAGGATTATCGGTTTATAATAGATATTAGGTTTGTGAGAGCACACATTAAAAAGTACCTATAAACACTATTTGCTAAAAAATATAGAGGGTGTCCCATTATCCACGCGAAACAAAATACCCTCGTGTTACTTAAAAAATTATATGGAAACGCCCAGCTTGTTAACAAATAGAAACTTACCACCGTTAGTTCTCTAGATATTTAAGTCTAGGGTCAGTCCATATCAAGTCAACCAGGGTATTTTACCACACCATCTCCGATGTTGATGATTTTTAGTATACATGTTTTTCCTACCAAAAAACTGGAAAATCCAAAATTTCAGACTTTTTTGACCAGTTGTTTATTTTGAATTAATTTTTGAAAATCGAAAAAGTCACTTATTTGTCCTTAACATGTGCGCACAAAATTAGGAATATCCAAAGAACCACTTATAATAGAAAAGTAGGTGAAGGTTCATTTTAAAGCTCTTATAAAGACCTTTCATATGAGAATATTGCATAACATATATTGAAAAAAAAAAAATAAAAAAAAAAATTTTAGATTTTTTTTTTGAAAAATTTCAAAAAGGCCATTTTTAATTTTTTTCAAAAAATTATATTATTTTCTTTAAAGTGTTATTAACCTATTCACAAAATTTTGAGATGGACAAATCATGGGTTCAATGTGAAAAAATTTATTAAAAATGTCACATGCATGAAAAATCGCCTATAAATAGACAATGCATTTTGGTAATTACAAGAATATAATGGGGTTTAAAGCGATATTATAAAAATATTTAACAATATTTTATTTAATAAAAAATTATATCCTACGTTTCATTCTGTATCAGTAATCAGATTAACATTGCCCCCCATTGTAATATTTACTTACAAAACCTCTTTTCCACCGGAGACGTACTATTGGATGTTCCAATTCTTAGGAAAATATGCTTGTATAAACCTGCCAATACTTTTGTGAAATACTGCCTGTTTATTCCTGTTTAAAATTAAGGACACACCTCCTTCATTTTATTGGTCTGTTTAGGTACATTGTGGGGATTTGCTGACATGAAAATTCCTGCATAAATTGATTTTAAATTTTTGGCAAGTATCTTCCTGATACAGCTCCAAATAATCGATACATAATAGTTCGACTGAAGGTTTATCAGAAGTCATCTCTGTGTAATTTTAAAAGTTTCAACTATGGGTGAGGCAAGTGGATGGACTAAATATAAAGTAAAATGCTGTGATCCACTAGAGTTAAAAATCAAGCATTTTGGGAAATTAAGAAATGTGACCAAGTGGATGTGCAGTTACAAAAATGTCAAAATGGGAATGAAAATCTGTGATGGTTGTAGACTAAAGCTTTCAAAGGAGTTTAAGGCATCTGAAGAAGATGAGGCAGGGTAAGTAACAAATAGTATTTTTTAATATAAAATTAATAAACTAAACCAATTGCGTCAAGTACGGAGTGGAAAAATCTCATGGCATTATTTTGCATGGCATTTTGAGAATACAGACATTATGTACAAATTTCTTGGCATTATGTACACATTTTGGGTCAGCTGTTACCCCCTTTTTAAGTTCTTATAAAAAACTAACTTTTTAAATTTTTTTAGACCCAGTCAAGTTCCAGAAAATGATCCAGATTTTCAAGATCCTGCTGAATCATTTACTCTTTTAAACAAGTCATTGGAGCTTCTTGGTGTGTCGCCGATTAAAAGAAAAAATGTATACAAAGAAAAAATTGATATTGTACAGCATACAATTGCGAAAGCATTTACAAAGGAATCAGATTCAACGCTAGTAAAGGAATGCCAGAGTGACGAAAGTGAAATGATTAAGCAGTTAAAGGACAAATTTTTAAAAACCGAAAAGAGGAGTGAGAAAATACTAGTTTTATCATGTTTACCTCAAAGTTGGAGTAGAAAGAAGATTGAAGAAGAATTTGGAGTTTCTCAATATTTGGCCAGAGCTGTAAAACAGTTAGTTACGAACAATGGGATATTATGTTCTCCTAACCCCAAACCGGGAAAGACCCTTAGTGATAGAGTGGCCCAAATAGTGGTAGATTTTTACCAAAGGGATGACATTAGCAGGACCATGCCAGGTAAAAAAGATTATGTTGTTATCAGAAAATATGGAGCTGAAAAAGAATATGTACAAAAAAAATTAGTCTTAGCTAATTTAAAAGAAATTTATGCATTGTTTAAAACTGAGTACCCCAATGAAAAAATTGGGTTTTCAAAATTTTGTGAACTGCGACCCAAAAACTGTATACTGGCAGGAAAAAGTGGGACTCATACTGTATGTGTATGTACTATACATCAAAATATAAAACTAATGCTCAATGGCTCCAAATTAAATAAGCTATATGATGAAAATAACAGGCCTCTTGCAATATCTTATCATGATTGCCTTTATAAACTAATGTGTAATCCACCTTCAGTGGACTGTTTTTTAAGCAATAGATGCAAGCAATGTCCTGGAGTAGAACAGTTTAAAAATACGTTAATAGAAAAATTTGAGGAAGAATTAATTGATGAGGTCTCATTTAAAAAGTGGGTCTCAGTAGATAGGTGTACTATGGAAACCGTTGTTAAGAAAAGTGATGATTTTGTCCAGGAATTTACTGATGATCTTGTAAAACTTAAATCACATTCTTTTATTGCAAAAATGCAAAAAGATAGATACAATGAAATAAAAATTAACCTTAAACCTGGAGAGTCTTTGATCACTTGCGACTTTGCGGAAAATTATTCCTTTGTTATGCAAGATGAAGTCCAGTCTTATCATTGGAATAACAGCCAGGCAACCCTCCACCCTTTTGCCATTTATTTTCGTGATGGTAAACTGCACAACCTGAATTATGTGTTTATTTCGGAAAGCTTGACACATAATACAACTGCATTTCATTTATTTTTAAAAAAATTAATGCCTGATTTAAAAATCAAAATACCAGGACTTAACAAAATTTTTTATTTTTCGGATGGATGTGCTGCGCAGTACAAAAACAAAAAGAATTTTCTGAATATATGCTTGCATAAAAAAGATTTTGGTGTTGAAGCAGAGTGGCATTATTTTGCCACCTCGCATGGCAAAAGTGCCTGCGATGGCTTGGGAGGAACTGTTAAAAGACTTGCTGCCAAAGCCAGTTTGCAGAGGCCCTATGACAATCAAATAATGACACCTCTACAATTGTTTACTTGGTGTGAAGAAAACATATCTGGCATTGATTTTAAATATTGCACAGAAGCAGATTATACAAATCATGAAATAATTTTGAATAAAAGATTTGTGGAAGTCTTAACAATACCTGTCACTGTAGAATATGACAGTGCTTGGTGGCTGGCTTGTGTCTTGGGGAAAAATAATGGGAGCGGAGAACTGAAAGTAAGCTTTCTTCATCCACGAGGACCTGCCTCATCATTTTTTTACCCAACACCTCAAGATATTTTAATTATTAAACCAGAAAGTCTTATAAAAAAAGTTGAACCCAACACTGCTACTGGCAGAACTTACAATGTCAGCAAAAAAGAAATGTCAGATTCATCAGAAATTCTTAAAAGAAAGTTAAAAAAATAAATTTAAGGTATATAGTTAGTCTTAGTGTTTTCTGTCTAATTTTTATCAACGAAGTAGAAAAGTTTGTTTATTTCTTTTGCGAGTTTAAAATAAAATAATTTGTAGATAAAGCCCCTGGGTATTTTTTAAAACCTGTATCCATCCAACAAATTTATTTATTTTAATATCCAGTGCACTATTGGTGCTCCTAAAATATGTTTATTTTTTTAAATGCATGATTTTTAATGTACTTAATATTTTTGATATTTTTTTTGACATTGAACCCATCATTTCTCCATCATAAAATTTTGTGGATAATTAAGTAACACTTTGACCAAAATTATATATTTTTTTCAAAAAAATTAAAAATGGCCTTTTTGAATTTTCCAATTTTTTTTTTTCAATTTTTTATTTTCAATTTTTTTTTTTGTTAAAATTATGTTGTGATATTTCATAAAAAGAGCTTCAAAATGACTTTAAAATGAGCCATTTATTACTTTCCTAGTGTAAGTGGTTCTCGAGATATTGCTAGTTTTGTACATTCTTGTTAAGGTCAAAATGCTGACTTTTTTATTTTGAAAAATTAAAAAAAAAAAACTACGAATCAAAAAAATCTAATAATTTGCATTTTCAACTTTTATGGTAAGAAGAAAATATATACCAAAAATCATCAAAATTGGAATTGGTCGCGTAAAATTTTTGTGATTTTTTGGTTGATTTGATATGGAATGACCCTCTAGTTTAAAAAGAAAATGTAAAAATCTAGGAAAAAAAACCCTTTTTTATAGTTGGGGGGAAGAAGGCAGAACACTAAATAAAACATTTAATATTTGAACTGAACTTTGTCTTTTTTTTTTGTTAGATTTCTTAAGACAGGTTACAACAGTTCTGAGATAGAGTGAATTATGAGACACCCTGTATTAATATTGGTTAAATTCACACACAGAAGAATATCAATCTGTATTATTGACAGATTTTTAAGTTTTATTTTTAGTAACCAAACATATCCACACGAGAATGGTCCGTAAAAAAATATAGTGGTGTTTTAGTATTTTTGTCACATATCTGTTTTGTTTAAAAAAAAAAAATTGACACATGACTCTTTCTAATCCCCCACCCAAAACAAAACTAATCGGCTGGTGCCCAAGAATTTTTGGTCAAATTTAATATAAATCGGTTAAGTTTGAGTTATCGTGTCAAAGATAAACAGACAATCTCACAAAATTGTGCCTTTTTTAGACTTTTTTGACCCAAATAACTCATCGATAGCTAAAGAAATACACAAAATTACTAAAACCCCACTCTATTATCCCCTCAAATAAACCGCCATACTTGAAGAAGTTCTTGAACATCTGCAACCTGGTCCCTCCCGGAGTGGTGGGGGTGGTACTGGTGGGGGTAGCGCTCCCGTTGGACGCCGTGGTACTCACTGGGGGCGTTTTATCAAGGGCCAACTTAAGGCCTCTAAATTTATGGATACAAATGTCATAATACTACCTACTTAATTATTTTTTTTTTAATTTTCACATTTGTCAGTTTTATCCACTTTACATTGTATATATAAATAATATTTTTCGTGATTTAATGTTGAATTGTCTGTCCAGTATTTTAATTAGTGCCATGTCTTATTAACCAATTGTTCTTATCTTTTCTATCTTTTTTTTTCTCCAAACAAATGTATAATTGTTATTTGAATCTGACTGATACTTTTAAGGGGGAATGCTACTAAACCTTTTCCAAGTTTATTTCAGAAAATATCAAGTTGAATGCAGAAATAGTCATTTGAAATTCAGATATTTATATATTTATATGCATAGGCAGATCATTTTTGAAATACAAATAATCCTTTCTGAAATATAACTGATACAGTCTGAATTGCAATTGGAAATGGTGTGTCTCTGAAAGATACAACCAAAGAAATTTATTTTAATTTCTTTGGATACAACTATCTACTGTGGTGAAAAGTTTTTTTACTTTTTAAATCAAAATTCGAATTAACTTTTGCTCGCAGTTTTTTTGCGTTTCATTAAAACTGTTCCATTAAAATTGAAATTAAAAAAAAAATGATTTTCCGTAAGAATCCTAATCATTTCAATCGAACCCATTTTCCATCAGAATAGCAAATGAAAATATCGGAAAACATCGCGCAGTCTAACCGGGCCGGTAAACGGCAAGGGTTCTGAATTGGAAACGCCTTTTATATGCGCTGTGGGCAGGATCAAAGTAACCACATGACCTACTTGAGGTATACACATAGAAAGGTCACATGACTAACTGATCCTTGAGGGAGTGATCGTTTTATTGAAATTGTCATTCAATTCAATTCATTTTATTGTTTAAAAGGAATATTACAAAAATTATTCCTTAACTGTAAGGTGACGATATAAGAAAATGTGTTATTTCTTTACTTTTTATTTTATGTAGGTAGTCAGTAAAATGTTTCTTCCAGCTTAGGGGTAGGTGTTCTTAGATTTATCTAATTTTTTTTAAAGTTATTATTATTTTCATCTATTGTTAACATTAAGTAAAATACACTGATTGTTACTATAGATAAGAGACCCTTGTTATAGGAATAACTTTCTAATATTCCTTTTAAAGAATAAAATGAATTGCCATTCTAATGTTAAATGAGTTTGAAAACAAAAACAATGAAAATTTCTATAAAAAACCCAGTGCACCCATTTTAACTTTAACCGGCCGTCAAACCAGCGACTGTCGAAATTAAGACAGTTCCTTACCTTCTAAACGCCGGTTGGTTATTCTGCTGAGTCTGGGGACTCGTGGGAGTGGGCAGAGATTGAGTTGTACGCGTGGGGGACGAAGTTGTGTTCGTTGCGCTACTGCTCACTTCCGTTTTCGCCTTTTCGTCGTTCACGCTCCTAAAAATATTTGTAGGAATAAGTAAAAACTATCCAGAGTGGAAAGCTATACCCCTAAATATCTTCAAAACCATCTTTTTGTATGCTTTTTTTTAGACACATTGTGCATTTTGGCAAATTTAATTAGGTCTTCTCTTTCTGATTCCCTCGCTGATTCCAAAAATACCTGTAGCCAATTGCACCAACGTATATAAAGCCTCCTTAGCGTCATGCAGACCTTAAGTTAAAAATTTCATTAAGCACTCCTTAAGGTTTTCTTTTGGAAGTCCAGCCCCGCGATCATTTATTCTCTCCTTAACAGAAAATATTTATTTTTTACCCTTTTTTATTGCGTTTATATACGTCCCGAGGTAAAGTCTAGGACATAGGCATCTGTAGTTTTTTGACGTTTTATGCCAAATGAACCGTTGTGACCTAGGGTTAGGTCCTATTTGCCAGGCCTTCATTAGTGATTTATAAGTCATTGACCAGTGAGGAGCGGTTTTGACCGGGGTTATTCTTTTGTTCATTGATTTTAAGGTTAGGCTATGACGTAGTTCACAATAACCGTAATCCAACGGACCGTTCGCTTGGATGGAACGGTCAAACTGACTGGTTAGAAAATTTTAGTAATAGCCCCAAGGGCAAGAATTGTCGGCTTAGGACCAACCCAACCTTTTAAGTTCAAAGTAACACAGAGTGTAGTCTATAAATGGGGCGTAGCCCTATAATCCCGGAGTTGTTCGCCCCAGATATTTTTCCACACAAAACCTTAAATCACCTTTAAATCTGATAGCCAAAGACATAAACTCACCTTCAGATTAAGATTAAGAACCATAACTCACCTCCCGAGCACGGTCATCTTTGGTGAGTAAACGTAAAACAGCTGATCAATGACGTCACAATTTCCCTTATTCTATTTCCCCGATGCATTGGTTTGACTAAATATGACCGGTCATTATTGGTCAATGGCTTATAAATCACTGTCAAAACAACTGTCAGACAAACGAAAGTTACCAGATTTCTGCAACGCTGCCAGATTTTAGAGCGGCCCAGCTTAGCAAACCTCAGAAACGAATGGTGAAAACCAAAATCAGTTTTAAATATTCCTTAATTGTACTTTCCTTAAGTGAATGTTGGTGCAATTGGCTACTATTATGTTACCTTTTTCTCTAACGACTTTTAATTGTGTGTGTGACCTTAGCTCAAGAAATGCTCTTTTTGGAGTCAAATAAACATCAGAATTGGCAGAATCTTAATGGAAGGCACGTTTTGTAAAAACTAAGGCACGGCTCGGAGCACTTTTTGGATAAGTTAAAAATTTTTCTAAGGCCACCGGTTCAAATGTTTGAATATTTCGAATTGGTGGCGTTAGAAAGAAATTTTGGCTTATTATTATAAAATGTACCTTCCATTCAAAGTTCATCAAATTTTGATCACAAAGGATCTACCTACGGACGGAAAATAATATAATAAGTAAAAATATGTTTTTTTTTCTTAAATTGATAGTCCTTAGAATCAACAATATTTTGCAAAATAAAATAAAGTTTTCCAAGAAAGCGTTGTTTCTAATATATACTCTTTATTTAAATTTAAAAAAGTACTCCACTCTCTGTAAGGGGTAGCGAAATTTGAAAGAAACAACCATTGTCTTCCTCTACTAAATTTAGTAAAGGAAGACGTGGTTGTTTCTTTTAAATTTAAGTTATTTGTAAAATCATTTAAAAAATATAACCCGATTCAAATTTCCCGCCGTCACAAGCTTCGGGACCGAGTCACCAGAGGCGCAAAGATAGCAAAAAACTTATAACAGAGCCGTAATGTCCAGATCTCCTTCTGTGATTTTGATGTTTAGTTGACTCCAAAAACATCACTTCTACATTTCTGGAGCAAAGGTCGCTGACAGAAAAAAACGAATCTCTACTCTGAAAAAACAATGGTGAAACTTACATAATAAATACTTGTTAATTTAAAAAACGAGTGCCTAAAAATGCTACAAAGGGTGTATTTCTTCTACCATGCTAAAAATAAAAACTAAAAACTTAGGTATAATATGTACCCGTTTAACAATTTTACAGTTATTTTTAGAATTTATATACAAAACTCGTATCCCACAAAAAACCCTTAGACTTATCCCTGACGGATTTCAAGAAAAACTAAAAAGTAGTCAATTGTTTTGGATGTAAATGAATTAAATATTGTTTCTTTCTCACATTCAAGAATAAGCGCCTTGAGCGTTTTAGCATGTTTAGCATTTTTTAGACAAAAATGTATATTATTAGTTTTATTAAGAAGAGACGATGTAGCCTTGACAAAGGGGACTCTAAAAAAGAATTGTTACCACACCCAAGTTTAGTAACCAGAATTTCACTGTCAGATCTTGAGTTGTGTCACCACCTCCTTGAATTACAAGCCCGCTCCTATTTTGAGTAGTAATGAGTTGCATACACTTCTCTCCGCATAAAACTGGTACAGCAGAAGTTAGCAGCCTGTTTAATTTTTAAACTTTTTATAGTACTTCAGTGTCTTCCTATAAGTGACACAAGTGTCACAAGACAAAGCTCAAATCTTAGCAAAACTAGACGGGGGTTGGGCTATTCGGTAAGTAGCTGTTCATTACGGGAGAAGCAAGTCTACGATAGTAAACAGAAAAAACCGATTTCAAGAGGAGGGAGCTATCCACCGAAAGGAAGACAACGGTTTGACGAAAGTTACTATTTTCTGGAAAATCATCCGTTCCCAAAGCGAAAGAAGTAAAAGTTTAATCAAATTTTCCAGGATCCATAACGACATTAGGCAGGAAGATTAAACGTTTGTGGCTAAGGTGTCGAATTGCAGCAAAAAAAATAAACTAAGTGAGGAAAAGAAGCAGTCTCGATTAATTTTTGCGTTGAATTATTCTCTAAGGGTGGTTTTCACAAATCAGAAGATCTTTAAGTCCAACAGCAACGATAAAAAACAAATTCTGGTTTATCGACCGCCAAGAACCCGATACGAAGAACGATATATTGCTGGAAACGAAGACCGGGCGGGAAGATTTTCAGTAAATGTTGATGCAGCTAGAGGACATGGCGCTCTATTTAGAATTAATGGGCGATTTACAGCCGAAGCTTACGTTAATATGTTGGAAAATGTAACGCTTCCAGAGGTGAGAGTCCCTTATCCAGATCATTTTGTATTCCAACAAGAAAACTGTCCAGTTCATACGGCCAAAATAGCGCAGCGATGGTTCCAGGATAATAATATCGAAGTTTTGCCTTGGCCTGCAAAAACCTTTGATGCAAATCCAATTGAGGACGTTAGGGGACTTACCGCAAAGAAATTATCAAGTTTTAATATCACTCCCAAGAATTCAGAACATCTAATGAAACTCATCGTAAGGGCATACAGGGGAGTTATTGCTAAAAATCCAAACTTATGTAAAAATTTAGCCAATTTAATGCCCAGAAGTCTTCAAAACATAATTTTTTTTTATATGTTTTTTTATTTTATTTATTTTCTTATCTTGTTCAGCCTTTTTAATTGTTTTGGGCTAGTAACTTTCGTCAAACCGGTTGCTTTCGAGGGACAGTTCCTTCTTCTTGAAATCGATTTATTATGGTTACTCTCGTAGAATTGCTTCTTTCATAATCAGCTAGTCGAATATACCAATTGCTGTGTAGCTTTTGTTTACTTAATAAAACATTTTTGCTTTTTTGAAATGTGATTTTTATTTTTAGTGGCCTCATATTTTGAATTAGTAAAAAATAAACAAGCAAAAATATAACCTAAAATGACAAAGTCAAAAAGTCAGTGTTGCACAAAGAAAAATATAAAAAAACGTATTTGCAGCTACCTTCTGCTGTAACAGTTTTATGTGGAGAGAAGTGTACATGTCACTGTACACTTGTCAGTCCGCGTGCAAGTATTTTTGCACACAAATATTAAAGGATAGTTTGGTTTCATTTGCTTTCGTGAGTTTCCTGTTTAACAGATGCCAAAAGAGCCAAATTTTAATATGCCTTAATTATTTTTAAAATATGTTTCTACATTAACGGTACTGGTATTTAAAACAAACAATTTTTAATCAGTCAGTGTTGTGACGATGCAATATTGCAAGCATTTAGGAGATGACTTGTAATTAAAGAAGGCGGTGGTTGGGTGTATATGCGTGAATTAAGCCTGTTTCAGACGATGCGATTTTTTGCTGCGATTTTGTCGCGGACTGTAAATCCCATAAATTTCCTAAACCGACCAACCTTTTTGTTCTACAAAAGCGACTTTACTTCATTTTTAGTTAAACACGTGTAGTGTTTTATGGACTAACCGCTTGTTGCACCATTTTCAAACAAACGGTAGGTTACGTAAACTCCGATAAACAGCAAATCAAAAATTAACAAAATTTTGCACTGCGGAGGCCTCTTGTATCCCCCACAGACCATTCGCGTGGTTTTTCAAATATATATATATATATTGTTTTTATTTAGTTTGAATGGTTCCGTACAAAATTTGATTAACAGTTTTTTAGATTAACTTATCGGAAGAAGTGCATTTTTTATTCAAATTCACTCCTAATAGAAGATATTATTATCTGCTGCAAAAATATTATTGAAAACACCTAAATCAATAAGTGAATAATATTGAAACAGGTAACCTGGAAAGAAATTTAGCTCCCATCAACGCGATGTTTAAAGGTTTAAACAAATGTTACAAAACAAGAAAAAGAAGCCCAACGAAATAATGAGATTTTTAAAGTTAGTCTTCATCAGCTTCATCCCCAGATGAAAAGATTTTATACATTCTTTAGGGCAAAAATTACCTAAACTCGAAGTCCTGTTCTTAGTTTTAAAAATGTAATCTCTATTTTAAGTTATTATCATCATCATCAAAATAAAGATGTGTTATGGCTTCAAATAAATATTTTTTTTAAAAATAAATAACAAAAATACATAGTTATTGATGTTCATTATTTTAATTTTCGAATATCAGTTTGTCCAAAATTTATTAAATTAATCCAACATTTCTCTATTTTCAACTGGGGGTTCAGGCTCATTTGTTATTTGCAGATATTATATGCAAAACAGCACAAGCCACATGAGAACTCTCCGCTAAAGGAATCGCTAGATATTATTAGTCAGATATTGGTTGATGACGAATCCCTTTATGAACGTACCAGCCTGCCACTGGAGGGAGTGATGGAGTTGTTGGAATGCTGTCTACATAACTCTTACTTTCAGGTGAAAGATAGGTTTTATGCTCAGGATGACGGTCTGCCAATGGGTTCATCGCTTTCGCCAGTGGTGGCCAATATTTAAGTGTTTCGAATCACACGCGGTTGATACCGCAACATAAAAACCTAAGCTCTGGCTGAGATATGTTGATGACAATTTTATTGTCTGGATCGGGAATGACTAACAACTTTCAGAATTTCTTCACCACCTAAATAACATAAGACCCACCATTAAATTCACAATGGAGTTGAAGCAAAATTGTCAAATTTGTTTTGTTGATGTACTTGTCAAACGAGTAGAAAGCGACATCAGAACAACAGTCTATCGTAAACCCACTCACACAGGACAACACTCACACAGGACAATATTTAAATCAATCTGCTACAACCAAACGAGGTATAATAAGAACTTTGTATAACAGAGCCGTTCAAATTTGTAACAATTCTCATGACTTGGAAATCGAAATAAGAAACATTAAAAAGGTTTTGCAGCAGAATGGTTACAGCCTTAAACTTATGATACTATTTATAAATTTCAGCAAACAGGACAGAGATTACAAGACCAAAACCAGGCAAATGCATTCCTTACAATTCCATAAATAAAAGGACTATCAGAGAAAATTCATAGAGTAGCGAACAACTTTAATATTAAAACAGCTTTTAAATCTAATAATACAATTCGAAGCCTTCTTAGTAAAACAAAACCGGAGAACAAACAAAATAAGGAATGCATTTACCAAGTTCCTTGTGAGTGTGGTGAATCATACATAGGCGAAACAAAAAGACCACTATCTGTTACGCTTAAGGAACATCAGACGAATACCCAAAGAGGTGTAACAACGAAATCAGGAATCGGCGAACATGCATGGACAAAACAACATCAAATGAAGTGGACAGAAGCAAAGGTTTTGCACAAGCAGTCACACTGGAAGAAACGAAAATTCCTTGAAGCTGCCTTTATTCGGCAGAATCAGGGTATTTTCGGTAAACCAAGTGTTGAAATTCCAAACAATTGGAAGCACCTCCTTGGGCGAAGCCAACTTCTTAAGCTTCACGGTTGAGTGATTTTCCATAGTATACAAGTACGTAGCCCTAGGAATGGACAAACACACTATTTACCATCTTTCAAAGGGCAACAAACTTCAGAAAATAACATCTAACGACATTTTTTATTTAAATTCCAAATTAAACGGTCGAAACTCCTGGTAAAAAATGGCGCAAAGCGTTTAAACACCGGTTAAAACTAAATAGTGCAACAGGCGGTTATTATTGTTATTATTATTTATTCCCCTCTACCATATCTACGGTCTGAACGCGCGGCGGTATAATCGCACAGTCAGAAACGGGCTTTCAGATTAAATTTTTAAAACGTGTGGGGGGGGGGGCGAAATGGATGAAGTGCATACCTGTAATGTTGCTGGGCATTGGTTAGGATAATGTCAGACTTAGGCCTAATCGAGGTGTTATGCAAGGCGATGACGCCGCTTTCGTTAAATTGCTGAATGCGCGCATGCAACGCTTTGTAACGCGCGTAGAACCTAAATCAATAAAAAGCCAACGTGTGTATGCCATCGAAACCAATCAAAGTTGTATACAGGGTGCGACAGTTCTCGTTTAGGGCCCGAAATAGCGTGTATTGCAAAAGAGCTACGCTGTTGCCGATGTCACCCGCAATTAACTAAAAGATTCCCAAGTAAGATCCCGTCATATTTAACGATAAATGTTGCCTTCAAAGGGCGTAAAACAGTGATTTTCTTCCCTCTACGCTTTCTACTTAGAACACTTTTTGTTGTTTACGTCTTGTTTAACATTAAAACGAATTTAGAGCTGTTATTAAGGGTTTTTTTATTTCTGATTCTTGTAGACTCCTTTATTTTACAAAAATTGCCGAGGAAACGGGGGTTCTCTCCCGTCCTCAGATGTACAGAGTCGTGAAGGGACTCCTCCTCTTCAGGTCTTACATAAAAAATATTTTGTGGTATTTTAGTTGCATCATTTCAGTATATAATAAATACAATAATCTTAAGACCTTTTGGGTCCTTGATTTGGTTTCGTGGGTTATAGAACTAGAATTGAATTAAAACTATTTAATTTGTGGCAACGTTTCGACTATAGTTTAGATCTTCTAAGTGATTAATTGAGAAAAAATTATGTCTACGATCTCCTTCACGCCCGCGTCTTCGAATAAAACAGACTAAAGCGCTGAAAGCAGCAGTTTTCCTAAACTGTTTGCTTGACAACGTTGCCTAGACGGCATCTCTCTTCAGTACATCTGAATTGAATAGCATTCTCACTCATACACATGCATTTCGGCACCCTAGACGAGAACTGTCAAACCCTGTATGATGGATGAGGAGGCAAGGCTTCAAGCGGTGTAAGCAAAATCAGCGACACCTAGAGGGGAAATTTTTCTCTTGTACTAGCCCGGGCACTCATATTTGATAGCGTAGCCACTCTTCACACCTGAACAATTAATAGCGCGTTCGTTTATTGCTCTAAAACCACTCTAGCGTACTCCAAGAACGATCAGAAAAGGATTCCTCCTGCTCAGAGTAGAGTATCGGTTTTCCGAATCTGTTACCTCGGATTTGAAACAGATCGATCTTTCTGCTCCCGCAAAATCGCAAGAGTAGAGGATTTGGAGCAAAACAATATCATAACAATATTTTATTTTAACGAAATTTGGTACAATAATTCTCTATTGGCTGACCATGAATTGATTAACTTTTGGGTAGGATGATGGGCGGTTGAAGAGGGGAAAAGGGGGATAAAATATTTTTAAAAATTGTGACTTTGGAACCAAAACAAGTAGCGATATACGTTTTTCAGATTTCAGTTTACATGAATATGGACTACAAATTTTGTTATA
Source organism: Oxystoma pomonae (assembly GCA_963921995.1). Classification (NCBI taxonomy): domain Eukaryota; kingdom Metazoa; phylum Arthropoda; class Insecta; order Coleoptera; family Brentidae; genus Oxystoma; species Oxystoma pomonae. Next base: position 14,527,058 of record OY998170.1, on the reverse strand, counting down.
AAGTCCAAATTCGTGGAGCTTTAGTTTCCGAATTATCTGAAAAAAACGTTAAAATATATTTCAAAAATCATAACTGTAGAAGTAAAGCAGCTATTAATAAGCGTAAATATTACCCAAAAATTTTGTTATAATGTTCAAATCTTTCAAAGCTACAGTTTTCGGGATATTTTCATTTCCTTTCAACATAAAATACTTGATTGTATGGTGGAGTATCCGTGCTTTCTAGTTTTACAACATTTTCATCTTATTTTTTTTGCTGTTTATAAAGTTTTTGTGTGTCAAAGCCGAAAAAAAAATGGATTGAAAAAAAAATGTTTATTGAAGAATTGTTACTCAATTCTTCTACATCATACGAGGAGGAAGAAATGTTTGTCCAACTAGTACTCGATAGGGGTAGCCCTCAAAAGCAGGCCAATATACGCAATTATGTATCTCAGGTGGTACCCAATTATAGTGAAGTAAGCAACTTAAAAACAATTTTGAAGGCTAGGTACCAACGACTAGACTAGTTTTATTTTTTTAATTAATATTCTGTTCTGTTTTCTCTTTGTGGACTCGTATCTTTTTCAAACGGCTGTCCAATTTCAAAAATATTAAAACTGAAATAAATAAATGAAAAAGTGAGGTTAAAATGTAATTTTTCAAGCAAATGGCGTGTTCGATAATCAACCTCTGCGCGAGTACTCCAGTTTTTGGCTCAATTAGCAGCGAGGAGTGAATGATTGTCAAAGTCACTCAAGCCTGAGTACCCAAGCTAGTACGAGAGAAAAATTTCTCCTCTAGGTGACGCTGGCAAAATAATTTTTGTATGCACAACGTGAAAAAATGTTAAATTTTTCTTGGTTAAAAAAAACGATGTTTCTGTGGATACTTTAGTGTGGAAAAAAAAGAACCAAGCACCTAAAAACAATATTAAGAAGGACCGGCCATAGCCAAACAAACAATCCACGTTATCTTGAAGCCCCGCAGACTATTATGACGATGTTTAACTTAAAAGGTTTATACTACTTTGACATCTCTAGAAACATGAAAAATGTTTAACTATCTCGGCTTTCGCGAAAATAAAGCAATTAAGATTTTTTTTTCAGGAAGATCTTTACATCCTAATCATAAAAAAGCAATATTTTTGTATTTTCTTAACTGAAACAGTAGATAAGATCTCTCCTGATTATCAAAATAGGAAAAAGACGTTAATATGAATAACCAAAATTTATACGACCACAGCTTACTGACGATTTTCTCTCAAAAATTCATTTTGTTCCTTCAAGGGGATATAAACTATCGACCTCTAATAGGTGTTAATAAAGGCCCCTTTTTACTTATCCTTTTTCGAAATGCCCAGCGAAAACTGGAACTTAGAATGTGATGGAACTTTGCAAGATTGTTTCCTTGATCATTCATATCAAAACTATGGATATATTTTTGAAAAGTAAACATCATCAAGCAAACAAAAATCGGTAGGTTTCATAAGAACGGTTAGGAAAACAATACTGCAAAATTTAATTCCGTTTTTATTGGCATCCTGGAAACGGATCAGCAAAAAGGGACCTTAATAGCACTTATTACGACCAGTGTCCCAATTACAAACAATATCACGTTTTAAAACAAACTTACCCCATTTAACCCCGAATGCAACTTAATGGCACCGTTTTTTTTTTGAGGGCACTACTAAACTAGATTTTTTTTATAAAACAACATGCAATGTACGGGGAAATCCATTATAAACCTCCCCTAAGGAAAATTATTATTTTTTGTAATTTATGTATATATTATATATTACTGATGAAATATTACAATAGCATGAGATACTAACTAACGTTTCTCATTTTTTTTTTTCAATTTAAAAGGCGAGGAAATTAACCCTGTGTGCCTTTCAATTTACTACTACACTCTCGTGTAACCAAATTTTTCTTTTATAGATTATCTACTTAAAATTTGTTTAGCTAGAGGCTTCGCAAAAAAGAAATCTTTAATTTTTATTTTAAATCTACTCAATGGCATCATTTGTATATCCTTTGGAATTGCATTGAATATTTTTGGTCATTATGATTTCTTTCCTTGGTCCATTATTTTTTTTTAATAAATTTACAAATATTTATGCAATAGTTCTGAAAATTTTAAAGTTTTATATTTTTTGAAAAGATTTGTGTTATGATTCTGATGAATGATTTTTGAATAATTTTTATTGTAAATTCCACCCCAAATAGTGTTCACGTAACTTAATATGGATTGAACCATGACTATTGGTCCTAGGAAGTTCAAACAAATAAATGAATCAATAATTTTGCTAGCGAAAAGTACCTGGCCGTCAGTAAAAACCATTTTGAACTATAACTGACACCTTTATTAAACTGTTGTCGTAGTTCGTAAGGAAGGTTTATAATGGAAGACCCTGTGCTGTAACATAAAAAATTTTTTTTTGAGATTCAAAAAATTTAATTTTTTCTACCTGTGGTAAAATGCATGAAAAAAAAATCAACTTTATATTTTTTCTATGTGCGTCCAAAAATTTAAACAAAAAAAACTAAAGAAAAACTAATTAAGATGCAATAGGTAACTTACAAATTCTTTCAGGCATTCTAAAAGAAACAAAATAAATTTCAGAGTCAACTCTCTACTATAAATGTTCATGCTGTGGTTTGTGTTCAAAGTAATATAAACGAAACCAAATTAAATGAATTAATTTGAAAAAAATGATGATATATTTACGTATATATTATAAACCACTTTAGTGAACTGGCCGGCATTTACGCTCGACCTGTCCTCTTACAGAGGTCTCTAATAGCTACAATGACTGATCTTGTGTCAAAATATTTCATAAGAACTCTTATAACATTCTTTAAGACTATCTGTAAAAGTCAAAGGTAAAAACAAGGGGCTCACCAAAATTTAAAAATCGAAAATCCCGATTTCCCCTGACTTTGGGTTTGGAAACTGGGAGGTTTTATAATCATAAGTGAAGTGGTTCGTTTTTGCTAACTTTAAAGGATTTGAATACTTTAATTATCCTGATTTACAGCGTTTGGGTCAAACCATATCAAGTCAACCAGGCAATAGTTTTGACCGTCTCCGATTTTGATGATTTTTGGTACACTTATTCGTCTTATCAAAAAACTCAAAAATCCAAAAAATCAAATTTTTTGGATAAGCGGTTTTTGTTTTATTGATTTTTGAAATTGACCAATATGTCCTTGACAGACACTTACAAAAATAGTAATATCTCAAAAACTATTGATCCTATAGAAGCGAGTGAAGGCTCATTTTGAAGGGTTTTTAAAGACCTTTTTAAAGATGTGTGACACAATATCGTTTGTTTAATTTTTTTTTCTTAATTAAAAAAAAAAAAATTTTAAAAATCTCAAAAACACATTTTTTTATTTTTTTCAAAAAAATATTTTTTTTTTCAATGTTTTTTTAACATTTTTGGAAAATTTTAGGATGGAGAAATAATGGAGTCATACTTTAAAAAAATAATAAGATATTTAATACAGGGCTAATTTACCTAATATGGGTATAACAAAAAAATGAAAAGTAAGAATAATAGAAAATTTACAATAAAAAATATTTAGGTTGCTAATTTTTTTTGACAAATATTTGAGGAATCTGTCATTTCTTCTGCAGTTAGCGTATATGTCCTACCAGTGGCAGTATTTAGGTTGACCCGTCTTAAAAGAGAATTTTGATCTATGACCAATATATCAGCTTTTGGCTTTGGAAAGTAAAAAGACGGAGAGGGACCATGAGGATGTAAAAAACTAACTATTAATTCCCCGCTTTCTATATTTTTGCCAATGATTCATCCCATCCACCAAAGACAGTCATAGTTTATGGTTACAAAACCGGAGTCGATGTTTTCAATTTCTGTGTTTGACAAACCACAGGTTGCAAAAAGACATTGAATATTTTCCTCTTTACTTAGTAAAAATGGTATCGATTGTGCTTCCAGGTATCTTTTTTCCAAAAACTTTTCATGTTGCTGGTAGTCATTTAATGAACAATATTTAAATGTTATACCAGGAATGTTTTCTGTTGAAAATTTAAAAAGATCTTCGGGGGTCATAATCTGTTCATTATATGGTCTCTGCAGACTTTCTTTAGCAGCCAACCTTTTTACGGTGCCTCCCAGTCCATCGCATGCACTCTTCCCGTGGGAGGTGGCAAAAAAATTCCATTCTGCTTTAATTTTAAATTCCTCGAGATGGTACGCAATATTAACAAAATTTTTATACTGTGCGGCACAGCCGTCTGAAAAATAGATAATTTTGTCTAAATTATCAATTTGCCTCTTTAGTTCAGGGATAAGGTGGCTTAAAAAAAGATGACATGCCACAGTGTTGTGTACCAAACAGTCTGAAATAAATATATAATTTAAATGACCCAGTTTTCCCTCATGAGTTTTGTAATATATTACAAAAGGATGTAGGGTTGCCTGGCTATTTGTCCAGTGATAGGACTGCACTTCATCCTGCAAAATAAATGAATAATTTTCAGCGAAGTCGCATTTGATTAGTGCTTCCCCCTTTTTTAAATTGTCTTTTACCTCATTGTAGTATTCTTTTTGCATGTGAGTGTAAAAAGAATTAGATTTTAATTTAATCAATCAAGTCGTTTGAAAATTCTTCAATGAAGTCCTCTGCTGGTTTAATTAATGTCTCCATATTGCATCTATCTACAGATATCCACTTCTTAAAAGTCACATTGTCAATCATTGCTTCTTCAAACTTTTCATTCAAAAAGTTTTTTAAATTCTCAGTTCCTGGGCATATCTCACATTTGTCCAAAAAGCAGTGATCTTGGGTGGAGGGGAGGACAATTTAAGAAATACTCAAAATTTCGCAGGAATAAACAAGTTTGGAAAAACCTTTTATGTATCTTATTTACAAGACTGGGAGCAATTGACAAGTTTTTAGATATAAAGAGTAAATATATAGGTATTTATCAAAAAATGTATGGTTTTTTCCTGCAAGGTTTTTTATATTATTTTTTTAAAAATAGAACCAATAACTTCTCCATCCTGAAATTTTCCAAAAATATTAAAAAAATACTGAAAAAAAATAGTATTTTTTTGAAAAAAAATTCAAAATGGTATTTTCAAGATTTTTCAAAAAAAATATTAAAAAAATTAAAAAAAAATAAAAACAAAAAATTACATAGTGATACACATCGTTAAAGAGGTCTTTAAAAAACCTTCAAAATAAGCTATAACTCGCTTCTATAGGACCAATACTGTTTGAGATATTGCTATTTTTGTAAGTGCCTGTCAAGGGCATATTGGTCAATTTCTTTATTTTCAAAAATCAATAAAACAAAAACCGCTTATCCAAAAAATTTAGTTTTTTGGACTTTTAAGTTTTTGGATCAGAAGAATAAGTGTACCAAAAATCATCAAAATCGGAGATGGTCAAAACGAAAAGTGCCTTTTTTTGGTTGATTTGATATGGTTTGACCTGTTTTTTAATAAAAACCAGTGACTACCCTGACTTATTTCATCTACCCTGACTTTCCCTGACTCCTCTGACTTTTCCTTTCCTGACTGGTGAGCACCCTGGAAAATGTTTCAAATATACTTTTCAAATTTTTTTTAGATGGTCAACTTTGAGTATGGCTATAATGGCCAAAATTTTCAACTGACTTAATATCCTTTGTGGTAAACATTTTGACACAAATTTCTTTGTTTAATAAAATGATACCCTTTGCAAGATGAATCCTGTTAAAAAGCCATTTTGCAAAAAGTTAGAAAATAAAACAAAAAAAATAATGAGATTTTTTACTTACTGCTCGTCATTTTGGAAGCTTTTTGTCCTTCTTAGCGTCACTTCATTTTCGTTTGTTATATCTGAAGGGTTTGCTTTGAAATCTTCTGCAAAAAATATTCAGGAAATAAATTTTTTCAAAAACACCACACAAACGAAGTTATCTAATCTTTTCGTACTTAAGGTAGAGACAATTAGTGTGTCTAAATAATCACATAAAAGACCTTTTCTGAACATTTTAAATCATTTTTCTCATAGTTTTTTGTCTTTTTGGATTGCTTACAGTCTACTTAAAAAATAAAAATGCCAAGAGTTGGCGGTCGCCAACAATTTCATCATTTAAACGACTTCGAGAAAGGACGCATCGTGGGCATGAAAGAGGCTGGTTTTGGTTTACGAGACATTGCAAGAAGGGTTAATGCCAATCCATCGACAGTGTTAAGAGTTTGGAGCAGGTGGTCCAATGATGAGACTTATAGACGTTGTGAGGTCGGCATCTCAGACTTCTTGCTCTCTGAAATCGACGGGACAGTATACGCCAAGTAAGAGATGTTCTAGTTGCAGCTACAGGACGAGTGATTCAATCGAAGATTGCTTGGTATGAGGCTGAGGGTTTACCGTCCGCTTTTGGGGCTACCTTTGACCCCACAACATAAGAGCTCGGCAAAACTGGAATGCTTCAGCGACGAATCCAGGTTTTGTTTTTATGCGGCCATGATGGACGCACGAGGGTTAGGAGATTTCGAGGTGAGAGAAATATGTAGACTTTTCTGTTGAACGTGATACAGCAAGAAAGCAAAGTATGGGGTGCTATATGTTTAGGAAGCACCTCTAGCCCTCATCAACGGCAATCTGACTGCTCGGCGATATATCGATGAAGTGCTGCAGCCAGTTTTACATCCCTACCTACAAACTATCCCAAATGCGCTCTTTCAACAAGATAATGTCAGACCGCATATTGCTCGTGAAACAATGGACTTCTTACATGAACTTGGCATAGAGGCTTTGGAATGGCCAGCAAGATCGCCTGACTTGTCGCCTATCGAACACGTATGGGATATGATAGGGCGCAATCTTGGTCAATTACCACGTCTCCCTGGAAACATGGATGAATGAAGGATTTGAAGGAGTGTTCCTCAATATAATATAGATCATCTTATTTTGTCAATGCCCAATAGAACAAACGAGTGCATAAATAACTGTGGAGGAGCCACTCATTATTAATTATTTGATGATTATCATGGAGGAATCTTCTTGGAAATGTAATCAATTACTAAAAGCATCCTAATGTATTAGGGACTTATCGACATAAAGTCGGCATAGCCGACTCGGCACGATTTCTGACAGTTCCACACGAAGGTTGAAAGGTTTCTGACATTTTTGTCATATAAATATGTCATCTAAACACGCTCATATTGTGCCATTCTTAAAGTTGACAAATTAAAGTTAATGCCATCCTTTATTAAAGGCAGGCACAAACATTATGAAAATCGACATTATTTTAATAGCAAAGATGACATATTTAGACAACAACAATGTCAGAATCCGTTTAAACTTCGTGCGGAATTATCAAAAATAGTGCCGTCTTTATTAAAGTCAGGCTATGCCGACTTTATGTACTGACAAGTCCCTATTGATACATAAATAAATTACTTGAAAAATATTTGTCCTTTCTGGTGTTGCCTTTTTTTTGTTCTCCAGTATATTATTTATTTGACCAGCTAGACCTAATAGCATAGATATCTATTATTTTTTCTTTATTTCTATTGTAGAGCAGTGATGTAACTTATTGTTACTTATTCCTATCGATCTTTTTATAGTTTTTGGAATGCTTAATAAAAATTTGAATTTTTTATGGTACATTGGGCAACATTGATATTTTTTTCCACCACGATTTTGAATTTTCTTCTTTGTTTTTCAAAGTTATTTTCGTGACACATTTTGCACCCCTTAGGCCATTATAGTATCTCATAGTTATATGCTACAAGTGGTAGAAAAAAACTTTTTTGCCTTTAAGAAAAAAGGAGGCGGCAGAAGACATGAAAAACAACTTAATGTATGTAAGTCAAATGTATCAAAATATGAGTTTATAAAAACTGCGTTTTTGAAGAAATTGAAATAGAAATATTCTTTATTGCTAACAAATTCTGATAAAGTACAGACACAAGCAACATCAAAAGAAGAGTGTGCTTAAGGCACTTTTGAAACAAGTTTTAAAAAAAAATCCTAATGTACAACAGTTTAAAAAATTCATATTATGGAAACATATTTAGACATGTTTTTTTTTTTAAATGCAACAACTATACACACATTTATCCAATAAAAAGGAGTTAACAGCTTTTTTAAATTTCTCATTGCTAGCTATGGATTGTATTTCCTTTGGAAGAGTGCGAAAAGCTTTAATTGCCTTGTAGTAAGGACCACTCTCAAAAAACGAAGTGTTATGTCTAGGTATTCAAAGCTCAGTCCTGTTTTTAGTTACAATGTTTAAATTCTCATATAAATCACTGTTTTTGGCAAACATTTACCCCAAAAATTTATTCCATAACTAATTATGCTCTGTACATGAGCAAAGTAGTAAACCTTGCTAGTCTTGAACTTAATTTTTCTATATGGGTTTCCCAGCTTATATTGAAATCCAGGGTCACCCCTAAAAATTTTACGTTTTCTGATGCAGGAATTGAACGTTTTTAAACATAATCAAACCAGTCTTATCCGGATTATACTTTAGGCTATTGTCTGCACATCAATAAGACATTTCTGCAGCAATTTTTTTGTCGCAGTGCAATCATCTACAAATTGAACAACCATTCCCTGTCCTGCTTCTATTCTAATTGATTCCTGAAGGGAATCAACATACAGGAGGAATAGTCGAGGGCCCAGGATTGATCCTTGTGGAAATTTTAGTGAACTAAATATATCCTGTTCGGCTGACCTTTTTGGCATGTACCCAAATTGATTGTCATTAATTAATTTATAATATTTTATGTAGTACTGATCTGTCAAAAAAATTTGACACTGAGCACAGTAAAGACACTGGTCTATAGTTGTTTGCTGTGGTTTTGGTGCCCTTTTTATAAATTGGGATGATTTTAGCCAGTTTGACTTTTTTTTTTGTGTAAAAAATTGATTTATAATTTCTGCCAGCGTAGGTTGGAACTTCATCTACTCCTGAAGAAAATTTATTTGGTAAACTCATTATTATCTTAAAGATCTCATTATGATCAACCGGTTCAAGAAATATTGTAGGGTTATTTGTTTGTCTTATGTAGATATTATTGTTGACTGATGTCTATTGTAAAATACCATTTTTGGATCCTGTATAAGGTGCCCCTCTTCATGTAACAAGTAAAAAAAAATATTCCGTGATTACACCAAATAATTTCGGATTTAATTCACTGTTGGCTACCTACCCTATGGAAAAAAATGTCCAATGTGGAATTTTCTATATTCAATTAAGAACAAGGGCTGGTTTAGTACCCATACTTACTGATAGTGGCTTCCTTCTTCTCGGGACTAGACGGTTTTGAGATCGACTTCCTCCAGGAGGGCGTGGTGTCCTCCGTATCCACCACCACAGTGGGTTTCGGTGGAATTGGGGGTAATTTGGCGGGGGAATCTGGTTCTTTGGTTGGTATTTTTTCGGATATTGGTTGAGCGTTCGTGCGGTTTTTCTTTTCTATGAAAAAAAAAAGCATATTTTAGCAAAAAAAAACATAAAAAACATAAGATAGAATGTATAAATACTTTAATATACAGTGTTAACAAAGTTAAATAATTAGTTTGTCTAACAACATATTTTTTCCATCCAAGGACAAACAAACAGTCTTTACAAACGATGCAATTTTTAAAAAAGGACTTATATTCAAAAATAAGCTCGCAAATCGCTGTTAAATCAGGCTGTGTCCCTATTCCTATCCATGACGCACTTATATTACGGTAGATAATATCATCTCTTTCAAATCAGACAGATCAATAATTAAAAATCTGGTTAGAGAAGGCGCTACCTGTAGGTAGTATAAGTAAGTACACTTATGGACGAAACAAACCTAAAATTGTAACAATAAGAAGAAAGAACTGTTCGACGAAGGCCAGGCACTGGCCTCGACCCAAGTAAGTACGCCTCAGCAGGATCAGCAACTGATCGAATTTTCTTCGATCTTAGCAGATCTTTTTGATTTGGAACACATTTGGTTGTCTGCAAAGACTTAGATTACTCAAATTTACTGATGCTGCAGAGGTGCGCTGACTATGATTATGTTGGGAATTTGACCTATACAGAAAAGGAACGACCACCAACAGGTATATTCCAAATGACTCTTTTCATTGCTTACAACATAAGCTTGCAAGTTTGCACTTTTTAACATATAGATTAGTAAATTTCCCCTTAAACAAAGAAAGATTTGAAGCAGAAAAGAATAGGATTAGGAATATAGCTGGCGAAAACGGTTACTACGAAGGCTTAATAAATAAGCTGATAAATAGACATTCTTTTCAAAAGACCTTTCGGAATTCTACCTTTTTCAGACAAAAAGATTCCTGCGACTCAAAATTTGTATCAATTCCTTATAATCCTAATTATACGAAAGGATTACAAAAAGTATTTAATAACACCGGTCTTAAATTAGTATATCAATCCGGTAACACAATAAGAAGCTTACTAGGAAATCCCAAGGATAGAACTACAGTTCTAGAAAAAAGTGGAATTTACGAAATTAGTTGCATGGATTGTGACAAAAAATATGTTGGCCAAACGAGACGCTCTATTCAAACACGTTTTAAAGAACACTTAGCACACTTAAAATACGGAAGAACAGAAAAGTCAAGTGTGGCCGAGCATGCTTTTGAAAACAATCATAGATTCACATTAGATAACCTAAAACTTCTAAAAAGTGTACCAAACAAAAGACTTTTGAATGCATATGAAAGTATGGAAATCATTAAATCGAGAAATAGTTTAAATAAAGATAGAGGACCCATCCCGTTTAGTACACTTTATTCTTTGGTTGAGGGGAGATAGGATTAAAAATCGTGATCAATCACAAATTATTAGTCTTATCTCCGCCCACTAAAGGAATGTATATAAGATAGAGCGTAGATTAATTTAGTTCATTGTTTATCGTCTCCTGATGATGCTAACGTTGTTAGCGAAACGCGCGTCGAGTGCAAAAAAGTGTAGTTTTCGTTTGTGGAAAACAATCATAATTTTGTTTTGGACTATGATTAAGTTATTGCTTTCCTTTCGCCGCACAATTGTGGTCTTGTTTTGTCCACAATGAGCTTTAAGAATAATTGTTTTATTCATTAGTATATTAGTTTTTTAGTCAAGTGTGGCCAGTCTCTTTATGTTTATGTTTACAATGTCAAAGATCTAACCTTTAATTCGAAAACGTCAGTCAATTACAATAAGCAACGCAATTAGCAAAACTTAAATTCAACGGACTTGCATCTAACTTCTGCTGTACGCATTTTATGTGGCCGGAAGTGTACGTCTTATCCAACAGCGATTTGCGAGCTTATTTTGGAATATTTTGCAAAAACGGCTTTTTCCCGTATGCACAAAGGATCAGTACTTAAAATTGTACCTTTTTTAAAATTACATCGCTAACGTCACAACGATTTGTTTGTCCTACGTCAACTGACCATGACAGTTCTTTAGACAGGCTAATAGTGACCACATAATATTTTGTAGGTTTGGCAATTGTTAGTATGTGCTTACCCTATTCAATTCCGCTTTAACTAACCAAATAAAGTAGCAAATAGGAAAACTGGGCTTCAAAAACTGCGCGATTATTTTTATAGAAAAAAGCAACAAAAACAATAAAATACCTACGCACTATGTTTTCGCCTTTGTATACTGACAAATTAAGATAACTGGTTCAAATAAAATTATTGTTACCCACCTTTATATTGTTTAATATGACTAATTTAGGTAAAATTTCTTTCTTAGGAAATGTAATGCGTATTATGCATCTGATTCACTTAAGTTTGACCATCAAATTTGGAACGAGTATGAGTATTTTTTGCAAAGACATAAAATTTACATTGAAAGATAGATATTTCAAAGTTTCGACGGTTTGAAGTTTCAAAATTAAAAAATGAGCAATTTCTAATAGAGCTAATTATTGATTCTGATGCATTTATTTTTATATATATGCTTAAAAAAATATATTTCTGTACTATTTTGAGGAAGGATTTTGGTCCCATTCAAATCTAAGGACATTACAGTATGGAGGCTATTGGGATAGTCAAAAGGTTTTTTTTTGTTTTGACTGGAAATGGGACACGATAACTCGAAAGCCGCTTAACCGATTTTTATCAAATTCAACCTTTGATGGAGGTGGGGGGGTATGGAAAGAGGATTGGAAGGAGGGTAGGAAGGGGGCTGAACTAGCGACATTTTATTATCATTTTTATTATTTTTTATTATAGGGTGGGCCAAAAAAATTTGTCACTTTTTGAACGCGCTATAACTTTGGACCTAATAGGCCGATTTTCGAAATTTTTGGCTGTTTTTATAAATTTAAACTTTACTGACGCGACTAATAATTTTACATATGTCAAAAATTCAAGATAGCGGAGAGCTTTAAAAAATGGGTAAATTTCACCCCACCCCCCCCCCCCCCCCTTCGAAAAATTTGTGTGCGACCCTGGACTTGATTTTTGTCTTCGCCTACTGAGGTATCACTTATTTAAATTGGTTATAAGATAGAAAAGTTATAAAAATTTTAAATCAGGAGTACAATCACAAAAACTTGTGACCCAGTCGACCAATTTTTGATGTTTATGTCTTGTTCTACCAATAAAATGAAGGATTAACATTTGATTGATTAATTGATTGATTTTGCTGTAAATATGATTAACAGCTACGTTAAGCGTTATAATGTCAAATTTGGGACACCCTGGATAAGTGTCCCACCTTCGTTCAGTCAACACCTACTCTCATACAAAATTTTATTCCCTATTTAACCCCTTTAACGAATACATTTTTAAAAAGCCTTTCTTAGTGCTCACCGAGCGAACCTATGTTATGTAAGGGTGTTACATTTCATTTGACTTTGCTAATAAAGACATTAAGTACCAGTATGAGAAGAATTTGGCATAAAATTTTAAGACATTAAGTACCAGTATGAGAAGAATTTGCTGTATTATGGGTGTACTATTGTGGTTTGTAGCTGACAGAAGAATCTTTGCTTTATCCTGATTCTGATTCTACTTAAAGGATTCTTAGAAATAATGAATCATTATTGTCCTGAACTACTACCTACTTTGATTGTTATTTTATTAATTAACCGCTGATATTTTTGTTCGCGAAACTCAAGGCTAAATTCAGTTAAAAAAGTTACTGTATGCTGCACTTTTATTTCAAGAGAAAATGATTATGTTATAGGATCAGCCTAGGTGTTAGTTCCATAAGATTTTGGTTTACTTACCTACATTTTACAGTGATCTGATATTTATTTATTTTTGTTTTTGTAATAAACAACTTTATTACATTTAATCTAGCATCATCATTTCTTGAGCCACCCTAATCAGTAACAAGTAATCCCCGAATACCCTAGCTAGGCCGTAAAAAACCCAAACGAGAGAATTTTGGTCATTTGCTTCGTTAATCTATTTTTTTTTGTTAATTCCCAATTGCAAAGATCTTTTATTGTTGCTTAGTAAGTCTTATGCTTGGTTATATAAATAAATGCATTTATAGCAACTGGTGGTAACCATAACAAGGGACTCGTGTGTAATATTTCATGCTTCTGGATTCACAAGTTTAGGCTGTGCATTTTCAGTCAGTGTTAGAGTTTTATCAACGAGGATATATAGCTTATATCCTCGTTGGTTTTATTAAGTAGAATAAAATGTCAGTTACCAAATCACCCTTGTTTATAAAATCCTAGGGAGAAATTTGGGAATTTTAGGCGAACAAATAAAATTAATAACATTATTAAGCTTTAGGGATAACCCTTGATTATATAACAGCTAAAGACAGGCATCCTGAAGCAAATAAACGATACACCGTTTTTTCCTGCCCTCAGCCTTCCACAGACAGTGATGATAAACCACATTATATCAGCACGTCATGAGAGCAGGGACTGAGGGCGGGAAAGGGTCGTTTATTAGCTTTAGTATGCCTATCTTAGAGCGGTTATACAATCAAAGGTTGGGGACAGTTATAACGTTTTAGTAAAATTGACACATATTTCTCAATATTTTACCATCTTCAACTTCACTGCTCGACTCCGTTTCTTCAGACTCCGACTCGGATTCGCTTGCTTCCGACTCGCTAGATACGTCCATTTCTATTTAGCCGCAAGGGAAAGAAAGAGAGAAAAACAGAAAATATTACGAGTTTAGGACAGGTGCAGCTAAATGATCTTGTGTAATTTGGTATTTTTAACAACAAGGTTTGTCGTTTCATTCACATTATCAAAGGTTTCGCAGGTCACCTCTCCAATTTTGATAATTTTTAGTACAGTTATTCCACTCATAAAGAGGATCAAAAATCCCAAATTTCAGATTTTTTGACCAGTACAGTTGTTTTTGTCTCATAGCTCATTTTAAAGGTCTCAAAAATATCTTTTGACTGAGGTCATGATGCAACTTTAAAAAATATATATTATTTTTTTTAATATTCTATATTAAATATTAAAAATTTAAAAACATACCAAAATTCCATTAAAAGTGTTTTTTTTTAAATTTATAAAACTTGTTTTATCGCTTACATTGTCTTGTTTTGTCACATTTGCTTTGTGTTTTTAAATTTACGCCAAAATACAATACAATCTATTTTTCTTGGTACATGTTGAGGAACAGTTGATTTTCAAAAGTTAATAAAAAAAAACTACTGGAATGAAAAATCTGAAATTTAAGATTTTTGAACCTCTTCATGGTTAGAATAACTATACCAAAAATTACCAAAATTGGTGAGGTGATCTGTCAAACCTATTTTTATTTTGGTTGATTTGATATGAAATGACCCACAAGTTTCAATATTTTTTGTTTTTCGGAAAACAGTCTCGAAACTTTTAGCCAAAGTTACACAAGAAATAAGCTGGCATAGCATCAATTATGATGGATGGGAAACCCTCACTATTTTTATTGAGATGTGCGTTTTCCATCATCAATGCAAGATGGACAGTCTTGCACGTCCAAATTTTGGCACACCACCCAAAAGATGGACAATTTTGAAGTTTCTGTGATGCATTGGGTAACCCTCCCCATTAACCAAAAACTAATTGGTGTGCCTAAGGTTTTGGCACATGCACACTACCTTAAAGGTGGGCAATTTTTATGATTTAACACAAATAATTTGGTTTTTTACTTAACTTTTTTTTACCTCATCTTTATGGTGTTGTGCCAAGGAGCAAGACTGTCTATCTGGTACTGAGGATGGAAAAATGCATCCATCATATTTTATACCCCTACTATTATGAGATGCTAAAAGTCAAGCAATGGCTCCTTCTTGCTATTGGTGCTTTAAGATTCATGACTTATTTTTTTGTTTTTAACAATTGAGCAAATAAAGTCACAAAAGAAAAAATATAAATGTTTCCAGGTACATAATTATTTCGCCTAGACTAGAATATGAAACATATCAATAGAGGAAACAGATTTTTCAACGATTTTCTTTGCAATTCAATTCAACCTGACCCAATCTCTCCAAACCCGTTAAACCAATAACGAGAAGGGACCGAACTTGACTATTATCAAAAAATCTACTATTTAAGTATTTTCAATACAAACTTACCTATATTTTCGTTATTCTTAGCAGCCACAATGTCAGTGGCTCCCTCTTTGATCTCCATCTTGACCTTCTTGACTTGTTGATTCTCAGCCTCGGCGTCGATAGACCGGTTCTCGGCCTCCTGTCGTTTTTTGGCTTTCCTCTTGTTGACGTCCTCTTTGTTTTGCTTCTTCTTTAGGTCCTCGAGGACGCTGAGCATGTCCGAGTCGGCTAGGTCGAAAGGTGTCTGGCCCTGCAAAAATAACGAACAAATGATTCACTATCTCCTAATAACGAAAAAATGATTCGCTATACGCTAATACGGCAATCATTTGATAGTTGCTTTCCTGAAAAATCGAGGCTTATCCCCAGCAAGAAGGAGGCATTTAAGATTAATTGATTTAATAATGACCTGCGTGTCCAAAGAGATCAATTGAATTTTTTACATGAGCTAAATAATAGACATCCTTTACTTAACTTAAAACTGGTATCATAACAACTAATCTGAGAATTCTCAAAAAGCCATGTCGGACGTTATTAACAAAAACAAAAAGAGTAGTAAGAAACGGTCTGTTTTAATTTCACCAAATAAGTTTAATAACTACTTTACTATCGTTCCTCAAAATATTATTGATACTTTGGATGGTAGTCAGAGAGATTTTAGAAGTTTTCCAACTAATTTTTCACATCATGGTTTAAAGTTTAACTTTAGAAGTGTTTCTTTTATTAAAGTAAGAAATATAATTAATACTTTTAAAAAAAGTGTAACTGCAAAGATACATAAGGGCTCAACAAAAAAATTCTAGTTCCAATAAAAAAACTAATTATTCCTTTGACCAAATTGATTAATAATTGCATTTTAAAAAACATTTTTTCAGATATTTGTAAACTTTCCAAGGTGATTCCTCTGTATAAAAAAGATGATATAAACAGTCCCTCTAACTATGGTCCAATATCAATAATTCCTATTTTTGCAAAAATTTTTGAAAGGTTCTTAAACTTCAATTAACAGAGTATTTCGAAGGAAACAATCTTTTTTTTGTAAACCAGTTTGGGTTTAGAAATAAATTATCTACTACAGATTAATCAGGGTTTTGAGAACAATAAGCTGGTTTCTGCTCAATTTTTGGATTTGACTAAGGCCTTTGACTGTGTATCGCAATATGTTCTTATCGCTAAGCTGTCATTTTATGGATTCTCACTGGACAGTGTTTGTTTTTACATTCCTATCTTGGTTTTCCACAAGATATCGTTTTATATCTAAACCCAGGGTTAAAATATCCGAAGGTTAGTTTATCCCTGGGTGAAAAACTAAGATAGGAATGTAAAAACCGTTTTGCTGTATCCCTAACCGTTTCGATGTTTCAGGCTGTCAAAGTTTAAAAAATGTCAATTTTCACCTGTTAATATTTTAAAAACAGATATACATAGGTATAGGACATTATACATGGAATGTTAAAATATTTTGTAGAATCCAAAAATGCAAAAATATACAGGGTGTTCAATTTAAAATAAGAAAGTTGTTGCCAAGTTTTCCTGCAAATGGCAACACTGCAAATATAAAAGTATTTCACCAAGATAGTTTACATGGACTTATGTTAGAATAGAAAGTTTGAAAAGTTTCCATTGTATAGTTTCCAAAATATTGTAATAGTTACTCACCTTGGTACACCCGGTATATTTAAAAAAA
Organism: Oxystoma pomonae; assembly: GCA_963921995.1. NCBI lineage: Eukaryota > Metazoa > Arthropoda > Insecta > Coleoptera > Brentidae > Oxystoma > Oxystoma pomonae. The sequence continues at coordinate 14,509,894 of OY998170.1, read as the reverse complement.
AAATAAAAAACACTTATTTTTTGCCAGAGAAAACCTAAATTATATGCTCTCTGCTTTTTCCTAAATTATTACAAGTAATAAAGGCTGGAAAAATATATACAATAAAAACTTTCTGCCAGCTCCCTTAGCAAGAAGTTCATTTAAAATTGCGTTAAATATAAGTATGTACGCTAGTGATAAATCGATATTTATTCAACGCGCGGGATTATTGCCGTTTTAATTTTAAATAAATATTACCCCGGTTCATCCTGGCGCATTCAGCTAATAATCAAAAACTCGCTGTGAATCGCATTAGCTTGCTGGTCGGATATTACCATTACGTGTCCTCTCTATTTTGATTTATATGCTCTCTGGCTATACCCAATCAACCGCTTTTAGCAAAACTTTTAAAAAATATTAATTTTTTACTGGTGTAGTAATTATTGGGTGGCTGGAAAGTTCAACACACTTACGACATAATTTTTAGAATCCATATCGGCCAAATTCTCTACCAGCACCCGGCACGCTTCTTCCTGGCCCCAATGGGCAGCCGCGTGAAGAGGCGACCACCCGTCAACGTCTTGTGAATCTATGTCTGCGTTGCACTGAAGCAAAATCCTAAAACATTAGTTGACTATTGGTAAGAAAATCAGTGGAAAAGTCTCTAGGCCAAAAAAAAAACAAGATTTCTACAGATTTAAAGATATCAAAAAATTACTTCTCCTAATCCTAATAAAAGTTTTATTTAATTCTCATTGGCCAACTTCAAAACTTTGCATTGTTTTGGTAAATAATTGTCAATAAACTAATCCTCTAAATTTCTTTTTCACTTTCTTCTATGAAACTTCAGGAGAAAGGAGAAAGATAAACCAAATTAATCAAACTAAACCAAAACACGAAACGCGCCAACACGCACGAACACCTGCTCGGTATGGCATCGGCCGTTATCGAGAAGTTCGATTCTTTACTAGGCCAGTCAAGAGAAATTAATTCTTGACAATAGAGCAGTAATTTATGCACTCTTACCACTTGACAAAGTGTATTAAATACATAAATATGTAGAGAGTGTGGACGCTGCATATAGTAAACGGTGCGTTGACACTCTCTGGGATTTAGAATTCAGTGGTGAACACATTCGTCTGTTGTAGGAGGCGACTACATGTGGTCTTGACCGATAGGTAAACGGGAAGTTTGACAACAGCGATTTAATCTTTTAACTCCAAGATCGCTGCAGGGTCTGATAAGAGTTGTTAAATATTAAAAAATAAATATTTTGTATATTTTTTTTAATGGATGTCCTATTTTGTTGTTTAATTCCCAAAAAATATCCAAATCATTTCCAACTTGTCAATATTTTTGAATAGCAAGACAGATGAAATCAGCCAAGAATATATCAGGAGTGGGAATGCCAGGCAAGCCAAATAGCTAATCCAGGCCTTCAGCTAGTCAAAAAGAGACTGTGCCGGAAACGCAGAGATATAGAGCCTCTGATAGGAGCCCTTACTGGACACTGTGCGCTCCAAGAGCACCTAGCGAGGATGAAGGTAAAGAATTTGCAGATAATGCTGGAAGGAGAATGAATCCTCGAGAGAAGGAATCTTTCAATAGGAATTTAAGCCAGAACACCTTCTGACGATCAAATACACATCCGGACCTTTATCCAAAGGATACGAAGGTGCGAGCGTGGGAGAGTGGATATGCTGGGAACAGAATGAATCCACATTCCACTACCTTGCAAGATGTCCAGCCTACAGAGGAATCACAGAAGGAATCTTTCAAGAAGAAGAATTTGAGGCAAAACACCTTCTGACGATCAAATGGTTGGACATCCTGATCTTCATCAAAAGTACAGGAAGGTTCGAGCATGGGATAGTGGATATGCTGGGAGGAGAATAAATCGTCATTCCACTACCTTCAAGACGTCCAGTCTACAGAGGAATCAGAGAAGGAATCTTTCAAGAAGAACTTGAACCAAAACACTTTCTGACGATCAAATGGTTGGACATCTTGACCTTTATCCAAAGGACACGTAGGTGCGAGCGTGGGATAGTGGAAATGCTGGGAGGAAAATAAATCCTTATTCTACTACCTTGCAAGATGTCCAGCCGACAGAGGAATCAGAGAAGGAATCTTTCAAGTGTAAGAATTTGAGCCACAACACCTTCCGACGATCAAATGGTTGAACATTCCGACCTTTATCCAAAGGACACGTAGGTGCGAGCGTGGGATAGTGGAAATGCTGGAAGGAAAATGAATCCTTATTCTACTACCTTGCAAGATGTCCAGCCTACAGAGGAATCAGAGAAGGAATCTTTCAAGTGTAAGAATTTGAGCCAGAACGCCTTCCGACGAACAAATGGTTGGATGTTTTGACCTTTATCCAAAGAACAGGAAGGTACGAGCGTGGGATAGTAGAAATGCTGGAAGGAGAATTAATCGTCAGTCCACTACCTTGCAAGATGTCCAGCCTACAGAGGAATCAGAGAATCTTTCAAGAGGAAGAATTTGAGCCAGAACAACTTACAACAATCACATAGTTGGACAACCTGACTTTTATCCAAAGGAGAGAAAGGGTTGAGTGTGGAAGTGTGAGGGGGTGGTCTGGGGGACATTAAATTTGTAATCGTCATTTGGTGACCGAATACGACAGCTGAGGTTTATGCTACAGATCAACTTACTTCATGACATCTAAATAGCCCTTGGCAGCGGCCACGTGCAAGGGCGTAGCACCGGTTTTCGCGTGGGCCTCGTTTACTAAGGAACTTTTCGTCGCTAACCATTCTTTGGCGTCTCGGAGCATGGCTATCTCTTCGTCGTTGCGTGCCGCATCGCAGTCGATACCTGCCATTCAAAGAGAAATGTCACATGTCATTAATTTACATCCACATTTCCACCGGTTCCAAACAGATAAATCAAGAACCTTATTTCATGGCCAGAGTTCCACTCTGGCTAATTCGGGACAGATCAATTACCCAAATCAAGAAAATTGCTACGTAACTAATGGATCCAAAATGTTGTCAACAACAACACATATTTTATCGAATTATTCTCAACTAAAAAGTCAGTTAACTGTCTTTCATATTCACACCAAACTGACAGAAAATCCATCCAATAGTAGGCTAAAGGCTAAAGACTGAAAAGATGGAAGTTAACTGGCTTTTTAGTTGATAACGGTACTGGATGGTGTGCAGTGTTGACCATATTGTATGCTAGTGCAAGAGTTGGTTCGGGGCCAATAAAGACGGTTTGGGCCGCGTCCATCAGCAGTGGAGAGAATTACCAGGACTGGCACATTCAAAAGAATTCATTACAGAACCCTGTAGGAAGAGACCATTACACAGAATGGGTTTCAGCAGGGGCACCGAATGCAGACTGTCTGGAAGATGACCAGGCGGCTACACATGTACTGGGCACTCAAAAATGAGCCACAATAGACCACCAGCACGGTCGCAATGGAAAGTGCCAAACACAAATCAATCAATTGAATCCGAGACAGATTAGTATGTAATGTTGGAGTTAAAATTAAATGGCCTACCTCTTTTCTGAATCTCATCCCTCAAAAAGTTCTCCATTTTCGAGCATTCCGCAATGTCGATGGGTAGTTCGCCATCATTGTTGACGGCGGCCACACTCGCCCCCCTTTCTATGAGATATTTGGCTATGTAGAGGAAGCCGCAGCTCGCCGTGGCGTGGAGGGGGGTCCAACCCTCGTTGTCGCCCCGGTTCACGTCTGCCCCCTGGTCGACTAGGAATTCTACCATGTCTAGGTTGTCGTCAATGCATGCCTAAAAATTGGTGTCAAAAATTTTTTACAAGCTTTATTTAACATCACATGTATGTTAGTTGCTTGGCCCAAATCTTGCAAAGCAATTTTGACTAACATCTACATATCCGATCAACTTCAAATTTGTGTGTGTGCAGTTCCGGTGACAATACAATATTATGAAATGGGGGGTCGTTAAGGGGGATAAAAAGGACAAGCTGTTACGAATATACAGTTTTTAGTTTTAAAATTTGGAGGGGCAGGTTGTTAAGAGAGTGATATTATGAAGTTGATGGGGGATGGAAAACTAATTTTCAATCAGATTTTCACAGCTGCTCTCTCTTCAGAGAAGGGGGGAACCAAACAAGTCCAATTTCGTTTAAAATTGGTTTACAGTTTAATGTAGAGGATTACGAGTATGCGATAAGTTTTTAAAAATTACCCCCTTCTTGGTATGGGGGGAGGCGGTAACATTTACCTTTTTGATCGCTTTTATTATGGTATCAAAAAGCTTTTTTAGTGCCTTTTATAAAAGCTTTTTGCTTAAATGTATTTGGTACTAATTTTAAATTTTTTTAAAGAATAAAGGGCCTTTTTGAATGTTTTTCTGATATTAAAGAGAGATCCACATGTATGCAGAACATATTAATGTCTTTTTTTACCCATTGCAGAAGTTTTAAAAAAAGTTAAAAGGACATTTTTGGATAGCAATATTTAATTAAAAAAAAAATCATTATCTTGAGAACCAAAATTTTAGCACGAAATATTAGAATACAGGTTCAAAAAATAAAGTGAAAATCGCCAAAATGTCATTTACTACCTTTTCACTCGCATATATCTATATAGTCTAGACTTTGATTAATTTTTATCGAATTATTACAAAGATAGAAAACAAAAGTAAACAAATAATTATCCAGATGTCATTTTTTATGTTACTTTTGGAATAATATTATCGTTATCAACAAACACAATGTTTACACTAGGTTCTTGTTGTATCAACACTGAGTTAAATCCGTGAGAAACCGTTTTAAATACCAATTTTGTTCTGAAAATTGAAACACTTCAGAATTTAATGCCACACCTAAAGTTTTAATAAAATATAGGGTGGCCCAAAAAAAAACCGGGACTTTTTTGACTGTCCATTACTTACAAAAGTTTTTGTCCGATCCGAAAATTTAAGAATTTGATTGGCAATTTATTATGGCGGATATTTTAAAAAGGTAGGTATATTTTACCCCCCTCCCCCTGCTATTTTTTAGTGTGAGCCACTGGTGAAAAACTTAACTTTTGCGTATGGAGCTTTATCTTTCCCCAATGCACTCTTGTTTAAAAAAAAACCGCATACATGCATTTTTCCCTATTATTGTGGTTGCCAAACCACGATTTTTGCCTCAAGTGGGAAATGAATGGTACAAGAAATTTTTTTGCTGATTTTGTTAGCCAAGATGCTCTATTTTAAGAATGCGATTGATGCCACTCTGGCAGCCTTGGGCATTTTGAAAAATCCAAGATCGCGGCCATTTTGTGTGAAAAAATTACAGAAAAATATATCTGAACAAGATATTGGTGTGTGGAATATCATTTCACTTGGATTTGAGTCGTCTAAATCCAAATCCGGTATTATTTTTATTCTCCTTACCTCAACGGAGGGGAGGTTCATTTTATGAAAAAAATCGACCTACTAACATAGGCATGTAATACATCAATTATAGGGTTTTTGGTCAGCTGAATACAAATCTGTAGTTAAAATAAAACATTGGTAGTAATTTAAAGGAGTGGGGGGGTATTTATGCGGTAAGCTGTAAAACTGTTTATTTGGAGACTTAACGAACTTATTTTATTCAAGTTTTGTTGCAGATTTCGACAGCTCCGCTCAACCCTGTTATAAAACTAATTAATTATTTTTGTGGCCGTGGTCAAAAAATCAAAAAAATCAAAACAGAAGCATATATGCATGAGATACATCAATTATGGGGGAAAATATTTGGCTGTAACTTGAAGAAGTGTGGGGTAATTTATGGGGTAAACACGAAATTGAGACTTGGAGAATACTTATACATCTTGAATATTTCAAAATGGTGGATGATGCCCAAATGACATCAATTATTTTTATAATGGGGTTGAGCAGAGCTGTTGAAATCTGTAAAAAAACTTAAATAAAGTTTGTTCATTAAGTCCCGACATAAACAGTTTTACTGTTTGCCCCATAAACACGCCCCCACCACCCCAGATTAACCACATATTTGAATTTAGCGAACCCAAAACCCCTAAAATTCATGTATTACATGTCTATGTTAGTAGGTCGATTTTTTTCATAAAATCAACCTCTCCTCCGTTGGGATACCCCCCAGAACAAAAATAATACCGGATTTGGATTTAGGCGACTCAAAGTCGACTAAAATGATGTGCCTATATTATGTTCAGACATTTTTTTCTCTATTTTTTTTCACTTAAAAATGGGCGCCATTTTGGATTTTTCACAATGCCCAAGGGTGCCAGAGTGGCATCAATCGGATTCTTAAAATAGAGCATCTGGGCTAACCAAATCAGTGAAAAAATTTCTTTTACCATTTATTTCCACTTTTTTTTTATTTCCTCCAGACTATATCTCAAACTTGACTTTTTATTAGTGTATACAAACGCACCACCACCAAAAATGCGTCTAAATAAAAAAAATGCTTTAATTTATAACAAATAACTTTATTACCCGACTACGCAATGCAAAGGAGGGTTTTGAGTTTAGTTTCTTGTTTCTAAAACCAATGTTTTAATCTCGGAAACCTTTATGCTCGGATATAATTATTTAATGATACGAAAACTCAACATTTAAACAGAAAATAAATATATTTAAAAACAATCTTTATTTTGAGTAACTATCACTCGAGTTAAAGAAAACGGCTGGTCTATAATGAGGGCGGCCACTCATTTTGGAGTTGATAAAATGACGATAATAAAATGAAAAAATTGAAAAAAAACACAACGGATTGGAAACAACTAAATATTAAATATTACTTAAAACAACGACAAAAATTAGTATTTTCAATAACACTCTGAATTGATGAATTGCATCGCTTAACTCTTCAGCATTTTGTGGTCTCCAGTTTCTCTGATAAATAATTTTGACAAGTCGGCCCCATATATTTTCTATTGGGTTGAGATCAGGGCTGTTGGATGGCCAAATAAGAGTTTGAATATTCAAAATTCAAACCACTGTCGAACAACATTAGCCGTGTGCACGGGACAGTTGTCCTGCTGGTAAACGAAGTCGTTGTTTTCGTAAAACGTCTGCACAGATGGCTTTGCCAAAACATACCCAAACCTCTAGCGCTAAACCAGCCCCACATATTCACTGAAAAATGTCCAGCTTTCTTAATTTGGTTGGTGTATTTTGGATCAAACCTAGAATTTGGTGGACGATACACTAAAATTATTCTGCTGCTCGAAGATAACTGAAATATCTTTTCACCTGTGAAGACTAAGGACATTAATCCTAGAGCAAGCTCATTACCCTCTCCACATAGGCCGATCAGCTCTTATCGTTTTAGTGTCCTTTTATCCACCTTCGCCGCCATTTTGACAGAAAACTAATGGATTATCTGTCACTTTTGAGTGAAAATGGCGGCGAAGGTGGATAAAAGGACACTAAATCGGTATGAGTTGATCGGCCTATCTGGAGAGGGTACTGGCAAGCTCTAAAAGAAGTGAAGTCTGACATTTATTTTGACACTTGCGTTGTCATTTTTGATTTGTTTGCCTCGCTTTTGTCATTGACGGCTCGTTATTATTGTAAATAGTTTTTTTTATCAAACGATTTAGTTTTATTATTTATTCCTGTGTGTGTGTGAGTTCAGCTCTTTCAAGTACCTATTAAAGGTAAGTTATAATAAGTGAAGAAGTATTTTTATTAGGAAAATCAAACAGCAATAGAAGGAGAGCTTGGCTGGAAGCCTTCGGACAAGACTTTAAGGAGCACGAAAAAAGGATTTGTGGGGCAAGTTTTATAACAGTACCTATTTTTGCCCCGAGGATAGTGCTTAATAAAGTGGAAGTATAAATTCGATTCCTTGTGTATTTGCATGCCTGGTGTGTCCCGTTTTATATTCGAAATTAGTAAAAAAATTATTACGGCGTTGTTAAAGTTGATCTTTAGTCGAGTTTAGCTATTCTTGGTAAAAAAAAATCATTTTTTAAAGATATAGGTATATAGTTATTTAGTTTATGGTAAGAATTTAAGTACTTCTTTTGGGGCAAGTATTCCTAGGAAAAACTAGTTTCGATTAGGTCAGTTGGATTAGGTCAGATTAAAATCTAATCTAAACTTATATAATTTAGTCTAATCTAATATAGAGTTAACAGTTATAACTAGTTTTTACTAGGAAAAACCGGGTTTTAACGGTAACATATACTACTACTCCGCTGTATTGGTAAGATTTTAAACATTATAAATCTAATGTGGTTTTAAGTTCATTTGAATAATTTAGATAACTTTAATCAGTTTTATGTAATTATTACGGAATAATTATATTTTTTTACGTATAAGTATAAATATAATAGTCAAAAGAAAAAACTGTTTTAATTCTTACTTGAAACACAGTGACACAAAATGTGTTATTAGTACACCATCAACATACCAAAAAATTTAGTTGCTATTTGGGTCCTAAAACACCTACATCTACAAAAAAAGGATTTTCTGTCGGTCTGCACTCATGATAGAGAAGGCATTATGTATTATGATTTTAACCAAAATTTGGTACCAAAGCGTTTTTTTGGCCACCCACCAAGTAAATTTTGGATAGAATGATGTGGGTTTAGGAAGAGAAAAGTGTGAAATAGTTGAAAAAATTGTAACTTTGAAATAAACATTTTTCTGCAGTTTGGTTCAAATTACTAAGAGCTTTAATTTTTGAAATATTTAAAAGAGGTGTTAAAATATATTTATAAAAACATAATTTTTGAAGCAAAGAAGCAGATATCAATATACGTTTCCAGATTTTAGTTCCTGTGAATAGTACTTAACTAAAAATTTTGTTGTCCGGTTTTACAGAGGGTTTACCCAACTTTTCATATTGATAATTTATTCATAACTTTAGTAATTCTGAATGCTTGTCGTTTTACTTATTTATCAAAATACAGAAAACTCGGACTAAGAGTAAAATCTGTTAGATTTATAATTTTTGAGTATATTTTTTACTTTAGTAACCCCCGACTGTATGATAATGGACTAGTCGTGCTTTCGAGAAATACTTTCTTATCGTATTTATCATTCATTAAAATATTTAAAATAAGAACGAGCCGCCCATGACAAAAGCGAGGCAAACAAATCAAAAATGACAACTCAAACTTTCAAAGTAATGTTACGCTTCGCTTCCTTTAGAGCTTGCTCTAGGATTAGTGTCCTTAGTGAAGACAACCCTCTTCCAGAAGTCATCATCATTTTTTTGCAGCAACTTGACAGTAAATCTCAGATTTTTTAATCCTTCTGTTAATAGTTGATAAGGAACCTGGAAACCTCGTTACATTAGATGGTTCAACGGATGTGGCCAAACGATTTTGTCTGAGGTGGTCGATAAGCCTTTCATCTTGTATCTAAGAAATTACAGGCTTCCGTTCTGATGTTTTCTATTCATCGAATTATTTTGTATCCAGTGCTTTTTCCATCGTACTATCGTCATTTTAGACCGGCCGTCCTCTATATATCGAGTGATAATTTGTGCTTTCGGGTCAAACCATATCAAATCAACCAAAAAAAAGGCACTTTTCGTTTTGACCATCTCCGATTTTGATGATTTATGGTACACTTATTCTTCTGATCCAAAAACTTAAAAATCCAATCCAAATTAAATTTTTTGGATAAGCGGTTTTTGTTTTAATGATTTTTGAAAATAAAGAAATTGACCAATATGCCCTTGACAGGCACTTACAAAAATAGCAATATCTCAAAAACTATTGGTCCTATAGAAGCGAGTTATAGCTTATTTTGAAGGTTTTTTTAAAGACCTTTTTAACGATGTGTATCACTATGTAATTTTTTGTTTTTATTTTTTTTTTTAAATTTTTTAATATTTTTTTTTTGAAAAATCTTGAAAACACCATTTTGATTTTTTTTCAAAAAAATACTATTTTTTTTCAGTATTTTTTTAATATTTTTGGAAAATTTCAGGATGGAGAAGTTATTGGTTCTATTTTTAAAAAAATAATATAAAAAAACCTTGCAGGAAAAAACCATACATTTTTTGATAAATACCTATATATTTACTCTTTATATCTAAAAACTTGTCAATTGCTCCCAGTCTTGTAAATAAGATACATAAAAGGTTTTTCCAAACTTGTTTATTCCTGCAAATTTTGAGTATTTCTTCAATTGTCCTCCCCTCCACCCAAGATCACTGCTTTTTGGACAAATGTGAGATATGCCCAGGAACTGAGAATTTAAAAAACTTTTTGAATCAAAAGTTCGAAGAAGCAATGATTGACAATGTGACTTTTAAGAAGTGGATATCTGTAGATAGATGCAATATGGAGACATTAATTAAACCAGCAGAGGACTTCATTGAAGAATTTTCAAACGACTTGATTAAATTAAAATCTCATTCTTTTTACACTCACATGCAAAAAGAATACTACAATGAGGTAAAAGACAATTTAAAAAAGGGGGAAGCACTAATCACATGCGACTTCGCTGAAAATTATTCATTTATTTTGCAGGATGAATTGCAGTCCTATCACTGGACAAATAGCCAGGCAACCCTACATCCTTTTGTAATAAATTACAAAACTCGTGAGGGAAAACTGGGTCATTTAAATTATATATTTATTTCAGACTGTTTGGTACACAACACTGTGGCATTTCATCTTTTTTTAAGCCACCTTATGCCTGAACTAAAGAGGCAAATTGATAATTTAGACAAAATTATCTATTTTTCAGACGGCTGTCCCGCACAGTATAAAAATAAAAAAAAATTTGTTAATATTACGTACCATCTCGAGGAATTTAAAATTAAAGCAGAATGGAATTTTTTTGCCACCTCCCACGGGAACAGATTATGACCCTCGAAGATCTTTTTAAATTTGCAACAGAAAACATTCCTGGTATAACATTTAAATATTGTTCATTAAATGACTACCAGCAACATGAAAAGTTTTTGGAAAAAAGATACCTGGAAGCACAATCGATACCTGGGACTCAAAAATTGCACTCGATTATCCCCCTCAGTAATGAAAAAATTATTACAAAATCATTTTCACTAAGTAAAGAGGAAAATATTCAAGTCTTTTTGCAACCTGTGGTTTGTCAAACACAGAAATTGAAAACTTCGACTCCGGTTTTGTAACCATAAACTATGACTGTCTTTGAAAAAATATAGAAAGCGGGGAATTAAAAGTTAGTTTTTTACATCCTCATGGTCCCTCTCCGTCTTTTTACTTTCCAAAGCCAAAAGCTGATATATTGGTCATAGATCAAAATTCTCTTTTAAGACGGGTCAACCCAAACACTGGTAGGACATATACGCTAATTGCAGAAGAAATGACAGATTCCTCAAATATTTTACAAAAAAAATTAGCAACCTAAATATTTTTTATTGTAAATTTTCTATTATTCTTACTTTTCATTTTTTCGTTATACCCATATTAGGTAAATTAGCCCTGTATTAAATATCTTATAATTTTTTTAAAGTATGACTCCATTATTTCTCCATCCTAAAATTTTCCAAAAATATTAAAAAAAAACATTGAAAAAAAAAAGAAATATTTTTTTGAAAAAAACTAAAAAATGGATTTTTGAGGTTTTTCTAAAAAAAATGTTTTTTTAATTAAGAAAAAAAAATTAAACAAACTATATTGTGTCACACATCTTTAAAAAGGTCTTTAAAAACCCATCAAAATGAGCTATCACTCGCTTCTATAGGATCAATAGTTTTTGATATATTACTATTTTTGTAAGTGTCTGTCAAGGACATATTGGTCAATTTCTTGATTTTCAAAAATCAATAAAACAAAAACGCCTTATCCAAAAAATTTGATTTTTTTGGATTTTTGAATTTTTTGATGAGACGAATAAGTGTACCAAAAATCATCAAAATCGGAGATGGTCAAAACTATTGCCTCGTTGACTTGATATGGTTTGACCCTTTCGTAAATGTTGTAATTTGCGGCATTTTTGACTTATTGATGAAAATCAGTGCGTTTGTTGCAATTTTAAAACCTTGGCTTTTCAAAATGGTCAACATTATTAAAATTGGACAAATAAATCCCAAAGTATAGCCAAGCAAAAAGCTTCGTATTTTTTAACCGATTTTAACAAGCGATACCTCAGTACAGTCAGGAAAAATAAAGCTCTATAAACAAAAGTTAAGTTTTTCAACAGTGATACACATAAAAAAACTCCAGGGGGGGCGGTCAAAAAAATTTATTTTTAAAAAAGGTAAATTTTGGCATAAAATTCTTAAATTTTAAAGTCTTGGCTTTTTAAAATAGTTAAGTAATGGACGGTCAAAAAAGTCCAGTTTTTTTAGGTCATCCTATATATAAAAAAATAAATCTTAATAAAATTTAAATTTTTAAAAGGGCATTAAACTATGTAAGATATCCCTTTAATGTGGGACATCATTTCAAAAAATTAAAGAAAAAACGTTGTCTGACTGGACATAAAGAAATCATATACAAAGTCTCGAAGGTGACGTTATCATAATTTTTTTTAGGCCTGGGTGTGAGGACTATATAATTTAGTCGCTGTTATTTTAGAAAGTCAAGTTTAATCTGGGTTTAAATTTATCAGAATTAATTTCAATTACGGGATCTCAAGTCTGGGAGTCCAAAACATAATTATGACAATTTAAAATTTACTTAGTTAGGTCAGAGTTCAACGAATGATGAACCTGTCATCAAAACGAAGAAAAACAATTTAAAACAATAATAATAAAACCTGACTGTTTAAGATATACTTAAACGTCAAAAACGCCTCATAAGCTTACATTTTGATATTGTTTTTGATAAAGAACCCCGCACACAAACACCAATAAATTTGGATCTCGGTCGAATTTAACAATATTCTGGTATATTGTAGTGCAAGTCAATATTAGAAAACTGTATAAGTTTAAATCAGTTTGTATGATCAGTTTCTGAGATATTTGCAAGTAAAGTCGAGAAAAATGATGGTAAATGAACGAAACTCAGTCGAATCATCTTAGCATGACTCGAATAAAAAGTTTTTTTACTAGCCCCTGTATACAAACTGTCTAACTGAAGCATAAAATATTTCTACAGGGTGAAACTACATTATATGGAGAATTTAATTTCGTCTCTATTTTGGTTTAATTTATTTAAGAAATATGTTTTTTTTTTGCGATTGGAATATAGCCCTGTTGGGCTTTTTTCCCGAATTTACGTGCAAATATCTCAGAAACTAATCATACAAACTGATTTAACCCTACACTACAAAATACTAGAATATTATTAAATGCGACCGAGATCCAAATTTATTGGTGTTTGTGTGCGGGGTTCTTTTCAAAAATGTTGTGTGCTTAGACCAGAATAAATAATAATAGTAAGCTTTATGGGCCTTTAAAACTATATCTTTCCCAAAGTTACTTACTCCACAAATATCATACAAAATTTTGTAATTATTTCGGAATTAAGTGACCCATAAATTTGGGTTTTAATGCTTTTCGAACTTGTTATTTTACGAGCATAAAAAAGAGAACAAAAAATATATTTGAATACGCGCCATAAATATGTAACCTCAAAGTTTGCATTCGATTCTCAATCGTAACATGGAGTGCAAATTGGGTAAATTTTTTTTAAAATATAATATATATATAATTTTTGATTTGTTACGATCCGAAAATGTTGTAAAAATTCAGTCCTTTAAATAAATAATGTCCTACAAAAACATTCCAAATTCATTCCAATTTTTCCTCTGGAAAGGATTCCCTAAAGCTCTTCGATAGACAGGAGTAAAAATTGAGGCCTCAAGAGTTTTTAGAAATATTATAGCTGTAGCAAGCCCATTTAGTTTATATACGTGTTTTATAGATAGACACATCTGTTTTTAGATAGATCTATCCAACATATCGAATATTGAGTCAGAGACTAATTTAAGCAACTATTTTTACCAACCGAATTTATTTTTAATGTTTTGTCTGTGTTAGGACTGGCTGGTCAACAACTTGCTAGATACGTAAAACAGTGGCGTACCCAGGAATTCGTTGGGGTAGGGGGTGAGGGGCAAAAGTTTAAACAAAATATTTTTATAAATATTTATCAGGGTCTAATATTTTGTAAGACATGACAAAAACCGAGACAGACACGTAAATTAACATTTTTTCCTGATTTAAGTTTATTAAATGCAACCAAAGGTCGTAATTTTATTAACAAATCGTCCTTGATGCGGTCTCTATCTATATAAAGTTTGAATTTTCGTTTTTTTCCACCCAGGATCTTTTGATCTCTTGTTTTTGGATTATTTTCGGTTTAAGTAACTGATTTGGAGGTTTTTTAACTTCTTTTTCTTCTTTCTTTTTTGTTTTAATTGCCTTAGGAACATAACCCTATTGGAAATATTAACACGCCGCCGCCGCCGGGGCGAACCCGTATTTCACGTTTTTCCACGGGGAATTTCGCTCACCTCACCCAACACCGTACTCAACTAAAAAGCCTGTTAACTCCTTCCCCCTCAGTGCCCTTTAGCCTATCGTGGCTGCCATTTTTATAACCAAATTGACAAGTAAAACATGGATTTTCTGTCAGTTTGGTGTCAATATGGCACCGATCATAGGCCAAAGGATACTAAAACGAAAATGAGTTAACTGGCTTTTTAGTTAAGAACGGTGTTGCCTCACCTCACAGTCGGTCAAGAATAAGCGTCCAGGTGAATTAGAAGTACTATCATAAGGCACCACCAGCTTAGTATGCCTGACAGCTTAAAATTCAGTGTGACATCCCTAAAAATGCCACAGATACCAACATTTACAAAAGTTCAAATTACCACTCGAGTTATAGAAGACGGCTGGTCTATAAGAAGAGCGGCCACTCATTTTGGAGTTGATAAAATGACGATAATGCGATGGAAAAAGCGCTGGATTGAAGATAATTCTACGGATAGGAAAAATTTTGCAATCAAGCAGCAGGGTAATTTTAGTTTATCGTCCACCAAATTCTAGATTTGAGCCCGAACATACAAACCAAATTAAAAAAGCTGGACATTTTTCTGTAAACATGTGGGGCTGGTATAGATGTTTGGTTTTTTTTTGGAGAATCGAAGGAAGATTCAATAGTGAACGATATATTGAAATCTTTGAAAACGTTATGCTGCCATCTGTACAGGCTTTACATGAAAATAATGACTTCGTTTATCAGCAGGACAATTGTCCATTACACACGGCTAATGTTGTTCGCCAATGGTTTCAGAATAATAATATAGAAACACTTCCTTGGCCAGCCAACAGCCCTGACCTTAACCCAATGGAAAATATATGGCGTCGAATCGTTAAAATAATATACCAAAGGAATTGGAGACCACGAAATGCTGAAGAGTTAAGCGATGCTATTTATCGCGAATTGGATCAGCTCTCAGAAGACCATCAGGATTTTCAAAATTTAACCTTTTCAATGCATAGACGTTTGCAGGTTGTAATAGAGAAAAATGGTGATCCTATTAAATACTAAATTATTTATTTTAGTTCTTTTTTTAAGCTAAAATAATTAGTATTAAGTTTACCATCGTTTTTGTCCTAATCCAAGTTTCCTATTTGTCGAATTGTTTTCAATCCAGCGCTGTTTCCATCGTATTATTGTTATTTTACCTCTCCAAAATGGGTTACCGCCCTCTTTATAGACCAGCCTTCGTCCGTTACTCAAGTGATAATTTGATATTGTTCAATAAACACTTTACTAAAACATTATTTTTGCTGATTGTTTAGTATTATGCAAAATTTAATATAAACATAAGGTTGCCTTTAATTTAAGTAAAAAAGTATTTTCAGTTTTAGATACCTTTTTTAAACAATATGACAAATTGTCGTACTTTTGAAGTTTTTAGGCATTTTAGGTGGTAGTCCGTATATATTATACACTTTTAGAAAGGTCAATTTTGTGACTGCATGTATGCGTTTTTTTTAAATCAAGTGTACCACTGCAAAACGATGCCTATTTGTGAGTGATTTAAAGACACAAAAACGGCATAGATTTGACAACACTGCTTTGCTATTTTTTTGAAAGATCAACAGTAGGTGGCATCACGAATACCATTTCGAGTGAGATCGTGCAGGGTTCAGAACACGGTACGAACACCATATGTGAGAAAAGTATAACTTATTAGGAACGTAACCATTTATTAATGCTTCTTTAAAAGGTTTTGCTGCTCGGCTTCATGCTTTATGGATTGCAATGTCTCGAAATTAAAAAGAATCTAAAGAAAAATCATTATTCAACATAAAAAAAATAAAAAATGTCCGTATTATTTTTATCACTTGACATGTATCAATATATTGGCCGCATCTTCCATTAGACAAGTAGCCGGTGGCTATATATGCGGAACCTGAATTCCAATACTCCAATCGAACCCACTTCAGTTTCCTTGGGCCTACTAAATTACGTGACTTTGGCGTTTCAGAATTCCGGCAGAATATTTTTTACAAAGAAAAAGACCATAACTTTTTTGTTATCAGATAATAGAATTTATAAAAATCTACAACCGTATCCAAAGGATTCTTCAAAATTTGGTGTATTTTTTTCAAAAAATAAAAAAATCCAAAAATTGCTGTTACAGATTTCTGTATTATCGACGAGGCTAAAGAAAAAGCAAGGTAAGATTTTTTACTATTGTTAGCCGTATTTATTTTATTTCGAAAATGAGAGAGTCCAGCAAAAACCTGTCTGGATACTCGTTTCCGATATTCTGCCCGTTAAAGATTGGTCCAAAAACAGGAAAGCAGTGTTGTCAAATCTATGCCGTTTTTGTGGCCTTAAAGTTGGAAATCAAAGTCTATGATGATGTTTAATGATTTTTGGGGAGGGTGACCAGTGAAACCACTAATGAACCCACGCTGGTTGCCCAGGATCTTTTGATCTTTTGTTTTTGGATTCTTTTCGGTTGAAATAACTGATTTGGAGATTTTTTAACTTCTGTTTCTTCTTTCTTTTTTGTTTTTCTGTATCTTTTATTTCACACTGCATTGTAATATGCTCCATTACGTTATCGGTTTCAGTCTGGGAAATGACACAAGCCCGGTAAAGTGACTTTACCGGACTGAAAGTGAAATTTAGTGTTTCAACTAATTTCTAACCAATTTTTATTAATGCAAGTTACAATAAAGTTACTTAAAAACGTTAACGGCAATAGTGCAGTTTGAATTATTTGAAATATTTACAGGGACAGCATCAGGTACCCTTGTTTAATAAATGCCCCCTTTTAGAGTGGTGTGCCGAACCCTTATCCATGAATGAGGTCCGGCACACCAGGTGATTTTTGGTCTGGTGGTACTACTACATCATATACAGACCGCTTCAAGCTACTGCGAACATAGGGCGGAAGAAGTCTAATTTGCCAGTGTACGTACATGCAGAGACACCGCACGCCTATCAGTGAAGCAACCAATACTCAGGCTTGCGATCACCACTTGCATGACTTTCCTTTGGTATTTAGTACGCCTCTAACCACGGTGCTGTGTGGAGCCTAGTCAATGAAACCGGAATTTGGTCAATAAATACGCAAATTTTTATAACGTAATTTTCTTATTTTTTGTCACTGGTAAATAAGAGCGTTTTATTGTCAACTGCTCAGATTTATCAGTGACGACGTGTTACAATGAAAATAATAAGGAGAAACAAAATAAAAGCAAGTTCTCAAAATAAAATAATACATTCTAAAAACCAAAAAGATTCTCCCAGTCAAAAAAAAATTAAAGCAAATGTTCGAAAAGTCCTCCTTGCTCGGCTAGACAATATCCGAGCCTACTATAAAAATCCCTTCTAACGTTTCCAAGCATGTTAGGGGTGATAATTTGAAAAGCTTCTTCAAAAACAGATAGAAGTCATTAGGAGCAAGATCGGGAGATCGAGCTGGCCATAAAATAGTTCCCCGTGTACTTATAACCCGATTAGGAAATACATTATCAAGATATTCCCTAACAAGGCCAACATTGTGAGCGGAACAACCATCTTGTTGAAACCATGTTTCACCAAATCTTACACCTAACAACTGCCTAGCAGTTGGAATTATGTGCTGCTGCAGTAGATCCAAGTATCTAGGACCATTCAAATTACAATTGCCGTTAATAAAAAATGGCCCAATTACGTGTTCCCCTATAATACCCCCCCCCCAAACATTTAGTTTTTGGGGATACTGTGTTCTTACGTCAAAATACAAATGCAAATTTTCCCTCGACCAATATCGAACGTGTGTGACCATTTGACTAGATAGTCTCTGCACTTTTTCGGCAACTTCGTAGACATCCATTTTTGGTTTTAAAAATGTATTATTTCAATTAAGAACTTACCCATCTGTTTCTCGAGCAAGGCAGAAATTAAACAAAATAATAAAAACAAAATGAATCTCCAAAAGATAACACTGCAGCGTGCTTCGAATCCACCTCGGTCGTACGGCACGGAGAGTAAATTGGACTTGATTCCCCCTATGTTCGCAGTAGCTTGAAGCGGTCTGTATGTGAAAATGGTGTGGCTTACCCTATCCATCACGTGATCTCTAAATTACCCACCATTTCCGTGCGGAAAGTGCCACTTTTCCGCACGCTGTGCGCGAAAAAAATTTTTCACCCACGATGTTGTGCAAAAAAAAAAATTTCACGCACGCTGTTGTGCAAAAAAAAAATTTCACGGACGCTGTTAAGCACGCTTGTTTGAGCACGCTGTTACTCAATGATGAATCTTTCAATGTTACCGTGATTAACCAATTTTGACAATTGTCTGTACTTTTGACAATTGTCTGTACCGAGGTCTGTACTAATATTTATTTAGTTCCGTTGAGACAATAAAGAGTTTGGAATTTGATTTTAATAGTTAGTAGTTTTGACTATTTTTTCATTTTTAGTCTGCTAGGTTTAACTAAAATAATGACAAAATATTTTGATATTCCGCACGCCGCGCACGTAGGAAAAATTTTAAAAAAAACCTAACGCGTGCGGAAAGTATTTTCCGCACTTACGGCTTGCCCGAACTCCGCTGGCGCGTCGTTCGTGCAAACGCCGGTGCGTGCGGAAAAGTATAACTTTCCGCACTTGTTAGGTAAATAACTATTACTGCGAACGCTTGTACTATTCACCAGTTTAAAATAGCTGACGGTATACATCAAACTGATTTTGACAATAATTTCATCAATAAGTCAAAAATGCTGCAAATTACAGCATTTACGAAACTATAAATTGTCACTCGAGTTATAAAAGACGGCTTGTCTATAAGGATAGGGGCGACTCATTTTGTGGTTGATAAAATGACAATAGTAGGATGGAAAAAGCGCTGGATACAAAATAATTCGATGAATAGAAAACAAGGATCAGGACGAAAGCCTGTACGTTCTGAGATACAAGATGAAAGGCTTATCGACCGCCTCAGACAAAATCCTTTTGCCACGTCCGTTGAAGCATCTAATGTAACGATGTTCCCAGGGTCCTTATCAACTATTAACAGAAGGATTAAAAAATCTGAAATTTCTTTTTTAATGGAAGAAACAGAAAAGGGTTATTTTTGCATTAAATAATGTTCTTCAAGATGATTACTTCTGGGATAGGGTGGTCTTCACAGATGAAAAGATATTTCAGTCATCTTCGAGCAGCAGAAGAATCTTCGTGTATCGTCCACCAAATTCTAGGTTTGATCCAAAATACACCAACCAAATTAAGAAAGCTGGACATTTTTCAGTGAATATGTGGGGCTGGTTTAGCGCTAGAGGTTTGGATATGTTTTAGCAAATCCAAGGAAGATTCAACAGTCAAAGATATGTTGAGATTCTTGAGGACGTTTTACGAAAACAACGACTTTGTTTACCAGCAGGACAACTGTCCCGTGCACACGGCTAATGTTGTTCGCCAGTGATTTGAAAACAATAATATTGAAACCATCGATGTATTGAAACTCTTCTTTGGCCATCCAACAGCCCTGATCTCAACCCAATAGAAAATATATGGGGCCGACTTGTCCAATTATTTATCAAAGAAACTGTTGACCTCAAAATGCTGAAGAGTTAAGCGATGCAATTCATCGCGCATTGGAGATGCTCTCAGAAGATCGTGAATATTTTCAAAATTTAAATTTCTTAATGCCCAGGCGTTTTCAGAATGTTACATGCTAATTTTTGTTGTTGTTTTAAGTAATATTTAATATTTAGTTGCTTTCATTCCGTTGTGTTATTTTGAATCCATTTTATTATCGTCATTTTATCAAACCCCAAAATGAGTGGTCGCTCTCCTTATAGACCAGCCGTCTTCTGTAACTCGAGTGATAATTACTCTTTTACAATTAATAAAGCTTGTTTTAAAATATTTATGTGCTGTTTAAAAGTTTTTGGTATCATGAAATAATTATATCCGGCATTAAAACATGATTTTAGAAACAAGAAACTAAACTCCTTTGAGTTGCGTAGTCGGGTAATAAGGGTATTTGCTTTAAATTAATGCATTTGATTTAGAGGCCTTATTTTTACGTTTGATTTTATCAATATGACATAACGTCATCGTAATACCGAATTTAATGCTGTGAGACATTCCAAGCTGGTGGTTTGTTTAAAGATACACTAATAAAAATGCAACGTTTGAGACAGGGAAAAATGCATCGTTTTTTTCTTAAACAAGAATACATTAATAGACCAATTCTCGTTCTTCTAACGTAAATTACTGCTATTTAACCAAAGAAATTTAAATTCAAAAATTAAAAAAAAAATGTCAGCTAAATAATAAGCAAGATACTTTTGTGTATTTAATCGACTTCAAATTGTAGTAAAGCAGTATTTGCGTAAAAATATCCATTCTAAAAATAAACGTTGCTACTAATGTAGATGACTGACTAGCCTGTACTCTAAAAATCTATTCAAGTAACACACATTTCAAAATTTTCGCTCTATTGAACATCATTATAGGTTTATTTTTAAAACTTAGGCCAAGGAAATTTTGCAATAAACTTAAAACCGATCTTTGTGCTCTTGTTTTTTCTTACTTAAAACCAATATTTGTGGATTTGTAACTGGGTTCAATCCAGGTTAAAAAAAATAAAGGAAAAACTGTATTTTTTTGAAAAAAATGTACCATAGAGGGGTCAGTCCATATCAAGTCAACCAGGGTATTTTACCACACCATCTCTGATGTTGATGATTTTTAGTATACATGTTTTTCCTACCAAAAAACTGGAAAATCCAAAATTTCAGACTTTTTTGACCAGTTGTTTATTTTGAATTAATTTTTGAAAATCGAAAAAGTCACTTATTTGTCCTTAACATGTGCGCACAAAATTAGGAATATCCAAAGAACCACTTATAATAGAAAAGTAGGTGAAGGTTCATTTTAAAGCTCTTATAAAGACCTTTCATATGAGAATATTGCATAACATATATTGAAAAAAAAAATAAAAAAAAATTTTTGATTTTTTTTTTAAAATTTCAAAAAGGCCATTTTTAATTTTTTTCAAAAAATTATATTATTTTCTTTAAAGTGTTATTAAACTATTCACAAAATTTTGAGATGGACAAATCATGGGTTCAATGTGAAAAAATTTATTAAAAATGTCACATGCATGAAAAATCGCCTATAAAATGTACTTAATATTTTTGATATTTTTTTTGACATTGAACCCATCATTTCTCCATCATAAAATTTTGTGGATAATTAAGTAACACTTTGACCAAAATTATATATTTTTTTCAAAAAAATTAAAAATGGCCTTTTTGAATTTTTCAATTTTTTTTTTTCAATTTTTTATTTCCAATTTTTTTTTTTGTTAAAATTATGTTGTGATATTTCATAAAAAAGAGCTTCAAAATGACTTTAAAATGAGCCATTTATTACTTTCCTAGTGTAAGTGGTTCTCGAGATATTGCTAGTTTTGTACATTCTTGTTAAGGTCAAAATGCTGACTTTTTTATTTTGAAAAATTAAAAAAAAAAAAACTACGAATCAAAAAAATCTAAAAATTTGCATTTTCAACTTTTATGGTAAGAAGAAAATATATACCAAAAATCATCAAAATTGGAATTGGTCGCGTAAAATTTTTGCGATTTTTTGGTTGATTTGATATGGAATGACCCTAGGGTCAGTCCATATTAAGTCAACCAGGGTATTTTACCACACCATCTCCGATGTTGATGATTTTTAGTATACATGTTTTTCCTACCAAAAAACTGGAAAATCCAAAATTTCAGACTTTTTTGACCAGTTGTTTATTTTGAATTAATTTTTGAAAATCGAAAAAGTCACTTATTTGTCCTTAACATGTGCGCACAAAATTAGGAATATCCAAAGAACCACTTATAATAGAAAAGTAGGTGAAGGTTCATTTTAAAGCTCTTATAAAGACCTTTCATATGAGAATATTGCATAACATATATTGAAAAAAAAAATAAAAAAAAAATTTTTGATTTTTTTTTTAAATTTCAAAAAGGCCATTTTTAATTTTTTTCAAAAAATTATATTATTTTCTTTAAAGTGTTATTAAACTATTCACAAAATTTTGAGATGGACAAATCATGGGTTCAATGTGAAAAAATTTATTAAAAATGTCACATGCATGAAAAATCGCCTATAAAATGTACTTAATATTTTTGATATTTTTTTTGACATTGAACCCATCATTTCTCCATCATAAAATTTTGTGGATAATTAAGTAACACTTTGACCAAAATTATATATTTTTATCAAAAAAATTAAAAATGGCCTTTTTGAATTTTTCAATTTTTTTTTTTCAATTTTTTATTTCCAATTTTTTTTTTTGTTAAAATTATGTTGTGATATTTCATAAAAAAGAGCTTCAAAATGACTTTAAAATGAGCCATTTATTACTTTCCTAGTGTAAGTGGTTCTCGAGATATTGCTAGTTTTGTACATTCTTGTTAAGGTCAAAATGCTGACTTTTTTATTTTGAAAAATTAAAAAAAAAAAACTACGAATCAAAAAAATCTAAAAATTTGCATTTTCAACTTTTATGGTAAGAAGAAAATATATACCAAAAATCATCAAAATTGGAATTGGTCGCGTAAAATTTTTGCGATTTTTTGGTTGATTTGATATGGAATGACCCTAGGGTCAGTCCATATTAAGTCAACCAGGGTATTTTACCACACCATCTCCGATGTTGATGATTTTTAGTATACATGTTTTTCCTACCAAAAAACTGGAAAATCCAAAATTTCAGACTTTTTTGACCAGTTGTTTATTTTGAATTAATTTTTGAAAATCGAAAAAGTCACTTATTTGTCCTTAACATGTGCGCACAAAATTAGGAATATCCAAAGAACCACTTATAATAGAAAAGTAGGTGAAGGTTCATTTTAAAGCTCTTATAAAGACCTTTCATATGAGAATATTGCATAACATATATTGAAAAAAAAAATAAAAAAAAAATTTTTGATTTTTTTTTTTAAATTTCAAAAAGGCCATTTTTAATTTTTTTCAAAAAATTATATTATTTTCTTTAAAGTGTTATTAAACTATTCACAAAATTTTGAGATGGACAAATCATGGGTTCAATGTGAAAAAATTTATTAAAAATGTCACATGCATGAAAAATCGCCTATAAAATGTACTTAATATTTTTGATATTTTTTTTGACATTGAACCCATCATTTCTCCATCATAAAATTTTGTGGATAATTAAGTAACACTTTGACCAAAATTATATATTTTTTTCAAAAAAATTAAAAATGGCCTTTTTGAATTTTTCAATTTTTTTTTTCAATTTTTTATTTCCAATTTTTTTTTTGTTAAAATTATGTTGTGATATTTCATAAAAAAGAGCTTCAAAATGACTTTAAAATGAGCCATTTATTACTTTCCTAGTGTAAGTGGTTCTCGAGATATTGCTAGTTTTGTACATTCTTGTTAAGGTCAAAATGCTGACTTTTTTATTTTGAAAAATTAAAAAAAAAAAACTACGAATCAAAAAAATCTAAAAATTTGCATTTTCAACTTTTATGGTAAGAAGAAAATATATACCAAAAATCATCAAAATTGGAATTGGTCGCGTAAAATTTTTGCGATTTTTTGGTTGATTTGATATGGAATGACCCTAGGGTCAGTCCATATTAAGTCAACCAGGGTATTTTACCACACCATCTCCGATGTTGATGATTTTTAGTATACATGTTTTTCCTACCAAAAAACTGGAAAATCCAAAATTTCAGACTTTTTTGACCAGTTGTTTATTTTGAATTAATTTTTGAAAATCGAAAAAGTCACTTATTTGTCCTTAACATGTGCGCACAAAATTAGGAATATCCAAAGAACCACTTATAATAGAAAAGTAGGTGAAGGTTCATTTTAAAGCTCTTATAAAGACCTTTCATATGAGAATATTGCATAACATATATTGAAAAAAAAAATAAAAAAAAAATTTTTGATTTTTTTTTTTAAATTTCAAAAAGGCCATTTTTAATTTTTTTCAAAAAATTATATTATTTTCTTTAAAGTGTTATTAAACTATTCACAAAATTTTGAGATGGACAAATCATGGGTTCAATGTGAAAAAATTTATTAAAAATGTCACATGCATGAAAAATCGCCTATAAAATGTACTTAATATTTTTGATATTTTTTTTGACATTGAACCCATCATTTCTCCATCATAAAATTTTGTGGATAATTAAGTAACACTTTGACCAAAATTATATATTTTTTTCAAAAAAATTAAAAATGGCCTTTTTGAATTTTTCAATTTTTTTTTTCAATTTTTTATTTCCAATTTTTTTTTTTGTTAAAATTATGTTGTGATATTTCATAAAAAAGAGCTTCAAAATGACTTTAAAATGAGCCATTTATTACTTTCCTAGTGTAAGTGGTTCTCGAGATATTGCTAGTTTTGTACATTCTTGTTAAGGTCAAAATGCTGACTTTTTTATTTTGAAAAATTAAAAAAAAAAAACTACGAATCAAAAAAATCTAAAAATTTGCATTTTCAACTTTTATGGTAAGAAGAAAATATATACCAAAAATCATCAAAATTGGAATTGGTCGCGTAAAATTTTTGTGATTTTTTGGTTGATTTGATATGGAATGACCCTAGGGTCAGTCCATATTAAGTCAACCAGGGTATTTTACCACACCATCTCCGATGTTGATGATTTTTAGTATACATGTTTTTCCTACCAAAAAACTGGAAAATCCAAAATTTCAGACTTTTTTGACCAGTTGTTTATTTTGAATTAATTTTTGAAAATCGAAAAAGTCACTTATTTGTCCTTAACATGTGCGCACAAAATTAGGAATATCCAAAGAACCACTTATAATAGAAAAGTAGGTGAAGGTTCATTTTAAAGCTCTTATAAAGACCTTTCATATGAGAATATTGCATAACATATATTGAAAAAAAAAATAAAAAAAAAATTTTTGATTTTTTTTTTTAAATTTCAAAAAGGCCATTTTTAATTTTTTTCAAAAAATTATATTATTTTCTTTAAAGTGTTATTAAACTATTCACAAAATTTTGAGATGGACAAATCATGGGTTCAATGTGAAAAAATTTATTAAAAATGTCACATGCATGAAAAATCGCCTATAAAATGTACTTAATATTTTTGATATTTTTTTTGACATTGAACCCATCATTTCTCCATCATAAAATTTTGTGGATAATTAAGTAACACTTTGACCAAAATTATATATTTTTTTCAAAAAAATTAAAAATGGCCTTTTTGAATTTTTCAATTTTTTTTTTCAATTTTTTATTTCCAATTTTTTTTTTTGTTAAAATTATGTTGTGATATTTCATAAAAAAGAGCTTCAAAATGACTTTAAAATGAGCCATTTATTACTTTCCTAGTGTAAGTGGTTCTCGAGATATTGCTAGTTTTGTACATTCTTGTTAAGGTCAAAATGCTGACTTTTTTATTTTGAAAAATTAAAAAAAAAAACTACGAATCAAAAAAATCTAAAAATTTGCATTTTCAACTTTTATGGTAAGAAGAAAATATATACCAAAAATCATCAAAATTGGAATTGGTCGCGTAAAATTTTTGTGATTTTTTGGTTGATTTGATATGGAATGACCCTAGGGTCAGTCCATATTAAGTCAACCAGGGTATTTTACCACACCATCTCCGATGTTGATGATTTTTAGTATACATGTTTTTCCTACCAAAAAACTGGAAAATCCAAAATTTCAGACTTTTTTGACCAGTTGTTTATTTTGAATTAATTTTTGAAAATCGAAAAAGTCACTTATTTGTCCTTAACATGTGCGCACAAAATTAGGAATATCCAAAGAACCACTTATAATAGAAAAGTAGGTGAAGGTTCATTTTAAAGCTCTTATAAAGACCTTTCATATGAGAATATTGCATAACATATATTGAAAAAAAAAATAAAAAAAAAATTTTTGATTTTTTTTTTTAAATTTCAAAAAGGCCATTTTTAATTTTTTTCAAAAAATTATATTATTTTCTTTAAAGTGTTATTAAACTATTCACAAAATTTTGAGATGGACAAATCATGGGTTCAATGTGAAAAAATTTATTAAAAATGTCACATGCATGAAAAATCGCCTATAAAATGTACTTAATATTTTTGATATTTTTTTTGACATTGAACCCATCATTTCTCCATCATAAAATTTTGTGGATAATTAAGTAACACTTTGACCAAAATTATATATTTTTTTCAAAAAAATTAAAAATGGCCTTTTTGAATTTTTCAATTTTTTTTTTCAATTTTTTATTTCCAATTTTTTTTTTTGTTAAAATTATGTTGTGATATTTCATAAAAAAGAGCTTCAAAATGACTTTAAAATGAGCCATTTATTACTTTCCTAGTGTAAGTGGTTCTCGAGATATTGCTAGTTTTGTACATTCTTGTTAAGGTCA
Source organism: Oxystoma pomonae (assembly GCA_963921995.1). NCBI lineage: Eukaryota > Metazoa > Arthropoda > Insecta > Coleoptera > Brentidae > Oxystoma > Oxystoma pomonae. The sequence continues at coordinate 14,483,141 of OY998170.1, read as the reverse complement.
AAATGCTGACTTTTTTATTTTGAAAAATTAAAAAAAAAACTACGAATCAAAAAAATCTAAAAATTTGCATTTTCAACTTTTATGGTAAGAAGAAAATATATACCAAAAATCATCAAAATTGGAATTGGTCGCATAAAATTTTTGCGATTTTTTGGTTGATTTGATATGGAATGACCCTAGGGTCAGTCCATATTAAGTCAACCAGGGTATTTTACCACACCATCTCCGATGTTGATGATTTTTAGTATACATGTTTTTCCTACCAAAAAACTGGAAAATCCAAAATTTCAGACTTTTTTGACCAGTTGTTTATTTTGAATTAATTTTTGAAAATCGAAAAAGTCACTTATTTGTCCTTAACATGTGCGCACAAAATTAGGAATATCCAAAGAACCACTTATAATAGAAAAGTAGGTGAAGGTTCATTTTAAAGCTCTTATAAAGACCTTTCATATGAGAATATTGCATAACATATATTGAAAAAAAAAATAAAAAAAAAATTTTTGATTTTTTTTTTTAAATTTCAAAAAGGCCATTTTTAATTTTTTTCAAAAAATTATATTATTTTCTTTAAAGTGTTATTAAACTATTCACAAAATTTTGAGATGGACAAATCATGGGTTCAATGTGAAAAAATTTATTAAAAATGTCACATGCATGAAAAATCGCCTATAAAATGTACTTAATATTTTTGATATTTTTTTTGACATTGAACCCATCATTTCTCCATCATAAAATTTTGTGGATAATTAAGTAACACTTTGACCAAAATTATATATTTTTTTCAAAAAAATTAAAAATGGCCTTTTTGAATTTTTCAATTTTTTTTTTCAATTTTTTATTTCCAATTTTTTTTTTTGTTAAAATTATGTTGTGATATTTCATAAAAAAGAGCTTCAAAATGACTTTAAAATGAGCCATTTATTACTTTCCTAGTGTAAGTGGTTCTCGAGATATTGCTAGTTTTGTACATTCTTGTTAAGGTCAAAATGCTGACTTTTTTATTTTGAAAAATTAAAAAAAAAACTACGAATCAAAAAAATCTAAAAATTTGCATTTTCAACTTTTATGGTAAGAAGAAAATATATACCAAAAATCATCAAAATTGGAATTGGTCGCGTAAAATTTTTGCGATTTTTTGGTTGATTTGATATGGAATGACCCTAGGGTCAGTCCATATTAAGTCAACCAGGGTATTTTACCACACCATCTCCGATGTTGATGATTTTTAGTATACATGTTTTTCCTACCAAAAAACTGGAAAATCCAAAATTTCAGACTTTTTTGACCAGTTGTTTATTTTGAATTAATTTTTGAAAATCGAAAAAGTCACTTATTTGTCCTTAACATGTGCGCACAAAATTAGGAATATCCAAAGAACCACTTATAATAGAAAAGTAGGTGAAGGTTCATTTTAAAGCTCTTATAAAGACCTTTCATATGAGAATATTGCATAACATATATTGAAAAAAAAAATAAAAAAAAAATTTTTGATTTTTTTTTTTAAATTTCAAAAAGGCCATTTTTAATTTTTTTCAAAAAATTATATTATTTTCTTTAAAGTGTTATTAAACTATTCACAAAATTTTGAGATGGACAAATCATGGGTTCAATGTGAAAAAATTTATTAAAAATGTCACATGCATGAAAAATCGCCTATAAAATGTACTTAATATTTTTGATATTTTTTTTGACATTGAACCCATCATTTCTCCATCATAAAATTTTGTGGATAATTAAGTAACACTTTGACCAAAATTATATATTTTTTTCAAAAAAATTAAAAATGGCCTTTTTGAATTTTTCAATTTTTTTTTTCAATTTTTTATTTCCAATTTTTTTTTTTGTTAAAATTATGTTGTGATATTTCATAAAAAAGAGCTTCAAAATGACTTTAAAATGAGCCATTTATTACTTTCCTAGTGTAAGTGGTTCTCGAGATATTGCTAGTTTTGTACATTCTTGTTAAGGTCAAAATGCTGACTTTTTTATTTTGAAAAATTAAAAAAAAAAACTACGAATCAAAAAAATCTAAAAATTTGCATTTTCAACTTTTATGGTAAGAAGAAAATATATACCAAAAATCATCAAAATTGGAATTGGTCGCGTAAAATTTTTGTGATTTTTTGGTTGATTTGATATGGAATGACCCTAGGGTCAGTCCATATTAAGTCAACCAGGGTATTTTACCACACCATCTCCGATGTTGATGATTTTTAGTATACATGTTTTTCCTACCAAAAAACTGGAAAATCCAAAATTTCAGACTTTTTTGACCAGTTGTTTATTTTGAATTAATTTTTGAAAATCGAAAAAGTCACTTATTTGTCCTTAACATGTGCGCACAAAATTAGGAATATCCAAAGAACCACTTATAATAGAAAAGTAGGTGAAGGTTCATTTTAAAGCTCTTATAAAGACCTTTCATATGAGAATATTGCATAACATATATTGAAAAAAAAAATAAAAAAAAAATTTTTGATTTTTTTTTTTAAATTTCAAAAAGGCCATTTTTAATTTTTTTCAAAAAATTATATTATTTTCTTTAAAGTGTTATTAAACTATTCACAAAATTTTGAGATGGACAAATCATGGGTTCAATGTGAAAAAATTTATTAAAAATGTCACATGCATGAAAAATCGCCTATAAAATGTACTTAATATTTTTGATATTTTTTTTGACATTGAACCCATCATTTCTCCATCATAAAATTTTGTGGATAATTAAGTAACACTTTGACCAAAATTATATATTTTTTTCAAAAAAATTAAAAATGGCCTTTTTGAATTTTTCAATTTTTTTTTTCAATTTTTTATTTCCAATTTTTTTTTTTGTTAAAATTATGTTGTGATATTTCATAAAAAAGAGCTTCAAAATGACTTTAAAATGAGCCATTTATTACTTTCCTAGTGTAAGTGGTTCTCGAGATATTGCTAGTTTTGTACATTCTTGTTAAGGTCAAAATGCTGACTTTTTTATTTTGAAAAATTAAAAAAAAAAACTACGAATCAAAAAAATCTAAAAATTTGCATTTTCAACTTTTATGGTAAGAAGAAAATATATACCAAAAATCATCAAAATTGGAATTGGTCGCGTAAAATTTTTGCGATTTTTTGGTTGATTTGATATGGAATGACCCTAGGTCATATTAAGTCAACCAGGGTATTTTACCACACCATCTCCGATGTTGATGATTTTTAGTATACATGTTTTTCCTACCAAAAAACTGGAAAATCCAAAATTTCAGACTTTTTTGACCAGTTGTTTATTTTGAATTAATTTTTGAAAATCGAAAAAGTCACTTATTTGTCCTTAACATGTGCGCACAAAATTAGGAATATCCAAAGAACCACTTATAATAGAAAAGTAGGTGAAGGTTCATTTTAAAGCTCTTATAAAGACCTTTCATATGAGAATATTGCATAACATATATTGAAAAAAAAAATAAAAAAAAAATTTTTGATTTTTTTTTTTAAATTTCAAAAAGGCCATTTTTAATTTTTTTCAAAAAATTATATTATTTTCTTTAAAGTGTTATTAAACTATTCACAAAATTTTGAGATGGACAAATCATGGGTTCAATGTGAAAAAATTTATTAAAAATGTCACATGCATGAAAAATCGCCTATAAAATGTACTTAATATTTTTGATATTTTTTTTGACATTGAACCCATCATTTCTCCATCATAAAATTTTGTGGATAATTAAGTAACACTTTGACCAAAATTATATATTTTTTTCAAAAAAATTAAAAATGGCCTTTTTGAATTTTTCAATTTTTTTTTTCAATTTTTTATTTCCAATTTTTTTTTTTGTTAAAATTATGTTGTGATATTTCATAAAAAAGAGCTTCAAAATGACTTTAAAATGAGCCATTTATTACTTTCCTAGTGTAAGTGGTTCTCGAGATATTGCTAGTTTTGTACATTCTTGTTAAGGTCAAAATGCTGACTTTTTTATTTTGAAAAATTAAAAAAAAAAACTACGAATCAAAAAAATCTAAAAATTTGCATTTTCAACTTTTATGGTAAGAAGAAAATATATACCAAAAATCATCAAAATTGGAATTGGTCGCGTAAAATTTTTGTGATTTTTTGGTTGATTTGATATGGAATGACCCTAGGGTCAGTCCATATTAAGTCAACCAGGGTATTTTACCACACCATCTCCGATGTTGATGATTTTTAGTATACATGTTTTTCCTACCAAAAAACTGGAAAATCCAAAATTTCAGACTTTTTTGACCAGTTGTTTATTTTGAATTAATTTTTGAAAATCGAAAAAGTCACTTATTTGTCCTTAACATGTGCGCACAAAATTAGGAATATCCAAAGAACCACTTATAATAGAAAAGTAGGTGAAGGTTCATTTTAAAGCTCTTATAAAGACCTTTCATATGAGAATATTGCATAACATATATTGAAAAAAAAAAAAAAAAAAAATTTTTGATTTTTTTTTTTAAATTTCAAAAAGGCCATTTTTAATTTTTTTCAAAAAATTATATTATTTTCTTTAAAGTGTTATTAAACTATTCACAAAATTTTGAGATGGACAAATCATGGGTTCAATGTGAAAAAATTTATTAAAAATGTCACATGCATGAAAAATCGCCTATAAAATGTACTTAATATTTTTGATATTTTTTTTGACATTGAACCCATCATTTCTCCATCATAAAATTTTGTGGATAATTAAGTAACACTTTGACCAAAATTATATATTTTTTTCAAAAAAATTAAAAATGGCCTTTTTGAATTTTTCAATTTTTTTTTTCAATTTTTTATTTCCAATTTTTTTTTTTGTTAAAATTATGTTGTGATATTTCATAAAAAAGAGCTTCAAAATGACTTTAAAATGAGCCATTTATTACTTTCCTAGTGTAAGTGGTTCTCGAGATATTGCTAGTTTTGTACATTCTTGTTAAGGTCAAAATGCTGACTTTTTTATTTTGAAAAATTAAAAAAAAAAACTACGAATCAAAAAAATCTAAAAATTTGCATTTTCAACTTTTATGGTAAGAAGAAAATATATACCAAAAATCATCAAAATTGGAATTGGTCGCGTAAAATTTTTGCGATTTTTTGGTTGATTTGATATGGAATGACCCTAGGGTCAGTCCATATTAAGTCAACCAGGGTATTTTACCACACCATCTCCGATGTTGATGATTTTTAGTATACATGTTTTTCCTACCAAAAAACTGGAAAATCCAAAATTTCAGACTTTTTTGACCAGTTGTTTATTTTGAATTAATTTTTGAAAATCGAAAAAGTCACTTATTTGTCCTTAACATGTGCGCACAAAATTAGGAATATCCAAAGAACCACTTATAATAGAAAAGTAGGTGAAGGTTCATTTTAAAGCTCTTATAAAGACCTTTCATATGAGAATATTGCATAACATATATTGAAAAAAAAAATAAAAAAAAAATTTTTGATTTTTTTTTTTAAATTTCAAAAAGGCCATTTTTAATTTTTTTCAAAAAATTATATTATTTTCTTTAAAGTGTTATTAAACTATTCACAAAATTTTGAGATGGACAAATCATGGGTTCAATGTGAAAAAATTTATTAAAAATGTCACATGCATGAAAAATCGCCTATAAAATGTACTTAATATTTTTGATATTTTTTTTGACATTGAACCCATCATTTCTCCATCATAAAATTTTGTGGATAATTAAGTAACACTTTGACCAAAATTATATATTTTTTTCAAAAAAATTAAAAATGGCCTTTTTGAATTTTTCAATTTTTTTTTTCAATTTTTTATTTCCAATTTTTTTTTTTGTTAAAATTATGTTGTGATATTTCATAAAAAAGAGCTTCAAAATGACTTTAAAATGAGCCATTTATTACTTTCCTAGTGTAAGTGGTTCTCGAGATATTGCTAGTTTTGTACATTCTTGTTAAGGTCAAAATGCTGACTTTTTTATTTTGAAAAATTAAAAAAAAAAACTACGAATCAAAAAAATCTAAAAATTTGCATTTTCAACTTTTATGGTAAGAAGAAAATATATACCAAAAATCATCAAAATTGGAATTGGTCGCGTAAAATTTTTGCGATTTTTTGGTTGATTTGATATGGAATGACCCTAGGGTCAGTCCATATTAAGTCAACCAGGGTATTTTACCACACCATCTCCGATGTTGATGATTTTTAGTATACATGTTTTTCCTACCAAAAAACTGGAAAATCCAAAATTTCAGACTTTTTTGACCAGTTGTTTATTTTGAATTAATTTTTGAAAATCGAAAAAGTCACTTATTTGTCCTTAACATGTGCGCACAAAATTAGGAATATCCAAAGAACCACTTATAATAGAAAAGTAGGTGAAGGTTCATTTTAAAGCTCTTATAAAGACCTTTCATATGAGAATATTGCATAACATATATTGAAAAAAAAAATAAAAAAAAAATTTTTGATTTTTTTTTTTAAATTTCAAAAAGGCCATTTTTAATTTTTTTCAAAAAATTATATTATTTTCTTTAAAGTGTTATTAAACTATTCACAAAATTTTGAGATGGACAAATCATGGGTTCAATGTGAAAAAATTTATTAAAAATGTCACATGCATGAAAAATCGCCTATAAAATGTACTTAATATTTTTGATATTTTTTTTGACATTGAACCCATCATTTCTCCATCATAAAATTTTGTGGATAATTAAGTAACACTTTGACCAAAATTATATATTTTTTTCAAAAAAATTAAAAATGGCCTTTTTGAATTTTTCAATTTTTTTTTTCAATTTTTTATTTCCAATTTTTTTTTTTGTTAAAATTATGTTGTGATATTTCATAAAAAAGAGCTTCAAAATGACTTTAAAATGAGCCATTTATTACTTTCCTAGTGTAAGTGGTTCTCGAGATATTGCTAGTTTTGTACATTCTTGTTAAGGTCAAAATGCTGACTTTTTTATTTTGAAAAATTAAAAAAAAAAAAACTACGAATCAAAAAAATCTAAAAATTTGCATTTTCAACTTTTATGGTAAGAAGAAAATATATACCAAAAATCATCAAAATTGGAATTGGTCGCGTAAAATTTTTGCGATTTTTTGGTTGATTTGATATGGAATGACCCTAGGGTCAGTCCATATCAAGTCAACCAGGGTATTTTACCACACCATCTCCGATGTTGATGATTTTTAGTATACATGTTTTTCCTACCAAAAAACTGGAAAATCCAAAATTTCAGACTTTTTTGACCAGTTGTTTATTTTGAATTAATTTTTGAAAATCGAAAAAGTCACTTATTTGTCCTTAACATGTGCGCACAAAATTAGGAATATCCAAAGAACCACTTATAATAGAAAAGTAGGTGAAGGTTCATTTTAAAGCTCTTATAAAGACCTTTCATATGAGAATATTGCATAACATATATTGAAAAAAAAAAATAAAAAAAAAATTTTTGATTTTTTTTTTTAAATTTCAAAAAGGCCATTTTTAATTTTTTTCAAAAAATTATATTATTTTCTTTAAAGTGTTATTAAACTATTCACAAAATTTTGAGATGGACAAATCATGGGTTCAATGTGAAAAAATTTATTAAAAATGTCACATGCATGAAAAATCGCCTATAAAATGTACTTAATATTTTTGATATTTTTTTTGACATTGAACCCATCATTTCTCCATCATAAAATTTTGTGGATAATTAAGTAACACTTTGACCAAAATTATATATTTTTATCAAAAAAATTAAAAATGGCCTTTTTGAATTTTTCAATTTTTTTTTTTCAATTTTTTATTTCCAATTTTTTTTTTTGTTAAAATTATGTTGTGATATTTCATAAAAAAGAGCTTCAAAATGACTTTAAAATGAGCCATTTATTACTTTCCTAGTGTAAGTGGTTCTCGAGATATTGCTAGTTTTGTACATTCTTGTTAAGGTCAAAATGCTGACTTTTTTATTTTGAAAAATTAAAAAAAAAAAAACTACGAATCAAAAAAATCTAAAAATTTGCATTTTCAACTTTTATGGTAAGAAGAAAATATATACCAAAAATCATCAAAATTGGAATTGGTCGCGTAAAATTTTTGCGATTTTTTGGTTGATTTGATATGGAATGACCCTAGGGTCAGTCCATATCAAGTCAACCAGGGTATTTTACCACACCATCTCCGATGTTGATGATTTTTAGTATACATGTTTTTCCTACCAAAAAACTGGAAAATCCAAAATTTCAGACTTTTTTGACCAGTTGTTTATTTTGAATTAATTTTTGAAAATCGAAAAAGTCACTTATTTGTCCTTAACATGTGCGCACAAAATTAGGAATATCCAAAGAACCACTTATAATAGAAAAGTAGGTGAAGGTTCATTTTAAAGCTCTTATAAAGACCTTTCATATGAGAATATTGCATAACATATATTGAAAAAAAAAAATAAAAAAAAAATTTTTGATTTTTTTTTTAAATTTCAAAAAGGCCATTTTTAATTTTTTTCAAAAAATTATATTATTTTCTTTAAAGTGTTATTAAACTATTCACAAAATTTTGAGATGGACAAATCATGGGTTCAATGTGAAAAAATTTATTAAAAATGTCACATGCATGAAAAATCGCCTATAAAATGTACTTAATATTTTTGATATTTTTTTTGACATTGAACCCATCATTTCTCCATCATAAAATTTTGTGGATAATTAAGTAACACTTTGACCAAAATTATATATTTTTATCAAAAAAATTAAAAATGGCCTTTTTGAATTTTTCAATTTTTTTTTTTCAATTTTTTATTTCCAATTTTTTTTTTTGTTAAAATTATGTTGTGATATTTCATAAAAAAGAGCTTCAAAATGACTTTAAAATGAGCCATTTATTACTTTCCTAGTGTAAGTGGTTCTCGAGATATTGCTAGTTTTGTACATTCTTGTTAAGGTCAAAATGCTGACTTTTTTATTTTGAAAAATTAAAAAAAAAAAAACTATGAATCAAAAAAATCTAAAAATTTGCATTTTCAACTTTTATGGTAAGAAGAAAATATATACCAAAAATCATCAAAATTGGAATTGGTCGCGTAAAATTTTTGCGATTTTTTGGTTGATTTGATATGGAATGACCCTAGGTCATATTAAGTCAACCAGGGTATTTTACCCATTGAATTATAAACCAGACTGAGAAGGCGCAACGACGAGTGCGCATCCTATTTTGATGCGACAAGATGCTCGCCGCCATGAGCGGACACCATTGATCAAAATTTGGTTGAACTTAACCAACCAGATGTCGAAAAGTCGAAATTTCTGTGGTTGACGTTTCGACATAACCTCACTTTTTCGCTGTTTTTTGGAGACGATCGTGATTTTTTGCACTCGTTTTTTCCACAGAATTTTTTGTCCGTCGAAGTAATAGGGTGAGATTAAAGTGAACTTAATCCAGTGTGTTTTCTTTTAAAGTTATAAACGATACCAACATTTTAGTTATTTTTGTGTTTTTCTTGCTGCTAGAAGCTAGAAGGGCAACAAGAATGGCTTGTCAAGCCATAGGCTGCTATTCAAGCAAGCGGAAAGATGCAAATACTGGTGTAACATTTCACATGTAAGTCTAATGTAAACCATTTAGCTTTATTTATAGCCATATAGCTGTTGCTGTTTCGTCGAGTCGAGAACTGATTGAAGGCTTAATTGGTTTCCAAAATAAAACATGTTTCACATGACCTAATGTTCTTTTGTTTGCCTTGTGACATTAATTGAAAGTATTAAGGCGGATTCAGAGTGCCTTAAGGTAAGCTGTAAGGAAAATAAACTATATATATAGCAAACACATGCTGCTGTTCATAGTATACTTTGAGCTGCAAGTGGTAAGCATACTATTAACAGCATACATTTGCCCTAGTTTATTTTCTTTATCTCTTACTGCATATGTCATACTGCATACCTCATACCAATTACCTTATTGCACTCTAAATTCCCCTTAAAGTACATATGTAATTGCGAAGAAGGAGTTATTTCTGAGATGTGCCAATGGCAAACAGAAAAGATAGAAAAGTCACCTTAAACAGGACGCGCAGACAGCAACTGCAAGTACTTATAAATCATATTAAAGATAGAGCGTTAATGAAGTGCTATTTTAAAAATTTGGTGCTTCTTTTAAACAAAAATAAGAGCATGTTCTTGTAGCTTCAGATAAACTGTAGTGCATAATCAGATCAAGAATTTGCTTTGCTGTGCTATACTTGTATCATGGCCACTATTTTTTAAGTCTATGGTTTTTATTTACAAAATGTTAAATAATCTTGGGCCTGCATATTTTAATGACTTGATTACTTTTAATTTTAATATTCATAACTACCAAACAAGAGCATGAAATAACCATTATATACAACAATCAAATCAAATACTTACTGTTCAAGTGAGTAATTCTCTATTTGTAAAAGTAAAAAAAAAACAGTTTATCTATTGAATCTTTAAAAAAAATTGGCAAATTATATCAATAACATGTAAGACAGTAATTTTTGGTCTTAACAGTTGAAAGTCATATGTATTTAATTTCTAAAAAGCAAATTGGCTTTTTAGAGGTTTTATTTAACAGGGGAATGAGATCAGTGCTTAAATATGGTTTAAAGTATGACTCTATTTTCTTACTATGATTTTTATTTACAAACTAAAAAACGACCCAGAATCCTTTAGTGAGTTTTTAACATAATTATTTTAAAAGATACAGAATTCAATACCATAAAAATAAATTTAAAAAAATTTAGCTCTACTAAGTATATATGTGAATGTCTGTAGTAAATGTGTAAAAGTATGTACAAGTTGTGTTATTTTATTTTGTTACTATATTTTAGCAACAATGTATTAGGATTTCCTATTTGATTGAATTAAATTTAAAAAAATAATTATGGATTATATCAAACGACGTTTTTTGACTTAATGAGTTTGCACACCAAGCCAATGATTTATACAAATTTTGTGTTTATTTGTAGATTTCCTAAAGAAGATCCAAGGCGTAGATTATGGTTGCAACTGAGTCCTTCATACCTCTCAGCGAAATTTTTGAAGACATAGTTGCTTACATGTCTGGGTATGTTTTGAAAATGATTAACAACAGAAATTTGTGCGGCCACTGTTTAGAAGGAATACACTCTGAATTTATAGATGAACAACATCAAAACTTTAAGTTTATACATATAAGAAATAGAGGTTTGTACTTGACAATTATGCTTTTGGGGCTAACTAAACATTTAGTCAACAATACATGATTGTTAAGACAAGCAATTGGTTAAATTTTAACTAATTTTGTATTATTTTAGGAGGATTGCAGCGTCCTTCACAGGCCGTCATAAAAATATGTTCAGAAGTTGAAAAAATTATAAGAAAACTGATGGCAATAACTGAAAATAAAATTCCTGCAGAATCTGGGTTTCAGAAGATATTTGTGTTGAGCATTAGCCAGAAGTTTTACCCTGAAGGAAATCATCTATTTCCAAAATTAGAAGACCATTTTCTGGAAACACACCACTTTGAGGAAAATCATTGTTTCATTCTTATAAAAAATATCAGGAGGAAACTCACAAAACTTATTTCATTTAGCCATCAATAAATATTTAGAAAAACTAAATATGTAGAGGGTTTCTATGTCTGTGGTGTGCTTATACCGTGTGTTGTGTTTGCCCTTGCAATATAGGATTCCTAATTAAACTTTTGTCGTATCTTTTTCGAATCTGACAATGACTGACACTGAAAGTTTAAAAATAATGTATAAGAGACGTTTTCCATATTTGCTAGTATTTTGATTGATGTAAATGTTATAGTATGAATAATAATTGGAAATTATGTATTGAAAATGCCTATGTTGTGGAAGTAAATGCAACAGATGGTATGTTATTAATATTGAGTATCAAGCATCCAGATTTTGATGTATATGTATGTATAATATATCTTGTATGTATTTAATGTTAAATAATAAAAAATAGTTTTTTTATATACCAGATATATGCCGATTGTTTTTTTAGGGTGGTTACCTATAGCTTTATATTCTGGAACCCTATAAAACTTTACTCTTCAAGCAAAGTTTAATACAGTGGAACCGCTAATACCTAAGTTGGAATAAATTATAATTTCTTAAATTAAAACGCATTTTTTAAAAGAAATTCTGTAAAAACAATATAGCAAATATTTTTACACTGGGTGGGCAAAGTTACTCCCCAATGGGAAAGTTAAAGGAACGATAAAAGTAAACTTTTATTGGGAACCACTCCTCGGACCACTCAAAAAAGAAGAGGAATTTAAAGAGGTTTTACTGTATTAACTATTTGAGCAAATAATTTTCAATTCGAATGTAAAAGAAATAAAAAATCTAATTTGCTTTATTTTCTGTTGTGGTTAAATTTAAAAAATGCTTGTCCTAACAAGAGCTCAAGCATGCATAGGGAAGATAAGTTGGCACTTTACATACCTAGGTATATCTAAAGGCAGATTCAGAGTTTATAATAAGCGCTAAGGCACAAGGTACTGTAGCATATGCATGCTGCTGTTTATAGTATGCTCGAGTATGCTGTAAGTATAAGTGGTAAGTATACTATAAGCAGCAGCATGCATTTGATATAATTTATTTTCCTTGCATCTTACCGCTTACCTTATGGAACTCTGAATCCGTTTTTAGGCTTCCCCGTTTTTATTCTCTCTATGTAAGAAAGAAAGAAGCCTGAACAACAATATTTTTTACTCACACCCGAGGGTCAACAATTTTTTTCTCACTTCCGCACATATTTACGGATTTCTATAAAGTTACCCGGTAATTATGCAGTATACGGTTTTCTGCCATTTTTGATTTTTTTTGAAAAATTCTTTATGGGGGCACCTTCTAGGGTCCCTAGGACCCCAAATTCGTCTGCGCCGGTTGGTTTTTTTTTTGATTTTTTTTGTTTTTTTTTATTTTTTTTTTTAACTAAAACAAACCAAACCAACACAGTTCAACCCAACCTAATCCAAACCAACCCAAAACAATTAAAAAAACACCTTACAACCCCCCTGGGCACCCTTTTTTCTCGTTAAAAAAAAAAAAAAAATCGGGCGCAGGCGGATTTGGGGTCCTAGGGACCCTAGAAGGTGCCCCCATAAAGAATTTAAAAAAAAAAATCAAAAATGGCAGAAAACCGTATACTGCATAATTACCAGTTACCCTAATATCTGTTTAATATCCTAATTTTCAAAGTTCTTATTTTTATCAATATTTCCAGCAATTTTCTCCATCCAAAAAAAATCATAAATGTTTTAATTACATTAATTATTTAACAACGATTCATTTACAATTTTAAAACGAATTCAAAATATTTCAATGAACATTTTGGGTGGTATGTTGATTAAATCTGCCAAACCTTACATTTTTTTTTTAATTACTTGACTATACCATAACAATTTTATTTCTAAATTTCAGTTAATTTGCGCGAAATGTCATGATTTCCTTGTTTAAATTTGATTTAAACTTGAAATGCAAACGGCACCACAATGACAAATTCAGTCAACCAATTTCTTAACTCTGCTGTGGTCTAATATGGCCGCGCTCACGGTTGGCCCGTTCGCGCAGGTTGTCGCCCCTTCTCAGTCTGGTTTATAATTCAATGATTTTACCACACCATCTCCGATGTTGATGATTTTTAGTATACATGTTTTTCCTACCAAAAAACTGGAAAATCCAAAATTTCAGACTTTTTTGACCAGTTGTTTATTTTGAATTAATTTTTGAAAATCGAAAAAGTCACTTATTTGTCCTTAACATGTGCGCACAAAATTAGGAATATCCAAAGAACCACTTATAATAGAAAAGTAGGTGAAGGTTCATTTTAAAGCTCTTATAAAGACCTTTCATATGAGAATATTGCATAACATATATTGAAAAAAAAAATAAAAAAAAAATTTTTGATTTTTTTTTTTAAATTTCAAAAAGGCCATTTTTAATTTTTTTCAAAAAATTATATTATTTTCTTTAAAGTGTTATTAAACTATTCACAAAATTTTGAGATGGACAAATCATGGGTTCAATGTGAAAAAATTTATTAAAAATGTCACATGCATGAAAAATCGCCTATAAAATGTACTTAATATTTTTGATATTTTTTTTGACATTGAACCCATCATTTCTCCATCATAAAATTTTGTGGATAATTAAGTAACACTTTGACCAAAATTATATATTTTTTTCAAAAAAATTAAAAATGGCCTTTTTGAATTTTTCAATTTTTTTTTTCAATTTTTTATTTCCAATTTTTTTTTTTGTTAAAATTATGTTGTGATATTTCATAAAAAAGAGCTTCAAAATGACTTTAAAATGAGCCATTTATTACTTTCCTAGTGTAAGTGGTTCTCGAGATATTGCTAGTTTTGTACATTCTTGTTAAGGTCAAAATGCTGACTTTTTTATTTTGAAAAATTAAAAAAAAAAACTACGAATCAAAAAAATCTAAAAATTTGCATTTTCAACTTTTATGGTAAGAAGAAAATATATACCAAAAATCATCAAAATTGGAATTGGTCGCGTAAAATTTTTGTGATTTTTTGGTTGATTTGATATGGAATGACCCTAGGGTCAGTCCATATTAAGTCAACCAGGGTATTTTACCACACCATCTCCGATGTTGATGATTTTTAGTATACATGTTTTTCCTACCAAAAAACTGGAAAATCCAAAATTTCAGACTTTTTTGACCAGTTGTTTATTTTGAATTAATTTTTGAAAATCGAAAAAGTCACTTATTTGTCCTTAACATGTGCGCACAAAATTAGGAATATCCAAAGAACCACTTATAATAGAAAAGTAGGTGAAGGTTCATTTTAAAGCTCTTATAAAGACCTTTCATATGAGAATATTGCATAACATATATTGAAAAAAAAAAAAAAAAAAAAATTTTTGATTTTTTTTTTTAAATTTCAAAAAGGCCATTTTTAATTTTTTTCAAAAAATTATATTATTTTCTTTAAAGTGTTATTAAACTATTCACAAAATTTTGAGATGGACAAATCATGGGTTCAATGTGAAAAAATTTATTAAAAATGTCACATGCATGAAAAATCGCCTATAAAATGTACTTAATATTTTTGATATTTTTTTTGACATTGAACCCATCATTTCTCCATCATAAAATTTTGTGGATAATTAAGTAACACTTTGACCAAAATTATATATTTTTTTCAAAAAAATTAAAAATGGCCTTTTTGAATTTTTCAATTTTTTTTTTCAATTTTTTATTTCCAATTTTTTTTTTTGTTAAAATTATGTTGTGATATTTCATAAAAAAGAGCTTCAAAATGACTTTAAAATGAGCCATTTATTACTTTCCTAGTGTAAGTGGTTCTCGAGATATTGCTAGTTTTGTACATTCTTGTTAAGGTCAAAATGCTGACTTTTTTATTTTGAAAAATTAAAAAAAAAAACTACGAATCAAAAAAATCTAAAAATTTGCATTTTCAACTTTTATGGTAAGAAGAAAATATATACCAAAAATCATCAAAATTGGAATTGGTCGCGTAAAATTTTTGCGATTTTTTGGTTGATTTGATATGGAATGACCCTAGGGTCAGTCCATATTAAGTCAACCAGGGTATTTTACCACACCATCTCCGATGTTGATGATTTTTAGTATACATGTTTTTCCTACCAAAAAACTGGAAAATCCAAAATTTCAGACTTTTTTGACCAGTTGTTTATTTTGAATTAATTTTTGAAAATCGAAAAAGTCACTTATTTGTCCTTAACATGTGCGCACAAAATTAGGAATATCCAAAGAACCACTTATAATAGAAAAGTAGGTGAAGGTTCATTTTAAAGCTCTTATAAAGACCTTTCATATGAGAATATTGCATAACATATATTGAAAAAAAAAATAAAAAAAAAATTTTTGATTTTTTTTTTTAAATTTCAAAAAGGCCATTTTTAATTTTTTTCAAAAAATTATATTATTTTCTTTAAAGTGTTATTAAACTATTCACAAAATTTTGAGATGGACAAATCATGGGTTCAATGTGAAAAAATTTATTAAAAATGTCACATGCATGAAAAATCGCCTATAAAATGTACTTAATATTTTTGATATTTTTTTTGACATTGAACCCATCATTTCTCCATCATAAAATTTTGTGGATAATTAAGTAACACTTTGACCAAAATTATATATTTTTTTCAAAAAAATTAAAAATGGCCTTTTTGAATTTTTCAATTTTTTTTTTCAATTTTTTATTTCCAATTTTTTTTTTTGTTAAAATTATGTTGTGATATTTCATAAAAAAGAGCTTCAAAATGACTTTAAAATGAGCCATTTATTACTTTCCTAGTGTAAGTGGTTCTCGAGATATTGCTAGTTTTGTACATTCTTGTTAAGGTCAAAATGCTGACTTTTTTATTTTGAAAAATTAAAAAAAAAAACTACGAATCAAAAAAATCTAAAAATTTGCATTTTCAACTTTTATGGTAAGAAGAAAATATATACCAAAAATCATCAAAATTGGAATTGGTCGCGTAAAATTTTTGCGATTTTTTGGTTGATTTGATATGGAATGACCCTAGGGTCAGTCCATATTAAGTCAACCAGGGTATTTTACCACACCATCTCCGATGTTGATGATTTTTAGTATACATGTTTTTCCTACCAAAAAACTGGAAAATCCAAAATTTCAGACTTTTTTGACCAGTTGTTTATTTTGAATTAATTTTTGAAAATCGAAAAAGTCACTTATTTGTCCTTAACATGTGCGCACAAAATTAGGAATATCCAAAGAACCACTTATAATAGAAAAGTAGGTGAAGGTTCATTTTAAAGCTCTTATAAAGACCTTTCATATGAGAATATTGCATAACATATATTGAAAAAAAAAATAAAAAAAAAATTTTTGATTTTTTTTTTTAAATTTCAAAAAGGCCATTTTTAATTTTTTTCAAAAAATTATATTATTTTCTTTAAAGTGTTATTAAACTATTCACAAAATTTTGAGATGGACAAATCATGGGTTCAATGTGAAAAAATTTATTAAAAATGTCACATGCATGAAAAATCGCCTATAAAATGTACTTAATATTTTTGATATTTTTTTTGACATTGAACCCATCATTTCTCCATCATAAAATTTTGTGGATAATTAAGTAACACTTTGACCAAAATTATATATTTTTTTCAAAAAAATTAAAAATGGCCTTTTTGAATTTTTCAATTTTTTTTTTCAATTTTTTATTTCCAATTTTTTTTTTTGTTAAAATTATGTTGTGATATTTCATAAAAAAGAGCTTCAAAATGACTTTAAAATGAGCCATTTATTACTTTCCTAGTGTAAGTGGTTCTCGAGATATTGCTAGTTTTGTACATTCTTGTTAAGGTCAAAATGCTGACTTTTTTATTTTGAAAAATTAAAAAAAAAAAAACTACGAATCAAAAAAATCTAAAAATTTGCATTTTCAACTTTTATGGTAAGAAGAAAATATATACCAAAAATCATCAAAATTGGAATTGGTCGCGTAAAATTTTTGCGATTTTTTGGTTGATTTGATATGGAATGACCCTAGGGTCAGTCCATATCAAGTCAACCAGGGTATTTTACCACACCATCTCCGATGTTGATGATTTTTAGTATACATGTTTTTCCTACCAAAAAACTGGAAAATCCAAAATTTCAGACTTTTTTGACCAGTTGTTTATTTTGAATTAATTTTTGAAAATCGAAAAAGTCACTTATTTGTCCTTAACATGTGCGCACAAAATTAGGAATATCCAAAGAACCACTTATAATAGAAAAGTAGGTGAAGGTTCATTTTAAAGCTCTTATAAAGACCTTTCATATGAGAATATTGCATAACATATATTGAAAAAAAAAAATAAAAAAAAAATTTTTGATTTTTTTTTTTAAATTTCAAAAAGGCCATTTTTAATTTTTTTCAAAAAATTATATTATTTTCTTTAAAGTGTTATTAAACTATTCACAAAATTTTGAGATGGACAAATCATGGGTTCAATGTGAAAAAATTTATTAAAAATGTCACATGCATGAAAAATCGCCTATAAAATGTACTTAATATTTTTGATATTTTTTTTGACATTGAACCCATCATTTCTCCATCATAAAATTTTGTGGATAATTAAGTAACACTTTGACCAAAATTATATATTTTTATCAAAAAAATTAAAAATGGCCTTTTTGAATTTTTCAATTTTTTTTTTTCAATTTTTTATTTCCAATTTTTTTTTTTGTTAAAATTATGTTGTGATATTTCATAAAAAAGAGCTTCAAAATGACTTTAAAATGAGCCATTTATTACTTTCCTAGTGTAAGTGGTTCTCGAGATATTGCTAGTTTTGTACATTCTTGTTAAGGTCAAAATGCTGACTTTTTTATTTTGAAAAATTAAAAAAAAAAAAACTACGAATCAAAAAAATCTAAAAATTTGCATTTTCAACTTTTATGGTAAGAAGAAAATATATACCAAAAATCATCAAAATTGGAATTGGTCGCGTAAAATTTTTGCGATTTTTTGGTTGATTTGATATGGAATGACCCTAGGGTCAGTCCATATCAAGTCAACCAGGGTATTTTACCACACCATCTCCGATGTTGATGATTTTTAGTATACATGTTTTTCCTACCAAAAAACTGGAAAATCCAAAATTTCAGACTTTTTTGACCAGTTGTTTATTTTGAATTAATTTTTGAAAATCGAAAAAGTCACTTATTTGTCCTTAACATGTGCGCACAAAATTAGGAATATCCAAAGAACCACTTATAATAGAAAAGTAGGTGAAGGTTCATTTTAAAGCTCTTATAAAGACCTTTCATATGAGAATATTGCATAACATATATTGAAAAAAAAAAATAAAAAAAAAATTTTTGATTTTTTTTTTTAAATTTCAAAAAGGCCATTTTTAATTTTTTTCAAAAAATTATATTATTTTCTTTAAAGTGTTATTAAACTATTCACAAAATTTTGAGATGGACAAATCATGGGTTCAATGTGAAAAAATTTATTAAAAATGTCACATGCATGAAAAATCGCCTATAAAATGTACTTAATATTTTTGATATTTTTTTTGACATTGAACCCATCATTTCTCCATCATAAAATTTTGTGGATAATTAAGTAACACTTTGACCAAAATTATATATTTTTATCAAAAAAATTAAAAATGGCCTTTTTGAATTTTTCAATTTTTTTTTTTCAATTTTTTATTTCCAATTTTTTTTTTTGTTAAAATTATGTTGTGATATTTCATAAAAAAGAGCTTCAAAATGACTTTAAAATGAGCCATTTATTACTTTCCTAGTGTAAGTGGTTCTCGAGATATTGCTAGTTTTGTACATTCTTGTTAAGGTCAAAATGCTGACTTTTTTATTTTGAAAAATTAAAAAAAAAAAAACTACGAATCAAAAAAATCTAAAAATTTGCATTTTCAACTTTTATGGTAAGAAGAAAATATATACCAAAAATCATCAAAATTGGAATTGGTCGCGTAAAATTTTTGCGATTTTTTGGTTGATTTGATATGGAATGACCCTAGGGTCAGTCCATATTAAGTCAACCAGGGTATTTTACCACACCATCTCCGATGTTGATGATTTTTAGTATACATGTTTTTCCTACCAAAAAACTGGAAAATCCAAAATTTCAGACTTTTTTGACCAGTTGTTTATTTTGAATTAATTTTTGAAAATCGAAAAAGTCACTTATTTGTCCTTAACATGTGCGCACAAAATTAGGAATATCCAAAGAACCACTTATAATAGAAAAGTAGGTGAAGGTTCATTTTAAAGCTCTTATAAAGACCTTTCATATGAGAATATTGCATAACATATATTGAAAAAAAAAATAAAAAAAAAATTTTTGATTTTTTTTTTAAAATTTCAAAAAGGCCATTTTTAATTTTTTTCAAAAAATTATATTATTTTCTTTAAAGTGTTATTAAACTATTCACAAAATTTTGAGATGGACAAATCATGGGTTCAATGTGAAAAAATTTATTAAAAATGTCACATGCATGAAAAATCGCCTATAAAATGTACTTAATATTTTTGATATTTTTTTTGACATTGAACCCATCATTTCTCCATCATAAAATTTTGTGGATAATTAAGTAACACTTTGACCAAAATTATATATTTTTTTCAAAAAAATTAAAAATGGCCTTTTTGAATTTTTTAATTTTTTTTTTCAATTTTTTATTTCCAATTTTTTTTTTGTTAAAATTATGTTGTGATATTTCGTAAAAAAGAGCTTCAAAATGACTTTAAAATGAGCCATTTATTACTTTCCTAGTGTAAGTGGTTCTCGAGATATTGCTAGTTTTGTACATTCTTGTTAAGGTCAAAATGCTGACTTTTTTATTTTGAAAAATTAAAAAAAAAAAAACTACGAATCAAAAAAATCTAAAAATTTGCATTTTCAACTTTTATGGTAAGAAGAAAATATATACCAAAAATCATCAAAATTGGAATTGGTCGCGTAAAATTTTTGTGATTTTTTGGTTGATTTGATATGGAATGACCCTAGGGTCAGTCCATATTAAGTCAACCAGGGTATTTTACCACACCATCTCCGATGTTGATGATTTTTAGTATACATGTTTTTCCTACCAAAAAACTGGAAAATCCAAAATTTCAGACTTTTTTGACCAGTTGTTTATTTTGAATTAATTTTTGAAAATCGAAAAAGTCACTTATTTGTCCTTAACATGTGCGCACAAAATTAGGAATATCCAAAGAACCACTTATAATAGAAAAGTAGGTGAAGGTTCATTTTAAAGCTCTTATAAAGACCTTTCATATGAGAATATTGCATAACATATATTGAAAAAAAAAATAAAAAAAAAATTTTTGATTTTTTTTTTAAAATTTCAAAAAGGCCATTTTTAATTTTTTTCAAAAAATTATATTATTTTCTTTAAAGTGTTATTAAACTATTCACAAAATTTTGAGATGGACAAATCATGGGTTCAATGTGAAAAAATTTATTAAAAATGTCACATGCATGAAAAATCGCCTATAAAATGTACTTAATATTTTTGATATTTTTTTTGACATTGAACCCATCATTTCTCCATCATAAAATTTTGTGGATAATTAAGTAACACTTTGACCAAAATTATATATTTTTATCAAAAAAATTAAAAATGGCCTTTTTGAATTTTTCAATTTTTTTTTTTCAATTTTTTATTTCCAATTTTTTTTTTTTGTTAAAATTATGTTGTGATATTTCATAAAAAAGAGCTTCAAAATGACTTTAAAATGAGCCATTTATTACTTTCCTAGTGTAAGTGGTTCTCGAGATATTGCTAGTTTTGTACATTCTTGTTAAGGTCAAAATGCTGACTTTTTTATTTTGAAAAATTAAAAAAAAAAAAACTACGAATCAAAAAAATCTAAAAATTTGCATTTTCAACTTTTATGGTAAGAAGAAAATATATACCAAAAATCATCAAAATTGGAATTGGTCGCGTAAAATTTTTGCGATTTTTTGGTTGATTTGATATGGAATGACCCAGAGATTCTTTTTTTTCTGTCAGTGACTTTAGCTCAGGAAATGTCAAAGTGACGTTCAAAACGAGACATATTTTTTGAGTGAAATAAACATCAGAATTAGCTAAATTTAGGTCAATCAAGCCACACCCCCCCACCCCGAAAGATATTCGAGTTTTGATATGTTTATAATTTTAAACTAATTTTGAACCTTTTTTAAAAAAGTTGAACCACACTCTTTTCTGTTTTTTTTTTAAGCTTGACGTCCGGCTGCACCTTGCATTTTGAATATAAAAAAAAAAACAGGAAGGAGTGCAGTTCAAAATTTTTAAAAGTGGTTCAAAATTATAATCACATCAAAACTCGAATACCTTTCGGGGGGGGGGGGGAGGTGGTGGCTTGACGTCAATCTGCACCCCCCCCCATTTTGAATATTAAAGAAACCAGGAAGGAGTGTGGTTCAAAATTATAAGCATATAAAAACTCGAATTTCTTTCGTGGGGGAGGGGGTGTGGCTTGACTGACCTCTAAATTTTGAATGGAAGGCAGATTTCGTAAAAACTAAGACACAGATGGGAGCACTTTTTTAACTTTTTGCCGAATAGGCAAAAATTTTTTTCTAAGGCCAACAATTTTATTTCAAACATTTGAATCAGTTGCCTCAGATTCCCAGAAAAATTTACAGCTTTCCCCACTGATGTACGAGTAACGTTACAAAAATATTTTTACTTACAAACAACCCATAATACTAATTTTACGAGCTTCCCAACATGACTGTATTGGACCATTTACGCTCCTAGGATAATAATGAAGCTTAGATGTAAACCACAAGATGGCGTGACAAGCGATGAAACTTTATTTTATAAGAGCACTAATTGACACAAAAATGTGAATTATTCTTCTATATTTTTAAGGCAATAAATATTTATTAAACGTGAATAAATTCAATATAATGTTAGTACCTAACCAAAAATAAGTCCCTTTAAATTGACATATTAAGCTTTTTTAAGAAAACAAACCTTTACTATTGAGAATATGGAACCTTTGGTTGCATTATAACAAAGTTATGATTGTTTTCCACAAACCAAAACTACACTTTTTTGCACTCGACGCGCGTTTCGCTAACAACGTTAGCATCATCAGGAGACAATAAACAATAAACTAAAATAACCTACACTCTATCTTATATACTATCTTTTAGTGGGCGGAGATAAGACTAATAATTTGTGATTGGTCACGCTTTATAATCCTATCTCCCCTCAACTAAAGAATAAAGTGTACTAAACGGAATGGGGCCTCTATCTTTATTTAAACTATTTCTGGATTTAATGATTTCCATACTTTCATATGCATTCAAAAGTCTTTTGTTTGGTACACTTTTTAGAAGTTTTAGATTATCTAATGTGAATATATGATTGTTTTAAAAAGCATGCTCGGCCACACTTGACTTTTCTGTTCTTCGGTATTTTAAGTGTTCTTTGAATCGTGTTTGAATAGAGCGTCTCGTTTGGCCAAAATATTTTTTGTCACAATCCATGCAACTAATTTCGTAAATTCCACTTTTTTCTAGAACTGTAGTTTTATACTTGGGGTTTCCTAGTAAACTTCTTATTGTGTTTCCGGATTGATATACTAATTTAAGATCGGTGTTATTAAATACTTTTTGTAATCCTTTCCTATAATTAGGATTATAAGGAATTGATACAAATTTAGAGTCGGACGTATCTTTTTTTTCTGAAAAAAGTGGAATTCCGAAAGGTCGTTTGAAAAAAGAATAGGATTAGGAATATAGCTGGCGAAAACGGTTACGACAAAAGCTTAATAAGTAAGCTGATAAATAGACATTCTTTTCAAAAGATCTTTCGGAATTCCGCTTTTTTCAAAAAAAAAAGATACCTCTGACTCTAAATTTGCATCAATTCTTTATAATCCTAATTATACGAAAGGATTACAAAAAGTATTTAATAACACCGGTCTTAAATTAGTATATCAATCCGCAAACACAATAAAGTAGCATTTACACAGGCGAATATTCCTTTGATCTTCGAAATTCCGATAAACATTCGCGCGAATTTATTTAAAGATTCGCGCAAAAGGTTCGGGCCAAAAAGTTCGGGGTTCGGGTAAACAGGTTCGTGGTGTTCGGACAAAATTTGCTGAAAGAAATATTTGGAATAAAATAAAAATTGGAAAAATTATTTACCATAAATCATTGAACTGAATTGTAATATAAAAATTAAATTTTAAAACCTTTCCGACGGAAAAACGATTTGACGCACTTGATAAAAAATAATGAGGATTACTTTATTTCATTTTATGGGGTTTTGGTGGTGGGGTTTGGTGGTGGGGTTTGATGAGCTTACACTTAATTAAGGAAAACCAAAAAAGTGATAAAGCATAGCAACAATTAGGTACCAACTTATTTAGTAGAAATCTACCAACCTCACAACGTACCACACAGCAAATAATAATTTTTCGCTTTTCGTCGGATTTTACTATTTAATCGAAAAATAAAATAAAATATTTTTGGTGCACCAATTTTATTTCAAGAATTGAGGTCAGTGATGTGAGACCAAAAATATTATCTATTCCCACATTCCAAAATATATTTACAAAAAATCTTGCGAAAATTTGTCCGAATGTTCGTGGCAAATGTTCGAGTGTTCGGGCAAACGTTCGTCGAAAAAAGATCGCCAGATTTGGCCCGAATTTTTGGACGAACCTATTCGCTCTGTGTAAATGCGTCTTAAGAAGTTTACTAGGAAATCCCAAGGATAAAACTACAGTTCTAGAAAAAAGTGAAATTTACGAAATTAGTTCCATGGATTGCGACAAACAATATTTTGTCCAAACGAGACACTCTATTCAAACACGATTCAAAGAACACTTAATACACTTAAAATACGGAAGAACAGAAAAGTCAAATGTGGCCGAGCATGCTTTTGAAAACAATCATAGTCATAGATTCACATTAGATAACCTAAAACTTCTAAAAAGTGTACCAAACAAAAGACTTTTGAATGCATATGAAAGTATGGAAATCATTAAATCCAGAAATAGTTTAATTAAAGAGAGAGGCCCCATTCCGTTTAGTACACTTTATTCTTTAGTTGAGGGGAGATAGGATTATAAAGCGTGACCAATCACAAATTATTAGACTTATCTCCGCCCACTAAAAGATAGTATATAAGATAAGATAGAGTGTAGGTTAATTTAGTTTATTGTTTATCGTCTCCTGATGATGCTAACGTTGTTAGCGAAACGCGCGTCGAGTGCAAAAAAGTGTAGTCTTGGTTTGTGGAAAACAATCATAACTTTGTTAAAAAAAACCTTGCTTTTAAAAAGATATATGAAAAGTCCCTTAGTAACCTTATTTGTTTTGATGTTTTAGATAGAAAGCCCTTGAAATTTTAGATTATGAAGGTTGTTAACTTAACAGTGTTCGCATTCGATATTTTTAATAATTTCTGATATTTATGATGACATTTTCATTGTTCGTAGGTAATGTTATATTACATAACAAGAGAAGAAAGTGACATATTTCATACGAGCGTGAATGTTGTGAAAGAGGCGCCAGCCGAGTGAAACAACACGAGAGTGCAAGAAAGTTACTTTCTATCGAGTTGTGTATGCTAGTTTTCTTACGACCACTTTAGGATTTAATTCGTATTTTTTATTATTATTATTTTTCTTTGTATTTTCTACTCTAGGGACGAAAATGGTTTCGGTCTATTTCCGACACTTCTACAAATCATAGCCTACTAGATACCTACATTGTTTGAATGGTTTGCTGTTATTCATTTTCGTAACTAGAGACGAAAATAAAATTGATATGCGTTTGAAATATAAAACTTTCTGAGGCCTTATAGAGTGCAGATTTGATTACTTTCGTGTGTGGCCGTAGTAAAATTATTTTTCATTCAGAAAATTCATAGCCTTAAGCATCAAACTTAAAAAGTCACATGCAAGCAGTTTAATGAAAAAATCGTGCGGAAAAGTAACTTTTCCGCACTAGTGCTAAAAAGTTACTTTTCCGAACGATTTTTGTATATTGTTAAAAATGAAGATATTTAGGAATAATTAAAAGATTTATTTAACTATTCTATCTTATGTGTCATTTTGTAGCATTATTTTAAAATCTTTGCATAATAAAAACATTTTTTTTTGATAAATAAGACAAAAACACTAGTAGGTAAAACAGTGTACCTAACTCATGAAACTGCCGTCGCGTGCGGTAAAGGGCACTTTACAACACTGTTTGGGATGTGGAAGATTGTACGGTAAAGTTAACATTATGGCACTTTGCAGCACTCTGTGCGGTAAAGTGACTGCGTTTATTTTTATTATTAATTTTTTTTTAAGGCTTATAGGTAAAATCTTGTACCTAACACATGCGTAAAATATCTTTACCGCCTTTGACGGCTTGCCCGATCTCGCTTCGCCGTCGCGTGCGGTAAAGTATCATTTTCCGTACTTGTTAGGTAAATGACTAGTACACACGCATTTTCGTGCGGTAAGTTACATTTCCCACACGTCGTGCTGTAATAGATTTACCCTGTGTCTTTCACGCATGTGCAAATACTTTTAAGCACGCCTTTTTTTACCAATTTTTTTAAAGTCCAATTCGACTTCTTAGATATATTTTACAACTCAAATGTAAAGAAAATGCAAAAAAAACAGGTTTTCAATTTTTTAATACCTAAAAATGAAAATATAATGTTGTCTAGATGGTTTTTATGCAAGTAGGAAAAATTTTATACCTGACACGTGCGAAAAGTAAGGGGTAAATAACTATTGTTTACTACTTACCTCTTAAAATGGAAAGTTAATTTTTTATTTTATACAAACAAAACTATAAAATGTGCCTACAATTCTAGCTTAAAAATGGGGCAAACCCAAGCACAAAAAAAAACAAAAGTCAAAAATGTTATTCTTTAAATTAAAACATTTAAAAAACCTGACAAAGAAGTAAAAGTTAGATTAAAAGAAAATTACTTTTTTATTTTATTATTTTAGAAAAAAAAGTCCCCATATTTTTGTCCCTACATATTTGTGTTCTCATAAAAAAAGAGACCAATGGTGTTTTCGGTATTGGAATAATTTAGTGCTATTTAGGTGCTAACTAAATCTCACCAAATTTTGTGCTTTTGCAGTCTCCAAAATATGGCCTGCACTGCTAACTACCCATTAAAGATAGCAATGCTAAAATGGTCCAGAAAAGTGGAAGGGTTATCAGATGGTCAAAAAAATTAAAATTTAAAGTAACACTCGTGGCATATCAGACAAACCATTTTTTGTTTCTCACTTCATTACGATCAGGCCTCTAATGTCTAATGGAGTCACTTCAATGGCATACTGCTAGCCTTAGATGCCACAAATAAAATTTACTTAAAATTATAACATATTAACATTTGACTCAGAAAAACATATTATCACCGAGATTATCACTTAGGTTAGGTTAGTTTTGTTATGAGTGGTGCAATTTACAGCTCCCTCCACTGCGACCTTAGAGATCTATTGTGGCTCATTCCTCCCCTGCCCCACTCACCAGACCAGTCTGATGAGCACCCCCTCAAAATGCAGTTTTCTTTTCCTAGAGGGATTTAGACCTAAACCCCTTTGACGGAGCTAGGGTTCATGCTCCACTATCAATATATGGATGACACAGGACTGTCCTCTTAACGTCCTCTCCGAGGGACGGTAAGGAATCAAATTAGCCTGCCTTCTAGCTAACTTGGCCTGCTCCGCTTCATACTGCATTTTACCTGAATCTTACAAAATTCTGTAATTTTATAAGAAAAAGTCCAAGTAGACTACCTGCAAGACCCAGGGCTTGAAACCAGCATCTCCTGCTTGAAAGTCGCGGCGTTAGATTAGATTAGATTATTCTTTATTTGCATGAAATTTTTACAAATTTAAGCAAATAGCGTTACAAATTTACTAAATACCTAATAGTAAAAGAGTAAAAATAAAAGAAAAAAAAAATAATAAAAACATGAAAATAACTAATAAAATGTAAAGCTTATAAACAATACAGAATGTTTGATTAAAATTATAAACTAGGTGGGTAAAATTGAAGTGAAAAAAACCAACACATTTTAGACATGAAAAGCAGTAATTAAAATAACAAAGAAAAAAAGAAAAATATATAAAATAACAAAATATCAACACTAAATTAAAAAATTCACTATTGAGGAGGGTGAAATGACAGGTACTCTGCTACCAAATATGGCTCAATATCAAGTAGGCATTTAAACACTAATTTTTTAAACCTATTTAGGTTGGTTTCTGCTCTAATATTGGTAGGAAGATTGTGAGTTTAACACAGGCATACATGGGACTCTTCTCTATGAGGGAAAGTCTGTGAGCTGGTATATTTAAATTCAAGGCTCTAGTATTGTGATCATGTTTTGGTACAAGGTGTTCAAATTTCCCAAAGTTTTTAAATAAAAACATGATGCATTCAAAAATATATATGCCATAGAATGTCAGAATGTTAAGGTCCTTAAACTTTCCTCTGCAAGACTCTCTAGCTGGCATCCCCATCATTATCCTTACAACCCTCTTTTGAATCTTAAATGGTTCACACAACAAAGCACCAGAACTGCCCCCCCAGAAAATTACACCATACCTGAGGACTGAATAAAAGTTTGCATAATATACTGACAGCAACACATCTCTTTCCATGTATTTGTGTAGCACTCTGACAGAGAAGCATGCTGTACTCAGCCTCTTACAAACCTCTTTAACATGAGTTTCCGTTAACCACAACACCAAGCAGGCAGGTAGAGATTATCACTTGTATTAAATATTAAAAACATTGCAGAATGGTATTTCTTTTTTATGTTTTCTGGCAAGTGTTTAAAGAATTTTATGCTCCTGTAACTAGTGTTTTTTTCAATAACTGTTTTTATATGAATTGGATAGTTAAAGTCAAGACTGTTTCTAGTATTTAGACTATGAGTTTGTTTAAACTGCTCAAACTCTTCATGTTTTTTAACAATTAGTTTAATGAATTCTTAAATGTAGAGAGCATATATTGTCAGCAGATTATTACTTTTAAATAAATAAAATAAAATAAAAATAAATAAAATTTTATTGATGGAAAAAATCATTTTTAACATACATACTCATTAAATGATATTAAAAAATCACAGCTAGTCCAATCAAAATTAGTACCATTTGAAAATCAGTTAAAAAAGAGTGAAAAGAGTCTTAATATACTTAAAAAGCTACAAATGTTACATCAATATACTTAACATATATAGAGAAGTCATATCATTAAAAATCAAGAAATCTATTTAAACATCCCTTACATGATTCTCTGTAATTCAATACCATATTTAACCACAGACCAAAAACCACCATAATAGAAGGCGCCTCCCTGTCAACATTCTTTGACAACACTCTAATGTCATGGCAGCTCTCTCTATAATTAAAATTATATTAATGAATCTGTTCAAGTAGTTTTTTAGTTACACCAATTTTTATTAAAAGAAATATTTAAAAGCTATACCTAAGTAAGCAGTTCAAAATTGCCTTTGCTTTATGGCTAAAATCATTTTATCTAGCATGATTTTTCTTATGATAACATATTCCATAAATTTTTTGACACTGAACCTATAATTTAATGTCCTTAAAATTTGGTACAGACTTTATTAACAGTCTCATTAACACTTTATTTTATTTTTTATTGAAAAAAATTAAAAATGACCTTTTTGGGATTTTTCAATGAGAAAATCGGAGATGGTATGGTAAAACAACACCGTTCTTAACTAAAAAGCCTGTTAACTCCTATCGCCTCAGTGCCCTTTAGCCTATTGTGGCTGCCATTTTTATAACCAAATTGACAAGTAAAACAGGGATTTTCTGTCAGTTTGGTGTCAATATGGCACCGATCATAGGCCAAAGGATACTAAAACGAAAATGAGTTAACTGGCTTTTTAGTTGAGAATGGTGTTGGGTAAAATACCTGAGAAAATACCCTGGTTGATTTGACATGTAATGAGCCTCCTCTGATTTGGATAAAATTTAAATATGTATTATAAAAATATATATTTTACCATCTCAAGTATTTAGACTAGAGACCCTAGGTTTTTTGGTAAGCTATTGGGCAAGTCAAGCTTAACAGTTTTGTTCTCCATGTGACATCATATTTATACAGGGTAAGCCAAAAAATCAATAATAGTGATTATTAACAATATATTTATGAGATTCCATAATAGCCATGCCCTTGTATTTTACAAAAAAAAAGCCTTAGCAATAATAACTCTCTTAATCAAGTTAGCCTGGACAAAATGCAGAGCCAAAAGCTTTTCTATGAGCGAGTAGACTGCATCAGGCATGCACAGTAATTATTGATAATCTACAATTTTTAGGTCACCCTGCAAAATTATGAGGTTACTTTCTTAGACCAAAAAGGTTAAGGTTGAGATGCCAAAATCTTAGCACTGCAAGTGCTTGGGATGTCAAAATATATTTCTTAAAATACCAGGTTTCAGATTTTAATCATGATTTCTGACTCACCCTGTACATCAATAAAGGTTTACTGTGGGGTTTACTGCAAACAAAAATAGTATATTTTGACTAGAAAAAAGTTGATTTTTGTTTTTTAATATATTAATATTTTTTTTTATCAAATCAGTGGAGCACAATTTTTCACATAGAACTGTGTGCAAAATCAGTAGAGCACAATTTTTCACATAGAACTGTGTGCAAAATTTCACAAAAAGGCACAGCTAGGATTTCAAATACAGTTTTGAGGGAGGAAATGGTTCCTAGTCAAAATGTGTAATCACTTTTTCAGGGACCCTGTGTACTGGCAATACAAGTCAGGAGAATTCAATTATTATGGCTATGCTGTCAGTTAAAAAAATACTATTTGAATTGGTCCTTAGTACAAAACTGTAGTGTGTGGCATGTACTATGTGATGTGGTCATTTACATGTTTATTATTGGACCTTTCCAATGAACAAAAAAACTGGGGAAAAACAAAATTGAACTCTCAGTTGCAGGCAATCATATTGACCAAAAATATAGGACCCAAGTCAAAAGAGACTCGTTTCCTGACCAAAATTACCTGATGCAGGGCAGTCAGGCCATCCACATTGGCCGTGTTGATATCGGCCCCTTTTTCGAGCAATTTTAGCACCTCGTCTTTATCTCCAGCGGCGCACGCGGCCAAAAATACACAGCCTGAGGAAAACTTCACTTTTCGGGTGTCTTTTTTGGGACTCGGGGGTTCACGATTCGTGTCCGATTCCTCCCAGCGACGCAGCTGTTCGGCCCTCTTGAAAAAGGCCGAATTCGTACGCGTTTCAAGCGACATTTTGGCCCCGAACGGCCCTATCTAGGGGACACTGATTTTTATTATATTATCACCGATCGCCGTCTTCCGAATTTAATTTTTTACCCGAAATCTAATCGGCCACGGCCATTACGCGATTTTTACAGACTCGATTTCTTTTTTTTCGACGAATCGACGGTTGACAGCTCGGGTGCGGTTGACAGAGAATTGAAAAATGACAGCGTTGACAGCAGTGACAGCTGTGAAAATGTCAACATGTGGGGACATCTATCAGCCGGGGATAATGATAATAAACGGAATATTTGCTGGTTTCTGTAAACTAGTTGTTGTTCATATAAGAAAAGGACAATAATTTAAAAATTTTATTTGAAGTAAGAAAGAAAGTAATAATCCATTATCAAAAATGTACAAAATTACAAATTTTTGGTAAAAATTACAAATTAGACCAAAGCAATTATCCAACAGCTATTGCCATCTAGTGGCAAGGAACAAAAAATAATTTAAGCATCCGTTTCCTTTGCGTCGATTTGCGCCAGCGCCCTATATCTTTTATGAAAATGCGGTGTAGTCAAATATATTTCTGACTTTTGAAGAATTAGTTAATTTGATTTTAAAAAGTCAGAATAAATTTGCTAAAAATTTACAAAAACGAATGATTTTGACCAAAAAAATTTAGTGATAGACATTGAGCAGAGTTATTTTGCAAAAAAATATTGTGCACATTTTTTTAGGAAGAATTTTCTCATGATATTTTCCAGCATCAAGAGTCGGCAACCTGGGCAATCTCACCAAACTGTGGTTCATTCGCCATTTGTCACTTTTGCTTGCTTCCTTTTGTGTCTTGTTGGCGTTTTCATTTTTTTGGATTAATTCTTCAAACAAAACGAATTGTTTCGTGATTTTTGGGAGAATTTATTGGACACCAAGGTAAGATTTAGAAATAAACTAAGTTTTACCCAAAATGTTTTAAATGATGAATTTATGCATGGTTTTTCTATCTTTGGGGTTTGTTCGTTTACGTTAGGGGTGACCTTAGATCAATATTTTTAGAACGTTGACAAGACAACCGCGTTTGTCATGCATTGAGAAGTCATGTGGTACAAGTGACCTGCGATGCTAACCGGCTCGTAAACGATTGAAGCCGATAAGAGGAAAATGCCGGTTTTTTTATTGGATTTTTTTTCAATTTGAGACCCATCCAAGACCCCGCGCAGCTCTTCTCTTAAGATTTGCAGCTATTTTTGTCCTATTTTATGTTTGCGTTTGGTACTAGAGAATTACTAAAGGGCGAGTTCAGGAGCATCACGTGACTTTTCCATGTAATAATCTATGCAAGTCACATGATTCAGATCACCCCAATGAATATGCGGGATTAAACGAACCGACCGCATTGTCCTTTTCTGAGAAACGCTTTTATATTGATTTTGAGCCACTGATCATCCTTCACATAATATTGAGGTCTCCAAAATTTGTAAGATAATTGTTTTTTTAAAGGTTTTTGCAAAAATGAGGGGCGGTTCTTACCGAGGCTCAAGAAGCTCATACAGGGGTAACAGCTACAGAGGAGGCTCAAATCGAGGCTCTGGTGGGAGCAGGTACTCTTATGACAACAGGGACAGGTATTCCTCCAGGGATGATTATGGTCCTCCAAAATCATCTTATCGAGTAAGTAAATAAATTGGTCATGTTTACTAATTTGGCAGAATATTTTTGAATTTCAATGTTACTTTAATTTTTTTTCAGGATAGTTTTTCTTCTAGAGACAGTTATAGATCGCCTGAACGCAAGCGCCCAAGGCATGAGGTAAGTTTTGAATTGTATATTTTTTTACATATTTACAGGATGGAAATCAGAGAAGGCCATAGGAAGAAGAATATTAGGTGAAACACCAGAGCTCCTTCTTTACAAAAGATACTTCTCTGTTGACGAAACATTTGTATATTGGTAGAGCTACTCTTAAAAACTAGTACTTCTTATGTAAGAAAAACATAGTGGTACTAGAAGAGCGATAGGATATTTCAAATTAGCAAAAATAAGTAAGAAAAGGTGGTGAAAACTTGAAAATATAAATTATTTTGAGGACCACTATGGTGTTTACATATTATATTTAATATAATTTACAAAAAATAATCTAGCAGATTTGAATCTCAAAGGTTATAACATTTGAATCTCATATAATCCTATTGTTGATAACAATAAATATTTCAGGACTTAAACCCCATTGAAAATAGACGGCAAATTCCTTTTTTTTTATCCTACAGTTTTTCTACAAATATAAGTTAAAATATTTGTCATACAATTAATACAAAAAGGTTTACTCAAAATAAACCTGGGATGATGAATCAAAATTGTATATACGTAATTACTAATATAAAAAAAACAACTATCTGTTTTAAATCCAGGGCAAAAACCATCATGATTCATTCTATAAAATAGAAACAAGTGGTTGATAAAATTTAGCACCACTGATAAAAACCGCTGTTTGCCAGATTACAAAATTACATTTATGTTTGTGGAATAAATCTTGGCTAGGGCCAAGAAATAAATATATTTTATTTCTTTGGCCAGTTTTTTCCTACATTACCCAAACTTAAAATAAAAGTACCACGGCTGCATTTAATTAACTGCAGAAAATGCCATTGGAGATATGTTTAATAAGAATTCTACAAAAAGCAAAAAAGTTTCCCAGATGTCAACAAAATATATTACCATTAAAAATTACTAAAGCTATAATGAACGCCAATCAATCTACCAATGACCTACCCAATGGTGTATCTAATCGATAAGTATTTTTGTTACTCACTATTTTATCCAGGGATCTCGCCATGACTCGTATAGTAGCTCGTATTCATCATCCCGCTATGAATCTCATGGATCACCTTATGAGCGTAGACAATCAGGAGAAAGATACACATCAAGCCCTTATCCGCCAAAAAGGGAAGAATTTAGAAGGCCCTCTGCCCCTAGGGGATCTTACAGGGGACGGATAAGCATTAGAGGCTCAAGGGGCTCAATGATTAGGTCAAACAGGGACAAAATGATGCCTAGAAGACGAATGGTTGAAAGCTCATATCCTATTAGAAAGCGGATTAATACAAGAGGATCTTACAGGAGCATGAAGGTTTCAAGAATCAGGAGGTAAATAAATTATGAAAATGTTATTTTTTTCCATTCAAGATAGATTTTTTGAGTAGTAGAAGGAGTAAGACCTGGAAAGCAGTACTTAATATTTTCGATATATTTCATGGGACGATATATCACAGATTTTTTATGTCGTTTTTTTATTTGCATTCAGCTCACAAGTGAGATATGTTGAGTAACCATACTAGAAATATGCTTGGTACAACTTAATGTTGTCTTCTACATTATAAATGTGGTTCCTACTTCCTGGTAGATTAAAAGGACATAGAATGACTTCAGAGATATATGTAGAGAATATATTTTTAATTTTTTGGACAGAATGAACCACATTTAGTTTTAACAAAGTAAATATTCTTTTTAGTTCTGCCAACTTTGTGTTATATCTCAACAAGTGAATTTGACAGTTGAATTCTGCTTTAAAAAATGTACAAACAAGCAACTTGAGCCAAACTTCACATAAAAAAAGTTATAGACCTCATCTTAAAATGAAGACTTAAAAAAGCCCTCATAACTTCACCTTTAAACTTCTTAACTCCCCTGAAAGTACCTTAGAGCTCCTAAAAGTGCCCAGGACTCCAAGGAATCCAGCAGTGATTTTCCTGTCAAAATCCGTTCAGTAGTTTTTGCATGATGCTGGAACAAACAGACGAAAATTTTAAAACTCGGATTTTTGGTATCTGTATGGTTTGTTTTGAAGCTGACATCAAAAATAAAAAAAAATATTCAAAATGATATGTCTAGACATTAATTATTATGCATAGATTGCAATAATAAAGTATTTCTAAAAGTTTTTTTGCCATGTATGTCACATTATTACCAAATATCAGAAAATAACCCAAGTTTACCCCCAGCTCTGCAGGTATAAGACGCAAACATATTCCTAGAAGTGATGATGATGAAGAGGATGATGAAGAGAAGGTGGGTTCCAGTGACGAAGGCAAAACCAAGAGAGAAAAGACAGAGGGAGCAGTGGCCAAGGAGAAAAAGGATGGAGAAGCAGGAGCTGATGGTGAGGAGAAATGTTTTGTAGTTACATGCCTATATCACCCCATGCACTAACACACTTAATTGGGGGAATTGAATGTGACTCGAAAACATTCTCAATTCTTTACTAAACACTATTTAGAACTTGCAGTTGGGTAGTTTTTTATATATATATATATATATATATATATATATATTTAAACAACTGATTGACCCAATTTTTTTTTATAACAAGAAATTATTGATTGATGATTATTATAATATGTAAAATTTTTGTTATTTAGAAGAAGAAGAAAAATCTGATTCCAAGGCAGAAAACCAGGAAGATCAAGATGAAAGTGAACTTTTATTGAGTGAAACAAAGAAGTTTGTCAAGTTGCAGTGTCCTCATTGCCATATAAAGGTAGGTTTTAATTATGGTTTTAGGATTAAAATTTGATCCAGACCATTCAATAGCAAACTCAAAATCAAATTGGGAATTTATTAAACCCTTTTGTTTTGAAAAACATTGTTTTTGACTCAATCTGTGGTATAGTCTTAAATACATGAATAGTTGTCCACATTCAGGCAGTTTCTCAATGATTCCTCAAATTGTTGGAACGTTCATGTTTGTGGAAAATAAAAAAAATTTGCAGATGTAAAAAATTACTGTTTAAAATCGTAATTTTTTAAATATCAAATTGACAAACTTTAATATCCTCCCTTATTTTGGATTGGATGAACATTGTGTTTTTTTAAATCTGCTGGATGACCTCCAATATTTAGTGCCATGAAAAACTTTGTTTTCGCTTTTTCATTGGAAACTTAATATTTTTTTTGGACCATTATCTAATTCAAAACATCCTTTAGGTTTTAACATTCAGGCGTTATGAGCTTCATCTCAGAGGGAAGACCCATATTATGGCTATGCGGAGACTGTCTTTAAAGCAGAAGTCTATTTTGGCTCAGATGAGACAGGCTCAACGTAAGAGCCAGAATGAACTTGAAAAGGTAAATAAAAACACAATATTTGAAAATGGTTATTTTAGTCTTTATTTCTTTGTAGTTTTTAGTAGATACTGATTTATGTAGAAGAAGGTATAAACAATCATAGGAAAGGGTTTAAAAGTGATATAGATTTTGAAAATGCAAAGCCATAAAACAAAACAAGAAGAGGCAGTCATTAAGCAAATTGTCAAATAAAAAGAAGCCTATGTTTTAATGCAGGTCACACCATATCTTCTTATCAAATTTAATTTGTATAATTATTAACAGGACTCATAATCACTTTAAAATAAGTAAATTTTAAATCTAAAAGTTAAATAGACCAATTATAGTTCCTTCATTTTCATTCATTCATATTGATTCAGCCGTTTTGGCGTGATTGAAGGATCAACATACACACATAAACAAACTTTTGTATTCATAATATTGTAGGATAACAGCTCCAAATATCAAAAGTGACAGCTGGCAACAACTGGTGACACCTCATATGAATAGACCACGTTTAACAAGCAATCAAAATTTAAATTTCAAGAATTGAAAATTTTTGTTTGTTTCAAAAGATAAAGAGGGGAATACAGATTCAATGTCCTCACTTTATAACCTTTTTTCTGAAATATATGAATAGTGGTCCACACTCAGGCAGTTTCTCAATGATTCTTAAAATTGGTGGAACATTCATGTGTGTGGAAAATTAAAATATTTGCTGATATAAAGTATTACTGATTACAATGGTAATTTTTTAAATATCAAATTGACAAACCTGCCTAATTTTGGTTCTGGTGAAACTTGGTACAATTTTCTCATTTGTGGTAATTTATGTTTTCAAGAGGTGCATCCAAATATTTAGGGTGGGCTGGTTTTTTACTGTATTGTGAAAGTTTTTATCAAATCCAATTTGCCGTATGTAAAAATTTCCTAATTTAATGAAATGAATAAACTATCTATCTATAATTATTGCATTTAAAAATATGTTTTATTTTGGACGAGAGTGCTTTTTCCAAAAAATTAAAACTAACACGTCATATACAGGGTATTTCAAAACTTCTTCATTTAGTTTCATTGAATTAATTTTTAAAAATACTTTTTTTTCGGAAGAGGGTGCTTTTTCCCATAAAAAATAAAACTTGCACATGTGATCTACAGGGTATTTCAAAAATTCTATGATTTTAACAGGAAGGAAAAGCAGAAACTTCTGGAAAAACCCAATTCTGCTTGACCTGCCGGCTGAACTACCAAATAGAGAAGTCCCTGCACCAAGCCTCTGAATCACACAAAAACATGCGTAAGTTTTTATACCCGTTCTGCAAGGTTTGCAATATTCAGTTCAAGAGCCCCATGCAGTATGAGAATCACTTGGCTGCAATTGATCATATGAAGGTGAGTTTCTTTTGTTGTTTGTTTTTTTTTAACTTTACTTTTTCTTTCAATTTGTTTTTCCTCTAGTTGTCTTAATTTTGCTTTAGATAATAAAAAATAAACTAGGCTACCCATTTTGCTCTGTGTATAATTAATTGCTGTCTATGATCCACACTCAGGCAGTTTTTCAACAAAATTTCCAAGTTGTTAAGACGTTCATGTGTGTGGAAAATTAAAAATTTGACAAGATAGAAAAGTGGCTGTAGTTAAAATGGCTATTTTTAAATTGTCAGGTTGACAATCAACTAATTTGGGCAAATGCATTTGTATATTGTATTTTTCTTTGCAAAAAGTTACTGTATATTTTTTCATGCACACCTGACTATTATTTCGAATATTTTTTGTTTTAAAGCGAAAGCAAAAGAAGGTGGATCGAACCTCTGAGGGTTCTGGAGAGGAGGACAATCTTGAATTGGAGGACTTTACTACCATTGATTCAGTTGGTGAAGGAGTCGATGAGGCTGCAGGTAGGGACACTTTCCATAAAAGACCTATTTTTTTTATTTTGTTACATTTTTAGGATCATAAAATGACTTGAAAATATTTTTTTTTGCACCTTGAATCTTCTTTTCTCTTAATTTTTGGGCCCTTTTTTTGTTCACACTCAGGCAGTTTCTCAACGAATTTTCCAAGTTGCTGAAACGTTCATGTGTGTGGGAAATTAAAAAATTTGACGATGTAAAGAATTACTCATTAAAATAGTGATTTTTTAAATATCAAATTGACATTATAATAAAGGGTAGGCCCAAAAATCCTGGTCTTTTTTTTTAACTTGAATTGAATGGGGATTCAAAACCAAATCGCTATTGATTGAGCTGTTGCATTTTGGTTTTAAAAACCTTTTGAAACTGAGCTCATTTTTGAGATTGTATCTGAATCAAATAAAAATTTAAAATTTGAAAATTATTAACTCAATGAATATTGTAATAAAAATTATTGATTATTTAAATTTAAAAAAAATTATTTTGACATTTGTAGGTTCTGGAAACGAGGGAGAGGAGAAAAAAGACAGTAAAGAAAAGAAGGAGCCAGTTGTGGTTGGGGTTGAGAAAGTTGTCAAAATTGATGTGCATTATTGTGAGCTGTGCAAGATGTATTTGCCTAGGTAAGTTAACATTCAGTCCTGTAGGTTTTATTGTGGAAAATATAGGGTGGCTCAAGACTTCAAAATTAACAATTTGTTGCAGACAATTTTTAAAAATAGGTAGGACACCCCTGCAAATTTTTTATGTGTTCCACGGGTGAGAAACTTAACTTTTGCATGTAAAGCTTTATTTTAGTTTAGTGAATCAAATTCAGTCGGACCAAAGAAAAAATTATTTTTGCTTGTCTGTATTTGTCCGATTTTAATATTGCTGATTTTGAGAAGTCAAATTTTGCAATTTTGTGTGAATATTGACATTTTTGAAAAATTCAAGATTTTTTGATTTGAACAGTTCAAAACTTTCTTATCCTTTACCTGATGTTAACAAAGGATGCATTGGTACACCTGGGAAAGATATATTTTTTTATGATGACAACTTCAGCACTGGGTTATGATTTCACATTAATCCGTGATTACCTATAAGACACCTGAAAAATTTTATACTGATTTCTTTGTCGATTTATACTAGCTAAAATTGAAATAATTGTGAGATATTTTTCTCTACTGTAGGTGTCCAACTGAGGAAGAATTCCAAAAAGTCTTGGCCAAGCACTGCAAGCAAAATGTGCACATTAGGCGCTACATAAGAATGAAGGAGAATCAGGAACTTGAGAAAAAAGCACAGGTGAGAAAAGTTGGTGTTAGAAAATATTTTGAAACTATTTTTTACCTTAACATGATCTTTGCTAAAATTATTTAGGTGCCATGTCAATACATTTCCTACTGGTTGTTATTGTTTGTCAAACCATTTTTATTTTGAGTTTATCATATTTTATAAATGTTTCATTAATTTTCGATATGATCGGCGTTTTCACGACAGCAAGATTTCAATATGATCCCAGAAAAAGGCATATTGAACTGAGGTAGGGCCAACAAAATAAGCTTGGATTTGCTTTTTGATTCGTGTTTTCACAATAGTTTTGGAAGTGAATTGTATTGTTTGTTGAATCATATTTTATAATAATAATAATATATATAATATTTACTATGATTCAACAAACAATGAATGAATTGAAAAATAATTGAATTGATAAACCACACTCAGGCAGTTTCATAGCGAATTTATCAAACTGGTTGAAACGTTCATGTTTGTGGGAAATGAAAAAATTTGGTTATTAGTAAAAACACTGATTTTTATTTAAGTGATTTTTTTAAAGACTAAATTTACAAATTTTTTATTTAAAAAAAATAGTTGTTAAATGCAGCTGTCAAAAGCTGTTTTTTTACATGTTGGTTAAGAAAAGAGTAGAAGAGAAAAATTGAAGCTGTCTTTATATTCAAAATATTTTTATGCCACTCTGAAAACACTTGTTAAACCTTGATGATTTTTATTGAAACTCTTAATTTTTTTACAATTAAAACATTTCACAGGACACTATAAAAACTTTGACAGCAGAAATAAGAATTAATGGCGCCATTTTTTATTTTTTCTCCACTGCCAATCATCATTTTTTTCTTATGTTGACCAAAGGTGCAAACCAAAAGGACTTTTATGAGTTAAATTATGAAGAAGCGGGGTTGTTTGTGAATAATACATAAATTTGACACTATCATAGTGACTTTTTACTTGAAATAAATTAAATAAACCTGTGGTTGACATATTTGTGGAATGGTTAAGAATATGGCTCAGAGTTATAGTGAGCCTTTTCCCAGGTGTTTAACAAAACTGATAAGATAAGTAATGTTTTTAATTGTGTTGTTTAGAAATTGCAGCGCAAGGAACTAGCTGAAAAAGAGAAGAAAAAAGAAGCTGATGACTCTAAGATGGAGGAAGACGAAAGCACAAAGGAAGAGGTTAAAGATGAGAAGGAAGCTGATGCTAATAAAGTAGGTTTTATTTATGTTTTTATATTTTAAGCTTTAAATCAGAACTGAACTGACAAATCTACTGTTGTGTACTTTTAACTGATTAAGAAAAAATATGTTTTTTTAAATTTAAATTCACTTAACATGTTTTTATGGTAATATCAAAGATAAGATTTTTTATATCTTTGGTATTTTTGATGTTATTCAATTTGATTGAGGGTTTTTCTTTTTTTAATTTAACCATTAGGAAAATTAATAATTGAGTGGTTATTTCGCATTATGAGATCTAAGCAAAATCTCTTTATCACTTGGTGATTTTGTAAAAACATTAATGCAATATTATAAAAGCAAGCTAGAGTGAAGGATGTCATTTTTCAGTAGACTTAACTTCTCATAAACTTGCGACAATAGAGCTTTTGACTCATTAGGAAGAAAAACAATTTTATATAGGGTGTCCCATTACTTAGTGTTGGGTTTTCAAAATGGTTAAAAATTTTTGAAATCGGACAAGTAATGTGCAGTCAAAAAGTCTCTTTTTTTGGGCCTCCCTATATAAATCACTCAATATTTTTAAAATATTGACAATTTTTATGAATATTTTTTTATGTTGCCAGTTAGGAATGAGTTAATTTTCTGTATAGGAGGAAGATAAGCTGTGGGAAGCTGTGGATAAAGATTTGGGTGAACTGTTGGGCGACGCGGACGGAGCTAAAAGTGATGAAGATGACGACGATGAGTCGGGTGTTAATGGGGAGAGATATGACAGGTAATTTTTTTTAGGTGGATCTTAGAGATTAGAAAGAGGCCTATTGGCTGTTTTAGCATTGTCTAAAGCCCTGTTCTGAATAGGCATCAAACCATTGCAACTTTTTACATGCATTTTTTTAAAGCATGCATCTAAGGTGGTCTGACTCAAA
Source organism: Oxystoma pomonae (assembly GCA_963921995.1). NCBI lineage: Eukaryota > Metazoa > Arthropoda > Insecta > Coleoptera > Brentidae > Oxystoma > Oxystoma pomonae. Next base: position 14,442,008 of record OY998170.1, on the reverse strand, counting down.
GTCCCTTGGGGTCCTGGTTTGTCTTTTTTTGTTTTGTTTCTTATCTTGAATTTTCTTTCTTCCGAATTCTTTAGTTATATTCTCTTCATTTGTTTTGACTAAGTACTTTTTACTATTTTCTTAAACAACGCGTTTTTGTTATTCATTCACTCTCACATTTATACTGCACAAAGTACATCTTTTTTTTATTTCAGTGACAACCAATAGGGCTGTCTAACAAATTATCAAAGTCAGCCATTGATCATGTGATGGCCCTTTAGAAATGGTGGCTGTAGGGTAAACAAAGCAATTTTCCTTAAGGCATAATGCATATAAAAATAAAAATTTTGGGAAAGTGGAAAAAGATTCAGAGTAAACCCAGGGGGATTCTACTGACCATTTTTTTGTACATATGTTAGCATTGTTTGACAAAATGCAAATAATGCGAAAAAATGTGAAACAATTTAAAAAATGTAAATAAATGCAAAAAAATGTGAAAAAATACGAAAATAATGCCGCATTATTTCATCAAAATTTGTACATATATTGCGGCTAGTGAAATCCCCCTCGGAGTAAACAGTGTCTACTTTATAGAGTATTCCTTGCTGAATCGGGGAGAAACGAGCATTTTGCCGAAATGTTAGAAATTAACTGAAAATTCGTAGTTTAAGAGGTGTGGATAGGCATTGTCTCTCAGTTCAGCCTGAAGAACGGGCCAGATCGGCTTGAAAAGAGACAGTTGCGCTATCTGATTTGAGAGGGATGACATTATCAGTAATTACATGGGTGTGAAAGAGATAAGTAGAGAGACATTTCCACGTTTAATTGCGAATTTTGAGTTATCGTTAAAATTTCGGCAAAAAGCTTGTTTTTCCCGATTCCGAAGGTTACTCTATAAAAAAATCACTTTGCTTAATCTGCGTCTTTTTCTACTTTGACAAACTTTTGAGATTTAAGTTAGCATTACGTCTTTACCAGCCTTTCGGCCATTTTTACATCGACAATTTTACGCATTGAATACTCAATTATTACTTGGTCGACTATTAAACCTTTAAACCGGCGAAAAAGACGAAGCCAAGGTTAGTTCAAGATACCGAAGTACCTTGGACATGTAACCCGTGGGGTCCAATAACTAATGGAAAAACGGTTGGTTTACCCTGCAACTGCCATATTGTATCGGCCATAATATTTTTGTTAGACTGCCCTATTCAAAGAATTTGCAAAGATTACTCTTTATCAAATAAAGTCAGGTGTCCCGAATTGCGTGCAGTCTTTCATTTGCATTATAAGATCTAAGCAAAATCTCTTTAATCTCTTGGACATTTTGTACAAACAATAATGCAACAATATAAAAGCAAGCTAGAGTGAAGGATGTCCTTTTTTGGTGGACTTAACTTCTCATTCACTTGCTACAATTGTATTTTTTATTCAACAGTCGAAATAAACTTGTACAGGGTGATTTTTACTAAATGCACCCCTCTTCCCCTCCCTAACTTTTTTATTATTTGTTAGAAAAAAGAAATAAAAAAGATTTAAAAAGACACTGAAACTTATTATGAATATTAAGAGTAGAGATCCTTTTTTTTTCTGTCAGTGACCTTAGCTTAGGAAATATCAGAGTTTGTATATGATTTATAGCAATTTTAATTTTCAACACAATAAAATTATTCCAAACATTAAAACAAAGAAACACAGTTCGTAGCACCTGAAATATCAAGAAAAAAAATATTACCCACTAGCAAAAAAATATGTTATTGTGTTTGTTAATTTTGTTATTTTTTCTGGTCATTAGCAGAAACTTACTTATTACTGACTTCTTCAGTACACAATAAAGTCAATAATGCTTAAGGTATATAGACATCTAGGACAGACAAAAAGATTTAAAATCAATTCAAAGGGCGAGCGCAGATGGCAACGGCGGCAGTATAAATCAACCTTAATATTCTGATAAGAGGTAGGAATTAAATATTCTTATAAACCTGAACACATGTGAATTAACTTCTGTTATTTGCAAGTTGGTTTAAGGACTTTACCTACCTGTCTTTATAAAAAAATACCTTGGAAAATATCTTATTTGCGCATTAACTACTTCATGAAAAGTATGCTTTATTTTATCGTCTTTATAAAAAAAACGTCGAAAAAAATCTTATAAAAACGTTCGAAAATATCTCATTTGACGAATTGGGAATTAACTACTTCATCCAAAAAAAACCGTGTTTGTTGATATTTTAATCTAAGGATCTACTAATTTAAGTATATTTCATAAACTTTTTTATTTTCTGTGTACCTAACGGCATGTACCGCCACTGACTGATTTCACTTGCTCTCCCTATATTCTCCTACTGGTAAAAAAACACACTATTAACGTTTTTTGACAAAATGTGGTTTTAAAACGACTTATAAACTGCCTTGTGTCAATAAAAAATCATACGACCGTCTGCGCTCTGCCGATTTTCCCCACCCACAAGCCAATCACGACCATAGGTGGTTGAGACAGAATTCTCTGTCCCTATCGTTCTAACGTCGTTTAAAAGAAAAGCAAAATATTTTTTCATACGTGCCGTACGACCGAGGTGGATTCGAAGCACGCTGCAGTATTATCTTTTGTAAATTTATTTTGTTTTTATTATTTTGTTTTATTTCTGCCTTGCTCAAGAAACAGATTGGTAAGTTCTTAAGTGAAATAATACATTTGTAAAACTAAAAATGGATGTCTATGAAGTTTCCGAAAAAGCGCAGATGGTCAAATGGTACTATCAAGGCAGACCATTGAGACTTATTCAAGAACTTTTTCTAAAGAATTTTGTAAATGGCCCAGAACCTATTTTATCAACGATTCATAGGTTTGTGCAGAATTTTGAAAAATTTGGTTGTGTAGCGCCAAGAAACCATAAAAACCCACTGTTTTGAATGACGAGCAGGAAGTATGAGATGTGATCATTTGCGCTGCAGTCGAGGAAAATCGAAAGTTAACTAGCCACCAAATTGCCGAAGCAGTTGATACATCTTCAGCCACTGACTACTGCAGCAGCATATTCCAATTGCTAGGCAGTTGTTAGGTGTGAGATTTGGTGAAACATGGTTTCAACAAGATGGTTGCCCCGCTCCGGTATTTCCTAATCGGGTTATAAGTACATGGGGAACTATTTTATGGCTCGATCACCCGATCTTGCTCCTAATGACTTCTATCTGTGGAGTTATATCAGAAATAAAGTTTACAGGCATGAAAGGGCTAATAATTTGGAAGAACTTCGGATTAAAATTGTAGAAGCTTTTCAAACTACCACCCCTAATATGCTGGAAACGTTAGAAGGTGTTTTTATAATAGGCTCGAATATTGTCTATATAGATGAGCAAGGAGGACTTTTCGAACATTTGCTCTGATTTTTTTTTGACTGGGAGAATCTTTTTGGTTTTTAGAATGTATTATTTTATTTTGAGAACTTGCTTTTATTTTGTTTCTCCTTATTATTTTTGTTGTAACACGTTGTTAGTGATAAAGTTGAGCAGTTGAAAATAAAACGCTTTAATTTATCAGTGACATAAAACAAGAAAATTAAGTTATAAAAATTTGCGTATTTATTGACCAAATTCCGGTTTCATTGACTACGCTCCACATAGCACCGTGGTTAGAGGCGTACTAAACGCAAACTGAGTGTTGGTTGCTCCACTGATAGGTGTGCGGTGTTTCTGCATGTACGTATACTGGCCAATTGGACTTCTTCCGGCCTATGTTCGCAGTAGAATGAAGCGCTCTGTATACAGTCTCATATTAACGTTTTTATTGCAGATTTAAACTGAGCTCAGACAAAGGAAAAGATGGAAAGAAAGCTGAAGTGGAAAAAATGGAAGTGGACGAAAAGGAGAAGCCCAAGGCTAAAGCCGAGGGCGAAAAGAAATAAATAAGTATTGAAATAATCTAGATTTTAGTGGTAACATTTAGGTTAGGTTCATAGTTTATGCAATAGGTTGTGGACAGATTTGTAACAGTTGGAGACGCACTTTTTCAATTTCTTGTGGTTCATGCATACATAATACAATAAACAAAAGAATACAATTTTTAAAAATAAACAAGACAAAAATTAATCTATGCATAAAACCTATTGCCTGTGTACTTTACATAAAATTTATAAGTGTAGTTAGTAGTTGTATTCTGTATCCCAAATATTTTGCACATGATATAAAAAGTGCATTTTGGCGTAACATGTATCACTGTTAGTGGACACTTTTTCCTGTGTGAGGGCTTTAGTTAAAACTACCAACTCAGTGGCGGATGCAGCGTTCATGTTGTTTTAATTTAAAAAAAAAGTTTTTATAAAAAAAGTATTTTTGGGAGAAGTAGACATAAAGATGTGGACAATCCATCAACCTGACCCCCAAGTATCCGCCACTACGTACGCCCCTGGTCATTAATAAGCTTATGGTTTGTAGTATAAAAATATAAATTAAGTTGCTTATTGGTTTAGGTCGCATTAAACTTTTTAGTTTAAGCATTGTAGACTAGAAATATAACACAGACATTTTATTTTTCGTGTTACTCTGACGAAATTTCATTAAATGTGGTAAATAGAAATAAATGGTATTTTTTTTTGTGTTGGATTGGACGAGACATATTTTTTGCACTCGTGATCAAAAATAATAGTTTTCACAACTAGTTGCGAGCAAGTTGTAATCACTATTTTCTTAAAACATACCTTCATTAAAAAACGGAAAAAACATACATAAAAGCATTTACTTCCACCGGCTATTTATTCAACAAAAAAAATTGCATCGGTATTCAATCTATCATACCGTTTAACTTACTCTCCTCAAATAAGTTGTAAGAAAAATTTTCAGGGGGGAGGGTAGATTGATTGGTGTTGGGGGTTGTCTTCCCCCCATTGCTAGGCCATTGCATTCCAAACATTTTTTTTATTGTTCACGGTTGCAAAAAGTATGTTTAAAATTTGTTTGGAAATGTCAAAAAATTAATCTGTCGAAAGAGGTAAAAGGGCCAGCAGCGCTCGTTCTTTAAAATCATGTTTGTAAAATAACCAATATTTTAGCCACTAGTTGTAAAAACTATTATTTTGATGAAGCTATAAAAAAAATATTAGTTTCCACAACTAGTTGCTAAAATAGTGCTTTTAAAGTATCTGGAAGTGAAATAATATTATTAGGACTTATAATGTATAAGTTTTTGCACTGTTTTTCCTTAAATAGTGATTCGATTTCTGTAATAAAATTTCGTTGTGTTTGAGCTGGTGCCATCTACTCTTTACAGAAAAGTTTATTGGCTTTGCAATAAGCCAATGATTAATAAAATTAATCATATTGGAAATAAAATTAATATAATCATGTGATGTAATATGTTTATTTACAGACAAGGTTAAGTATTTACAAAAAACATAGCCGGGCTTATCCATAAACGTAATGGGTATACAATGCAGAAATTTAAGCACACTTTCTCCATCCTACCAAAAATATGGCATGAAATTTAGTAATTTTTTGTTATGGGTTTTTTAAAACAGATTTGTAAAAACCCTTAGAAAATTTAAATCAGTTGTTACAAGGAAGATAGTGCTGCATAGAAACTCAGAAACCTCAGCCCTATAAAATATTGAAGAGAGTTTGGATTTAGTTTTGTAAGCAAGATACAGTAAGTATAAGTATGAATTATTTATTATGTTATGGGTAAACCCAGCTGAATAACAAAATAAGTTAGGAATTTTTTATTATATAATCACGTAGGTAAAAACCATAATGTCCCAAAAGTGTCGTGTAACAATAATAAATCGCGGTTGACCCTGGGCAAGGCCGAAGGAGAAGACAGCTTACTCGCGCCCAGAAGAGTTTTTGGCTCCACATTTTTTCCACGCTAACTTGATTGGAAAAGTTATTATCGCCAAGGGTTTTTTTTCGGAAAATCCTAGGGCAGGACCGTTACAGTATCTCATAGTTATGTAGTAAAAACTGTAGAGCAAAGCCAGGGCTACCATACTGGCACTAAAAGGCATATTTGTTCTTAATAATTGACGCCATATTTTACAATTTTTAGTGATGGGTATGTCTTTTCTTAGTACAGTAATTATGTTAGGTCAATTTCAGCCAGACATATGTGACCTGTCATTTGTAATTAAAAAGACATGTCTTTGAGTGTCAGTATGGCGGACACATGTTGCAGTGATTTATTCCATGGGTATTACTCCCACAGGGTTTTACCTACATGTATATAAAGCAACCAATATATCTAGGAATAAATTTTAACAAAAACAAAGCCACTAATTAGCATCTACAATGGAAGCAGTTGACATAAATTGATATATTTTCCAAATCACGAAAATATCTAGACATCAAAAATAAGCTTTACTTGGGTGCTTAAAAATGACCTACATTTTTGTCAGTATGCACCTTCTCTGCGTTGATAAAATCCTCAACTGACACAACATTCAAATTCTTCTCAAACTCAACCAGCGACGGTGTCAAGGAGGACATATTACTTCCACCGTCCTGAATTTGTTCTTTACTCGATGGCTTTGGACTCAATTCCTTGAGAATCCTCAAGAGGTTTGAGTGTCCAATTTCTTCAGGTTTTGAGGAAGATAGAGGTATTTCTTCTAATTTTATGTCGTTTTTAAGGGTCGAACTTTTTGGGGACGGAGGAGGAGTGAGGCATACGTCTTCAGGGACAGCTTTAGGTACTTGAACTCCAGTCTGACTTAATTTTTCTTGAATTTTTGTCACTTGAGGTAAGTTTTTGTACATCGCTGTCTCTTTTTTGGGCACTGGAGCGCTGTTTCTTAGATTTTGAGGGCGAGGAATTTCCTCTTCATGTACCACAAGGCCTTCAATTCCAGAGAGAACTTCTTTACTGGATTTTTGAGCCTTTTTCCGTGGTCTCGGTAAACTGGCCTCTTTTGGGTTATAATGTTCAATTAAGCCAAGGTCCCAATCTTCTAGTGGACCAAACGAGTCATCACTTTCAATATGATGATCCGGTTTGTCCTCTTTCTGAGGTTTTTGAGGCTTGACTTTATTTAATTTTTGGGGTATTAAGGAGCCAAAACTTCGGACTCTTCCTAAATAGGAGTCCAATTTGGCAGAATTCAATTTTTTGCTTTGATTCGATTGCAAACTTAACCTTGAGCCAGATTTTGAGGAGTTTTTATCTTCCGAGGAATCAGACTTGGCCAGAGATAATTTTAATTCATTGTAGTTCGGTAGAGAAGTAACTGATCCGTTTTTGTTGTCGTTTTTTTTATTCTTTTTGTTTGTAGTCGTATCTTGCAGTCTGGGGTCACCATTAGGAATGATTAGGTTCGCAATATCATCTAAGTTGGCTTCTTTCCTGGCACCTTTCTCGATGTTCTTGTTTGTTTTGTGATGATGATGATCTCTGTTGTGGTTAACCTCATCAGAATCACAAATTGGACATTTGTAGTTCATTTGTTTCTTAACAAAAATTGGTTCTTCAACTTCTTTTGGGAATTTTTCAGTTTTCGCCTCTTCATTTTTATTTTTCTTGTCAGATTGCAGTGCTTGAAACCCACTTTTCGCCACACTTTCAATTTTTTCCCTAAAATTTTTTTTATGATGCTTTCTAGGAGGTGGAGTGGGGGTGCTTTTTTCACTATTGTCGAAAATAAGGGTTAATTGTGGATTTTTTAGGTGGATTTTTTCTTCGGGTACCTCCAAAGTGGCATCAGTCCAGTCAGTGGATTTCGAGTGGGGTAGAGTAGCTATAGTTTTTTCTTGAGTTGGGTTATTTCTGCAAAAAAAATTATATATACTGGGTGGGCCATAAAAAACCGGACAAAATGTTTTCCATTATAACTTTTAAACCATACCACCGATTTTAATGCAACAAACTGTTCTTTGCAGGAAATTAAAATAGACTTTGACTAAAAATTTTTTTTTCCGCCATATTAAAATCTAAGATGGCTTACAGAAACAAACTTTACCCTTCAAAGAGCCTCGTTTATTCTTACCTTACGGAAATTTTTTGGATTTTTTTATGAAGTCACGCAGAACGAGGTGCGAACCATTAAAATCGTTTACGTGGTTCCCAAAAAAAAAATAATTTTTTCAATCAGTGTTTTCCGGATTATGCGATTGTCGTCTCAATAAAAATCCTCATGGCGAAAATGGATTGTTTTTTAACTACTACTATTGAAATTTGTCGTCATCTTGAAATCCAAGATGACGGACAAAATCAAACTTGTCTCTTTAAAGAGGCTCGTTTATTAAAATGTTCTGTAAACTTTTAAATATTTTTTTTAATTTGTACAAAAGTTCTGCTTCCGCCACGCACAACGAGGTATAAATCATTAAAATGGGTTTGGTGGTTCTCCAAAAATTAATTTTTGTTTCCATGACTGTTTTCCAGATTTCAATAAAATAAAAAGCATCATGGGGAAGATCAAAATCATTTTGAAACCCAAGATGGCGAACACAATTCAATTAATTAAAAACGGTTTAGTGGATCTCAAAAAATTAATTTTTGTTTTAAGCATTGTTTTCTCATAAACTCATTATTATTGAACTGATTTTTTTAAATGAAAAACATGGTAAGAATCGATTTCTCTTCATTGAAATTTGCCACCATTTAAAAAAGCCGCTCTTTTTTTGTTGCGAGTAATTTTTGTACCCTTTTTTGAACTTATATTGATTTTTTAGGTTTACCACGCCCCGCGCCATGCGGAACGAAAATCGCCTTAGTAGTTCTTAAGATATCAGTGTTTTCTTTAACGATTGTTTGCATTTTAGACTCTTGCATCTCTGCATTGATTTCTTAATAAAATCGTTATAACTAAACCGATTTTAATGAAATACAAAGCATCGTGGTAACAACCGATCGCTGACAAAAATCACGAAAGAAAAATGCTAGTTATACGCGGCGGAGACAGAGCTTTTTTATGAATTAAAACAAAAATCTAAAAGGTTCGCGAAACAAAAATAATCGAGCGTCTTTGAAGGGTCCAATTTGATTTTGTCCGCAATCTTGGGTTTAGAAATTACGACAAATTTCAATAGTGGTCTTTAAAGTTCAATCGATCAGTGATGGAAACAAAAAATAATTTTTTAAGAACCACTAAAACGGTTTTAATGATTTATACCTCGTTGCAGGGTCAAGTTTGATTCTGTCCGCCATCTTAGATTTCAAGATGGCGGCAAATTTCAATAGCAGTGGTTAAAAAGCAATCGATTTTCGCTATAATGCCTTTTATTTCATCAAAATCGGTTAAGTAATAATGAATTTATGAGAAAATGTATGCAGACAGAATTGAGATGGCAATCGCATAATCCGTAAAACACTGATTTAAAAATTGTTTTTTTTTTTGGAATGACTTAACCGATTTTAATGATTCGCACTTCGTTTTGCGTGGCAGAAATAAAGCTTTTATACAAATTCATAAAAAAAATCCAAAGATCTTCCGTAACATAAGAATAAACGTGGCTCTTTGAAGGGTAAAGTTTGTTTCTTTCCGCCATCTTTAATTTTAAGATGGCGGACAAAAAAATATTTTCACTCAAAGTCTTGCTCAATTCCCTACAAAAGGCAGTTTGTTGCATTAAAATCGGTGGTATATGGTTCAAAAGTTATAACGGAAAACATTTTGTCCGGTTTTTTATGGCCCACTCGGTATATAATTATTGAACTGCCAGTAAAGAGGATTATTTCATTTATTTTAATTCAAAATAATGCTAAACTTTTATTTTTATAAAGGAAGTAGTGATCGTAAGCAGGTAAAAGTGTTAAAAATTGATTTAAAAAAATTCGATTCTGTCTAATGAACAATTATAATGGGTAAAGGAAGGCCTAGAATACCTAAATGCTTACTGTGGCGTAAATGTAAAAAAAATATATGAAACTTAGGTTAATAAATTTTACAATTTAGTGAGAATGAATTCAAAAAGTTGAAATATTATTTTTTATTTTACAAAGAAAAACTGCTTTTAAAATTATAAATATTGGTCAATATGTGCCAAAATTTTAAAGAAAATGCTTGTTTATTACTGATTTTAAAAAATTTCAAAGTAAAAGCTCCCTTTTGAATATTGTTCTGGTATTTTAAAAGAGGTCTCCGGTTTATACAAACATGAACATGTTTTGGTAATTTTCTAAAAGTTAAATTAATAAACATGTCTTTAAAATAAAAAAAAATTGTTGGGTGCTATCAATTATTTAAATTTTTGGAATATCCTTTTTGTTCCCTTATACTCATCGAACTTTAAAAACAAACAAAATATCTTGGAAACAAAGAAGAAAAAATCAAATGAAAATTAGCCGACTTAGAGTAAGAATTTAATGTCCCACAACAAGTTGACATGTCATTTGAACACAAAGTGGTGGCCGCATTTCAAAAATTTTGATTTTCTTTTTTTTTTATTTCATACTAAAGCTACTAACCAGCTCTTTGATCCCACAATAAAAAAAAAGGTTCATAAGCGGTTACAAAGACGGCACTTGATATGTCAAAAATATAAGAAACCTTATTAACATATAGGCTACATTTTTTTTTTAATATATTTTTTTAATTAATAGATACCATTGGCATTGAGTTTGTATCTCCTACAATTTTCAAAAAATATTGATTGGACATTTGGTATTCAAAATGGCGGACAAACTCGATAAAAAAGTTATTTTAAGTGGTATTTACACTAATGTCATGCAATATATCAACTTATACCGAGCACGCTTATGTCATACTTCGTCAAGATGGCAGCCATTAAAAAAAAAGATTAATATTTTTCTGCGCCTTGGCATTTTTGCGCAAACAAAAGCAGTTTTTACGATGAACTAAATTAATTTTAAACTTTTGTGTCAAAAATATTACATTTTAGTAGCTCGCAGTTATAAGGGCCAATGTCACATATTTTTTTTTTGTAAATTCTAGCAGAGACGAACCCAGTGCTAATGGTTTTCTACATTTTTTTTTATAATGTTTTTTATAGTAGTAACCGCTTATGAGCCTTAACTTTTTAGTCCACCTCGTGAAATTTTGACTTTTCTTAATTTTCAAAAATGAGTTACAAGGTTCCAAAATACCTTAATCGACGAAAAAAAAATGTCTGTCAATGTCTGTCAGTCTGTTGTCTGTCTGTATGCACGATAACTCGAGAACGTCTTAATCGATTTAAACGAAATTTGGTACCAAAATCCTCAATCGGCTGACCAAGAACTGATTAACTTTTGGGTAGGGTGGTGGGTGGTTGAAGGGGGATTAAATATTTTAGAAAATTGTAACTTTGGAATAAAAGCAAGTAGCGATATACGGTTTTCATTCGTGGGAGCTTTAGTTTCCGAGTTATTTGAAAAAACGTTAAAATATATTTTAAAAAAATCATAACTTTAGAAGTAAAGCAGCTATTGATATGCGGTTTTTAGATTTTGGTTTTGGTAAATATTACCCCAAAATTTTGTTATAAGGTTTTCAAATCTTTCAAAGCTACAGTTTTCGAGATAGTTTCATTTCCTTTCAACATAAAATAATTGATTGTATGGTGGACTATCCGTGCTTTTTAGCACCAATTTTTTTATTGTGAGATCAAATTTCAGTAGTTATAATATGAGATATTAAAAAAATCATTGTTTATTATACAAAAAAAATTAAAAAAAAACTAAATTTTTGAAATCTGGCCGCTATTTTGTTTTCAAGTGGCACATGTCAACGTTTCTTTATATTTTTGGATTAATTCGGATCCCTTACTGTAAGTCGGCTAATTTTGACTTGATTTTTTTTTAAACGTAGAAAACACATTTTTTTCTTAATTTTGACAGCCGCAATCTTGGTTTCTGGAGTTGGAAAATGGGGGATCCTCGACTGAAAACTTATCTTTTGGTATGAGGTATTACTACTTTACTATATGTACAGACCGCTTCAAGCTACTGCGAACATAGGACGAAAGAAGTCTAATTTGCCAGTGTACGTACATGCAGAGACACCGCACGCCTATCAGTGAAGCAACCAACACTCAGGCTTCCGATCGCCATTCGCTGCCGTTCGCCGCCGTTCGCCTTGTATTTAGTACGCCTCTAACCACGGTGCTGTGTGGAGCGTAGTCCATGAAACCGGAATTTGGTCAATAAATACGCAAATTTTTATAACGTCATTTTCTTATTTTTTGTCACTGATAAATAAGAGCGTTTTATTGTCAACTGCTCAGATTTATCAGTGACGACGTGTTACAATGAAAATAATAAGGAGAAACAAAATAAAAGCAAGTTCTCAAAATAAAATAATACATTCTAAAAACCAAAAAGATTCTCCCAGTCAAAAAAAATTAAAGCAAATGTTCGAAAAGTCCTCCTTGCTCGGCTAGACAATATACGAGCCTACTATAAAAACCCCTTCCAACGTTTCCAAGCATGTTAGGGGTGATAATTTGAAAAGCTTCTTCAAAAACAGATAGAAGTCATTAGGAGCAAGATCGGGAGATCGAGCTGGCCATAAAATAGTTCCCCGTGTACTTATAACCCGATTAGGAAATACATTATCAAGATATTCCCTAACAAGGCCAACATTGTGAGCGGAACAACCATCTTGTTGAAACCATGTTTTACCAAATATTACACCTAACAACTGCCTAGCAGTTGTTAGGTGTAATAAGTAGTATCTAGGACCATTCAAATTGCAATTGCCGTTAATAAAAAATGGCCCAATTACGTGTTCCCCTACAATACCCCCCCCCCCAAACATTTAGTTTTTGGGGATACTGTGTTCTTACGTCAAAATACAAATGCAAATTTTCCCTCGACCAATATCGAACGTGTGTTGGGTTATGACGATTTGACCATTTGACCATCTGCACTTTTTCGGCAACTTCGTAGACATCCATTTTTAGTTTTAAAAATGTATTATTTCAATTAAGAACTTACCCATCTGTTTCTTGAGCAAGGCAGAAATAAAACAAAATAATAAAAACAAAATGAATTTCCAAAAGATAACACTGCAGCGTGCTTCGAATCCACCTCGGTCGTACGGCACGGAGAGTAAATTGGACTTGATTCCCCCTATGTTCGCAGTAGCTTGAAGCGGTCTGTATATGCTAAATATAAAGAAATGCACCCTTTTTGCAGTTTCTTTTTACGAATTCAAGGCACTATTACCTAGCTATGGCCTGTTTGTTCTGGTTGGTTAGATGACTTTCTGACTTCCAAGTTGTAGGTTTCAACTGAAAAAAAAAGAAAATGACAGTTTAGAGAAAATAATAACAAGGGCGAAAACTAATGTAGGTAGAGGTAGTTTTTATTTGTGCAAATACAAAGTATATTAACACGTTTAGTGTAGGTTTTGGCAATAAACGACAAAACTTAATCAAAATGCAAGAGTCAGTGTGGGTTTCTAAAAGCAGACTAGTTTTGCTAAAAATGGTAATTTCGGTTACCCGTATAATATAAGTTGCGTTTTTTTTCGCAACGTGGCCGTGGAAATTTTGACGTCATCCCATCAAATCAACACCAAACGTTACAAATATGGTGAAAATGTTTAAAAATATGTTTATATATGCAGTTTCAACAAGTTGAAAATAGATTGGGGTACTTTTTTTTTCGTAATTATGGTTTTTTGCTTTTGTTGTTCCGCCCCGAAACCGAAAAAGTTAGGTGACAGTATTGGCGCGATCGAACTTTTGACTCGAACGGATCCAAAAGGTTTATGCATTCAAATGTAAACGTAGTTGTGATCGAGGCGAGTGGATATGCAACAAGCACTACAATTGTAGTGCTTATAGACTTTCCGCCTATGATAAAGGAAAAATTGGGGCCCCCCAACTGGAGGCCCAGGGCCTACCAACTATTTTTTTTTCAATTAGAAGGTACCACTTTTGTGGCACCTTTTTGAAAAGCTTGCTAAAAAAGAAATTTAACGCACTAGTTTTTTATACATCTGTCAAGCAATGTGTCAAAAATTAAAAAATATATATTTTGTCAATTCTTTTAGCTTCAAAATAAACTACTTACATATTTCTCTATTTACTAATAAGCGGAATATTGGCTGCTCATTTGGGGGCCCTCACTGAAGGCCCAGGGCCTACCAACATTTTTTTCATGAAGGAGGTACTACTTGTGGTACCTGTTTGGAAAGCTGGTTAAAAAGAAGTTCGATAAATAATTTTTTTTGACATCTGTCAACTCATGTGTTCAAAATTTTTGCCGTTAAGGACGGTTGAGTGAAAAAGAAAATCGAGGTGTGCTTTGAATCTATTTCCCTTTTATCTAATATCTAGTAAATTTAAAAAAACGTAATTAGGCTGCGCCCCCCAAATAGGGCGCCAATAATATGTTTGTGTGGTAGTTTCTTTATTTCACTTAGTAAATAAAGAAATATGTAGTTTATTTTGAAGCTAAAACAATTGACAAAAATAGGTTTTTTTTTAAATTTATATAATCGAATTTCTGTTTTAACAAGCTTCGCAAAAAAAAATAATGCGTTAAATTTCTTTTTAACAAGCTTTCCAAATTGGTGCGACAAGTGGTACAGGGTGTTTTATTATAAATGGCCCCCCCTATTATATCTGTTAATATGTGAGCTAGAAAAAAGTTTTGAATACAAAAGTTATTTGATTTATAAAGATCTTCAAAAATATTAAAGTCAAAAAAATCAAGTGTTATTCGAAGTGCCAAATATTAATAGCAACTTTCTTATTTTAAATACAACACCCTGTATTTTTTGACAGTTTTGAATTCTGAGTTTCTTCCTGATTTCAGAAATATATAACTTATGTGCACTAGGTTCAATAGTTTTTGAGATATTGGACTTTAAAGTTTTTTTAACTTAGGTGGCTGTTTTTCGATGTCTTGCGATATTAAAGTGTTTATATATTTATACCACAAATTCTAATTCACAGCCACCCAAGTAAAAAAAAATAAAGTCTGATATCTCAAAAACTATTGAACCCAGTGCATATAAGTTATACATTTCTGAAATCAGGAAGAAACCTAGAATTCAAAAATGCAAAAAAATACAGGGTTTTGTATTTAGAATAAGAAAAATGCTATCAATATTTGACACTTCAAATGACACTTGGTTTTTTTTTACTAATATTTTGGAAGATCTTTATAAATCAAATAACTTTTGTATTTAGAACTCTTTTCTAACTCACATATTAACAGATATCACAGGGGGCCATTTATAATGAAACACCCTGTATCTTCTTATTAAAAAAAATAGTTGGTAGGCACTGGGTCATGGGCGAAAAGTCCGTAAAAAATCATGAAAGATTCGCGTTTAGCTTTTTTTAAAACCTCTTCCCTAAAGCCGCTAGAAGCACCGTTCCATTTAAAGAATCCACCCTATATTTGTCTGAACAAACCGAACCCAGGTTCATATTCTGTGGGCAAAATTATAAAGTGAAGAAAAAATCAAGCGTTGCTTTGTAGAATAAATGTATTTAAGTTTTTTTTATAACGGCAACTCACGACACTTGTGTAATTAAGCGTAATTAATTTTCTTGAATTTAAAAATATTATATTAAAATAGGCACCTGAAAAATGATGATCAATTTCACCTTGTAATTTTTTTTGTGTCAAAAGGTTAAGCTTTGCTAATAAATATATTTTTTTTTAAATATTATTGGCACGTAAATATAAGTACCGACAGAATAATTTTATTGTAAAACGATGAATATTTCGGATTTTTTTACAAACATATTTCTTTAATTAATTTACAATAAAATATATAAACTATTTATTAAAGAATTTTTATGCCAAATAATTTATTAATTTCTGTATTGAAATTTTCATTGCTAAAAGGAATATATCTACGACACTTAGAAATTGTTACAAACTAAATTGCAATTTTCAACTTTTGTTTCTTAAATTTCCCCTACAGTTTTAAGTTCGTTTTTGGTCACTATGATACAGGGGCGTAGATACGATTTTTACTTGGAGGGGGGGGGGACAGTATAAAAAAATTCAACTCAACTCTAATAAAAAAAAACTGGGTTTGGATCTGGTAGATTTGTTGCTAAAACCATATAAATGCGCCGTGGGCGAAAATTTTATAAAAATAAAAGAATAACGCATTTTTTAACACGTAAATGCTGCTCATAAAAATTGCAAAAGATTATACTAAAATTGTTATAGCGCCGCGGGTAAAATTTTTTGCAGTTTAAGAAGAAAGTTCTTCAGAAATTTTGATCTTTTTTAAGTTTTTCATGAAACATAAAAAACTGGATTGGGATCTGGTAGTAATCCTAGATTGGTTTTTGCTGTGAAATCGGATATAAACTAAAATTCTAACAATCAAAGTTAAGGTGCAAATTTTAATTTTTTCGTGTTTTTCTGTAAATTATTTGTGGGTTGGGTCAACTACAAAGAGGGGAAAACAAACTCACGAAAGCTAACCAGCAAACATCGGGAGAGTAACGGATACGGACATCGGTTTGGGAGGGGGGGCATTACCACCTTGTCCCCCCCTTATCTACGCCTTTGGTATGATAAGAACATTGGTCTCAAGTCGTATTTTATTTTATATTTTAGGTACCTACCTATAGTAATTTCTTACATTTAGTTTTACAGTTTAATAAAACCAGTTATGATGCTCTAAAAACGTTGATTGAACGAGTTCAAATGAGGACTTAAGTAAGGCCTTATAAAATACTAATAACCATCATTTAATAAAACATTGTGCGTAATTTCTATCTTTGAAAGAATTACTCGATTACACTGGTCTGCAAGAAAATCGCCTTTGAGACCATTCTTGCCGATTCTTATGTAAAATGACCTGAATACATTTGGGACCTTCGTTTGCCCCCCATCACCTCCTGTATTTTTACTGCTTTTCGATGCTTTTTGTGGGTCCATCTCAAATTGTATGTTATTGCCTGTTTTTCACTTATTCTCAGCAAACACGGTTCCCTCGGGCCTTCGTCGGCCCGATGTCGATTGCCGAATTTGCCTTTATCGGCATGACGTCGATTTACGATATCGGACCAGCAGTATTTTTTGTCCGCTTTGCGATGACGCTGTAGCCGGCCGTCGGACCAATGGTAAATTTTACTTTTTACGATTAAGGTCCGATATGTTTAATTTGGTCGGTCTAACGTAAGCAAGCTGATCTCGGCCCGATATTGGTAAACTATTCAAGTCAGACATTGGTTTCCTAAAGCGGTCCAACGTCGGCGATTGACGAAGGTCCTTCGGTGGTAGCTTAAAGCGGCCTGACAATGGCAAACCACAAAGGTCCGATAATGGGTGGATAATAAGTCCCTCAAAGCGGGCCGACGTCGGTGATTGAGGAAGGTCCGTCGGTGTTTGCTTGATACGATCCGACATTGGCAAACTACAAAGTTTCGATAATGCGGGTGCTTAACCAGTCGGGGTGGTTTAAATGGCGGAAGAGGTGATTCTTGTAGAGAAGTACCACCATCTTGTCAAGTCCGCATTCTAGTTCTGAAATATCTTTGGTCATTATATAAATAATATCTTCCACTGTACAGGGAACATAGTGACATAAGCACCATGTCTACATACTAGGAAGAAACTATTAAGCAGTTTAAAAATTTTAATGTGACGTACCATCGTCTCTTGCCGGTTATCGACCAATCGAAGAAACATCTGATCAGGCCATCGTCGATCCTAAAGCAGATAGAGTGCGTTTCGGCATAAAGTCGACTATATAGTAAATCGGACCATCGTCAGTTGCCGATTCTCGACCAATCAAACAAAGTTGCAATCGGACCATCGTCGGCCCTAAAGCAGATAAAGTGGTCGTCGGCATAAAGTCAACTATAGTAAATCGGGCCATCAACAGTTGCCGATTTTCAACCGATTAAACAAAGTTCCAATCGGACCATCATCGGCCCTAAAGCAGATAAGGTTTGCGTTGGTATAATGTCGCCTATAGTAAATCGGGCCATCGTTAGTTCTCGATTCTCGTCCGATTAAACAAAGTTCCAATCGGACCGTCGTCGGCCATAAAGCAGATAAAGTAGGCGTCGGCATAAAGTCGACTATAGTAAATCGGGCCATCAACAGTTGCCGATTTTCGACCGATTAAACAAAGTTCCAATCGGACCATCGTCGGCCCTAAAGCAGATAAGGTTTGCGTTGGCATAATGTCGCCTATAGTAAATCGGGCCATCGTTAGTTGCCGATTCTCGTCCGATCAAACAAAGTTCCAATCGGACCGTCGTCGGTCATAAAGCAGATAAAGTAGGCGTCGGCATAAAGTCGACTATAGTAAATCGGGCCATCGTCAGTTGCCGATTTTCGACCGATTAAACAAAGTTCCAATCGGACCATCGTCGGTCCTAAAGTGGTGTCGGCATAAAGTCAACTCTAGTAATGTGGACCTCCGTCAGTTGCCGATTATTGACCGAAAACTGAAAATCGCAATCTGTCCAATATCGGCCAAACATTACATCGTACGGAACTGGCCTTTGCGAGAAAGTTTTACTCCCAGTCAGAAAAATGTCGCCCACGATCCTTTTTGGTTTCGAAGGAAAATATTTACTTGCTGCCTTTGCACGTCAAACTCAGATTGATCAAACAGTTTGTGAAAGCAATGGAAAAATTTTTATTAAAAAAAACTTTTAAAGAGCAAGCTTTTATTAAATTCACTCAAAAGTAGAAAATAATTTTTTATCTTTCTTATATCATAATAAAAGCGATGGGCCCAAATTAAAAATTTTAACTTTTCAAAGGCTTGGCAAGCACGGATATCTCACCCGTTCTCAGCTTTTTTAGATGAAAGCATTATGTTTATCATTCGAATAGAAGAAGAATTTAGTTCTTCTTTTGAGGTTCTCGCTTTGTCACCGTAAAGTTAAAATTGGCGCCCATCGCTTTTATTATGGCATAAGAAAGAGAAAAAATTATTTTCTACTTTTGAGTGCATTTAATAAAAGCTTGTTCTTTAAAAGTTTTTTTAATAAAAATTTAATTTTTAGATTTGTACCCTAAGTCGGCCATTTTGAATCCGCCATATTGAAATTTTCAAATCTGATAAAAAATTCATAATCCCCCTAACAAACTAAATCTTTTTCCCCCTCCACTTCCCTCGTTAGAGGGAGGTGGATACCTGAGAATACCATATTATTGTATTTTCACCGGAACTATGAACGCATATCAAATTTGAACACAATCGGATGTGGATAAGTCAGTTAAAATTGGTTAGAAAATCGTCCATCTTGAATTTTCAAAATCTGATCAAAAATTCGTATTTCTTATCCCCAAAAGCCCCCGTATACCAATTTTGGTTCAAATCGGATAAACTTAGGTGTTAAATGCATGCCAAAATTTGAAGGCAATCGGATGTGTATAATTGTTTAGGAAAAGATGAGCAAAAATCGTCCATCTTGAATTCGCCATATTGAATTTTTAAAATCTGATTAGAAATTCGTTATCTCCATCTCCAAGTGCCCCAAACACATCAAATTTCAACGAAATCGGGCGTACTTCAACTCAACCCCCCTCCACCCCCTTCAAGTAAGGGGGAGCTGTCAATTTCATCCGACTATATTCTTGTGTTGTCACCGCAACTATATAAGCATGCCAAATTTGAAGCCAATCAGATGTCGGGAAGTTGGTCAAAATTAAGTTGCAAGATTCCACCCCAACAAACATATCTAGTTACATGGTTACATATATACAAATAAAGGTAAATATCATCATCATTTACAGCTAAAATAATTCTTTTCACCCTCAGATTAATAAAAAAAAATGAGATATAACAGTAAACAATATTACCCCGATCAACCAGCCACAATGTTTATTTCCCAAAAAATACATGGTTGCCAATTTACCGCGGGGTTTCCCTAGAAACAAAACAATTCATAAACTTCTTGAAGCTCTTTTGATAATATTATTGATTATTTGACATATTTTTATATAGGATAATTTTTCTTATGGTAATAACTTAATTCTTAGTCCTAATTTTTAGTCTCAATAATTAACTTTTTTTAATTTTTAATAAGTAGAATTTCGAGATTTATAAAAAAGAACACAAGCCGGCAACGTTTTTTCGACGAGCCGCGAATAAATGCCGACATGTTTGGTTGCAGCTGACGGCGTTGTTGTTAACGGGGGTTTGTGTTGTTCGGTGATTTTTGAATTTTATTGTGACTATTTGTGAAAAAAGAACTGTATCAAGCTATTTTGAGGACCAACAAAATGGTTTACCATTGCCTGGTATGCAATAAAAGCGGATATTCCAGCCCAGAACTAATATTTCGGAGGTAAGAAAGATCCTGTCATTTTACGTTAGTCATGGGCGTAGTATGAGGTAAAAAACTGCGTAAAAAGCTTATGATTATACTATTAATACATCAAAAATTTAAGACTAATACTAATCTTTTTTAAGAAACAAAAGTACCAGATAATTTTGCTCCTTTTGCAGCATGTAAAATATTTATTTATTATAATTTATACATAACAAGAGAAGACAATAAGACCAAGTGCTGATAGTCAGGTACTGGGGCAGGTATTTTTTGTATTTTAATAGGTACCTGTGTACTTTCTATAATGTGAATAAAACCGTTTTGGAGATATTTACTCTGAGCCAATCTTATTTTTATTTTCATTAATATTTATTATTTATTTTTTTGCCTTTTGACTCCTGGTTCCTGAAAAACTACTAGTAATTTTTTACCTCTTCCTTAAATTTTCCTTGTGTTCTGTATTCAGAAATGAACATGCAGCCAATGTGTAAAGAATAAAATTTGTTGGCCTTAAAATTTTCATAATTAACATCACAAAAAGTTCTCTTAATTTGATAAATAAAGTTTATATTCCACTAAAGAAAACTAAAAGAGACATTATTATCATAGTGAAAAAAACGCTTAATAAGCCGTTTATTAGCATGTTTTTTTTTGGACAAAAACGTTATAAAACGGGTTATTAACCGTTTTTTTTTGCTATGAAAATATTTTTTTTTACTTTTGTTTTGTGGGATACTGCACAATTAAAAAAAATATATAACAGCCATCTTGAATAATTGATCTAAAAATCATTTCAAGTGCTCTTTGGTAAACTTTTGATCTGTTCGTAAATACCTACATTCCTCAAACTAAACTTTATCCTTGAATAAATCTATTTTTTGTGGTTATGCAAGTTCTGGCAGTTAATTCTTTTGAATAAGAAAATCCGACCAACCCTACCTTATATCTCGTTTTCACATTTATATATTTAAATTAAAATTAACGCCGCCACTGGTAATGGGAAAAGCAATTTTTGACAGTGTTGCCGTTTTATTGCTCTATCTCTTTTCTGTTCATATAATCGTCCAGAAGGGTGTTGGATTGTAAACATTAGAGGATTTCAATAGGGAATGTTTGGTCTCTCTTTAGTTATTAGTCTGAGTTTTCACCCCTTAATATTAAATTCATGTCTATAAAATTATTACTATTATTATCGAAAAGTGATAAAAAATAGAGGGCGGGGGATCCCCCAAAATGGTAGTTGGCAGAAGAAAACGGAATCAGCAGGAATGGTGCAAGAACTCGAGAATTTCTTTTGCAGACCAGTGTTATAGTAACCATTAGTGCACATGTAAGAAAATTATAGGTATGCTAGGTGCATCAACCCCACCTCTGCTATTTATTTATATGTATTACGATTCATATGATATTATTGAAATTTTTTTAAAATCTCAAAATTTCGCCGAGCAATTTTTTTGCGCGGTAAATCTGTGCGAATTCTAACCAATCTAACCCGGTCTTATAAATTAAAAAAACACATCAAATAAAAAAAATACTCTATCAACAACCAAACATGTGTTTCGAATACTGCACAACTCTATTTCAAGACTCCAAACTCCAATAAAAAATGAGGAGAACTTTTTGAAACAGCAAATAAGAAACCAGCGCAGTTTTTGCAAACTTTAAATAAGTAGGTACAGAATGTTTTATTATAAATTACCCCTCCTGTTATATCTGTTAATATGTAAGCTAGAAAAAAATTTAAATACAAAAGTTATTTGATTCATAAATATCTTTAAAAATATTAAAGTAAAAAAAAACCAGATTCATTCAAAGTGTCAAATATTGATAGCAACTTTCTTATTTTAAATACAATACCCTGTATTTTTTTGAATTCTAGGTTTCTTTCAGATTTCCGAAATGTATAACTTATATGCACTGGTTTTAATGGTTTTTGAGATATTGGACTTTATGAAGTTTTTTCACTTAGGTTGCTATGACTCATAATGCAGGATGTTTATCATTTTTTTAAACCAAAAATACATTTCGGGGGTCAATATCTCAAAAACTATTGAACCCAGTGCCTATAATTAAGTTATGCATTTCTGAAATCAGGAAAAGACCTAGAATTCAAAAATGCAAAAAAATACAGGGTGTTGTATCTAAAATAAGAAAGTTTTTATCAATATTTGACACTTTGAATAACACTTGTTTCTTTTTTACTTTAATATTTTTGAAGAAGTTTATAAATCAAATAACTATTGTATTTTAAAAAAAATTCTGTCTCACATATTAACAGATATAACAGGGGGGGGGGGCATTTATAATGAAACACCCTGTACCTATATGCTTTCAGAATTTTTTCTTTGCTGGCGCCCAAAAGTACTGCTTCGAGTTGGATAATTTTATTTGGATAAGTTGTTTCTCCAGAGCCTTAGTTTTAGAGATATTAAGAATATTTGCGTTACACCATCAGAGTTTTCATTCTTCAATAAATTGTTCTTTATTAATCACAATAATTAGATACCTACTCTTGTTCTAGAATTACCTAACTGTTCTTATGAACTAGTTTTCATCCATTTTATTATTTATTGAGTTAAATAAGAAGACAGGTAATCGGATTATTTGCATAAATAACGTGATCATATATTCTGCAATAGTTATTATCTTTTAACTAGGCTTTAACTTTAAATCGTATGAATTCTAAAAAAAGTTAATTAACCGATGAATCTCAAATCTCTCAATATCAAGAGGCAGACAAATTTTGCCTAATACCTGATGAATCCTCTTACATTTAATTTAAAGAATCTGGAAGATTTTAAAAGATCCTAGCTCCCCAAATCTTTTAGAAATCGGTATGAGAACTGCTTTTTCGTATTTTTTAATTGTTACACCCTGTGTATCTACATCATTTATAGTTTTTTTTTAGCCAACCATATAACAGTATATGAGATAGTCAAATAGTAGTTTTCACAATTAGTGGCTAAAATAGTGCTTTTTTTTGCAAGCGTTGGTTTAAATAACGAGCGCAGCGAGGTATTGAAAAACGCGAGTAAAAAAGCACAGTTTAGCCGCGAGTTGCTAACACTATTTTTTTTTTAATACCGTTATCGAAAAATCCAAGAAAAACAGGAAAATACTTTTAAAAATCTCGAACGAAGAGCACTTCTCACAAGACACTATCTTTACACTATACAAGGCGGCTGGTAAATGAAATAATCTTTGACAGTTTTATATTTTGACGATGTTTTTAAATGATTTTTTTGTAAATACTTCGTGAAAACTGGCGGTAATGGCAGGGATAATTAGATTTTTTCAATATTACTATTTTCCGCTATTCCTCTTTAATTTTAAGTAAAAAACTGACAGAATTCTTTTTTGGCACCCGTGATCAAAAAAAAAGATTTTTTGCATCGGTAACCAAAAAAGCCATGCTTTAGTTATCTGCAGGCAGTTACCAAAATCATGTTTTTGATGAAGTTATAAAAAAAAGTTTTTTTGCATTGGTAATCAAAAAATCCATGCTTTAGTTATCTGCACACCGTTACTAAAATCATGTGTTTGATGAAGGTATAAAAAAAAGGTCAACAAAAACCCGATTTTACCCACTGTCCGCAAAAAACAAAAACATGGCTTTTTTGGTTATTGATCCAAAAAATATTTTTTTTTATACCTTCATCAAAAACATGTTGTTAGTAACTGTCTGCAGATAACTAAAGCATGGCTTTTTTGGTTAACGATGCAAAATAACTTTTTTTTTTGATCATGGGTGCAAAAAACGATTTTTGTTCGTTTTTTACCCAATATTAAAGAGAAATAGCAGAATATAGTAATATTGAAAAAATCTAATTAGTTTTCACCAAATATAAAATAAATAAATAATAAAAATAAATAAAGATTCAAATGTCGCAACAATGAACGTCACCGTGTAACAAGGCACATTGCCATGGAAACGATTGATATTTCATTTACCAGCGCCTTGATTTATAGCGTAAAGATGGTGTGTTGCGAGAAGTGCTCTTCGTTCCAGATTTTTGAAAGTATTTTTCTGTTTTTCTTGGATTTCTTGATAAAGATATTAAAAAAAATAGTGTTAACAACTCGCGGCTAAACTGTGCTTTTTTTACTCGCTTTTTTAAATACCATGCTGCGCTCGTTATTTAAACCAACGCTTGTAAAAAAAGTATTATTTTAGCCACTAGTTGTTAAAACTACTATTTTATTAATAAAAAACATAAAAAAGAGAGTTTTACCAACAGAAAACTGTTGGATTTTTCGCCTTCTCCACCAGTTCTACCACTGACTGGTTTCAGACACAGTCCATCCACCAGTTGGGCTTTCTACTATGACGAATCGATATAAAAAAACCAACTTTATGAAATACACCGGAGTACCACAAGAATACATACCGGGTGCGACTTGGAGACTAGACGCAGACACGTGTTTCACTCTTGTTAGAGATCATCAGTGCGACATAAGTTTTTATATATAGTCGAATAATATGAACGATCAAATCAACAAGTCATGGGCACATTTTCGCCAAAACAATAGTTAACAGAATGAGAAATAAATTCCCAATGTCCATAGTGGAGTTAAATATAAATAAAAAAGAGAGTTTTACCAACAGAAAACTGTTGGATTTTTCGCCTTCTCCACCAGTTCTGCCACTGACTGGTTTTAGACACAGTCCATCCACCAGTCGGGCTTTCTACTATGACGAATCGATAGCAAAAAAAAACGAACTTTATAAAAGGAGTACCACAAGAACATGGTAAAACTCTCTTGTTTATTTATATTTAACTTCTCTATGGACATTGGGAATTTATTTCTCATTCTGTTTACTATTTTATTGTTCGAATGGTACGAAATTTTAAAACAGAATAGCCGGTGGCAACGTAAATGCTTTATGTTCTAGTTTTTTTGCATGTTTTTTTATAGGTTTTCAAAAAAATAGTGTTTACAACTCGTGACTAAACTGTGCTTTTTTACTCACGTTTTTAAATCATTCTGGTTTTTTAAAACCACGCGTGTAAAAAAGCACTGTTTTAGCCACTACTTGTAAAAACACCGTATATAGCAGCTAGCGACACACGGTTTTTACACTTAGATGAAAAATTTCAATTTTTTAATTTTCCAGAAAAACATTTTGCCCAATTTTGTTAACGCACCTTTTAACAAAGTATCATCTGTCTAATACGTATATCCACATACATACGAAATCCACAAAACAAACAAACTTTTTTAATCATTTTAATTTACACTATACTTGCATGCATACCAGTAATATTGTCAAGTTCAAAAAATAAGAGTAAACTTTTTGAAGATAAAATGTTTAAAATCAAATATTTGATCTGTTTGTTATGACAAAGAGTTTCGAACAAAAGAAAAACACCTAGAATTTCGAAAAATACAAATTTTATTATTAAATACGCAAATATTTGACTTGGATGTGAACTAGTCCTATCTTAAAAATCTATAAAAAAAATATTTAAGACCTACAGGGTGCATACAAAATTTAAAAAAATTAATTTAAGATAAGTTACGTGATTAATTTGTTTAAATTTCATATATTATTTTTCTCCGAATTAAGGAGTAAAATTTTCGTCTTTTTTTTGAATCGCCTTTAAAATAATTTACCAAGCAAGTCTACGTGTGCTGACACTCACTAAGTTTATACACGCAAGTGTTTATAGCGATCCTAAAAAAACTAAATGACATGGTTTAGGGTTTTTGTCAAGCATTTTGAAGTTGTCAAAGTTTTGTTTTCAAAAATTGACGTTTCTACCAGGTAGTGAAGGGTCCTTCTCAAAAAATATTAACAATTTTTAAATATCTCTGAAACGAAAGGGTTTACAAAAATATATTTTACTAATTCTTGTTCAGAAAAACAAATTGTACCTACAGTTATTAGTCTTTCTAGGGAATTTTGAATCACCCTGTATAGAGTCTAAAAAAGTTGAATGGGACCACTTATAATTTTCCTAGTGAAAATGTAATAATATAAAAATTATTCGATCGGTTTTGGCTCCAATACCAACACAAGATCTAAAAATAACTATTAGCAAGTCTTTTAGGTGGGTTATTACGAGAGGCTTGCCCATGGTTTTGACTTTAATTCTTGAACAACACAGATTGAAAACATTATTTGATAGATCCAGAAAATAAATTATTTTATTTTGCATACACTTTTACCAAAAACGTAGTTTCATATATATTAGAAATTGTTCGTGGGGGGCTTAAGTTATTGGTGATTTTTGGGGAAAATTCAGCCTTAATAAGTTGATTTTCAGTGGCTCTGGGGGGGAGGAGCTTAAGCTCTTAAGCCCCCCCCCCTGCCTACACCGGTGATTTTACTCACTGTTCGTAAGTAGGTAACAAAAACAATTTAGTTTTCACAACTAGTTGCTAAAATAGTGCTTTTTTTACAAGCGTTGGTTTAAATAACGAGCGCAGCGAGGTATTTAAAAACGCGAGTAAAAAAAGCACAGTTTAGCCGCGAGTTGTTAACACTATTTCTTTTAAATATCTTTATCAAAAAATTTACGAAACACAGGAAAATACCTTTAAAAATCTCGAACGAAGAGCACTTCTCGCAACACACCATCTTTACACTATATAAATCAAGGCGGCTGGCAAATGAAATAACAATGGTTTCCATAGCGATGTGCCTTTTTACTGGGTGACGTTCATTGTTGCGACATTCGCAATGTTTTTAAATTACTTTTTCGTAAATGCTTGGTGAAAACTGGCGGAAATGGCTCAATATTTAGACAAGAATAATTAGATTTTTAAAATATTACTATTTTCCGCCATTTCTCTTTAATTTTGGGTAAAAAACGGGCAGAAATCGTTTTTTGCACGCGTGATGAAAAAAAGGATTTTTGCATCGGTAACCAAAAAAGCCATGCTTTAGTTATTTGCAGACAGTTAGTAACTGTCTGTGTGTCAATCATGTTTTTGATGAAGGTATAAAAAAAAAGTTTTTTTGTTCCGGCGTGCAATTTGTTTTAAACAAACATAAGGTGCGAATGTTGAAAACGTAGTAGGCGGTGGAAAAGGAAATGCTCTGGTTTATAGCATTAAAATGTTAAGTTGTTCCAGTTCCAGTTTTTTTGCACATTTTTCTTAATTGTTGTTGAAGGTATTTTCAAAAATGTGTTTACAACTCACAGCTAAACTATGCTTTTTTTTACTTGTCTTTTCAATTTTTTTCTAGGGTACCTACGCTTCTACGAGAGGTAAATTTTCCCCCTATAATTTAAACTTATTGGAAAAGCGAATATGTGCGATACCGTAGTTAATCTCAAACACTGGTTACACCGCCACATTCTTTCCAAGCATACTAATGTAACATTTTAAAAATTTGACTGAGAAATAAGGAAGTTTGAAATGTTTAAATAGACCAGAGTTTGCCTCATAAATTAAGCTTCTTATTAAAAAAATGTACCTGTTTAAATAGCAATAACTTTTTCAAAAATTGACCAATATTTATACACTTAGATTTAAAAAAAAGTAGTAGTGGTAAATCACTGTCAAAACTGACATTTAGTGAAGATCCAAGATGGCGCCCTGGTAAAAAAAACCACATAGGATGTGGTGAATTTTTATACTGTTTTAAAGGGTTTTATAAGATTCTGCGAGCCTCGTAAAAAGTGTTACTTACCGCATATAAAACATAAAACCCTATTAAAACATTATAAAACCTGGTAAAACTTTTTTAAGAGATTTGGCAGGACAGTAAATACGTTTTATTTCTTTATAAGGAGGTAGTTTAATTCATCAGAGAAAATGAACCAACATATTTGTTATGTCAATTGTACACAAACCAAATTAAATTTTACAATTTATAGTATTATTATAGGTATTAGTAGGTATATACCATTTTTAGACTTATAGAAGGTCAAATTGTAGTAATTACCTTATACTGTTTTTTAATGAACATGAAAAAATGATGTCATGCACTACAAACGAATTCTAAACAAGTTGCAAAAAGTTAATCAATGTTTGAAAAATTAACTTACATGAAATCTGCTAAAAATCCGATCAAACGTTGATTGGTTTTTGGTCTTAAAACCAGGTCCACTATCCACTGTGTCTAATCGTTTATTTTTACAGAGTCTATTACCCATATTTTTTAGCACTTATTCTTTCCCTTTAAATTTTTACATAGGTACCTAGGGATTTTTTGTTAACTTTTTCGATTAATTTTAGGTTAGCTATCGCCAGTTTTAATTATAAATTGATTCTTCTTCTTTGAAAAACCAAAAAATTCACTCAGATGGCGTTTATATTAAAAACACAACATAAGAATAAAAACAAAACGCTATAGAGGTGCGCCTCGATTCGCGGAGGCCGCGAAATAAACAAATGAATAATGCGAAAATCGCTATGAAAGAATGGGGGAACCTAATGGACCACTGATGTTGTAAAAGCAACTGTTTACGTTTTGATATAGAAGGTATTTTATTTAAACTTATCCGTACACTTCATTCAAAACAAAGCCAATTTTTTATTACAATGGTTTACCAATGGAGGTGAGGGTATGAGGTAAAAGTAAGGGTCATTAGATTTTTAGTTCACCCTACCAATGTGGTATGGGGGACTAGGGTGAGTGCGCCGGTTTTCGACCAATTAACGAAAATTTTGACTTTAGAAGCAAAATTTTTGGGCTTCTCGGCCATTTGAGGCAATAATATGGATAGCGATGGATTCTAAATTTAATCGAGATTTCAGAAAAAAAAAATTCTTTTTTTCCGTTATAAAGTTAAGAAGTTAAATAATAAAAACTTAACAAATGTCATTTTTACCTCTTTTCGACCAGCACTTCCCTCGAACCGACCGCCAATATCCCACTTTTCGACTGAGGGGTGTCGAAAATAGTCCCGTTTTTGACTAACGAAAAAAACCGAGACTTTGGCCTAGGTCGAGAAACTGGGTATCATTCGACCTTCTTAAATTTATTAACAAAATTATAGGTCGAAAAACTGGGACATCGTCAACCGTTTAATTTTCTACTAAAAAGAGTAAATAACCTACCGTTTATTAAAAAAAGCATTTGTTAATTTTACAAGGTTGGTAAAAAATTCTACTTTATACCTAAAAATTTAACAAATAAACTCAAGAAAAATACCTAGGTAGGTAGGTGTTTTATAAAACGTCTTAGGTATAGAGGTACCACATAGCTATAGGTAGATAATTTTAACGAAAAATAAAGTAGGTTATATACGTAACTAAAATACTGATTAGATTCGTATTAAAAACTGTGTTTTTTAAATCAAAACAACCAAAATTTTAACAAAAAACTCCAAAGAGATAATATGTATTTTATAAATAAGTCTTCTAGCCAGGCAGCACAAATAGATTTTTTTTTAATAGTTTTAGTTTTAAGGTACATAACAAACGGTACTTATAAGAACTAAAACTGCTTTTTTTTAAAATCTTACAAACCAAAAGTTACACAACCATAATCTATTCTATGCGTATTCACTAGTGTGAAATTTGTTACGCGATTTCGCGTTTAACATATTTTTTTTAATATGATTTCGCGTGATTTCGCAAAGACTTTTGCGGGATTTCGCGTGATTTCGCAAGGATTTCGCGCGATTTCGCAAAAATTTCGCATGATTTCGCAAGGATTTCGCGCAATTTAGCAAGGATTTCGCAGACAAAATGTGATGCGATTTCGCGGAGTGGTTACCCCCTCGATTCTATGATAAGTTTTATAGACCAGGTACTGCACATAGATTAATTTAATTTAACAAACTCTAAATGTAAGGTACTTAAATAACTCATGCTCTGGTTAGGTTGCAAACAATACTTAAAGGTACTAAAAACAGTTTTTTAAGTCTTACAAACTAAAACAACAATAAATTCCAAATTACAAATACCTATAGGTACTAATAGGTATCTAAAAAACAGGTACAAATCGATTTATTTAAATTGCATTGAGCTGTATTGAAAAAATTTTCTTTTCGTTGCTGTCTTTTTCTTCTCTTTAGTTCCTTTTTCCTTTTTTGGGGTACCTGAAAAAAACCGTTAATAATATAGTAGATAACTAGGCATCAAGGGAAGAAATTGAAAAAGTTCACCCGAGTATAAAGATTTCTGTGGTTTTTCACGAGTACCGAGACGAGTAGATTATTTTTTCTACTTTAAAATGTAAATTTTTATCAGTTTAAATTGGAACAGGGTGGGTTGCTGCTTTTTAATCTAAGCTGGTAACTGCTTAAGTGTCGGTTTATAGGGGTGCCACTGCAATAATGTACACAAGTGGTGTTTGGAATAACAGGTTTGTAGAAAACCAAAATTTATGACGCGTATTTTTTATTTAAAAAAGTAACCACATTTGCTTACCATTAGAATGGTCATCTTTTGTCGAAGGACAAATTTCTTCTGGATCTCTCCTTTTTTTTTTGGGTGCCATCTGACGATCGAAAAACAAACACGCGAGTTTTGCTTTCAAAAAATGTAATCCTTAGGTAAATAAATTAAAAATTTAAGATTCTTCGCAACCAGAAGATCTAATTGTGCTAAAAAGGGAATGCATATCTAAAATATTATGGGCGTGAGAGAGCTCAAAATATAACCGTCATTTTTCCACCATTTGGTCGAAAAACGGATTTTGGATTTTTTCATATTCCGGTTATCCGACTACCTTTATTTTTCAAAAAAAAAAAAATACAAATTCACCAAAAAAATATGTGTATCTGATTAAAAAAACATGTTTGTATATAAAAAACACAAAAAATTATAATAAAATACTAATCTCTATTACTTACCCGCTATTTTCACCGACACTGCACACTAGTAAAAAACTACTTAAATCGAATTTTTCAAATTAGCGTCTACACGTCTCGAGAAAACAGCCTATACTGATGTTATTTTAGGAGGGAGGACTGTCATTTTTATTTGGGTGGTGAAGAGCGCATTGGTTTCTTATTTTTGGGCAAAAACCCTGAAAATAGTCGAAAACCGGCTCTGGTCGGGTAACCGGCGCACCCACCCTATTAAAATCGTGAAATTTTGACTTCTTAATTTTATCACTTTTTTTTTCGTCGATTAAGGTTCCAAAACACCTTAATCGACGAAAAGAAAAGCTGTTTATCGGTCTGTTGTCTGTCTGTATACATGATAACTCAAGAACGGCTTAATCGATTGTAACGAAATTTGGTACAAAAATCCTCTATCGGCTGGACATCAACTGATTAACTTTTGGGTAGGGTAGTGGGGGGTTGAAGAAGGGAAAAGGGGGATAAAATATTTTTAAAAATTGTAACTTTGGAACAAAAGCAAGTAGCGATTTATGGACTACAAATTTTGTTAAAAAGTCCGAATTCGTGGGAGCTTAATTTCCGAGTTATTTGAGAAAACGTTAAAATAATTTAAAAAATTGGTGCTAGAAACCACGGATAGTCCATCATACAATCAATTTTTGGACAAAAGACTAAAAGATCAGATAAAAAAAATACCTGATCTGGATTCGAACGTAGTGATGACCCGTCTGATTAAGTTAATAGTGTAAGAAGTAGGTTTTTCTTTACTTTATTATTTTAGTAATTTTAATAATATAATGCCTATGTTGTTGTATGCATTCACGAGATCAGATCGAAGGCGACAGAGCGCTCATAAAATTGATTATTAAATATGGTTGTTTGGGTTACGTAGAGCTCAAAAAGCGTTGACAAAAAGGAACCGACGAGATACTCGTAATATTACTTAGAAAAGTTTTAATAACAAATAGGCTTTGGCTTTGTGATTCTTTAAAAGATATTTTAGTATCGAGTTGGAAGTTTAGTTAGAATAAGTAAAGTGCCAAGTGTCTATGTGTGTGTTATAAAAGAAATATTGGATATTATATTATACCTAACTAAAAATAGGTGAGTTTTCTCACAGAGTAATTAGTTTATCCTTTTGGTTTAAATATTAAATATAAGCAGTAATCTTAAATGTTTATGCATAAACAGGTATTAGGTTTTGCTAAGTATATATTTATAATCAGTTCGTTAATCATACTCAGGCATCGGAAGGCGTATGTTTGAAGGTGGTTTCTAGTCCATTTGCAGATGGACTGGCACCTTTGTACGTCGAAGCGGAGCTGCTATGGGAGTCATGCGAAATAAGTAAATATATGCTAAACTCTTGCTTAGCGCTCAACTGCACGCTTCACGCTAATATGTGGAGCGGGTACCTAGCACTATTATTTAATTATGTATATTTTAGTTAAATATCTGAGTTCTCTGTACCATTGCACGTCTCACTATTAGATTTGGCATTTGGGACCATGATTTAACGATTCAACTGAATTACTGATTATTTATTATCGTCTATGACTGATTTTTTTTTAAATGATTGTTGTATAATGAAAGTAATTCATTATTCTTTTAATAAAACTCCTTTTTAGTTAAAATTTGGTAAACTCGTTACTCAGGAAACGTTTTCTTAATTACAGATACAAAAATCCGGCCATTCTGTACTACAGTACATAAAATCAAAATAATATTGTTATGTAAGTACTAAATTTTATTAACGGATTTAATATTGAATATTAGTATTAATTATATTAAATATTTTTTTTATTTCCATCCTACAATAGTGCTTACGAGACTCAAAAAAGTGACAAGGAAGAGGATCATGACAACAATTTAACAAAAATGTCGAAAATATAGTTCGATCGAGTATAATATTTTTTGGCCCTTTTATTTTATTATTTTTATTCTCTTACGTTTGCCGTGATAAAACATTGTAGTAATCTGATTCCCCTACTCCATGGATATGTGTTTAAAGTCAAAAAAGCCAAATCAGCATTAATCTAGCTTACCCAAACCTAAACCGAGGCATTTCATTTTGTTTTCCATATCCATCGACAGTGGTTGTGTAATAAAAGTGTTAAACTACTAAAAGAGTTAGAGAGAATAAAAGAAAAATATCAAGATCTGTCTTCAAGTAAGTGGTATTCAGTCTCCCTACCTATTCCTGGGTACCTATATACTTACTTGTAAATTAAAAATTACAAACTAGGAGAGAA
The DNA here is from genome assembly GCA_963921995.1 of Oxystoma pomonae. Lineage (NCBI taxonomy): Eukaryota > Metazoa > Arthropoda > Insecta > Coleoptera > Brentidae > Oxystoma > Oxystoma pomonae. The sequence goes on along the minus strand of OY998170.1, from coordinate 14,408,884 downwards.
AAATAAATCTGATGTAGTAGATTTAAAGAAATGCGCGTTTCATAAAATTTATTTATATCAGGGTTCTTTTGGAGATTCAGTTTTTCCTCGACCTTATATATTCTACTTACCACAACATATATTGTTTTATTTTAATACCGTGAGATTTTTCGGTAAGATATATCATTTAATAGCTTCTATATATATTTTATGTCTTTTTAGTTTAGTGAGTTTTTGTACACTAGCTGCCTTTACGAAAAAAAGAGGAGTTTAAAGTTGAGTCCTAATTTCTGTTTTTATTTACCTACCCTTTAAGCCAAAAAATATATTTTTATAAGTTCAGGTGGGCGAAAAAAATGTTTGACGACCTAATATTTGTTTCAAAGAGCGTATAGGTTAGGGCTTTTTTTACTTTCATGAGTTTTTATGAGATTTTGTGAGGGTTTGTTTATAATATTTTATAAGATATTTTTTTTTGTGTAAGCGTTATAACTAAGTAAGTATACTAAGTAAAACTTTTTTAATTAGTTTTCAGGTGGTCGAAAAAATGACTTTTTATGAGATTTCTCTGTTTCAAAGGCCTTAGCCAGGTAGTAAGTAAGATTATAAAAGAATAGAAACCCATAAAATATTATGAAACCTGTTAGATTAATGCCCGGAGAACCTATAGTATATATTTCTTTAAAGATGAACACATAAAAGCATATACAATTTTGTGAGTTTGTCTGACTATAGGATCTATAGAAAGACTTATAAAAACTTATGTTTTTACCAGTCCATAGGAAACTATTAATAAAACAAGACGTTCATAAAAACCTTTACAATTTTAGTAGTATGGCTGATCATAAAATCTCCCAAAAGTCTCATAAAAATGTTCTTATACAAACCCATAATACATTATAAAAAACAAGGGTGTAATCATAGAAACCTATTAAGTTTATCGAGTCTGTTTGATTTCCAAATCTTTTAGAAAGCGGTCTTTCATAAACCTATGAAATATTTGAAAATAAAACGCTTGTACTATAAAATTTTATACATATTAATATATCTCACCAAAATCAAAGTCATAACTCATAAATTTTACATCACAAAAGCTTATAAATCTTATAAAAACTGTTAAAAATGTATATTTATGAGATTTAATGCTTTTTTGGCAGGGTATTGTAAAAAATCATCAATTTATTAAGTTTCTTTTAACATACTTTTTTAAGAATTTAAATGATAGAAAAGCACACACAGGTTGTGTAGTGGTTGTGGTAATTACTGCGTCTGCGCAATAGCTAAACGTCATTCCGCTGTGGTAGTTAACCACTACCACTGCCGTAAGCTACGAATCCATTTCGTTGTGCTTGTGGTTATTTTTCTGGTTAATTTTAGAGAATTTTGGCATAATTAATTTTAAAAATAATAAAATATTACAATGTTCCAACATATAAAACACTTATTTTGTAAAATTAAGCCAAATTTTTTATTTTTCATCATCTTTAAATTTTTTTTACAAGTGATAGTTTTTAATGTGTTCCAAAAACTCTGGTAAAATCGATAAGTGGTAGTGACAGTGGTTTTTAAACACTACCACAGAGCTGTCAAAGTTGTCAAAATTTTAAGCATTCCAAAATATCCCTATTATCTCCCCAAATAGGCAGAAACCAACCGTTTTAACCTAAAACTGTTTTTTTTTAACTTCGTTTTTTATATTCCTCTAATGGATAAATTTCCCTCCCTTGGCAGCTAACCCAACCCATTTTTTCAAAAATATTTCACAAAAAAAGTGAAATAGATGAAAATCCAAGCATTTAATTTATTCAAAATGTTTTATAGGACGAGTCGTTTTTTTGTGATTTCTATAGGTAACCGTCAATACGTAAGTAATTGCTAAAACAGATGTTCAAGTATATGTAATGCCACGAGATTACTTATTATGGTATGGTAACATAATTTACATGGGCGCACCCAAGTAAAGCTGAAACCCACCCCCCAAGCACACTGAAAAAATATCTAAAACTTAGTATTAATAGGTAACCTCAGTCAGACATAATAATGTAAATCTTAATAACTAATATTAGAAAAGAATCATTAATTAGTTTGATCAAAGGCCAAACGGCTGGTAATAAATACAGAAAGCTCTTTGGAATATTACAAGATTGCCATTTTTAGATAGCCTAATTATCAACTTTTTTTTAAAAAGATTTTTAAAACCCAGAAATATTTTACAAGGTTTTGAAAGCTTATTTTCTATTCCAAATCCAACGGAACGATTTTAAAACCGAACTTGAACTTTGGAATAAGAAAAATAAGGATCACAATATAAAACAAGATATTTTACATAGTCACATCGATCGTAATATTGAAATATTTCAAAATATCAAAATACTGCTTCGAATATTCATACCTTTGCCAATAACCACCGAAACATCAGATAGATCTCTTTTATATCTACAATATCTTAAAAATTAACAAATGCTATTGAAATATACCCGGTTTAATGGTTTGGCTGCTCTTTAAACCAATCAAAACTCGATGAGATGGCGAATAAACAGTCTAATTTTAGTTTTGTATTATTATATCAAAGACTACAAATATATATGTCCTAACCTACCTAGGTAACTATTTTTAATGGTTTTCGTATAATCTTAAAATTAATTCAACCCCCTTCCCCAAAACATTTTTCTGGGTGCGCCACTGTAATTTAATTATGCAATTTTTTTAATGGTAGAAAGTTTATCTCTTGGAAATCTTGTGTGCATTTTTAAGAATCTTCACTTCTTCCTAAATAAGGACTGTTTGTTATAATATACCTACAATATGATTGTCGGTAATATAAAAATAGTAGTTTTCACAACTAGTGCTTTTTTTACAAGCGTCGGTAAAAAACGCGAGTAAAAAAAGCAGAGTTTAGCTGCGAGTTGGTGACACTATTTTTTTAATACCTTTATCAAAAAATCCAAGAAAAACGGGAAAATACTTTTAAAAATCTCGAACTAAGAGCATTTCTCGCAACACACCATCTTTACACTATAAATCAAGGCGGCTGGTAAATGAAATAACAATGGTTTCCATAGCGATGTGTCTTTTTACTCGGTGACGTTCATTGATGCGACATTTTAATCTTTGACAATTTGAAATTTGGACAAAATTTTTAAATTATTTTTTCGTAAATACTTGGTGAAAACTGGCGTAAATGGCTTAATTCTGAGGCAAGCATAATTAAATTTTTTCAATATTATTATTTTCCGCGATATCTCTTTAACCTTGAGTAAAAAACGTACAGAAATGTTTTTTTGCACCCGTGATCAAAAAAAAGCCATGGTTTAGTTATGTGCAGACAGAATTATATATATTATATATATATAGACTAAAATTATGTTTTTGATGAAGGTATTAAAAAAAGGGTTTATGCACTTTAGAGACTACAAGGGTATTTTTAATCCCTCATTTGAGGGACTAAAAGTAAATTTAATCTTTGACAGATAAAAAGTACAAAAGTACATGTATTTTTTTCTAGTTGACAACAAAGCTGATGGGTTTATACAGACAAATAAAAATAAAAATAATAATAAAAATTGTTGAAATAAAAAAGTTGAGCTTACGGGGAACAGTGAAGGCGTTTACATAGCAGAAATAAAAATAAGAAATCAGAATTAAAGTAAAAAGATGGGCAACATTTAACTTTGATTTTTATCTGAAAATGGATTTGTTCATTGGTTGTTGTTATTTAAATGGGTGTTTTTTATGTTTTTTGCATTTTTTGGTTTGTTTTCGGCAGATATTATTAAAGAAAACAGAGTATATGATGGAATTTAGTTTCAATTATTGGTGTCACTCACTTATGTTTACGTGTGCAGAAGCTGTGCGCTGATTGGTTGAAAGTTATTTTTATTCTTATTTTTATTTCGCTGTATAAACAAAAATTATTTTCGGTTTTTATTTGCCGGTATAAACCAAGTTGGGTTTATAATATAATATATAATATATTAAAATATGCTAATGAAAATCTTTAGGTTTGTATGTAAGACGACTTAATTTTTTATGCCCTAAAGATATTTTGTTTAAATATTAAGGTAAATGTGTAATTTCGACGAGAATTTTTTATTAACCAATACATTTTTTTAATAATAATAATAGTCTCCTGTTGTTTTTCTCATAGCAATTCAGTAAAGTAGGTACACAGAATTAAATTGTTCCTGAAATTTTTTCAGTTTGTAATTTATTTGTAGACGAATCTTTAATACACGTCTTGTTCAGGTGTCCATTTTATCGCCATCTTAGGCCGGTTAGTTGGCAACATCCCGAAACGTTGGCATATTCTCTAAACTATCTGACACCGACTGTTTAGAGAAATTCTCGGGATTGTTAGTCAAATCTTAGGCATTAGAGTAAAGGAAAAATAAATAGTTGTATTTTTTTGTAACTTTAATTCATTTATTGGATGATTTTTAATACGTTGAAATCTAGGCATTTTTGCAACTTAATTTTGACCAACTTCCCGACATCCGATCGGCTTCAAATTTGGCATGCTTATATAGTTGCGGTGACAATACAAGAATATAGTGTGATGAAATTGACAGCTCCCCGCTACTCGAAGGGGGTGAAGGGGGGTACAGTTGAATTTTGGCGGATTCAAGATGGACGATTTTTGGTCACCTCCCCCTACGAGGGGAGTGGAGGGGGAACACCTAAGTTTGTCCGATTTCAACCAAAATTGGTATACGGGGGCTTTTGGGGATAAGGAATACGAATTTTTGATCAGATTTTGAAAATTCCATATGGCAGATTCAAGATGGACGATTTTCGGTCATGTTTTGCTAACCAATTTTAACTGACTTATCCACATCCGATTGTGTTCAAATTTGGTATGCGTTTATAGTTCCGGTGAAAATACAATAATATGGTATTCTCAGGTACCCACCTCCCGCTAACGAGGGAAGTGAAGTTTATAGTTCCGGCGACAATACAATAATATGGTATTATTAGGTACACACTTCCCTCTAACGCGGGAAGTGGAGGGGGGAAGAAATTTAGTTTGTTCGATTTAAATCAAAATTGGCACACAGGGGTTTTTCGGGAAGGGGATATGAATTTTTGATCAATTTGAAAATTTCGATATGGCGGATTCAAAATATTCGAATAATAAACTAAATGCTTTCATCTAAAGAAGCTGAGAACGGGTGAGATTGCCGTGCTTGCCAAGCCTTTGAAAATATCCTCAGGTTATAGAGTAATACAACTGTTTCTTAGGTGAATCGTCGATGTGACCGATATACGATACGCACTTACCCAGCCACTGACGATACCTAAAGTTTAAATTTTTAATTTGCGCTCATTGCTTTTATTAAGGTCTAAGAAAGATAAAAAATGATTTTCTTCTTTAAAGAGCATTTAATAAATGCTTCTTTAAAAGTGTTTTTTAATAAAAATTTTTAGTTTTCTTCTTTAGTTCTAAAACTATCTAATAATTAACTAGTTATAAGAATGTAAAATTCTTTTTTCTACTTGCGTGTGTAAAGTACTCACTTTCCGCACCGGGCGGAAAGATGCACTTTTCCGCACTGAGTGCGGAAATGAATGTACCCCATACTTTTCCGTACTAGGATGTTTAAATATTGGCTTTTTTTTCTTTACGTCCACCTGACTCTTTACGTCTGTTTGACGGCACATTCAACTGACGCATCGTTTGTCCATCTGAAATCGCGTGAGGAAAAGTGGCACTTTCCGCACTAGTTAAATAGTTTATGGGGGCGCGTGAGGTTCTGGCAGGGGCTTGAGCAATTTCAATCTTTAGGGGTCGTCATTATTCATTCATCCTGGGGGATCTTGAACCCCTAAGCCCCCCCTACGTACGCCACCGCAGTTAAAACTTAGTTTTATCGGCTTGTGTTTTTAATAAAATCCATTATCTTATTTAATCCTACCTTATTCATCATTTTGGAGAAAAAATCCATCTCTTAAACACAAACACAACACAAACACCAACCTATTTTTCTAAGAAAATAAGGTAACAAATGTTTCAAACCATTTTCATTAACTTTTTTAGAAATATTCACAATTAAACAGGAACTAAAAAGACTTAAACAACTTCTTCACAAACCTCTGTTTAAAACGCGACTGTTAAAAACTGTAAAATTTTTATGTGATGCCAAGCAACAAAAATAAAGTATGATTTAATCGTTGTTGATGTTTCTAAAAAGATATTCAAAGTTAACAGGTTTGGCAAGAAGGAATGCATAATAAATTTTATTAAAAATATGTATTCGCATGAAATTACTACTTTAAGGAGAGTAGTAGTACATTCAGCACCTAGGGAGTCAAGTGACACTTTTTATTCCCAATTATTTTGGTCGAGCGAAGCGAAGGACTATAAATTTGTTCAGGGATAAAAAGACCCCATCAAACACAAATCGTCGGCATTGAATCGGGCCAATGTCGACAACGTCGGCAGTGTGTCGGCATCGGCGACTACACGCTGGCCCGATGTTGGACAGATTGCGAATTTCAGTTTGCGGTCAATAATCGGCAACGGACGGAGGTCCACATTACTACAGTCGACTTTATGCCGACACCACTTTAGGACGTACGATTGTCCGATTGGAACTTTGTTTAATCGGTGGAAAATCGGCCACTGACGATGGCCCAATTTACTATAGTCGACTTTATGCCGACGTCCACTTTATCTGCTTCAGGGCCGATGACGATCCGATTGGAACTTTGTTTAATCGGACGAGAATTGGCAACTGACGATGGCCCGATTTACTATAGTCGACATTATGCCAACGCAAACCTTATCTGCTTTAGGGCCGATAATGGTCCGATTAGAACTTTGTTTAATCGGTCGAGAATCGGCAACTGTTCGTGTCCCGATTTACTATAGTCGACTTTATGCCAACGACCACTTTATTTGCTTTAGGGCCGATGATGGTCCGATTGGAACTTTGTTTGATTGGTCGAGAATCGGCAACTGACGATGGTCCGATTTACTATAGTTGACTTTATGCCGAAACGCACTCTATCTGCTTTAGGACCGACGATGGCCTGATCAGATTTTTGTTCGATTGGTCGATAACCGGCAACAGACGATGGTTGGTACGTCACATTAAAACTTTTAAACTTTTCTTCCTAGTATGTAGAGATGACGCTAATGTCACTATGTTCCCTGTACAGTGGAAGCAGCCGTGTATAAGACGCAGACAAACGGAAAAGCACATTAGGCAGAAAAGGATGGGCATGGGGCGATGTTGTCACTACATCTTACACGTAGTAAATCCATTCCAGATTGTTGTTTTCTAATGTTTTCCATTTTCATACCTTTAGGACTGGAATAAAAATTGTTTTTGCTCGACTTTAATACCAAACTGATTAAAGATATCGTAAAAAAAATATTTTTCGGCTTTTCATTTTGTAACCATTGTCCTTACGCACTGTTTACAGGCTGGGGACTGAGATACATGCAAATGCCTAACCTAAAGCGTTCATACACGGCCGGAGAAATCGACTGAGATATTTCCATAGAAACTTTATCAAGCAAATAGGACGGGTTGACACCTTCGAACGTCCAACCCGGGTTTTGCACTTTGATTCGAAATCAAAAAGGAGGAACAGTCAGATGTGGGGTCGTGCACAAATTACGTAACGGTGATTTTACCAATTTTTGACCCCCTCCATATGTAATGTTTTGTAACGGTTTGGCACGCCACTCCCCTAATATTACGTAACGATTTCAAGACCACTACCCCCCCCCCAAAAAAAAACTTTTCACTTATTTTCATTCCAAATTTTCTTAGTTTCACACAAATGCAAACGCTTTCGAAAACCCCCCTCCCCCCTACGTAACGTTTTGTAACCCCCCTCCCCCTATGACCATTACGTAATTTGTGCACGGCCCCTGTAGTCCCAGTGGAGGAGGGCGAGAAAATTGATATTTTTTTCTTAAAAAAATTGTAAGCGGCGCCATTTTTATTTCGTGCTTTGTTTTTCTAACATTTTTGCGTTCGGCTAATTTCATTGAAAAATTTTTGCCTGCGGCGCCCTTTATCTTCTCACTCGAAACCAGGATCCCCCGTTTTAGGAAAACTGATCCCGTCTCTATTTCTAAATTTTTTTGAATAAAAGTAGAGTATGACCATGGGGGAAATAATTTTTTTCTATGGTATGACGAAAATTTCAAGAAAGTTGAAGAAAAAAATAAAAAAAGTGGCAGAGCTCAAGTTTTTCGTAAAAAAACGTTTTTTGTAAAGAAACAGAGCAAAATAAATCTTTTCACCCCTTTTTGGGTGTTACAAATATTGGCAGCCCCTTATTTTTCGCTTTTACCCTCCCGCTAGTTTTGAAGAATTGGTTCGCTACATGTTTCGAGATCATGTCATAAAACACCTCGAAAATATCAAATGTAGTGTAGGGCCAGCTTTATTTAAAATCAATAATATTGCAAGCAAAAAGCTCTGCAGGAAAAACAGCGCCGTTTATTGATTTCTTTGGCTGCTAGTGCTAGCTGCATGGTTTGGCCGTTTCCGGATAGATGTCACTAGTAGAACAGAATGGAAAGAAATTTAATTAAAAGCGAAGATATTTCTTTCTAATGTTAACAACCTCACGAGTTTATCGCTCAGTATCGTAAATAATGCCGCCTCCTTTAAGCAAGAAAAAGCTGTGGTTTGGACCTGAAAACATCTAATTTTTAATTAGATTAGATGTTCAAATCTGTCCCCTTCTTGAGTCTCACAATATCCCAATCTATTGTAAAGAATACGCGTTTTCCATTAAAAATTAAAAGATATGTACCATTTTATTTTCATAAAATAATTCCAGTTCATTGCAAATTGTGAAAAATCGCGAAAGCCTCCAATAAAAAAAAAATCACGATAAAATTTAAATCTATACTTTATTACGAAAAATAGTTCATGGGCTAAATTTATTTAAATAAATTTTAAAAAACAAAAACCAGAGCGCGAGATTTTAAAACTACAATAAAATCAAATGATAAAAATAACTAAGTACTTACAACCCTGGCTACTAAACTTCACTTAATAACCAGCACTAATAAACCAAGATAAGTATACTACGGGCATACTTTAAGCCACTACTATTGATGCACCGAACTGACGAACTGTTCATCTCGCGATTCGGAACTAAATAAACGCTCACAAAAATTATTCTGTACAAATGAGTCCCCACGTTAGAAACAATCTGCGTCATCTCGCATTCCAATGTCTTCAAATTAGGGCAAAAATTATATTTCCCTGAATTAAAACCAAAGCAGGTCACCAGCTCAAAGTAGGTCACGAGATTCTTGCCTTTTCTTATTAAAACGTCTAATACACCAACATTCCTTCTAAAGAAAGGGGCCCGTGTTCCAAATTGGGGACCGTTTGACCCAGAAAAACAAAACCCCGTGATTTTAAAGAAATTCCAAAATGCTTACGAAAAATCAAGCCTGACGTCAGTAAAAATTTGATATAAAACAGCAAATTGGGACCAGAGAAAGGCAGTCTAAAAACAACCAGCAAATTAGTTAAAAGGTTCAGCCTAGTGTTTCAAAAGTAATTGTTACAAGAACTAAGTCGTGTTAATAGTGCCAAAATGACTCAAAATTTAAGTGTCTCCTTTTAAGGATAAAAATTGTACTTTTATTGAATAAGTTAGTTAGTAGCGAAAAATGTTGGTGGCTCTCGAACTAGTGAAATCCCAAACTGTCTAGCATGTAAGTGTTTAAAAAACTGAAACTCTTAGGAACTTTGATATACAGTTGAACAATGACAAGGTATTTTGTTTTTAAACGTATTATCCTAGAGAGATACTGAAAAATAGTTTCAAAGATCAGTTCGAAAGATCAGTCTTTAATGAATTTCTAAGCATCAGTTTGCAGCAGCAGTAAAAGTGTCCAGTTTAATTTAAAAAGTTCTCAAAATGACTTTGCCACGAAAATATTTTGAGCCAGATAAAAGACGACAGACCCAGAACGTAAGAATTAAATATTAATAATGTTAGAAAAATGTATGTAGTTTATTGATTAGGAAGTTAAAATATCGGCTTATTTCTGGAGATGAATGTAGACGTTTGTATTATGGCTATTCTTTAACCGATACAGACACATCTATGAGTGAAGGAATTAAAATTAACGGAAGATTTTGTAGAATTATGTATGGATGGAACTTATATTTTAAATAAAATATTTATTATGTTTTTATCAAAAAATAAATCGAGTTGTCTATTTATAACTCCCAAAATTCAAGATTACTATGCACACTAAAACGCTCATGCCCAACATTGTAAAAAAATTGTGACGTCTCTTAAGGAGTTAAAAGTTATCCGCTCGAACTTTAGAAAGAACCCTCAAGGGCCGATCTTCACACTATTGTAAAACTCTTGGCGCGTAGCAGCCAACATTTCAGGGGTGATAGAGTTGCCCGCCTCCAAAATTTTCGCCCTCAACTCCTGTATAGTCGTAGGCCGTAAGTGAGGGTGTTGGAAAATTTTGTCGTGCCAACAACCCCATAGGAAAGTCATTTGGCGCAAGATCTCGTAATCGAGGAGGCCATCGGATATTTCCATACGTGGAAATAATTCTATCACCAAATACCTGACGAAGGTAATTTGTAGCCTGGCGTGAATTGTGGGATGAACAGCCATCTTGCTGAAACCACAATTCGTCCAAATTTATGTTGAGTTCCCTCAACCGTAGTAAAACCTGGTGTTGGAGAAGATCAACATATTTTTGGCTATTCAAATTCCCTTCAATGAAAAAGGGTCCAATAATGTGATCCCCGACAATACCGCTCCAAACATTTAATTTTTGAGGATGTTGCGTTCTAACACTTGCGTGCAGATGTTTATTTTCGCGGGATCAATAGCGGCTATTTTGTGGATTGTGAGAGCTATGAAGTTCAAATGTCTTCTCGTCACTAAACAAAACTTTTGATAGGAAATTTTTGTTCCTGTCACATTTATCCCTCATAACCTCACAATATTCTAACCGGCGAAAATAATCACCTTGGTTGCAATTCCTGCGACTTCCCAATCTTAAACGACTTGTAGCCGTATTTTTTTAGGATCTATTGGCAAGTACTGTTGGGAATATCCAGTGCCTCCGCAATCGGTTTCGTCGAACATGGTTCATGTGCCTCAACGTAAGCGCATACCATTTCGTCTCGTTCCACCCTGTGTGGAAGAACGGGATGCTCTGGTATTTCGCCGTCATGGTAACACTTTCTACAACCATTTATGCACCCGTACCTTTCAAAACGATGATAAATGTTGTAGACAGTTTGAGCCACAGGAACCGGTAGATCTGGAAATGCAAAAACAAAAAGCCCAATGACCTCGTCCGCACTGTCACTTTTTATGTAGTTTTTAATAATAAAAATCTTCTTCTCGAGTATACGGCATTTTAAAAACACAAAATTTACGAAACTGAAGCGACTCGAAAGGAAATAAAAATGCAATGCCTGTGAATCCCAGTTTTTCCTCGAATTTGCAGACATCTTGTCATCGGTTATTATTGTAACTATGATTTATGCTCACAATGAAAGAGTGGCGACAATTTTTTCTCATGAAAGCAGTCCGGAGATAATAACAAACTGGCACCATTGCTCAATATACCTGTTTCTTTTGTGCGCGCAGAACTTTCTATGCCATTTCTGTTTGATTTATTGAAATCCTATCCCTAAGGAAAATCTTAGGAACCCTGTATATATAACGAGAAAAGATATTTCAAAACTAGAATGCGGACTTCACAAGATGGTGGCACTTCTCTACAAGAATCACCTCTTCCGCCACTTAAACCACCCCGACTGGTTAAGCACCCGCCTTATCGAAACTTTGTAGTTTGCCAATGTCGGATCGTGTCAAGAAACCACCGACGGACCTTCGTCAATCACCGACGTCGGCCCGCTTTGAGAGGCCGATGTGGGTCCTTATTATCCACCCATTATCGGACCTTTGTGGCTTGCCATTTTCGGGCCTCTTTAAGCTTCCATCGACGGACCTTCATCAATCGCCGACGTTGGACCGCTTTAGGAAACCAATGTCGGACTTGAATAGTTTACCGATGTCGGGACGAGACCAGCTTGCCTACGTTAGACCGACCAAATTCAGCAGCTATATGGGCGGATGGTCGGTACCACGTGGTTAAACCATATGGGACCTTAATCGTACGGCGACGGTATGCCGATGTCAGCAAAAATTTAAATTTACCATTGGTCCGATGGCGGGCTACAGCCTAACGTTGCGTCGGCAAACATACATTGGGCCTTCATAGCAAAGCGGACAAAAAATACTGCTGGTCCGATGTCGTAAATCGACGTCATGCCGATGACGGCAAATATGGCAATGGACATCGGACCGACGAAGGCTCGAGGGAACCGTGTTTGCCGAGACATCTTGTACTTGCATACTATTTTTTCAACTTTCAGTTTTCGTGCCCTCGTCACGTTTTACGATCTTCGAATTTGACATTTTTAATTTAATTTTAATTAAATTTAACCGATTTTTATAAATGATACTTTTTTAGAATTCGATAAAGCTTTAAAAAAAGAATTGAGCGAGTGGCGCACACACAGATTCGGGATATTCTGTGGGCGCACAGAAAAAAAGTTTTACAGTAAGAGAAAAATTTCAAAAAATAGTCTCATTTTTTGTGGTACACCCTTAAAAAAAATAAAAAAATCACTAAGTTATAAATATTGTTTCTTTTTAATTTACAAAGTCTTGTTAGGTTTCTCTATGTCTGGCATACAAATCCAATTCGAAAAATTTTATGTATTTAGACACCTTTAGTTATTGCCAGACTAATTATATTTTTTTTATTTGCACGTATTTTGTAAGTAAATTTCCTGTAAAAAGCTTTATTCTATAATAAGAAAAACCACTAGATAATAATGTTAATATAAACCCGTTAAAATTAAAACATTACTATTAAAAAATTAAAATTCTGTTTTTTTTTTAAATTTACAAATGCTTGGTAGGTTCCTTGGTGTCTTGTACCATGTCATCCAAATTTTCACCACCGTGCAACACCATTTTTTTTGGTTCGGGTTGACTCGAGGTTAATTCGGGTATTTTCGTGGGTTCGATCCTCCGATAAGACACTGTTTGAGTGGGGAGGATTTGTAAAATTTCGGGATTGTTTGACTCATCAGGACAACTTTCCATACCTAAAAAAAATAATATATGTGTAGTTAAATTACTACATCTTTAAGGCAGTATGCTTATGTACACTATCGGCATCATAAAAGTGGTACACAATACTTTTTGTTGTAATACCGTGGTCTATTTTTACAAACAAAGTCACCCATTATTGTATTTGTCTTAAACTGTCAAAGTATGTCATTTTGTACTTCAGTCTGAAAAATAAATAAAAAATGCCTCCACAAATTTCTTTATTTGATAAAGCCCAACTCCTGGCAAAACTACAACTAGGATTGTCAATTAGGGACGTGGCTAGACATTATGGACGCAGTAAAACCACGATTATAAAAATTAAAAAACGATGGGAAGAAGATCAGACAATAGAGAGAGGGATTGGTTTATTGAAAGTTTCAACTGATGAACAAGATTATGACCTTATCGCTTTTATGGAAGAAAATCCTTTTGCATCTGTTGCCCAGGCAAAGAGATTAACCCAATTTCCAGGATGTGTAAGAGTGGCACGAAATCGCGTAAGGAAAGGCTCTAAAAGATGTCGTGTAGCTGCTAAAAAAATTACTTACGAATGAAAAAAAACAGGCCAGGTTACTTTTTGCCCTTAATTACTCTCTAATTAACCACAGTTTTGGCGAAAGGTAATATTTTCCGATGAAAAAGTTTTCCAGTCCTGTAGTAACAAAAAACAAATTTGGGTGTATCGTCCACCAATAATGCGCTATGAGGGAAGATATATTGCTGGTAACAACGATCGCGCTGGAAGATTTTCGGTAAATATGTGGGGTTGGATTTCTGCTAGAGGTCATGGTGCTCTATTTCGAATCAATGGAAGGCTCACAGCACAGCTTTACGTGGACATTTTAGAGAACATATGCTTCCAGTCGTCACAGAACAGAACAGAACTTTATCAACTGCCCTGCTCATACGGCCAGAATTTGTCAAACTTAGTTTCGGGAGCAAAATATTGAAGTAGTGGTACGTGATAAACAAATAATGTTTATATTACAATAATACGCTAACGCATAATACAACTGTAACAAAAATTAAAAAACACCACTGTAACGAAAATTATAAAACAATAGAAACAAATTATTAGGTATATAAATTTTAATATCTAGTCATTGCGCCATTCACCTCAATTATACCGTTTAACCTTCTTGGTAGAGAATCAGGCAAAATTTCAAAAAGGTTTTCATTTTCACCATTCAATTCTTCATAAGCATAGACTATTAACTGGACCAAGTGATGTTGATTTCCCGGCACAATTTTTTGAAATTAAACCCCAGATATTTTCCATAGAATTGGCGTCTGGGGTTTTCGCAGCTCAAGGAAGAACTTAAATATTTTGTTCCCGGAACCAACTTTGGCAAATTCTGGCCGGGCAGTTGTCTTGTTGAAAAATAAACTGTTCTTGATAAAGTTCTATGACGGCTGGAAGCCTGGTGTTCTCTAAAATGTCCACGTAAAGCTGTGCTGTGAGCCTTTCAATGATTCGAAATAGAGCACCATGACCTCTAGCAGAAATCCAACCCCAAATATTTACCGAAAATCTTCCAGCGCGATCTCATAGCGCGTTCTTGGTGGACGGTACACCCGAATTTGTTTTCCGTCACTACAGGACTGGAAAACTTTTTCATCGGAAAATATTACCTTTCGCCAAAACTCTGGTTCCTTGAGAGAGTAATTAAGGGCAAAAAGTAACCTGGCCTGTTTTTTTTTCATTGGTAAGTTTAATTTTTTTAGCGGCTACACGACATCTTAAATTATAGCCTTACGCGATTTCGTGCCACTCTTACACATCCTGGAAATTGGGTTAATCTCTTTGCCTTTTTTTTCATAAAAGCGATAAGGTCATAATCTTGTTCATAAGTTGAAACTTTCATTAAACCAGTCCCTTGTTTTCTCTCTATTGTCTGATCTTCTTCCAATCGTTTTTTAATTTTTATAATCGTGGTTTTACTGTGTCCATAATGTCTAGCCACGTCCCTAATTGACCATTGACCATAGTTGTAGTTTTGCCAGGAGTTGGGCTTTATCAAATAAAGAAATTTGTGGAGGCATTTTTTATTTTATCAGACTGAAATACAGAATGACATACTTTGACAGTTTAAGGAAAATACAATAATGGGTGACTTTGTTTGCAAAAATAGGCCAAGGTATTACAATAAAAAGTATTGTGTACCACTTTTATGATGCCGATAGTGTATGGTCAGTGTTTTGCAGAATTAGTTAGTGAAAATAAGACTTACGGCCCCCATCCATCAGTGTTTAGAAAATATTGCTTCAATAGTTTAGTGTAATTCGGTTAGTTTAAAGTAATAAAAACCATGGTTTACCTTAAGGCAAAGAAAACTACAAAAAAAAGGTGTAGGAGTTAAATTACTACCTCTTTAAGGCAGTCAGTATGACCCTCTAAGGTCAGTGTTTTGCAGACGTAATTGGTAAAAACATAAAAATCTCCTAGGATTTTAGAATGGGTTTTAACCAATTTAGTTTTAATGAAATGTAGGTAAGGATTTTCATACACCCTCAGAAGATGAAAACATTGGCCATATATTACCAAAGTCAACCGATGTTCGCTTGCACTTGTCGAATCGTAGGTAAGCCCGACGACTAAAGGAGCATGCGCGAGAAATTTCTCGCATGTGACGTCAGAAACGGAAAGAAACTGTGAAATGAGCTGGCGGGTAGGGGTAGGTCAGTACCCTCTCCAGATAGGCCGATCAACTCATACCGATTTAGTGTCCTTTTATCCACCTTCGCCGCCATTTTCACTCAAAAGTGACAGATAATCCATTAGTTTTCTGTCAAAATGGCGGCGAAGGTGGATAAAAGGACACTAAAACGATAAGAGCTGATCGGCCTATGTGGAGAGGGTAATGCGTAGGTGTAACAACTGAGAAATTTCACGCTTGTGACGTCAGAAGTGCAAAGTGAGAAGTGAGCTGGATATATATAGAGGCAACCGTAAAATCTGCAGTAGAAGCAGAGAGCATATAAATCTAAATAGAGAGGACACGTAATGGTAATATTCGACCAGCAAGTCAACGCGATTCACAGCGAGTTTTTTATGGTTAGCGGAATGCGCCAGGATGAACCAGAGTAATATTTATTTAAAATTAAAACGGCAATAATCCCGCGCGTTGAATGAATATCGATTTATCACTGGCGTACATACTTATATTTAATGCAATTTTAAATGAACTAAGTCGGCTGGCAGAAAGCTTTTATTGTATATATTTTTCAAGCCTTTATTACTTGTAATAATTGAGGACAAAGACATCAGCATATAATTTAGATTTTCTCCGGTAAAAATATTCCTTCAATGGTTCTGTTCTCCTAATCCAAAAGAGGCGGTTTTGAGATAACCGTGTGAATTCCCATCATTGGGAGACTTCTCCAAAATTATTTTTATGATTTTTTTTGACCTTCGAAGAAGAAAACCTTGTAAAAGAGTAATGTTTAATTTAAAATAAAAGAAAAAAAACTGGCGCCGTAGGGCAACATTTTTGGGGAAGTTGGTACGTAATTTCGTCGAAGAGGGGGTCGATCGCCTTCCTCTGTATTCGCCACCTGTGACTGTACGGGTCCGTTGTCTGCAGTGCAACGCGGGCGATCCATATTATGGATAGTTCTCAACGCGAAACTCGTCCAAAAAATACGATTTTCCTGTGCGACGCCACTGCTTTGGATCGATAGCAATAAGCAAGAGCGAAAACGAAAGTGGCGCAGCAAGTTTCCAAGTCAAAAACCAAAAAAAAAAACGATAGCTGCGCCACTTGGTTTTCAAGTTAGTTGAGCGGGGTCGCAAATTTATCATTAGCTGTCCTCTCTTTTTAGATTTATATGCTCTTTGGTAGAAGTTTGAAGAGGAAGAGAGCGTGGCACTTAAAGAAGCAGAAGCTTTTGGGTTGGCATGAAAATAGTAACAGCTATAAGGCCTACCCTCAGGTAGTTCCTTAGGCTTGCACCCCTTCAAAGCATATGTGATAACGATCCTTCTATCTTGTACAGTGGTGGGCACAATTCTCAGTTTGGTAACGGTGCTGGGAGGGGTGTAGATGCCCAAATATTCGCCCCAACCCAGTTGGTCTATCGTGTCTGGTTCTTGGGGAGGGCTACCTTCTATTATGTTATTGTCCATTCTAAAAAATGAAAAATATTACCGGACGTATCAAGGGATAGGTACGGTGACTTAGCCTTTATTTTTAGGAATAGAATTCTGAAAATTTGGGATTTCACAGAACTGATAAAAGCTCAAAACTGTATAATCATATAAATGAGATTAGTTATATGGTTTCAATAAAAACTTTGATTTTTAAATGAAGCACCCTGTATATGTCATCCTACCGGTTATTTGTCTGACTGAGACACAATAATTTAATTTTGGTGAGAATATACCTTGTGCATATTAATAACTGGAATTTTTTTTCTGGATTAAAAAGTGGAAATCTTATCTTATATTAGATTTTCTAATGTTTTAAAATAAAATCTGTCCTCTCCAGATCCGTAGTTTTTAAGATATTTAAGGAAAACAAAAAAATATTTATAAAAATCCCAACTGACGAACTGTAAGTGCTACACAATTTCTAATTTTAGGTCCATCAATTACCTTCTGGAAATTTCGGTTTTGTTGATTTCCGGAGCGTTTTCTTTGTCTGGGCTCTGGCTAAAGTTAGCAATACTTTCTTGAACAAAGTTAAAACTAAAAAACAAAATAAGGCAAATAGAATGTGACTCATGTATGTGGTTAAAATCTGTCGTTTTTGGGCTATAATAGCGATATCGTACGCCATAAAATTTAATACACGTCTCTTTTACCTCTAAAAATTTAGATAAAAATATGGAGGTCGGAGGCGATGTAAAATAAATAGCACTCTTGGTTTTGCTTTGATAAAGAAATACGGAGTGCATGGTAAGTTTAAATGCGGGAAGTTACAGCCAGTGGCGGTCCTAGCCATTTGAAAATTGGGGGGGGGGGCGGATTCGATAAGAAAAAAAAATTGATTAAAAGCATAGCTTTTATGCAAACAAAACTTAGTAACTACAAGCGAGGATTTAGTTTCAAATCTAGGGAGGGGGTAACTAAAAAAAAATAAAGCAAATAGAATGTGACTCATATATTATGTGGTTAAAATCTGTCGTTTTTGGGCTATAATAGCGATATCGTACGCCATAAAATTTAATACACGTCTCTTTTACCTCTAAAAATTTAGATAAAAATATGGAGGTCGGAGGCGATGTAAAATAAATAGCACTCTTGGTTTTGCTTTGATAAAGAAATACGGAGTGCATGGTAAGTTTAAATGCGGGAAGTTACAGCCAGTGGCAGTCCCAGCCATTTGCAAAGTGGGAGGGGCGGTTTCGATAAGAAAAAATAAATTGAATAAAAGCATAGCTTTTATGCAAACAAAACTTAGTAACTACAAGCGAGGATTTAGTTTTAAATCTAGGGAGGAGGTAACTAAAAAAAAATAAGGCAAATAGAATGTGACTTATATATTATGTGGTTAAAATTTGTCGTTTTTGGGCTATAATAGCGATATCGTACGCCATAAAATTTAATACATGTCTCTTTTACCTCTAAGAATTTAGATAAAAATATGGAGGTCGGAGGCGATGTAAAATAAATAGCACTCTTGGTTTTGCTTTGATAAATAAATACGGAGTGCATGGTAAGTTTAAATGCGGGAAGTTACAGCCAGTGGCGGTCCCAGCCATTTGAAAAGTGGGGGGCGGTTTCGATAAGAAAAAAGATAGAATAAAAGCGTAGCTTTTATGCAAACAAAACTTAGTAACTACAAGCGAGGATTTAGTTTCAAATCTAGGGAGGGAGTAACTAAAAAAAAAATAAGGCAAATAGAATGTGACTCATATATTATGTGGTTAAAATCTGTCGTTTTTGGGCTATAATAGCGATATCGTACGCCATAAAATTTAATACATGTCTCTTTTACCTCTAAAAATTTAGATAAAAATATGGAGGTCGGAGGCGATGTAAAATAAATAGCACTCTTGGTTTTGCTTTGATAAGAAATACGGAGTGCATGGTAAGTTTAAATGCGGGAAGTTACAGCCAGTGGCGGTCCCAGCCATTTGAAAAGTGGGGGGCGGTTTCGATAAGAAAAAAGATAGAATAAAAGCGTAGCTTTTATGCAAACAAAACTTAGTAACTACAAGCGAGGATTTAGTTTCAAATTTAGGGAGGGAGTAACTAAAAAAAAATAAGGCAAATAGAATGTGACTCATATATTATGTGGTTAAAATTTGTCGTTTTTGGGCTATAATAGCGATATCGTACGCCATAAAATTTAATACATGTCTCTTTTACCTCTAAGAATTTAGATAAAAATATGGAGGTCGGAGGCGATGTAAAATAAATAGCACTCTTGGTTTTGCTTTGATAAATAAATACGGAGTGCATGGTAAGTTTAAATGCGGGAAGTTACAGCCAGTGGCGGTCCCAGCCATTTGAAAAGTGGGGGGCGGTTTCGATAAGAAAAAAGATAGAATAAAAGCGTAGCTTTTATGCAAACAAAACTTAGTAACTACAAGCGAGGATTTAGTTTCAAATCTAGGGAGGGAGTAACTAAAAAAAAAATAAGGCAAATAGAATGTGACTCATATATTATGTGGTTAAAATCTGTCGTTTTTGGGCTATAATAGCGATATCGTACGCCATAAAATTTAATACATGTCTCTTTTACCTCTAAAAATTTAGATAAAAATATGGAGGTCGGAGGCGATGTAAAATAAATAGCACTCTTGGTTTTGCTTTGATAAAGAAATACGGAGTGCATGGTAAGTTTAAATGCGGGAAGTTACAGCCAGTGGCGGTCCTAGCCATTTGAAAAGTGGGGGGCGGTTTCGATAAGAAAAAAGATAGAATAAAAGCGTAGCTTTTATGCAAACAAAAATTAGTAACTACAAGCGAGGATTTGGCCTCAAATCTAGGGAGGGGGTACTCAGATTCGAAGACGTTTATTTCATACATTTTTTTATTATAAAAAATGTTTAAGAAAATTTTTAAGAAAATGACACTACAAATGCCATTTTTAACACAAAATTAAACTAATTCCGTAAATATCAAAGGTGTTATAGCGCCGCAATTTTTTGATTTTCTAAATTTTTTCATAAAAAATTTAAAGCCAGGGTAGGGGGGGGGTTAACTACCCCCCTATCCTCCTGAAATCCGCGCTTGAGTAACTACGTATCATTTTTTCAGTTATAAAAACATAGATAACAAACAAACCACAAATAAAACCTAATAGCTAAATACTTTTCTTTGAGGTCTAAAAAGCTTTTTGTTGAAACATTACCTTTTATATCGCATATCTCAAACATAAGATGCCCATCTCAAAAAAAAAATAATTTCCAGTTTTTTGGGCAAACCGGTCAATGTCAATTTCATTATGTCTGTTGATACGCAGCAACGCTAAGCCCATCAGACGAATTTCCGTCATAGTGTTTTTAAATACTTATGTTTTCAATCTTCTGAGGCATGAGAAGCTTCTTTCTGACAAGTCATTACTTACTGGCAAACATCCAAGAATGTTCTAATCAACGGAAAAATATTGCCACACTTGTTCATTGTCTCGAAGACGTTACCAGTTATGTTTTGATTTAAGCTTTTGCCTACTTCTGACCAATATTGTTTTCAAATACTGACTTCTCCCAATAAAAGTTCAAGAATTTGTTTTGGATTAACAAAACAGTTTATAGTATTTGGAAACGACTTTAGTTAATTTTGCCTTGATTTTGGCTTCATGTTAAACTTGGTATGAATGTGTTCAGGTCAAAAATACTTTTTTTTTTATACCTTCATCAAAAACATGATTTTACTAACTCTCTGCAGATAACTAAAGCATCGCTTTTTTGGTTACCGATGAAAAAAAACTTTTTTTTTTGATCACGGGTGCAAAAAAAGATTTTTGTCCATTTTTTACTCAAAGTTAAAGAGAAATAGCGGAAAATAGTAATATTGAAAAAATCTAATTATTCTTGCCTAAGAATTAAGCCATTTCCGCCAGTTTTCATAAAGTATTTACGAAAAAATAATTTAAAAATATCGTCAAAATATCAAATGGAAACCACCATTGTTGATTTATAGTGTAAAAATGGTGTGTTGGGAGAAGTGCTCTTCGTTCGAGATTTTTAAAAGTATTTTCCTGTTTTTCTTGAATTTTCTGATAAAGGTATTAAAAAAAATAGTGTTAACAACTCGCGGCTAAACTGTGTTTTTTTTTCTCGCGTTATGAAATACCTCGCTGCGCTCGTTATTTAAAGCAACGCTTGTAAAAAAAGCACAATTTTAGCCACTAGTTGTTAAAACTACTATTTTGTGTCCGAATTGATTTTGTCTAAAACTTGTTTATAAATAGAAAGTCTATAATACTGTTCTGTATTTTCAATGGTTTTCGCGGTAAGTTCGTCATGCTTTTGTATATTCTTGCTTTGACGGATTGAAGGTCAAACTGTCCCAAAATATTGTGGAAGGATTCTAGAATGTATTTAAAGGAACTTTCTGCAATTTCTCTTTTTTTCCTCTTCAGGGTTATTACCACCAGCATCTTTGTTGTTGTTGTCTACTTTTCTCTGGAGCTCCCCCCCCCCTGGGATCGCCACTGTTACAGCTCATCCAAAAATGGAGGTGACGGGGAAAAATTTTGCGGAATTTCATGTGAATTTTAGTAAAAAGTATTGGCGTATAAATAATTCAAACTTAAAGAGTGCGTTCGCGTCAGGGAAAATAGAACATATGGAGAATGGATATCACCAAAGAAAAAGTTGAAAATTTTGAACGAGCGGATGGAACAATCTGAGAGGCATGACGGTTAGGTAAATTTATATTCCCTGGGTAAAATTGATCTTGACTTATAACCCTACTTTTTTGTTTACTTTTTCTTTTGTGTTGTTTACTTTTTAATGTTGGAATTTCTTAGCCTTTTTCTGACTATTTTCTCTAAAATATCTAATAAATTGATCTATTTCAACTTCTAGAGTTGTCCTGCTTTATTACAATTACAACACTTTACAGATGCTAAGAAACTTAGATTAAAAAAAGACAAGATATCTGGTCCAACGAAAACTCCTTGGCAAATAATAACCACTGTTTATTTACAAATAAAATCAAAACAAAACAAAGGTGAGAAATATCGATTATTTTTCTATCCTTTTAAACGACGTTAGAACGATAGGGACAGAGAATTCTGTGTCAACCACTTTAGTTCGTAATTGGCTTGTGGGCGGGGAAAGTCGGCAGAGCGCAGACGCTCGGATGGTATTTTTATTGCCATAAGCTTTTTCGTGTAATTTATTTTAAAATTTCAGGATGTTTAAGTAGATTGGAAGTCTTTTTAAAACCACATTTTGTCAGAAAACGTTTATAGTGTGTTTTTTTTACCATTAGAAGAATATTTCAGTGCATTTAAAGTGATATTTTGGAACGAATCGTCCAATGTTTTGAAAACAAAGGAGGAGCAAGTGAAATCCGTCAGTGGCGGTACATGCCGGTAGGTACACAGAAAATAAAAAAAGTTTATGAAATATTCTTAAATTAGTGGATCCTTAGATTAAAATATCAACTAACACGTTTTTTTTTTTCAATTTTCAATGCATCAAATGAGATATTTTCGAAGGTTTTTGTCAGGTTTTTTTCGAGGTTTTTTTTTGTAAAGACGATAAAATGAAGCATACTTTTGATGAAGTAGTTAATGCGCAAATGAGATATAATAAAGACATAAAGACTATAAAATTATTGTTCATATTTTAACTTTTAGTATGAAATTGTTGGAGAAATTGCACTATGTCTGGCATAATAAGAATCTGATTCAACTGAAATTTAGCACACATTTTATAGCCGTTGATAATATAGTTAGGTACGGTACTATAAAACCAAAATGCTTTGCATATTTTTAAAAAATATTCTATATATATATATATAGTAATACTAAGTCTTTTTGAAATTTAATTTTAATGATAGTAAAAATTTTGTAATAAAATCACAGTTGGTGTCTTGCTTTCCTCAGGTTAAAAAAATTTTGCCTCGAGTATATAATATAGATACATATCTATATTACATACCTTAATATAATTCTTAAACTTATTATTATTGATATGTGTAAGTTATTAAGTCATGGATCACGAGAGCAAAAATTAAAATGTTTTATCTTATTTATAAGAAAGTAGGTATCTGCCTACTTAAATTTTCTATTTCAAAAAAAAAAATTGCCTCTATAACCACAGATTAACTAGGTCCTCTGTGCTATACAGGAGTGAATGAGCAACATTTCACAAACACAATAACATAATTTTTAGCTAGTAGGTAATATTACATTGTTTTTTTCTTGATGTTCCAGTTGATGTGAACTGTGTTTGTTTTGATGTTTGGCATAATTTTATTGCGTTGAAAATTGGAATTGCAATAAGTCAAATGCAAATTTTGTAATATATTTATTTTGTATAAAACCACTACAAACATTTATTATTAGGGAGCTCCCAAAGCTCAAATTGGCAGAATTATTTCTTCCATGTTATTTAAAAATTTTAATAATAGATAGAGTAAATTTATATTTAAGTAGGTAGGTACGCCACTGGTGTGTTTACTGTAAACAATAGAAAGGTAAACATTGTTCCATATAATAATATAACCAAAGTCTCCGTAAGAGTCAGGTATCTTGTCTCTTTTTAATCTGAGCTAAGAAAATACGTAAGTATAGAATTTAAATTTGATGCCAAAGGTAGTAATGGCGCTGTCCAATCCAATTTGACGCAACGGATTGTAAATTACTATTATCAGACACTTAAAGTAATATATATAAAAAGAGTGCTTATTCCTTGTTGTATCTGAGTGCGCATGCTCAAAACGCCATACGACGTTATGTCTTACCCATAAACATTTACAGTGAGATTTACTAAGATTTAAAATAGTACCACCCACAGGTCTAAATATTTACACCTGTGGGGGGTACTAAATTTTAAAACCAATTTTCAAAAAGCACTTACCTATACAGAAAAGACTCAAAGTTATTGATTATATTGTATTGTTATTCCAAAATACCACTGAAAAAATGCTTTCTTCCTCAAAATGCACTATATTTTAAGAAGAAAATGCCCTAAAACTATTTTTTTTGACAGGCTTCAAAATGGCAAATGGTGAATACTCCAAAAATTTGGCACATTATAGCTTCATTATTTGTGTTTGAGGTTATAAAGTTGGTGATTTTTTAAATTTATAGCCCCTAGAAAGGATTGTTTTGTGGCAATTGGAAATAAGTTCGTTTATAATTTACCCCAAGTTGTTCATTACCAAATAAAACAGCTCTTATTTTGTCCAGAAAAACGCCATAAGTAAAGGTCACTAATTATGCACGGAAATTATACCAAACAAAAAACCCAACACAACTATATTAATTTGTTTACAAACTGAAAGTAAAGCATTGTGGTTATCTAAAAGCTCAGTCAAAAAAACTTTCCTTACTCAAACAACTGACTGACAACTGACATTTCGACAGTGACAGAAATGTAGACAAAACTTGCATTTAGGTTTTTTAATACATTTCATAAGTAAAAACACCTTTTAAATAAATACAAAATTAATCTACTCCTTATTTTATTATTACTCATCTAAATCGTTGTGTGACATCAAGTTGACGCAGTTAATTGGAAAAATTAGCTAACAAGGGTAAGTTTTAATTAGAGTGGCATATACCCCCAATATTAATTTATTCTAAGGACTAAGACTAAGCACCCTTTTTATGTGCAACTTGAAATGTTTATGGGTGAGACGTAACACCGTATGGCGTTTTGAGCATGCACACTGAGATACGACAAGGAATAAGCACTCCTTTTATATATAACTTTCTAATATTTTTATTGTTTATAAAAGTGATTTATATATCGCAAGAGATATCATTTAATGTATCAATTAAGGAAATTAAACAAATATTTATTTTTAATAGGTAATCACCTAATGTGACAGCTTATAAAAAGTTATGTTACTTTCTATCTCCCATAATAATCTAGTTATAATGAATCACCCTGTACCTATAACTATTTATACTTAGAAAAGCAAATTTCTAAACCAACATTTCAGTTAACTGAATATTTTTTGTGCAGAAATATTCAGAAATTCTTGGTATTGAAATATGTGGATCAGAGGTTAGCTGCAGAAGGGTACTTTTTTTTTTTAAATATCGTCTTAATTTTTTTCGAAAATGCGCAAAGAAATTCTGGAGATACCAGGTGTCCCAAGGTGACTAACCTATTAGAATATTTTGGAAACTATTGGAAATTTTTCAAACTTTCTACTCTAACATAAGTTCATGTAAACTATATTAATGGAATACTTTCATATTTGCAGTGTTGCCATTTGCAGGAAAACTTGGCAACAACTTTCTTATTTTAAATTGAACACACTGTATATTTTTGCGTTTTTGGATTCTACAAAATATTTTAGGTACATTTTATGTTCAACTGTTTTTAAAATATTGACAGGTGAAAATTGATATTTTTTTTTAACTTTGACAAAAAAAAAGTTTTGTTTGTGGTTTGTTTGTTATCTATGTTTTTTATAACTGAAAAAATTATCCGTAGTTACTCAAGTGCGGATTTCAGGGAGGTAGGGGAGTAAATAACCCCCCCCACCCTGGATTTAAATTTTTTACGAAAATATTTAGAAAATCAAAAGTAGGGCATATTTATGATATTAGTTTAATTTTGTGTTAACAATGGCATTTGTAGTGTCACTTTCTTAAAAATTATGGCCTCCTGCGCTTTGAAACCGTTGATATATATACAATTTTAGTTTAATTTTAAATCAAAACATGCATTTTTCAGTGCAATTCTCTTAAAAATTTTAGTTTAATTTGATTAAAAAATTGCATTTTTAATATAATTTTTTCAATTTTTCGGCGCATTTAAACATTTTTTAAAATAAATAATGTATGAAATAAACAACTTAAAATCTGAGTACCCGCCCCCCCCCTAGATTTGAGGGCAAATCCGCGCTTGCAGTTACTAAGTTTTGTTTGCATATAATGTTCCTCATAAAATCTATGCTTTTATTCTAGTTTTTTTTTGGATCAAAATCGCCCCCCTCCTTTTCAAATGGCTGGGACCGCCACTGAAATTTGCATGTTGAGAAAATGCCCAATGCCCGATCCAGTTTGTGCCGTCTCTTTTGGTTTTGGAGATTTTAAGGGTCTGTATATTAATTATCAACAAAAAATTTCTACTTACGGATTCTGCACCCAAGTAAACCTCAAATGCTTACATTCCGGCAAATTTTCCTCGATGTGAACACAAGCATACGGTACGTAGTGTTTCTCCTCGACCGCCCTGTATACCGTGTGCGTCACCGGGTTGAAAATGCCTCTTTTCACCCTGGTGCCCAAATGACCGGCACTTCCAAAATTCACTGTCCCGTAGAAGAGGGTTAAAAAAGTTAATATTTGGAAAATCATTTTTTATTGTATTTTAGGACAAATTTCAAGCACTGAAGCTAGAGGTAGGCAATACACACTATTATTATTAGAATGTGGTTGTGAATAAAAGGTTTTATAAGTCAACCCCACCAAATCAAATTTTAGATAATCGTGTATTTCCTTCTTAAAGGGTACTATAATCTGTTTACCTGCATTTTTATGTTCCTTGGTCAATTTCCAGGGTTGTATGGAGGTTTGAAACCAGGTTGAGTTGATATTGAATTTAAACACTGGCGCACCCAGGAATTGACTTCGGGGTGTGGGGAGGTCAATGATAAATAAATAAAAGAAACTTAATTTGAAGTAAAAATATGACCATAACCAGGCTTCTCGGGAGGGGGGGGGTAACCCCAAAACCCCCTCCCTCGGTGCGCCACTGATTTAAAGATCATATACGAATTCAAAGTTGTTGCAATATTCCTGACGCAAATTGTATTCTATTCCCACTTTGGAACTCAATTCTATAAAAGCTGGAATTTTTGTCTTCTTATAACATATTCCAAAACTTTGTCGGTTTAGAACATTTCTTAAGTGTTTGTGATTCATGCTTATCTGTCAAATAAATTAAAAACGAATTTAATCTACAATGAAGAGATTTATACATATAAAATACTTATTTTTGTCTACAGCTCAACTTAAATTAACAACTTAGTTCTCACCTTTTAAAAGCTTTAAAATTTTAATTTATTTTAATATGTCAATAAAAATAAAATGTGATTTAATAAAAAAAATATTGTTTATAAGATGTTTTCCTAAAAGTTAAATTTTTAACGAAAAAAAAATATATACATCTTTTAATAACCTTAGAAATGCCTACTTGTCACAAAAAATAAAATAGAAAATTTTTAAAAATTAAACATGAAATACAAATAAATTTTATAAAAACATGTATTTGCTTAGTGTCCATTAGCGCTTTAAAAAAATATATTGTTGTTTTCTTAATCAGTTAAACCATTGTAGTTCACAATGATTGAGCCAAAAGAGTCTCAAAATTAAAAAAAAAATTTAAACAAAAAAAAATATTCATAGTTACCCAATTTTTTATTTTTCAATGTATTTTTAATAACATTAGAAATCCCTACTTTTCTCTAAAATATGACAAGAGTATTTAAAAAAACTAAACAATTAAAAGAAAAATAAGAATTACATGCAGTTCAAGCAAAAGTGCCTAAAACGTATCAAAAATTCTTGCCGTGCAAAATTTTGATATTATTTGATGATTGATGTATTTATATTTACGTTTTTTTAACCGTTTTTGGCCCTTTAATAAAAAAAAACTTTATTCCTAAGAAAAAAATAACACGAAATGTATTGTGTTCAAAAGTAAATTATAAAAAACTATTCTTTAAACTATTAATAATTTAAAAACAATAAATAAACATAAACATAAATTATTTAATGCTCTTAGAAGGTACGGATAAATTTATATCGGTTCCAGGTACCTACAATGCAATGTTCTTCGGTTCGGGTTGACGCAGTTTTAACTCGGGCATTTTTGTAGGTTCAATTAAAGTTTTTACAGGTGTAGCTGCAATAACGTCAGTTTCGTTATTATCGGAGCACCTTTCTATACCTAAAAAATGTAAAAAAGGCACCTTTAGGAGTTGAATTACTACCGCTTTAATGTAGTATATACTATGGTCACAAAGTAGCAATATTTGTAAGACAGTGAAAATATTAGGACTACTAAAAGCATATTTTTTGTACGGTTACCAGAAACCACAATCTGGCAGTTCAAAATTGCCTTTTTGGTATACAGGTTTTACGTTGACATTCCGGTTATTTGACGTTTGGAATATTTTATTACTTTTGTTTTTAATTTTCCAAATAAAATTACTTTACTCTGCTTTTCTGGTTTTCTATTCCAAAACACAATTTATACCTTCATAATTAAGTTCCGAGAAAGTAGAGAATAAAAACTACCCAAATTTAAAATGTATTGCTTTTATTTAAATGCATTTTAAAGCAGGTGCCTATTCAATTGTTCATGAAAGAACGCTCAAACAGAAAAAACATGCTTCGGTATACCGGAGTATAACAAATTGTTATACTCGGGGTATACTGGGCGCAACCCTGTAGGAAATGGGCCTGGAATTTAATGGAAGGCTCTCTCTCTCTCTCTCTCTTGCTTTACAATGGTCTTGCGCAACTATGACGGCCGACCAGTACTACTTTTTTCCCTGTATGATCTATACTCCTTCCCTTTCCCACTGACCAGACCGGTCTGATGAGCACCCCTTATAGGAAGGCAGTTTTCTTTTCCTAGAAGGATTTAATTTAGCCTAAATCCCTTTCTCAGGGCTAGGGATCTTAAACGTGATCCACTATCAATATATGGATTACACGGGACCGTCCTCTTAAGGTCCTCTCCGAGGGACGGTATGGAATCGAATTAGCCTGCCTTCTAGCTAACATGGTCTACTCCGCTTCATACTGCGTTTTACCTTAATCTTACAAAATTCTGTAATTTTGTGAGAAAAAGTCCAAATGACTATCTGCAAGAACCCGGCATCTCCTGTTTGAAAGTCGCGGAATGAACCCGACGCAAACCAGGGGGCTGATTTTTGAATTTCGTAGGAAAGATCGCACGGGAACGGTCCTCTCCTGCCCCCGGACCAGGTGAACGAGCGCTCTTGAAAAACGACAATCCGGTCAGCTTTGCGCGTGCACCATGCAAGCTCGCCAGCTTCTGAGTCTTCTTATTGGGCGAAACGAAGGATGTGAACGTTCCCGTGCGACCTTTCCTACGATATTCAAGAATAGACCCCCGGTTTGTATACGTATATCAAAATTCTTATACAGGGTTCCTAAGCAAATCCTTAGGGGGCCAAGCAGCCGTGTATAAGACGCAGACAAACGGAAAAGCACATTAGGCAGAAAAGGATGGGCATGGGGCGATGTTGTCACTACATCTTACACTTAGTAAATCCATTCCAGGTTGTTGTTTTCTAATGTTTTCCATTTCATACCTTTAGGACTGGAATAAAAATTGTTTTTGCTCGACTTTAATACCAAACTGATGAAAGATATCGTAAAAAAAATATTTTTCGGCTTTTCATTTTGTAACCTTTGTCCTTACGCACTGTTTACAGGCTGGGGACTCAGATACATGAAAATGCTTAACCTAAAGCGTTCATACACGGCCGGAGAAATCGACTGAGATATTTCCGTAGAAACTTTATCAAGCAAATAGGACGGGTTGACGCCTTCGAACGTCCAACCCGGGTTTTGCACTTTGATTCGGAATCAAAAAGGAGGAACAGTCAGATGTGGGGCCGTGCACAAATTACGTAACGGTGATTTT
Organism: Oxystoma pomonae; assembly: GCA_963921995.1. NCBI lineage: Eukaryota > Metazoa > Arthropoda > Insecta > Coleoptera > Brentidae > Oxystoma > Oxystoma pomonae. The sequence continues at coordinate 14,378,983 of OY998170.1, read as the reverse complement.
ACCAATTTTTGACCCCCTCCCTATGTAATGTTTTGTAACGGTTTGGCACGCCACTCCCTAATATTACGTAACGATTTCAAGACCACTACCCTCCCCCGAAAAAAAAAAATTTTCACTTATTTTCATTCCAAATTTTCTTAGTTTCACACAAATGCAAACTCTGTCGAAAACCCCCCTCCCCCCTACGTAAAGTTTTGTAACCTTCTCACCCCTATGACCATTACGTAATTTGTGCACGGCCCCTGTAGTCCCAGTGGAGGAGGGAGGATATTTTTTTCTTAAAAATTATACTCTTTAGACCTATTTCTTTGCGTTCCCGAAATTACGTAATTTTTGAAAAAAAATTGTAAGCGGCGCCATTTTTATTTCGTGCTTTGTTTTTCTAACATTTTTGCGTTCGACTAATTTAATTGAAAAATTTTTGCCTGCGGCGCTCTTTATCTTCTTACTCGAAACCAAGATCCCCGTTTTAGGAAAACTGATCCCGTCTCTGTTTCTAAATTTTTTCGAATAAAAGTAGAGTATGACCATGGGGGAAATAATTTTTTTCTACGGTATGACGAAAATTTCGAGAAAGTTGAAGAAAAAAATAAAAAAAGTGGCAAAGCTCAAGTTTTTCGTAAAAAAAACGTTTTTTGTAAAGAAACGGAGCAAAATAAATCTTTTCACCCCTTTTTGGGTGTTACAAATATTGGCAGCCCCTTATTTTTCGGTTTTACCCTCCCGCTAGTTTTGAAGAATTGGTTCGCTACATGTTTCGAGATCATGTCATAAAACACCTCGAAAATATCAAATGTAGTGTAGGGCCAGCTTTATTTAAAATCAATAATATCGCAAGCAAAAAGCTCTGCAGGAAAAAGAGCGCCGTTTATTGATTTCTTTGGCTGCTAGTGCTAGCTGCATGGTTTGGCCGTTTCCAGATAGATGTCACTAGTAGAACAGAATGGAAAGAAATTTAATTAAAAGTGAAGATATTTCTTTCTAATGTTAACAACCTCACGAGTTTATCGCTCAGTATCGTAAATAATGGACCCTGCCGCCTCCTTTAAGCAAGAAAAAGCTGTGGTTTGGACCTCAAAACATCTAATTTTTTCCTCGATCATCTCATGGTGTGGCCGCCATCTAGCGGAATTTGCAGACATCTTGTCAAAGGTTATTATTGCAACTATGATTTATGCTCACAATGAGAGAGTGGCGACAATTTTTTCTCATGAAAGCAGTCCGGAGATAATAACAAACTGGCACCATTGCTCAATATACCTGTTTCCTTTGTGCGCGCAGAACTTTCTATGCCATTTCTGTTTGATTTATTGAAATCCTATCCCTAAGGAAAATCTTAGGAACCCTGTATATTTAAATATCAAGAATTATCTGTAAATTTAAACAATATTCGAAGATATTACGCAATCGAGGTCTCCTTCTTTTGCTTATTCTTCTGGGAAATTGTACGACAGCCCTTAATGCCCTTATATGACGTTCAAATGTCAACAGTGTCAAGTAGCGTTGGTCGTAGGGCGTTTTTGGCACGACCAAAAACTAGTTTTTTTATACCTTCATCAAAAACATGATTTTAGTAACTGTGTCTGTCTGTTTTTGGTTACCGGTGCAAAAAAACTTTTTTTTATCATGGGTGCTACAAGTAGGCACTTCTCGCACGGAAATAGAAAAATATATTGAATCACCCTGTAACATGCGTTATTCAGTACTTTCAGTTTTCAACTATGTTGGGAATTTGGAACCCTTGGTTGCACTAAAAGTTTTGGTTTGTGGAAAACAATCATAATTTTGTTTCAGTTTTCAGTAAAACACACTATATAGATTTCTCAAAATCTTCACCTCCCTCTTTTTTTTTTGGAAAGCTGGGCCTACCTTGGGGTAATTCTTTAGGCTTGCAGCCCTTCAAAGCATACGTGATAGCGATCCTCCTGTCTTGTACAGTGGTGGGTAAAATTCTTAATTCGGTAACGGTGATGGGAGGGCTGTAGAGGCCCAAATATTCACCCCAACCCATTTGGTCGATTGGTTCGGGTTCTTGGGAAGGGCTGCTGTCAATTGCGTTACTGCCAATTCTACCAAATATAGAAAATCGTTAATGGGCGCGATTCTTCAAAACCCGTCAGAAAATCTCGCCCTTACAAAAAATCTGACGATTTTTAAACACAAGTTTACATTTAATGCGTTTTGTCAGGACTATTTGTTAATATTCCTTAAAATTTGGTTTCTTAATACTGTTCTAGCAAATAAATAATATGTCAGTTTTAATTTTGTAGGCTGCTTTTCTGAAAACCCTGTTTTTTATTTAAAAATGTATCTTATTAAGCTTATGTGTAAACAAACCTTTAAAATTTTTAACATAAAAAACCATAGATAGCCATGGAATATTTAGGTGTCACTGTTCAGGAAAGTCACACAAATTCTGTCTTTCCTCTTACATGGTGAGAATTTTCGACACTTTTTGACGTTTATTGGTACGCGTAGTAACAATTTATCTCCGCCATAAACTAGTCCTGCAGAATATCTTTAAAATAATAAATTTACAAAATGTTATTAAAAAAATGACGCAGTTTCTCTTACAACGTTAGGATAAATATGAAGGACGCTGTGTTTTTATTTTAAATGAGGCAATAAGTAAAAATCGCCACTTTACAGAATACTGACGGGTGAGATTTTCTGTCGTTTCTGAAGAATCACGACCATAGTATATACTGCCAAATTCCAAAAAGCTACAAATTGGAAATCCACTTTACTAGAGACCCTCCATATATTTGACAATTGTTGGTTTACCAGAGATGGGCAACTCATGCCCTTTCTAGTTTTTTTCATATTCGCATGTAAAACCGATTTTATAAAATCAACTGATATCTCAAATGCCTCAAATTTTTCATAATTTTCGACAGCTGCCAAATCCAGTTGCTCACCTTTGGTAAAACAATAACTGTCAAAAAATTGAACACAAGGCCTCTAGTTTTTACTGAATGTGCCTTTCATTCAAATGATATACGACGTCAAAATGATTAAAAATAGATAAATTGTATATGTAAATGTATAATCACCCAGAGGCGCCCATTTCTAAATTCTCCTTAAAAGTATCTTATTTAGTTTGTGAGATAATCTTTTTCAAAAATTGAAATTTTAAGATTGACCACTTAGTTAAGTGGGGCAGTTAGAACGTGACTTGCAGCATCTCGCCAAAATGCGACAAGTCACATTCTAACCTAACTAAGTCTCTCGTTGGCACAAATGACCATTGAAGAAGAAGAAAAAAGAAACCATTTTTTTTATACCTTCATCACAAACATGATTTTAGTAACTGTCTGCAGATAACTAAAGCATGGCTTTTTTGGTTACCGATGCAAAAAAAGATTTCTGTCCTTTAAATATTGACAAAATCTTCTAATTATTCCTGCGTAAAAATTAAGCCCTTTCCGCCAGTTTTCATCAATAAAAGTATTTACAAAAAAATCATTTGAAAACATCGTCAAAATATCAAACTGTCAAAGATCAAAATATTGCAACAATGAACATTGTTATTTTATTTACCAACCGCCTTGATTTATAGTATAAAGATGGTGCGGGTGCGTTTCGTTCGAGATTTTTAAAAGTATTTTCCTGTTATTCTTGGATTTTTTTGATAAAGGTATTAACAAAAATACTGTTAACAACTCGCGGCTAAACTGTGCTTTTTTTTACTCGCGTTTTTAAATACCTCGCTGCGCTCGTTATTTAAACCAACGCTAGTAAAAAAAGTCGTATTTTAGCCACTAGTTGTTAAAACTACTAGTTTTGATCATGGTTGCAAAAAAATATTTTTTTCCATTTTTTTACCCAAAAATAAAGAAATATTGAAAAAAATCTAATTATTCTTGTCTAAAAATTAAGACATTTCCGCCAATTTTCGCCAAGTAGGCATTTATAGTGTAAAGATGGTATGTTGCGAGAAGTGCTCTTCGTTCGAGATTTTTAAAAGTATTTTTCTGGTTTTCTGGGATTTTTTGATAAAGGTATTAACAAAAATAGTGTTAACAACTCGAGGCTAAACTGCGCTTTTTTTACACGCGTTTTGAAATACTCGCTGCGCTCGTTATTTAAACCAACGCTAGTAAAAAAAGCACTATTTTAGCGACTAGTTGTGAAAACTACTATTAAAGCTTGTGATGATTGTGACTAAAATTAAAAACGCTCTTCGAACTTTTTACCTTTTGGAAACTGCAGTTAGATTGATTTCCGGAGTTTTTTCTTTGTTTAGGCTTTGGGTGAAATTCGCAATACTTTCTTGCACAAAGTTGAATCTAAAAAATGAAAAAGAGAATATATATACAGGGTGGATTCATTAAAATATCCCCCGTAAAACAGGGAATAGACAACAATTCCATGCAAGTTTAAATGCCTCTATCTTGTAAACCATAAGAGATAGAGTATTAGTGTGTGGTAATGTCAAAAAGATAATTTTTTTTAGAATTGAAGAATGTCAAACTATACAGGGTATCCTATTTTTTTAAAAAATATTTTTTTGCAATAACTCGTAAGCAAAACGACATAAAAAAAAGAAAATTAAAAATCTCAGTTAACGTTAGGGTTGCCAGGTTATAGAATTGGTTTTTCGGGACAACAGAATCAAATTTTCGGGACATTTTTTTAATTAAAAACACTGCAGAGCAAGAAACGGAAACCGAAAAGCATCAGATCAGCTTACCTCATCATTGAAATCTTCACTTTTGCTTTCCACATCCATGGATTAATTCTTATATTATTAAAGCAACGTACTCAATTAGAAGGTAAACAAAGTAAAATACTGTGTATTGACCGTGAAACACCACAACAAAACCAAAACATAACCTCCCAACGTTTAACTCCGCCTAACCTACGATACGCGCGTTCCGACCAAAAAAACAAAATGTAAAAATAGTGGCTTAAGAAAAAGACAAAGTACCAAAACAAGGAAAGGTATAAAAGGAAGCTAGAAACATAATTTTTATGACGTTTTCACTTTAGATTGAGGAATAGCAAAAAATTGGGACATTTTGCGTCCCGAAAAGGGTCTTTTCGGGACTTGGGACATAGTGGTCCAAATGCGGGCAAATCCCAAAAAATCGGGACACCTGGTAACCCTAGTTGACGTGTTTTGGATTTTTTTATAAAACCAAATTATAACCCGCTAGAAGCACCGTTCCGTTTAAAGAATCCACCCTGTACATAGGGTGTGCCAAAAAAATCCGCATTTTTTTAAATAATTATAACTTAGCGGGAAATTGTCCGATTTTAATAATATTTAGCTTTTTAGAAGAATGTCAAACTTGACATTTCCTAAAAATCCAAGATGGCGGACCTATTTAAAAATTGGGCATTTTTAACCCCCCTAGATTTCTTTTTGTGTGCGACACATTCTTTCGAAGCACATCGATATATCATTTTAAAAATTCCGACAAGAAATAAGGAAGTTTGCAATTTTTAAATAGACTAAAGTTTATCGGCAAAATCAATTGTAAAATTGATCGATTTTAATAAATTTAACCTTTTTAAAAGACACAAGCTTCAAAATGTATAGAACTAATGATAAAACTGACATTTACTAAAAATACAAGATGGCGGACCTATTTAAAAAATAGGCATATTTCACCCCTCTAGAAAAAACTTTACAAAGCCACATCATTTCCAAGCATATCAAATAAACAGGTTTTAAATCTTTTTTAAATCCAGCTTATTACGAAAAAATTGTTTTATTTTGCAGGTAAACTTAAAACGGGTTTATTTAAAAATTGGAAACTTCCTTATGTAGTGTCCGAATTTTTAAAATTTTACATCGATATTCCCCGAAAAAATGTGAATTCGTAACCGATGTTTTAGATTTATTACAGTGTCGCACACAAAAAAATATCTAGGGGGGTTAAAAATGCCTATTTTATTTAAATTTTGAAGCTTTGGCTTTCTAAAAAGTTAAACATTATTAAAATCTGACAAAAAAAAAATTTAATGAAAAATATTCACTTACGGATTCTGCTGCAACCACGTCATCCTCAAATGCCTACATTCCGGCAAATTTTCCTCGATCTGAATACACGAATAGGGCACATAGTGTTTCTCCTCGATCATCCTGTATGCAGTGTGCGTGACCGGGTTAAAAATGCCCCTTTTCACCCGCGTGCCCAAATGACCGGCACTTGCCAAAATCAGTGTCGCGTAGAAAAATGTGAAAAAAGTTAGTTCATTCGAAATCATTTTTATTAATTTTTTTTGCGATCAGATTTAAGGTCCGGAGAAAGGTGAGCGATCGAAACTATTATAGATATTTGGTTTAAAAAAGGTTTTATATGTCAACCCCACCATACAAAATTTTGTAAAGGAATGGTACCCGAATAATCTCATTAGTTGGTGTTATCTCTGCTGTAATAATATAAATAATCCAGTGGCGTAGCCAGAAATCGACTATGGAGGAAGGTTTCATCATTTAATAAAAATTATAACTGTCAAATTTTTAAAAATTAGGTAGGTTCCTTGAGTTCTTGAACTGAAGGGAAGGGAGAGGGCGGTTTAATAGGTGTTGAGTTAGTGTATACGGAACAAAAATACTTTTCAAAATTAACCCTTAAATGTGCCGCAGGCAAACATTTTATAAGAATTACACAAAAATTATATTATTTACGCGTCTCAAATGTTGTTTACAAAAAACTAGCGCCGCAAGCGAAACTTTTGACAAAAAAATAAAAAAATTCTTTAAAATTTTTGATCCCTTAAGTTTTTTGTAAAATATTTTTGAAAAAGTAGATTGGGTTACCTAGATCCCAAGAAAAGGTGGGTCGCGGTGGTATAAATATAGATTTGTTGCCAAATCATAAATGCGCCGCAGATGACAATTTTAAGCAAAATTAATCTAAGAATGCTATTTATTACACGTTTTGAATGCTGGTGATAATAATTCCTTAGAATTAAACTAAAATTGTAATAATTTTAAAATTTAAGATATCACACCAAACAACCAAACCGGAGTAAAGGGTCAAAAATGCGGCTATAGCTCTCCGTGGATCCCTTCGTAGATTGGGTTGGACCTCCTGGGGGGTTTTGAACCCCAGAAGTTTTGATGAATCTAGGCTACACCCTATTTTCTTACCAAATTTCATCCAAATCGGTTCTTTGCGTGATTGATGGACCAAAATCTTAGTTTATTGGCGCGATCGCCCTCCTTTTTTCGAGAATTTATTTTAAAAAAATTAAAAAATTTTCGCCTGCGGCGCCCTATTGGGTCGAAGGTTACGTTACGTTGCAGAACTTTTGTATAAAACTTTTTCTTTGCTTTTACAAAATTGTGATCGCCACTGGTTACACCCTGGAAAAGTCTCGATAACCCCGGACAAGTCTGGAGAGACCCAGGTCTGGATACCTCCTTGAGTAGTCTGGATACACTCTAAAAAAGTCTGGATACACCCTGGAAAAATCTGGATACACTCTGAAAAAGTCTGGATACCTCCTGGAAAAGTCTGAATGCACTAAAAAAGTCTGAATACCTCCTGGAAAAGTTTCGATACACAAGTTTGGATATCTTCTGGAACACTCTGAATACACCCTGGAAAAGTCTGCATTTTCTTAAGCGAGGGAAGTTTTGGAGTAAATTTTTATCCGTTTTGTATCCTGATCAGTTTCCAGAGTTGTATTTGGATTCCAAAACAGAGTGGAATTGATATCTTTATTAATTTAAAATTCGTAAAGAACTTAAAAATGTAGGTACTTTTTTGCAACATTTTTAACACAATAATCCCACGTAACATTGGAGCAATAATCATGTTATAGGAATATTCCCTCAAAGTGATTTTTGGAATATTCTATTGCGAATATGACAGGAATGTTCCAGGAGTATTTTTTGTTGAATAGTCTTTAAGAGTTTGTGATAGTTATATTTCTTTGGTAATAAGATAATAATATTCCCATGATAACGTGATAATCAAGTTATTTCTATGAATATTCCCAAAAAGAATATTTTGTCAGGGTTTTGGCATGTTTGCTGAAAATATTACTTGTGAAAATGATTTATAATTATAATTTAGTTTAATGTCATCTATTGCAGGTAGATGGCACTGGAATCAATATGTTCTCTATGGTGATACATTGATATGCCTATATCCATAGGCTACTCCGTCTCCGTAATTGCACTTTAGTGGCAGAGTAATGCATATTTGGTGGATATTCATGTGAATATATATCCACTGAATATCTTAGGGTATCCAGCTCGTGGCCATCTGGACATGTTTTGAATCACAAAATCATATCCATCGAATATTCAATAGGGATATATATTTTCTATGTGGGATGTTATAGTCAGTGCCTAGGTATATTACTATAATTCTTTTAAAAAAACATTTTGGTCTTATTATAGTCATGTCACGTTTCTATCACCTGTATGAGCTAGAACGTAACTTATTGCCGGCATGTGTTAGTAATATTCCCAATGGTAAAATGTAACATTCCTATCACATTCTTTTTCTCTAAGTATATGACTATTACAATACAGGAATGTTTAATTGTTATGTGGGAAATGCTACTTTATTCGCTACTTTACCTGGTTCTATAAAAAGGTGTAATTTTTATCATTTTTAAAAACCGACTGTAAACGTGGTCAGCCAGTTTGTCAGTTTACTGAGGGCAAGTGTTTGTGACTCCTATTTATTATCTGTCAAATAACTTAAAAACTAATTATGATTTACCATGCGCAGACGATAACCTCAAGTTCTAAAAAGTAATACATTTTTCTTTAACTACGCTTTAATAACTTTTGTATTTCTAATTTCCGCCTCTTCAAAACCATAATATTTTTAGACCAACTATTTTTCCCAAAAAAACATTTTTTATTCGCGATTTTTAAAGAGAGAGAGAGAGAACAACAGGAAATTTTGTTTAGTACAGCGTATTTTATTGATAAATCTTCCTGAAACAATAATATACAGACCGCTTCAAGCTACTGCGAACATAGGGGGAATCAAGTCCAATTTACTCTCCGTGCCGTACGACCGAGGTGGATTCGAAGCACGCTGCAGTGTTATCTTTTGGAAATTCATTTTGTTTTTATTATTTTGTTTTATTTCTGCCTTGCTCGAGAAACAGATGGGTAAGTTCTTAATTGAAATAATACATTTTTAAAACTAAAAATGGATGTCTACGAAGTTGCCGAAAAAGTGCAGATGGTCAAATGGTCAAATCGTCATAACCCAACACACGTTCGATATTGGTCGAGGGAAAATTTGCATTTGTATTTTGACGTAAGAACACAGTATCCCCAAAAACTAAATGTTTGGGGGGGGGTATTGTAGGGGAACACGTAATTGGGCCATTTTTTATTAACGGCAATTGTAATTTGAATGGTCCTAGATACTTGGATCTACTGCAGCAGCACATTATTCCAACTGCTAGGCAGTTGTTAGGTGTAAGATTTGGTGAAACATGGTTTCAACAAGATGGTTGTTCCGCTCACAATGTTGGCCTTGTTAGGGAATATCTTGATAATGTATTTCCTAATCGGGTTATAAGTACACGGGGAACTATTTTATGGCCAGCTCGATCTCCCGATCTTGCTCCTAATGACTTCTATCTGTTTTTGAAGAAGCTTTTCAAATTATCACCCCTAACATGCTTGGAAACGTTGGAAGGGGTTTTTATAGTAGGCTCGGATATTGTCTAGCCGAGCAAGGAGGACTTTTCGAACATTTGCTTGAATTTTTTTTTGACTGGGAGAATCTTTTTGGTTTTTAGAATGTATTATTTTATTTTGAGAACTTGCTTTTATTTTGTTTCTCCTTTTTATTTTCATTGTAACACGTCGTCACTGATAAATCTGAGCAGTTGACAATAAAACGCTCTTATTTATCAGTGACAAAAAATAAGAAAATGACGTTATAAAAATTTGCGTATTTATTGACCAAATTCCGGTTTCATTGACTACGCTCCACACAGCACCGTGCTTAGAGTCGTACTAAATACAAGGCGAACGGCGGCGAACGGCAGCGAATGGCGATCGGAAGCCTGAGTGTTGGTTGCTTCACTGATAGGCGTGCGGTGTCTCTGCATGTACGTACACTGGCAAATTAGACTTCTTTCGCCCTATGTTCGCAGTAGCTTGAAGCGGTCTGTATGTGCTTATTAAATACTAGCAATTTCCCGCGACTTCGTTCGCGTGATTAGAATTGTAGCTTCTCCGAACCCCCTTCCACCACTTCACTATGCCCCACCGCCGCCCTCTCCCGCGCCTTAAACTCTTAAATTGAGTCGAATACCCGTTTTGCCTGTGGTTTTTTCCCGTTTTTCATAACTCCTGTTGCCGTGAACCGATCTTGCTGAAACAAAGCCTGTGTCTTGCCCAGGATTCCAAGGAATCTAGTAGTCGAACTCCCATTTAAATCCGTTCAGTAGTTTTTGCGTGATGCTGGTACAAATAGGTAAACAAACAGACAAAAATTGTAAAAAATATTCAATGTACAGAAGTGTTCTATCTAGAGATTTATTATATATAAAGAATAATAAAATTAACTAAAAATTAATACTTATTATAATATTAGTCAAAATGTTTGAATTAGAAAATCTATAAAGCGACTAAAAAATACACTATAGCAAATTAGTTTAATTGAGAAATGAAGTAGCCACGTGCATGTAAAAAAACGGGCATGGCGTATGGGCATTAGCTATAATAATTATATGGCTATACCCAATAACAACTTAAAAATAGTAGTTTTCACAACTAGTAGCTAAAATGTGTTTTTTTTTTTAAATAACGAGCGCAGCGAGGTATTTCAAAACGCCAGTAAAAAAAGCGCAGCTTAGCCGCGAGTTGTTAACAGTATTTTTTTTAGTACCTTTATCAAAAAATCCAAGAAAAACAGGAAAATACTAAAATCTCGAACGCGCGAAGAGCACTTCTCGCAACATACTATGTTTACACTATAATTCAAGGCGGCTGATAAATGAAATAACAATGGTTTCCATAGCGATGTGCCTTTTTACTCGGTGACGTTCATTGTTGGGACATTTTAATCTTTGACAGTTTGATATTTTGACGATGTTTTTAAATTATTTTTTCGTAAATACTTGGTGAAAACTGCCGGAAATGACTTAATTTTTAGGCAAGAATAATTAGATTTTTTTCAATATTACTATTTTCCGCTATTTCTCTTTAATTTTGGCTAAAAAACGGACAGAAATCTTTTTTTGCACCCGTGATAAAACAAAAATTTTTTTTTTTGCATCGGTAGCCAAAAAAGCCATGCTTTAGTTATTTGCAGACAGTTACTAAAATCATGTTTTTGATAAAGGTATAAAAAAAAGTTTTTTTGCATCGGTAATCAAAAAAGCCAAGCTTTAGTTTTCTACAGACAGTTACTAAAATCATGTTTTTGATGAATCTTTTTTTGCACCCGTGATAAAACAAAAATTTTTTATTTTTTGCATCGGTAGCCAAAAAAGCCATGCTTTAGTTATCTGCAGACAGTTACTAAAATCATGTTTTTGATAAAGGTATAAAAAAAAGTTTTTTTGCATCGGTAATCAAAAAAGCCAAGCTTTAGTTTTCTACAGACAGTTACTAAAATCATGTTTTTGATGAAGGTAGAAAAAAACTATTTTTTCCCAGTTTTATTAACCATAATAATTCTCTCCTCCCTCTTCACTATCACTGAACCTCGCGATCTTGGACTTTCTTTTTTTCGTTTTTTGAGGACACAATTGATATCCTTGCGGTATACAATTTTGCACCATCAAAGTGGCCATATTTCTTTTATTGCTGATAACTTTGGTGACGTAAATGGTGGAGGTCTGATAGTTTCTTTTTCTGGTGTAATCGGGGAGGATCGTTTCCAGTTGGTCCAGTCGGTCTTCAATGAGGAGCTCGTTGATTTGATTCGGGCTGAGTTGAGGCGTTTTTGAGTGATGCGGAACGGTCGATAGGCGTGGTTCCATACTGCCCTCTGGAAAAAATAAATACAGGGTATTATTCTCATGAAAACGAAACAAAGACGTTTTGAAGAAAATACTCTTTAAAAATGTTGCAGTTTTCGAACCATTATATAGGGGTGACTTTTACCAACAAAATTCAATTCAATGGAGAAACGGTAAAATAGGTAAAAATACGAATTTTCTATTGATTGATGTAACTTTGAAAATGGTTACATATCTCAAAAACTAGTTGCTAGATTTTTTTTTAAAGTTTAGAAATTTCTGGGAAACAAAATCTATATATTTTTTCTCGCCAACAAAATGACAAGAATATTTTGGTGATATTTTGGGCCTTATGATAAAGCCATGATGGTGATTTAAGGCTTAAAATATTTTAGCATAATTTAAGGGGTATTATTATTTTTACATTGATGATTTTGGTCATATTTTAAAATTTTCTTTCCAAATTTTCGATATCTAGAAGAAAAGACTCAAATTTTTGAAGTTTTCATTGTTTTTTTAGCGTTCAAAAAAAGTACTGCCAAAAAACATTCAACTCTCTGCTAAAATGAAACATATTTAGAAAGAGAGGGCAGAATTTTAGAGGTAGATGGAGAGATAATTTAGTGAAGTTCAAAAATATTTAAGGTTGTTTGTTTTTTTTTTATACTGGGCGTTTCCATCCACTTTAGGATCAATTGCCCAGTCTAGTCACGAGTTAGCATGCGTTAAACAAGTTGGGACAAACACAAAATATCCATCCATGTACCTATAAAAAGTGTTTTAGAGAAAGATGAAAATAAAATTTAAGGCAATTGTTTAATAAAAATTTCTGTTATATCATCTGTCTGTTATCTTGGGTGGTGTGGTGCATATGATTTTTATTTTGCAATTTAAAAAAAAAACAACAAAAATTGTAATTTTTCAAAGTGTGTGAGACATATATTGTCTTTAAATATACCAAAAAACGTGTGCTACAATTATAATAAGTGTATTTAAGCATATCTAAAAATCATTTAACAGTTATTTAACTAAATTATTTTAAGGTTCATCATGACGAGTTAGTGTATTATACTTTACCTACGATCAATGAAAATGTCATCACAAATATCAAAAAATTACTAACAATATCAAACGCCAACACTCGTTATTTAAACCAACGCTTTTAAAAAAAGCACTATTTTAGCCACTAGTTGTATAAACTACTATTTTTATTTCCACTAAAAATTAATTATTTCAATGGGTCAAAAAAGACCTAAATACAAAATTTTGTCATGGTGTTTGTCTATCTGTCTGTCTGTCGGTAACACGATTACTCCAAAACCGCTAAACTGATTCTTATCAAATTTGGCACAAAAATTCCTTGTCACCCTATGCAGAGCTGATTAGTTTTTGGTAGGGGTGGGGGTTGGCAAGAGGGTAGTAGGGGGGATTAAACTTTTAAAAAAAATTGTAGTCACGAACCGTAGCAGCTAGCGACACGCGGTTTTCAGATTTGCTGAAAAAATTTTTGAAAAAAAAATTTTGAGAAAATTTGTTTTTGATTTTTTTTTGGTTGAAAATGCAATTATCTATCTTAATGTGGAAAACCGCGTGTCGCTAGCTGCTGGCAAGTGGGTAGGAGGGTTAATTAAACTTTTTAAAAAATTGTAACTCACGAACCGTAGCAGCTAGCGACACGCGGTTTTCACATTAAGATAGATAAAATAATTGCATTTTCAACCTCAAAAAAAAATAACAAAAAATTTGTGAAAAAACAATTTCGAAAGAAAAAATATATTTTTTTTTTTGAATATTTTATAAATGGCTATACGTGCCTGCTAGGGCCATTTTTTTTACCTAAGTTTTCCTCTTTTTCCTCGTTATACTCTCGGGGCATTAAACTAAATCCATGCCCTTGAAAATCCAGAATTTGCCCGTCAACGTCCGCCATGTTGGTTTTGCCATTTGTCATCCTGAAGGCGCCACCTTCTCTAAAAAACACTTCCTTCGTCACTATTTTGTCAGTGTTTTGTCTTTTTTTGACACTTTCCGGGGCGCAATATTTTTTCTTTTTCGAGTATTTCACACAAATCGGATTTTTGTAGATGTATTTGGTTTTTACACTGATTACTTTAGTTGTTGTTGGGGTGGGTTGGATTTTTTTGACATTTTCGAAAATTTGGTGATTGTTTATGTTATTTTCGAAAATTCTGTCTTGATTATTTGGGACGGGCACTTTGGGCACATAAGGCATGCCTAGTTGAGGGAGCTTGTCTAAATAGTTTTGAGGCCGGTATAATTTTGCGCATTGATACCACATGTCGTAACTGGAGTAAATTTTCGAAATTTGGGTTAAAGTTATCGTTAAAGTGATTAGAAGGAACATCTTTTTGTAAGAAATTCGCGGATAGTACTGTAATGCGTTTTATATGGTTTTCATATAAATAAAGCTATATGAGACTGTAGATTACTTACAAAACAGAGGGAATATATATGTATATATATTTTTCTACTAGTAACTGACTACTAATGCTCAAAATTCTATTATTTTTGATATAGATTTTGTTTTTCATTTGAATAAAAACTTAAAAAGATAGTTCTTGAACACGAAAAAAAAATATTGTTCCTAACACGTGCGCAAAACTGTTTTTCTGCACTGAAAGCTTATCCGAATGCCGCTTCGCGTTCTTTGTCTGCTTCTATTTTTATGTTCAACAAAAATTCTTTCCTACGAGCACGATTTTTCGTTTTGAAAGTTGTACTTTCCCGCAGGATTTTACTTTTCCGCACGACTTTTTTTTACTTTTCCGCACGATTTTTTAAAACACAATATTTTAATCCAAGATATACTAGATTTTTACTTCAAATCAAATTACTAGCTGTAGGACCGTTTTTAATTCAGAAAAAAATCTTGTTCCATTATTTTTCCGTGTAAAAAAAATCGTGCGGAAAAGTAAAATCCTGCGGAAAAGTAACTTTTCCGCACCAGTGCTGAAATAGTTATTTATTTAACAAGCACGCACCGGCGTTTGCACGAACGATGCGCCAGCAGAGTTCAGGCAAGTCGTAAGTGCGGAAAATAGTTTCCGCACACGTTAGGTACAACATTTTTCCTACGAGCGTGCGGAATATCAAAATATTTTGTCATTATTTTAGTTAAACCTACCAGACTAAAAATGAAAAAATAGTCAAAACTACGAATTTTATGTTTTATTCAGAACTAAACTTTAACAAGCTTAAAAAATTAATTTTTATGGTAAATATTGATTACGATAACATTGAAAGTACCACTGCTTATGTTGCTTAATGCCATCGTCGACTTCAAGTCTTCCTGATTCATCACTGAGCAACAGCGTGCTCAACAAAAAGTGTGCTCAACATCGTGCGTGAAAAATTGTTTTTGTTTAACAGCGTGCGTGAAAATTTCATGCACGGCGTGCGGAAAAGTGGCACTTTCCGCACTAAAATGAGTGCGAGAAAATCGTTTTTTCGCAGGCTCGTAGGAAATAGTAAAATTCTTATTTAAATTTTATTTTTAAACAATTTAAAAAAAAAATGCGACATCAAAATTGGTTTTGACAAGGTAGTGTTTTTGACTGATACTGAGAAGGCTAATTTATATTTGTTGTTATGATGATTCAGGCTGCCAAATAAAAAGTAAGTGAGGGAATGTCTCGGGGTAAATTCATTCTCGCACTCAGTGCGGGAATGAGACACTTTGCGAACTAAAATGCGTGCGAGAAGTAAGTACTTCTCGCACGGAAATAGAAAAAGTTACTTTTCAGCACGATTTTTGTATTGTTAATAATGAAGATATTTAGGACTAATTAAATCATTTAAATAACTATTATCTTATGTGTCATTTTGTAGCATTATTATAAAATCTTTGCGTATTAAAAACATTTTTTTTTTTAAATAAAATGGAAAAAACACTCGTAGCAAAAACATTTTACCTAACTCTTGTGGAAAATGCCTTTTCCACCCTTGACGGCTTCCCCGAATTCCGCTTCGCGTCGCTCGTGCAACTGTTGTCGCGTGCGGAAAAGTACCACCTTTCTCACTTATTAGGTAAATAACTATAGTAACTGTTAAATATTTATTACCAATGCAAGATAGTAGTTTTTAGAACTTGTAGCTAAAATAGTGCTTTTATACAAGCGTGGTTGTTTTAGTTTTTCTTAAGGCCACAAAAACGGCATAGATTTGTTCACACTGCTTTGCTGTTTTTGGGCCCATCTTTACCGGGCAGAATATCGGAAATTAGAAAACGGAATCTGTTAAAATTTGGCTGGAATGTTAATTTTTGAATTCCTCACAACCGTATCCAGACAGTTTTTTACTGGACTCTCTCATTTTCGAAATAAAATAAACACGGCTAAAAATAGTCAAAAATCTTACCTGGCTTTTTCTTTAGGCTCGTCGATAATACAGAAATCTGTAACAGCAATTTTTGGATGTTTTTTTTTGAAAAAAATACACCAAATTTTAAAAAATCCTTTGGATACGGTTGTAGATTTTTAAAAGTCCCACTATCTGATAACAAAAAAGTTATGGTTTTGTTCTTTGTAAGCAATATTCTGCCGGAATTCTGAGACGCCAAGGTTACGTAATTTAGTAGGCCCAAGGAAACTGAAGTGAGTTCGATAGGAGTATTGGAATTCAGATTCCGCATAGTCACCGGCCACTTGTTTAATGGAACATTCAGCCAATAAATTGATACATGTCAAGTGATAAAAATAATATGTAAATTTTTTATTTTTTTGATGTTGAATAATGATTTTTCTTTTGATTCCTTTTAATTTCGAGACATTGCGATCCATGAAGCATGAAGCCGAGCAGCAAAACCTTTAAAAGAAACATTAATGAATGGTTACGTTCCTAATAAGTTATACTTTTCCTCACATATGGTGTTCGAAATGGTATTAGTAATGCCACCTATTATTGATCTTTCAAAAAAATAGCAAAGCAGTGGTGTCAAATCTATGCCGTTTTTGTGGCCTTAAAGTTTTTTCTGTTTTTTTAACTTTTTCATAAAGGTTTTAAAAAAATTATTGTTTACAACTCGCGGCTACACTCTGCTGTTTGTGCTCTAGTTTTTCAATCACACAGCAAGTGTTTAAAACTCGCAGCTAAACAGTCCTTTTTTTATTTTACTTTTTGAATCACACAGCGAGTCATTTAAAGACGAGATTAAAAAAGGTACAATTATTCAAAAGAAAAGTGAGAAAACCTACAAAAAACTAAAACACAAAAACATTTAGTTTGCCACCGGCTACTCCGTTTTCAATTTTTTTTGTAATGTAATCAATAATGTAATTTTTTGTAAAATGCAGAATAACCCTGTACAGTGAGTAAAGTTATGTTATTGATGAAGGTATAAAAAAAGCTACTCTAGCGGATAAAATCGTATTTACTTACGACCAACCCATAACACTAATTTAACGAGCATCTCAACACGACTGTAATGGACCATTTACGCTCCTAGGATAATAGCTTAGACTTAAACCACAAGATGGCGTGACAAGCGATGAAACCTTATTTTAAAAGAGCACTAACTGACGCAAAAATTGAATTATTTTTCAATATTTTTAAGACAATAAATATTTATTAAACGTAAATAAATCCAATATAATCTTAGTAGCTATCCAAAAATAAGTTCCATTAAATTGACCTATTAAGCATTTTTAAGAAAAAAACACCTTGTTTTTAAAAAGATATATGAAAAGTCCCTTAGTAACCTTAGGGTCATTCCATATCAAATCAACCAAAAAATCACAAAAATTTTACGCGACCAATTCCAATTTTGATGATTTTTGGTATATATTTTCTTCTTACCATAAAAGTTGAAAATGCAAATTTTTAGATTTTTTTGATTCGTAGTTTTTTTTTTTAATTTTTCAAAATAAAAAAGTCAGCATTTTGACCTTAACAAGAATGTACAAAACTAGCAATATCTCGAGAACCACTTACACTAGGAAAGTAATAAATGGCTCATTTTAAAGTCATTTTGAAGCTCTTTTTTATGAAATATCACAACATAATTTTAACAAAAAAAAAATTGGAAATAAAAAATTGAAAAAAAAAATTGAAAAATTCAAAAAGGCCATTTTTAATTTTTTTGAAAAAAATATATAATTTTGGTCAAAGTGTTACTTAATTATCCACAAAATTTTATGATGGAGAAATGATGGGTTCAATGTCAAAAAAAATATCAAAAATATTAAGTACATTTTATAGGCGATTTTTCATGCATGTGACATTTTTAATAAATTTTTTCACATTGAACCCATGATTTGTCCATCTCAAAATTTTGTGAATAGTTTAATAACACTTTAAAGAAAATAATATAATTTTTTGAAAAAAATTAAAAATGGCCTTTTTGAAATTTTTCAAAAAAAAAATCAAAAAATTTTTTTTTTATTTTTTTTTTCAATATATGTTATGCAATATTCTCATATGAAAGGTCTTTATAAGAGCTTTAAAATGAACCTTCACCTACTTTTCTATTATAAGTGGTTCTTTGGATATTCCTAATTTTGTGCGCACATGTTAAGGACAAATAAGTGACTTTTTCGATTTTCAAAAATTAATTCAAAATAAACAACTGGTCAAAAAAGTCTGAAATTTTGGATTTTCCAGTTTTTTGGTAGGAAAAACATGTATACTAAAAATCATCAACATCGGAGATGGTGTGGTAAAATACCCTGGTTGACTTGATATGGACTGACCCCTTATTTGTTTTGATGTTTTAGATAGAACGTCATTGAAACTTCAGATTATAAAGGTTGTTGATTTAACAGTGTTCTAGTTTGAGATTTTTAATAATTTCTGTATTTAAAGTATAGTACACCAACTCGCATGTTATGGTCATTACACGTTCAGATAAATTAAGACATTCGCCTGCGGCTCGCGTCTCAAACTTCCATCATAAACATAACATCCTTGCTATGTAAACATCTATTATTGCAAATGTTGCTCTAAACAATCTTAAGCCTTTTGCGAGTTAAAAACTGAAAAAAACATTAAAAAAAACCGACGCCTCCGATATTTAATAGGCCTTCCATCTACTCGCGTTTTAGTCAGCTTTGAACGTATGTGGTGGCCATTTTGACAATTAACTAATGTAATAACTGTGAACAGTGTCAAAAATGGCGGCGGAATACGTGTAAAAGGGTACTAAAACGGACGGTTTTGGCTGGCCTCCATGTCGGAGGTATCGGTTGATCTTGTAACCTCTTTTTTTTTTAAGTCGCCAAAAAACAATATTTTATGTCCAAAAATAAGGAAATTTTACTTATATTTGAAACCGGCCTCGGTGGCCGAGTCGGTTCGCCGACGCACACGATCAAGTCAGGATTTTTTGTTACCGGTGTACCGTGGGTTCAAACCCCGCGCACACTTTTTCAAAAGATGAGCACATAGAGTGGTGTAAAAGGTAACTTTAGGTCCTACCCCTTCATTCAAGCCGGTAACCAGGCCGGATGGGGTCGGTAACCCGTGAAGGCGGCTCTAGTTACACACGCAACAGTCGGAAGTCTACTAAAGGACAAACGACCAATAAAAAAAATTCTGGTCTGGAGTTCGAAGGTAGTTACTTATTAATAAAGAAAAACACAAGAACAACTTATGTTTTAGAAAAAAACAAAACTCTAAATATTTTTTGTCCGTTTTGTATATTATTAGTATTATTATAGTCAGTTATCTAAGGTTTAAAGATTAATAAATTTAAGATTAGTAGTCCAAATGCTTTTACTGTTTGTAAAGAATACCTATAGTAAATGGTGTGCAGTTAAAATGCTTGAAACATGTAATTTTCCTTACAACTCTATACACAATAATATGCCCGTTAATGCTAACGTTTTATTATTGCGAAAAAATATTGTTTACATCAAAAGTTTACCTTTTTAAGACAAAGAGCTGAATAAGTTTTTCTTAACGCAAATTTTATTTTATTAAAACCGTTATGTTAGGATAGGCAATTTAGATATAAATTTTGTGAATACTAGAGGAAAAAATTAAAACCCAAATTTTTTTAATAACAAAGTTACTCTTCTAACCTACAAAAGACCGTTTTTCTTAGATAACTCCTAAACGGTGCTAGACTTTCAAAGTGACAGCAAATTTAATTCTCTATTAATAAGTAAATAGTGATAGTTTGGCTTAAATCACTCCTTCTACCAGAAAAATTGAAAAAACCCAAGCGAAAATAATGCCAATTTGAACAATTTCTTGCAATATACCTTTGTAGCATTTTCATCAAGATTTATCAACCTACGAGTACCAAACTTGGCAGGGTTGATCTAAGAGCAATGACCTAAATTACATTAGAAAATTAAATTTTTCCAGTGAAGTAGTCCGATTTTTTTAAATAGAAAATTTTAAAATGTACCAAAACTCTGTGATACGCTACTGTTACTGACATATACAAAAAAAGACCCCGCTTTTTACTGGATCTTATACAAGATAAAACTTCATTTCCAACGACACCTTCTGTTTGTATTTGCTGCTTCTAGTAATAATATAAGAATTTTTTAAAGTCATATTTGGTATTAGAAGGCACTAGCGGTTCCAGGGGGGGGGACGGGGGCGATCGCCCTTTCTTTTCTCCAGAAAAAAGTAGACAACAAAGATGCTGCCCTAAAGTCTTTGAAGAAAAAACGAGAAATTGTAGAAAGTTCCATAGTATTTTGGGATAGTTTGACTTTCAAATCGTCACGCCAAGAATAAACAAACGTTGGTTTAAATAACGAGCGCAGAGGTATTAAAAAACGCGAGTAAAAAAATCGTTTTAGTTTAGTTTAGCCGCGAGTTGTTCACACAATTTTTTTTTTAATATCTTTATCAAGAAATCCAAGAAAAACAGAAAAATACTTTTAAAAATCTTGAATGAAGAGCACTTGTCGCAAAACACCATCTTTACACTATAAATCAAGGTGGCTGGTAAATGAAATAACAATCGTTTGCATAGCGATGTGCTATTTTACTCGGTGACGTTCATTGTTGCGACATTTTAATCTTTGACAGTTTGATATTCATAAATACTTGGTGAAAACTGGTGGAAATGGCTTAATTTTAAGGCAAGAATAATTTGATTTTTTCAATATTACTATTTTCCGTTATTTCTCTTTAATTTTGGGTAAAAAAGGGACAGAAATCTTTTTTTGTACCCGTGATCAAAAAAGAAGTTTTTTGCATCAGTAACCAAAAAAGCCATGCTTTAGTTATTTGCAGACAGTTACTAAAATCATGTTTTTTATGAAGGCATAAAAAAATATATTTTTGACCTGAACATATTCATACCAAGTTTTTTACAACGTGAAGCCGAAATCAAGGCAAAATTAAGTCCTTTCTAAATACTATAAACTGTTTGATTAAACCAAAACACATTAGTTATTGGGAGAAGTCAGTAATTGGAAACAATATTGGTCAGAAATAGGCAAAAGTTTAAATCAAAACATACCAGGGCTCGTATTCTTCAATTTCTGGAACGGGAGTTGTCCCGGGAATTAGAAACGGACCTGATTGGCCGAATTCTCATTTTTTTGTCACATTTCTGTCAGTTTTGGCATTAATTGTGAGCGATTTTGCTGTCCTGCCTTATACGAGGAGAGCAAACTGACGGAAAAACATGCTCACAAACAAAGTCATTAGTGCCAAAACAGACAGAATAGTGACAGAAAACTGATATTTCGACCAATCAGGTGCGTTTCTGATTCCCGGGAGCATTCTCTTCCCCGAAATTGAAGAATACGGGCCCTAATAACTTTTTGGAGGCAATGAAGAAGTGTGCCAGTAAGTAATCCCAAGCAACAATTATAGTCAATTTCACTGGTGCCATTGTCATTGCCACCAAAAAAGGGTTAAAGCGTAGTAATATTTCCCTACGAAAAACTATTTATAGGAAAAATTTCATTATTTTCACTTAGTGTGGTCACTATTACTGTTAAAAAAGTACCACACTGTCGTAAAAATATAAAGTTATACGCGAAAGTAATATATTCCACTATATAACTATATACCATTACTAGAAACACGAAAAAACTTTACAGTGCGGGGCTTACTTCATCGTTGTCACATTTAATTTCTTTAATATTACTTTTACGAGGTAATGACTCTACTGATATTAATTTGGTTGCAATTCAGTAGCCCCTACTCAATACAAAACTACAAAGTTATGGAGTCTACACGGTCGCCTATCTAACACGCAGTATGAAATAAATGTGCATATAGTGGAAAAACGTTACCTACGAGTTATCGCTACTTTACTGACATTGTAAATTACTGCACCGTCAACTGGATGAGCGACGCCGCCATGTTATTTACTTCTACTAAACATGGAATTCAAATCAAAATTTACATTTAATTTGAAAATCCTAACCTCAAATAATTCCGATTTTTTATCGACATTTTAGATAAAACTAGGTCAAAATTGTAGGGCGCACGTTCTTTTTATCAAAAAATCAGCATTTTTAGTCAGTAAAGTGCGTTTATAAATTTAGGATGTTGTGATTTCAGAAAAATGGTTAATAAACTGGTAATTATTAGGTATAGGTTATGATATAGATAATATTTTTGTTTTCTGTCATCATATTTTATGATGTGTGTCCTGATGTAGTTTAAAAAAAGAACAACATATTTCCAATTAATAATGTGGGAAAGAGAAAACCTATAAAAACCCTAAAAAGTCAGAAATACTACTTTATGTGGTAATCAGGACGTCGGGATAACGTGCCGGTTTACTACCCGCGACGACATAATTCCTATATCAAGAGTAATCTTTACAGTCGCGATGTAGTTGTATAACCGTCCCAATGCATTCCCAAAAACGGTGAATACCTCAAGGTATAGTAGTAATAAAACCGTCGCCGTGATATGACGCCACAACTCTATTAGAGATAGGGCGTGGAGACGGCCACCACGTCGCGATTGATTTTGTTGCTTGGGATGCTAAGATTGAAAACATAAGTACTTAAAAACATTATGACGGAAATTCGTATGATGGGCTTGGCGTTGCTGCTTATTAACAGACATATTGAAATTGACGTTGAGCAAGTCATTGACCGGTTTGCCCTTGCCCAAAAAAACCGGAAATGAATTTTTTTTTGAGATAGGCATCTTATGTTTGAGATGTGCAATATAAAACTTAAAAAGCTTTTTAGACCTCAAAAAAAAGTATTAAGCTATTAGGTTTTGTTTGGGGTTTGTTTGTTATCTATGTTTTTTTTAACTGAAAAAATTATACGTAGTTACCCAAGCGCGGATTTCAGGGGGATAAGGGGGTAGTTAACCCTCCCCCTACCCTGGCGTTAAATATTTTATAAAAACATTTAGAAAATCAAAAGTAGGGCATAAATTGCGGCGCTATAACACCTTTGATATTTACGGTAACTATTAGTTTAATTTTGTGTTAAAAATAACATTTGTAGTGTCATTTTCTTAAAAATCTTTGAAACCATTGATATATATATATATATAATATTTTAGTTTAATTTTAAATAAAAAAATGCATTTTTTAGTGCAATTTTCTTAAAAAATTTCACCTGCGGCGCTATGATACTTTAATATAATTAGACTGAAAAATTGATTTTTAATGTAATTTTGAAAAGAAAACATGTATAAAATAAACAAATTAAAATCTGAGTAACCCCCCCCTAGATTTGAGACCAAATCCGCGCTTGTAGTTACTAAGTTTTGTTTGCATATATGTTTCTCATAAAAGCTATGCTTTTATTCTATTATTCTAGTTTTTTTTTGTATCGAAACCGCCCCCCCTTCCTTTTCAAATGGCTGGGACCGCCACTGTAGAGGGGTAGGGGACCTTGGCTCTTTCATTTAACGAATTGCTCTTGGATCAACCCTGCCAAGTTTGTTACTTGTGGGTTGAGAAATCTTGATGAAAATGCTAAAAAGGAATATGCAAGAAATTTTCAAAATTTTTTCCATTTGTCACTTTAGTTATCCAAGAAAAACGCTTTTTTGGAGTTTTTTGGAGGTTACAAATGACAGTTTTCGAGGGGGTAGGAATGGGCACTTTTAGTATGTTAAACGGTGGACTTTCCTATTTTTCCTATGTAGCTTAGCCTATAAGTCCAGTGTGGAATGATTCTGTTAGTGTAGTCTGAGATTAAAAAGAGACAAGATATCTGGTCCAACGAAAACTCTTTGGCAAATAATAACCACTGTTTATTTACAAATAAGACCACAACAAAACAAAGGTGAGAAATATCGATTTTTTTTTTCTATCCTTTTAAACGACGTTACAACGATAGGGACAGAGAATTCTGTCTCAACCACTTTAGGTCGTGATTGGCTTTTAAAATTTCAGAATATTTTAAGCAGTTCATAAGTCGTTTTAAAACTGCATTTTGTCAAAAAACGTTTATAGTGTTTTTTACCAGTAGGACTATATTTCAGTGCATTTAAAGTGATATTTTGGAACAAATCGTCCAATAAAAAAGGAAAAGATCAAAAGATCTTGGGAGGAAAGAACGAAATTTCAAAATTGGACGAGTGTTCCACAAGGAACACACAAAAGTCCAAAGCGAAAAGGGAAACAATTAAACGATGTTTCGCCCGGGGTGACAGAGTGTGCGATGGTGTTAAATGATGTCTGGATTGAGGTTGACTAGTGAATCCACTGACGAGCCCACGCTACTCACCCCGGGCGAAACATCATTTAATTGTTTCCCTTTTCGCTTTGGACTTTTGTGTGTTCCTTGTGGGACACTCGTCTAATTTTGAAATTTCGTTCTTTCCTCCCAAGATCTTTTGATCTTTTCTTTTTTTTTAGATTCTTTTTCGGTTGATGTAACTGATTTGGAAGTTTTGACTTCTTGTTTTAGTTGTCTTAGGAGCATATTCCTATTGGAAAGATTAACACGACAGGACGAACCCGTATCAGGCGACTTATAATAAGTACCATGCGGAACGATGCCTATTTGTGAGTGTTTCAGAGTTGGAAGTAAGAGTGTGCGATGGTGTTAAATGATGTCTGGATTGAGGGTGACTAGTGAATCCACTGACGAGCCCACGCTAGTCACCCCGGGCGAAACATCGTTTAATTGTTTCCCTTTTCGTCTTGGACTTTTGTGTGTTCCTTGTGGGACACTCGTCCAATTTTGAAATTTCGTTCTTTCCTCCCAAGATCTTTTGATGTTTTCTTTTTTTTTAGATTCTTTTTCGGTTGATGTAACTGATTTGGAAGTTTTGACTTCTTGTTTTAATTGTCTTAGGAGCGTATTCCTATTGGAAAGATTAACACGCCAGGACGAACCCGTATCAGGATACTTATAATAAGTACCATGCGGAACGATGCCTATTTGTGAGTGTTTCAGAGTTGGAAGTCAAAGTGTGCGATGGTGTTTTTTTAGATTCTTTTCGGTTGATGTAACTGATTTGGAAGTTCTGAAATCGTCCAATATTTTGAAAACAAAGGGAGAGCAAGTGAAATCAGTCAGTGGCAAACGTTTTTATAAGGATTTTTTCGAAGCTTTTTTTATAACTACGATAAAATAAAGCTTACTTTTGATGAAGTAGTTAATGAGCAAATGAGATATTTTCGAAGATTTTTTTTATAAAGTCTATAAAATAAAGGTAGGTAAAGTCCTTAAACCAACTTGCAAACAACAATAAAAGTTAATTCACATGTGTTCAGGTTATCAGGTCTTATCAGAATATTAAGGTTGATTTATACTGCCGCCGTTGCCATCTGCGCTCGCCCTTCGAATTGATATTTAAATCTTCTTGTCTATCCTAGATGTCTCTATGTATCCTAAGCATTATTGACTTTATTGTGTACTGAAGAAGTCAGTATAAGTGAGTTTCTGCTAATGACCAGAAAAAATAACAAAATAAACAAATACAATAACATAATTTTTATGTAGTGGGTAATATTATTTTTTTTCTTGATGTTCCAGGTGCTATGAACTGTGCTTGTAATAAATTTCTTTTGTATAAAATTATACCACAAACATTTATTGTTAGGAAGCTTCCAAAGCTCAAATTGGCAGTATTATTTTTGCCTGTTTCATATTATAGCAGATTTTATATTATAGTAAAATTTTAATAATATTATCCATGTGTAAATTTCTATTTAAGTAGGTACGCCACTGGTGTGTTTACTGTAAACAACAGAAAGGTAAACATTGTTCCATATAATAATATAACCAGGTGTGTCAGGTATCTTGTCTCTTTTTAATCTAAGAGTGTAGTCAAAGTGTCAACGATCTTAGGTAATGGATGTCTTTATTTGACAGACCAAAAAGTTTCCTATGAGCAAAACTTTCGTCTTTTTAAATGTCTTTACGTCCAAAACAACAGATGATGAACAAGGACTTGGTTAAACTTACAACTTCACTAAGCATCTTGTCAAGTAGATTTTTTAATTATTCTTGTTTGGGAATTTATTGAACACCCAGTACAGTACAGTTTCCATAGTGCCCATGAAACATCTTAGTTACGTCGAAAAAATGGAAAGCAGTATGATAATAAAATTATACACATTCAAACAAGACAAAAAAATTACTGCTTATAAGCGAACCCGTCTCATATCGTATGCTACATTAACTCTAACAATTTCATTTGCCTACTTTTTTTTAAATTATTTTTTTCTATGTCAAAATGAAAGCAAAAAATGTGTAAACGATATTACAATCATATTCATAACTTCTAAGAAAATTTGTTTTTAAACAATGAGACAAACAAATTTGAATTATATTCTTTTCTTTGATAAACCTTACTTTAGTGTCTTTAAAAGTAGATTTTAATTGTTTTTGGTTGCGTAAGGACGTCAACGACATTTATAATATTTGATTGTGTCTAACTATAATATTTTGTAACGACTACAGGGTCTTGATTGCCATTGGCCACTATTGCTATCTCGGTAACTATAAGAACTACAAGGTTGGTCCAATTAGACAAAATGTGCAGTTTTTGGGGGACATTCAAAATCTGGTTACAGATTAAAAAAATAAATATTCTATCCCGAGGCAAGGGGGTTTTTCGAAAAATTGCAGAAAACTATTTTATCAAATACCTCAAAAAGTATAATTTTTACAAAAAATTCGTAAAGGAAATTTTTTTTTCATTTTTGACGTTGTTCAATTTTCTTTTCTTAAATACAGACCTGTAATTTTAATTCCATTTTTTAAAATGTCCCTTTTTTGATGATTTTAACATTGTATCACATGTCCATATTTATTTGCATTTTGGCTTCACGTTGGAAAAAACTTGTTATGAATATGTCTAAAATGATGTTATCCAAAATTTGTTTATAAATGGAAACTCTGTCTTTCCAATGGTTTTCGCGATAAGTACGTCATGCGTTTTTTTTATTCTTGGCGTGACGAATTGAACATTAAACTATCCGAAAATACTGTGGAACTTTCTGCAATTTCTCGTTTTTTCTATAAAGACTTTAGGGTTACCACAGCATCTTTGTTGTCTACTTTTTTCTGGAGCAAAGGGGGGATCGCCCCCCCACCTCCCCCCTGGGACCGCCACTGTACAAAGAGGTATCATTCGTTAAAATCGGACGAGAACTAAAAGAGAAAGAGGTGCTGTTTTCAACCCTGTAAACAGTGCACATGAAAACACTATTCTATTACATCCAATATAGTACGCCCTTACTGCTTTTGTCAACACTACGTTGCCATGTCATTTTAGTTTTCTGAACACTCTGTATAAAATAACAAAATCGAATAAGTTAAAGAAAGTCATCAAAATAAAAATTTTCTGCATTTTATCTATTTTACACAGGTTTAAAAAAACACTTTTCTTGTTGAGCAAAGCTTTTTCAGTTCTTTTCCGATTTTTACGAATGATACCTCTTTGTACACTGAAAAGACGTGACTTTTTAAATAATTGAAATCAGGTACATTAGCGCACAAAAACGTTTGGCAAGAAGAAGTGAAAAATATCTAAGTTTTAAAATCGTTCGCCATTACGTATTTTCATAAAATGTCAAATTTGACAGATAGCGTATATAGGCCAGAGCCTTAGTTTACCGCATAGTAAAAGCATTTGACTCGGTCAACAGAGAAGCTCTTTGGCAAATACACTACACGACAATATGAATGCAACAGTCCTGAGCAACGACGGACCAGGAGAGTCATTCCAGATTACGAGAGGCGCTAAACAAGGGTGTGTTATTGCGCCCACCCTATTCTCTATATTTTTAGGTGCTATGCTTCACCTTGTTGAGGAACATCTACCGCCGGGAGTGGAAATTTTATATAGATTCGACGGTGGCCTATTTAACCTAGGCAGATTGCGAGCAAAAACTAAGGTCTCGACGACCTCGGTAATCGAGCTGCAGTACGCCGATGACAACGTCGTTATGACCAATACAGAGGAAGGTCTACAGCTGGTAATCAACGCATTTGACCAACTCTACAAAAGCATTGACCTACAGGTCAATCTTGCCAAAACGCAAATTCGTCAGCAACCAGAAACAGGTGCGAATCTCCAAGATCCAAACATTTCCAAAAATGGCCATCCTCTGCAGAACGTGGAACATTACCCATACCTTGGGAGCCACCTATCATCAAATCCAACTGTTGACGCAGAAATATAGCATCGCCTAAAGCGTTCGTAGAGAGTCTTCAACAATCACGACATCAATGCGGAGACCAAGCTTCGTGTCTACAACACAGCAATACCTTCTCCACATAGACCAATCAACTCCTACCGTTTTAGTGTCTTTTTCTCGACCTTCGCAGCCATATTGCCACAGAAAACGAATGGATTTTCTGTCACTTTTGAGTGAAAATGGCGGCGAAGGTGGATTAAAGGACACTAAATCGGTAGGAGTTGATCGGTCTGTATGGAGAGGGTACTGAACACAGTTATAATACCAACTCTAACATACGGATGCGAAACGTGGACCGCCTACAGAAGGCATAGCAAACGACTAGAAAAATATCACCAAAGTTGTTTAAGACGAATCCTGAGAATCAAATGGCAAGACCGAAGAACAAACATAAGTGTTTTAGAAGAAGCGAGAACAACTAGTATAGAAGTCCTTATCTTCAAGCACCAGCTTCTTTGGACTGGTCATTTTATCCGCATGCCCGAAACACGTCTCCCAAAGCGGATATTTTATGGACAACTGAAGGAGGGAAAGAGAAATCAAGGAGGTCAACAAAAAAGGTACTAGGACGTTCTCAAAGGCAATATGATGAAGGGTCACATCGATATAAACAACTTCGAGATCACGGCAAACGATAGAGCTTCATGGCGCCGAACAGTGCATGAGGGAGCACAAACTTTTGAAGAGCAACTACGTAGACTGGAAACTGGGAAGAGAGAACGTAGAAAGGAGCGACAAAATGGAAGAATGGATGATCAACAACACCCGGCTGCTGCCGGAGACTGGGTGTGCCAGGACTGTGGAAGGGTGTGCGGCTCGAGAATTGGCTTACGTAGCCATCAAAAAACGTAGAACAGATGGCGATACAGAATAGAGGAAAAACATACTCGGTATCAGGGATTGCCTATGATGATGTTAAGTAGAACAAAAACTAGAGGCTTTTAGACCTATGTTTTACAAAGAGTTAAAACACTACTGACTTCGTTGGCGTTGAGCTTTATTATTTCTTGTACGATTTTTAATTTGACAAGAGGACCTAAAAAATTTATCCAGTTATTTAGTGTAATAATACAGGGTGATTCAAAATTCTTTATAAAGACTTCTGTAGGTATAATTTGTTGTTCTGAACAGGAATTAGTAAAATATATTTTTGTAAACTCTTTCGTTTTAGAGATATTTGCATTTAAAAATTGTAAATATTGTCTGAGAAGCTCTCTTTACTACGTAGTAGAAACATCAATTTTTAAAACAAAACTTCGACAACTTTAAAATGTTGACAAAATTTGACTCCTAAATTCAGAGAAAAAAAATATGAAATTTAAACAAAATAATCACGATCATTTCTTAAATTAATGAGATCTAACCACTGTTCAAATTTTTCTAAGGAATTTTGAATCACCCTGTATAGCAACGCTGCATGCACACGAATTCGGATGGTCTCAACTACACAGCATCACTGATTTCATTTTGACAAAAGGTGGTGGGACAACATGCAAGACGTCCATTCAAAATTGAACAGGCCTGATCACCTTTTATCAAAATGCAATCAGTATTGTGATCTAAACACCACTCTCCGAATTCTTGTGATTTTTGTAAGCGTTAAGCACTTAGGCATGGATACTGGTGGTGCTCGCTTAATCTTTTATTCACCATCAAAAACCATAAACTTATATATTTTGACCATATTGTGAGAAACGACAAGTGTGAACTCTTAACATTAATAATAGAAGGAAAAATTAGAGGCAGAAAGATCTTAGACGATTATATGGTGATACTCATCTTTCGAAGAGAAACTGACACTGAAGGAGGAACATAAATCAGACATGTTAATGATAATGAGATGACCCCATAGGACCGACGCCGACGGTGACGTACGTAGGGTGGAGCTTAGGGGCTCAAGCCCCCCCCCCTCCCCAAAGCCAACGATACTTGATTTCCAAAGGTTAAATTTTCACCAAATACCACCAATGAAACGGTAATCTGTCCGAATCTTAAGCCCCCCCCCGGCAGGAACAATTTCTGCGCCGCTGCTGCTAGTATTCCTTTTATTGTGAATTAACATACTGTGTTTTACCATGTGCTGGAAACACAAACGCTTGTACTCGCCTCATACTTAACGTTTAAATGTCCCCCCAGCAAACACGGTTCCCTCGGGCCTTCGTCGGTACGATATTGATTGCCGAATTTGTCGTCATCGGCACGAGGTCGATTTACAACATCGGACCAGCAGTATTTTTTGTCCGTTTTGCGATGTAGGGCCAATGTATGTTTGCCGATACAGCGTTAGACTGTGGCCCGTCGTCGGACCAATGGTAAATTTTAGTTTTTGCTGATATCGGCATACCGTCGCCGTACGATTAAGGTCCGATATGGTTTAACCACATGGTACCGACCATCCGCCCATAACTACTTAATTTGGTCGGTCTAACGTAGTACGACATTGGTTTCCTAAAGCGGTCCAACGTCGGCGATTAACGGAGGTCCGTCGGTGGTAGCTTAAAGCGGTCCGACATTGGCAAACTACAAAGTTTCGATAATGCGGGTGCTTAACCAGTCGAGCTGGTTTAAGTGGCAGAAGATGTAATTCTTGTAGAGAAGTACCACCATCTTGTCAAGTCCGCATTCTAGTTTTGAAATATCTTTACTCATTATATATATAATAATATATATATATATATATATATATATTATTATTATCTTCAACTGTACAGGGAACATAGTGACATTAGCGTCATCTCTACATACTAGGAGAAAACTATTAAGCAGTTTAAAAATTTTAAGGTGACGTAATCGGACCCTCGTCGGCCCTAAAGCAGATAAAGTAGGCGTCGGCATAAAGTCGACTGTTGTAAATCGGGCCATCGTCAGTTGCCGATTTTTGACCGATTAAATAAAGTTCCATCGTTGGTCCTAATGTCGTGTCGGCATAAAGTCGACTGTAGTAATGTGGACCTCCGTCAGTTGGCGATTATTGACCAAAACCTGAAAATCTCAATCTGACCAGCATCAGGCTAGAGTGTAGTCGCCGATGCCGACACACTGCCGACGTTGTCGACATTGGCCCAATTCAATGCCGACGATTTGTGTTTGCTGAGAGGTATCTTGTCTCTTTTTAATCTAAGACTCGCTCAATAATATATCTAACCACAGAGCGAAAAAACTTGTACATTCATTAGCAAATATTTTAACTACACGCGCCATACTTCGCAATGAATGGTGAGGTCAAGGGATGGTCGTGATTTGCCATTTGCCCTCTACTGGTTTCTACTAAAATCTTTCCATTTTCAGTTCTTAGTGCCATTTTTTGTTTTCTTGGTTTATTTTTCATATTACTCTGTTTTTCTAATTTAAGATTTTGTTGCCCATTTTCTGTTTTTTGTTTTTCAGGTGTGGGTTTAAAGTTTACTTAGGTTACATTACCCAGTGGCGTAGCCATGATCAAGGAACCCAGGAAGAGCTATAGCTCCCCCATTTTTTTAACCTTTTACTCCGGTTTGGTGTGATATCTTAAATTTTAAAAATTTTACCGGCGGTGTTATGACGTCATTCATTTTAACACCAATTTTAGTTTAATTCTACGGAATTTTTCTCACCAGCATTCAAAACGTGTAATAAATGGCATTCTCAGCATAATTTTTCTTAAAATTTTCATCTGCGGCGCATTTATGATTTGGCAACAAATCTATATATATACCACCGCAACCCACCTCTTCTTCGCATCTAACCTTAGATTAAAAAGAGACAAGATATCTGGTTCAACGAAAACTCCTTGGCAAATAATAACCACTGTTTATTTACAAATAAAATCACAACAGAACAAAGGTGAGAAACATCGATATTTTTATTGACATAAGCCTTTTCATGTTATTTATTTTAAAATTTTAGGATGTTGTTTTAAAACCACATTTTGTCAAAAAATGTTAAAAGTGTGTTTTTTTACCAGTAGGAGAATGTTTCAGTACATTTAAAGTAATATTTTGGAACAAGTCGTCCAATGTTTTGAAAACAAAGGGAGAGCAAGTGAAATCAGTCATTGGCGGTACATGCTGGTAGGTACACAGAAAATAAAAAAAAGTTTATGAAATAAACTTAAATTAGTAGATCCTTAGATTAAAATATCAACAAACACGTTTTTTTTTTGATGAAGTAGTTAATTTCCAATGCGTCAAATGAGATATTCCGAAGTTTTTTTTTATAAAGACGATAAAATAAAGCATACTTTTGATGGAGTAGTAAATGCGCAAATAAGATATTCTCGAAAGTTTTTTTATAGAGACTATAAAATAAAGGTGGGTAAAGTCCTTAAACTAACTTGCAAACAACAATAAAAGTTAATTCACATGTGTTCAGGTTTGTAAGAATATTGAATTCCTACCTCTTATCAGAATATTAAGATTGATTTATACTGCCGCCGTTGCCATCTGCGCTCGCCCTTCGAATTGATATTTAAATCTTTTTGTCTGCCCTAGATGTATCTATATAACCTAAGCATTATTGACTTTATTGTGTACTGAAGAAGTCAGTATAAGTAAGTTTCTGCTAATGACCGGAAAAAATAACAATATTAACAAACACAATAACATAATTTTTTGCTAGTGGGTAATATTTTCTTTTCTTGATATTCCAGGTGCTATGAACTGTGTTTCTTTGTTTTAATGTTTGGCATAATTTTATTGTGTTGAAAATTGAAATTGCTATAAATCATATACAAAATTTGTAATAAATTTTTTTTGTATAAAATTATACTACAAACATTTATTGTTAGGAATCTTCCAAAGCTCAAATTGGCCGAATTATTTTTTGCATGTTTTTTAATTTATTTTGCAGATTTCATATTATAGTAAAATTTTAATAATATAATCCATGTGTAAATTTATATTTAAGTTGGTACGCCACTGGTGTGTTTACTGTAAACAACAGAAAGCTAAACATTGTTCCATATCATAATATAACTCAAAAAGTCTCCGCAAGTGTCAGGTATCTTGTCTCTTTTTAATCTAAGCATCTAACCCAATCAACTTTTCCCAAAAAATATTACAAAAAAAGAATGTTTTGTTATTTTTCTCCAAGTTTTCGCTTGCGGCGCTATACCCCAATATTTAATAATTTGAAAACAAATCTGCAAATGAGACTACACTACAGACTTGCTTTTAAAAATAAGTATTTTTGTACTATACACTAACTCAACAACTATTAAACTGTCTCTCTCCTCTCCCTCCTACATAATTTTTAGAAATTTGCCATAGTTGATTTTTATTAAATGATGAAACCCCCGCGAGTCGATTTCTGGCTACGCCACTGCATTACCTATGTATTAATGTTTCATTACTTTAGAAGTAACCTCTTTTTTTAGAAATGTATTTATTTCTTTGGAAACAATAAAGACAATTGAAAATTGAAAAAATTTGAGTTAACATGGTGAAACCTCTTATTATAAAACTGTAGTCAAGGGTTAAAATGCTAAATCTTCGAGGATTCCTGCAATCCTGAAATCCTGTGGTGAAAACGGCCTTTTTATTTCTTAGTATCGCAAGAAAACGTGCCGCTGATTTTTCTGTGTTTATGACTTTTATTCGCATGACACTAAACATTACCGCGGTTTTATGTTTGGCATATTTTATAGACAAAGTCGTATTTAGCTTTACATTTACTTTTGATTTTGTCTTTTAGTATTTTGTACTAAAGTACAAAATAAACTAGGTAGGTACCTGATTTTCGATTGTTCCAACCATACAGAGTGTAAACAATACCACAGTCATCTTTTTAACTGATGAAAGAGGGCGTTAAAACAAGTCAAAAAGTTCATATGACTTACGAGGCAAAACTCAACAGATTTTTGTCTAAATGACTTTAAAGTAGAAAAATTTGGGTGCTTATATCTAACAGAATTTAAGAAATATTCATGTCTAACTTAAATAATTTTTCTGAGTCCTCTAAATTTAAAAAAAAATATAAAAAAATAATAATGATTTCCTTTGAGTTCAAGATTTAAAAAACACATGGCAACAACGCAGTTCAATGCATACGTGAGTCTCTGACCTCCGACTTTCTCTCCTCTGTACAGCACAGTGCATAGTGCATCTTCCGTTGTTCGTTGTGAAGGTTGTCAGTCGCGCGCGTCTACCCCGTTATTTTCGCGAGTTTTTTGCAGTTTGGTGTGGAATGAAACTGAATTAAAAATGTTCTCCAATCAGGAATACGCTGACATGCTATTAGTGTACGGTGAAGCTCGCAGAAACTCAAATCTTGCAGCTCAAACGTATCGCGACAGATTTACTCAGCAGCTTAAAAGAAGTGTTTTTTTGCTCGGGTTTTGAGTGTTTTTCAAAATAAAAAAAGAGGTATTTTTAATTTAAAAAAAAGGGAGGGTGCATACAAATATATAAATGCTTAAAAGAAGTGTTTTTTGGAGTGTTTGCCAAAAAAAATTAATAAAAAAAGAGTTTTTGCAAATTAAAAAGAGCTTTGACAATTGTGTGACAGGTTTCGTACTTTTTTTTTTATAATAAAAGTGGACCATATAACTCCAAAACTTTGCATTGATCTTCAAAAGAAAACTTTATTTCGGTATCGAAAAGGAGTTTTAAATAAACTTTTAAAACCAGACGAGGCGCTAAAACCAATTTTCGGTAAGTACACAGTTATTGTTTTGCTTTTTACTATTTTTAAATAATTAATAATTTGTAAGATGTGAAAAAAAAACCATATAAAGTTGGCATACTTTTTGTTGATGAGATGTCCTTTAATTTTGTCGCACCTAAAAGCGCATTGTTGTAAAACTGTGTTTTATTTAAAAGTCGTATATCTCC
This sequence comes from Oxystoma pomonae, assembly GCA_963921995.1. NCBI lineage: Eukaryota > Metazoa > Arthropoda > Insecta > Coleoptera > Brentidae > Oxystoma > Oxystoma pomonae. Next base: position 14,343,697 of record OY998170.1, on the reverse strand, counting down.
GAAACCACTAAGTTTTGACGTCCATATTATATGAACGTTTTTGTTTTTTTGACCCCCCCCCCTATCACCTATTTAAATAATGATCATGTCGTTTCCATCCTGTATACTTATAAACTTAATTTACACGGCATTGTAATGTATCCCCGTGAAAATGTTTGCAAGCAAGATTAAGGCCACAACCACGGCATAGATTTGACAACACTGCTTTGCTATTTTTTTGAAAGATACTAGAACTAATACCATTTCGAGTGCACTGTTCAAAACTCGGTACGAACACCATATGTAAGAAAAGTATAACTTATTAGGAACGTAACCATCTATTAATGCTTCTTTAAAAGGTTTTGATGCCCAGCTTCATGCTTCATGGATTGCAATGTCTCGAAATTAAAAAGAATAACAAATTCCCGTATTATTTTTATCACTTGACATGTATCAATTTATTGGCCGCATGTTTCATTAGACAAGTGGCCGGTGGCTATGCGGAACCTGAATTCCAATACTCCAATCGAACTTACTTCAGTTTCCTTGGGCCTACTAAATTACGTGACCTTGGTGTTTCAGAATTCCGGCAGAATATTACTTAGGAAGAAAAAAACCATAACTTTTTTGTTATCAGATAATAGGATTTATAAAAATCTACAACCGTATCCAAAGGATTTTTAAAAATTTGGTGTATTTTGTTCAAAAAATAAAAAATCCAAAAATTGCTGTAGCAGATTCCTGTATTATCGACGAAGCTAAAGAAAAAGCCAGGTAAGATTTTTGACTATTGTTAGCCGTGTTTATTTTATTTCGAAAATAAGAGAATCCAGTAAAAAACTGTCTGGATACGGTTGTGAGGAATTCAAAAATAAACATTCCTGCCAAATTTCAACAGATTCCGTTTTCTCGTTTCCGATATTCTGTCAAATCTATGCCGTTTTTGTGACCTTAATCATCTAAATCCAGGAGGCTATGAACTTTTTGAAATTTCAGCCGTTTTACGCATGCGCGATGCCCTTCACTGCATGGCATATGAATGTCACATTTCAAGTTGACGTTTCACGTTGACATTAGTGTTATACGGTTTTCAGATTTAAGTTTCCATGAATATGGACTATAAATTTTGTTATAAAGTCCAAATTCGTTGGAGCGTTAGTTTCCGAGTTACTGGAAAAAACGTTAAAATATATTTAAAAAAATCATACCTTTAGAAGTAAAAGTAATTGATATGCCGTTTTCAGATTTTGGTTTCCGTAAATATTACCCAAAAATGTTGTTATAAGGTTCAAATCTTTCAAAGCTACAGTTTTCGAGATATTTTCATTTCCTTTCAACATAAAATAATTGATTGGATGGTGGACTATACGTGCTTTCTAGCATCAATTTTTTTACGTAGTTTTTCAAATATGTACAGACCGCTTCAAGCTACTGCGAACATAGGGCGAAAGAAGTCTAATTTGCCAGTGTACGTACATGCAGAGACACCGCACGCCTATCTGTGAAGCAACCAACACATCGGAAGCCTGATCGCCATTCGCTGCCGTTCGCCTTGTATTTAGTACGCCTCTAACCACGGTGCTGTGTGGAGCGTAGTCAATGAAACCGGAATTTGGTCAATAAATACGCAAATTTTTATAACGTAATTTTCTTAGTTTTTGTCACTGATAAATAAGAGCGTTTTATTGTCAACTGCTCAGATTTATCAGTGACGACGTGTTACAATGAAAATAATAAGGAGAAACAAAATAAAAGCAAGTTCTCAAAATAAAATAATACATTCTAAAAACCAAAAAGATTCTCCCAGTCAAAAAAAAATTAAAGCAAATGTTCGAAAAGTCCTCCTTGCTCGGCTAGACAATATCCGAGCCTACTATAAAAACCCCTTCCAATGTTTCCAAGCATGTTCCGATTAGGAAATACATTATCAAGATATTCCCTAACAAGGCCAACATTGTGAGCGGAACAACCATCTTGTTGAAACCATGTTTCACCAAATCTTACACCTAACAACTGCCTAGCAGTTGGAATAATGTGCTGCTGCAGTAGATCCAAGTATCTAGGACCATTCAAATTGCAATTGCCGTTAATAAAAAATGGCCCAATTACGGGGGGGTGGGTATTGTAGGTGACTACAATACCCCCCCCCCAAACATTTAGTTTTTGGGGATACTGTGTTCTTACGTCAAAATACAAATGCAAATTTTCCCTCGACCAATATCGAACGAGTGTTGGGTTATGACGATTTGACCATTTGACCATCTGCACTTTTTCGGCAACTTCGTAGACATCCATTTTTAGTTTTAAAAATGTATTATTTCAATTAAGAACTTACCCATCTGTTTCTCGAGCAAGGCAGAAATAAAACAAAATAATAAAAACAAAATGAATTTCCAAAAGATAACACTGCAGCGTGCTTCGAATCCACCTCGGTCGTACGGCACGGAGAGTAAATTGGACTTGATTCCCCCTATGTTCGCAGTAGCTTGAAGCGGTCTGTATACGATAACTGAAACATGTCCAAGAACCCCATTGAAAATCGGGTAGTTTATTTTGCACTGGGATTTAAAAGTGCAGAGCCATTTTCCATTTTTAGTACTTTCTCCCCATTTTTGAAATTATACTTTTAATTATCGTTTTTGACTTTCTGTGGCTGTGTATGCCAAGAGACAAAATGAAAAATAACATCGCACTCGGGGTCATAGTTTCTTGCAACCATAAAAGAGACCTCATAAAGATAGGGCCAACACAATTTGAAAGAACTATTCTCATTTCATTTATCTGAAACAGCCCCCTAAAGGGGTAAAGAAATCGCAAAAGTACACTTCCTTATTTTACTTCTCTAAGGAGGATTTTAACACTTAAAAGTTCCGAGGAAATTTCGCAAAACTGTCATTACTTCCAATTGCACAGTGTTAAACTTAGTTTAAATTTAATTGGTGTTTAGAATGCGCTTCAAAAAATAACTTAAAATACCAAGGTCTCACATTATAAACATCAGTTAAATTTAAACCAGGTTTAACATTACGGTGCAATTGGCAATTAGAAAACTAAAAACAAACCAGTACTTAAAAAGGATCGGAGCAGGGAAAAAAAAGCGGTCATGATTAGTTTTATATCGGCAACGTGCTTGAAGTATTTGAGAAAATATAGTAGTTTAAAATTAATAGGGGTCTGTGCATCAATCAATTAATAGGGGTCATCAACACAAGTAATCGTTATGTATAATTTTGTTATGATTGGTGCAGAGGTTTCTGAGTTACGGTGGCAGCAGAGTGAGCGACGGATATACCGACATCGACAGAGGACAGACAGACGGAGCGACGGCGTCTGGAACCGAGCTTATTTGGATTTGGGTCCACCAAATTCGTGGACATTCATCAGAATCTCGAAGCGCGGGTTTTAGATGACTACAGTGCAAAAACTCAATTTATTAGATTTCATAACATTCAGAATTGAAACGAACTGAATGTGGAACTAAAATTGAACAATTTACTCTTGGAGAAAATAGACAGCATAAAGTTTTTGGGATTGACTAAGACTGAACTCAATGTTGTTTTTGGTTCGAAATTTAAAAGCAGAATCCCTACAGATAGGATACATATGGAGTTTGTTTCTGGGAGAGTTCGTCTAAATTTGAAGATGTATTTAAAAACCGAATATAATTTTAAAAGCGCCAAAATAGAAACTTAACTTCAATCAGGGTTTTTAATAATGATTCAGTTATAAAAACAAACCATTGAATTATAAAGGTTCATAATTCAATGAAAAAACCCACCAATTTGTATTGTTTAAAAAAAAAATGAAAGAGTACCTTATAAATAAGGAGTTTTACAATTTGGAAGAATTTTGGAATTCTAACTATCTGTTCTTATCTAAGAATGATCTGTATTATTTATTGTAGTAAATTAAAAAACTTTTTTTTTATATTGACTTTTTCGAAATGTATATTTCTCATCCGGAAATAAAGATATTTTGATTTGAATTACATTTACTTTACTACATATATACATATTTTCTTCGTCGTATAAGCTTTTAAACAATATTTTAACATGAAAAAAAGAAAGAAAGGCATATAACCTTATCTTTGCTATAACCTGTGGCGGCATCCAATTTTAAAATAAATATCGCAGAGAAAAACTCACGTACCCCGGGGCTCCATGCATTTTCTCAGGCAACACTTGACATTATTTCGTTCTATATGTAAGCATTTTCCTGGCAGAAAACACTTCGTCTCTAAATAATATTGTAAAGCGTAAAGGCAGCGCTCTAATTTAACGTATACGGGGATGCTGAAACTTACACCAGATAGAGGGTGATTCAACAGTCCCTAGAAAGAGTTGTAGGTAGAATTGGTGCTTCTGAACAAGAATTGGTAAAACCAGAGAGCATAAATAGAGAGAATACGTAATGGTAATATCCGAACAGCCAGCCAATGCGATTCACAGCGAGTTTTTGATTATTAGCTGAATGCGCCAGGGTAAATCGGGGTAATATTTATTTAAAATTAAAACGCAATAATCCCGCGCGTTGAATGAAAATCGATTTATCACTGGCGTACATACTTATATTTAATGCAATTTTAAATGAACTTGTGGCTAAGTGAGCTGGCAGAAAGTTTTTATTGTGTATACTTTTCGAACCTTTATTATTTGTAATAATTTCCGGTAAAGAATAAGTGTCCTTTATTTATTTTTTAAATATTTTGCTATATAAGGTTTTTGCTATACAAAACAAAAATTTGCAGAAAACCACCCAAACTATGCTTCTGTAGCAAATTTTAATAAATAATACATGATCAGGAGATCAGAATGGGTGAGAAGGTATGTGAGAACAATGTTTCTGCTCTCCTAATCCTAAAGAGGCGGTTGTGACGTAACCGTGTCAATCCCCATCATGGGAAGTATTCTCCAAAAGGGAGAGACAAAGAAATTTTTTTCAGAAACTTAACACCTGATTATGATTTTTTTTTAAAAATTTGACCGCCGAAGACGAAACCTTGCAAAAGAGTAATGTTTAATTTAATATTATACCGGCACGGGTCTGTTGCTTGCAGCGCAACGCATGCGTTCGATATTATGGATAGTTTCCAACGCGGAACTTGTCCAAAAGAATACAATTTACCTGTGCGCCGCCACTGCTTTGGATCGATAAAAATAAGCAAGATTGAAAGCGAAAGTGGCGCACCAAGTTTTCAAGCCAAGAACTGAAAAAACGATAGCTGCGCCACTTGGTTTTCAATTCAGTTGAGCGGGGTGGCAAATTTGCCGTTAGGTGTCCTGTCTATTTAAATTTATATTCTCTCTGGTAAAACCATATACTTTTATATAAACTTAATATACACGCCCTGGAAGTGGCAATTATGTTAGCAACATACCATGGTCAAGTAGGTCATGAAAATAAAGATAACGACCGTTTTGCGCAAGTGCGTTGGATTGATGTTATTCCTGACGCCATTTTGGTGTTTTTTCGGTTTTTAATTTTACTCACGGTACACACACGGTAATGTATTGTGATTTTACTTTATCTTCTATGTTTATGGCAGGCATTTATACAAAATAAAGTTATTTATACAGAGAAAAACAAATACCTGTAAAATTTTTGGTATCGTCCAGAGAAAACATCTGCCTTGGCACTTTTACATCTTATTAAATATTCTATCATTAAAATGCGATTAAAAATGCTATAAGATAGGGTGACCAGATATTTTAAGCTCCAATACAGGACACTTTTAGATGGTGTTAAATCAATAAAATAAATATTTTTTTTATACCTTCATCAAAAACATGGTTTTAGTAACTGTCTGTAGATAAGACATGGCTTTTTTGGTTACCGATGCAAAAAAACTTTTTTTTTTATCACGGGTGCAAGAAAAGATTTCTGTCCGTTTTTTACCCAAAATTAAAGAGAAATAGCTGAATATAGTAATATTGAAAAAATCTAATTATTCTTGCCTAAAAATTAAGCAATTTGCGCCAGTTTTAACCAAGTATTTACGAAAAACTCATTTCAAAACATCGTCAAAATATCAATCTGTCAAAGATTAAAGATTGTTATTTCATTTACCAGCCGTCTTGATTTATAGTGTTCATTCGTTCGAGATTTTTAAAAGTATTTTCCTGTTTTTCTTGGATTTTTAACCAATTTTCAAAAAACACTTATCAATACAGAAAAGACACAAAGATTATTTTATATTGATATTGCAAAATACCACTGAAAAAAAACACATAATTGCTTTATTATCTGTGTTTGAGGTTGTAAAGTTGATGATTTTTTAGACCACCTCTGGGGGGTGGTTTAAATTTATAGCCCCCAGAAAGGAGTGTTTTGTGGCAATTGGTAAGAAGTTCGTTTATAATTTCCCTCAGTAACCGTTTTTACAAGGACCAACAACAACCAATAAAAGACCTCCAATTTTGTCAAGAAAAACGCCATATTTTGAACACGTTTGCAGCACAAATTTTTTTTTATGAGGGCACTACGAGGCCGAACAAATATAAGTAAAGGTCACTGATTATGCACGAGAAATATACCAAACAATAAACCCAAAACAACTATATTAATTTATTTACAAACTGAAGTTAAAACCTTGAAGTTACCCAAAAACTCAGTCAAGAAAACTTTTCTTACTCAAATCCAACTCACTTCAAAGCTGTAGCTTTCATCAGTAGAGGTTGGTGCAAGCCAAGGTGCAAGCAGAGGTAACAGATCCGAACTCGCTGCTTGTGATTTGAACGCCGCTAATATCTTGAAACTGACATTTCGACAGTGACAGAAATGTAAACAAAACTTGCATTTAAGTTTTTTAATACATTTCATAAATAAAAACACCTTTTAAATAAATACAAAATTAATTTACTCCTTATTTTATTATTACCCATCTAAATCGTTGTGTGACACGAAGTATTAATTGGAAAAATTAATTAACAAAGGTAAGTTTTAATTACAGTGACATACCTATAACCCCAATTTAAATTTTTTCTACAGAATGTTTACTATTTAAACCCCGCGTTCATGGCCTAATAGACCATTAGTAACAAAATTGCCACTTCCAGGGCGTGTATATTAATAAATGAAAAAGGAAAGTTTTAGCGCCTTAATAAATTTACAGAAAGGATTTGTGGCATAGAGGGCAAAGAGTGAGGTAATAAATCGGAAAAAAAGTTTTTCTTCGACCAGGATTTGAACTCGGGACCTCTAGAATACCAGTCTATTGTTCTACCAACTGAGCTACCGAGGAAAATGGGGTTTTGAATGGCTATTCTGAAATCCTTTCGTCCGATTCATTTGTTAGTAGTGGGAAGATCTTTGAAGCCTACCAGAGATGTTATAAAAGCAAGGAGGTACACATTCACGATTATTAGTTGTACGAAGTTTCTAATTTTCTACCAACATTTAAACATTTTATTAACCCTGTATATAAAACCATCGAACACAGAGCCGTATTAGCTCTATGCCTTCTAGCTTTAAAGCTCTAGCAGGAAAATACGCGTTTAACCTATAAATTGCTCTGGAAAGAGAGTTAGATAAAGGCTCTATTATATATGCGAGACTGTAAAAGTGACTCTATATGTATAAGAGACTCTATGAGTATGTATACTCTATAATATTTGATATAGTGGTGGAGCGAGTGTATAAAATTAATCGGAAATGATCTTTGAGTTTTTGGGGTTTTTACTAAAAGACTTTCTGAAAGACTTTTTCCTCCTTTTTTACAAGCTTTTATTTAACTTGCAATGTACCTATCTATGTATACCTGGTGTACCAAGGTGAGTAACCTATTAGAATACTTTCCATTCTAACATAAGTTCATGTAAACTATCTTTATGAAATATTTTCATATTTGCAGTGTTGCCATTTGTAGGTAAACTTGGCAACAACTTTCTTATTTTAAATTAAACACTCAAAATATTTTAGGTACATTTTATGCATAATGTCCTATACCTATGTTCAACTGTTTTTAAAATATTGACAGGTGAAAATTGACATTTTTTAACTTTGACAGCCCGTAACAACGAGTAAAAGATAAAAATATGTGGTTTTCAGTCTATTCGCTAATTATTATTTTTTTGCAAACCCAAAACTGATAGAAGAATGTGGTTTTTAGATTATTATCAAAAAACGTTAGCTGCGTTTAATAATAGTATCGGCCTTTGTCTAGCGTGATTCTGTAATTTTTAAGAAAACACAAACCGATAGAAATATGTCGTTTTTAGCCTATTCGCTAATTACTATTTTTTGCAATTCCCAAAACTAATAAAAGAATGTGGTGGCTGACTATTCTTTTTTTTGCAAATCCCAAAACTGATAGAAGAATGTGGTTTTTAGATTATTATCAAAAAACGTTAGCTACGTTTAAAAAATGTATCGCCTTTTGTCTAGCGGGTTTCTGTAATTTTTTAAAAGCAAAAAACCAATAAAAATATGTGGTTCTTAGCCTATTCGCTAATTACTATTATTTTTTGCAAATCCCAAAACTGATAGGAGAATGTGGTTGTTAGATTATGATCAAAAAACCTTAGCTGCTTTCCAAAAAGGTATCGCCTTTTGTCTAGCTTTTTTCAGTAATTTTTCAAAAGCAAAAAACCGATAAAAATATGTAGTTTTTAGCCTATTCGCTAATTATTATTTTTTTTGCAAATCCAAAAACTGATAGAAGAATGTGGTTTTTAGATTATTATCAAAAAACGTTAGCTGCGTTTAAAAAAATTATCGTCTTTTGTCTAGCGTGTTTCTGTAATTTTTTAAAAGCAAAAAATCAATAAAAATATGTGTTTTTAGCTTATTTGCTAAATACCATTATTTTTTGCAAATCCCAAAACTGATAGACGAATGTGGTTTTTAGATTATTATCAAAAAACATTAGCTGCTTTCAAAAAAAGTATCGCCTTTTGTCTAGCGTCTTTCTGTAATTTTTCAAAAGCAAAAAATCGATAAAAATATGTCGTTTTTGCCCTATTCGTTAATTATTATTATTTTTTGCTAATCCCAATATTAATAGAGAAAAATGTGGTTTTTAGATTATTATCAAAAAACGTTAGCTGCGTTTAATAATAGTATCGCCCTTTGTCTAGTGTGATTCTGTAATTTTTAAGAAAACACAAACCGATAGAAATATGTCGTTTTTAGCCTATTCGCTAATTATTATTTTTTGCAATTCCCAAAATTGATAAAAGAATGTGGTTTTTAGATTAATAACGAAAAACGTTAGCTGCGTTTAAAAAATGTATCGCGTTTTTTCTAGCGTGTTTCTGTAATTTTTTAAAAACAAAAAACTGATAAAAATATGTGGTTTTTAGCCTATTCGCTAATTATTACTATTTTTTTCAAATCCCAAAACTGATAAAAGAATGTGATTTTTAGATTATTACCAAAAAACGTTAGCTGCGTTAAAAAAAATCGCTTTTTGTCTTACGCCTTTCTGTAATTTTTTAAAAGTAAAAAACCGATAAAATATTTGGTTTTTAGCTTATTCGCTAAATATTATTATTTTTTGCAAATCCCAAAACTGATAGAAGAATGTGGTTTTTTTGTCTTACGTCTCTCTGTAATTTTGTAAAGGCAAAAAACCGATAAAAATGGTTTTTAGCCTATTCGCTAATTATTATTATTTTTTGCAAATCCCAAAACTGATGGAAGAATGTGGTTTTTAGATTATTATCAAAAAACATTAGCTGCCTTCAAAAAAAGTATCGTCTTTTGTCCAGGGTGTTTCTGTAATTTTTTAAAAGCAAAAAAGTAATAAAAATATGTGGCTTTTAGCCTATTCGCTAATTACTAATATTTTTTGCAAATCCCAAAACTGATAGAAGAATGTGGTTTGTAGATTATGATCAAAAACCGTTAGCTGCTTTCCAAAAAAAATCGCCTTTTGTCTAGCGTGTTTCAGTAATTTTTCAAAAGCAAAAAACCGATAAAAATATGTGGTTTTTAGCCTATTCGCTAATTATTATTTTTTTTGCAAATCCCAAAACTGATAGAAGAATGTGGTTTTTAAATTATTATCGAAAAACGTTAGCTGCGTTCAAAAATAGTTTCGCCTTTCGTCTAGCGCGATCCTGTAATTTTTTATAAAACAAAAACCTACAGAAATATGTCCTTTTCGCTAAATATTATTTTTTGCAATTCGCAAAACTGATAGAAGAATGTGGTTTTTAGATTATTATCAAAAGCGTTAGCTGCGTTCAAAAAAAGTATCGCCTTTTGACTTACGTTTTTCTGTAATTTTTTAAAAGCAAAAAACCGATAAAAAATGTGGTTTTTAGCCTATTCGCTGATTATTATTATTTTTTGCAAATCCCAAAACTGATAGAAGAAGGTTTTTACAGTATTATAAGACACTCAAGATGCAAAAACAATATATTGCAACTGGAAGTTCGAAAAAAGTGCATTTTCGAAATTTTGGTAGAAGGATCACCATAGACCGATTTTTGCCAAACTTTGAAAATTCATATTTTTACAACCGATTGTCTAAGAAAAGTGGGTATGTTTTTACAATATTGTGGGACCTTCAAGATGTAAAAACATTACATTGCAACTTGAAATTTGAAAAAAGTGCATTTTCGACATTTTGGTAGAAGGATTTCCATAGAACTATTTTTGCCAAAATTTGAAAATTCATATTTGTACAACCGATTGCCTAAGGAAAGTAGGTATTTTTTATAGTATCGTGGGACCTTTAAGACGCAAAAACACTATAGTGCGACTGGAAATTCGAAAAAAGTTTATTTTCGACATTTTTGTAAAAGGATCTCCATGGACCGATTTTTTGCAAATCCCAAAACTGATAGAAGAAAGTGGTTTCTAGATTATTATCAAAAAATGTTAGCTGCGTTCAAAAAAAGTATCGCCTTTTGTCTTACGTCTTTCTGTAATTTTTTAAAAGCAAAAAACCGATAAAAATATGTTCTTTTTAGCCTATTCGCTAATTATTATTATTTTTTACAAATTCCAAAACTGACAGAAGAATGTGGTTTTTAGATTATTTTCAAAAAACGTTAGCCGCGTTCAAAAAAAGTATCGCGTTTTGTCTAGCGCGATTCTGTAATTTTTTATAAAATAAAAACCTATAGAAATAAGAATGTGGTTTTTAGATTATTATCAAAAAACGTTAGCCGCATTTAAAAAAAGTATCGCCTTTTATCTAGCGCGATTCTGTAATTTTTTATAAAATAAAAACCTATAGAAATATGTGCTTTTTAGCTTATTCGCTATTTATTATTTCTTTAAATTCCCAAAACTGATAGAAAAATATTGTATTTAGATTATTATCGAAAAACGTTAGCTGCGTTCAAAAATAGTTTCGCCTTTTGTCTAGCGCGATTCTGTAATCTTTTATAAAATAAAAACCTATATAAATATGTCCTTTTTAGTCTATTCGCTAATTATTATTTTTTTCAATTCCCAAAACTGATAGAAGAATATTGTTTTTAGATTATTATCAAAAAATGTTAGCTGCGTTCAAAAATAGTTTCGCCTTTGTCTAGCGCGATTCTGTAATTTTTTATAAAACAAAAACCTATAGAAATATGTCCTTTTTATCCTATTCGCCAATTATTATTTTTTTCAATTCCCAAAACTGATAGAAGAATGCGATTTCTAGATTATTATCAAAAAATGTTAGCTGCGTTCAAAAAAAGTATCGCCTTTTGTCTTACGTCTTTCTGTAATTTTTTAAAAGCAAAAAACCGATAAAAATATGTTGTTTTTAACCTATTTGCTAATTATTATTATTTTTTTTTTGCAAATCCCAAAACTGACAGAAGAATGTGGTTTTTAGATTATTATCAAAAAACGTTAGCCGCGTTCAAAAAAAGTATCGCCTTTTGTCTAGCGCGATTCTGTAATTTTTTATAAAATAAAAACCCATAGAAATATGTCGTTTTTAGCCTATTCGCTAATTATTATTTTTTTCAATTCCCAAAACTGATAGAAGAACATTGTTTTTAGATTATTATCAAAAAACGGTATCTGCGTTCAAAAATAGTTTCGCCTTTTGTCTAGCGCGATTCTGTAATTTTTTATAAAATAAAAACCTATCGAAATATGTCCCTTTTATCCTATTCGCTAATTATTATTTTTTGCAATTCCCAAAACTGATAGAAGAATGTGGTTTTTAGATTATTAACAGAAAACGTTAGCTGCGTTCAAAAATAGTGTCGCCTTTTGTCTGGCGCGATTCTGTAATTTAAAAAAAAAACAAAAACCGATAGAAATATGTCGTTTTTAGCCTATTCGCTTAGTACTCTTTTTTCCAATTCCCAAAACTGATAGATGAATGTAGTATAATAGTTAAATTGATTTTTGAATGCAAATATGTTTCTTTCGTTTTTTCTTTTTAATTGTAAAACTGTTAATTTTTGTTTAATCATTTTCTTTGGCTAGAATTTTGTAAGAATTGTAAAACATTTACTTGCAATGGCAACTATAACAAGTGATTCCGATCTGTTTATCATAACCTCCTTTTTCTCTGTTGTGTTTTTGAGTTTTTATAGTTAAATAATTAAAATTCATCGTAAAATATACAATAATAAGATAATTTTAATGAAAAATATTATTGGACAAATCCTTTTTGTAAATCTTGATAATAATAAGTATCGTCATCATCATTATCATAGGCAATCACTGGATACCGAGTATGATTTTCCTCTATTCTGTATCGTCGCGTGAGTTTTTTTATGGCTATGTAAGCCAATTCTCGAGCCGCACACCCTTCCACAGTCCTGGCACATCCAGTCTCCGCCAATAGCCTTGTGTTGTTGGTCGTTCATTCTTCCATTTTGTCGCTCCTTTCTACGTTCTCTCTTTTCCGTCTCTAGTCTCCGACGTTGCTCTTCAAAAGTTTGTGCTGCCTCCTGGACTGTTCGGCGCAATGAAGACTTATCGTTTGCCGTGGTCTCGAAGTTGTTTAAATCGATGTGACCCTTCATCATATTGCCTTTGAGAACGTCCTTGTACCTTTTTTGTTCACCTCCTTGATTTCTCTTTCCCTCTTTCAGTTGTCCATAAAATATCTGCTTTGGGAGACGTGTTTCGGGCATGCGGATAATGTGACCAGTCCAATGAAGCTGGGCTGAAGATAAGGGCTTCTATACTAGTTGTTCTGGCTTCTTCTAAAACACTTATGTTTGTTGGTCGGTCTTACCATTTGATTCTCAGTATTCGTCTTAAACACCTTTGGTGATATTTTTCTAGTCGTTTGATATGCCTTCTGTAGGTGGTCCACGTGTCGCATCCGTATGTTAGAGTTGGTATTATAACTGTGTTGTAGACACGAAGCTTGGTCTCCGCATTGATGTCGTGATTGTTGAAGACTCTCTCCGAAAGCCGTCCGAACGCTACGCTAGCACATTTAAGGCGATTTTGGGTTTCTGCGTCAATAGTTGCATTTGATGATAGGTGGCTCCCAAGGTATAGGTAATGTTCCACGTTCTGCAGAGGATGGCCATTTATGGAAATGTTTGGAGCTTGGAGATTCGTACCTGGTTCTGATTGGTGAAGAATTTGCGTTTTGGCAAGATTGATCTTTAGGCCAATGCTTTTGTAAGCTTGGTTAAATGCGTTGATTACCAGCTGTAGACCTTCCTCTGTATCGGCCATAACGACGTAAATACCGTATAAAGTCGTCTATAAACAAATTAAACGCGGCGAGCAAAAACTGAGAATGCTGCCTTAAAAATAATGTGACGTTAGCTCCGTCAAAAAGTGTTATTAAGCGATAAAGTCAGCTAACAGGGATTTTTCATCAGAGGTGCAAAATGTCTCCATTCTACCTCGAATGCTTGTACTATTTAGAAGGGAAGGGTCAAAAACTGTCTCGACTCAGACAAACATAACAATTAACTCGCTTGTTATCTCGCTTGTTTCCTAATGTCTTCTGGTGTCCTTTCCTCCAACTTTGTAAGTAGTGGAAAGTTTTTATCTATAGCGGCGTCACGCTACTCTACACCAGCAGTTTAGATTAATAAAGCGAGGAAATAAAAATCTTGCGAATTTTTTTAAATATAGACAAAAAGGCGATACTTTTTTTGAACTCAGCTTACTTTTTTTGTTAATAATCAAAAACCAAATTCTTCTATAAGTTTTAATAATTGCAAGAAACTGACGGAAAAAAACCATAATCAGCGAAAAGGCTAAAACGACATATTTCTATAGTTAAAAAATATAATAGTTAGCGAATAGGCTGAAAACGACATATTCCTATCGGGTTTTGTTTTTGGAATTGCAAAAAATAATAAATAGCGAATAGTCTAAAAACGACATATTTCTATAGGTTTTTTTTTTGAAAATTACAGAATCACGCTAGTCAAAAGGCGATACTATTTTTGAAAGCAACTAACGATTTTTGTTAATAATCTAAAAACCACATTTTTCTGTCAGTTTTGGGCAGGGGCGTGTGAAACCCCTCCGCCGCCCCTGCAAGGCCTCTTAGCCGCCTTGCCCCAAAAAAAGCAAAAAAAAGAATATAATATCTAAACACAAATACGCACACAAATCCTTTCGGCTCCTTTAAAATTTCATACATTTTGCATACTAATATACAGAGGGTACATGAGACCCATTATTACTTTGTTGATTTTCTTTATAATTAGTTTTATTATATTATAAATATTTGTAATAATATAATATGGGCTAAAATAACGCAGCTATCGTTTTCTGTTAATAATCTAAAAACCACATTCTTCTATCAGTTTTGGGAATTGCAAAAAATAATAGTTAGGGAATAGGCTAAAACCGATATATTTCTATCGGTTTTTGTCATAAAGGTGTAACTTGAATATCTTTGGATTTTGTTTTTTTTTTTAATTACGCTAGACAACTTGTAGTCCAGCTATGTGATAAATTATAGTTAAAAGTCGACAAATATTTTTAAAACCCTAAGAGACATCGGGTTTGGCGACAAAAAAATAAATTTATATTATGAGGATAACGACGAACCAATTTCGGATGCCTGAGAAAAATATAAAAACGAATGCTTTTATCACTTAATCGATACTGCAATAAATTCCTTGGAACAACGAAATAAAATTAAAAATATAAAATAAAATAAAGCATTGGTACCAAAATCTTTAAATATCGATGTAATAAAATAAAAATACCTAAACAAAAAAATTGGGTAAGTAAGTATTAAAAATTGTTTTAAGTTTATCACAAATAAAAAATGAGACATCGTGTCATGCCCACGGAAAAAATTGCAAAACAATGTGTCAAGGGTAGTGTCAGTAGCAGCAGCAGCAGCAGCAGCAGCAGCAGCAGCAGCAGCAGCAGCAGCAGCTGCAGTAGCAGTAGCAGTAGCAGTAGCAGTAGCAGTAGCAGTAGCAGCAGCAGCAGCAGCAGCAGCAGCAGCAGTAGCAGCAGCAGCAGCAGCAGCAGCAGCAGCAGCAGCAGCAGCAGCAGCAGCAGCAGCAGCAGCAGCAGCAGCAGTAGCAGTAGCAGTAGCAGTAGCAGTTGCAGTAGCAGTAGCAGTAGCAGTAGCAGTAGCAGTAGCAGTAGCAGTAGCAGTAGCAGTAGCAGTAGCAGTAGCAGTAGCAGTAGCAGTAGCAGTAGCAGTAGCAGTAGCAGTAGCAGTAGCAGTAGCAGTAGCAGTAGCAGTAGCAGTAGCAGTAGCAGTAGCAGTAGCAGTAGCAGTAGCAGTAGCAGTAGCAGTAGCAGTAGCAGTAGCAGTAGCAGTAGCAGTAGCAGTAGCAGTAGCAGTAGCAGTAGCAGTAGCAGTAGCAGTAGCAGTAGCAGTAGCAGTAGCAGTAGCAGTAGCAGTAGCAGTAGCAGTAGCAGTAGTAGTAGTAGTAGTAGTAGTAGTAGTAGTAGTAGTAGTAGTAGTAGTAGTAGTAGTAGTAGTAGGAAGAAGGTTAAGATCGGCACGTAAAACGTCGTAGAGCAAAACTCGAAAAATTCCAAGATTCCAACCAAAAACCACCACTTCCAAGACTTCCTGGAACTCGACTACAAGGTAGTATGAATTTTCTACCTCAAAAGGTAATTTTGTTAATGTGTGGTGTATGAGTTAGAACCAGCAAAAAACCGCTTCCTCTTTTTCCTCTATCGTGGGAATCCCCACTTCAGCTACATTGATCTGGCATATGCATCGCCCTCTGCTATCTAGTGCTGCGCCGATTCTTCTTCGAGCCCGCAAGCGGGACACACGGGATCTCCTGCTACTCTTATTTGTGCTCAGCCAGCATCCCTGTCAGCAGTCATTCAACCATCCACGAATAACTTGGACTGTCTGCACTTGGACTCTTGCCTTCAGTTCATTGTTCGCCCATTTGTTGAGCTCACTCTGTCTCTGTTTCCTTGTTATTCCCAGAAGAGGTTCCGGCCCAATGTATTGGGTTTCGGCCCCTAGTCTGGTAAGTTCGTCCGCTTTCCCCCACATCATTGTCACCCTCTTGTCTTGCGCCAGTGTTTGCAGTGCTTCAGCGCACTCCTCCACCAGATTACTGACTATTTTGGGTGCATTTAGAACCTTGAGGGCAGCCTAGCTGTCGGAGCATATGTATATGTCCCTCCTGCCATTCCTGACCTTCGGTAGGGTTGCTACCATGATAATGGCATACACCTCCGCTTGAAACACCGTAGCGTGTTTCAAGTGGATAATTTTTCTGAACTCCTAGGCTTTCCGCGTATACTCCTGCTCCTGTTGTCGGTCTGGCTGACAGTTTAAAGCCATCCGTGTAGCAGACCGTCGCCGTCGCCTCTCTGCTTAATTACGTTTGGAATTCTTCCCTTTGCCACTCATTCCGTTCTGGTATTGTGATCTTGTACTTCTTATCGAACCTCCATGGTTTAAGCGATGCTTTCACTGGTAGTCTTAGTAGGGGCAACTTTTTCGTCGCCAGTCCCTCGACCGCCAGATAGCCCTCCCTTTCCTTCCTACCCTTCCATAGTGCCTGGTCCCTTAATCGCAGGTGCGTCGCCATCGCCTCCTTCTTGATCCGAGTTGGAAGTGAGGGGAGACCCAAGTTTCCAGGACGTGGATTCTCCAAACACAAAAAAATAATGCATCGAAATCGATTCACTGGTTCGAGAGGCATCACTAGGACGTCCAAGTACACTTTTCGGTTGGCGTAGCGAGCCCTTAGCCGCAATTTTGAGATGCATTCACATACAGGGTGATTCCATTATTTGGAAAATTACAAATATTTCCAATTTAGTTTTACAGGTCTCTATAAAGGGTATTTCTGACTGTTTCTGACGTAATATGGGCGCGCCAATTTTGAAACACCACAAAAGCTAAAACAGTTTTTTTCAAAAAATAAACAAAATTTTACAATTTAGGCAAAATTTCAGGCCATTTGGAAGTCCCGTTTCCGAGAAACATGCGGAAAAAGAATTGCCCAATAAACGGACCCAACAGCGTTGCCGGTTTAACGATGTAATTGGGCCGTTAAATCTAAGGAACTTTTACCACCAGCATTCAAAACGTGTAATAAATGTCATTCTTAGTATAATTTTTCTTAAAATTTTCATCTGCAGCGCATTTATAATTTGGCAACAAATATACTACCGCAACCCACCTCTTCTTGGCATCTAACTCAATCTACTTTTTCAAAAATATTTTACAAAAAACGAGATTAAAATTTTTAAAGTTCACCAATATTGAATATTGTTACAATTTTATTTAATTTTAAGAAATTGTTTTGTCAACAACATTTAAAACGTGTAAAATATAGCATTTTGGAGTATTCTTTTCAAAATTTTTGCCTGCGGCGTGTTTAAAAGCTAATTTAAAAAAAAAATTTGCAAATGAGACTAGACAAGAATTGCTTTTCAAAATAATAATAATTTTGGAAAAACTAACTTGACACCTATTACACCGCCCCTCTATTTTAAAGGCGATTCCCAAAAAAATACAAAAATTTTACTCCTAAATTCAGAAAAAAAAAATGAAATTTAAATAAAATAATCACATAACTTTTCATAGATTAATGATATCTAACCACTGTTCAATTCTTTCTAGGGAATTTTGAATCACCCTGTATAGGTAGTTGATTTTTATTAAATGATGAAACCCCTCTCCAGAGCGGATTTTTGGCTACACCACCGTGTAATATACTATTGATAAACTTTTGGTGTATTGTAAAGTATACTAAAGGCTTCAATAGAACGTTTTTTTATATTTTTTTCAGGTCAAACCTCATTTGCATTCGTCTAAACGTCATAAATGAAAATGTAAAAAAAATAAGCTAAAATTTCCATACATACGCTGAGAGTTCGGCCGGTAACGGTAGGTATTAATTTCATCATCAGCGCGTTTTCAAATTAAAACCCAATCAGAAAAACAGGCAATTTAAAAACATGGAATTTTCTTGCCTTTAGCGCCAAAGGGTTATTTTTGGCTTGTTCGGGTTTTATTTTTGATAAGAATGGCCTCAAAATCGAGTAGCGATGTTATCCAAACAAAGTGACAAAATAACGTTATTATTTTACAAAAATTCTTTATCAAGAAGTAATATGCAATCACGTAGACTTTATTCTTAATTCAAATTGACTACTTATTTGACAATGACAGTTCCTTTCCTCCTTTCCTAATAAAAAAAATGAGATATAATAGTAAACAATAATATCCCGATGCACGGTCCATAGTTAAAGTTTCACCCCCTAAACACTCACCAATATACGTACCAGACGGCAGCACTAAGCAACCCAGTAGTTAACATAAACGCAGCCTTTGATGCCAAAAGCATCGCTCTGGGCATCTTTCTTGACATAGAAGGAGCGTTTAACAACGCGCTACCACAATCCCTTTTTGAGGCAGCGTCCGCTAGAGGGATTGAATCCACTATCACTGGATTCATAAGAAGCACGCTTCAAAATCGAGTAATCGACACGACCTTAAACAACGAAGTTGTTAGATTCAGGGCTGCAAGAGGCTGCCCTCAGGGGGGTGTTCTGTCACCCCTCCTCTGGTCGCTCCTAGTGGACGACCTTCTTGCGAGTCTACAACTGATGGACGTAATTGCACAAGGCTTTGCTGACGACATAGTAGTCGTGGTAAAAAATATTCCAGGGAGGTCCATCTCCTGAAAAATACAACAAGTCCTAGACACAGTAAATGACTGGTGCAACAGGGAACAAATGTCTGTAAACCCTAGCAAAACCATCATTATACCGTTCACCAAAAAAGGGAAGCTTGAATTCCTCGTTCCTCCGGTACTAATCAGTGAAATAATTCCATTCGCATCTGAAGCAAAATATCTGGGGGTGACCCTCGATAAAACACTTACATGGAATGCGCATTTGGAGAAAGTAAAGCAAAAGGCAGCACTGTCTCTATGGACGTGCAAACGTATCTGCGGTAAGTCTTGGGGCGTTAGCCCCAAACAAATGTACTAGCTGTATATTACGGTAGTTAGACCCATGATTACATACGGGGCAATAGTTTGGTACACGAAGGGCAGGCAAACGTTGGCTCGTGCCAAGTATGCAAGCAAGTATGGTGATATGTAGTGATGTGAGCACCACACCATCAGCAGCGCTTGAATGCCCCCTAAACCTTCCTCTTCTAGACCTTGTCTTGGAGACAGAGGCTACATAGTCTTGGACGAATGGCTACAATTTTCTGGTGGAACTCTTCGCCATTGAAATGAGCGCACGTTGGATGATAGATCATAACTGGCACAACAGATCAATAAGCGGCCCTTAAGTCTCTTGAATCATATAGGTAACTTTAGCCACTGTCTTGAAATTAACGTTGCGTCTTTTAGAAAACCGTTTGCTTGCCTTTCACAACATATGATAGTGACAGATCCTTTCTATTTTAAAATTCATCACCAACGCACTAAAAAAATATGAAAACAAAACAGTAGCTGATTGAATCCCAGGCAACCAAAAGATGTAAATTATACGTCGAATAGACGTCAAAATTTATCACTATGACGTCTATGTTGTCATTTGTTTTTAACGTGGAATTGTCTCGAAAATTGACGTCATTATAACGTCACATTTTATGACGTATTAAAACAGATGTCTTTACAGGCACCAATTATTTTTCTAGTCACGTAACTGTAAAAAAGTTTTTTTGGTATAAAGATTAAAAATGTTTTTGCGTAATATAAAAAATATTCTTTATTTATCAACTGCTATGAATATAAAATATTATTCAAAAAACGATTCATATATTTAGGTCTTTCAATTAGCCTCGTTAATACTAATGTTGGAAAAAAAGTTTAATTAATACAAAAGTTTTTCCTAAATTTTTTAATGCTTATGGCAAGAACTGTCAACTGTCATTTGATATATACAATTGAAAGCAACTTTTCTAATATTCTATTACATTTCGAGAAATATAATAGCCTTTGTTTGAAAGTTTGAGACAATGATGTGTTTGAAATTAACTCTGTGTTTGGGACTTCCATTGTCTATATTTTATTTATACACGACGTTATTTAAATCAAGGTTCAAATCATTCTGCTACAACCAAACGAGGCATAATCAGAACTTTGTATAACAGAGCTGTTCAAATTTGTAACAATTCTTATGACTTGGAAATCGAAATAAGAAACATTAAGAAGGATCTGCAGCAGAATGGTTACAGCCTTAAACTTATAACAGATACTATTTCTAAATTTCAACAAACAGGACAGAGATTACAAGACCAAAACCAGGCAAATGCATTCCTTATAATTCCATACGTTAAAGGAGTATCAGAGAAAATTCGAAGAATAGCGAAAAACTTTAATATTAAAACAGCTTTTAAATCTAGTAATACAATTCGAAGCCTTCTTAGTAAAACAGAACCGGAGAACAAACAAAATAAGGAATGCATTTACCAAGTTCCTTGTGAGTGTGGTAAATCATACATAGGCGAAACAAAAAGACCACTATCTGTTAGGCTTAAGGAACATCAGACGAATACCCAAAAAGGTGAAACAACGAAATCAGGAATTGCCGAAAATGTATGTTCAAAACAACACGAATGAAGTGGACAGAAGCAAAGGTTTTGCACAAGGAGTCACACTGGAAGAAACGAAAATTCCTTGAAGATGCTTTTATTGGGTAGAATCAGGGTATTTTCAGTAAACCAAGTGTTGAAATTACAAATATTCGGAAGCCCCTCCTCTTAAGCTTCAAGGTTGAGTGATTTCTCACAGTATATAAGCAACGTAGCCTTAGGAATTGATTGTAGTTTGCACCTGAAGACGATCAGAGATTGTACTGATCGAAACGTCGTGTATAAATAAAATATAGACAATGGAAGTCCGAAACACAGAGTTAATAATAGCCTTTATTTTGTCTTTAGCGATATGTCTATCTCTCCCTCTGACATTTGCCAATTAAAAAGAAAGAAACGTATCTCTATCGATTTCTAAAGTAAACTTTTTTTAGGACGTAGGCAGAGGTGCTTTTAAACAGGTGCACTCTTCGGGCAAGAGCACTACCTTCTTAAATAAAACTTTTTTTGTTTTTTTTGTATGTTTTTAGTCAATTTGGTGACCAAAATTTCATGCTACTTCGACGTGATATTAATCACGTGATATCTTGGTATCAAATTACACGTCAAATACACGTGTGGTGACAAATCTCACATCTGGTTGCCTGGGATTTGACATTTACCGTGAAAAATCTGACCAATTTAAAACAAGTTTTATTCTAAATTTGGATTTAATAATTTTTAAGCC
This sequence comes from Oxystoma pomonae, assembly GCA_963921995.1. Taxonomy (NCBI): domain Eukaryota; kingdom Metazoa; phylum Arthropoda; class Insecta; order Coleoptera; family Brentidae; genus Oxystoma; species Oxystoma pomonae. The sequence continues at coordinate 14,322,101 of OY998170.1, read as the reverse complement.
TTGCCGAATGTGGTGTTAACCAAACCGGGTTTTTCAATTTAAATCTAATTTTAACTCTGCGGTGCAAATGGACATTAGTAAATTAGTCATTAGTACTTTAGTCAAATAGTACTTAAAGTTGAACCAGTTTCATCCTTGAACTAAATTCACTTATTGAACCTTGGTTTAGTCCAGTACCCTCTCCATATAGGCCGATCAACTACTACCGATTTAGTGTCCTTTAATCCACCTTCGCCGCCATTTTCACTAAAAAGTGACAGAAAATCCATTAGTTTTCTGTCAATATGGCGGCGAAGGTCGAGAAAAGGACACTAAAACGGTAGGAGTTGATTGTCCTATGTGGAGAAGGTATTGGTTTAGTCAACCGAGCTGGGCCCTAGAGAGAAAATTCGATATATTATAGCATAGCATATAGCATAGAAAAACAAACAGAGGAGAATCAAAATAAAACAAAAGATGCGAGAGCTAAATAGCTAAAATGGCAACGTACAAGGTCGATTTGATACATATTTTTCTTCGTCTCTATTTTTTATTGTCTATGAAAAATACCTATTTTTTAGTTTCTTTCTAAAGCTCTAAAGAATGATTCTCTGATTTTCTTTTACTTCGGACTGAAAATTTAAGAGGAGTAGGTTAATAGTCAAAATTTTAACTCAATTGAAGACGATTTAAATGCATGGTTCATTTAAAATTCTAGGAGAGCATCGACAGTAATTAGTATGGAATCAGAAATTCACAGTTTATTGGCATCAATTATTTTACTCGGCTATTTTAAAACTGGGCTGGATAAGAGCTGCATATTACGAAGTTTCAGGTTTATTTGCATTTGACAGCTACCACGGAATTAGTACGGAATAGTTTTAGCAACACTGTACGCATGCATGCTGGGCTGGAACAGCCTGAAGTTGGAGCTGGAATGAAGACCTTATTTTTTGGTGCCTCGTCAATTGGGTTGGTACAACCCAGTTGGGCGGGCTGGAATAAGGAGTTTATTTTTTTGGTACCCTGTCGATTATGTTGGTCCAGCCCAGTTAGGTGGGCTGCAAGAGCACAAGTTTTGGGCTGGAATAAAGAGTTAATTTTTGTGGTACCCCGCCGATTGGGTTGGTCCAGCCCAGTTAGGTGGGCTGGAACAGCACAAGTTTGGGGCTGGAATAAAGAGTTTATTTTTTTTGGCGCCCCGTCGACTGGGTTAACTCGCCCAGCTAGCTGGACTAAACCAGCACATATTTTAGGGCAGCAATTAAAAGTTTATTATTTCTGACACAGTTGGCCTAAACTATACATATTGAAGAAGCATTTTTGATTTTTTTCTCATAAAGTTGGCTTTTATGCATATCTAGTTTTCGAGAGGTCTGATACAATAAAAGTCTTGAAATTTCAATTTGTGAATTCAAAGCAATTACAAATAGCAAAATTTTTTAAATAAAGAGTTTGTATCAACACTTTTTAATAAATTGATTAAAAATTACCAAAAATGGATACACAGCATATTATGCGTATATGTGAAATTTCCAAAAGACAAACCATTTCTAAATTCTCCCTAAAAAATCATTTTAAATGGCACCCAACATCTTAGGCTATCTTATTTAGTTTGTGATATAATCTCTTTCAAAAATTAAAATTTTAATATCTCAAAAACTAGATAAGTTAAAGAAGTTATAAAGTGCCACAAAATCTAAATTTGTAAAAAGTTTCGGCGAAAAACTTTGACATAAAGGCAATTTTCGCGATCTTACCGGCCGACGACGACGTCAAGCGAAGGTTTCGCGTCAAAGAGATGTGCACCTTTCGGGTGCTTAAACGATAATGAACTGAACAGAGCCAAATTTAAGCAATGAATTTGATAAAACCGTACAGTTGGGCTGGAACAATCCTTAATAGAGGTTTAAGCAGCCCCGCGAAGTAGCTAAAACAATTCACGTTTGGTTTGTAACTAACAGTTTTAACCTCCGATGGGTTTGCAACAGTCCATAAAATGTTTACTCATGGTTAATGTTTGCCACAACCCAATAACTGTTTTATGGCTGCTATGTAATTTAGTAAAACCAAGATGGTTGGTCTAGGTCAGCATTTTAGTAAAAAAAAAAACAAATTTTGTGGGCTCCCTTAGCCAGAACTGTTCCAGATCAAAAAAAAGTGTTGAAGTAATTTAATGAAATAGCTGGAAGAACCCACAAAAATGAGTTTTTACAGCCCCAAACGTCTAGCCCACGACTTTTAGCTGACCTCATTTTCTCGGTGTAGGTATTTTAGAATTATTAATAAATGGTGTTTGGAAATTAGTCCATTTGTGTTGCAGACGTGGAAGTCTTGATTTCAAATCAATTATATTAATAAAAATATTATCCAGAGAGCACTTCAGTCGTAGTCGCTTCGGCGACGGTGTGGCAACGTTGCACGTGACTCTAGTCGCAGGCAACGTCGTAGAAGAAGACGTTGTGAGTTGTAGTTTTGTTTCTTAAATATCTGGGAAAATCCATGGCGTTAAACGTCATCATATAAAAAGGGGCAAAGATTCAATCTACATAATTTAATAGCTTTTTGCGATAACTTTAGAGTGTCTAACTTAACTCGTGACTTGTCCAACTAGCGTCCCTTTGCCCCAAATTAGACAAATTGTCCAAAGTGGCAAAACATAGCGGTGGAACTTGCTGAAATTGTCCCATTAGATATAACCAGTGATGAAAATGCAACTTTAATTGCCTTGGGATTAAATAATTATAGAGTTACAATGGTGGAGTGAAATTTTAAAAGAGGGTTTAGTCTATTTTGGAACGGTCCTAAATTTAAGTGAAATTTTTGGTTTTAAGCATTTTAAACCAACCCTCCTTGAGGTTTGGACATAGTTTGATTTATAAGAAGAATTTGAATAATCATCTTAGCACAATCTTTTGTTGGATTTAAGAAGAAAGTTTCAATTTAGAAAAAAAGAAACAGTAAACACCGTCGATCAAATTAAAATTGGGGTTATATGTCACTAAAATGAAATGCAAGTTTTTTTTTACATTTCTGTCAGTGTGGAAATGTCAGTTTCAAAATATTACCTTGGCTTCCACCAACCTATACTGATGAAAGCTACAGCTTTGAATTAAGTGGGCTTTGAGTAAGGAAAGTTTTCTTGACTGAGCTGTTAGATAATCTCAATGTTTTAATTTCAGTTTTTAAATAAATTAATATAGTTGTTTTGGGTTTTTCGTTTGGTATGTTTTTCGTGCATAATCAGTGACCTTCACTTATGTTTGTTTTGCCTCGTAGTGCCCTCATAAATATATTGTTTGTGCTGAAAACGGGTTCAAAATATGGCGTTTTTTTTTTGGACAAAATTGGAGGTGTTTTATTGGTTAATGAGCAAATAAGGTAAATTAATCCTTGTAAAAACGGTTACTTAGGGAAATTATAAACGAACTTGTCACAAAACAATCCTTTCTGGGGGCTATAAATTTAAACCACCTCCCAGAGGTGGTCCTTTGTATGTTCCTTGTGGGATGCTCATCCAAGTTTGAATTTTCGTTTTTTCCGCCCAAGATCTTTTGATCTTTTGTTGTTAGACAGGAATTTGTTTTATACATACTTTTCTACATTATTACATTTATCATATTATTTCCGTCGCTAGCAACGCAGAGGGTAAACTGCTATAGTAAAGTAATAAGTGGGTAATTTCTGTCAAAAAAGATTATTACCGATAAAAAGCACTTTGGCCTTTTCGCTTATCTCATGTAAGGAAGTAGAACTCTGAAATTTTTAAGCGCAGACTCTATGGCGTCGGGCTCTATCTCTAAATAGAGCGTCCACCCGCGTAGAGCTTCTTCAGTCCGCGGAAATCGAGCACACAAATAACACGCTCTTACACAGGGACACTTTTTTATACATAGAGGCTCTATAAGATCGCAAGCATGTTTTGATGAAATAATTTTTCTATTTTAATTAGATTTTTGCAAAATATTTAAGTGTTAGTTTTTTTAAATATCTTTACACTGGCACACTTCTTGTAAATAGAGGTTGTATAAGATCGCAAATATGTTTTGATAAAATAATTTTTCTATTTTTTAAACATTGAAGTGTTAGTTTTTTAAATATTTTTACACCGGGACCTTTTATACAAAGAGGCTCTATAAGAACGTAAACATGCTCTGATAAAATATTTTTTTTTTTAGTATTTTTACACAGGGACCCTTTTTTATATATAGAGACTTGATAACAACATGAACACGCGTTGACAAAAAAAAAATTTTTGATCGATCAAATTCTGCAAATTATTGACATGTTTTTTGAAAATATTTTTAGACAAAATTTAACTTTTTTAATTAGAAAATTCCCACTTTTGACCATTTTTTTTATATATATATATACGATTCAAACTTTATTCTTATACTTATACCGTGATAGAAATTAAAGTTTGGAACGTCCAGTCTATATTTTGAGCAGACGTTGGTAAGTTTTTTTTTAAATTATGTCTCTTTAAATTTCCCTAGGTTCAATTTCTTGCGCCATCAAAGGTAAAAAAAATATACAGAGGTCTTAACAGTTTCTGTCTCGCCCCTCTAATATTTCCAACACCAAAAAGGACAAAGCAAATTTTATATAGGGGAAGAAGGGGCAAAACCGGTTAGCTAAGGTAAAAACAATTTATTGACAACTAAGTAAGTACTACAAACACTTATCTTAAAAGGGTTTAACAAAAAATAATGCTAAATATGGTTTTGCCCCCACCCCAGGGGCCCCCAACCCGAATTAAATATGTGATTAAAGTGGGTATGCATCATTTACCTTGTTTATACGAACGGCCGATATAAAAAATACGCATTGGTAGACTTTACACGTTAAAATTGAAAACGCTTTCTGCACAATGTAATATTTAGTAGGCTGTGCTTTCGGCTAAGCTGGCTTGAGTGCTGCGAACCATAAATTGGTATAGTGTTTCCAGTGTCAGTTGGCACGGTCTGAACGCCAAGACCTCATAAAACGTCGGCATCGCCTTTGTGACACAGAGGCGTAGGCAGGCAAAATAATATCGAAGAATAATACAGAACGCTTTAAATACATATTAAACTGGTGATTTGAAAAACAAGCTTTGTCAAATCAAAGTAAATATTATAAAATTTAAACTTAACTTAGTAATTTAGGACGTGGTGATTTTTCTTACATATTATCATTATCCAAGTTTTCAGAACTGGAATCATTATTAAATTAAATAATTATTGGATTAATCGGTGGTGGAACGTGATATTGATTTTTCTTTTCAATAACATGGTTTAAACAGTTTTTCCATAGGTCTGTTTCACCTATTTGGCCAATCACATTTCTAATAGTAACCAAAAGCGATTCACTAATTTGGCGACGTTTTGTCAGTTCACAAATTCTATTTAAAATTTGATTACCTGAAGAGTTATAGTCTGTACATGTATGTCTTTATTTGCAAATTCGGGAGATTCCACTACCACAGATTCTTCAACAAGGCCCACGGCGGCGGCGGGCTTCTCAAGAACCTGAAATTTTAATTGCAAAATAATGCAAGAACGCTTTTACTAAAATTTATTGTCACGGCACTGACTAAATATGTACGTAAATGCTGGAAAAATTGCATTTTAACCTCACTTTTTTAGTTATTTATTTCGTTCGTTATTTATATTTTTGAAATTGGACAGCCCTAGCCGTTTGAAAAAGACGGGTGTCCACAAAGAGAAAAGAGAGACAGAGTATTAATTAAAAAAGTTAAAGTAGTCTAGTCATTTGTACCTAACCTTCAAAATTGCTTAAGCATAATAATGAGTTGGGTAAACCTCCCATTAGTTGCTCCTCAGTATAATCGGGGACTACCTCAGATACATATAATTTCGTATTCGAGTACAAGTTGGACAAAAATTTCTTCCTCCTCGGATGAAGTAGAAGAATTGAGGAACAACTCATCAATTTCAATAAAATTTCTTTTTCAATCCATTTTATTCTGTTTTGACCAACAAAAAGTTTATATACATTATCGAGGATGAATCAAGCTATACTCTCTCCTCAACGAAATTCAATTTGGATATTGTAAAAATTATGTAGTAATTAAGTACCAATTTGGTCCCCTTTTAAAAATTTTTGTACGTAATGAATAACGGAATTATTCGCACTTAAAATGGGGGGGGGGGTGTGGCTTGGCGCTAAGCTTCCCCATGCTTAGGAGACAGATTTAATGAAAGTTGATATGTCATAATTTTGTATGCACTAATTATGTACTCTCAAAGGAGGGTAAACATTTTTGTTTGTTTGTTGTGGGCTGTGTAGCTTGATATCAAGGTACACCCCCCTCTGCTTAGATTCGACCAAAATTGACTATGCCAGAATTTGGTACTAATTATGTACTAATTTCGTACCTTTCTAAAAAATTGCCTACTTTCAAGATAACTTGTTTGTTTATGTGGAGTGTGTAGCCTAGGAAAGAGATTTCAAAAAAGTAATTGTACCATAATTGCTGTTAATTATGTACTAATTTCGTCTCCTTCTAGAAAATTGTCTCCTCTAAAGATAACTTCATTTTTTTTGTTTTTATCTGTGCCTTGATATCAAGCTACACACCCCACATAAACAAAAAAAAAATCAAGTTATCTTGAAAGTAGGCATTTTTTTACAAAGGGACGAAATTAGTACATAATTAGTAATTAGTTAGTGGTCGAATCTCTATCCTAAACAGGATCTTAGGAACTGATGGTTTTTGTAAACTGAAAGTACCCTTCTTTAAAAGTACATAATTTGTACAAAATTATGACATATCAACTTTCATTAAATTACACCCCCCTCTTTTTAAGTGCGAATAACTCCGTTATTCATTAAGTACAAAATTTTTTAAAAGGGGATAAATTAGTACATAATTTTTACAATATCCAAATTGAGTTTCGATGAGGGAGGTGGAATGTAGATTGATTAAGCCCATAATCGAACATCTAAATCTTTTTCAAATCGATATTGGAGTCACGGAAGTAAAAATAGGTGGAATGACAATACCCTCTGAGCACAAAAATGACCGCCTTATTACCATGCTTTTCCGTAATATATTAAAATTTTGTTTTCTTTCAAAGAAAAAGTGGGTTTCAAGTCCCCCTGTAAACATCATCATCATCATAAGCAATCACTCGATACCGAGTATGATTTTCCTCTATTCTGTATCGTCGCTATCTGTTGTGCGTTTTTTGATGGCTATGTAAGCGAATTCTCGAGCCGCACACCCTTCCACAGTCCTGGCACACCCAGTATCCGGCAGCAGCCGGTTGTTGTTGGTCATACATTCTTCCATTTTGTCGCTCCTTTCTACGTTCTCTCTTTTCCGTTTCTAGTCTACGTCGTTGCTCTTCAAAAGTTTGTGCTCCCTCATGGACTGTTCGGCGCCATGTAGCCCTATCGTTTGCCGTGGTGTCGAAGTTGTTTATATCGATGTGACCCTTCATCATATTGCCTTTGAGAACGTCCCTGTACCTTTTTTGTTGACCTTGATTTAACTTTCCTTTTTTCAGTTGTCCATAAAATATCTGCTTTGGGCGAGGTGTTTCAGGCATGCGGATAATGTGACCAGTCCAACGAAGCTGGTGCTTGAAGATCAGGGCTTCTATACTAGTTGTTCTGAATTGATAGAGGATCTGTCTTTAAGCAGCCTTATTCCATCTTTGGATCGTAGGGGATTGATACCTTGTGTAGTGGGACCATATATCATCTTAGTAGCTTGAAAGAAGGCTCTGGTGTTGTTGGACTCAGCTAGATGTTGCATTTCATGTGATTTTGTTGTCCACCATTGGTTTTTTAATCTACGTGTTTGCCTTTGTACTTCTGCTTTGGCTTCTTGATATTGCCTTTTCTTTTCATTAGAGTTAGAGTGGCTTTTCCAAGCATTATGGGCTTTTCTCTTCCTCTCAATAAGGTCTTGAATTTCTTTGTCGTGCTCATCAAACCAGTCTTGATGTTTTCTTTGTGTGTAGCCGACTGTTTCTTCGGAGGCAGATGTTATTGCTGTCTTCAAAATTCTCCAGTGATCTTCAATATTCTCCGGGTATTCTAAAGTACCTAACTTTTGATTCAGAGAAACTTGGAATTTTGTTCTGGTTTGATCATCTTCTTCTACATTGAATCTTCTTTTGATTTGCTTTTTTTGACGGCTACTTCTTGGTGGAATGTGCAAGTTCATTTTGGCTCGTATCAGGCGATGGTCTGTCCAGCAGTCGTCTGCACTCGTTATTGCTCTTGTATGTTTACGTCTTTTTGATCTCTGGAACGTACAATAATGTAATCAATCAGATGCCAGTGTTTTGACCTCGGGTGTTGCCAGGAGGTCTTGAATTTGTCTTTTTGTCGGAAAATTGTATTTGAGATTGTGAGGTCATATTCCGAACATAAGGTTAATAGGCGCAGTCCGTTTGAGTTCATGTTTCCAACTCCTTCCTTGCCAATGACGCCCTTCCATAGGTTTGAATCCATACCAACTCGAGCATTGAAATCACCTAAAATGATAAGTTTATCAGATTTAGGTACAGATGTTATGGCTTCACTAAGTTGAGAATAGAATTCATCTTTTTGGTTTTCATCAGCTGATTATACATAATATATATTTGTCTGCTTTTTTATTAGCCGGTCACTTGTTTGAACCAAACCAAAAGTTTCTAGGATGTTACTGCGTTGTTTTTTTAGTCAAAATAAAATGTTTTCCGCTTTTTTGCGTGTTTTGCATAAAAATATAGTGTTTTGATTTGTTCAGTGCTGTTATACCACCGGAATGACTAGTTTTTTGCCTTTCATAAGTGCTGTTCGATAACCCTTTTTATTATTAGCCTCAGAGTTAGGGGAATTTTCTCAATACCAAGTGATGTAGGCTCACAAATGTCAGATACTTGTAGCGGTCTTTATAGGCTCTTATCATTCCACCTATTTTTACTTCCGTCATGTCATTGGAGTACGCGAGAGTGGTTTTAGAGCAATAAACCAAAACACTATTTAGTGAAGGGGCATGTGAAAGTCTGTGGGTTTTGAATGAACGAGATTAAGTCACATAATCAAGTGTTACTGGGTGTTTTGTTCGAATTCATGTAGAGGGGGTTGATATAACTTCATCTTTCAAGATGGCGCCAAAAATCATCAAAAGTACAACTTTTGCAACCGGGGCATGATTATACTCGTTTACATATAATTCGACGACGAGGATTTAAAACAAAATTACTTTCAAGGTCATTCGAGCTTAAATCACCTTGAAAATCGCAAAAAACAAGATTTTTGCCATTTTCTCTACTAAAAATCCTAATAATTTGATTACCTGAAGAGTTTCCATATAATTCGACGATGAACATTCCAAAAAATTTATTTTCAAGGTCATTCGAGCTTAAATCACCTTGAAAATCGCAAAAAAACAAGATTTTTGCCATTTTCTCTACAAAAAATCTTAATAACTCGAAGTTTTGTCAGACTAACTTCAAATGTACCTCAAACTATTAAGTATATATGCTAAATTCAATCCTTGGAGTTTCATGCAGTTTGAAGCCTCATGACCTTGAAAAATACCTCCAAATATAACATACTAAAGGACGCTATTCATTAACTGTTAAAGCGAAGAGGACCAAGTTTCGTAAGAAAAATAAGATGGTCAAGTCCAACAATATTGGTAAGAAAACGTTTGGTTCAGCTATGACGCGTTTCAATATGGCGGATGATATATCAAAATGGCGACCTATTACCACATTTTATTCTGTACAATTTCGTAAAAAAGCAAAAATTACAAGGTGGCCACTAATTCTTGTTGACTTATCGCCGCTTACTATGAAAAAAAGTTTAGTTGATGCATGACCTTGATTGACCTTGAAAATTCCATGTACAAGTGAAAGACCAGTTTTTTGTACATTACTTAAAACTTTATTTTAAACATCCCTACTATTTTTTTTTTGATCTGGCATCCAAGATGTTTATGTTATATCCCGGTAAAAATGACCTATATGCCTGTCGTTTTTATTAAGTTTAGGAACTTTCTACACGGATACGAACAAAACACTCGGTGGCACATGAATGTGTGACTAAATAGCTGGTAAAACCTCATCCTTCACTTTTATTATGAATGTTAATAAACAAATATAGTCATGCTCTACTGGCATAATTGACCGCCATTTTGGAAAATAGCATCTAAAACACCTGATCCAGTATATGGTAATGTATATCTAACTTCTACTAACTCCCTTACATACGTAATTTAAATGACTTTGTTGGCTAGACAAGTGAGTAGAACATAAAATTCACAGTTCCGAAACTTAATAAAATCGAGAGGCATAGCATAAACACCTTGGATACCAGATCAAAAAAAATCATAGGGAGATTTAAAATGATGTGTCTAGAAAAACACTACAAAAACCTGGGTTTTCACTTCTACATCTACATCACTTTTTTTTACGAATTTGGATAAAATAAAATGTGGTTGTAGGTCGCCATTTTGATATATCAGCGGTCATATTGAAGCGCATCATAGCTGAACCAAATTTTTTTAACAGTGTTACTGGCATTGACCTTCTTATCTTTCTTACCAAATTTGGTCCTCTTCACTTTAATAGTTGATTAATAGCTCCCTTTAGTATGTTATTTTTGCAATATGTTAATTTTACTGGAGTATTTTTAAGCCTAATAGTTCGTCGTCGCATTATTAAGATTTTTTCAAAAGAAAATGGCAAAAATCTTATTTTTTGCGAATTTCAAGGTCATTTAAGGTCAGATGACCTTAAAAGTTAATTTTTTATAATGCTCGTTGTCGAATTATATGGAATCGAGTATAACTATGCTCCGGTTGCTAAAGTTGTATTTTTTATGATTTTTGTCCTCCATCTTAAAAGATGACGTCACGGATGCAAACAAAATACCCAGTAGCACTTGATTATGTGACTAAAGAGCTATCAATCCCACATAGTCACAAAACTCTTTCATTCAAAACCCCAAGGGATAGAAATTATCGGCATATACCCCTACACTAATTAGAAAAAGAATCATTAAATATAATTTTTCTTGTTTACATTACTAGCCTTTCAGAGATAATTTTGCCATTTTATTTAAAAACCGTTATAGAAAAGGGTAACAAACTAGGTATTATGGTAATTAGAAAAAAAGCCCCAAAAGTAATATCGCTCTTGACTGGCGGCACGACCAGCATCCAAAAGATACTTTGTAAACGATCGAAGTATGTGATATTTTACTTAGTCCGCTCCTGTTGAAGACTCAAGCTTTTGGGACACAAAAGAGTAGTTGGTGTAGTAGTAGTGGCAAAAATAGTGCTTTTTTACAAGCGTTCGTTTAAATAACGAGCGCAGCAAGGTATTTAAAAACGCGAATAAAAAAAGCACAGTTTAGCCGCGAATTGTTAACACTATTTTTTTTAATACCTTTATCAAAAATTCCAAGAAAAACAGGAAAATACTTTTAAAAATCTCGAACGAAGAGCTCTTCTCCCAACGCACCATGTTTACACTATAAATCAAGGCGGCTGGTAAATGATATAACAATAGTTTCCATCACGGGTGCAAAAAAAGATTTATGTCCGTTTTTACCGAAAATTAAGGAGAAATAGCAGAAAATAGTAATATTGAAAAAATCTAATCTAATAATTCTTGCCTAAAAATTAAGCAATTTCCGCTAGTTTTCACCAAGTATTTACGAAAAAATCATTTAAAAACATCGTGAAAATATCCAACTGTCAAAGATTAAAATTTCACAACAATGAACATCACCGAGTAAAAAGGTACATCGCTATGGAAACCATTGTTACTTCATTTACCAGCCGCATTGATTTATAGTGTAAAGATGGTGTGTTGCGAGAAGTGCTCTTTGTTCGAGATTTGTAGAAGCATTTTCCCGTTTTTCCTGAATGTTTTGGACAAGGTATTAAAAAAATAGTGTTAACAACTCGCGGCTAAACTGTGCTTTTTTTTACTTGCGTTTTTATACCTCGCTGCGCTCGTTATTTAAACCAAAGCTTTAAAAAAGCACTATTTTAGCCACTAGTTGTGAATACTAGTATTTTAGTAAATACTGACGGAAATAGAATAAATAGATTTTTTCAATATCACTATTTTCCGCTATTTCTCTTTAATTTTGGTTAAAAATCCAACAGAAATCTTTTTTTGCACCCGTGCTTTAGTTATCTGCAGACAGTTACTAAAATCATGTTTTTGATGAAGGTATAAAAAAACAATTTTTAAAGCGATTTTAATTAAATTTCGGTACATTCTAAAAAGTGGATCCATCAATATTAATCTGCAGGAAGAAGTAATGCTCCCATAATGGTGTAAAAATTAATTGATTTTCCCACCCTTTAAAAAAACGGCATAAACTTTTATTTTGAATTTATAAAAAAAAAGAGGGAAGAAAAATAATTGGGACTTAGGCTTTCGGGGGTTCAGCAAAATTAATAAACTGATTTAATTATTAGATGGGCGTGGCCTTGAGATATTGCTCAAAGTTATTTTTACCTTTTGCAGCTTGGGTAAAAATATGTAAAGCCCCTTCAAATATTAGACACTTAAAGTTGGCAAGCTAATAGACACACAGTTAATTTTCAGTTTTATCAGGAGTCGTATCCTTATCCTATCGAGTCGACCAATCAAGCAGGAGCACTTTTAAAATCATGGCGAATGCGTGACAGCTCCAGCTGATTAAATGCACGAAAATCTCGTTAGGTACGATAAGGGAGTCACGCATTCGCCATTAGTTTAAAAGTACACCTGCTCGAAACGTCAACTCGACAGAGATAAGAATACGAATGCCGATAGCACCGAAATATAACTTTAAGTGTCTATTTTTGATTTCTTGTTGTTTATGAAAGCGTTCTGAAAAAAAGAGTTAAAGTTGTGCTTACAACGTACGGCGTAACCAAACCAATTCTTGTTCAGTCTTTGATGCACAGTTTTACCTCATGCCAATCACTTCTATTTCTTTCCTTGTCGAAAAAAGTGAGAGGGGAATAGATTGGAAAATACAAGCAGTGAAACTGTGAATCAGGCATTTATGAAAACCACACTAGCTGCGTACGAATACTGCAAGGGTGATCGTAGAGATAGGTCGTAGAGCATGCGCACTGAAATTAAGATTAAGCTCTCTCTATTTGTGCAACTTTAAGTGTCATTATTACCCAAGCGGCGTGCTGTAAATCAGTTGGGATAATGTTTTCGCAGCAAAAAATATAACAATAATGCTTTTGCTGTCTTCTGCCACAACGTTTTGAAAACGTTATGAAAATGTTGTCACAGCTATTTTGAGGAATGTTTTTTGCTTGTGACAAAGTCTACCGCTGCTGAAAATACAGCATTTTTACACATAAAAGCAATGTTGTTTAAAATTTAACTTCCCTGCCAAAAAAATGTACTTAAAAATTGCAATTAAATCAAAATTGTCCGCCAACAGATTGAAGATGGAAGACAACTAAAATAAATATTACCACTGTTTAATGAACTTTCAATCAAAAATACGCATTTTATGGACTTCCCAAGAGTCAAATCTTTGTGCGAAGGCCCGTTTGATGATGAAACCTGTCAACTTCATGCGCTTCAAAAATTTGATATTATAAGAGTTTTTTTAATTATAAATTTTTTATTTTTTAAAATTTTAATTCAGAATTAAAGGATCATGTCAGTCATCATGTCTGGCATATTTAGGTAATTTTGAAAGATTTTCAGACTTAGATTTGAGCATTTTTATGTAAAAAAGATTGTTTTTTCAGAATTTTTTGAGAGGTTATATTTTGCCATAGTATATAAAACATGGCTGCTCGCCCGCGCGTTCAACCAAGCATCTTTGCATAAATCTAAAACAAAAGCAAATCTTGGCGTTATTGCTGTGGGCTCACGGTCCCAGCCTGGCGCTAGAGGGCGCTTATTCTCAAATGCTAAATAGCATTGAAAGCAGCTGCATTTTAAAAAAAATTGCACTAGGATACAACAAATAACTGTATTTTAAGAAAAAAAAGTTGAAGTTTGAAACTATTTTGTTAGTTAAGTTTTAGCATATTTTTAGGTATAACTTTTACCTTTAAAAGTTGATTCGCCAGATGATATACAACTATATTAGTTATTTTGAATGTAAATTTAGTAGTCAAAAAATTTTAACAGCCAAAATGATAGATTAAATGAAGCTAGTTATTTTAAAGCAAAAAGAGAGCTGTACTAACTGCAGCATTGACTTGGCTTTAAAGTCTATATTGTCGAAGCTGTGTCACTTGGGTATAGTTTGGATTTACTTATCTTAGGGCAAGTAGGTATACAACACTGAATTAAACAGCCTCCGTAACACTATCGGAGAGCGAATCGAATTGACAATATTTTGGGACGCCATGCTGGTTTGGGTAACAGTGTTATCAACCTTACTAACCAAATTTTACTAACCATTTACTAGCTTGGGAATACAAACATACTTAAAGAGTTGAATTTCGTTGACAACCTGCAATAATCTAGTAGGCAACACTGTTACGCCAAGCATGGCCGCACAGAATAAGGAAATTTTGACAACTTTGACAACCGTTATGGTAGTGATTAATAACCACTACCACGACCACAAGTTTTTGGAACACATTAAAAACTGTCACTTGTAAAACAATTTAGAGGTGAGAAAATACACAAAATTGGGCTTTATTTTACAAAATAAGTGTTATATATTGCGGAATCTGGTAATATTTTATTATTTTGAAAATTAATTGCGTCCAATTTCTCTAAAGTTAACGCAAAAAATTGAATGACGTTTAGCCAGTGCGCAGACGCCACATTACTACAACCACTACGAAGTGTCAAATAAGAGTTCTAAAATCTCTCTAATATCATCATTTGACAGGGTTGTCCATTCAACTAAAACGGTGTTGCCGCGTTAACGATCGACAGTGTAAAAATAGAATAAATGACGGACAGCCTACTAGGGCGCATTTATCTAACAACGTAATGGATAATGCACATCTTTAATTCATAAATAAACATCAAAAAAACTTTTAAAGAACAAGCTTTTATTAAATGCACTGAAATGTAGAAATTAATTTTTTATCTTTCTTATATCATAATAAAAACAATAAACGCAAATTAAAAATTTTAACTTTAGGTATCGTATATCCGTTACATCGACAATTTACCTAGTAGTAGTAGTAACTAGGGGGCGGCCCAAGACCTGGCAAGTAGGCCTAATCGGTCCCTTTTTACCTTACCCCAGCCCAGCCCCCTAATTCACCACCTGTACCGCTTGTATGGTAGTGACCTCTCCGGGCCTTCCTGTTCTCTTCACGAAGTCCAGTACTTTGGCCCACTTGAGGGCTCGTAGGTTCTCTGCATCCCGGTACGGTTGTTCGAGTACCTGATGCCTCATCCTTAGGCATGCATCGCACTCTGCAACGAGGCATGACAGATAGATTCATTCCCAATTCCGATGCGAGTCAGATGCTGACTGAGTCGGTTGTGGCCGGTCAGTATCTCTGTCAGTAGTCCAATATCTAATTGTGTCCTTCCCAGGAGCCATTTGAGTCTTACCGCGTCCGGTCCGTCGATGAATTCTTTGGACTGTCTGCATCCTGTTTCGTTCTCCCAGGAGTCTGCCAGTGCCTCGTTAGCCCATTTTATGAGTCGACTTTGCAGCTGTCTCCTTGTTATAACTAAGAGTGGTTCTGGCTCCACGTATTGAGTGCTGGCCCCACGTATTGAGTGCTGGCCCGATCCGAGCGAGTTCATCCGCCTTTTCGTTGCCCGACACTCCCGTGTGTCCCGGTAACCACATCACTGTAACTCTCTTGTCTTGACTCAAGGCTTCCAGTGCTTCTACGCACTCTTCTACCAGAGTATTGGCAATTTTTGGCGCACTGAGTGCCTTTAGGGCCACTTGGCTGTCGGAGCATATGTACACATGCTCCTCCGGACCATTGCGAACCTCTTCAAGTGTTGCCGCCATTATAATGGCGTATACCTCGTCTTGGAAGACCGTAGCTTGCTCTCCGAGCCGGTAGCTCATCCGAACTTCTCGGTCTTGCATGTAGACCCCCGCCCCTGTTGTCTGCCTCTCCGATAGCTTGGAGCCATCGGTGTAGCATATCATAGCACAAACTAAATCTTGGAAGGAAGTGTACCTAATAATACCATACTATTGTATTGTCGCCGAAACTATAAACGCATACCAAATTTGAACACACACCCTTAATTTTTAGATTTGTACCCTTAATCGTCCATTTTGATTCCGCCATATTCAAATTTTCAAATCTGATCAAAACTTTATAATCCCCCTCCTTAAAAACCCCTGTATGCCAATTTTGACTGAAATCGAACAAGCCAAATTTTTCCCCCTCTACTTTCCTCGTTAGAGGGAGGTGGGTACCTGAGAATACCATATTATTGTATTTTCACCGGAACTATAAACGCATACCAAATTTGAACACAATCGAATGTGAATAAGTCAGTTAAAATTGGTTAGCAAAACATGACCGAAAATCGTCCATCTTGAATCCGCCATATTGAATTTTCAAAATCTGATGAAAAATTCGTATTCCCTATCCCTAAAAGCCACCGTATACCAATTTTGGTTGAAATCGGACAAACTTAGGTGTTTTCCCCCCTCTACTCCCCTCGTAGGTGGGAGGGGTGCCTAATAATGACATATTATTGTATTGTCACGGGAACTATAAATACGTGCCAAATTTTGAGGCAATCGGATGTGTATAAGTTAGTTAAAATTGGTTAGCAAACGATGACCAAAAATCGTCCATCTTGAATCCGCCATATTGAATTTTCAAAATCTCCATCCCCAAGTGCTCCAACAAACCAAATTTCAACGAAATCGGGCGTACTTCAACTGTACCCCTCTCCACCCTTTCGAGTAGGGGGGAGCTGTCAATTTCATCACACTATATTCTTGTGTTGTCACAGCAACTATATAAGCATGCCAAATTCGAAGACGATCGGATTCCACCCGAACAACATACCATAGATACATTGCAAGTTAAATAAAAGCTTATAAAATCCTTTTTTTTAATACCTTCATCAAAAACATGATTTTAGTAACTGTCTGCAGATAACTAAAGCATGACTTTTTTGGTTACCGAGGCAAAAAAACTTTTTTTTTGATCACGGTTGCAAAAAAATATTTCTGTACGATTTTTACTCAAAGTTAAAGAGAAATCGCGGAAAATAGTAATATTGAAAAAATCTTATTATTCTTGCCTAAGAATTAAGCCATTTCCGCTAGTTTTCACCAAGCGTTTACGAAAAAATCATTTAAAAATTTCGTCAAAATTTCAAATTGTCAAAGATTAAAATGTCGCAACAATGAACGTCACCGACTAAAAAGACACATCGCTATGGAAACGATTGTTATTTCATTTCCCAGCCGCCTTCATTTATAGTGAAAAGATGGTGGTGTGTTGCTAGAAATTCTCTTCGTTCGAGATTTTTAAAAGTATTTTCCTGTTTTTCTTGGATTTTTTAATAAAGGTATTAAAAAAAATAGTGTTAACAACTCGCGGCTAACCTGTACTTTTTTTACTCGCGTTTTTAAATAACTCGCTGCTCTCGTTATTTAAACCAATGCTTGCAAAAAAAGCACTATTTTAGCCACTAGTTGTTAAAACTACTATTCTATCTCTGTTCGATTTGGTAAAAAACAAGACAAACTTATGCTTAAATAAATGCACGTGGGTATTTTAAAAATCGGGCGTTGCCCTTACCAAAAAAAAATTAAAATTTATACCGTACACACCCCAAACAAAAAAAAGGTGTTTTTTTTTTCTTTATAGAAAACTTATTGGAAAAATCGGCGTCAAACGCGAAAAAATTTAATGAACATTTTTTAAATATCGACGCTTGATGCTTGTCGATATTTTTTATGAAGTAAAAGTGTAAATGAAAAAATGAATTGGCAGACATAAAAAACATTATAAGAAAGAAAATATCAAAAAGTTGTAAAAGCTCGACAATCAACAATTTGGCAATCTTTTAAATGCAGTGGCGTAGTTAAATGACGTACTCTAGATAAGCATCATTTAAACTGTAAGCTGCAGCTTCCACACAGCTACCCAAGTAACATTTATTTTTTTATAATGGCCATCAATACCGTCTGGCAACTACTTAATAAAACAAAAAGTTGTAATAGGTTCTCTTTAAAACCTTTTCAGGACTCTTATAAACCCCTTATACGTCTTAAGTGTCAGTTTTTATAATAAATGGATACATTAATACTTTCATATGAGTTTTAGTTTTAAAAAATATCTTTAAAAACATTCTCTAATTCTTTATAAAATCTCAAGCCAACTACAAGTAGTTTTCAGATGGTTGTCAGAGGGTTTTATCGCGTCCAATTTGACCCCGCCCCTTATTGATTTAACCATATAATATATATGGTATTTGCTTTCCTTCTTTAAAGTTACAATGCATGCATTTTTTTATAATTTCATCTTTGTCTAAATGCAAGTAAAATGTTTACAGAAATGACGAAAATTTGATGGATAATAATTTCGAAAAATATTTATAGGTTATATTATTATAATATTTTATTGATGTTTATAGCGATTCTCTACGAGAAATCCTATAAGCCACGTCGTCATTATCGTGTAGAATTCATTTCTGCTTTCTAAAAACATGCGCGATTGAAAAAAACCGTAATTTAAAGAATTTTTAAACAAATTTTTGGAGAAAAAAGTAAAGTTAGTTCCTGTAATTGAAAAAATAACAAAATGCAGGTCGAACGATTAATAAAACAATTATTATTACATAACTTATTATACTGTTTGGAATTTAAAGTCAAAAATACAAAATTTTGGAATTATGAAACAGTTTACGAAAATGGCTGCCAGAATCCCAAGAAGTTGTAATTACCATTATACTGGTCTCCCTCGATAGTGATTAATTATTTGGTAAACTGTAGTCCTACTGGCCACTTGTCAGTGCGCGTGGATTATTTCGCCAGAAAAATTTGTTTTTTTAAAATAAAATCCATAAAATGTATGGCTTTAAAATCGTGCACCCGCGCGAACAACATAAAAATATTCAGGCCCCTTATGTATTGGGCACTTGGCCCTTTGCGCGTCTGCTGCATGGCTAATTTACCTAGTCACATGATTTTGGCTTTCCCTAAGCAAAGATTTTATATCAAAATTATTAAAAAGGTTTTGGTTACTACCTAACAACTTAAAAAACTCTTACACATGAAAAGCTTAGGGTAAATCTTCAGAAAGTTTTCCTTGTTATCTTATAAAAGCTTGTGCAGCTATGGACACCAACAGTTTTGTAGTGATTATCTTTAAAAAGTTTTTATTTCTATCTTATAAAAATTAAATGAATTTAAACCGAAAGTTTTATAAGAAGAGTTTTTAAAATGTTTTGCTAACTATTTTATAAAACTTGAACCACTTTAAGCTAAAAGTTTTATTAAAATAGTTTTTAAAAGGTTTTGATTACGATCTTATAAAACTTGTCAACTTTACACTAAGAGTTTTATAAGAAATGTCGTCAGAAGGTTTTGATTGCTAAATTATAAAACCCAAAAACCAAAAGTTTTATAGGGAGGCTTTTTAAACTGTTTTGTTTGCTTAAGACAAAAGTTTTATAAATATAGTAATAAGAATATTCTGATTGCTAATTTTGGAAGAATAATGCTCGTCTGGTTTTTCCATTACCTTAATAAACATTAACATGTTTAAGTTTTCTTATAAATATTGTTATAAATATTCACGACCCCTATAAACCCCTTATAAAAAAGTTCAAAAATAATAAATCTATGTAGCAACCTAAAATGTTACTTGTGTACAATACAGTATATCGTCGAGCTGCGGTTCGGAATTTAGCTTAAAATCGTATTACTTCAAATTGGCTCAGTATTCTTAAAGTAATTTAAGTCAGCCAAAGCTTAGCCCTACTTAGCTACACCGTACAGCTGCATCGTGAGGCTGCGGTCCGCTACAACACCGTAACAAAACTTAGCTTAAGTTAAAACCGTCGCTTTAAATTCACCCCTTAATGGACCGTACTGTTTAAGCATTTTGAGTCAGCTACAGAGCACACAGCTACACGGCTTCCCAGAGAGGCTATGTGGTTGTGAATAGCTGAAAACGCTAATTTGACTTGTAAATAGTTTGTGAGAGACGCCGATCGACTGCAGCAGCAGGTTCTTTGTTTGATTAAGGCGGAGCATATATGGCTCGTATTTTTTAGAGAGCTGCCTACTTTGAGTTAGCTTATAGAATAGAATTTAATAGAATACCATTTATTTAATGTTATAACAATGTTTACATTGTATACCCGGTTAATAATAATAATAAATGAGTTTATTTATCAACAAGAGAAATAATATACACTAGGTAGTAAAATAAAGGTATACAATAAGATAAATAAGCAATTAGCACTGAAGTAATAAAATTACTTGTTAGTGCTTAGTTCAAACAATATAGGTATTTCAAGTCATATCCTGGAGAAGAGTCCTTCGAGAGTTTAGAGTCAATTCGGAGTATAATATTGTCACAATCGAGAGTATGGTCACAAAATAATTAAACTAGTAATAATCACATTAATTAGCTAAGCCAATAAATTGATTTCAAATACAGAATTTATACATTTTTTTCTTTTTTTTGATCACAACCTGGTGGATTTCTAACTCATTAGTTTCCAACCACCATTTCTTTATTTGTTTTTTAAAATTTTTATTTAAAAAATCTCTTAGTTTTCTCGGTCAGTAGTTAAAAAACTTTGTAGCTAAGTACTTCAATTTCTTTCCTGCTAGTTGGAACCACTGCGAAATCATTTTGTTGCTTTTTTGTGTTATGTTGGTGTATGATAGTATTCAAAGAATTTTTGTTTCTATTTATACACATAAGAAGAGAGTAAAAGTAGAGCTGCCCAGGATCCAAAGCTTTGGATCCCTTATAGAGTAGATCTGTGGGGTATGTTCGATTTCTACCAAAAATAACTTTTAGCACCCATTTTCGAATTACTTCTATAACCCTCAAGTAACACAAATCTCGAACGAAGAGTACTTCTCGCAACACACCATCTTATAAATCAAGGCAGCTGATAAATGAAATAACAATGGTTTCCATAGCGATGTGCCTTTTTACTCGGTGACGTTCATTGTTGCGACATTTTAATCTTTAACAGTTTGATATTTTGACATGTACTCAAGGCACCCAAGCGTATTTTTCTGTTGGAGCGTTCTTTCATAAATAATTAATTAATTAATCTGCTTTAAAACGCAATTAAATAAAAGCGATAAATTTAGGTTCTTTGCTTTCTCGGAATTAAGAAGTTATAAATTTTGGTGTGGGATGGAAAACCACAGTAAACTAATTTTATTTTGAAAATTAAAAACAAAAACTAATAAAATATCTTAAACGTCAAATAACCGGACCGTCAAAGTAAAACCTGTACCAAAAAGGCTATTTTGAACTCTCAAATAGTGTTAAAGTTATCGTTGTCGGTAATGTTATCGGGATGTAAATTGGCACGACCAAAAACTATCTCTTGTATACAAAAAGAACGGATAAATACCAGACGACATACGTACTGCCAGATTATTCAGCAAAAGCAAGACTTGGAAATTAGCTACGGGAATTCTAGAATTTCTGGCAAAAAACCCTTTGTTAATTTTTAAAAACTTACAAAAATAAAAAAAGATTCTATTTGATTTACGAGAACCTGTAAAAAATATAGGGTGTGGACAAAAGTTTGAGATCGTTATCTCTTCGTTTATGTAGAACCTGGGCATATATAAAATCATATACAGGGTTCCTAAGATTTTTCCTTAGGGATAGGATTTCAATAAATCAAACAGAAATGGCATAGAAAGTTCTGCGCGCACAAAAAAAAACAGGTATATTGAGCAATGGTGCCAGTTTGTTATTATCTCCGGACTGCTTTCATGAGAAAAAATTGTCGCCACTCTTTCATTGTGAGCATAAATCATAGTTGCAATAATAACCGTTGACAAGATGTCTGCAAATTCCGCTAGATGGCGGCCACACATCTAATCTAATTAAAAATTAGATGTTTTCAGGTCCAAACCACAGCTTTTTCTTGCTTAAAGGACGCGGCAGGGTCCATTATTTACAATACTGAGCGATAAACTCGTGATTCTGTTCTACTAGTGACATCTATCCGGAAACGGCCAAACCATGCAGCTAGCACTAGCAGCCAAAGAAATCAATAAACGGCGCTATTTTGCCTGCAGAGCTATTATTG
Organism: Oxystoma pomonae; assembly: GCA_963921995.1. Lineage (NCBI taxonomy): Eukaryota > Metazoa > Arthropoda > Insecta > Coleoptera > Brentidae > Oxystoma > Oxystoma pomonae. The sequence goes on along the minus strand of OY998170.1, from coordinate 14,299,929 downwards.
ATTTTAAATAAAGCTGGCCCTACACTACATTTGATATTTTCGATGACATGATCTCGAAACATGTAGCGAACCAATTCTTCAAAACTAGCGGGAGGGTAAAAGCAAAAAATAAGGGGCTGCCAATATTTGTAACACCCAAAAAGGGGGTGAAAAGATTTATTTTGCTCTGTTTCTCTACAAAAAACGTTTTTTTTACGAAAAACTTGAGCTCTGCCACTTTTTTTATTTTTTTCTTCAACTTTCTCGAAATTTTCGTCATACCGTAGAAAAAAATTATTTCCCCCATGGTCATACTCTACTTTTATTCGAAAAAAATTACGTAACTTCGGGAACGCAAAGAAATAGGTCTAAAGAGTCTAATTTTTAAGAAAAAATATCAATTTTCTCGCCCTCCTCCACTGGGACTATAGGGGCCGTGCACAAATTACGTAATGGTCATAGGGGGAGGGGGGTTACAAAACGTTACGTAGGGGGGAGGGGGGTTTTCGACAGCGTTTGCATTTGTGTGAAACTAAGAAAATTTGGAATGAAAATAAGTGAAAAGTTTTTTTTTTTTGGGGGGGGGGGTAGTGGTCTTGAAATCGTTACGTAATATTAGGGGAGTGGCGTGCCAAACCGTTACAAAACATTACATAGGGAGGGGGTCAAAAATTGGTAAAATCACCGTTACGTAATTTTGTGCACGGCTCCACATCTGACTGTTCCTCCTTTTTGATTTCGAATCAAAGTGCAAAACCCGGGTTGGACGTTCGAAGGCGTTAACCCGTCCTATTTGCTTGATAAAGTTTCTACGGAAATATCTCAGTTGATTTCTCCGGCAGTGTATGAACGCTTTAGGTTAGGCATTTGTATGTATCTCAGTCCTCAGCCTGTAAACAGTGCGTAAGGACAATGGTTACAAAATGAAAAGCCGAAAAATATTTTTTTTTACGATATCTTTCATCAGTTTGGTATTAAAGTCGAGCAAAAACAATTTTTATTCCAGTCCTAAAGGTATGAAAATGGAAAACATTAGAAAACAACAACCTGGAATGGATTTACTACGTGTAAGATGTAGTGACAACATCGCCCTATGCCCATCCTTTTCTGCCTAATGTGCTTTTCCGTTTGTCTGCGTCTTATACACGGCTGCTTGGCCCCCTAAGGATTTGCTTAGGAACCCTGTATATACAAAACTGAAATAAATTTTTATTAAATTTTAAAGAACAAGCTTTTATAAAATGCATTTAAAAGTACAAAATCATTTTTATCTTTCTTATACCATAATAACAGCGATGGGCGCAAATAAAAATTTGAACTTTAGGTATCGTATATCGGTCACATCGACGATTCACCCAAGAAACAGTTGTATTACTCTATAACCTAAGCAATTTTCAAAGGCTTGGCAAGCACGGCAATCTCACCCGTTTTTAGCTTCTTTAGATGATGGATATCATTCGAATAAAAGAAGAATTTAGTTCTTCTAAAGAAAGAATTTAGTTCAAAAAAAACTAAATCTTTTTCCCCCTCCACTTCCCTCGTTAGATGGAGGTGGGTACCTGAGAATACCATATTATTGTATTTTCTCCGGAACTATAAACGCATACCAAATTTGAACACTATCGGATGTGAGGAAGTCAGTTAAAATTGGTTAGCAAAAGATGACCAAAAATCGTTCATCTTGAATCCGCCATATTGAATTTTCAAAATCTGATTACAAATTTCATATCTCATTACCACTTTCAGGGCGTGTGCAGTTTATAAGTATATGGTCAAGACCAACTTAAACTGTTTAGAGGCGGATTTGGGCTGGCGAGCAAGCAAGCAAGCCAGCAATTCGGAAAAGTTCGTCTTATGGAAACACAAACAACCGTTTATGCTCGAAAATGTCAAATGTCAAGCAGAAGTGCAATTCCCCATGTACAACTGTCCATTTCCTGCTTGGTTAAATAAGTAGTAGTATTAGTAGTAGTATAGGGACGGCCCGTAGGCCTGGCAATTAGGCTTCTTCATGGGCCCTTTCTGCTATACCCCGTTCCTTACCCCTATGGCCCTACTTCCGCTGCAACTCTCTCCGGCCGTCCTTGTCTTCTTTACGAAGTTCAGTATGTCGGCCCATTTGAGCGAGTGCAGCTCTTCTTCCTCTAACGTGGGAAATTCCCACTTCAGCTTCCTTGATCTGGCATATGCATCGCACTCTGCTATCAAGTGCTGCGCCGATTCCTCTTCGAGCCCGCAAGCGGGACACACGGGACATTATTTACGTCAGATATTTGTTCAACCGATTGTGCCCAGCCAGCATCCCTGTCAGCAGTCCAATGTCCTTTCGGGTCTTGTCTAAGAGCTATTTAGTTCTGGCTACATTCGGACCATCCACGAATAGCTTGAACTGTCTGCACTTCGACTCTTGCCTCCAGGACGTATTCAATTCATTGTTCGCTCATTTGTTGAGCTCACTCTGTACCTGTTTCCTTGTTATTCCCAGAAGAGGTTCCGGTTCAATGTACTGGGTTTCGGCAAGTTCGTCCGCTTTCTCATTCCCTGGTATTCCCTGTACATGCGTCTTAATAAAGCACGACGTGTCGTAGCCGTCTGCACCTTCCTTACGCATCGTTAAAGACTTGTGCTTACAACATACAACGTAACCAAACCAACTCTTGTTCAGTGCTTGATGGACAGTTTTACTTCGTGATGCTCACTTTAATTTCTTTCCTTGTCGAAAAGAGTGAGAGGGCAATAGAATGAAAAATAGAAAGAGTGAAACTGTGGATCAGGCATTTGTGAAAACCCAAAGATAACAAAATGGTTAGGCTAGCTGCGGAGGAATTCTGCAAGGGTGGTCGTAGAGATAGGTGAGACGTAGTCGCTGTTGTACGACGTATCCGTTCTGAGCATGCGCACTGAGATACGATTTCGATTGAGCGGTCTCTATTTGTGCAACTTTAAGGGTGGGATTTACTAAAAAGGTTTAGTCTATTTTAGAACGGTCCTAAGTTTAAGTGAAAATTTTGATAAATTTGTTTATTGAATAATCATCTTAACATAATCTTATGTTAGATTTAAGAGGAAATTTTCAATTTAGAAGAAAAGAAAATTAAAAAATTTAAACCCACTAGGGGTTTAAATAGTAAACACTCTGTAGAATAAATTAACATTGGGACTATATATCACTCCAATTACAACTTACCCTTGTTAATTAATTTTTGCAATTAATACTTGATGTCACACAACGATTTACATGAGTAATGATAACATAAGGAGCCGATGAATTTTCTATTTATTTAAAAGGTGTTCTTATTTGTGAAATGTATTAAAAATCTTAAATGCAAGTTTTTTTTACATTTCTGTCACTGTCGAAATGTCAGTTTAAAAATATTAGCGCTGCGTTCAATCACAAACAGCGAGTTCGGATCTTTTACCTCTGCTTGCACCTTGGCTCGCACCATCCTCTACTGATAAAATCTACAGCTTTAAAAATGAGTGGGCTATGTAAGAAAAGTTTTTTTGACTGAGCTTTTAGATAACCTCAATGTTTTACTTTCAGTTTGTAAATAAATTAATATAGTTGTTTTAGGTTTTTTGTTTGGTATATTTTTCGTGCATAATCAGTGACCTTCACTTATGTTTGTTTTGCCTCGTAGTGCCCTCATAAATATATTTTTTGTGCTGAAAACGGGTTCCAAATATGGCGTTTTTCTCCACAAAATAGGAGGTGTTTTATTGGGTAATGAACAACTTGGGATATTAAATATGGTAAATTAATTCTTATAGAAACGGTTACTTAGGGAAATTATAAACGAACTTATTACCAAATGCCACAAAACAATCCTTAATAGGGCTATAAATTTAAACCATGTGCCAAATTTTTGGCGTATTCTCCATTTGCCATTTTGAAACCTGTCAAAAAAAATTAGTTTTAAGGCATTTTCTTCTAAAATATGGTTTATTCTTTAAAAAAAAGCAGTTTTTCAGTGGTATTTTGCAATAACAATACAAAATAATCAATAACTTTGTATCTTTTCTGTATGGGTAAGTGTTTTTTGAAAATTGGTTTTAAAATTTAGTACTCCACACAGGTGTAAAGACCTATGGGGGGTACTATTTTAGATCTTAGTAAATCTCACTATAAGTGTCTTTTCTTTCGAGATTAATCTGCTGCTTGGTACATACAAATAAAGATTTTTTAAGAGAAATGCGATGAGTCGTGTTTATTTGGCTTTCGCGGCTGCGAAAATAATTCTTTCCATCAAATTTTCTATCAAAGCAAAAATAAACGTCGGTTAAGCTGCGGGGACCATCTTAAGGAGCACAAATATTTTCAATGCTACATTTCGTAGCCTTTTTGTAGCTATTTCGTTACGGTTAAATTAATTTTGTAGCCGTTTTCAAGAAAACGCGACTCCCCTAGCTTATAACTGTTAAGCTGAGGGGCCACCCCATAACTTCAGTTCTGCTAAAGCTAGAAAGTTCAAATAAACACCACATTTTGTAACTTGGCTTGTTCGAGCGAATCACATAATAAAAGGTTTCATAATATTTTTCAATATTTTTTTTGGATGGATGGAGCACAGTTTGGGCTCTCGTCTGACGTATTAAAACATTTTGTAGCTGTTGCCGTTTACGAGATGTTTTTGTTTTATTTTATTGGGCAAAATATATAGGCCAAATGTATTATGTGATATATTTTTCCCAAGCGAACCTTAGAAATATTTGAAAAACTTTTAATTTGTGTATGCTTCGAACAAGCTGAGCTTCAAAATGTGGTGTTTATTTGAACTTTCTAGCTTTGGCAGAACTGAAGTTATGAGGTGGTCGCTCAGCTTAATGGTTTAAGCTAAGAGGGTCGTGTTTTCTCGAAAACAGCTAATTAATTTAACCGTAATAAAATAGCTACAAAAAACCTACAAAATGTAGCATTGAAAATATTTGGGCACCTTCCCAGCAAACACAAATCGTCGGCATTGAATTGGGCCAATGTCGACAAGGTCGGCAGTGTGTCGACATCGGCGACTACATTCTGGCCCGATGTTGGTCAGATTGCGATTTTTAGTTTTCGGTCAATAATCGGCAACTGACGGAGGTCCACGTTGAACGATCGACTTTATGCCGACACCACTTTAAGTCCGACGATGGTCCGATTGGAACTTTGTTAAATCGGTCGAAAATCGGCACTGACGATGGCCCGATTTACTATAGTCGACTTTATGCCGAAGCCCACTTTATTTACTTTAAGGACGACGACAGTCCTATTGAAACTTTGTTTAATCGGACGAGAATCGGCAACTGACGATGGTCCGATTTACTATAGTCGACATTATGCCAACGCAAACCTTATCTGCTTTAGGGCCGATGATGGTTCGATTGGAACTTTCTTTAATCGGTCGAGAATCGGCAACTGACGATGGCCCGATTTACTATAGTCGACTTTATGCCGACGACCACTTTATCTGCTTTAGGGCCGACGATGGTCCGATTGGAACTTTGTTTGATTGGTCGAGAATCAGCAACTGACGATGGTCCGATTACGTCACCTTAAAATTTTTAAACTGCTTAATAGTTTCTTCCTTTATACATATAATGAGCAAAGATATTTCAAAACTAGAATGCGGACTTGACAAGATGGTGATACTTCTCTATAAGAATCACCTTTTCTGCCACTTAAACCAGCGCGACTGGTTAAGCACCCGCATTATCGAAACTTTGTAGTTTGCCAATGTCGGGCCGCTCAATGGCCGACGTTGGACCGCTTTAGGAAACCAATGTCGGACTTGATTAGTTTACCCATGTCGGGCCGAGACCAGCTTGCCTATGTTAGACCGACCAAATTAAGCAGTTATGGGCGGATAGTCGGTACCATGTGGTTAAACCATATCGGACCTTAATCGTACGGCGACGGTATGCCGATGTCAGCAAAAAGTAAAATATACCATTGGTCCGACGACGGGCCACAGTCTAACTGCGGACAAAAAAATACTGCTGGTCCGATGTCGTAAATCGACGTCGTGCCGATGACGCCAAATTCGGCAATCGACATCGGACCGACGAAGGCCCGAGGGAACCGTGTTTGCTGGGTTATGATGGTCCCCACAGGGAGCTTATTCTTGAGTTTCGTAGGAAAGGTCGCTCGGGAACGTTCACGTCCTTCGTTTCGACCAATAAGTATGGCTCAGAAGCTGCTGAGCTTGCATGGTGCATGCGCAAAGCTGACCGGATTGTGGTTTTTCAAGAGCGTTCGTTCACCTGGCCCGGGCGCAGGTGTACGAAAGTGTAGAAAAGTTCCTTCGATACACGGCAATCGGGTGAGATTCGGTCGTGGTCGGACAGGTTTCGGATAACTTCAAAGCCTATTATTGGTCGGTATCAGGGAGAGGACCGTTCCCGTGCGATCTTTCCTACGATATTCAAGAATCAGCCCCCAGGCCGACTTTTACATATAATTCTTCAAAACTGACAAGGGGGTATTTGGCAAACGTTCTGCCAAATCGAAATGGGGCTGAAATTTGCATTACTTACTCGTGGAAAACAGTAGAGAAGGATTGTTTGCCTGTCTGTGTGCATGTTTGTCATCCCGACGAGATCTGTTGTTCTATAGTTGTTAAATGAACACTGCTCCAGCCTTACGTAAGTAAGTGAAATTGGAATCTAATTACTTTTAAACAAGGAAGAGGGCATAAAATACGGGTTTTAGCTTATTTGAGACGTGTTTTTCGTGAGGATTCTGATATGTACGATAAAGTTAGAGATAAAAGGAAAATTTCATAGCTTTCTCGATCTATAAAAACAAAGTTATGAATGTTTTCCACAAACCAAAACTACACTTTTTTGCACTCGACGCGCGTTTCGCTAACAACGTTAGCATCATCAGGAGACGATAAACAATGAACTAAATTAATCTACGATCTATCTTATATACAATCCTTTAGTGGGCGGAGATAAGACTAATAATTTGTGATTGATCACGATTTTTAATCCTATCTCCCCTCAACCAAAGAATAAAGTGTACTAAACGGGATGGGTCCTCTATCTTTATTTAAACTATTTCTGGATTTAATGATTTCCATACTTTCATATGAATTCAAAAGTCATTTGTTTGGTACACTTTTTAGAAGTTTTAGGTTATCTAATGTGAATCTATGATTGTTTTCAAAAGCATGCTCGGCCACACTTGACTTTTCTGTTCTTCCGTATTTTAAGTGTGCTAAGTGTTCTTTAAAACGTGTTTGAATAGAGCGTCTCTTTTGGCCAACATATTTTTTGTCACAATCCATGCAACTAATTTCGTAAATTTCACTTTTTTCTAGAACTGTAGTTTTATCATTGGGATTTCATAGTAAGCTTTTTATTGTGTTACCGGAATGATATATTAATTTAAGACCGGTGTTATTAAATACTTTTTGTAATCCTTTCGTATAATTAGGATTATAAGGAATTGATACAAATTTTGAGTCGCAGGTATCAACAAATTTAAAGATATTTCACTCCAAGAAGGTGAAATTTTAATCTCGTTTGATGTTAGTTCGTTATTGCCTAGTGTGCCGATCCCTACAATACCTGGAGGAACTACTAAGAAAAAACAATTTAGAAGACTAAATAAGTTTAAATAAAGATAGAGGACCCATCCCGTTTAGTACACTTTATTCTTTGGTTGAGGGGAGATAGGATTAAAAATCGTGATCAATCACAAATTATTAGTCTTGTCTCCGCCCACTAAAGGATTGTTTATAAGATAGAGCGTAGATTAATTTAGTTCATTGTTTATCGTCTCCTGATGATGCTAACGTTGTTAGCGAAACGCGCGTCGAGTGCAAAAAAGTGTAGTTTTGGTTTGTGGAAAACAATCATAACTTTGTTTTAATGCAACCAAAGGTTCCACATTCCCGATCTATGCTCAAAAACCTCTTCCGAGCGATCCGAGATCAATCCAAAAAAGATTTGCGTCCGTCATTCTTGACGGATCAAAGAGTTGGATCAAAAAATAGACACCCAAGTAACAATATTAAGTTACGTTAGTTGCCATAACTAAGAAATACACTAAGATTAACGTTTCAGAAAGTACAAAACTAGTCATTTGTGTAACGGCCGCTCTGATGGACGAGAAAACGACGCCATACCGTTGTTATTAACTAGGGTAAACTTGACAACGCTCTAACAACGTTCAAGTTTACTAGGTTTTCAACGACTGCAACGAACGACGGATCAACGACGCCAAAACGTTGAAAATTAACTACAGTTAATTGATCTACGTTCTTTCAACTTTTCTCTTTACGAGACAATAGTGGCCAAATAATCAATCAATCAGACTCACTTATGTATCCTTCGGCCACTGTAGAAGAATTCCAGCCTCCGTGTTGCTTGAGTAAATCTCCACCTGCATTCATTAATAGGGTGGCAGAAGTTCTGCGAAATGCACGACCAGTATAGCTATCCTTGTGTTCCAGTTTCAAAAATTCTGCTATTTAACTAGGTATGGGAAGAGCACCTCCCAATTTGATAGATAAGGAAAAACCGTTGGTATGCGTATTTCCTATACAGATCCAGCGCAAGAACCCCCCCAACGTGTCTTCCGTGATCGTAAACGTTCTTTTTGTCTTGGTTTTTAAATTCGGTATTCTGACGACCAACATGTCACGTCGATCATCAATGTCTCTAACAACTCGTCGCAACGGCAGGCTCCCGATATTCCAAAAAGTAACGCCACCTGAAAATAATGGAACATTGAGTTAGTTTCCCGATAATATGCAATTTTACAGCCCAAAATTTTGCGAAAATAAAAACTAGTCTAGCTTACCCTCATGTGCAAGAAATATTTATCCGAAGCCTGGCTTATGAATGCGTTGATTTCGTCTCTTGTGAAAGTAGAGGCTTTCTTTGAGTGAAAACCATGAGATTGGCGCTTCAAAAAGGCAATAAGCTTGGGGTATTTTATGTCAACATTTTCCCTCAAGCTAATGCAGGACCGCAGCATGCTGTATTTGCTCCATAATGATGACGGCTTCATTTTTCTGCCAGCATGGAGAAGTACATAAGAACGGAACTTTCGCAAACTTTTCTCACTTTATTTTCCCCCAGATATTTCTGAAACAGGTCATATTCCTTTTCGTACCTTTCTCTTGGTTTTCTTCAGAAAATTCCATTTTTTAGAGATCGACGAACTAACAAACACGAATAAACAACGCTCTTCTGTTTCAAATAACAATCATTAGCGTCCTAGCAACAAGCCTACTAGAATGTATTTTTTTTATTTAATGTTTGCATGAGGTTTTTTAATTGTTGTCAAACAACAATACTTTACCTCACCGTACCGCGTAGTGATCCTTGCCGAAAAGCGGGAATAGTGCATCTGTTACACTGTTCTACACGATATTTTTTCTGGGGTACTGATGTTTGATCCCAAGTGGCATTTTCGTTCTAAAACAGAATCTGTAATTTAAATTGCTCTAACAGGCACGGATTTTGAGATATTCAGTATTTTATGGTAAAATTCAGGCAAAAATATAACTAAAATTATATTTGCGGGATTATTATAATCCTCAAAACACAATAGGAGAGAAAAAGGGGAGGGATCTACCAATAATATAATAACCTTTGACAAGGAGGAGGCGTTACTTCTAACCCAGTGCGGCATGGCAGTTTATAAAACTTAATATAACAATATCGATGCGGTTAATTTCATCTAATTCGTTCTTATAGAGAGTTGTAAAGTGTGCTAACCGAGAAAATGTCGTCACGTTATAAGTGCCGTAATAACCCAAACAGTTTCTGCTATATTTGCGGTGAATATACTTTTGAAAGACACAGAAACCAAATGTCTCCAGTTGTACATGAAGTCTACAAACTGTATTTTGGTTGTCCGATTGGTGATTAAGATAAAAAATGGGCGCCACGTTTTTGTTGTGCGAACTGTTATGTGAAGTTGATACAGTGGTGGAATGGAAAACCTGTTTCGATGGCCTTTGATGTTCCAATAGTATGGCGCGAGCCCAAGGATCATGTTAGAGATTGCTACTTTTGTCTAACGAATGTACGGGGCTTTACTAGCAGGAAGTCTAGACAACACATAGGATACCCCATAAAGGTACCTTCTGCTATACGACCAGTACCTCATAGCGCAGAAATTCCTGTATCACCAGTTTCTCGTGATGAAGATAAAATCAGTGGTGTAATTGAGAATATGTCAGAAATAGAAGCAGAAACATCTTCTGGGGCGGAAAGTCACTCAAATGATAATGTCTGCATCAGACCCAACAAATGAGCCTCCTGTACACGTAGTACGGCATCTCTTGTCTCAGGGTGAATTGAAGGACTTAGTCGGAGATTAAGGTCTAAGTGAGAGTAAGGCAGAGCTTCTGGGTTCACGTTTGCAAGAATGGAATTTTTTACAGGCAAGTACACATGTAACAGTTTATAGAGACAGAGAGCTTGATTTTGTCAATTTTTTTGAGAAAGATGACATCATTAAGTCTTGTAAGAACACTTAAGGTCTAATGATTCCTGTACCACCAGTTCCTCGTGATGAAGATAAAATCAGTGGTGTAATTGAGAATATTCCAGAAATAGAAGCAGAAACATCTTCTGGGGCGGAAAGTCACTCAAATAATAATGTCTGCATCAGACCCAACAAATGAGCCTCCTGTACACGTAGTATGGCATCTCTTGTCTCAGGGTGAATTGAATGACTTAGTCAGAGATTTAGGTCTAAGTAAGAGTAAGGCAGAGCTTCTAGGTTCACGTTTGCAAGAATGGAATTTTTTACAGGCAAGCACACATGTAACAGTTTATAGAGACAGAGAGCTTGATTTTGTCAATTTTTTTGAGAAAGATTACATCATTACGTCTTGTAAGGACACTAAAGGTCTAATGATTCCTGTACCACTAGTTCCTCGTGATGAAGATAAAATCAGTGGTGTAATTGAGAATATGCCAGAAATAGAAGCAGAAACATCTTCTGGGGCGGAAAGCCACTCAAATGATAATGTCTGCAATACCCAACATATGAGCCTCCTGTACACGTAGTACGTCATCTCTTGTCTCAGGGTGAATTGAATGACTTAGTCAGAGAATTAGGTCTAAGTAAGAGTAAGGCAAAGCTTTTGGGTTCCCGTTTGCAAGATTGAAAATTTTTACAGCCAAGCACACATGTAACAGTTTATAGAGACAGAGAGCTTGATTTTGTAAATTTTTTTGAGAAAGATGACATCATTACGTCTTGTAAGAACACTAAAGGTCTAATGATTCCTGTACCACCAGTTCCTCGTGATGAAGATAAAATCAGTGGTGTAATTGAGAATATTCCAGAAATAGAACCAGAAACATCTTCTGGGGCGGAAAGTCACTCAAATAATAATGTCTGCATCAGACCCAACAAATGAGCCTCCTGTACACGTAGTATGGCATCTCTTGTCTCAGGGTGAATTGAATGACTTAGTCAGAGATTTAGGTCTAAGTAAGAGTAAGGCAGAGCTTCTGGGTTCACGTTTGCAAGAATGGAATTTTTTACAGGCAAGCACACATATAACAGTTTATAGAGACAGAGAGCTTGATTTTGTCAATTTTTTTGAGAAAGATTACATCATTACGTCTTGTAAGGACACTAAAGGTCTAATGATTCCTGTACCACCAGTTCCTCGTGATGAAGATATAATCAGTGGTGTAATTGAGAATATGCCAGAAATAGAAGCAGAAACATCTTCTGGGGCGGAAAGCCACTCAAATGATAATGTCTGCAATACCCAACATATGAGCCTCCTGTACACGTAGTACAGCATCTCTTGTCTCAGGGTGAATTGAATGACTTAGTCAGAGAATTAGGTCTAAGTAAGAGTAAGGCAAAGCTTCTGAGTTCACGTTTGCAAGATTGAAAAGATGTAATTTTACCAACGCTTCACATTAATTTGGGTTTAATGAAGCAATTTTTGAAAGCAATGGTGCAATGATCAAGGATTTACTTAACTCATTACCAAGTTCCGCCACCTGTCTGATGCAATAATTAAAGAGGTTATATTTGTGGGTCCACAAATAAGGTATCTGGTGAAAAACCATAATTTTGACACAATTTTGTCTACAAAAAAAAAGCGTTCATGGATTGCGTTCAAGAAAGTATGTAATCAGTTTTTTAAGGAAATGTTAAATTTAGACTACTTTCCAGATGATTGCAGCAAAGTATCAGATGAGCATGGAGAGCGCTTCCATCAAGAGATAGCGGCAATGGAAAAGAGGCATGATTGCGACGATAAATACAAAAGAAAAAAAAATTGTGAAATTATATTTTCGATATTTGTATATATTCTAGTATTAAGAAAAATATTTTTTTTAAAAACTTTTTACCTTTCATGTGAAATATAGAGCAGTTAAAAATATGCGTAAAATGTGTATTATTCTCATGCCGGGGGATCTGAGGAGGGAAGGTTTAGGAGACCCAAATATTTTTTTTATTTTTTTTTAAATAAATTAACATAATATATATTACCTGGCATCAATTAACCCACGTATAGTTGGTCCTGCCTTCAAATATCCTTCATTCCACTGCCGTATTTTGATAAATAATGGATCAAACAAAAAAATCAAATGACTCAAAAACGGTGCCTGACAGAGAAATTTTGAAAGTAGGTCTGAGTTTAGGAGGCAAAAATCACTGATAATCAAGTACCAGATAGTCACAAAAAAACAAAAAAGCTTTTTTGTGGAACAGTGAGGTAGTACATCAAATCAGATACATGCCTCTGGAGTAAAGTGCATTTCCTCCTTTGGTTTTTAATGCCCTCCTAACGTCGGGCATCAAACAAACCGCGGGAGGAATTGTGGCACTTTCCTCCCTTGGTATGTGAATAACTATTGAAATACGACAAAAATTTCGTGAGTAATGGACAGTCAACAAGGTCCTGTTTTTTTTGGTCCGCCCTATATACGCTTTATTCCCCATTTTATGTCAGAGATTTACATCACAGTTTTAATTCAGATTATTTACGCTGTGTCACAGATTTTAATGAAAAACTAATGAAGTTTGTAATACACACTATAGCTTTAAATCCGACCTGTCAAATTCAGAGCAAAACTATTAAACCATAACTCTACGCGCATACGGTCCGTGGAGCGTCGTTAAATGCGAAAATAAACTTTTCCACTTGCTTCACTTCCATTGTAAAATCCAGTTCCGCACTCGCCTGTTTATAGTTTCGCAGTGACACTGGCCCGGTGGTGTAAAAAAATGGCACTGGACCCCGATTCAAGTGCCGGGTATTTTAAATAGCGACCCGACTTTCAAACCGAGTTTACACGTACGGTTGTAAAAGGAAACTAAAGTTTACTTTAGTTACCTACTTAGGACTTGAAATACATATAAATTGATTTTTTTATAAGTTTTGTGATCTTTCAATGCAAGTATGCTATCGAAATGTGATAAAACAACCTTTGTCTTTGTTTTAGCACCAATAAACATTTCTAAAGTTTTCTTAAAGCAACTATACAAACGTGCCATCGAATTTTTAAGAACAAATTTGCTGATGCACTGTTGCCAGTGCTCCGACCCAAAGAGAGGTCGGTTTGAAAATCGTTATCTTTTTGCAGGCATTTTACGTGTTACAACTTATGAGAAAAAAAATTGAGGGATATTTTAGGACTTATGAGGCATAATACCAATAGAATAGTATAATATTTTGATTTAAATTATAATATTTACTAAAAATCATTGCCAAGGATAGGCAACCAATTATATATACCACAATATATATCGCTGGTAAGGCCACCGTCGTCTCGGCTCGCTTCGCTGACTTCACAGTAAACTAACTGTGGCTGACTTCAATTTGAAATATAACCTCAAAAGTTGTTATTTATTTTGTTAGTTTTCATTTTTCTCTGCGCGGCTTTTTAAAAATATTCTCGTCAGAAGTTCGATGTTAACTTTTGCTGTATCAAGAGGTAAATAAAAATGCCTCATCTTTCATGTAAATAGTGAAAATTGAAAGAAAAAAGATAAAAACTTAAAGTCCAATTTATACTCAACGTGTGGAGTGCTTAAAAAACAAACTTACCTAGAGTTAACATCTAATAACTAGTGATAAGTTAAAAAAGAAAGAATCTATGAAAACAAGCCAGAAAACGCCTGCTGGATTTCAGAGAAATAGCCCATAAAGAGGTAAGGATGAACATGCATGCTGCAAATTATAATTATTATTTATTTGAGTACACACTTAATACATTAACTGCCGGATTGGGAAAACGGTAATTCTGCAACTTTTGATTTTTTTATAAAAAATTCTTTATGGGTGCACCTACTAGGGTCCCTAGGACCCCAAATCGCCTGCGCCCGATTTTTCTTTTTTTTAAAGAGAAAAAAGGGTGCCCGGGAGGGGGTTGTAATGTGTTTTTTTGATTGTTTTGGGCTGGGTTGGATTAGGTTGGGTTGGACTGTGTTGGATTGGCTTGTTTTAGTGAAAAAAATTTAAAAAAAAATCAAAAAAATACCAACCGGCGCAGGCGGATTTGTTGTCCTAGGGACCCTAGTAGGTGCCCCCATAAATAATTTGTCATAAAAAATCAAAACTGGCAAAAAACTGTTTACTGCATAATTACCAATATAAACCTCAAATCTATCAATTTTGTTACCCTTCTCGTAAAAACAGTTTTTTTCGACTATGGGTGTAAAACACTTGAAAAAAAGATAGGGACGACTGCTATAATGATAATATTGGTAAATCCTAAAATCAGATTTTTTGCAGATGCCAAATCCGTCTTTTGAACTATATGCTTACCTTCTTCTTAGGGCTGTTGTTGTAAAATTTGGTCAAGTTTCTCTTCTTTTTTATTTGCAAATGAGTGCCGGCATTGAATTTCGTACTCTGTGGAGAAGGTGGGTCTCAAAATACATATTTGGGAAGCGCAAAAGCTCTGAATCTTTCTTGGATAATAAAATTTAAATTCCCAGTCTTTTTTTAATGCATTAAACTAAAAAACGGCACTTTTATAAAAAGAAACAACTTTACGAACGGAAAAAGTAAACAAAAATGACAGAAGTCAACTGTGGAAGTCAAAATTTATCGAGAGACGAGGTGACCTTACAAACCACACAAGATGCGATGTTGCCAGCGTTCACCCCTAGATACCGAAAAATCGGGTCGTTATAAAAAATAGCCGCCACTTGAATCGCCATCCTGGTGCTTTTTGAATGGAACCCGACTGCAACAACCGAACTGGCAAACCGTTAACCTCACGTTTTCGGATTGAAATTTTGGTTTTCTTTTAAGCGGCCTTCACATGATCAAAATTATTGTCAATATTTGCGATAAAAAAAAAGAAAAGATCAAAAGATCTTGGGAGGAAAGAACGAAATTTCAAAATTGGACGAGTGTCCCACAAGGAACACAACAAAGTCCAAAGCGAAAAGGGAAACATTTAAATGATGTTTCGCCCGGGGTGACTAGCGTGGGCTCGTCAGTGGATTCTCCGGTAAAAAATAAGTGTTTTTTAATTTATTTTTTAAATATTTTGCTATCTAAGGTTACTTCAAATTTTAATAACCCCGTCATTTTCGAATGTTTAAAAAAAACATGATTAGGAGATCAGAATGGCTGAGAAGGTATGTGAAAACTGATGGTCTCATATGATAAATTTCCTTGGATATTCTTTCAATGGGTCTGTTCTCCTAATCCAAAAGAGGCGATTGTGACATAACCGTGTCAATTCCCATCATTCTCCAAAACTATTTTTATGATTTTTTTAAAAATTTGACCGCCGAAGAACCTTGAACCTTTTAGTTTGCACCTGAAGACGATCAGATATTGTACTGATCGAAACGTCGTGTATAAATAAAATATAGACAATGGAAGTCCGAAACACAGAGTTAATTTCAAACACATCATTGTCTCAAACTTTCACCTTGTCAAAGAGTAATGTTTAATTTCAAATAGAGGGGGTCGATCGCCTCCCTCTGTATTCGCCACCTGTGACTATACCGGCATCGGTCTGTTGTCTGCAGCGTAACGCGGGCGATTGATATTATGGATAGTTCCCAACGCGGAACTCGTCCAAAAAATACGATTTTCCTGTGTGCCGCCACTGCTTTGGATCAATAAAAAAAGGCAAGAGCGAAAGTGGCGTTGAGCGGGTTCGCAAATTTACCATTAGGTGTCCTCTCTATTTAGATTTATATGCTCTCTGACTTAACACGGTATGCTACTATTTATGTCAAATTCCGTCGGTTTTCGTGCATCACACACTGACGTCAAGATTCGAGGTTTTATTAGCGTGCTCGATTGAGACAATGAGTTTACTGCGTTGATATACAGGGTTCCTAAGATTTTCCTTAGGGATAGGATTTCAATAAATCGAACAGAAATGGCATAGAAAATTCTGCGCGCACAAAAGAAACAGGTATATTGAGCAATGGTGCCAGTTTGTTATTATCCGGACTGCTTTCATGAGAAAAAATTGTCGCCACTCTTTCATTGTGAGCATAAATCATAGTTGCAATAATAACCGTCTGCAAATTCCGCTAGATGGCGGCCACACCATGAGATGATCGAGGAAAAACTGGGATTCACAGGCATTGCATTTTTATTTCCTTTCGAATCGCTTCAGTTTCGTGAATTTTGTGTTTTTAAAATGCCGTATACTCGAGAAGAAAAGATTTTTATTATTAAAAACTACATAAAAAGTGACAGTGCGGACGAGGTCATTGGGCTTTTTGTTTTTGCGTTTCCAGATCGACCGGTTCCTGTTGCTCAAACTGTCTACAACATTTTTCATCGTTTTGAAAGGTACGGGTGCATAAATGGTTGTAAAAAGTCGCAGGAATTGCAACCAGGTGATTATTTTCGCCGGTTAGAATATTGTGAGGTTATGAGGGATAAATGTGACAGGAACGAAAATTTCCTATCAAAAGTTTTATTTAGTGACGAGAAGACATTTGAACTTCATAGCTCTCACAATCCACAAAATAGCCGCTATTGGTCCCGCGAAAATAAACATCTGCACGCAAGTGTTAGAACGCAACATCCTCAAAAATTAAATGTTTGGAGCGGTATTGTCGGGGATCACATTATTGGACCCTTTTTCATTGAAGGGAATTTGAATAGCCAAAAATATGTTGATCTTCTCCAACACCAGGTTTTACTACGGTTGAGGGAACTCAACATAAATTTGGACGAATTGTGGTTTCAGCAAGATGGCTGTTCATCCCACAATTCACGCCAGGCTACAAATTACCTTCGTCACCTCCTCGATCACCAGATCTTGCGCCAAATGACTTTTTCCTATGGGGTTGTTGGCACGACAAAATTTTCCAACACCCTCACTTACGGCCT
The DNA here is from genome assembly GCA_963921995.1 of Oxystoma pomonae. Taxonomy (NCBI): domain Eukaryota; kingdom Metazoa; phylum Arthropoda; class Insecta; order Coleoptera; family Brentidae; genus Oxystoma; species Oxystoma pomonae. Next base: position 14,282,653 of record OY998170.1, on the reverse strand, counting down.
ACGACTATACAGGAGTTGAGGGCGAAAATTTTGGGGGCGGGTAACTCTATCACCCCTGAAATGTTGGCTGCTACGCGCCAAGAGTTTTACAATAGATTGACCACAGCTTTTTGTTGCTTAAAGGAGGGCGGCAGGGTCCATTATTTACGATACGATACGATACGCGAGGTTGTTAACATTATAATTTCTTTCCATTCTGTTCTACTAGTGACATCTATCCGGAAACGGCCAAACCATGCAGCTAGCACTAGCAGCCAAAGAAATCAATAAACGGCGCTGTTTTTCCTCCAGAGCCTTTTGCTTGCGATATTATTGATTTTAAATATAGCTGGCCCTACACTACATTTGATATTTTCGATGTGTTTTATGACATGATCTCGAAACATGTAGCGAACCAATTCTTCAAAACTAGCGGGAGGGTAAAAGCGAAAAATAAGGGGCTGCCAATATTTGTAACACCCAAAAAGGGGTGAAAAGATTTATTTTGCTCTGTTTCTTTAGAAAAAACGTTTTTTTTTACGAAAAACTTGAGCTCTGCCACCTTTTTTTATTTTTTTCTTCAACTTTCTAGAAATTTTCGTCATACCGTAGAAAAAAATTATTTCCTCCATGGTCATACTCTACTTTTATTCGAAAAAACTTAGAAACAGAGACGGGATCTTGGTTTCGAGTGAGAAGATAAAGGGCGCCGCAGGCAAAAATTTTTCAATTAAATTAGCCAAACGCAAAAATGTTAGAAAAACAAAGCACGAAATAAAAATGGCGCCGCTTACAATTCTTTTTCAAAAATTACGTAATTTCAGGAATGCAAAGAAATAGGTCTAAAGAGTATAATTTTTAAGAAAAAAATATCAATTTTCTCGCTCTCCTCCACTGGCACTACAGGGGCCGCGCACAAATTACGTAATGGTCGTAGAGGGGAGGGGGGTTACGAAACGTTACGTAGAGGGGAGGGGGGTTTTCGACAGCGTTTGCATTTGTGTGAAACTAAGAAAATTTGGAATGAAAATAAGTGAAAAGTTTTTTTTTTTGGGGGGGGGGGTAGTGGTTTTGAAATCGTTACGTAATATTGTGGGGAGTGGCGTGCCAAACCGTTACAAAACATTACATAGGGAGGGGGTCAAAAATTGGTAAAATCACCGTTACGTCATATGTGCACGGCCCCACATCTGACTGTTCCTCCTTTTTGATTTCGAATCAAAGTGCAAAACCCGGGTTGGACGTTCGAAGGCGTCAACCCGTCCTATTTGCTTGATAAAGTTTCTACGGAAATATCTCAGTCTATTTCTCCGGCCGTGTATGAACGCTTTAGGTTAGGCATTTGCATGTATCTCAGTCCCCAGCCTGTAAACAGTGCGTAAGGACAATGGTTACAAAATGAAAAGCCGAAAAATATTTTTTTTTACGATATCTTTCATCAGTTTGGTATTAAAGTCGAGCAAAAATAATTTTTATTCCAGTCCTAAAGGTATGAAAATGGAAAACATTAGAAAACAACAACCTGGAATGGATTTACTACGTGTAAGATGTAGTGACAACATCGCCCCATGCCCATCCTTTTCTGCCTAATGTGCTTTTCCGTTTGTCTGCGTCTTATACACGGCTGCTTGGCCCCCTAAGGATTTGCTTAGGAACCCTGTATTGGTCTCATGTTTTATTTGAAACCGTAAAGGAACAGAAATATTCCCGATCCGCTTGCCCTCCCAAATGAATACGATTTGATTGAGAGACTACCGGAGACTGCCTCCTACGATGTTCTACGATACCAACACACAACTTGTGCAGGTACTCCTTTGTTGTTTAATTATTTTAGTGTCAAAATTTATTTATAATTATTTACAATGACAAAGTGCGCTGTTTTTGGATGTCAAAATTATGACGGAATTAGAAAAAAGATTAAATACTTCAGATTACCAAGGGGTAGTTTTTAGAAAAATTCGCTTTTGTCGGGGGTTTTAAAAATGTTCATTTGTTTATTTTATTTTTTTTGAGAAAAATAAGTATCGGAATCGAAAAACTTCTAACTTTTAGTAATATGAAAGATAGACTTAAACCTTACTTAGTGTTAAATTTGGTATCTACTGTTCGGACGAAAGTCTCTGGATTAAAATTAGAGTGGAAAATTCGGTTTTCCTCCGATGAAAAGTTTTAATTAGAAAGTCGTGGACCTAACCAAATTCATTTCTGTACTTAGACGTGGCTATAAAATTTGTGTTCAAGGCACTGAATACAAATTAAACTGTATACGAGCGAAAAATGGGGCTGTGTACGGCAACCCTCTGCTAAAATTTATAATGCATCTACTTAAAATTTGATTTATTTTTACTTTGGTACATATAGCTTAGCGGAAAATACAGAGGGCGATAATTCCTTCTTCTTAGCGATTGCCCCTCCAAAAAATCGTAGAATTTTTTTATATTTTTTAAAATTACATTTTGCTTTTTCAGACATTTTTTCTGCGGTACTTACTAATTTTTATTATTTTTTTAAAAATATTTTTTATACTTGGTTTCCGAATTCTATAAGAATTTACATAACTTTTTTATAAAATATTAGGGTGTTTTGATCAGTAGGTACATTTAACGGCGATGTTATCGCGATTGTTATGCTTAGAGTTTGTGGTCAGATCCACTTTTGTAGCTGACGTTAAATATAACCTTACTGCAAAGTGAATCTCGTGTCCGCAAATAAAAATTAAATAACACCATATAGAAAGTAATAGCTACGCGAGAGTGACCGATATTGTGTTATACTTGGGGAACATTGTTTGACAGCGACACGAGCGCAGCTGGTGGCTATAGGAAGGAACTACTTGTACAGCCAGACGCATAATAAATACACATATTTAAAATGATGTGTTTAGTTATGGCTAAGATGTTAATTAAATCTCCGGTTTTTGCGTAGTGGTTAATTGGAAAGAACGCTACAAAAACCTGGTTTTGGGTCATACATCAACTAAACTTTTTTTTCATAGTAAGCGGCGATAAGTCAATAATTGATGGCCACCTTGTCATTTTTGTTTTTGTACGAAAAATAATATGGTAATGTTAGGCATTCCCTGGAGGGAAGAAAACGCCTAAGTTTGTCCGATTTCACCCAAAATTTGCATAGGTGGGTTTTTGGGGATAAGGAATATGATTTTTTTATCATATTTTTGGTCATGTTTTGTTAACCAATTTTAACTGACTTATACCCATCCGATTGTCTTCCAATTTGGTATAAGTTTATAGTTCCGGGGACAATACAATAATATGGTATTATCAGGTACTGTACTGTACTCTAAATCGTCCATTTTCAACCCGCCATATTGATATTTTAAAATGTGATAAAAAATTCATAATCCCCTTCTCTAAAAACCCCTGTATGCCAATTTTGATTAAAATCTAACAAACTAAATATTTTTCCCCCTCCACTTCCCTCGTTAGGGGAAGGCGGGTACCTGATAATACCATATTATTGTATTGTCACTATAAACGCATACCAAATTTCAAAACAATCGGATGTGTATAAGTCAGTTAAAATTGGTTAGCAAAACATGACCAAAAATCGTTTATCTTGAATCCGCCATATTGAATTTTCGTATTCCTTATCCCCAAAAAACCCCGTAAACTTAGGTGTTTTCCCTTCTCCAATCCTCTCGTGGGGGGGGGCGAGCGTATCTAAAATACCAAGTTATTGTATTGTTACCGGAGTTTTAAAGGCATGCCAAATTTAAAGACAATCGGATGTATATAAATCAGTTAAACTTGGCTAGCAAAACGTGACCAAAAAGAGTGCATCTTGAATCCACCATATTGAATTTTCAAAATCTGATCAAAAATTCGTATTCCCTATTCCCAAAAACCCCCGTATACCAATTTTGGTTGAAATCGGACAAACTTGGCCGTTTTCCCCTCTCCAGGGGGTGCCTAAGAATACCATATTATTGTATTGTCACCGTAACTATAATCGCATACCAAATTTTAATTAAATCTGACATTTAGCGGTTAGTCAAAATTGAGTTTCAGGATTTGACCCGAACATATAAACATGCATACATAGAGGTGGAGTTAAATAAAAGCTTGTAATAAAAAATACGCAAAATTTAAAGCCGGGCCAGCATTTTTAAACGTCTAAATTGAATTTGAATTAATTAATTTTCGCTTAGCTCATCAGTCTGGGTCTCTCTCAGGCATATTGGGTCTGAATCGCGTTTTCTTTGTTGTGTTCGGTGTACAAATAAAAACGAATAGCATGGCCGCCTTAGCAGGCATATTACATAATAATATATTTTTCATCCATAAAGTATCTGTGGCATCTTGCTGTTTCACTCTGGTGCATTTGATTGATATAAGAGCGTAATAGAAGGGGTTATTCGGAGTGATTTAAAGTTAGTAGTGTAGTTATAATGCCGATTACCAAAATCTAGGGCGTTTAATTTTGGCAACTTAAATATCTGGTTTTTGTTCTATGGAAAGTGAGGTTATGTTTTGTCTAAATAAAAATGCACTGTACATTTATATCGGGGATTAACTGGCCGGATTAAGATTAATTTTGCCTTAATCTACGGTATAAATGCTTGCGATTTAAAATAATTCAATCCAACAATTTTTTAGGATTGACTTATCCCTCGACTTTATACCCGGCATGAACGCTTAAATCAGATTTAAGGACTTTCTAGGGCTAGTACAGCTAGTCTCGCCTAGTTGATATTTTTTAAGGTTATAAGTTGTTTTTTTTTAATTTTTGTTTTAAATAAAAATCAAATATCCAAATCGCAAATACACGGCATAAAAGCTTGTCTGATTAAACTTAGTAATAATTGGGTTATAAATTTGGTGTGTGGATGTAGATTTAAGTACTAGTTTCTTTCAGTTTGGTCAGGTTAAAAAAAGTCACTTTAAGGGTAAGAAAATTGGGATAGTTTTTACAAAAATTCGGTTGTTGGGGGTTTTAAAATTTTTTAATTTAACTTGTTATTTTAAAATAAACCAAGTAAACTATGCTATACGCTTTAAATGTAAAGATTAAATTCAATACATAATCTCCGTTTTGCCCCGACATTTTCATCCCTAATAAATGTATTTTCGCTTATTTATGGTCAGAATTTAGTCGAAATTATACGCACTTGCCCATAAATTTGCCGCGTTTCGATTTAGATCAGAACAAAAAGCCAAAATTATCCTCTTTATATAGGGTCGATCAAAGTTCAAAAGTTCGAGTCCCGGCTCAATCAAGCTGCACCCCCCCCCTCAACGAAACTCAATTTGGATATTTTAAAAATTATGTACTAATTTAGTCCCCTTTAAAAAAATGTTGTACTTACTGAATAACAGAGTTATTCGCATTTAAAAGGGGGGGGGGAGGGTGGCGCTAAGCTGCACCCCTCCATGCTTAGGAGACAGATTTAATGAAAGTTGATAGGTCATCATTTTGTACTAATTATGTACTATGTTGGGAATTTGGAACCTTTGGTTGCACTAAAACAAAGTTATGATTGTTTTCCACAAACCAAAACTACACTTTTTTGCACTCGACGCGCGTTTCGCTAACAACGTTAGCATCATCAGGAGACGATAAATTGTTTATCAAGGTACATCCCCTTCTGCTTAGAAAAGAGATTCAACCAAAAGTGACTATGCCAGAATTTGCTACTAATTATGTACTAATTTCGTTAAAATTGCCTACTCTCAAGAAAACTTCATTTTTTTTGTTTATACGGGTTGTGTAGCTTGATATCAAGGTACACCCCCCTCTGCCTAGGAAAGTGATTTGAAAAAAAAAAAATTATGCCATTATTTGTTAATAATTATGTACAAATTTCTTCCCCTTCTAAAAATTTGCGTACTCTCAAGATGACTTTTTCTTTTGTTTATATGGGGTGTGTATAAAAACAAAAAAAATAAGTTATCTTGAGAGTAGGCAATTTCTTAGAAAAGGACAAAATTAGTACATAATTAGTAGCAAATTACAGCATAATCATTTTTTTTTCAAATCTCGTTCCTAGGCAGGGGAGGGTGTACCTTGATATCAAGCTACACACCCCATAACAAACAAACTAAAGTCTTAGGAACCGATGGTTTTTGTAAACTAAAAGTACCCTTTTTTAAGAGTACATAATTAGTACAAAATTATGACATATCAACTTTCATTAAATCTGTCTCCTAAGCATGGGGGGGGGGGTGCAGCTTAGCACAGAGCTACACCCCCCCATTTAAGTGCGAATAACTCTGTTATTCATTAAGTACAAAATTTTTTGCAAGTAATTAGTACATCATTTTTACAATATCCAAATTGAGTTTTGTTGAAGGAAAGGGGTAGCTTATTCCAACTTTGTCATGTCAATTATTTTAGCTTCAAAATAAACTACATATTTCTTTATTTACCAAGCGTAACAAACTACCACATAACGATATTATTGGCGCCCTATTTGGGGGTGCAAATTTACTAGATATTAGATAAAAGGGAAATAGATTCAAAGCACACGTGGATTTTCTTTTTTACTCGACCAAAAAATGGATTTTTAAAATTTTTTAACACATGGGTTGACACATGTCAAAACAAGTTATTTAATCCATTTTCTTTTTTAACAAGCTTTCCAAAAAGATGCCACAAGTGGTACCTCCTCATGCAAAAAATGTTGGTAGGCCCTGGGCCTTCAATGGGGGCCCCCAAATGAGCTTTATTCCGCTTAGTAAATAGAGCAATATGTAGTTTATTTTGAAGTTAAAACCATTGACAAAAAATATTTTAATTTTTGACACATTGGTTGACAGATGTCAAAAAAACTAGTGCGTTAAATTTATTTTTAACGAGATTTTCAAAAGGTGTCACAAGTGGTACCTTCTTATTTAAAAAAAAATAGTTGGTGGGCCCTGGGCCTCCAGTTGGGGCCCCAAAAGTTTTTTTAACATGAACGTAAAGTCTGTAAAAAATCATTAAAGATTCGCTTCTAGATTTTTTGAAAATCTCTTCCCTAAAGCCGCTAGAAGCACAGTTCCATTTAAAACCCTGTATATTAAATGTGTGATGATGAAGAGTTACCCTGTATACATAGATACATTGCAAGTTATATAAAAATTATAAATAAAAGCTTGTAAAAATCGTGTTCCGTTCGTTTCCTGATTCCAAAAATACATAATATGTTGGATTTATCTTGACGGTTTCCGAATGAAAAGAAAAATATTTTTCTTTTTAATCGTTCTTCGTTCAACATATTACTCTTTTACTGGAGTACCATCCAAGGGAAATTTAACATATTATATATTTTTGCAATCGGGAAAAGAAGGCCATTTTAAATAGAAAACATATACAGGGCGTTCTAGTTAAAATAAAGAAGTTAATGTCAAAATAACGTCATTTGAAAGTTTACTAAAAATTATGCAACTTCTATACATAAAACTTTTTTCCAGCTCTAATAATAAGGGAGGTAAGGGGGAGGGCTGGAAATTATGGTGAATTATCCTGTGCCTTCTTACTTAACCAGATGATAAAAATCAAATTTGTTCGGGTGCTCTGTATAAAATTTTGAACGGTTTACAATAAAAGATAAAATTTAATTTTACGCAATTTAGCTAATTCAATTATTCCACTTTGACAAATTTATTCAGTGAGCTAGCACAGTCAGTAATTTCTCCATTTTTCATATAAATTTCGAACGTTTTTCGAATGATGTCAAAAATTATGAATTTATCGATAACAATTAGCCTAATGCGTTTTTCATTTTCAAAGCATTCTTATGTAGCATAAAAAGTAAAATGAAATTTTTTTAAAACTCCGGACAACCACAATCAAAAACAAGTTTTTTTTTGTATCGGTAACCCAAAAAAGCTTTGGAGGTTATTTGCGGACAGGAAAGTACCAAAATCGGGTTTTTGATAAAGGTAAAAAAAAACTATCTTTTTTCTTGTCATGTTCGAATAATAATGCGCTATACATTACCAAAATCAAACGCTCTTTTGTAAGCGTTTGAAAAATTCATTATCAAGGCAACAGGAAAAAGCGAATATTTCAAACGTATCGAATGTTATAAAAGAAAATATTACAAAGCGCTAATGAGCACCATCGATTTTTAGGATATTTACCTTTTTATAGAGTTTTCGATAATAGAGAAATTTTTACTTTAAAGACTGTACTACACGGATAAAAATATATACTACTACCAAGAGGATACATGTTGATCCAAGCATATATTTATATAACTATGAGATACTAGACACTTACATTGAGATTTACTAAGATCTAAAATAGTACCCCCCACAGGTCTAAATATTTACACATGGGGGGTACTAAATTTTAAAACCAATTTTCAAAAAACACCTACCTATACAGAAAAGACTCAAAGTTATTAATTATTTTGTATTGTTATTGCAAAATACCACTGAAAAACGGCTTTTTTTCTCAAAATACACCATATTTTAGAAGAAAATGCCCTAAAACTAATTTTTTTTGACAGGTTTCAAAATGTTGGTTATAAAGTTGGTGATTTTTTACACCACCTCAGGGGGGTGGTTTAAATTTACAGCCCCCAGAAAGGATTGTTTTGTGGCATTTGGTAATAAGTTCGTTTATAATTTCCCTAAGTAACCGCTTTTACAAGGATTAATTTACCTTATTTAATATCCCTAGTTGTTCATGACCCAACAAAACAACTGCTATTTTGTCCAAAAAAAAACCATATTTTGAACCCGTTTTCAGCACAAAAAATATATTTGTGAGGGCACTACGAGGCAAAACAAACATAAGTGAAGGTCACTGATTATCCACGAAAAATATACCAAACAAAAAAAAATAAAACAACTATATTAATTTATTTACAATCTAAAAGTAAAAAATTGAGGTTATCTAAAAGCTCAGTCAAAAAAAATTTCCTTACTCAAAGCCCACTCATTTTAAAGCTGTAGTTTTCATCAGTAGAGGTTGGTGCAAGCCAAGGTGCAAGCAGAGGTGAAAGATCCGAACTCGCTGTTTGTGATTGAACACAGCGCTATTATTTTTAAACTGACATTATGACAGTGACAGAAATGTAAGAAAAACTTGCATTTAAGTTTTTTAATGCATTTCATAAATAAAAACACCTTTTAAATAAATACAAAATAAATTTACTCCCTATTTTATTATTACTCATCTAAATCGTTGTGTGACATCAAGAATTAATTGGAAAAATTAACGAATAAGGGTTAAGTTTTAATTAGAATGACATATAGCCCCAATTTTAATTTGTTCTACAGAGTGTTTACTATTTAAACCCCGCGTGGTTTTAAATTTTTTACTTTCCTTTTCTTCTAAATTGAAACGTTCTTCTTAAATCCAACAAAAGATTGTGTTAAGATGATTATTCAATAAACAAATTTATTAAAATGTTTCTTATAAATCAAACTATGTCCAAGACTCAAGAAGGGCTGGTTTAAAATGATTAAAACCAAAAATTTTAGTAAAAACCCTTTTAGTAAATCCCATCAAAAAAGTTCACTTAAACTTAGGACCGTTCTAAAATAGACTAAACCTTTTTAGTAAATCCCACCGTTAAAGTTAATTTTCGGGTTTATCGGCATTCGTATTCTTATCTCTATCGAGTCGACCTATCGAGCAGGTGTACTTTTAAACTAACGGCGAATGCGTAACAGCTCCAGCTGATCAAATGCGTCAAAACATCGTTTCGTATGCAGGGATGGTCGTAATTTTACGACTCCGTTATCGTACCTAACGAGGTTTTCGTGCATTTAATAAGATGGAGCTGTCCCGCATTCGCCATGATTTTAAAAGTGCACCTGCTTGATTGGTCGACTCGATAGAGATAAGGATACGAATGCTGATAAAACTGAAAATTAACTTTAAGTGTCTACTACCCAGCAAACACATCTGTTACATTAACATTGTATTTACGTAAATCTACAGTCAAAAAAATTTACAAAAAAAGTTTTCATAAAATTTACGTAATATTTACATAACATAATTTATGTTTCTTTAATTACATCATATTTACGTAATAAGAAGGCAACTTTGTGTATGGCGTTATGCAGAACATTTAGTTTCTTTTCACCTTATTAAGACATTAGAAGTATATAAATATTATATACACAATATGACTTTAATTCTACATATATGTTACATTCCGATACGTAAAATTTATATAACATTTATGTTATAAATATATATAGTAGTTATTTACTTAACGTCAAGTTTACCTTGATGTTACTTGTAAGAGATATAAATATTATGTAAAAAATTTACCCCAATTTTACCTTACCATTTACTTTCTAGTTACTATTTAATCGACGATTCCCAATTTTTTGTTGCCATGTATTATTTGCGTTATATTAATTACATATTATTTACGTAAAAAGTAGGGAACTTTGTGAATGGCGTTATGCAGAACACGGATGTTACTTTTTACCTTGCTGTGACTTCCAGTTTACCTAGAATTTATGTAACAAAGAAATCATGTGATGTAACTTTTAGGTAATATTTACGTAACTGTGTTGGGTGGGTATACCGGCGCAAGTGTGACAAAATTTGTAACGAAAATAACTTTGAAAAACAAAGAAGACAATTCAAAATCTCTAACAAAGCCATGCCAGTGTCGTAGTGACCTTACGATAATTTAATGATAAGGTATTAATTTAGGTGACAGTGGCTACGACATCATCTGTCCGAAAAATTTGATTTTATTTAATTGAATTTATTTGTTATATTATGGATAAAACCCATATAACTATGAGATACTATAACGGACCAAGTGACGCAAAATGTGTGACGAAAATAACTTTGGAAAACAAAGAAGAAAATTCAAAATCGCGGTTGGCTTTGAAACTGTTTGGGCTACCAGGCCATATACCAAAATTCTACTGCGCATGCACTAACAAATCCATGCCTGGTGTCGTAGTGACCTTACGATAATTTAATGACAAGGTATCAATTTGAGTGACAGTGACAACGACGTCATGTGTCCGAAAACTTTAATTTTATTTAATTGAATTAATTTATTATATTATGGATAAAACATCTTTAACCGCAAGATTAACCTTACTCGAGGGTTTCAATCCACTAGGTAAACCCGTTACACGAGGACATACCACCCAAGTGCCAAACCCACTTCCTGAAAAAACTCACCATCATCGAAAAGTTTATATTTTTGACGAGGTGGAGTTTTTCCATTTTGTTTATGTTATTGTTAGTCGAGGGGCATAGAGTTGATATTCTTTTGATGATGATATTACGAAACCTGTTTTAATCGGTTACTATAAGACCACTTAACATCACCTTGCCTGCCTCAAAAGTGCTGCAGTGAAAAAGTTAGTGCGACAAAATATTTTTTTAAATCTTAACGGTTTGACCTACGATGATGAAATTTGGTACACATATTGGCCTTCTGGCCAGATTAAATAATATAATTTAAAAAATAACATTTAGTGCATCTAAGGGCCGGTAGCACATTTGAAACTATGTGGTTTTGTAGTACATTAAGGTGACCAACCGTCCCGGTTTGGCCGGGACAGTCCCGATTTTTAACCGTTTTGATACCACTGTATTTTGTAACTTTAAAATCACTGCAATTAAAAAAGCGGATGTTCTCTGCCATCTATAAATTTGAATTGAAACCTTACTTAAATTATTTTTCTTTAATAAGTATCATGATATACAATACATTGAATGGCCGGAGTGTCCCGGTTTTGCCCCTTTAGGAGTTCACCTTAAGTACATACTAGTGCTAATCAGCCTGATATCACAAAAAAAACTTTTGCCTGTGAGCGAAGGGCCCTGAAGACGCCATTTAACTTAAGGGCATCGAAAAATGCAGTATAAATCGGTTACTTATAGACCACTCAATATTTCTCCACCTATGAATACCCTCAAAAATGTTGCAGTTCAAAAGTGAGGTTAGGGTGACAAAATATTTTTTTAAATCTTAACGGATTGACATACGATGATGAAATTTGGTAATCGTATTGGCATTCAGGCCAGATTGTATTATAAAAATTAAAAAATAACATTTAGTGCCTCTAGCAGCCAGTAGGGGGCGAAATGTCGTTTTGATTTTTTTGCTTAAATAGATTTTTATTTCGAAATTGTCAAAAAAATGGCATCTGATCAGGGCCCCCTGCTCACAGGCTGAAATATTTTTTTGTGATATCGCGCTGATTGGTAATAGTATAGTGGTCAGGATAAGTCGTTCGGGAGATACAGGGAAAAATCTAAAGATTCATTTCGCCCTCTACCCTAGATGCACTAAATGGTATTTTTTAGATTTTATAATACAATCTGGTCAGAAGGCCAATATGAGTACCAAATTTCATTATCGTAGGTCAAACCCTTAAGATTTAAAAAAATATTTTGTCGTCCTAACCTCACTTTTTGACTGCAGCACTTTTGAGGCTGTTCACAGACAGGGCAATGTTAAGTGGCCTATTACTAACCGGTTAAAACAGGTTTCGTAAAATCATCATCAAAAAGCCCACAACTATGTGGTGTTTTCGTGTTTTAAAATTTTATGGCCGTAATTTCTATGATTGTGTGCATTACTTAAATAAATATGCGAAGCACATGACCTCCTAAAATAAGCTAGGCATTAAAATACTTACCAATTAAGCCTCAAAGATCCTGCTTTTTGTTTTCTAATCTTGTTTTTTTTTCATGTTTAAATCTATAGGAATCTAATTTTCTATTGATACGAAATTACGGGAAACACTGGACAACACTTTTAAAATTTTTTTAAGTAGTCTCCACTCTTTTAATAAATTTTCCAAAAGTACACAAAAATATTAATTTATAAATAATTTAAATTTGTCAGATGGTTGTCAGTTGCTTTCACTACTGACGCATTCGACCAACACCGTTCTCATTCGACGCACCGGCCCATTGCACTACTCGTCTCTGGCGTTTTTTCCAGGCCAACTTGGGAGAGTTATTATGGGTAAGTATTTTTCTCGGGAAAACCAAGGGAAGCGCCGTTATATTAGACACAATAGACACTTAAAGTAAATATTTCAACGCATCGGTATCGGTATACGTAACGCGTTCGACACAAAGTCAAAATACACTACGATGTCCGCTTTCTTGAAGATTGCGATGACAGAACTGCTGATTGAAATCCTTGCGTATGTTCGTGGGTCCGTAACGATACGTACATCCTTTCGTACGCAACGAGATTCTGTCGTCACACCTGTCAAAGAAGCAGGCATCGTTCGAAACATGGCATGAACAAGTCAAGAATGTAGTGTATTTTGACTTGTTCATGCCATGTACGGAGGGATGTACGTAACGTTACGGACCACGAACGTATAAACAAGTGAAAAATATACTATATTTTGACTTTATTTCAAATGCCTTAGAGAAAGAGAGAGAGAGAGAAAATAATATTTCTTTTATCTCTGTGTGTACCGATGTCCATGCGTTGAAATATTTACTTTAAGTGTCTATTATCTCAGTTATATGGTTTTGATAGTCCTCAATATTAGTGAGTCGTTGGAACAAGTATAGTACTATATTAGCGTTTCAAAAAAATTGGATTGTCACAAGGTGAACTCAGAACAAACAGGAAAATCCAATAAACGCCGAATAACGGGAAAAAGTTTGTCTTTTTTCGTCGCTTTGATAAAACTCTTTATCCCGGTGGCTCTGTTTACGTTTAATAGAGAAATTATTCAGCCTTGTCCCTCTCTGCATTTAGTGCATCTAAGGGCCGGTAGCACATTTGAAACTATGTGGTTTTGTAGTACATTAAGGTGACCAACCGTCCCGGTTTGGCCGGGACAGTCCCGATTTTTAACCGTTTTGATACCACTGTATTTTGTAACTTTAAAATCACTGCAATTAAAAAAGCGGATGTTCTCTGCCATCTATAAATTTGAATTGAAACCTTACTTAAATTATTTTTCTTTAATAAGTATCATGATATACAATACATTGAATGGCCGGAGTGTCCCGGTTTTGCCCCTTTAGGAGTTCACCTTAAGTACATACTAGTGCTAATCAGCCTGATATCACAAAAAAAACTTTTGCCTGTGAGCGAAGGGCCCTGAAGACGCCATTTAACTTAAGGGCATCGAAAAATGCAGTATAAATCGGTTACTTATAGACCACTCAATATTTCTCCACCTATGAATACCCTCAAAAATGTTGCAGTTCAAAAGTGAGGTTAGGGTGACAAAATATTTTTTTAAATCTTAACGGATTGACATACGATGATGAAATTTGGTAATCGTATTGGCATTCAGGCCAGATTGTATTATAAAAATTAAAAAATAACATTTAGTGCCTCTAGCAGCCAGTAGGGGGCGAAATGTCGTTTTGATTTTTTTGCTTAAATAGATTTTTATTTCGAAATTGTCAAAAAAATGGCATCTGATCAGGGCCCCCTGCTCACAGGCTGAAATATTTTTTTGTGATATCGCGCTGATTGGTAATAGTATAGTGGTCAGGATAAGTCGTTCGGGAGATACAGGGAAAAATCTAAAGATTCATTTCGCCCTCTACCCTAGATGCACTAAATGGTATTTTTTAGATTTTATAATACAATCTGGTCAGAAGGCCAATATGAGTACCAAATTTCATTATCGTAGGTCAAACCCTTAAGATTTAAAAAAATATTTTGTCGTCCTAACCTCACTTTTTGACTGCAGCACTTTTGAGGCTGTTCACAGACAGGGCAATGTTAAGTGGCCTATTACTAACCGGTTAAAACAGGTTTCGTAAAATCATCATCAAAAAGCCCACAACTATGTGGTGTTTTCGTGTTTTAAAATTTTATGGCCGTAATTTCTATGATTGTGTGCATTACTTAAATAAATATGCGAAGCACATGACCTCCTAAAATAAGCTAGGCATTAAAATACTTACCAATTAAGCCTCAAAGATCCTGCTTTTTGTTTTCTAATCTTGTTTTTTTTTCATGTTTAAATCTATAGGAATCTAATTTTCTATTGATACGAAATTACGGGAAACACTGGACAACACTTTTAAAATTTTTTTAAGTAGTCTCCACTCTTTTAATAAATTTTCCAAAAGTACACAAAAATATTAATTTATAAATAATTTAAATTTGTCAGATGGTTGTCAGTTGCTTTCACTACTGACGCATTCGACCAACACCGTTCTCATTCGACGCACCGGCCCATTGCACTACTCGTCTCTGGCGTTTTTTCCAGGCCAACTTGGGAGAGTTATTATGGGTAAGTATTTTTCTCGGGAAAACCAAGGGAAGCGCCGTTATATTAGACACAATAGACACTTAAAGTAAATATTTCAACGCATCGGTATCGGTATACGTAACGCGTTCGACACAAAGTCAAAATACACTACGATGTCCGCTTTCTTGAAGATTGCGATGACAGAACTGCTGATTGAAATCCTTGCGTATGTTCGTGGGTCCGTAACGATACGTACATCCTTTCGTACGCAACGAGATTCTGTCGTCACACCTGTCAAAGAAGCAGGCATCGTTCGAAACATGGCATGAACAAGTCAAGAATGTAGTGTATTTTGACTTGTTCATGCCATGTACGGAGGGATGTACGTAACGTTACGGACCACGAACGTATAAACAAGTGAAAAATATACTATATTTTGACTTTATTTCAAATGCCTTAGAGAAAGAGAGAGAGAGAGAAAATAATATTTCTTTTATCTCTGTGTGTACCGATGTCCATGCGTTGAAATATTTACTTTAAGTGTCTATTATCTCAGTTATATGGTTTTGATAGTCCTCAATATTAGTGAGTCGTTGGAACAAGTATAGTACTATATTAGCGTTTCAAAAAAATTGGATTGTCACAAGGTGAACTCAGAACAAACAGGAAAATCCAATAAACGCCGAATAACGGGAAAAAGTTTGTCTTTTTTCGTCGCTTTGATAAAACTCTTTATCCCGGTGGCTCTGTTTACGTTTAATAGAGAAATTATTCAGCCTTGTCCCTCTCTGGGGGCGCCATATTTGAACAGGGCGCCATATAAACTAATTGTT
The DNA here is from genome assembly GCA_963921995.1 of Oxystoma pomonae. Lineage (NCBI taxonomy): Eukaryota > Metazoa > Arthropoda > Insecta > Coleoptera > Brentidae > Oxystoma > Oxystoma pomonae. The sequence goes on along the minus strand of OY998170.1, from coordinate 14,266,713 downwards.
TGGCAAACTAGAGCCGTTTTTCCGCGTTTGCGTTCTCTGAGAACGATATTGTTCCCGATACTGATACTTACGCAAAGTATGGACGGTTTTTTTTTATGATTTTTCCTTTTTTAAAAAGTGTTCATTCTTTGATTGTTTCACTCATATGTTAAATGTCCCATAAGACGGGTATAATTTTGAAAAATACAGCGATAATTTCCCTCATATGTAAAACTGTCCATAAGAGGTGTGGAATTATCGCTGAATTAATAAATGACAATTCCCCAGTAGGTGATAGTTTGACTGCTCTGAAGCGATCTCAATAATATATAAAGCGCTGCAGGTCACCCTCCCGTAAAGCATTATAATGTATGTATATTACGATTGCTCTGGAATAAACAGAACGAATTACGACCAGGAGTAAACAAATTCGCCGACGCGCTGAGTTTTCGAGTTTTGATACAAAATGAACCATTTCGGGCCTTTATCCGAAGCCGAAATCGACTCGCACATACAAAAAAATATGCCAGAGAACACCAGAAAAAATAAGAAGTTTGGAACCAATTTATGGAGTTCTGCAATGCCAGAAAATATGAATTGAAGCAGGAAACGCCGGTGAGCGAGACTGCAAAAATTTTGAAAGATTGGGCACAAAAGGAAACGGTAAGGAGTATAAAGAAACTACCGTAAAAACAATTTGGAACGTCACAGCAAATAAAAATTAATCATGAATGAATATTATGAAAAATATGGCATAAAGCTTGACCCATTTCAAGATATAGTTTTCAAATCTGCAAGAGAAGCAAAAAACGCAAAACGATGGAATCTGCAGTCCCAAGAGGACAAGAGAAACCTAAGCTCAACTGTCTTGAAATTTGATGAAATGCAGAAACTAGTGCGAGTAGCTGTGATGAAGGGTCACCAGACGGGTTGCAAAAGAAGCTGTTCTTTGTGTTATCCTATGAACTAGCCTGGAGAGGAGGAGAAGGCTGCACGGCCAAGTTGCAGTTTTTTAAAGAAGAAGTGGACAATGCAGGAGAATAAAATAATGGAATTGAGTAAACTCCAATTTTTGGAAAAATCACTCAAGGTGGATCTAAGCCATGCGCTTCATCCAAATGGCTGATATTGAATAAAAATCACCCCAATTTCTGTCCGATTTGACTTTTTTATGCACTGAAATCAAAGAGAGATGGCGTTGAAAATGATCGCCTGTTTCTAACGATCAATCCGTTCTGGAAATTGGGAAGTCAATAGTTTAACAACATACCCGTGGGCAAGAACGAGATGGCGAAGTGGACTAAGACGCAGGCTGCACAGGTGGGACTAGACGTGAAGAAAAAATGATTACAAATCACTCACTGATGGCAACTGCTGTGTCTCATCTCGCAAAAAGCGGAGTTGCTGAACAGGAACTTATAAAGATGACAGGTCATGCTTGCTCCAAGTCCATCGCAAGCTATCTGCATTTAGACGAATAGCATCATTAGACGATCGTCGATAAAATGTGAGGAAGTCAGAACCGCACTTGTTCAGGGGAAATTTTGAAAAATGAAGATCCGAACGAATGCATGGCAGGGACAAGCAGTGTAACTTCAGTTATAGGGAAAAATACTTGTGTCTATATTACCTATAATAATTGCATACCATTCGAGCTTTGAGAATAAATTCTGAGAAGACGTGTTTTGTTGAAAAACCGCACTCGGTTATTTTTTACGTTGTATCGAAAAATTGCCCTTAGAGGTACCTTAGTTAGTATGTTTCAGTCACTGCAACGCCAGCAATAAATTCTCTGTTCAATAAAGAACTATAAACACTTTTTACAATTTCTCTAGCATCCACAGATAAATGCTTTTACTTTGCCGAAACACGAGAAGATGGTTTATTACTATTTTGCCAAGGGCGCGCGGCCGTGGGCAACATATAATTCTGTGAGTGAAACTTGACTGATAAAATAATATCTAAGATACAACTGAATATTTGTCGTCCGAAATAAAGACAGCATGATATGACCAAATTTAATTTAAAAGTAATACCTGTTATGTTTTTAAGCCTATTCACAATTATTCAAGTCGGGCCTTTCAACCTCATTAAGAAATTTTATGGACGAGACGAGCGTACACAATAGGGTCATGTTAGGTAAAATTATTGCAGTCAATAAGTCGAAACCAAAACCCCTTGAAAAGGACTATTTTGTATTTTAATAATATGCGAAAACTCAAACCATAATTCCAACAAATAAAATGTTCAACCCAATTTAAATTTCATTTTTGACAGAAACATCAAGAGTACATAACTTTATAAATTCTAGGAATGAATTTAAAAAAATTTCAGTTGTAGATAAAAATTACTTTAATCTTCTGGGAGGCGCGTTTTCTGATTAAGTTATTTCTACAATTATCAAAAAATATATCTGTTACTTATTGCTCATTTCCTTTTACGTCACTCTTTTGAAGTTTCACAAATGACATAGCTACTTCGTTGTGCCCCATGCTGGAGAGTCTTGGACGACTTTAATAATTTTGATTTTGTTCTAAAAAAAAATCAATTAAAAATATCACAAACTTTACAGTGCAATCTATCGGTGAAAATGGGTGGGCTTGGTATAAGAAATACCTCAACTCTTTGTTCTTCCTAAATATGTTCTTGAAACTCCAGACAAAATTTTTGATGAAGGTTTTAAAAATTTATTAGGATAATCAAATGAAATTCATATATATACATACAACAAATTTAGATGAGAAGTTGTGCCATGTTTCTTTTCAAAATTTATTGGCTAATTGCGAGACCTCCACAGAAAAAGCTCGTCTTTTAGCTCTTTAACAACATGAGAGCAAGGCTTGGCTCAATGCCCTGTCTGCTGATGCTCTGGGGAATTTGATGGACGATCCATCTTTCCGTGTTAACATCGCCTTACATCTTGGTCGACCAGTGTTTGAGGTACATACCTGTCACAAAAATGTAGATATTTAGGTTCTACACGGGCTAAGTTGCGTTTAAAGCGCGGCTCATTTACTTCGTGATGGGTTGATCAATGACATAATAAAACTTGCCTTGGTATCTGCAGGCATTCCAGGTGTGCTACAGCCACCTAGTATTTGTCGAGAAGATGAGAAGCGTGTGTATGGTTTGTCGTTAATTCTGTGGAAAGCTGGTAAGGCACTGATTTGGGACGCTACGTGCAGAGATACAATGGCTTTTTCATATTTAGAAAAAACACCAAAATTAAGTGAGGAAGTAGCACGTAGCGGAGAAATTTTAAAACGAGCAACATACAAACAGCTGGAAAGCCGTTTCGTTTTTGTTCCCTTTAGTGTAGAATCCTTTGGCCCTTGGGGTAATGAAGCTAAAAAGCTTCTTAGGGATTTAGCAAATACAATTAAACATACAAAAATGCATAGATTTATTACCCAAAGGATCAGTCTATCAATACAAAGAGGAAACGCGGCCTCAGGGTTGGGAACCATACCAGCAGATGAGGTCTAGATGAGGTTTTCTATTTATAATTTTAATTTTTATATTTCCAATTTATAATTTTGTTAATTTGTAATTTATACATATATTGTGTGTTGTATTAGTTTCTAGGTTTAGTTTTAACATTCAATACTCAAAAAACACGTTTTGTCTTACCAAAAAAAAAAATTAAATGATTGATGAATTTAAAATGGATGAACCAATGACGTTTACAAAAATATGTAAAAATATTTGGGAAAATAATACCTTCCTTTTTGATGTTTTTAATCCAATGTGTATCACTACAGTGAGTCTGTTTGCTTTAAACGTTGCAACCACAGCTTTCTCTGTGCTGAAAAATTAATTGGATAGCTCTCCACATAGCGACACAGATATGGCTACAGCTCTCGATGTTTTTTTTTCTCACCGAAAAATATAAACATTTTTACCAGACGGATGAATGAAAAATTAGCGTTATGCATCGCTCGGAAACTGTAATGAAACTTTTAGTTTGGAAGAGAAATTGTTGCATATAAACTTTATATGGGTGCAAAAAATTTAGCTCAATATAGTGAAGTAAATGTGCACTGAAGGGAGGAAATATCAGAATAAATATGTTGTGGATGACACGATCTTTATATATACAGGGTGTAAAATGTGTAATGAGTTATATAGGAAAGTAAGAAATACGGAAAAAGTCTCTTTAATATAGGGGAAACCCCTTTATTTATTGAAAACATTGATAGGGCCATATAATTTTCCAGTTTAGTACGATTCAAAAGTATCCGAATTCTAAACATTTATATTGCACAGAAAAAAAAACTGAGGTAGAATTTTTATATGAGTTCTCGTATATTCTTGAATGACAAGTGCATGGGATTGGCGTAAAAAATTTATTTTTATCAATAACGCTTCTTATTGAATTCATTTTTTCATAAATACTAGGTACACTTCCGGTGTAACCTTTTAGGTATTTCCAATTGACAAAAAATGTCACGGTCATGTTTTGTTGTTGTCATACGCTTATACAGACCGCTTCAAGCTACTGCGAACATAGGGCGGAAGAAGTCTAATTTGCCAGTGTAAGTACATGCAGAGACACCGCACGCCTATCAGTGAAGCAACCAATACTCAGGCTTGTGATCACCACTTGCATGACTTTCCTTTGGTATTTAGTACGCCTCTAACCACGGTGCTGTGTGGAGCGTAGTCAACTAAACCGGAATTTGGTCAATAAATACGCAAATTTTTATAACGTAATTTTCTTATTTTTTGTCACTGATAAATAAGAGCGTTTTATTGTCAACTGCTCAGATTTATCAGTGACGACGTGTTACAATGAAAATAATAAGGAGAAACAAAATAAAAGCAAGTTCTCAAAATAAAATAATACATTCTAAAAACCAAAAAGATTCTCCCAGTCAAAAAAAAATTAAAGCAAATGTTCGAAAAGTCCTCCTTGCTCGGCTAGACAATATCCGAGCCTACTATAAAAACCCCTTCTAACGTTTCCAAGCATGTTAGGGGTGATAATTTGAAAAGCTTCTTCAAAAACAGATAGAAGTCATTAGGAGCAAGATCGGGAGATCGAGCTGGCCATAAAATAGTTCCCCGTGTACTTATAACCCGATTAGGAAATACATTATCAAGATATTCCCTAACAAGGCCAACATTGTGAGCGGAACAACCATCTTGTTAAAACCATGTTTCACCAAATCTTACACCTAACAACTGCCTAGCAGTTGGAATAATGTGCTGCTGCAGTAGATCCAAGTATCTAGGACCATTCAAATTGCAATTGCCGTTAATAAAAAATGGCCCAACTACGTGTTCCCCTATAATACCCCCCCCCCAAACATTTAGTTTTTGGGGATACTGTGTTCTTACGTCAAAATACAAATGCAAATTTTCCCTCGACCAATATCGAACGTGTGTTAGGTTATGACGATTTGACCATTTGACCATCTGCACTTTTTCGGCAACTTCGTAGACATCCATTTTTGGTTTTAAAAATGTATTATTTCAATTAAGAACTTACCCATCTGTTTCTCGAGCAAGGCAGAAATAAAACAAAATAATAAAAACAAAATGAATTTCCAAAAGATAACACTGCAGCGTGCTTCGAATCCACCTCGGTCGTACGGCACGGAGAGTAAATTGGACTTGATTCCCCCTATGTTCGCAGTAGCTTGAAGCGGTCTGTATAAAAATGCCCGAACTGAACGAATTCGAAAAAGCGCACATTTTGGCAAAAATAGACGGTGGTTCGTCGGTTCGAAGAGTAGCGACGAAACAAGGCTACAATTGTAAGAATAAGAAGAAAGTATCAAGAAGAAGGAACTGTTCGACGAAGGCGAGGCACTGGCTTGACCCAAGTCAGCACGCCTCAGCAGAATCAGCAACTGATCGACTTTCCCGAAGACCACCCATTTGCGATGGCCCCAGAGGCAAAAATTAAGGCACATTTTCCTGAATCAATAAGAACGACTCGCAGACGGATGAGCCGTTCTAGGCTTAGTTGTCGCGTTGTTGTTAAATTTTGCATTAAACCATTCACTACAAGAAGAAGAATTTTGGCAACAGGTGGTCTTCACGGATGAAAAAATCTTTCAGTCCCACAATGACAGCAAAGAAATGTTGGTATATCGCCCACCACGAACACGCTATCTCGAAAATATATTGCTGCTGGAAATGAAGACGGGGCTGGAAGCTTTCCGGTGAATGTGTGGAGTTGGAATGTTATATTGTGGCGCTACAACAGAGAAGGTTTTGTGTATCAATAGGATAACTGTCCTATCCATACCACACGCATTTTTAAACAGGGGTTCCAGCAAAACAACATCGAGGTTTTGCCATGGACGGCAAAAACTCCTGACGCCAATCCTTTGGAAAATGTGTGGGGCCTTATAGCAAAAAAGTTAACATGAATGTATATTGTTCCTAGAAATTCTAAGCAGTTAATGGAGCTCATAGTCAGAGGGTACGACGAAGTCATTGTTTCAAATCCAAATTTATTTCAAAATTTAGCAGATTTCATGCTACGAAGACTACTGAAGCAACGTTTTCTTGTTTTTTTCTTAGTTTATGTAGTTTTTTTTAATAATTTCTGTTTGAACATTTTTGGTTGTCTGCATAGCCTTAGATTACTCAAATTTACCGATCCTGCAGACTATGATTAAGTTACTGCCTTCCTTTCGCCAAACAGTTCCTTCTTCTTGATACGTTTTTCTTATTCGCACAATTGTGGTCTCGTGTCGTCCTTAACGAACTTTAAGAATAAGTTTTTATAATAAAATGTTGAATAATGTAAAGTGTGGCCAGTCTCCTGATTTTTGTGTTTACAATGTCAAAAGATCTAACCTGTAATTCGAAAACGTCAAAATTAGTTACAATAAGCAACGCAATTAGCAAAAGTTAAATTCAACAGACCTGCATTTTATGTGGCCGGAAGTGTAACTCCTATTCCGGCTACCGAAGTATTTTTTTTGTGTGATTTTTTTTCTCTGATTGAAAACAACTAAATTTTTTGGTGGTCTCCAGTTTCTATAATAAATATTTTTGACAAGTCGGCCGCATATATTTTCTATTGGGTTGAGACCAGGGCTTGTTTTTAACCACTGGCATTGGCACTGGCGAACAACATTAGCCGTGTGCATCGATAGATGGCAACATAACATCCTCAAGAATCTCAACATATCTTCAACAGTTGAATCTTCCTTTGATTTGCCAAAACATACACAAACCTCTAGCGCTAAACTAGCCCCACATATTCACTGAAAAATGTCCAGCTTTCTTAATTTGGTTGGTGTATTTTGGATGAAAGTTAGAATTTGGTGGACGATACACTAAAATTCTTCTGAAGAACACCCCCTCCCAGAAGTCATCATCATGAAGTACATTATTTAATGCAAAAATAAGCCTGATCTGGTTTTGTTCTTTCGCTAAGAAGTTTTTTGCAGCAACTCGACACGAAATTTCAGATTTTTTAATCTTTCTGGAAAAAGGATTTTTTCTGAAGTGGTCGATAAGCCTTTTATCAACCCCAAAAATGGGTGGCCGCCCTCCTTATAGACCAGCCAGTCTTCTATGACTCGATTGCTAATTTGGGCTTTCGTAAATAGTGTAATTTGAGGCATTTTTGATTTTGCATGTATGCGTGTTTTTTTAAAAAACAACATTACATGTCAAAAACCTATTATAATAAATTACATTATTTTTACATTTAGCAAAATAAAACAAAGATAAGATAGAAAACACATAAATGGGGATAAAAAACAATATATATCTTTTTTTCAATACAGAAACGTATAATATATTTGAGTACCTAAAAATTCTACAAATTCATAAACCGAGTAAAAGGTTTCTGAACATAACAAATTTTTGAAGATTCTTTTTAAAAATTCTTCTCTTTAAACTCTTTGAAGTTGTTTTTGTGAAATAATTATGTTTATGGATAGGCAAACGGAGTGAGATGAGTGATACATATTATTTGTGGCGAATTTGTGTTTATGTGAGTGAATTTAGAGAAGGATTTTAAAAATATATATCAATATGACGGTTAATAATTTGTGTTTCTTAAAAGCCTGTCTACATGATTCTTTAAAAGGAATATTAAGAACAAACTTATGATTGTTTTCCACAAACCAAAACTACACTTTTTTGCACTCGACGCGCGTTTCGCTGACAACGTTAGCATCTTTAGGAGACGATAAACAATAAACCAAATTAACCTCGCTATATCTTATATACTATCTTTTAGTGGGCGGAGATAAGACCAATAATTTGTGATTGATCACGCTTTTTAATCCTATCTCCCCTCAACTAAAGAATAAACGGAATGGGTTCTTTATCTTTATTTAAACTATTTCTGGATTTAATGATTTCCATACTTTTGAATGCATATGAAAGTATGGATATCATTAAATCCAGAAATAGTTTAAATAAAGATAGAGGACCCATTCCGTTTAGTACACTTTATTCTTTATTCTTTATTTCTTTAGTTGAGGGGAGATAGAGATAGAAAAGCGTGATCAATCACAAATTATTAGTCTTATCTCCGCCCACTAAAAGATAGCATTTAAGATACAGCGTAGGTTAATTTAGTTTATTGTTTATCGTCTCCTGATGATGCTAACGTTGTTAGCGAAACGCGCCTCGAGAGCAAAAATGTGTAGTTTTGGTTTGTGGAAAACAATCATAACTTTGTTATAGTGCAATCAAAGGTTTCAAATTGCCGACATAGTAGCAATATCAAGGATACTAATTGAAGGCTTTTGAGCAATCTATCACTGTCAGAAGATGAACCCCCAAACACAGATATACTGGGACAAGTGTTTCTGCAGAGTTGAAGACGAACTCAAAATATCCATGCACCTAGCCGGGGTTCGAACCCGAGACCTCTCGTGCGGCAGACCGATATGCTACCCACTGTGACCAATCTAGGTGAGCGTCAACCGATAGTCCAAGGAGTCTGGGGTGATTTGAAAATGAGATAGAATGGCCATTGATAGTAAAAGTTGGAGAATTCTCAATAATTTAGTCTGGATGACATTTATTCATTTTTCTATTTACCTTCGTAAGCGGAAAAAAAAACGAAATTTTCTTTTTTCTAAAAACCCGGGCACGATGGGCAAGAAAATCTAGGATCGATAATTGTTGCTTTGTAAGCGTTCTTACTTAACATGTTAATTATAATTATTTAAATTTTACTACTACTACTACTTCTGTTCTTAGAATCAGCCAAACAAACAATATTATTCGCTGGTATACCATTGACTCTCTCCCCCTGGTTAATGCCACAGGGACTCTTGTTTACGTAAACTGCATCAAACGATTAAGACAATTACTTCAACTATGAGAGTTCGGAAGTCGTATAACAGGGTGCTCTAAGGTCGTCAAAATGGGCGAAATGTCTCAGCCCTTAAACTCTCAAGTTAAACTGCCTCAAAGACGGGGTTGATTGAGTTCGTCGCCACAGAAAATTAAGGCATTAGAGAGATAACTTGTCAAAATTGTGAGTTATTACTAAGACAATACCTTCTCCCAGTACCCTCTCCAGATAGGCCGATCAACTCATACCGATTTAGTGTCCTTTTATCCACCTTCGCCGCCATTTTCACTCAAAAGTGACAGATAATCCATTAGTTTACTGTCAAAATGGCGGCGAAGGTGGATAAAAGGACACTAAAACGATAAGAGCTGATCGGCCTATGTGGAGAGGGTAATGCTTCTCCACATAGGCTAATCAACTCCTACCGTTTTAATGTCCTTTTCTGTCACTTTTGAGTGAAAATGGCGGCGAAGGTGGATTAAATGATACTAAATCGGTAGGAGTTGATCGGCCTGTATGGAGAGGGTACTGCTTAAGATAAAAGCAAAGGAAAACTACCAAAAGTGTAAGATTTTAGGACCATTCGTCAATTATTGCAAATATTTTTTACAAGCTTTTATTTAACTTACAATGTATGTATGAATATAACTATGTAACTAGATATGTTTGTGCGGGTAGAATCTTGCAACTTAATTTTGACTAACTTCCCGACATCCGATCGGCTTCAAATTCGGCATGCTTATATAGTTGCGGTGACAATACAAGAATATAGTTCTCCCCTACTCGAAGGGGGTGGAGGGGGGTACAGTTGAAGTACGCCCGATTTCGTTGACATTTGGTGTGTTTGGGCACTTGGGGATGGAGATGGAGACGAATTTGTAATCAGATTTTGAATTGGTCATTTTTTGGTAACCAATTTTAACTAACTTATGCACATTCGATTGTCTTCAAATTTGGCATACATTTATAGTTCTGGTGACAATACAATAATATGTCATTGTTAGGCACCCCTCCCCCCTACGAGGGGAGTGGAGGGGGAAAAACAGCTAAGTTTGTCCGATTTCAACCAAAATTGGGATACAGGGTTTTTGGGGATAATGAATACGAATTTTTGATCAGATTTTGAAAATTCAAATGGCGGATTCAAGATGGACGATTTTCGCTTATGTTTTACTAAGCAATTATAACTGATTTATCCACATCCGATTGTGTTCAAATTTGGAATGCGTTTATAGTTCCGGTGACAATACAATAATATGGTTTTCTCAGGTACCCACCTCCCTCTATCGAGGGAAGTGGAGAGGGAAAAAGATTTAGTTTGTTCGATTTCAAACAAAATTGGCATACAGAGGTTTTTAAGGAGGAGGATTATGGATTTTTGATCAGATTTAAAAATTTCAACATGGCGGATTCAAAATGGACGATTAAGGTTATGGCGAATTCAAAATGGACGATTTAGGGTACAGATATAAAAATTAAAAAATAAATTTTTATTAAAAAAAAAACATTTAAAGAACAACTTTTATTAAGTGCACTTAAATGTAGAAAATAATTTTTTATCTTTCTTATACCATAATAAAAGCGATGGGCGCAAATTAAAAAATTTTAACTTTACGGTCACAAAGAGAGAACTGCAAAAGAAGAACTAAATTCTGCTTTTATTCGAATGATAAACATAATGCTTTCATCTAAAGAAGCTGAGAACGGGTGAGATTGCCGTGCTTGCCAAATCTTTGAAAATGTCCTTAGGTTATAGAGTAATACAACTGTTTCTTAGGTGAATCGTCAATGTGACCGATATACTATACTTAAAGTTAAAATCTTTAATTTGCACCCATCGCTTTTATTATGGTATAGGAAAGATAACAAATGATTTTCTACCTTTAAGTGCATTTAATAAAAGCGAGTTTTTTAAAAGTTTTTTTTAATAAAAATTTAATTAAGTACACTTTCTTTGACTTTTTTGACTCGCTATAGATAGATAAATATTGAAACTAAATAAAATATTAAAAAGCAAAGAAAAATAAATCCAACTTATTAGATTCTTTGGTCCTGGCTAGAGCGGACGTTATAATCCGCCGTAGAACCGCTTGCCGGCAATTTTTGTTCTAGGATCTTGGTACTTGCGTATTCTGAGGGCCGCTAGTAATTATGTAATTCTAATTAGAATCCTGTCAATCGGGGTAGTCGAACTATAACTAACCCGCTTGAACGGAGTTACTGCGTCAAAAGTCATTATTACTAAACTTTTGAATACTATTATTAAGTATTATCGAGCTGCAGAGCTGTTAAACATCCGACCTGCAAAAATAAATTGATTAAAAACTTTTAAGGGTTTATTCTGTTTACAGGGTGTACCAATTAAAAGAGCGCACTTGAATTTTCACGAAAACTGACCCGAACTTTTGGCTATATTGGGTAAGCTTCACTCCAAAAAATTAAATATGGAAAATATATAACATGGAAAACAAGTAAAACACTAAAAATCTAACGATTAGTTTTTGGGATATTTTCTGTGAAAGTTCCAAAGACCAATCCAAAAATCGTTTTTTTTTTGGGAAATTCTGAGATATATCGACTTTGTTTTCGTCAATAGTATATTTTATCATTGCATTTTTTTAGGATATATTTTAAACTAAATTAAAAATAAAGTTAAATTAAAAATAAAATAAAAAATACAGGAAATAAAATTGTTTGCAATTTTTACCAGTTTTTTTACAAAAATGCATCAATTTTTTACCACCTAAAATCAATTTTACAGCAGTGTCTTACCAGTGCTGTGTCACTAACTACCTTTTTTCAGCAAAATTAGAGTCAAAATCTTTCCTTAACTTTTTATAGGAAAATACATTACTCAGTAAGTAAGTAAGTAAGAAAAAACAGAATAGTCAGGTTATAAGTAAAAAAATCAATGTGACATGCGCACATCCATTTTTAGATAAAATTAAGTTAAAAAGTTGACCATTTTTTAATTTAAATTCTATTTTATTATTTTTATTTTTAGCTGTATAAACACTCACAGTTGTTCCTATAGGTTAAAGAAACTCTTATTTTAATTTTTAATTGTTGCATATATTATAACAGGTTCTGCTTCATGCGAGAAGTAGCGGCACCTTATTGTTCTTTTAGTATTTTGGATTTTGCCCTCACTTTTACAAATATACAGGATGGAGACTTTACATGAAATATTGGCCGTAGCGGGTTAAAATTTTTTTTTTCAAAAAATCTAAAAACATGTCAACTAAGATTTTTAGCAGCTAAAATTTTCGGCAAAAAATTTTTGTGAACGGATCCTTACAAAGGAGTCTATTCACATACAACTTTTTTTTCAAATGAGAAGACTCCGCTTGTAGCACCTTGTTGGAAAGCTTAACTCTATAAAAACCCACCAATTTTCATGAGAACCTATGCGATTTTATTTACTTGGGTTAAATATCTTATCTTTAGGATTTGACCGGCAACAAGACCTAATATACAGGTTGGAGACTTTGACAGTGAGATTTACTAAGATCTAAAATAGTACCCCCCACAGGTCTAAATATTTACACCTGTATGGGTTACTAAGTTTTAAAACCAATTTTCAAAAAACACTTACCCATACAGAAAAGACACAAAGTTATTGATTATTTTGTATTGTTATTGCAAAATACCACTGAAAAACTGCTTTTTTTCTCAAAATACAACATATTTTAGAAAAGAATGCCCTAAAACTAATTTTTTTGATAGGTTTCAAAATGGCAAATGGTGAATACGACAAAAATTTGGCACATAATAGCTTCATTATTTGTGTTTGAGGTTATAAACTTTGGTGATTTTTTAAACCACCTCTGGGGGGTGGTTTAAATTTATAGCCCCCAGAAAGTATTGTTTTGGGGCATTTGGTAATAAGTTCGTTTATAATTTCCCTAAGTAACTATTTTGACAAGGATTAATTTACCTTATTTAATATCCTAAATTGCTTATTACCCAATAAAACACCTCCTATTTTTTCCAGAAAAACGCCATATTTTGAACCCATTTTCAGCACAAAAAATATATTTATGAGGGTACTACGAGGCAAAACGAACATAAGTGAAGGTCACTGATTATGGACGAAAAATATACCAAACAAAAAGAACCCAAAACAACTATATTAATTTATTTACAAACTGAAAAAAAAATATTGAAGTTATCTAAAAGCTCAGTCAAAAAAACTTTCCTTACTCAAAGCCCACTCATTTTAAAGCTGTAGCTTTCATCAATAGAGGTTGGTGCAAGCCAAGGTGCAACCAGAGGTAAAAAATCCGAACTCGCTGTTTGTAATTGAACGCAGCGGTAATATTTTTGAACTGACATTTCGACAGTGACAAAAATGTAAAAAAATAAATATTTATTATTAGTCATTTAAATCGTTGTGTGACATCCAGTATTAATTGGAAAAATTAATTATCAAGGGTTAGTTTTAATTCGAGTGACATATAACCGCAATTTTTATTTGTTCTACAGAGTGACTATTTAAACCCCGCGCGGGTTTACATTTTTTAATTTTCTTTTTTTCTAAATTGAAACCTTCTTCCTAAATCCAACAAAAGATTGTGTTAAGATGATTATTCAATAAACAAATTTATTAAATTTCTGCTTATAAATCAAACTATGTCCAAAACTCGAGGAGGTTTGGTTTAAAATGCTTAAAACAAAATATTTCACTTAAACCAAGGACCGTTCTAAAATAGACTAAACATTTTTAGTAAATCCCACCGTGAATGACCGTAGCGGGTTAAATAATTGTTTTTTTTTAAAGCAGAAAGGGGTCTATTCACATACATTTTTTTTAAAATAAGAAAACCCCGCTTGTGGCACCTTCTTGGAAAGATTATCGAAAAATAAAAACACTAGTTTATTTTCTTTTTACATTTGTCAATATATTGTGTCAAAATCCTCAAGAAATCTTAGTGTTGGCTTCAAATGAAACATTGCCCCTAGCGAGTTGGAAATTCATTTTTGAGGAAAATCCAAAAGCACGTTAACTAGTATTTTTAGCAATCAAAATTTTCGGCATAAGACAGACAGAAATCTATTCAAATGGAACTTTTTTTTCAAATAAGAAGACCCCGCTTGTGACACCTTGTTGGAAAGCTTATCAAAAAAGAAAAGCGCTCGTGTACTTTTTTTCAAAAATTTTCAAAAAATTATTGTTTCGGACTTCAAATGGAACTGCCCCCGGCGGGTTGGAAATTTGTTTTTTTCTTTGTTGTTGTATGTGAATAGACCCCTTTCTGATGGTAGGTTTACAAAAATTTTAAGCCGAACATTCTTATTGCTAAAAATGCTAGGGGCGCTAGGGGCAATGTTACATTTGAAGTCCGAAACAATAATTTTTTGAGGATTTTGACACATTGATTGACAAATGTCAAAATACACGAGCGTTTTTATTTTTCCATAATTTTTCCAACAAGGTGCCACAAGCGGGGTTTTCTCATTTAAAAAAAAGTTGTATGTGAATAGGCCTCTTTCTGATTTTTTGAAAAAACAATTATTTATTCTGCTACCGCTATTTAAAGTCTCCATCCTGTATATTAGGTCTTGTTGGCGGTCAAATCATAAAGATAAGATGTTTAACCCAAGTAAAAAAACCGCATAGGTTCTCATGAAAGCTGGTGTGTTTTTATAGGGTTTTATAAGATTCTATAAGCCGGGGCTGTTTTCCTCGTAAAAACAGGTAAACAAAATCTGTACATTATGAGATCTTTTTTAGTTTCCACAAGCTTGTTTCACATCCTGCTTAGAAAACATTTAAAAATCTGTGAAAATATCATAAAATCTCGTAAAACTTTTCTAAAATATTTTTTTTTGCCCACATGAATCGGGTGGTCAGTCCTTAGAGACAAATAAGTTTCACATTTTTGGACATAGGTTTATCCTTCCGTATAATAGCTCTTTATCGCTGGTTTTTTTTCTTAAAATATGTCATACTTAACAACGAAATATTAGTTGGACCTACTTGTCGACAATACCTTCTTTGTGGCAATTTTCCAAAAATTTATCTCTTTCACTATCATCGATAATAAAAATATATCCTTTAGCAGTGCAGCGGAAAGCGTTTTCTAAGATGATGGGGCACCATTTATATAATATTTATAAAGAAATATATAGACAGATATACGTTGGCAGGATATATCATATATCGTACTTAAATGTTGAGGGTTAGAAATTGAGGCACTTAAGTGGTATCTGTCGAATTTTGATTGGAATCTATACAGGGTGCATGATTTTGGAGATGTGTCATTTATTTTGGGAGGTTACAGTACAAGCATTCGAGGTATAAAATATGGATAACCCCATCATTTTTTGCTGAATTGTGCATTCTTCCTTTCCACACTATAAAATGTACAGGGTGTCCAAAATTCAATGGTTTTGGGGGGTTTTGGGTACCTCTAGAGGAGATAAAGAAAATTCGACCCTCCTTTGCGAGGCTCAAATTTCAAGACAATATTTTTATGTAACCCTGTCTTCGCGCTATGGGGGCTTTTTGAAAAATCTGCCTTTTGGGATATACCCGATAACTTTTTTGTTTATGAAAATATCTTCGTGGTGTGAGTTTTTAAACTAGAATTTAATTAATAAATCAGGTTTCATGAGTCCCTTTTAGTTTTTGAGATATAACACAAAGTTAGTATTTTCTTATGTAACCCCCAATTTTTTTATATATTTTGAATGCTTTTTTACTTTCCTTCAAAAGGATGTGCCCCTTACGAAAATCGGATAAATAGTTGTCGAGTTATTAAATATGGGCTGTGATAAAAGCATAAATCATATGGGCTGTGATAAAAGCGGCACGCCAGAATATTAAAAAAATTTACATTATATATCTAGGGATTAAAGTGGTACTTTTTATCCCGAGGCGAAATGTTTGTAGCCCGATCGGAGGGAGGGCTAAAATTCAATGAGGGATAAAAAGAAACTTTAGTCACATGGTACATATACTATTTTTGGCACTTTTGGGCACCGTTTTTATTAAATTTTTATTGAATTTTGTTTAAAAAAAAAACATATCTTCATTATACTGGCCTATAAAAATGTGACAACCAAACTACCATTCAGTCTCTGACGTTAAGTCAATTCATATTTTTCTGATAATACTTAGTTGCCAGGGTGTAGCCAAGGTACGAGAAAACAAATGGTAATTAAGATACAAACAAAGCCTATATATAGCTATCAAGAGTGTATCCAAAAGTGGAAAAAATGGACATCCATGACAATTCAGAAAAAATATACGAAAAACAGTACAACCATTTCCTTCATTGGTGTTAATCTCAAGATTTTGCTGATGTAACCCAGGAAAAAGTGCTTCTGGCATATTTCTTTCATCATGCCAAAAACCTCAAGGCTTCAACAGTTTGGCCTCATTATTCAATGATTAAATCGAAGCTGATTGTGGAAAAGTTAATTTTATATAAATTTATATATTTTAATCCCGGGGATAAAAAGTGTCATTTTAGTCCCTGAAGTGAGGGAGTAAAATCCTTTTTTAGTCCCTGAAGTGCAAAAAGTATATTTTTGGCACGCCTTATACAGCCACAAAGTTAATTACGTTCCGTTCAATGTATTTTCGGCCCTTCGAGATAACTTGAATCTGATTCTGGGCGCACCTCCACTAACTTAACCTCCAACTTTTTGAAAAATAAAATGTTAGTATTTTAACAACTAATTTCGGTGTGGCTTAAACGTGCTTAAATGTTCACTAACGAATTTTAAAGTTGTAAAAATGTTTTTCCACTTGTTTCCCTTAACTTTAGGGTTGCGCTGCGGCTTATTTTTCATCGTTTATTTTACCGAGGAGGCCTACTCTTGATATTAATTATTTCAATAGGTCTGCGAACTGAACATAGTTACTCTTCTTCTCTTTTTCTAAATGGATTCGTCTGATAGAGATCCAGCTTAGATTAAAAAGTGAAAAGATACCTGGACTAACGCAAACTCCTTGGCAAATAATAACCACTGTTTATTTACAAAATTTGCCAACACCCAAAGACATGAACTCTGTGTTTCGGACTTCTATATTTTATTTATATACGACGTTTTGATCAGTACAATCTCTGATCGTCTTCAGGTGCAAACTACAATCTATTCCTAAGGCTACGTACACTTTCCGACACATAAAACGCATACAGTAGAAGTTAGGCACATGTCTATATTTTAAAAAATTTTGCTTGCTTATTGTTACCGACTATTGTAGGTTAACACTTTTAGACAACATAAACAAATTTTGCTAAGAAGACTGAAAGTATTTTTACCGCTATTTACTGGCTTTATAGCTTTAAGATTGCTGTTACGAAATATAAAAAACACTTTTAAAACAAAATTTTTATTATAAAAAAGCAATTCAATCAAATTTTGGCAAAACTAGAAGAAGTTTGTTCTCTTCTTCGAATAGCCGGTCAAAAGGGATGAAACAAATCCACTATAATGACTAAAAGAAAAATATGAAGAAGAAAGAACTGGAAAGGCTTTGGGTTATACAAGTCAATACACATCAACAGGCTCAGTGTTATAAACAACAAAATATTAAAAAAACAAATAAAAATAAAAAAACCTATCGATATACAAAAATTTTAAAATGTTAACTTTAGTATTGGTCATTTAATGGCACCAATTGCTCGAATAATTTTTTCTAAACTGCTCAGCTTTATCAGTGACGACGTGTTACAATGAAAATAATAAGGAGAAACAAAATAAAAGCAAGTTCTCAAAATAAAATAATACATTCTAAATCCAAAAAGATTCTCCCAGTCAAAAAAAAATTAAAGCAAATGTTCGAAAAGTCCTCCTTGCTCGGCTAGACAATATCCGAGCCTACTATAAAAACCCCTTCTAACGTTTCCAAGCATGTTAGGGGTGATAATTTGAAAAGCTTCTTCAAAAACATAGATAGAAGTCATTAGGAGCAAGATCGGGAGATCGAGCTGGCCATAAAATAGTTCCCCGTGTACTTATAACCCGATTAGGAAATACATTATCAAGATATTCCCTAACAAGGCCAACATTGTGAGCGGAACAACCATCTTGTTGAAACCATGTTTCACCAAATCTTACACCTAACAACTGCCTAGCAGTTGGAATAATGTGCTGCTGCAGTAGATCCAAGTATCTAGGACCATTCAAATTGCAATTGCCGTTAATAAAAAATGGCCCAATTACGTGTTCCCCTACAATACCCCCCCCCAAACATTTAGTTTTTGGGGATACTGTGTTCTTACGTCAAAATACAAATGCAAATTTTCCCTCGACCAATATCGAACGTGTGTTGGGTTATGACGATTTGACCATTTGACCATCTGCACTTTTTCGGCAACTTCGTAGACATCCATTTTTAGTTTTAAAAATGTATTATTTCAATTAAGAACTTACCCATCTGTTTCTCGAGCAAGGCAGAAATAAAACAAAATAATAAAAACAAAATGAATTTCCAAAAGATAACACTGCAGCGTGCTTCGAATCCACTTCGGTCGTACGGCACTGAGAGTAAATTGGACTTGATTCCCCCTATGTTCGTAGTAGCTTGAAGCGGTCTGTATAGTGGACTTGTCTCGTCCATAATGATCGGCGACTCGACGAACAGGCCAACATACACCTAATTTTGCTAAAATTTGGGATTTATCGAATTCCGATAGCGGTCGTGGCATGTTTAAGGAGAACGGTGTTGGTTTAAGTTGGACAAGACTGTGACAATAAAACATGACAATGACACTTTGTGACAGAAAAGGTTGCTAAATTGTAAAAGATATATGGCATATAAAATCGGCGTATGCGTTTTATGTCTCGCGAAGTGTACTTATATACTATGGGAAATCACTCAACCGTGAAGTTCAAGAATTTGGCTCCGCCCAAGAAGGGGCTTCCAAATATTTGGAATTTCAGCACTTGGTTTACTGAAAACACCCTGGTTCTGCCCAATAAAGGCAGCTTCAAGGAATTTTCGTTTCTTCCAGTGTGACTCCTTGTGCAAAACCTTTGCTTCTGTCCACTTCATTCGGTGTTGTTTTGATTATGCGTGTTCGGAGATTTCTGATTTCGTCGTTTCTCCTCTTTGGGTATTGGTCTGATGTTCTTTAAGCCTAACAGATAGCGGTCTTTTTGTTTCACCCATGTATGATTCACCACACTCACAAGGAACTTGGTAAATGCATTCCTTACTTTGTTTGTTCTCCGGTTTTGTTTTACTAAGAAGGCTTCGAATTGTATTATTAGATTTAAAAGCTCTTTTAATATTAAAGTTGTTCGCTACTCTTCGAATTTCCTCTCATACTCCTTTAAGGTATGAAATTGTAAGGAATGCATTTGCCTGGTTTTGGTCTTGTAATCTCTGTCCTGTTTGCTGAAATTTAGAAATAGTATCTGTTATAAGTTTAAGGCTGTAACCATTCTGATGCAGATCCTTCTTAATGTTTATTATTTCGATTTCCAAGTCATGAGATTTGTTACAAATTTCAACGACATTATTATATGATTTAAAATTTCAAACACCCAAAGACATATCAGTTATACCTTTATGCCAACACCAGACAAAACTAAGACAATGAGTTGGAATAAATTCCATATCGTTCTAAACTTTAGAGAGGGAAAGCGACGAAGAGATGTATGGTGTGAGGCATAAAACAAGCCTAAATGAACAGGTGAATGGCAGAGCGACCATCGGTTTTGCTGCGGTCATTCTTAAACTGTGAGCATGCATTTGATGGGCTTTGGCGGCTTCGAAAATTAGGTACCAAGATTTCTCAGATAATAATATAACCAAAGTCTCCTTAAGCATCGGGTATCTTTAGGTAGTTCATCTAAGAGATCCAGCATACTACCTTCTATGTTCTTCTTCATCATCAGCGCGATCGGTACCCTGTCCACTGCTTTTCGGAAAAGTGTCTTAGTACTAACAGCATACCGTTGTCTAAGATTTTTAAGCCATGAGATCCGTCTTCGACCCGGACCTCTTCTGCCTTCAATTTTGCCTTCTATTATCAATTTTAAGTTTATATTTGTCATTTCTCAAAATATGGCCAAAATATTCAAGTATTCAAGTTAAATAAAACTCAAAGATCTTTATTTATTCTAAGCAAAACATCCACATTAGTTACTCTGTTCATCCAAGATATCCTTAGTATTCTACGAAAACACCACATCTCGAATGCCTCCAACTTTTTGCACATGGCCTCAGTCAGTGTCCATGCTTCCATGCCATAATATAAGATGCTAAAAACATAACACCGAAGTACACGAATTCGGGGAGTTGTATTAAAATTACGACTACACAACACTGATTTAATTTGGATAAAAGATGATCTGGCAAGGAGGCAGCCCAAGCATTTGTATGAATCCACGGGTTCGACTTGCTGCCCATTTACTTCTAACATGCCTCTAATATTCTTTTCCTTGGATATTCATCCATTTCGTTTTTACAGCGTTTAAGTTAAGCCCGAATTGCGAACTTTTGACAGACATTTGATTCAACAACTTTGTAGGGCTTCCAGCGTGTCTGCTATTATGACAGTGTCGTCGGCATATCGTAAGTAGGGCATTCTCTATTATTTTGTTACTATAGATATTAAATAACAGCGGAGACAATATACAACCTTGGCGCACACCTCTTCTTATTTGGACCTCTTCGGACAGTTGACCATCAACCAGTATTTGAGCAGTCTGATTCCAGTATAGATTCGCAATTATCTTTAGATCTCGGTCATCTAGACCAACTTCTTTTAGCGATTCTATGAGCTTTTCGTGTTGGACTCGATCACATGCTTTCTCATAATCTATGAAACAGGCATATAGTGGCACCGACACATCCCTAACTAAGACTTGAATTCCAAACAGGTCCTCTCTTGACCCGAACTCACGACGAAATCCAAACTGCGTGTCGCCCATAATAGATTCGCATTTTCCATAAATTCTTTTATGAATAATTTTTCGAAATATCTTTAACATATGGCATTAAGTTGATTAGGCGGTAATCACTACACTTCTTTGCTGAATGTTTTCTAGGCAGTGTAACAAAAGTTGATTTTAGCCAGTCATCAGGGATTTTACCGCTGTGATAAATCAAGTTAAAAAGTTTGACCAGCGTATTTACCGAATCTTTATTTTTTATTGCGTATTGTGTTTTCTCTTGTGTTATATCTATGCTTTAGTTTGAGAATTCTTCTGGTTGTTCGGATTGGTAATCGATAAAGGGATGTTCTATGTAGCTACACCATTCTTTTAGTTTTTCTTTAGTATCCGGTACAAGGATTCCAGCTTGTCTTTTATTAAATAGTGCGTTTTCTTCCTTTATGCGTTTCTTCCTTTAGCGTTTTAGTTCTTCTGTTTCTTGACATTGCTGTGTAATCCAGTATTGTTTTGCTGACCTTATCTTGTTTTTTATTTCTCCATTGATTTCATGGTAGTGTTCGCTGCCTTTTTTATCGCGTCTTTTATTCATCAACTCAAGGATTTCATCGGTCATCCAAACTTTCTTTTTATTTCTTGTATATACTATTTACTACTTATACCAGGAAAAATACCTGCTTGCACATCCTTCGACCCCGCATATCTGTCAGGGGCAACTATCTCAAAAAGAAAGGTAAGCGGGGTTAAAGGGTGTACAGGCGGGTATGAAAGTAAATAAAAAAAGCTGTACAGGTGCGGATTTAAAAATGTGTAATTATTTCTTAATAAGTACACGTTTTTGGCCGAATTAAAATTTATCAACTTTATGACGAATTACGAAACGTTATAACATTAGGGTTTGATTACGTTAAAATTAAATTTTCTTAAAATAATTAGGACCAAGCTGATTTGTAGTTGTGAAAATCAGTTAGCAGTTTGTGTTTGGTTACAAAAGAAGTTATCTGTTGTTAATTGTGATTGTATGAAAAATGTTCCGTCCGTGTGAGGAAGAATCGAGTACGTCACGTGGAGATACAGGCAATAATGGCGTTACAAGTTAAATAAATCATAAAAAACAATTTAAATTCGAAATTTTGTCACTTGATACAAAAAAGTTAAATTTGACGTTTATACCACCCTTCTTGAACTTGGGTTATCAAAATTTGGTGCAGTGAAGGAAGCAGCAGCTTTAACACGAAGATCGGTAGAAACAGTGTGGCGTATAGTAAATAAACCGATAGTTGGGAGAAGAAAAAGTAAGGATCCTAATACTTCTAAGAAATTGGACATGGGTGATGTGGATATTATTCGTAGAAAAATATATCAAATGTATAGGGAACAAATGATTCCTACTTTACAAACATTAGTTCAAATATTAAAAAAAGGTGATACAGGAATACAGTGTTGCTGTGATTCACTGAGAAAATGTATTTTAAAAAACGGTTTTAAAATAAAAAAAGTTTTTTTTGTACTATATATGTTTGTATCTGTTAAACTCAATTTGATAAATTTAACTTATGTATGTGTTTTCAATTAAAAATTAAAAGTTAGACCGAACTGTCAATAAAACATATTATCTTCTTCACCTGTAAGGTGATCCGTGGTAGAAATTCACTGATCTATTACAACACTAAGTGCATCCCTGCTTCCATTCGAACACTCGCTGAGTGGCAATAAATACTTATCGGCCATGAATAATAATGAGTCTCCTAGATCGATGGTCAGACTATACTGATTTGATTTTTAATACCGGTCGTCCCAAGAATCTTCATTATGTGGTTGCACAAATATATTAACGACTGGTAAAGTCAGAAATAGTCACCCCGTTAGAAGCTGCCTAATAATCCAGCCTCTCTGCTGCAAACGAGTAAAAGTTTAAATCCGTTTTGGGGCCTTATCATTTGTAGGGAATATTTCCGGCCGGGCCACGAAAAATCTTCATTTCGCCGCTAGATGACGTGACAGCCGCGCGCCGGGCATTAAAACTTTTTAATTTAATTTTTAATGATGTAGGAAATAATAATTGGGTCCCAAGGCCTGCGAGCGACGACTTTTAAATACAAAACTGGTACGTTCTCATGTGGATCTGAATACGTTTTCGATACGATTGATTTTTAAACCTTTCACTTTACAACTGCTTGACTGATTGATGACTTCTGGATAAGCTGTATTCTTGTGCTGGCCTAAAAAAAACAAAAAAACATACAAATAAGTAAAATTAGAAAAAACTATCTTCAGAATGTAGCAAGCATATGTCAGTAAATTACAGGGTTTTCACGTCCAACTCAATACGTTTTCGATATTATAAACTTTTCGTTTTTTATGAAGTGATTTAGACGCGTTTTGAATACGATTTAAGTGTTTGAAAGGTTTTTTTTCGTATTGCAGATTCCGTTTTTTTTTTAAATTTTATAAATTAGAAAGAAATAAACTATCAAATCCAGTCTGGTTTAAGTATCAGTTCTAAATAAAAACGTAGTAAATGTTTCATAGTAGAATTTTTTATAAAATGTTTTAAAGGCTTTAAGATCGTCTGTACAATTCGTATGAATAAATTAATGATTTTTATTATTATTTAGGGACTAAAAACGCATTTTAGTCTCTTATTTGCGATACTAAAATTTAGGGATAGTAAAATAAAATTTTAAGGAGTAAAATTAAAAACGGAAGAAGAGTGAAAAATTTAGTAGTTTATACAGGTTCTCCTAAACGGTAGAAGATAGGAAAAAGTTGCAATTGAGGACAAAGTTGTGCAATTTGATGCGTTGCTCGAAACTAAAAAAAAGTTGTATCTGGGTAGTTCCCGAAATAGGCGAAAAAACCCGAAGTTTTCATTTTCAGTTTTTATTTTTTGCGCCTTTGTTCTTAAAGATTTAAAAAAAAATGCTTAAAACTTTCTAGAGGACATTTTTGATGAGATTTTTGGGAGTTCATATGATCAGCCAGACTAATAAAATTTTGAAGGTTTCTTTGAACATCTTGTTTTTAATAGTTTGTTATGGGTTGATAAAAACACAAGTTTTTATAAGTCTTCCTATACATTCTGTAGTCACAGAACCAAATCACAAAATTTGATATGCTTTTCTATGTCCATCTTTAAAAAAATAAATACTATGGTTATGAATATATCTACAATTTTTGTGGGTTTTATATTCTAACTGGTTCATAATATTTTACTAAATGGCTAAGGCCTTTGAAACAGACAGATCTCATAAAAACACCGTCTTTTTCGACCTCCTGAAAACTAATAAAAAACGCTACGCTCGCTTACGTATACTTACTTACTTAGTTATATACTATATTGTCGTAAGTACTTTTACAAAAAAAAATATTTTTTCTATGAAATCTTATAAGATATTAAAAACAAAACTTGACAAAATCTCATAGAAACTTATAAAAGTAATAAGATCCTACCTGTCCTACAAATATTAAGTCGTCAAAAAATTTTTTGGGCCATCTGAACCTATAAAATCTTATAGGGTTTCATAAACAACGCCCCAAACAATCTTATATAAACTTATCGGAGTAACATCTCTTCCACAGCTTCTGGCGACAAATAAGTACTTATACGAGAACAATTTTCTGTTAGATATGTAGAGCTTGTGCAAGCTCAAGGTGTATTATTATATTATAGTTGGTTAGGTCGTCGTAGTTTATAGTTTCTTAGGTTAGGTTATAGTTTAGTTTACTTCTATTAATCCATATCATATTACTTCTGCTAGTATTACTACTGTTATCAGTGCCAGTACTATCATTTTTTCTTTTAGAATGTTTTAGATCTTATAGTATCTTTTAAACCTTTATGAGGAATTGTCATTAAAAATAGTAAAATATCATAAATAACTTCACTAGTCAAAAATTATAAAATATCATTAAGTTAAGTGATCATAAATCTTATAATGTTTTATATGTTATTTTTTATAATTTTTTATGAGGTTTTTTTTGGCAGGGATACCACAGTGGGCTGGACATTCCCCGTAGTATACATGTTTACTAGATAGAATGGGTCTCTATAAAAAACCCGAAAATAAATTTGGCCGAAACATAATTTGTCAGAATTTAAAAGAAAATGAAATAATTGGTCCGAAAAAAACTGTCTCGAAAATGAAATGACGGGAAAATCAAGTCGCTAGAAAATATATGCATAGAATTAAATTTAAACAAAACATATTTTTATAGAAAAACAAAAAGAAAATATTTTTAACGAAAATAATTTGATAGAAACATAATAATGCGGAACCACACAATTCAAAATTATTTGAACCGATAGCCACGAATTCAATTGCTACGTTGCCAGGCTTACGGCAGGGAAGAGACGAAGTAAGTTGTGATTTTGTATTAATTTACCCCCTTTACATTCTTCAACCATCCCCTACCCCCAAATTTCTTCATAATATTGTATTGTCATCGGACCTACATTACAAAAATAAATTGCAAGATTTGATAGACAGTTACACAGCCAGAAACTGTGAAGTTAAATAAAAAAAATCCCATCCCATCTTCCAAATAGAGAAACTTGTCAACGCCGCAATCCAGGGCCTACGGCGCTCTAGAGATTTAAATTTGACGCATGCCCAATAGCGATTCGGCTTGATTGTGGTTCTGCTCATTTAAGATCGGCCATATTATTTTCTATCAATTTGTGGGTCGAGTTTTTCGTTTCTAAACAATTATTTTCGATACGTTAAAGATCCAGTAAAATAAAATTTTATAATTATATTCGCATCCATTATTTTTTGGGTGTTTTTTTTTCTTTCATATTTCATTTCGGACGCTTAATTTTCTGTTCAAATGTGTTTCGGTGTTGGTAAATCCGGCTTTTTTGTGGGTTCCCGGCTTTACTTGTATCGAATTTTATTACTGGTACTTATACATGACGGGATTTTTTATGGTATACTTTGTCAACAACGCGCTATAAAAAATACACTCTATAGACTCAGTGACACCATTCCCTATTTCTTTTAAGCGCGAAATCTCCGCTTTTAAATCCGGCTGTAAAGTGCGCGTTTTACGCCGAGAAAGCTTATCCTTGTAAAACAAGTGGCTTAGGGCTTTTATTACCCGGCGGTCGTAAAATTTGATTTTAAAGTCCTTCTAATGTCGTCTCTATGGGGGCGGTGGCACGTAAAAGAGGCTCGCTTTATAAGATCAGCTAAAAAAGGGTTACAAAATGAATACTTACACGGTTTAGAACAAGATTTCATGGTATAAATAATAAATTAACCCGTTTTGAATCGAACCATTGTTTATAAACCTCATTTAATAACAAACTCGTAATTTGTAATACCCATTTTTAATAATATACAGGGTTCCTAAGATTTTCCTTAGGGATAGGATTTCAATAAATCAAACAGAAATGGCATAGAAAGTTCTGCGCGCACAAAAGAAACAGGTATATTGAGCAATGGTGCCAGTTTGTTATTATCTCCGGACTACTTTCATGAGAAAAAATTGTCACCAGTCTTTCATTGTGAGCATAAATCATAGTTGCAATAATAACCGTTGACAAGATGTCTGCAAATTCCGCTAGATGGCGGCCACACATCTAATCTAATTAAAAATTAGATGTTTTCAGGTCCAAACCACAGCTTTTTCTTGCTTAAAGGAGGCGGCAGGGTCCATTATTTACGATACTGAGCGATAAACTCGTGAGGTTGTTAACATTAGAAAGAAATATCTTCGCTTTTAATTAAATTTCTTTCCATTCTGTTCTACTAGTGACATCTATCCGGAAACGGCCAAACCATGCAGCTAGCACTAGCAGCCAAAGAAATCAATAAACGGCGCTGTTTTTCCTGCAGAGCTTTTTGCTTGCGATATTATTGATTTTAAATAAAGCTGACCCTACACTACATTTGATATTTTCGAGGTGTTTTATGACATGATCTCGAAACATTTAGCGAACCAATTCTTCAAAACTAGCGGGAGGGTAAAAACGAAAAATAAGGGGCTGCCAATATTTGTAACACCCAAGAAGGGGTGAAAAGATTTATTTTGCTCTGTTTCTTTACAAAAAACGTTTTTTTACGAAAAACTTGAGCTCTGCCACTTTTTTTATTTTTTTCTTCAACTTTCTCGAAATTTTCGTCATACCGTAGAAAAAAATTATTTTCCCCATGGTCATACTCTACTTTTATTCGAAAAAATTTAAAAACAGAGACGGGATCAGTTTTCCTAAAACTTCTTCTTGGTTTCGAGTGAGAAGATAAAGGGCGCCGCAGGCAAAAATTTTTCAATTAAATTAGCCGAACGCAAAAATGTTATAAAAACAAAGCACGAAATAAAAATGGCGCCGCTTACAATTTTTTTTCAAAAATTACGTAATTTCGGGAACGCAAAGAAATAGGTCTAAAGAGTATAATTTTTAAGAAAAAAATATCAATTTTCTCGCCCTCCTCCACTGGGACTACAGGGGCCGTGCACAAATTACGTAATGGTCATAGGGGGAGGGGGGTTTTCGACAGCGTTTGCATTTCTGTGAAACTAAGAAAATTTTGAATGAAAATAAGTGAAGTTTTTTTTTTTGGGGGGGGGGTAGTGGTCTTGAAATCGTTACGTAATATTAGGGGAGTGCCGTGTCAAACCGTTACAAAACATTACATAGGGAGGGGGTCAAAAATTGGTAAAATCACCGTTACGTAATTTATGCACGGCCCCACATCTGACTGTTTCTCCTTTTTGATTTCGAATCAAAGTGCAAAACCCGGGTTGGACATTCGAAGGCGTCAAGCCGTCCTATTTGTTTGATAAAATTTCTACGGAAATATCTCAGTCGATTTCTCCGGCGTCAAGCCGTCCTATTTGTTTGATAAAATTTCTACGGAAATATCTCAGTCGATTTCTCCGGCCGTGTATGAACGCTTTAGGTTAGGCATTTGCATGTATCTCAGTCCCCAGCCTGTAAAAAGTGCGTAAGGACAATGGTTACAAAATGAAAAGCCGAAAAATATTTTTTTTACGATATCTTTCATCAGTTTGGTATTAAACTCGAGCAAAAACAATTTTTATTCCAGTCCTAAAGGTATGAACATGGAAAACATTAGAAAACAACAACCTGGAATGGATTTACTACGTGTAAGATGTAGTGACAACATCGCCCCATGCCCATCCTTTTCTGCCTAATGTGCTTTTCCGTTTGTCTGCGTCTTATACACGGCTGCTTGGCCCCCTAAGAGTTTGCTTAGGAATCCTGTATATTATAAATAAATATATATTTTTGACAAACTATTTATCTCAAATATCATTGGTCGACAATATTACATGTGTTAAATGGTCAGCAGAGCCCTAAGACAGGTGTGGGGCCCCTGCCGCTACAAGAAGTACTGAGACAGGTGCGGGGCCCGGCACAAAACTATATCTAATATGATATGAGACTCTTCACAACTGTTTTATTTTAGTCAAATGCCAGAAATCGAAGAAAATCTAAATACAGGAAGCGTTTTCCCATTAAAAACAGTCCGGGTGGTACTTTAGGGGATGAATCGAAGGCCTTTATGACTATACGACGTTCTAAATTCAGGTGACCATCACTACCTTTTATCGCTATATCGCAATATAAAAAAAATATCTACCCCGATATTACCGAAAATATCGAAAAAATGCAATTTTTTCCAAAAACAAATTCTGTGTAATATTTTATCGCATATTATGGACACGGGATAGGCTAGGCGACGCTCTTCCATGCACAGAATGCTACCACACACCCATGTAGACCCATGGCGTATGACCTTGTGTAGCTATCCCATCAGGGATGAAAGCTCGGGTAGGACTTTAGAGGATGAACCGAAGGCCCTTATGACCATATAACGTTCTGAGGTCACGTGACCATGACTACCCCGTGCCGCTATATCGCGAAATAAAAAAAAATCCACCCCGTTATTAAAAAAAAAATATCGAAAAAATGCATATTTTTCATATATGAATTCTAAGGCATATAGTCGGTATTACAGACACATACGAATTTTTCAAAAAATTTTCTAAAATGTCAATATTCATAGAAAAACTAAAAATATAATATATATCACTCATTACGCCAAATTAATATACTATAGTTCACCACACGTATACTCCACGTGTGTCATAAACTAGAGTAAATAATTTACTAGCCTATATGTTTCGCGAAATGACTATCGTTTGATAAATTGCTCACACTAATTAGTATCTGTTTATTATTACAAAGCCATACTGGAAGTTTTTTTGAAGTTAGTATACTGATACAGCAAATTCCAAGAGTATTTAGGCTGGCATTTTAGGTTCACGAGACCTTCAAAACACTCACTTTCCCTATTCAACATATGGGGGTACCCAAGCAACAAAATCGGTCGCGGCGCAACGTGAAGGCCGTCGTTATGGACGATTTTACTACTACTATAATACCTCGAGGGATTCAACATTTTTGGGACCGCATTGGGTAGTTATACAACTTCATCGTGACGGAGTTATGTCGTCGCAGGTAGTAAACAGGCACGTTATCCCGACGTCCTATTTACCACATAAAGTAGTGTTTCTGACTTTATTCGGTGTTTATAGGTTTTCTCTTTCCCACATTATTCAATCAATCAATCAATCAAAAAATACGTTATTGTCAAGAAAAAAAAATTCTGTCGACAAAACAGGCTAAAAACTAAAATTAATTGAAAATATCCCTTATAGTACACGATATTCCAGCAACATTCCCTCGATGTGCTATGAATATCTGAATATCCTGAGACATTCACAGGATATTCCCAGAATGTACAGAAAATGTCTCCCGAAGAACATTTGACTTAGCACATAAATAGCACATTTAAAAGATATTCTCAGAATATCCTGGGCAGTACATTCAGCAGATATTATAAGCAGGATATTCCACGAATGTTCTAAAAATGTTCTGTGATTTGGCACATTGAATGCCCGTTTAAAAGACATTCCCAGAATATCCTAGTTCCTAAATTCAGAGAATATTTTAAGCAGGATATTCCACGAATGTTCTGGTAAGGTCCTAAAAATGTCTTTACATGTGCACATTTGGGAGATATTTTGGGAATATCCTGGGTAATACATTCAGCGAATTTTCTAGTGAGGATAATCTACCAATGTTCTACCAAAGTCCTAAAAATATTACACAATATTGTCACGTTTTTTATTCTAACAGCTGCGGTAAAGATTTTTTTAGAGATATTTTTATCTGTCGCTGCAAGTTTTCTTTTTATTAAAAAAAATACTTTAAAAAAATATCATCAAATCATGCCATGGAAGAAAATATTATTTTTCTATCTACGATCATGCTTATGCAGCAGAATTTAATATTTTATTTTGTTCAAAAAGCTTGTTGGAGTAGGATAATATTTATTTCCAATGAAAAAATAATTATGAAAATCGGTTGAGCCGTTCGGGAGTTATCCTGCATAGAACAAGTAACATAATCCCCTTTCACCGCCGTTTGGGAGGATTCGTGGAGGGGGGTAATATTTTTAACCAATAAAAAAGGAATTATGAAAATCCGTTGAGCAGTTCGCGAGTTATCCTGCATTGAAAAAATAACGTAATCCCCTTCCACTACCGTTTGGGAGGAGTCGGGGAGGGCGGTAATATTTTTGTCACATAAAAAAAGAATTAAAATCCGTTGGGCCGTTCAGGACTGATCTTGATTTTATGTAAAAAAAAACAATTCACGGTATTCTTCTAACAGAAAACAATAGAGACCTTTTGCACCTCTAATTTTGATGCCTTTTTACTTTATCGCTTATTTCGAGCATGCGCAGTTACGAGGTAATAACGGAATCCCTTACTAACCGATAAAGTTTGACGTTACCTGCGGGAGAATACCGTACCCTTATAATTGACATGGTTGCCGATAGTAAAACGGTAAGTAGAAAAACAAAAAAATTTATATTGATTTTTGAATGCAAATATGGTTTGCATTCTTTTTAATTGTCAAGATAAGTGCCAATTTTTGTTTAATCATTTTCTTTGGCTAGAATTTCGCAAGAAACATTGATTTGCACTAGCAACTATTGCTATGTTTTCATGGATATTGAATTCGTTTTCAATACGTTTTGAAAACTTTTTTTTCATGAGTTTTCATGACAGGTTTTCAAATCGATTTTGAATCGATTTGAAAACGGTTTTCAAATTTTGATATTTGGCAGCTGACATGTGTCATAGTTGTCAAATATTAATTTTTGAGTTTTGGTACTTTTTTTTTTAAATGTATTTTATTCAAAAGATGATGTTGGCCCTTGCCACACATTTTTTTTAAATTTTAATTACTACTCTGTTTGCAAGTGGAAGTGAAGAAAGAAATGCTGGACTGGCATATGTGCATAGCACATACAATTTCGAGCCAAATATTTCTTTTATTTTCCATAATGAATTTTTTTAAAGTCTTGAAAAAAACAAATCTTTAGTTATTTAAGTAAGGTTATGTTATTAATCTTCTTTTTTCTATACACTCCACCAAATTTTAGAATACCGGTTCCACAGTTTCTCTCCCCCTCAAAAAGAGTGAGAGCAATAAAATATAATTTGCTGCTGTCTGGTAATACGACGCAATACGCATGTGTAAACTCAATCCCCGGTTTCATGGAAAATCGGTATTTCGATCTCAATACGATCTTGATCCAACCCTAAAAATTTTCAGGGTCGGATCTAGATTGAAATCGATTTGAATACTGGAAAAACAGGCGTTTTCATGGACGGTATCGGATTGAAATCGTTTTCAGAACGAACTCAATTCCCATGAAAACGTAGCATATGACAAGTGATTCCGATCTGTTTATCATAACCTCCCTTTTCTCTGTTGTGTTTCTGAGTTTTTAAAGATTAATAATAATTAAAAATTCAACGTAAAAAACACAAGAATAAGATATTCTAAATGAAAAATATTATTGGACAAATTCTTTTTGTAAATCTTTATAAAAATAAATACCGTATAAAGTCTGCCATAAACAAATCAAAGGCGGCGTGCAAAAACTAAAAATGACGTGACATTAGCTACGTCACAACGCGTTATTAAGCGATAAAGTCACCTAACGAGGATTTTTTATGAGGTGCAAAAGGTCTCCAATGTCAAGATTATATTCCGCTAATATATAACTTCTCTCATAAGCCTCAGTAGCGGAAAAGGTTAAGTCGTTGGAAAAGTGTTATATGGATGACAGAAGGTTGAGGGTTCGAGTCCCATCGCTTTTTAAGTAACTTTTTTTTTAAATATTTGTAATTCTTTAATGATGTGTTTAAATTTCTTAAAGGACTCTATTTTTTTAATATTGTTCGGGAGTTTATTGAACGAAAGGGGTGACTTCTCGAACAAAGCAGTCTGGTGTGGGGGAGAGCTGAATTGGGATGCATACCTGCATACCTTGTCTGTATACCTATATTGTGGTCACTGTTTGTTAAAAAATAAAATGGGTACTTTTTAACAAAAATAAGTAATCTGTAGTAATAGAGAGAATATACAGTCATGATGCCATATGTTTTAAATATTGGTGCTGCATGGTCATCCCATTTCGCAGAGTCCAGCTTTCTCACAATTCTTTTTTGCAACAAAAACAACCGATCAATACCCATTGAAGAGCCCCATATTATGATCCCATATGCCATGTGACTCATGACATGTGATTGTATATAAAGAAGCAAAGTATTTGTGCCAACCTCTTTCTTCAGACCGTTTAATACAAAGCAGGATGAAGCTAATTTACCTGCGATCCGACTTATACGAATATTCCATTTTAGGGTAGTATCTATATCTACTCCCAGAAACTTGGTGTTATGAACATTTGGGACTGTTTTGCCATTGAGATACCCTAGTGGTGATTGTTGGTTCGGAATTTGGGAAATTGATTTTAGGTTTTTAAACAAAACTTTCACTGACTTTTGTGGGTTTAAAAGTAGTCCGTTGGACTGACACAAAGTAGAGTAGTTTTTATCATATTCAGTGGAACTGGTATCATCGGCAAACTGGTATAATCCACCGGACTCCTCCACAAAGATTTCAGATAAGTTATTACAAAAAATCAGAAACAAAAGCGAAGAAAGAATTCCCCCTGTGGAACTTCACTGACTTGGTAGCTGATTTAAATTGATTATTAACTATATCGCCCTTTGTGCTGGTGGGGTACGTATTGCTTCCTGTCAGTAATGTAAGAGATAATCCATTCCAGGGGTGGCCTCTAATGCCATATGATTCAAGTTTTTTTACTAAATGTTTATGATTGACCAAATCAAAAGCTTTAGAGAGATCACAGTAAACCCCTACAGTGTAACACTTATTGTCCAAATGTTTGTAGACAAGATTAATTGCTTCAAACAGTGCAGTTTCATTTTCCCTTTAAAAAAACCATGCTGTGTGGCTGAAAACAAGTTGTTTTTTAGGAAGTAATTATAAAGACGGTTATACATAAGCTTTTCGAAAACTTTAGAAAATACTGATAATTTGGTTACTGTCTTGTACTTTTCTGCTTCTCTCCTATCACCCTTTTTATAAACAGGAATTATTTTTGCAATTTTTAGTTTGTCTGGAAACTGGCCTGTTCAGAAAGAGAAGTTAATAATATTTTCTAAAGGAACACTCACTATGTCAGCGACATCTCTGATTATCTGACAAGGAATTCATCCATTTTTAGTGACCTGGCCTAGAATAGTATAGATTTCCTCAACTGAGGTTGGTAACAAAAAGAAGTTGGCACCACCTCCACTCTTTATTGTGTTGTTGTGTTCAATATAATCCTGAAGAGAGTCTCCAATAGTGTTTACTGAATCCAGGAAACAGTCATTAAAGAGGTTGCACAGAGCTTGCGGCTCCTCTAGGAGGGTGTCATCATGCTTCAGTGGTTCTAGAGAGGGCGTAGATGAATTATCTTTATTAGCTTATTTGTTAATATCTTCAGACTCTTTTATTATATTTTTATTATGATTTAATTTTGTTTTTCCAAAAGCTTTTAGTATATTCTTTTCTGTTCAACATACTTTTCTTCAATTTTTTTATCTTTTGTTTTTTGTCACAACCAGTGTAAATTTTTTACCTCAATTGACATAGCTTTTATTTCATTTGTGACTCAGCTCTTTGCAACTGTTCTCCGGTGACTGCTTCTAGTAGACTTTTCGAGAAAGGAATAATTAAAAGCATTTAAGACTTTGTTTAAAAATATTTGAGCTTTTAATATAAGAAATATGTGAAATTTTGATCAGCCGCCATATTTTTTTATTATATTGTTCAGTAATTTTGGAAATTCGAAAATAAAAAAAAACAATCAATATGTTTTTTTTTAAATTTTCTACTGTTAAAAAGTTTTTTAAAAAGTTTTAGAGCAAAAAACCCGTATTTCTGATTTTTTAAATATTGTTTTTTTTCATTATACGGTGCCAAATTATTTTATGTAGCCAATATTTTTTACAGCGATATCGTTTTTTATTCTGTTGTCCATTGAGCTGTCTGGACAAAAATAAAAATAACTACTACTCTGACCCATTTTTATGTTATATATATGAGGGCCTAACGCCGTGCCGGCCCTGATAAACATGAAAATTCCATGTTTAAACATCATCGTAATATGTTTTCTATCTGGTCATCGTAGTGTAAATAATCTAATTAGTAATGAACTGCATATTCATCTATTGAGGCCTAATTGACTTTATGTTTCCATTCGATATATTGCCCAGCCTATAGTTAAATCAGCTCCAAAACACAAATTTACTCGTCTTAGAACTACAGTTATTTCTTGCCAATAGACAGGCACACCATAAAGTCGAAAATATTATTTTTTATGCCTTTTTTAGTGTCAGTAGTTTTTGAGTTGTAGACAACCTTTTTAGACAAGCAAATTGTTTTGCTAAAACAGCATACTTTTTTTTCTAGAAGTCAAGTTACTAAATTTTTTTGCTACCGTAAGAAATTTTTTTGCTTAACATTTTCCTTGTATTGTATTTTTAGCTGTTCTAGCAAAAACTTTGCTCTTCCAAAAAATTTGTTTGGCAACACAGGCGCCAGCAAGTATAACTTTGCTAAAAAAATTGTCAGTGTTAAGTTAACGCAATTATTCCCGCATATACTCACAAATTTTTAACTTTGCTGGCGCCTATTTGCTGGGACAGCAAAGATTTTTGCTAGAATGTTTGCTGTTTTTTTCTGGCTAGGGCTACTAAACATTATTTCCTATCCGATTTCCAGCAAGAAACTCTGCTGTTGTAGCAGAAACTTTGCTGTTCCAGAAAGATTTCTTGGCAACATAGCAAAGCAAAACCACTTTACTAAAAAAATTCTCAGTGTATAAAGGAAATTGTCGTTCCTAAGCTGATTCCATTTCTAAGCTGAGCTTTTTTTCCCTCTGTACTAAATATGATATTTGGGCCTCATTTGTCCGCCAAATTAGGACTAGTTTGAGGACCCTTTGTGTTAAAAATCTCATTGTTTTTGATATATTTACCCCTATATAATTTGGAGGGGGGATGATATTATTTGGGAAAATTGCCTTTATTATATATTATTTATCGGATCGCCGGTGTCCCCTCTAGGTGATGCTTAAATTTAGTGTCTCGATTTCTACCTCCTAACACTTACCTAACATCTACCTACACTAAACATAACTTAAAAAATTGCTTTTGTGTGGTGTTTTAGTATTTCCTGCGTACTAATCGACATTTTGAACGATGTGGAGCCTTTTTAAAGATGACCTCTAACTCGTTCTTCAATAGTTCGATGCCAAATCCATAAAACTAATTCATTACACGAAAAATTTAAAGACAAAATCTTGACCAATGACCATAAAAAAAACGTTAGTTGGATTTTTCACATCCTAGCTGCAAAAATGCGACGTTGCCAATTATTAACCTACTAGCTAGGAAAATGTCAAATATCTAATAGCAAGGTCAATGCTAGAGCTGTATCGAAGCAAATGGCCGTAGAACACTAAAAAATATTTATTTGCCTTAAATTCCAAAAAACCATCAGGCAAATAACATTTTAGAAGCCGAAATCCGTTTGCGCCGTAAAGAATTAAGTTTTCTTGCAATTTTCAGCAAAATAAATTTTGAAAGGCGTGCACGGCCGGTGCAACCGGTAATAAATTTTCAACTGTTTCATTTGTGTTTAAGCTGGCGGACGTTCCGCGCCTCAGTGGCGCTCGCATCGAAATATCTTTTAAAATAAAAAAAAACACGGACAAAAATTGATCAAGAACAATTTTGCGTAAATATTCTTATCAAACTATATTTTTCGTGATAGTTTTTTGTGTACAATTTTTATACAGGGTTCGTAAGCAAATCCTTAGGGGGCCAAGCAGCCGTGTATAAGACGCAGACAAACGGAAAAGCACATTAGGCAGAAAAGGATGGGCATGGGGCGATGTTGTCACTACATCTTACACGTAGTAAATCCATTCCAGGTTGTTGTTTTCTAATGTTTTCCATTTTCATACCTTTAGGACTGGAATAAAAATTGTTTTTGCTCGACTTTAATACCAAACTGATGAAAGATATCGTAAAAAAAATATTTTTCGGCTTTTCATTTTGTAACCATGGCTGGGGACTGAGATACATGCAAATGCCTAACCTAAAGCGTTCATACACGGCCGGAGAAATCGACTGAGATATTTCCGTAGAAACTTTATCAAGCAAATAGGACGGGTTGACGCCTTCGAACGTCCAACCCGGGTTTTGCACTTTGATTCGAAATCAAAAAGGAGGAACAGTGATTTTACCAATTTTCGACCCCTTTCCTATGTAATTTTTTGTAACGGTTTGGCACGCCACTCCCCTAATATTACGTAACGATTTCAAGATCACTACCCCCCCCCCAAAAAAAAAACTTTTCACTTATTTTCATTCCAAATTTTCTTAGTTTCATGAATGGAAGTAAGTGAAAAGTTTTTTCTTTGGGGGGGGGGGTAGTGGTCTTGAAATCGTTACGTAATATTAGAGGAGTGGCGTGCCAAACCGTAACAAAACATTACATAGGGAGGGGGTCCTCCTTTTTGATTTCGAATCAAAGTGCAAAACCCGGGTTGGACGTTCGAAGGCGTCAACCCGTCCTATTTGCTTGATAAAGTTTCTACGGAAATATCTCAATCGATTTCTCCGGCCGTGTATGAACGCTTTAGGTTAGGCATTTGCATGTATCTCAGTCCCCAGCCTGTAAACAGTGCGTAAGGACAATGGTTACAAAATGAAAAGCCGAAAAATATTTTTTTTTACGATATCTTTTATTAGTTTGGTATTAAAGTCGAGCAAAAACAATTTTTATTCCAGTCCTAAAGGTATGAAAATGGAAAACATTAGAAAACAACAACCTGGAATGAATTTAGTACATGTAAGATGTAGTGACAACATCGCCCCATGCCCATTATTTTCTGCCTAATGTGCTTTTCCGTTTGTCTGCGGCTGCTTGGCCCCCTAAGGATTTGTTTAGGAACCCTGTATATAAACCTAATCTCTGGCTAAGATATATTGATGATATTTTATTGTCTGGACCGGGAATGACCAACAACTTTCAGAATTTCTTCACCACATAAATAACATAAGACCCACCTTAAATTCACAATGTAGTTGGAGCAAAATTGTCAAATTCCTTTTCTTGATGTACTTGTCAAACGAGTAGAAAGCGACATCGGAACAGCAGTCTATCGTAAACCCACTCACACAGGACAAAATTTGAATCAAGGTCCAAGTCATTCGGCTACAACCAAACGAAGCATATAACTTTATATAACAGAACCATTCAAATTTGTAATAATTCTCATGACCTGGAAATCGAAAAAAGATACATTAAGAAGGATCTGCAGCAGAATGGTTACAGACTCAAACTTATAACAGATACTATTTCTAAATTTCAGCAAACAGGATCGAGATTACAAGATCAAAACCAGGCAAATGCATTGCATACATTAAAGGAGTATCAGAGAAAATTCGAAGAGTAGCGAACAACTTTAATATTAAAACAGTTTTTAAATATAATAATACAATTCGAAGCTGTCTTAGTAAAACAAAACCGGAGAACAAACAAAATAAGGAATGCATTTACCAAGTTTCTTGTGAGTGTTGAGAATCATACAGGCTTAAGGAACATCAGACTAATATCCAAAGAGGCGAAACAACAAAATCAGGAATCGCCCAACGTGCATGGTCAAAACAACACCGAATGAAGTGGACAGAAGCAAAGGTTTTGCACAAGGAGTCACAATGGAAGAAACGAAAATTCCTTGAAGATGCAGAGTTAATTTCAACTACGTCCAAGTTAGTATGTACGTACAAAAAAAGACCTAAAAATACGTTTTTGCTGTACGTACACTTTTGCAAGTACATCGTGCGTACCTAGTAGGTACCGGGATGGAACCACGTAAAAGGGATGTAAAATGTACGTCCCTCAGACGAATGATGCTGTCCGGGAAGTAAACAAACAACTCGAAATCTTACAAAAAATATAAATTGTACTTGATTTTTTAAATTTTTGAGCCGTAGTTTAATGACGCTCTCCTACACTGGTTATATGTCAAGAAATTTGCATTTAGTCGTGTATGGGGAAATATAGTGCAGTATAATGTCGTCGCTTCCTGCAACTCCGTTTTGCTGCCGGCAACTCTTAAGAAACTTCAACTTTAAAACCGATTTCGCGGAGTTTCGGCTCGGGAAATTCAATGAAATTAATTGTCTATACATATTTTAGGTAAGCGGCAAGAATGATTAATTTGATAATTTTCTCTATTTCATTTCGTAGTGCTGAAACGCAGTAACAAAAGTACTTTTAAAACGATTTTACGGGGGCAAAAGCATACATAAAAAATTGGCGCTAGAAAGCACGGATAGTCGACCATACAATCAATTATTTTATGTTGAAAGGAAATGAAAATATCTCTAAAACTCTAGCTTTGAAAGATTTAAACCTTATAACAAAATTTTTGAGTAACATTTACGAAAACCCAAATCTGAAAACCGCATATCAATAGCTGCCTTATTTCTAAAGTTTTTTTTATATACTTATTTTAACGTTTTATCAAATAACTCGAAAACTAAAGCTCCCACGAATTTGGACTTTATAACAAAATTTGTAGTGAATATTCAGGCAAACTTAAATCTGAAAACCTTATATCGCTACTTGCTTCTGTTCCAAAGTTACAATTTTTTAAAATATTTTTTCCCCCTTTTCTCCCCTTCAGTCCCCCAACAACCTACTCATAAGTTAATTAGTTTATGGTCAGCCGATAGAGGATTTTTGTACCAAATTTCGTTAAAATCAGTTAAGGCGTTCTTGAGTTATCTTGTATACAGGCAGACAACAGACCGACAGACAACTTTTTTTTTTCGCCGATTAAGGTGTTTTGGTACCTTAGTAACTCATTTTGGATAAAATTAAGAACAGTCAAAATTTAACGATTTTAATAGTCTCCCATACCATATTGGTATGTATGTGTATATAACGAAGGTGCTTCTGCCGATTTTGCATACTGACACTTGGTTGACTTTTGCATATATCCACGTTTAGGTAGCGCCGTACTCAGTGGCGCATCCATGTATTCAATCCGGGGGGGGGGGAGGGTTTTTTTTTTAAAACTAAAATCTCTGAATGAAAGCCAATTCATTTAGTCTGTTTTTTGACGTTGAGTTTCTAAGATCGTTTAATGAGGGAAAATTACTTTTACAAGTACAAGTGGTTTCCCAAAGTATGTAGCAAAATTATGTTTAAATGCGCCGCAGGCGAAAATTTTTAATAAAAATACAGTCAAAATGTCATATCTGACTTAACATTAAAATAAAAGGACGCCCACGGGTCATAAGAATGTGCAAAATCAAACCCGTTAAATAAAAGAAAGTTCAATTAAAAAATCATTCACTATAGGAACAGCAATTCGTTAAAACAATTTTTTATCCGAACCTTATTTCTTCAAACCCATTCAATAACAAATTCGAAATTTATAAGACCCATTTTTAATCAAACCATTGTTTATCAAACTCTTTCAATATCAAACCCGGAATTCGTAGAACTCGTAATTTATCAGGAAATTTTTCTAAATTAATTGCGCATTCGCCAGTACCACATGAACCGGAGGCGTACACGTAGGTTGCGTTAAATAGTTTGTGTGTAAATGTCACTTGCATTCACTCGTCTTGCATTCATGTGTTATTGGCGAATGCGCAATCAATTTAGCAAAAATTTTCTGATAAATTATGGGTTTTACGAACTCCGGGTTTGATATTGAATGCATTTGATGAACAATGGTTCGATTAAAAACGGGTCTGTTAAATTTCGAATTTGTTATTGAATGGGTTTGAGGAAATAAGGTTCGGATAAAAAATTGGTTTGACGAATTGCAGTTTCTATGGTGAATCGTTCTTACAATGAATTTTTTATTAAATACGGTCTGATAAATTCCTGGTTTGAAAAACCATAGGCGTTCAACTAAAATCGTAAATATTAACGGTGTTATAATAGGGTAACGTAGGCGAAACTTTTAGAGAAAATCACACAGCTACAAATGCCATTTTTGATACCAAATTAAAGTAAAGTTAGAAGTATCAATGGTGTTATAGCGCCGCAGGCGATAATTTTTACAATTTATGCAGAAAATTCTTTTAAGTTTTAATGTTTCTCTAACAGAATTAAGTCCACGGAGGTTATTACCCACCTTTCTCCGATATCCGTACTTCGATGCTTATTACACATATCTTATGCGTCCAAGGCATATTGTATGGCTTTTTTTCTTTGTTTTGAATAAAACCAAACCATATACAGGGTGTTCATTTGGAAACTTCTCACCCAATATTTACGTATTTTTAGAGTCTGATTTTGAAGAAATCCGAGGATACGTCGATTTTTTGTTCGAGAGGGACCCATTTTCGTTATCTTGAAATTTTTGTAGCATTCACCTCCTTCAAGGGGTAAACTTTACCCCGAAATTTTGAATAGGGAAAGTGGATCGAGTGATACCTTGTTTTGAATATATTTACCAACGTGTAAAAATTTTAAAAATCTTTCGGTTCATTTTCGAAATAAACTCAAATTGTTCAGACAAATTTCACTTCTCGTAGGAATGTACTCTTGTATGTATCTTTAACAAAAACAAATTCGACGTGTTCCGGGATTTTTCAAAAAATAAAAAAAGTATTTTGTAGATAGGACTATTTTTACATTGGTCCATGCATTGCAAAATGAAATGAATCGATTAATTTTCGAAATTTTTACGCAATTGTAAAGACATTCGAAAGACCTTCAAAACAAGGTATCACTCGACCCACTTTTCCCATTCAAAATATAGGGATAAAGTTTAAATGTCAGGATAGACAAAATGTGTCCCCTTTGAATGAAAAATCGACGAAGGATTTTTCTAAAATCAGACTTTACATACGTGAATCTTGGGTGGGAAGTTGTAAAATGAACACCCTGTATTTACTGTGATTGGTCCACCGATTAATCAAATGCCGCCAGCAATAGTTTAGAAACCGGGGGTCGCGTTGCGTGAACGACAAAAATGATATTCTAATCTTCAAAGGAAGCGAGAAAATATATTTTCGAAGTAGAAGGATACTGATGATTATTGCAATTTTGCTATTTTACTCTCTGTATTTTTTTTATTTATGCTACTATTTTATTGTGCCGATTTTAACCCAACAGCCTTTCGGGGAGAAGGGGTTAACCCAACCCGCCCCCACGCTGCACCACTGCAGTACTGGCGAGCTCATGTACCTATTATCCTAAATATACGCCTTAAACTTACTCAGGCCAAACTTGTAAGCAACATCTATATCTAGCCAGCCATGAAAATCCGTTAAATCCGGCCTTTAATCAAGGCGACGCGCGACGCCATTTTTGTTGTCTATTTGTTTGGATTTCGTGTTGTCA
The DNA here is from genome assembly GCA_963921995.1 of Oxystoma pomonae. NCBI lineage: Eukaryota > Metazoa > Arthropoda > Insecta > Coleoptera > Brentidae > Oxystoma > Oxystoma pomonae. The sequence goes on along the minus strand of OY998170.1, from coordinate 14,224,747 downwards.
TTTGTAACGGGGTTCGATTTCTAGAATGAAACACTCAAATTTTTCAAGTTTTCACTGTTTTTTAGGCGTTCAAAAAAAGTACTGCCAAAAAACATTTTTCCTCTGTTAAAATGAAAAATATTTAGAGAGAGAGGGCAGAATTTTGGAGGCAGATAGAGAGATAATTTAGTGAAGGGCAAAAATATTTAGAGTTGTTGAAGAGACAGCAGCATATAAAAGTTTATTAAAAATTTCTGTTATGTCATCTGTCTGTCATCTTGAGTGTTACCGTGCATATGATTTTTATTGTGGCATTTTTATACAAAAAACAGCAAAAATTGTAATTTTTCAAAACATAAAGTGGATGAAACATAAGGTGGTATTAATTTCTTTCAATCAAAGTTATTTACAGTCTTTAACTTTGCCTAAAAAACGTGTCCTACTATAAGTGTATTTAAAAAAATCTAAAAATCGTTTAGCAGGTATTTAACTAAATTATTTTAAGAGTCATCATCGCTTGACCATAAGTTAAAAGATGCCGCTGCCTGCGTCAAAAAGACATGCTGAGTTTATTGAGAACATCAGACAACAAAAGATGAGCGATACATCGGAGGTATCTAGTAGAGAAGGTCCAGAGGTTTTGATTGATTGATTGATTCGTTTGTGAGTGTGCCAGTATGACACTGTTCATTGCGACCTATTGGGTCTATTGTGGCTCACTTTTAACGTTTTTTTGTTGCTACAGATTACTCAGCCCCTTAAAGAGGCTTGCAACTTGCTTTGGTGAAGCATCATTCAGATCCAGTCCGTCGATCTGTGGTTTATCGAAGATACGTTGACGCTGACGTGCAATGGCCGGACACTCACACAGCATATGTCTGGCCGTCTCATCATACTCCATACAGAGCCTACATTCGCTGTCCTCACTTAGACCCATTATGTGTAATGGTACTTTCAGCCTGCAGTGTCCGGTGTATAGATCAACCATTGTCCGGATGTCCTGCCTGGTGAGCTCGATGAGTTTCCCGGCCCTCTTCCTGCAGGGTTCTGTAATTCTCTCCAGTATTGGTGGAACTTGTTCTCCATCCAGCCTGAAAGAGCAGTGTTGATTGTATTGTATGCTATTCCAAGGGCTGGCTCGAGGCCAATAAAGACGGCAGAGTTCAGTGTTTCCTGACAGCTCCTAACGGTTGTCAATGAGCACTTATAGGATTCAAGAGCCTTAAGGGCCGCTTGACTGTCGGAGAGTATCTTTATTGATCTGTTGCACCAGTTATGATCTATCGTCCAACGTGCGCTCATTTCAATAGCGAAGAGTTCCGCCTGGAAAATTGTAGCCATTCGTCCAAGATTATGTATAATCCTGATATTTTCCCGGCTGCTCCGGATCCAACGCCTGAATGTATTTTGGATCCGTCAGTGTACCAGCAGCTATTTTCACTTGAGAAACTTATTCGGTTTGTCGTCCAGTACTTCCTATCTGGGAGAACAGTGTTGTATAGCTTTTTGCTGTTTACTGTTGCGGGCATTAGATCCGGTAGCAGCCCTAGAATGCAGTGGCTCTCAATTGCCCGCGTTAAAGGGTTTGGTACTACTTGACTTGCCCTGCCACCCCATTGGTTGGCTATGATTCTGTAGGTTGCCTTCATAGCCTCTTTCTCCAAGACAAGGTGCTGTTCAAGTCCATATCACCATACTTGATTAACGTTGGATGCTTGTTAGTTTGGCACGACCCAGCGTTTGTCTGCCCTTCGTGTACCAAACTATTGCCTCGTATGTAATCATGGGTCTAACTACCGTAATATACAGCCATTACATTTGTTCCGATCTTAGCCGATGACGCTGGCGCTATGAATGTGCAGAACGGCGTGACTAAGTCAAACGAGATAACAGAGAGAGAGAAAAGGAAATGCTCGAAACAAGTTGTTAGCGTATCTTTGATGCATTTGTGAAAGCGTCCCTCAAAAAGAGTTAAAGTCGTGCTTACTGCTTGCAACGTACGAAGTAACCATATATGTATGAGGTTAAATATAGGCCTTTCCCAGGCAAGATCTAAAATCTAGCAGGCCATGGAGCTCCGCACCTATGCACATGCGCGGAAATTTTACGAGGCGGCTGGTTTCGCGACCTTCGGTCGAGACGCCATTTTTGTTAATTTGTTTTGATCACACATTTTCCGCGTTTTCGTTTATGCAAATTTTTTTATTGTGATATTTTTAATCTTTGGTTACGCGAAAGACATGTGGATGCCGCCAAAGAACGAAAGTGAAGTTCCACAGGTTTAGTTGGTTTCGATGGCCGCGCATGTGCAGAACCGATAAGCTTTGACGCCAGAAAGAGGCAATAACAGTCATAAAAGGGTAAAAGAGAAAGGTATAGACATATATATAGGACATCCTGCTTACAAAGTTGTGCACGCCGAAAGCATTGCAAGGGCGTATATTTAAGCTCATACATATATGAACGTAACCAAACCAATTCTTGTTAAGTTCTTGATGCACAGTTTTACTCTGTGCAGCTCACTTCTATTTCTTTCCTTGTCGAAAAAGGTGAGAGGGCAATAGAATGGAAAATAAAAGCTGTGAAACTGTGGATCAAGCAATTATGAAAACGCACAGATAACAAAATGGTTAGGATACGCTAGCTGTGCACGAATACTGCAATGGTGGTCGTAGAGTTAGGTGAGCAAGATTAACCACTCTCTGTTTGTGCAACTAAGTGTCTAATAAAAAATTGTTTCGATTTAGATTTGGACATTGTAGATTGCTATATATCTATGTTTGCCAGTCTAATTTAATTTCGAATATTTTATTGAAACGAATTTTCTTTATAGTTTCCAACTTGCAAATCTTAATTCTAAGGATGCCGCTTTTATTGGTGTGCAATGAATTTCAGGAGGTAGTAAATTTCAAAAATTAAATTTTATTCTACTGCTCTTTTTTATTTTCTCTTTCAGAAAATACTTTGGTGTTCTTCTCTGGCAAGGGCGAGTCTATAGCGAAATTCTGAAATTTTGACCAAAATAATATATACTTGATTTTAAAAAAAACGCATACATGCAGTCACAACATTGACCTTTCTAAAAGTGTATAATATATACGGACTACTTCCTAAAATGCCTAAAAACTTCAAAAGTACGACAATTTGACATATTGTTTAAAAAAGGTCTCTAAAACTGAAAATATTTTTTTACTTAGATTAAAGGCAACCTTATTTTTATATTAAATTTTGCATAATACTAAAAAATCAGCAAAAATAATGTTTTTTAAAGTCTTTTATTGAACAATATCAAATTATCACTCGAGTAACGGGCGAAGGCTATTCTATAGAGGACGGTAACCCATTTTGGAGTTGATTAAATAACAATAATACGATGGAAACAGCGCTGGATTGAAAACAATTCGACGAATATGAAACTTGGATTAGGACAAAAACGATGGTAAACTTAATACTAATTATTTTAACTTAAAAAAAAACTAATATAAATAATTTAGTATTTAATAGGATCACCATTTTCCTCTATTACAAGCTGCAAAAGTCTGGGCATTGAAAAAGTTAAATTTTGAAAATACTGATGGTCTTCTGAGAGCTGATCCAATGCGCGATAAATAGCATCGCTTAACTCTTTAGCATTTCGTGGCCTCCAATTCCTTTGGTATATTATTTTAACGATTCGACCCCATATATTTTCCATTGGGTTAAGGTCAGGGCTGTTGGCTGGCCAAGGAAGTGTTTCTATATTATTATTCTGAAACCATTGGCGAACAACATTAGCCGGGTGTACTGGACAGTTGTCCTGCTGATAAACGAAGTCATTATTTTCATGTAAAGCCTATACAAATGTCAGCATAACGTTTTCAAGGATTTCAATATATCGTTCACTACTGAATCTTCCTTCGATTCTCCAAAAAAAAACCCAAACCTCTTGCACTAAACCAGCCCCACATGTTTACAGAAAAATGTCCAGCTTTTTTAATTTGGTTTGTATATTCGGGTTCAAATCTAGAATTTGGTGGACGATAAACTAAAATTCTCATGTTGCTTGAAGATGATTGAAAAATTTTTTCGTCAGTAAAAATCACCCTCTCCCAGAAGTCATTATGACGAAGAAGGTTGTTCAGTGCAAAAATCACTCTGGCCTGTTTTTGTTCTTCTGTTAGAAAAGGCTTCTTTGCAGCAACTCGACAAGAGACTTCTGATTTCGTTACTCTTCTATTTACTGTTGCTAAAGAACCCGGAAATAATGTTACATTAGCTGCTTCAACCGACGTTGAAAAATGATTTTGTCTGAGATGGTCAATAAGTCTCTCATCTTGCACAGAACTTACTTTTGGTCGTCCTGATTCATCTTTCCCATCCGTAGAATTAGTTTCAATCCAGCGCTTTTTCCATCGCATTATCGTCATTTTATCAACTCCAGAATGGGTGGCCGCTCTTCTTATAGACCAGCCGTCTTCTGTAACTCGAGTGATAATTTGCTGTCAGGCATACTAAATTGGTGGTGCCTTATAATAGAATGCACTGATGGAAAGCTAAATTTTGTGGCATAGGAAAAAATGCATGTATCACACTATAACAATTTTTTCTGACCCCAGACGTCCAAGTGAATGTTTTTCATTTAGTTAAATAGAGTAATAGTATCAGTTTAAAGTTATCTGCAATAGGAAAAAATCAATTCAATTTTTTTAAATGAAACTTAACATAAACTTAAGCTTATTAAACCACTTTATAGCCTATTTTGGTCCTTTTGACGACTGGTTTATTCATATTAAAATTGTAGCCGCCTATTTAACTCGGTTTAGAAAGTAAACTAAAAAATAAGCTTTGAAGCAAAGAAAGCACCCTACGTCAAAATCAAATAAAAAATTTCCGTCCCAATGGGTACCAATCTCATATTTTCAATTAGGTACAAGAAATATTTCTCATTGGCTTTTTAAACCACTTTATAGTCAGTTTTATTGCTTTTCACGTCTACTTTATTCGAGTATAAATTATAGTTGCCTATCTAACTCGGTTTATAAGATACCGGCTTTCAAAATAATCCAGATTATGATTTTGCGAGCACTTTCTTATGTTGCAAAATATGCTAAATTAATGGTTTAACAAGTCGTTAAAAACCTTTTTTTTTAACTTTTTTGAATAAAAAACGCCGCCAGTAGTGACGTATCCATATATCTTTAAAAAAAAATCATTTTTTTTTAATTAAAAAAAAAAAACATTTTTATTGGTTGAAAATGCAATTATCTAACTTGATGTGAAAACCGCGTGTCGCTAGCTGGTACGGTTCGTGAATTAGAATTTTTTAAAAAAGTGTAATCCCCCTCCTACCCTCTTGCCAACCCCCCCCCCCCATTCATCAAGAACTAAACAGTTCTGTGACTGGTGACAAATAACTTTTGAATTATTGTGTGACAGACAGACAGACATTATCCCAAAATTTTGTATTTAGGACTTGTTTGACCCAAATAACTCATTTTTAGCTTACCTTACCTACCCCAATAGCCTTCATATCGAGCTCCATACTCCCACTAAGCAAAAACCTGTTACATTTGCATTACCTCAATGTATTTTTGTAACCTGTTATGTAACGCAACTTAACCTTAACGACGATATTACATTGCCAGTACATCAATTGTCCTAAACATTTACGTAACAGTGTTCCATTCGATTTTTTTAACAAAAATTATTTTTTGAAAATTTACCTTTAACTTGTTAAATATTGCTTCAATCAACATAAAAAATATATATTTGTGCTTTAAATTTTTTGATCTTCGCGGTTACGTCTTAAACAAATAAAAAAATAAAAATTAAAAAAAAATGTGAGCCGACGGGATCCGAACTCTTAATCCAAATTCCAAATGAAGATTTCAGCGCCTTAGACCACTAGACCATCTCGGTTTTATTGAGAACTCTCACCAATTCACGGTATATTAATGCAGTGATGTTTTTTACAGAATAGGGAGTTGGTTTTTTTAATATTAATTTAATTAATTGTTTTTAATTAATAAAATACAGATGAAAAAGTTTCAGTTCTAATTAAAAAAAATTATATACAAATATTGAATCACAACTAATTGAATCATAATTTGGCGAAATTAAAAAAAAAACTGAAAATATGTAATAATTTCCTTAAACCGTAAAAAAATCAAATCCTAAAATGATCGTGAGTTAATTACTGCGAATACATATAAATTTATACTTATAGGTATATTTTCCATTTGCGGGAAGTTATCAAAAATATTGCAGGATTTTCATAAAAACAGTAAACTTTTTGATGTCATTCCTTACTATTTCAAAAATTTTCGCCATATTTGGGTTAAAAGTTTCATTAATCTTGGAATTTTTACATAAAACTTACAATTGTATTTAGTCATTTTTCAATAAGCAACCACGTAATTGTTTTAAAGTTGACATTAATTGAGCTCACAATACTGCTGCTTTCATGTGATCATTAGACTAAACTTGTTTCAACTTTGATGTTTATTAACTTACAGTATTGTATTTTGTCAGGTCACAATAAAGAACCAAATTTGTTTTAAATTTGACATTTAATAAATTTGCAATATTGTGTAATATCATGTAACTGTAAAGAAACAAATTTGTTTCGACAGTGACATTTATTAAACTTCAAATAATGTTATAATAAATCCAAAATTAAATATTGACGTAAAATTAGTGCGTCTTTCGTGTATCAGCGATACTTTCATATAGAATGTTAATTTTGAAGTTACATTTTACTTTTTTTAAACATTTTTCTTAACGTATTCAAAGTTTTACATTTGAAAACCTATAATGTAACAGACCTTGCTTAGTGGGCTATGTATGGATGGCTAAAATATTGATAATTATCAAAAATTTCCTCTGGATTACATTATTCGTTTTTATACAGGGTTCCTAAGATTTTCCTTAGGGATAGGATTTCAATAAATCAAACAGAAATGGCATTGAAAGTTCTGCGCGCACAAAAGAAACAGGTATATTGAGCAATGGTGCCAGTTTGTTATTATCTCCGGACTGCTTTCATGAGAAAAAATTGTCACCACTCTTTCATTGTGAGCATAAATCATAGTTGCAATAATGACCGTTGACAAGATGTCTGCAAATTCCGCTAGATGGCGGCAACACCATGAGATGATCGAGGAAAAATTAGATGTTTTCAGGTCCAAACCACAGCTTTTTCTTGCTTAAAGGAGGCGGCAGGGTCCATTATTTACGATACTGAGCGATAAACTCGTGAGGTTGTTAACATTAGAAAGAAATATCTTCGTTTTTAATTAAATTTCTTTCCATTCTGTTCTACTAATGACATCTATCCGGAAACGGCCAAACCATGCAGCTAGCACTAGCAGCCAAAGAAATCAATAAACGGCGCTGTTTTTCCTCCAGAGCTTTTTGCTTGCGATATTATTGATTTTAAATAAAGCTGGCCCTACACTACATTTGATATTTTCGAGGTGTTTTACGACATGGTAGCGGGAGGGTAAAAGCGAAAAATAAGGGGCTGCCAATATTTGTAACACCCAAAAAGGGGTGAAAAGATTTATTTTGCTCTGTTTCTTTACAAAAAACGTTTTTTTATGAAAAACTTGAGCTCTGCCACTTTTTTTATTTTTTTATTCAACTTTCTCGAAATTTTCGTCATACCGTAGAAAAAAATTATTTCCCCCATGGTCATACTCTACTTTTATTCGAAAAAATTTAGAAACAGAGACAGAGATCAGTTTTCCTAAAACGGGGGATCTTGGTTTCGAGTGAGAAGATAAAGGGCGCCGCAGGCAAAAATTTTTCAATTAAATTAGCCGAACGCAAAAATGTTAGAAAAACAAAGCACGAAATAAAAATGGCGCCGCATACAATTTTTTTTCAAAAATTACGTAATTTCGGGAACGCAAAGAAATAGGTCTAAAAAGTATAATTTTTAAGAAAAAAATATCAATTTTCTCGCCCTCCTCCACTGGGACTACAGGGGCCGTGCACAAATTACGTAATGGTCATAGGGGAGAGGGGGGTTACAAAACGTTACGTAGGGGGGAGGGGGGTTTTCGACAGTGTTTGCATTTGTGTGAAACTAAGAAAATTTGGAATGAAAATAAGTGAAAAGTTTTTTTTTTGGGGGGGGGGGGTAGTGGTCTTGAAATCGTTACGTAATATTAGGGGAGTGGCGTGCCAAACCGTTACAAAACATTACATAGGGAGGGGGCCAAAAATTGGTAAAATCACCGTTACGTAATTTGTGCACGGCCCCACATCTGACTGTTCCTCCTTTTTGATTTCGAATCAAAGTGCAAAACCCGGGTTGGACGTTCGAAGGCGTCAACCCGTCCTATTTGCTTGATAAAGTTTCTACGGAAATATCTCAGTAGATTTCTCCGGCCGTGTATGAACGCTTTAGGTTAGGCATTTGCATGTATCTCAGTCCCCAGCCTGTAAACAGTGCGTAAAAACAATGGTTACAAAATGAAAAGCCGAAAGATATTTTTTTTTACGATATCTTTCATCAGTTTGGTATTAGAGTAGTTTCGTTTGTCTGCGTCTTATACACGGCTGCTTGGCCCCCTAAGGATTTGCTTAGGAACCCTGTATATCTCTGCCTGGGATACTCCACAGGGGGGGATCTTTGGGAAATAAAAAAACTTTAAATGTATAGGTATGTACCTGATATCCTAGAAGTAAGAGTGTTTTTATATAGGTGCCTGACATTCCTAAATAAATGAATTAAAAAATATACCTAGTCATTGCAAAATCAAAATTTGAAAAATAAATTAGTTGTAAGAAATTTCTTATGTCCATGTCTGAAAAAAAAGTCCTAACAATTTAAAAAACTGTGGATCAGCGTCGTTGATGTCCGACAATCTATACGTTATTTTAATTATTATTAATTATCACTAATTTTCCTTTCCTAATAAATCTCAATAGTCCTACATACCTCTTTTTCGCGTTGCTGTGCTTTTGACAACCAAATAACCTGATTCCGTGCTTCTCTGGAACAATGACCAGAGAAAGTACCCCAGCAACACGCCAACCATCGCCTCGAGGTTCTCCTGACTTCCCAGTAATACGTATGTTTGTAAACCTATAGCTACTTACCAGGTATGCGTTCCTGAAAATATGAGTCGAAGTCTAGAAATAATTTAATTTAGGTAGGTACTTACCATAGCGACCTATTTTAAATGAAGACATTTTTCAAGTTCTGTACCTACCTCTCGGTGATCGGTGATAAATTTATTTGTTTAAAAGCATTTCTTTTACAAATCCCAGGGGGGGGCAGGGTTCCCCCCTCCCTACGCCCATGTAGGTTTCCTTTTTAAGCGTTTTGGTTTGAGAAAGAAATGCGTAGTTTAAGGGATGTAATATAAATAGCACTGTTCCGGTGTTCGGTCGAGGTCACTTGGCGGATTTCCTGGCGTTTCATGAAAATTACCAACAGTGTTGTTTAAGATTATTTTCCTAGATCATACCTAAGTCGCCTGTTATATTTCACCTATTTTTACCTTTTTTTTGATAATGAGTTTAACACCTAACAACCGAAATATCGGTGCTTTCGCCCGTCCCCGTTTTTTTGCCGATTGTTCGTCATTTTGGCACTCAATCCACGTCTTAGCGCTCTTCCGATATTCATGTGGCGTTGTTGCAGCCCTTCAGCAAAAATAAAATTGGCTCACGGCTGTTCTGTCGCCGCCGTGTAAATCAAAAACCTAGTAACTCCGAATACTCAAACTGACCCGTCTAGGAAAATTTAGTAACGCAAAATATATTTTATTTCATATTGTATTGTAATAAACTCCATAACGTTATCGGTTTCAGTCCGAGAAATGATACATTACATCATTAGTCGGGTAAGGTAAATAAAAAAAATAAGAATAAAATAATGGATTTCTCTTTTATAGTATGAAATAAAACGTTGTACGATAAACGCCCGTAAAATATCATTAAAGTGCTCGTCTAGAAATTTCGGAGTAGGCTCCTTCGTCGCCTTGTCCGTAAACATCTAGACTTGTACTTTAATAGAGCATTTCCCGGCCTTGTAACGTAAATTGCTATTACCTTCGACCTTCGAATAATACTATTTTTACGACCATCTCAACACGATTTTAATGGCTCATTTACAGTCCTAGGATAATAATAAAGCTTAGAGAACTAATTGAGGCAAAAATGTGAATTATTTTTCTGTATTTTTAAGTAAGTCGCGTTAAATTGAAATATTACGCATTTTTAAGAAAAAAAACCTTGATTTTAAAAAGATACATGAAACTTCAGGTTATGAAAATTTTTTATATATTATAGTTTATAATCTTTGGTTGTTAACTTAAGAGTGTTCGCGTTTGATATTTTTAATAATTTCTGATTTTTATGATCACATTTTCATTGGTCGTAGGTATCCGTCATACTTTAAAATAATCATTAGAAACAAATAAGTATAATGGTTACTTAAAAAAATATTTTCGAAAACTTAAAAAAGAACAACAAACCAAAAGAAGAATTATGATAAAAAATATCCAAGGGTTATCTAACTAATATATTTACTTATGTTAGTTTTCTCTGAGTATTAACAAAAAATACATTTTGAAAAGGCGACAAAATGAAAAAACTGTCAAAAATTAAAATAACAAAGTAAGGAATAAATTAAAAAGGCTCAACAATAAACACCGACTAAAAAGACGCGTAAAAACTAAAATCCACTGCTGTGACAGTTATTTAAAATATAGTATTTAAAATTCAAGGCTAAACTAAATACTAGCGGTTTTAGATACCTCGCGGCGCTCGTTATTTAAGACAACGCTCGTAAAAAAACACTGTTTTTACTACCACATACGTACAAATTTTGTAAATAAAAGTTAATAAAGGTGGTTTGTCCCAGTACCCGTCACCTCTATGACCCAGAACTCGTCACCATATTTTAATAATAATTTCTTTAAAATTGAACCAACACTGATTATGACGATTTCTAGACCTCACATACAGCTTAGTTAAAAACTTAATATTTCTGTAGTAAAAATAAAATTTCAAAACTGCTGATTTGACCCAAAACCCGTCATCATTGACGATTACTAGGTCAGATAGAAATTTAAAGACCCAGTATTCGTCACCTATATTTTTTTGGAAAAAAACGCAAAAAAAATTTACACAAAAATTAAATATTTTAAACATTTTGTTTCAATTTTAATATGTTGATTTTCACCACAACTAAACATGATTTTTCCGCAGGTGGCATACTCACGTCAGACTCTCGGAATTTGATTGATTGGTTGTCCAGTGTCTAAAGAAATTACTAAACGTTTTGATTTTGTGTTTTTGGGCTATAGTTGCTTAAAAACGGAATGAACATAATGAGTCTGACGGGTACTGGGTACCTGACGACTACTGGGTCGTTTACCTTATTTTACAAATTACATCGAATGCCGCTTCTGTCGCTTAAATAAATATACTAAATACAAGCTACTAGTGCCAGATAGAGAATATCAAAGTTTTGGTATTTTGTATCTTGTAACTTGTATCTTTTTAACGAAAATCGCGCAAAAAAGTGAGGTTAGGAATCACTTGAAACAATCAAAATATTTTCATCTTTCCCTAAAATTTTTTTTTTATATACCTTCATCAAAAACATGATTTTAGTAACTGTCTGCAGATAACTAAAGCATGACTTTTTTGGTTACCGATGCAAAAAAACTTTTTTTTTGATCACGGGTGCAAAAAAAGATTTCTGTCTGTTTTTTACCCAAAATTAAATTGAAAAAATCTAATTATTCTTGCCTAAAAAGTAAGTAATTTCCGCCGGTTTTCACCAAGTATTTGCGAAAAAATCATTTTACAAAATCGTTAAAATTTCAAACTGTCAAAGATTAAAATGTCGCAACAATGAATGTCACCGAGTAAAAAGGCACATCGCTATGGAAACCGCATTGTCATTTCATTTTCGAGCCGCCTTAATTTATAGTGTAAAAATGGTTTGTTGCGAGAAGTGCTCTTCGTTCGAGATTTTTAAAAGTATTTTCCTGTTTTCCTTGGATTTTTTGATAAAGGTATTAAAAAAAATAGTGTTAACAAGTCACTGCGCTCGTTATTTAAACCAACGCTTGTAAAAAAAGCACTATTTTAGCCACTAGTTGTTAAAACTACTGTTTATATCCTGCGGTATTTCTTTTTTCATTTTAACAGAGCAAAAATGATTTTTGGCGGTACTTTTTTTGAATGCTAAAAAACATTGACAACTTGAAAAAAGTGAGTGTTTTATTCTAGAAATCGAAAGTTTGGAAAAAAAGCTTTAAAATGTGAGCAAAATCATGGCACAAAAATGTGAAAAACAAGCTGGTTAAACAAAAACGTTACTCCTTAAATTATGCTAAAATATTTTAAGCCTTAAATTGCCATCATGGCTTTACCATCACGAGCGACAATTTTCCATATTCCCTATTGATTTTTTTTCATTTCAAAATTTTTATTTCACAAATTTTTTACGTCTAAAACCTGGCCAAAAAACATAAAAAATCGGCAATTTAATAAACGACCCTACACCAACGAAAAAAAACACAAAAATCCACAATCAAGAAGGAAAAACTTCGTGTCCTTTTATCCCCTTGTGGAAATGAAAGAAACGGCCTGAAATAAAAGAAAATGCGTAAATTTAGAGCTTGAGGAGATAAATTATCTCATTTGTAAGGACCATCAGAGCCCTGATTCTAATTTTTGCCAATTTGGGTTGTCAAGCAAAGAGAGCTCAAAATGTTTTATCCTGTTTTTTAAAGGTTTCTTCTTTCTGTGGAATCAATAAGGTCATAACCCAGCCAACACAGTTACGTAAATGTTACGTAAAATTTACAACACATGATTACTTTGTTACATAAATTCTAGGTAAACTGCTAGGTAAAAGTTACAACAAGGCAAAAAGTAACTTCCATGTTCTGCATAATGCCATGCACCAAGTTCCTTTATTAATAAGAAATATAAGTTATGTTATGTAAATATTACGTAAATTTTATGAAAACTTTTTTTTTGTAAATATTTTGACTTTAGATTTACGTAAATGTAAGAGATGTGCTTGCTGGGAAAACAATTCTTAAAATTACTGTACTTAAAACAAGTATTATAATTAATATTGGGTAGTTACCCAGCAAACACAAATCGTCGGCATCGGCGACTATACTCTGGCCCGATGTTGGACAGATTGCGATTTTCAGTTTTCGGTCAATAATCGGCAACTGACGGAGGTCCACATTACTACAGTCGACTTTATGCCGACACCACTTTAGGACCGATGATTGTCCGATTGGAACTTTGTTTAATTGGTCGAAAATCGGCACCTGACGATGGCCCGATTTACTATAGTCGACTTTATGCCGAAGTCCACTTTATTTGCTTTAGGGCCAACGACGGTCCGATTGGAACTGTGTTTAATTGGACGAGAATCGGTAATTAACGATGGCTCAATTTACTATACGCGACATTATGCCAACGCAAACCTTTTCAGCTTTAGGGCCGATTGAAACTTTCTTTAATCGGTCGAGAATCGGCAACTGACGATATACTATAGTCGACTTTATGCCGACGCCTACTTTATCTACTTTAAAGCCGACGACGGTCCGATTGGAACTTTGTTTAATCGGACGAGAATCGGCAACTGACGATGGCCCGATTTACTATAGTCGACATTATGCCAACGTAAACCTTATCTGCTTTAGGGCCGATGATGGTCCGATTGGAACTTTCTTTAATCGGTCGAGAATCGGCAACTGACGATGGCCCGATTTACTATAGTCGACTTTATGCCGACGACCACTTTATCTGCTTTAGGGCCGACGATGGTCCGATTGGAACTTTGTTTGATTGGTCGAGAATCGGCAACCGACGATGGTCCGATTACGTCACCTTAAAATTTTTAAACTGCTTAAAAGTTTCTTCCTAGTATGTAGAGATGACGCTAATGTCACTATGTTCCCTGTACAGTAGAAGATAATATTTTATATATAATGAGCAAAGATATTTCAAAATAGAATGAGGACTTGATAAGATGATGGTACTTCTCTATAAGAACCACCTCTTTGGTTACTTAAACCAGCTCGACTGGTTAAGCACTCGTATTATCAAAACTTTGTAGTTTGCCAATGTCGGGCCGCTTTAAGCTACCACCGACGGACCTCCGTCAATCGCCGACGTTGGACCGCTTAAGGAAACTAATGTCGGACTTGAATAGTTTACTGATGTCGGGCCGAGACCAGCTTACCTACGTTAGACCGAACAAATTAAGCAGTTATGGGCGGATGGTAGGTACCATGTGGTTTAACCATATCGGACCTTAATCGTACGGTGACGGTATGCCGATTTCAGCAAAAAGTAAAATTTACCATAGGTCCGACGACGGGCCATAGTCAAACGCTGCATCGGCAAACATACATTGGGCCTACATCTCAAAGCGGACAAAAAATACTGCTGGTTCGATGTCGTAAATCGACGTCGTGCCGACGACGACAAATTCGGCAATCGACATCAGACCGACGAAGGCCCGAGGGAACCGTGTTTGCTGGGTAGCAGACACAAGTTGGCAAGCTATTTTTGATTTCTTGTTTTTAGCGTGTCCTTGAGGCGTTTGTGAAAACATCCTTAAAAAAGAGTCAAAAGGGGTTATAAGCCACGCCATGGCGTAAACGCAATGTACGTTTCTTTGCCTGCGTAAGCCTAGTTACGACGAGCAAAAAAAGGCTTAAAGCAACGCTTCTTGCGTATCTTGTTAATTGGTCAAGTAGTCGAGCAGAGGGCGATCACATTTGCTTTATTTTTTTATAAGATAAGCTAAAAATTGTCGTTATTCCTTTTTATATTTCTTTATTTTTGATGACAACGATGAAGAAAATTCTGCGTGAAGAGGCTGCTCTCGGGAATAGAGCAGCCCGTTATGGAAGGTTCAAATGAGGTGGCGGAACCAGAGTGTTTGACGCTATTTAGGTATGAAAAACACCACCTACCGCTCCTCGCTAGATGCCTGGATATACCAGACATACTTATAATAAATAACTTTCTTTTGATCTGGGGTTACGCATTTACGTACGATACGCGGTGTAACGATACATCGCGCGTAAAGCGTATCGTACGTTTGGAGATTACTGCACATGCGTACTTGATCAAAACTTACGCTACGTAACCCCTAAAGCTGTGCTTCAACGTAAGATGTAACCAAACTAATTCTTGTTCATTGCTGGATGTACAGTTGTACTTCATGCCGCTCACTTCTATTTCCTTCCTTGTCGAAAAAAGTGAGAGGACAATAGAATGGAAAATAGA
This sequence comes from Oxystoma pomonae, assembly GCA_963921995.1. Lineage (NCBI taxonomy): Eukaryota > Metazoa > Arthropoda > Insecta > Coleoptera > Brentidae > Oxystoma > Oxystoma pomonae. Next base: position 14,209,495 of record OY998170.1, on the reverse strand, counting down.
AGGAGTGAAACTGAGGATCAGGCATTTATGAAAAGCCACAGATAACAAAATTGTTAGGATACGCTAGCTGCGTACGAATACTGCAAGCACAATGTAATAGAATCGTTGCGTATGTTCGTGGGTCCCCAACGATACGTACATTCTTCCGTACGCAACGAGATTCTGTCATCACACCCGTCAAAGAAGTAGGTATCGTTTGACACAAGTCAACAATGTAGCGTATTTTGACTTTGCTTCGAACGCGTTACGTATACCGATACGGATGCGTTGAAATATTTACTTTAAGTGTCTAGAATCTAATACAGGGTTCCTAAGATTTTCTTTAGGGATAGGATTTCAATAAATCAAACAGAAATGGCATAGAAAGTTCTGCGCGCACAACAGAAACAGGTATAATGAGCAATGGTGCCAGTTTGTTATTATCTCCGGACTGCTTTCATGAGAAAAAATTGTCGCCACTCTTTCATTGTGAGCATAAATCATAGTTGCAATAATAACCGTTGACAAGATGTCTGCAAATTCCGCTAGATGGCGGCCACACCATGAGATGAACATCTAATCTAATTACAAAATTAGATGTTTTCAGGTCCAAACCAAAGCGTTTTCTTGCTTAAAGGAGGCGGCAGGGTCCATTATTTACGATACTGAGCGATAACATTAGAAAGAAATATCTTCGCTTTTAATTAAATTTCTTTCCATTCTGTTTTACTAGTGACATCTATCCGAAAACGGCCAAACCATGCAGCTAGCACTATCAGCCAAAGAAATCAATAAACGGCGCTGTTTTTCCTGCAGAGCTTTTTGCTTGCGATATTATTGATTTTAAATAAAGCTGGCCCTACACTACATTTGATATTTTCGAGGTGTTTTATGACAGAGACGGGATCAGTTTTCCTAAAACGGGGGATCTTGGTTTCGAGTGAGAAGATAAAGGGCACCGCAGGCAAAAATTTTTCAACTAAATTAGCCGAATGCAAAAATGTTAGAAAAACAAAGCACGAAATAGAAATGGCGCCGCTTACAATTTTTTTTCAAAAATTACGTAATTTTGGGAACGCAAAGAAGTAGGTCTAAAGAGTATAATTTTTAAGAAAAAAATATCAATTTTCTCGCCGTCCTCCACTGGGACTACAGGGGCCGTGCACAAATTACGTAATGGTCATAGGGGGGAGGGGGGTTACAAAACGTTACGTAGGGGGGAGGGGGGTTTTCGACAGCGTTTGCATTTGTGTGAAACTAAGAAAATTTGGAATGAAAATAAGTGAAAAGTATTTTTTTTGGGGGGGGGGGGTAGTGATCTTGAAATCGTTACGTAATATTAGGGGAGTGGCGTGCCAAACCGTTACAAAACATTATATAGGGAGGGGGTCAAAAATTGGTAAAATCACCGTTACGTAATTTGTGCACGGCCCCACATCTGACTGTTCCTCCTTTTTGATTTCGAATCAAAGTGCAAAACCCGGGTTGGACGTTCGAAGGCGTCAACCCGTTCTATTTGCTTGATAAAGTTTCTACGGAAATATCTCAGTCGATTTCTGCGGCCGTGTATGAACGCTTTAGGTTAGGCATTTGCATGTATCTCAGTCCCCAGCCTGTAAACAGTGCGTAAGGACAATGGTGACAAAATGAAAAGCCGAAAAATATTTTTTTTTACGATATCTTTCATCAGTTTGGTATTCAAGTCGAGCAAAACAATTTTTATTCCAGTCCTAAAGGTATGAAAATGGAAAACATTAGAAAACAACAACCTGAAATGGATTTACTACGTGTAAGATGTAGTGACAACATCGCCCCATGCCCATCCTTATCTGCCTAATGTGCTTTTCTGTTTGTCTGCGTCTTATACACGGCTGCTTGGCCCCCTAAGGATTTGCTTAGGAACCCTGTATATGGACAAGCATCTCTAAACCATGAGTTACCGGGTTCGATTTTTTTTCGAGTTTTTTTTGCTTATTTCATAATTGGTATATACTTTGCACATGCTAAAGATGTCCTAAAAGTAACCTTCTTTAAATAAGAATAATAGCTTTGACGCACATGCTATACATGTAAATGTTCTTTTATTGTTATGTGGGCTCTTAATAGAAACTAGAAGTCAACAAAGTTACGCTTTGTGTGTCCCTTTTTTAACTGGTGAAAAACCCTTAAGAATTCTTATAAAGCCTGGCTTTTATTATGCAATCTGTTCAGAAGAATATTAAACGTCTTACTTACTTACTCACTTATTTATAAGGTAAAAGTTGCCCTTCGAACTTAAAACACGAAATGCTTCCACAGAAATCAGAGAGGAATAGAACGATTTTTGAAGAGTGGGCAGCCAAATTTTAGCAAACATCATGAGTGCCACCATTTTGATGTTAGATTCCTGTGAAATTCTCATTTGGCGCGCCATAGGGCTGTCTAACAAATTGTCAAAGTCAGTCATTAATCACGTGATGACCCTTTAAAAATGGTGGCTTTAGGGTAAACAACGCGATTTTTTTTTAATTTTTTATTTTATTTTATTTGCAACCATTTAACAGGAAACTCAATTACAGAGTGGGAAAAAAAATAAATTGATACAAAAAAAAAGAAATTTAAAACAATAAACAGAAAAATAGTCTAAAAAAGAGAAAAAAAAAGAAAGAAAAAGTAATCGCAGAAAAAAACATTAAATAAATCGAACTTTTTTAATTGATGATAAGTTGCAGTTGAACATATCACACCCACCATTGCACTCGTTACAAGTCCTTCAAATTCTGTTTAATGGAGAGTACTTACAAATATTAGTACGCTGGTTTGGAATACAAAAACTTACAGGGTTTCTTGACTCAATTCTTGGAACAAGAATTTTCCATTAGACGTAATGCTAATAAAAATGAAAATTTTATACCAGTTGTTTTAAGCGAATCAGATGCCTTGTTTTTGACTGGTTGCTATGGCAACAACACGTTGAAAAATTAATAAGTGATAATTTCCCTGGCTTGACAGCTGTCACGTACAGATGTCAGAATAACAACAGAGGAGTGGGTACAATTTTCTATTCATTTTATGATTTGATGATGATGACAACAAAATTTAATATGACGAATAATAATTAATAAACAAAACAAAAAGATATTAGTGAAACGTCATTCCACCAATGCGCTGCAGCAGTCACAGCCACCTTCGTAGATTTTATGTTTCCTACCTAAATACTTACCACGTTAAATTGTCATCGACTTTGCAAGAGAAGAATTAATTTTTCTTTCTCTCTAGTAGTATAAGATTATTATTGAAATTAACTCTGTGTTTCGGACTTCCATTGTCTATATTTTATTTATACACGACGTTTCGATCAGTACAATCTCTGATCGTCTTCAGGTGCAAACTACAATCAATTCCTAAGGCTACGTACTTATATACCGTAAGAAATCACTCAACCCTGAAGTTTAAGAAGTTGGCTCCGCCCAAGGAGGGGCTTCCAAATATTTGGGATTTCAACACTTGGTTTACTGAAAATACCCTGATTCTGCCCAATAAAGGCAGCTTCAAGGAATTTTCGTTTCTTCCAGTGTGACTCCTTGTGCAAAACCTTTGCTTCTGCCCACTTCATTCGGTGTTGTTTTGACCATGCATGTTCGGCAATTCCTGATTTCGTGGTTTCACCTTTTTGGGTATTCGTCTGATGTTCCTTAAGCCTAACAGATAGTGGTCTTTTGGTCTCGCCTATGTATGATTCACCACACTCACAAGGAACTTGGTAAATGCATTCCTTATTTTGTTTGTTCTCCGGTTTTGTTTTACTAAGAAGGCTTCGAATTGTATTACTAGATTTAAAAGCTGTTTTAATATTAAAGTTGTTCGCTACTCTACGAATTTTCTCTGATACTCCTTTAACGTATGGGACTGTAAGGAATGCATTTGCCTGGTTTTGGTCTTGTAATCTCCGTCCTGTTTGTTGAAATTTAGAAATAGTATCTGTTATAAGTTTCAGGCTGTAACCATTCTGGTGCAGATCCTTCTTAATGTTTCTTATTTCGATTTCCAAGTCATGAGAATTGTTACAAATTTGAACGGCTCTGTTATACAAAGTTTTGATTATGCCTCGTTTGGTTGTAGCAGAATGATTTGAACCTTGATTTAAATATTGTCCTGTGTGAGTGGGTTTACGATAGACTGTTGTTCTGATGTCGCTTTCTACTCGTGTGACAAGTACATCAAGAAAAGGAATTTGACAATTTTGCTCCAGCTTCATTGTGAATTTAATGGTGGGTCTTATGTTATTTAGGTGGTGAAGAAATTCTGAAAGTTGTTGGTCATTCCCGGTCCAGACAATAAAAGTATCATCAACATATCTCAGCCAGAGCTTAGGTTTATATGCTGCGGTATCAACCGCGTGTGATTCGAACCACTCCATGTAAATATTGGCCACCACTGGCGAAAGCGATGAACCCATTGGCAGACCGTCTTCCTGAGCATAAAACCTATCTTTCACTTGAAAATAAGAGTTATGTAGGCAGCACTCCAACAACTCCATCACTTCCTCCAGCGGTAGGCTGGTACGTTCATAAAGGGATTCGTCATCAATGAAGACGATCAGAGATTGTACTGATCGAAACGTCGTGTATAAATAAAATATAGACAATGGAAGTCCGAAACACAAAGTTAATTTCAAACACATCATTGTCTCAAACTTTCAAACAAGATTATTATTATTATTAATTAATCGTTTTTTTTTACTAGGGCAAAGGGAAAGTGAAAAACAAAACAAATTCAAACTATTTGAAATACAAAACACCTAGCGTCCAATATAACACATGTGCCTATACACCTATTTTTCCCTATCCTCTAGTACTATAATATTGTGTGATTTAAATAGAATTTAATCAACTTGATACAAAGATGCAAACCTTATTTTACTAGAGTTCCATGGTATTATAAAAATAATAGATGAACAAGTTTATAGCCACAATATAGGTAACACAGACATTCAAAGTGTCAAAAAAGTAATTAAAAACCTTATATTAAAACACCAAACCTCAAAGCAAAATAAACGCTTGCCAAAGTGTCAAAATTTGTATTTTTTTTTTAAATAACTTTTGGTATAAAATTTTCGTACTGAATCTCCCACAAGCTTGAATTAATCTCCGTAAATATTTTCTCTGTTGCAAATTTTTAAAAAATTCGCACCTCTAAAAAATTTTCGGGAATAATTGAAGCTTTAGGGAGATTATAAGTGAAAATTTTGGAAAAGTGGAAAAAGATTCAGATTAAGCAAAGTGACTATTTTACAGAGTACTCCTTTCTGAATCAGGGAGAACCGAGCATTTTGCCGAAGTGTTGGAAATAAACTCAAAATTTGCAGTTTAAAAAGGCACTGTTATGTACTTTTATCTCTCTCGCACTTGCACAGTGTGGATAGGCATTGTCTCTCTCAGTTCAGCTTGAGGATCGGGACAGAACGGTTTGAAAAGAGACAGTTGCGCTATCTGATTTGAGAGAGATGAAGTTATCTGTAATTACATGGGTGCGACAGAGTTAGGTTGAGGGACATTTTCACGTTTAATTGCGAATTTTGAGTTTATTGCTAAAATTTCGGCAAAATGCTTGTTTTTTTCGATTTAGAAAGGATTACTCTTTAAAAAAATCACTTTGCTTAATCTGCGTTTTTTTCCACTTTGCCAAACTTTTGATTTAAGTTAGAATTACGTCTTATGGAAAGTTTATCGTTAAAATCATTTGTGAGGCTATGACTAGAACCCACGCGGGGTTTAAATAGTAAACACTCTGTAGAACAAATTAAAATTGGAGTTATATGTCACTCTAATTAAAACTTATCCTTGTTAATTAATTTTTCCCATTAATACTTGATTTCACACAACGATATAGATGGGTAATAATAAAATAAGGGGTAGATTAATTTTGTATTTATTTTAAAGGTGTTTTTATTTATGAAATGTATTCAAAAACTTAAATGTTGTTTACATTTCTGTCACTCTCGAAAAGTTTCAAAATATTAGCTGCGTTCAAATCACAAACAGCGAGTTCGGATCTTTTACCTCTGCTTGTACCTTAGCTACTGATGAACGCTACAGCTTTGAAATGAGTGGTCTTTGAGTAAGGAAAGTTTTCTTGACTGAGCTTTTAGATAAGCTCAATGTTTTTAATTTAGTTTGTAAATAAATTGATATAGTTGTTTTGTTTTTTTTTTTTGTTTGGTATATTTTTCGTGCATAATCAGTGACCGTCACTTACGTTTGTTTTGCCTCGTAGTGCCCTTATAAATATAGGTATTTCTTGTGCTCAAAACAGGTTCAAAATATGGCGTTTTTCTTGACAATTGATTAATGAACAACTTGCGATATTAAATAAGGTAAATGAATCCTTTTAAAAACGGCAAACGGCAACAAAAATTTAAACCACCCCCCAGAAAAGAACTATTACTTTTATTTACTTTAATAGATCAGCCTTTATTATTATTGAAAAACAAACAAAAGATGGCTGTGGCACTGTAAATCTAATGAAAAATAAGAGTTTTTTTGTACTTCAGTGCCAAATGAACTTCCTAAATTTCGATTGCTCACACAGAGGGTGGAACCCAGGACGACGCAGTTTTGTCATTATTAGGGACTCAACAGTGAATTCATTCTGTGTGAGCAAGTTCATTTTGCACTGAAGTACAAAAAAAGTCTTGTTTTTCGTTTATTATTATTATTATTGTTTCCGATGTTAAAAAGATGTATATCCGAGAATTATGGGAAATTGTCATTGCTTTCACTCTGTCTCTTTTTTCTCATGCTATTTGTAAAGGAAAAAGCATTTCCCGACCAGAAGTTTAAATTTTCGGACACACTCTAGCGTTGATTATTCCCACCAGGTCTCAAAGTCGTTGGCGTTGCGGAGACTGGTAAATTTCTTGTTTAGAATTTTGTGTTTTGAATTTTACAAGAGCCAGTGCCTTATGTGGCCAAAATGATTCAAGACAAGTCGTCGTCTCGCTCTTTAAAAGATTTTTGTTCTGCCAGGACATTAAATTTTTATTAAATGAGCCCAATAAGAATCTCCGACGTTTCAAAGGTGCAAAAAGGAACACATCACAAAAAGAGAAAGAAGCAGCAAAATTTCAGCAAACAAATGGGCTTTTATTTAAACATTTGAATCGGTGGCCTTAGAAAGAACTTTTATCTTATTGATTTGGCAAAAAATCAAAAAAGCACTTTGAGTCGTGTCTTAGTTCTTACCAAATAAGCCTTCCATTTAAAGTTCAATTCTGATGTTTATTAAATTTGACTCCAAGAAGTATGAATGTCACATGACCCGTTTTGAAGGTCATTTCGACAATTCCTGAAATAAGGTCACTGACAGAAAAAAAGGATCTCTACTATTAAAATAAAAAACGAACGTAGTTTGGAGCTTAACTTAACTCTTAATTTTAGTTTGGCAAAAGCTTCTTTTCTAGAAAAATATCTGGTTTTTTTCCTTCTATGGAAATTTTTTTTTTCAAGGGTCTCAAGGATATATCTTGCATAAGATGTCCAAACTACTTTCCTGTCATTTATCCTCTACCAGGACAGCCCGAGTAGTGTCGGATTCCTACCGACTAAAACCCCTCGATTGTGATCTTAACCTGCCTGGTGGCAAGCTACAGTTATTGCACTGCAGCCATTACTGGCTTATTGTGCACCCTCTTGGTTTCTAGGCTAACCACTTCATTAAATTTGTCCCCTGTGCAAGTTTGTACAGGTCCTTAATGGATTAGACCCCAGTCGATATTAAGTCTAGTTCAACTTCCCCAAATATTAGGTGACTTTTGCGATCAAGTGCCTCGCATTAGCATATTACATGTTCTACTGTTTCCGGTTCCTGATTGCATAGTCTGCAGCTCAGGTCTTCGTGATACAGTCCCATGTTGTTTAGGTGAACTTTGACCGCCATATGACCGGTCATGATTCCTATTATAGTTCTCACTTGCATCCTACTAGAGCTTAGCAGATCTTTCGTGAGTTTGGCATTCAGGCCTTTGATAAAGGCTCTGCTGTGTCTTAGCCCCTGTCTTTCTAGCCATTGGCTTTCGTGTTTTTTCCTTATCCACAGTTTGACCTGGGACCTTATTATACATTTTGGTACCCCTAGGGCTGGCTCTGGTCCAATATATTTTTGTTGAAGATCCTTGTCTTGCAAGTTTGTTAGCTTTTTCATTGCCTTGGATATCTCTATGTCCTGGCACCCATACTAATTTGATTTTGTTATGTTCCGCCAGTTTTATTAGTTCAGCAAGGCATTCCCACATTAGCTTTGAGATGACCTTCGGGCACATAAGCGCCCTAAGGGCTGCCTGGCTATCTGAGTATATAGATATGGTTTGACCGAAGTATCCCATTCTATTGTTCTCGCATTCTAGCGCCCCAGTGCCTTCGTCAGTTTTTGATTCGTCTGTGTACCAGATCAGTCCTTTCTATGATAGCGGGTTGTTTTGTCTTGACCACACTATTCTCTTCTGTATAATAATAATTACTTTTAGAGTTGGTATAGGTACTTTGATGACATCTGGTCTGATCTCATGTGTAGTATTGGTATATCTAAAAACCTTTCCTCTCTATTTTGCATTATTGTCTGTAGCTTCATGGTTTTTTAAAGACGATAGAGTCCGATCTTTGCCTCTACCTGTATCACCAAGTGAAGTGGGGGAAGGTCTAAGAGCACCTCCATCGAAGTTGTTGGTGTAGATCTCATTGCACCTGTGACGCTGAGGCAAGCAAGTCTTTGCACCTTGCTTAGTCTGAGCATCACAGTCTGTTACCGTATCATAACCGTCTTGTACAGTCAGTGTACCATGTGTGGTCTGAGTCCCCACTGTTTTCTATGTAGGCGTCTAATCTTCGCCAGGGTGATTTCCGCTTTCTTTATTATGTTCTCGATATGTCGAGTCCATGTTAGCTTAGAAACTAATATTACCGCCAAGTATTTAACATCCCAGAGTAAGAAGTATGATCCCTCTAATTATCCATTAAAAAACCAAAAATTTTTAGTTTGGCGCCATATTTCCTGGTGGGGTTGCTAAGTTAATATTAATCTAGCTACCCCATTTTCTTTCGATTTTCTCAGAAACCAAATTAGCACAAAATTTTTTGATTGGGGACGAAATTAGCACATTATTATAACATAACTAAATTTTGATTTTTTTGACGTGGGGTCGCTAGGTTAAGGGAAGTAAATATTTCATTTCATTTAGAACGATTTTTTTTCCAAACCTTATTTTTTCAAACTCACTCAATAACAAATTAGAAATTTATAAGAGCCGTTTTTAATCGAACCATTGTTCATCAAAATCATTCAATATCAAACTCGTAATTTGTAAAACCCATTGTTAATCAAACCCGGAATTTGTCAAACCATTATTTTTCAAAACCGGAATTCGTAACACCCCTTTTTTATCAGAAATTTGTTCTTAACTGGAATGAAAGCCACATCTATATACAAACTACTGAACGGTACTTGTACACGTATGCGAGCGTAACACCGACAATAAACAACGGGTCTTACGAATTCCGGTTTTGAAAAATAATGGTTTGAGAAATTCCGGGTTTTATTAAAAATGGGTTTTGCAAATTACGGGTTTGATATTAAATGAGTTTGATGAACAACGGTTCGATTAAAAACGGCTCTTATAAATTTCGAATTTGTCATTGAATGGGTTTGAAGAAATAAGGGTCGGATAAAAAATTGCTTTAAAGAGTTGCAGTTTCTATAGTGATTGATTTTATGATTCAACTTTCTTTGATTTTGGACATTCTGATAAATCGTGGGCGTCCGCTCGCTCGATGAATAGACGAAGCACAAGGCGCAGAGATTGAATAAACGAATGCGGTAAAGTCAACGACTGTTTGCACTTAAAAAAGTAAGGTTAGGTTGCAGATTGTGACGTAGCTACCATAAAATTGGTCGCCCAGCAAATCTCAACGGTGGCGCAGGTAGGAGGAGTTAATCTATTCCCCTCTTCTATATCTATGGTTGCTAACAGCACGACCGACGTTGAAAATAAACATTAAAATAAATTTTCATCTCTGGTAAAATTAGCGAACTTTCCTTCTCTATCTGGTAAGTGCGCAAGGTAAACTGATTAATTGCGAAAAATAACTTTCAAGGAGTTTTTAAGGATAATAAAGCCATACGAGGAAATAAAGATTTTATACATTAAGAAAGCAACTTACAAATGTGCCTGCGAGGCTGATATTTAAATTTAGTTTTCTGCCTTACTTACCACAGTGCTGATTATCTAGTAAGTACGCAAGGTTAACTAATTAATTGCAAAAAATAATTTTCGGGAAGTTTTTAGATGATGATAAGGTGATAGGAGGAAATACAGTTTAGATACATCAAGACAGCAACTTACAAATATACCTGCGATGCTGATATTTTAATTTAGTTTTTTCCTTACCTACTACAGTGGTAATTATCTAGTAAGTACGCAAGGTTAACTTATTAATTACAAAAAATAATTTTGAAGGAGTTTTTAGGGATAATAAAGTCGTACGAGGAAATAAAGTTTTGATACGTTAAGAAAGCAACTTACAAATGTTCCTGCAAGGCTGATATTTAAATTTAGTTTTTTGCCTTACTTACCACAGTGGTGATTATCTAGTAAGTACGCAAAGTTAACTAATTTTTTAGTTTTATGATGATGATAGAGTCATACGACGATACGATGATATTTTAATTTAGTTTTTTCCTTACTTACTATACTGGTGATTATACAGGGTTCCTAAGCAAATCCTTAGGGGGCCAAGCAGCCGTGTATAAGACGCAGACAAACGGAAAAGCACATTAGGTAGAAAAGGATGGGTATGGGGCGATGTTGTCACTACATCTTACACGTAGTAAATCCATTCCAGGTTGTTGTTTTCTAATGTTTTCCATTTTCATACCTTTAGGACTGGAATAAAAATTGTTTTTGCTCGACTTTAATACCAAACTGATGAAAGATATCGTAAAAAAAATATTTTTCGGCTTTTCATTTTGTAACCATTGTCCTTACGCACTGTTTACAGGCTGGGGACTGAGATACATGCAAATGCCTAACCTAAAGCGTTCATACACGGCCGGAGAAATCGATTGAGATATTTCCGTAGAAACTTTATCAAGCAAATAGGACGGGTTGACGCCTTCGAACGTCCAACCCGGGTTTTGCACTTTGATTCGAAATCAAAAAGGAGAAACAGTCAGATGTGGAGCCGTGCACAAATTACGTAACGGTGATTTTACCAATTTTTGACCCCCTCCCTATGTAATATTTTGTAACGGTTTGGCACGCCACTCCCCTAATATTACGTAACGATTTCAAGACCACTACCCCCCCCCAAAAAAAAAACTTTTCACTTATTTTCATTCTAAATTTTCTTAGTTTCACACAAATGCAAACGCTGTCGAAAACCCCCCTCCCCCTACGTAACGTTTTGTAACCCCCCTCCCCCCTATGACCAGGAGGAAAATTATACTCTTTAGACCTATTTCTTTGCGTTCCCGAAATTACGTAATTTTTGAAAAAAAATTGTAAGCAGCGCCATTTTTATTTCGTGCTTTGTTTTTCTAACATTTTTGCGTTCGGCTAATTTAATTGAAAAATTTTTGCCTGCGACGCCCTTTATCTTCTCACTCAAAACCAAGATCCCCCGTTTTAGGAAAACTGATCCCGTCTCTGTTTCTAAATTTTTTCGAATAAAAGTAGAGTATGACCATGGGGAAAATATTTTTTTTCTACGGTATGACGAAAATTTCGAGAAAGTTGAAGAAAAAAATAAAAAAGTGGCAGAGCTCAAGTTTTTCGTAAAAAGAAACGTTTTTTGTAAAGAAACAGAGCCAAATAAATCTTTTCACCCCTTTTTGGGTGTTACAAATATTGGCAGCTCCTTATTTTTCGCTTTTACCCTCCCGCTAGTTTTGAAGAATTGGTTCGCTACATGTTTCGAGATCATGTCATAAAACACTTCGAAAATATCAAATTTGGTGTAGGGACAGATTTATTTAAAATCAATATCGCAAGCAAAACGCTCTGCAGGAAAAACAGCGCCGTTTATTGATTTCTTTGGCTGCTAGTGCTAGCTGCATTTGGCCGTTTCCGGATAGATGTCACTAGTAGAACAGAATGGAAAGAAATTTAATTAAAAGCGAAGATATTTCTTTCTAATGTTAACAACCTCACGAGTTTATCGCTCAGTATCGTAAATAATGGACCCTGCCGCCTCCTTTGGGCAAGAAAAAGCTGTGGTTTGGACCTGAAAACATCTAATTTTTAATTAGATTAGATGTTCAAATCTCATGGTGTGGCCGCCATCTAGCGGAATTTGCAGACATCTTGTCAACGGTTATTATTGCAACTATGATTTATGCTCACAATGAAAGAGTGGCGACAATTTTTTCTCATGAAAGCAGTCCGGAGATAATAACAAACTGGCACCATTGCTCAATATAACTGTTTCTTTTGTGCGCGCAGAACTTTCTATGCCATTTCTGTTTGATTTATTGAAATCCTATCCCTAAGGAAAATCTTAGGAACCCTGTATAGTAAATGCGCAATGTTAACTAATCAAATCCGAAAATTAAAAACAACCTTAGTTAACTTCTGGTTTGAACGTAAACGTGATCTTGACAAAAAAGTTCACGCAACTCCACAGAGATGGTATCCTGATGTCTGTGTTCGAGCGGAAGCCTTTGTTTTTTTTACAGGTTAAAAAAAGACAAAACATTGAGCTGTATTCCACGTATCGCCTACATTCTATGACCAAGTTAAACTATCTAGTGTGAGGATATTTTTATTGGTTAATAAACAAAAATATAAATTGGGAAAAATGAAAAGTAAAATAATATTTATAAAATCTATATATTTGTGGCCGATTCATAATGTCAAAACTACTTTTTTTTTGGGTTTTTTTCCACTAAGTTAAGGAAGTTTTTTCAAAAATATGTTAAAACCCACTTCGTAAATTCCTAAAGAAAAACTGTGTTCGTTTGTCAGTGGTTTTTAACTAACTAGAATCTAAGTACATATCTGACGTTTCGGCAGAAACTTTACTGCCGTTATCAAAGGAATTATTATTTTCAAAATTTTTCTCGAATATTTTTTAAAAATCTCTGCCTGTTGTCATACAACTGACTGACATACAACTGTATTTTTCGTTTGAATTTTGTGTTTTCTCGGAAAGTAATTTTGAAATTTGTCACAGAAATTTAGTTGTGTTTGGTCCTGTTGGTCCGAGGGTTTCGAAACCAAGTGGCATAAAAAGATAGTGGGTGATATTTTCTCGCCTTACTTATTTCTGCCGGTTTTGCTGCTGTTCCTGGTGTATTGCTTGTCTCGGAAATATAGGATTGAGCCAGCGTATCCACAATTATAACCACTCAAACTAAACATTTTCCAAACTAAAACGGAATTAGGGTCATATGCCATCTGCGTTTAAACCGTGACAGTGAGATTTACTAAGATCTATAATAGTACCCCCCACAGGTCTAAATATTTACACCTTTGGGGAGTACTAAATTTCAAAACCAATTTTCAAAAAACACTTACCCATAAAGAAAAGACACAAAGTTATTGATTATTTTGTATTGTTATTGCAAAATACCACTAAAAAACTACATTTTTTTTTCAAAATATACCATATTTTAAGAGAAAATGCCTTAAAACTATTTTTTTTTTGACAGGTTTCAAAATGGCAAATGGTTAATAGGTCAAAAATTTGGCACATAATAGCTTCATTATCTGCATTTGAGGGTATAAAGACCACTTCTGGGGGATGGTTTAATTTTATAGCCCCCAGAAAGGATTGTTTTCCTAAGTAAGCAAGGATTAATTTACCTTATTTAATATCCCAAGTTGTTCATTAACCAATAAAACACCTCCAATTTTGTCCACAAAAACGCCATATTTTGAACCCGTTTTCAGCACAAACAATATATTTTTGGGGGCACTACGAGGCAAAACAAACATATATGAAGGAACTGATTATGCACGAAAATATACTAAACAAAAAAACCCAAAACAGCTATGTAAAAGATCAATCAAGAAAACTTTCCTTACTCAAAGCCCACTCATTTTAAGGCTATAGCTTTTATTAGTAGAGGTTGGTGCAAGCCAAGGTAGAAGCAGAGATAAGAGATCCGAACTCGCTGTTTGTGATTTGAACGCAGCTAATATTTTGAGAAACTGACGTTTCGACAATGAAAGAAATGTAAACAAAACTTGCATTTAAGTTTTTTAATACATTTCATAAATAAAAACACCTTTAAAATAAATAAAAAATTAATCTACTCCGTATTTTATTATTACCCATCTAAATCGTTCTATGACATCAAGTATTAATTGTAAAAATTAATAAACAAGGGTAAGTTTTAATTAGAGTGACATATAACCCCAATTTCAATTTGTTCTACAGAGTGTTTACTATTTAAATCCAACAAAAGATTGTTTTAAGATGAGTTTTCAATTAACAAACTTAAAATTCTTGTTATAAATCAAACTATGTCCAAAACTCAAGGAGGGTTGGCTTAAAATGTTTAAAATAACTTAAACTTAGGAAAGTTCAAAAAATAGACTAAAGCCTTTTAGTAAATCCCACAGTGAGGTTCTACTCTTGGGTGAAAATCGGTTTAATTATGTTACATTCTTTGTGGCGAGTGTATCTTCCTTAACTTAATTGACAAGATAAGATAAAATCCCGAAGAATCCACAATCGTCCCACATTTGCACACATGTGATTCTATAATTTTGCACCCAAGACACAATCTGTGATATATATACATTGATGCGTTTCTTATAGAGAATATTGCTCTGATCGGACCTCATTTTTCAAACAAAAGTTTGAAGTGTTGCTCGGGACGGGAAACTGCACTGCTGGCAAAACTTATTTAATATCGCTCTCGCCCAGTCAAAGGAAAGGGCATTCTATCGTTTGAGTGGTGTTAAGAATGTCTTTAACATTTTTAATTTTTATAGACAATTTTGCTTTTGTCACTTTTTATATATGACGATTGAATTTAGTTTCAAATCGGAGGAACAAGAGGCATGGCGTTATAGTCATCTCATAAAAATACAACAAAAAAATTATAAGTAATTTTTGATCACTGTCGACACTCTCGTGGTACAGTCACTTTGTAGCAATATCGAAACTTACAGAAGGCCCGAAATCGCTTTTTAATGATATTTCGTTCTAGAAATTGATTTTGTATATTAGTTTTCTTTCCAGTGTGCCTATAGGCCCAGCGCTGAAAGGTTTTTATTTTTTTTTGGCAATTTTTACGATCCATATGAAACATTTCGCCTGAATAAAAAGTGTACCTAATGGAGTTCCTTTAACAAAAAAGAAATATAGGTTTTTTTGTATTATATATACAGGGTGGATTCTTTAAACGGAACAGTGCTTCTAGCGGTTTTACAAAAAATCCAAAGACACGTTTGTTTACGAGGTATGGCAAAAAAAAATATATATTTTTTAAATAGGACACCCTGTTTAGTTTGATATTTTTGAATTCTAAAACAAATTATCTTTTTGACAATACCAATACTCTATCTCTTATGATTTCCAAGATAGAGGCTTTTAAACTTGCATGGAATTGTTGTCTATGCCTTGTTTTACGGGGGATATTTGAATGAATATATCGAAGTTTTCCACACAGATTTAGATCAAAATATCTTGATTATCGTAAAAGATAGATCCTACTGTATAGTATTGCTGAAGAGAGAATTGTTTGCAGATTTAAGAAATTGCAAAATATACAGGGTGTCCTATTTAAAAAAAAAAAAAAAATTTCCCATACCTCGTAAACAAAATGACATAAAAAAATAGCACGATTTCTATTTTCTAGGTCTACTTTTAGCACTTCTGGACGTTTCTCTCATAAAATAATTACAAATTATGTTATATGTGACACGATTGTCAAAAACGTCGGGTTGCATTTTAGAAAGCGAATAATTTTCAAAAGATAAAAGATTATATGTTTGAAAGCAGTTAAATGTAAAAAGTAACTTTAACTAAAGTCTTTGGGAAATGATAACTCCACTTAAGTAATAATCAGTGGCGCACCCAGGCATTGACTTGGGGGGGGGGTAGGGTTACGGATAAATAATAAAAAAACATAATTTGAAGTAAAAATGTGACCATAACCAGGCTTCTCGGGGGGGAGGGGCCGTTTAACCCCACCCCTCCCCCCTCGATGCGACACTGTAATAATTAATTTAACTACTTTTAAAATCATAGAAATAGAACAGGAAATATTATACTAATCATACATAAAATAAAAACATACAAAACGTTTAAACAAAAGATGTGTACAAAATACCCGTAATTTTGGACTTTCTTTTTTTGGCAAGTTTTTACGGTTTTTCGTTATTCTGTAATATTTAGTTTTCTATTTTGAATATTTGGCTTTGACCTGTTTGAAGTTTAAGCCAAAAATTCCTTTAACATTTTCATCTCTTTAAAGTTTTTCGCAAAATACCTGCAATTCTTCAAACCAATTTTTTATCCGAACCTCATTTTATCAAACCCATTCAATAATAAATTCGAAATTTAACAGACCCGTTTTTAATCGAACCAATATCAAACTCGTAATAAAACCCGGAATTTGTTAAACCGTTATTTATCAAAACCGGATTTAGTCAAACTCGTTGTTTATCAGAAAATAATTACTAAATTGATAGTAGCGCATTAAGGCGTACAGGCAGGTGGCGATATCTATACACAAAATATTGAACACTACCTGTGAATACTTTTATAGAACGACAAATGCATCGAAACGCAGTGACGACACGCCAACCTCGTGTACACCTCCAGTTCAGTATTATTGGCGAATGCTCTATCAATTTAGCAAATATTTTCTGATAAACAACGAGTTTGACGAAATTCGGTTTTGATAAATAATGGTTTGACAAATTTCGGGTTTTATTAGAAATGGGTTTTACAAATTACGAGTTTGATATTGAGTGAGTTTGATGAATAATGGTTCGATTAAAAACGGGTTTGTTAAATTTCGAATTTGTTATTGAATGGGTTTGATGAAATAAGGTTCTGATACAAAATTGGATTGACGAATTGCGGTTTCTATGGTGAATCGTTCTTACGATGAACTTTTTTATTAGATATTAATAACCCATAAAAGACTAGCGGATGTTAGATATACAGCCTGGATTCTTTACACGGAACGGTGCTTCTAGCGGGTTAGAATTTGGTTGAATAAAAGACAAAAACACGTCAACTGACATTTTTAATTTCGTTTAATGGTGCTATCTTTTAAAGAGAAAATGGCAAATATCTTGTTTTTTGCGATTTTCAAGATCATTTAAGGTCGGATGACCTTAAAAGTAAATTTATTGGAATTGCCGTCTTCGAATTATATTGAATCGAGTATAATCATGCCCCGGTTGCGAAAGTTGTATCTTTTATGATTTTTGGCCGCCATCTTGAAAGATGAAGTCTTATCAACTTCTTCTACACAGATGAGAACAAAATACCTGGTAACACTTGATTGTGTGACTAAAGAGCTATCAATCCCACATAGTCACAAAACTCCTTCATTCAAAATCCCACGGGATAGAAATTATCGACATATGCCCCTACACTATATTGAACAAATAAGTTGCTTGTTAGCGCTAAAAACTACGAAAAATGATGTTGGTAATAAAATAAACCAAAAAACCAACAGCCTAAATCAAAAGTTTCCGAGAAAACCTTCCATTTGTTTACTTTGTTTATGCCCACCAAATTTTTCCACGCGTTTAATACTCAAACGAATTTTTTCCAATTTTTTGCACGGATATTTAGAAAGGTATACACGCATTCCTTTGTACTAAAACGGATATTTTGTTTACTGTGTTTTGTGCGAGGACTAATGTAATTGGGTAAACATCGGATTTGCATAATGGGTGTGTCACAGCAAATAGGAAATGGGCCACATGGAATCAAAAAAAAAATTAATATTTTGAAAACTAATCGCTAAAAAATTAAATAAGTAAAAAAAATATAATTCTGGTGGTGAGACTCACTTAAAAAATTGCCAATATTGCCAAAAAGTGAATATAATAAAATCGACGTGTTCGAGGGTTTTTCTTAAACTCTATAAATGCCCCAAAAGGTCTGTGTTTCGATGTTCGTAAAACATCCTAAACATATAAACGCGACATGCTAAAAATTTAGTTTTAGGCAACAATTTTCAATCCCTGATTATTTGCGGGGGTGCGCAGACTTTTAGATGAAAAAAATCTTAGTTTTATTTTCGTACATACAAAAAGTAATAATGTAATTTAGAAAGAAATGTTGCCAATTCTCCTAATTTTATAAATTTTAGAAACAGCATTCCTGCAAAATTTCAGCTAATTATAATGTTTAGTTTTTCCTAGGCAAACTGGGAAATATTTTAAAAAGTTTTAGAAGTCGTTGCCAGTTTTTCTTTGAATTATAAATTTTTATTTTATTTAGTTGCATATAAAATTGTAAAAACGTGATATAAAATTGAAAATATTAACGATAAAAAAATGTAAAAATTAGAGAAACTAATAAAATTTTAAAATATATTCAAATTTATAATTTAAAGCCTTAATCAATGCTCCAGGTCTGTATCCTTCGTATGGCCTAAGGTGCCCAAGACACCGCAGTTGTTTTTTTTTCTTTAAAATCTGGAGAGAAACTATGGCCTTAAGAGCAGCGACTTTTTCTTTTTTGTCAGTGACTTTAGCTTAGAAAATTATGAAGTGATGGTCAACAGTGACGCACTCCGGAATTGACTTGGGGGGGGGGGGGGGTTAAGGATAAATAATAAAAAAACTTCATTTAAAGTTTAACCCCAACTCCCCGCCCCTCCCGTCTCTGTTTTGATATTTTGCCGAATAAGCTAAAATTTCGATTCAAATATTTGAATATTTTGAGTTCGTGGTCGTAGAAAGAAATTTCAGCTTATTCGACAAAAAATTAAAAAAAGTGCTTCGAGCCGTGTCTTGGATTTACAAAATTCAGCCGATTCTGATGTTTATTTGACTCCAAAAAAAATGGATATCACATGACCCGTTTTGAACGTCACTTCCACAAAAAAAGAATCTCTATTCTTAAATAAATTTGAACATTTGTTTAAACCGCTCTGTACATGATCATCTTGTTATAAAACCCTTATTTGTCACTGCCTTTGATTCTTTTAAGCCTTGCATCTAACCTCTACAGTAAAAACACACAGATGTGATATTTTAAATATTAAAACGTATACTTGAATTAAAAAAAACGCGTACATGCAGTCACAAAATTGACCTTTCTAAAAGTGTATAATATATACGGACTACCAGCTAAAAGACAAATTTTCATATTGTTTAAAAAAGTTCTCTAAAACTGAAAATATTTTTTTACTTAAATTAAAGGCAACCTTATTTTTATATTAAATTTTGCATAATACTAAAAAATTAGCAAAAATAAGGTTTTAGTAAAGTCTTTACTGAACAATATCAAATTATCACTCGAGTAACGGACGAAGTTGTTCTATAAAGAGAGCGGTAACCAATTTTGGAGTTGATAAAATAACAATAATACGATGGAAACAGCGCTGGATCGAAAACAATTCGACGAATAGGAAACCTGGATTGGGACAAAAATGATGGTAAACTTAATACTAATTATTTTAACTTAAAAAAGAACTAAAATAAATAATTTAGTATTTAATGGGATCACCATTTTTGAAATTAACTCTGTGTTTCGGACTTCCATTGTCTATATTTTATTTATACACGACGTTTCGATCAGAGATTGTACTGATCGAAACGTCGTGTATAAATCGAAGAACGTTGTTTAGTGCAAAAATCACTCTGGCCTGTTTTCGTTCTTCTGTTAGAAAAGGCTTCTTTGCAGTAACTCGACAAGAGACTTCTGATTTCGTTACTCTTCTATTTACTGTTGCTAAAGAACCTGGAAATAATGTTACATTAGCTGCTTCAACCGACGTTGAAAAAGGATTTTGTCTGAGATGGTCAATAAGTGTCTCATCTTGCACTTCAAAACTTACTTTTTGTCTTCCTGATCCATCTTTCCTATCCGTAGAATTATTTTCAATCAAGCGCTTTTTCCATCGCATTATCGTCATTTTATCAACTCCAAAATAGGTGGCCGGTGTTCTTATAGACCAGCCGTTTTCTATAACTCGAGTGATAATTTGAACTGTCATACTGAATTTTAAGCTGTCAGACATACTAAGCTGGTGGTGCCTTATAATAGTATACACTAATGGAAAGCTAAATTTTTTGGCATAGGAAAAAATGCATGAATGAGTTTTTTTTGAAATCAAGTGTACACTTCCCGACACATAAAACGCATACAGCAGAAGTTAGGCACATGTCTATATTTTAAAAATTTTGCTTGCTTATTGTTACCGACTTTTGTAGTTTAACACTTTTAGACAACATAAACAAATTTTGTTAAGGAGACTGAAGGTATTTTTACCGATATTTATGGTTCTATTGTTATAAGGTTATTGTTACGAAATATAAAAAACACTTTTAAAACAAAATTTTTAATATAAAAAAAAAATTCAATCAAATTTTGGCAAAACTAGAAAAAATTTGGTCTCTTCGTCACATAGCCGGTCAACAGGGATGAAACAAGCCCACTATAATGCGACTAAAAGGCAAATACAAAGAAGAAAGAACTGGAAAGGCTTTGGGTTATGCAAGTCAGTGTTATAAATAACAAAATATTAAAAAACAAACAAAAATAAAAAAATCTATCGATAAACAAAAATCAAAAATATTTATTATATAGATAATTATTTCTGCAATTTGACAGATGGTTGTCTTTTACATGAATCCTGTGTCATAATTTTCCATCATCATTTCATCTCCTAATTCCTAGCACCGTACTGATGAGCACCACAAGTGCGAAATCCGGATCTACGGTTACCATTACCTTTTTTGAGGAAAAGCTCGCTATTCACTGATTTTGTTATTTATTCACCCTCACTAAATCCCTTTTTAAATTTATTAACTCCAGGGCTTAGCATATCTGTAAAGATAATTATATCTGTCTCCGTAGAGACGCTTAATTTTCCTTCAAAAGGAAGGTACATCTGCCGATTCTGCAATTTGACAGATGGTTGTCTTTTACATGAATCCTGTGTCATAATTTTCCATCATCATTTCATCTCCTAATTCCTAGCACCGTACTGATGAGCACCACGAGTGCGAAATCCGGATCTACGTTACCGGTACCTTTTTTGAGGGAAAGCTCGCTATTCATTGATTTTGTTATTTATTCACCCTCACTAAATCCCTTTTTAAATTTATTAACTCTCTAACTATTAGCTCCATCAAATGGTCAGCATTCTGTGGAAAAACATAACATTTTGATAACTTTTTTCCAATGAGCCCCCATACGTTCTCAATGCGATGGGCATCGGGGGTCTTTGTTGTTCAAGTTTAGTTCTGTTCTGTTCAGTTCAATATTATGCTCCCTGAACCACTGCTGAGAAATCCTGGCAGTGTGTACTGGGCAGTTGTCTTGTTGATACACAAAACCATCGGGATATATAATATTTTGCATCATGTTCACATAAACCGTCGCTGTAAACCTTCCTTGAAGTCTGAAAAGCGCACCATGCTCTCTTGCCGAAATCCAGCTTCACACGTTAACAGTACTATATAGTGAACTGATCTTGTCTCATCCATAACGATCGGCGATCCGACGAACAGACCAACATCCATCTAATTTTGCTAAAATTTGGGATTTATCGAATTCCGATAGTCGCAATGTCGTGGCATTTTTAAGTTGGACAAGACTGTGACAACAAAACATGACAATGAGTGGACTTTGACACTTTTTGACAGAAAAGGTTGCTAAATCGTAAAGGATATATTGCAAAAAAAATCGGCGTATGCGTTTTATGCGTCGCGAAGTGTACAATGTACACACCGATAGCCGTTTAAATCTGCAAATAACGTGCTTCAATGATAGCTTTCACGCCCGCCTAAAGCAAGCGACCGCGTCTCGATACACGATGCGTTTAGCAGGTTGAATGACCTGTCTACGCAGACGAAAGCAAGCATACTGCTGCAGCAGCAGTGCCAGAGATCTCTTATCCAACGAGATGCGACAGTTAGCAAGCCGTTTTTTTATGCGCATGATCGGGACTGCGGGTCTAAGCTTCAAAACCTCCGGACCCGCTCGTTGATTTATTGGTCCGAGTAGGCCCAGAGATTTTCGCATCTTGTTGGTGTGCGCTTATTCGTTAGAGTTTTTCTATTTTTGACATTATTCTTGCCACATTTTGGTTTTGATTTATTTATTAGTATTTTAAATCATGCCGGGCACTTGATGTGTTTGTCGCGGCTGTGTGTCAAAAATGTCAAAAACTGGTATGGGCATCAGTTTTTTCTCTTTTCCTAGATATACAAAACGGTAAGTATAGGTACACATATTTTTTAACCTCTTTTACATATTTAAATGTCTACTTACTTAAAATAATATATCGTCGTTGACACTCTAAAACCTGCTATGTGCATTTTTATTAATTTTACAGGAACGAGAAAATCTTTTTATTGCTCTGATGGTTTGAAAAACTAATCAAAAATACATAAAATAAGTTTTAGGCAACCTAATGAGTACAATAAAGTAAACAGTTGTAGGTTTTGATTGAAAATATTATTTGGTAGATCTTAGATTAAAAAATTTTTATTTTGTTAAATATAACAATAGAGATATTAAGTCAAATAAAAAAAATAGAAAAATCAGAATTTTATCTCACCTGTAAAAAATGTATGTTTGGTATTTGTACAATTTATTTCAATTATTTTATATCAAAAAATATTTTTGATTAATTGCAAATCTATAGATTTAATATACAAATTATTGTTAGTTAGACAAGACTACTTTACTATGTTGGGACTTTGAGCTATACAGAAAAGGCACGGCCACCAACAGGTATATTCCAAATGACTCTTTTCATTGCTTACAACATAAGCTTGCAAGTTTGCACTTTTTAAGATATAGATTAGTAAATTTCCCCTTAAACAAAGAAAGATTTGAAGCAGAAAAGAATAGGATTAGGAATATAGCTGGCGAAAACGGTTACGACGAAGGCTTAATAAATAAGCTGATAAATAGACATTCTTTTCAAAAGACCTTTCGGAATTCTACCTTTTTCAGACAAAAAGATACCTGCCACTCAAAATTTGTATCAATTCCTTATAATCCTAATTATACGAAAGGATTACACAAAGTATTTAATAACACCGGTCTTAAATTAGTATATCAATCCGGTAACACAATAAGAAGCTTACTAGGAAATCCCAAGGATAAAACTACAGTTCTAGAAAAAAGTGGAATTTACGAAATTAGTTGCATGGATTGTGACAAAAAATATGTTGGCCAAACGAGACGCTCTATTCAAACACGTTTTAAAGAACACTTAGCACACTTAAAATACGGAAGAACAGAAAAGTCAAGTGTGGCCGAGCATGCTTTTGAAAACAATCATAGATTCACATTAGATAACCTAAAACTTCCAAAAAGTGTATCAAACAAAAGACTTTTGAATGCATATGAAAGTATGGAAATCATTAAATCCAGAAATAGTTTAAATAAAGATAGAGGACCCATCCCGTTTAGTACACT